>JBAIAC010000004.1:16115000-17365000 GCA_037349315.1 Chelydra serpentina | reverse complement strand
TAGAATGCTGTGGGTTGCATTTGACCGGTTTTTGTCTTTTTCTGTCTGCTGGATTAGTCCTCAGGCTGGAATTAACAGATTGGCAGGTGTGTTAAATTTTGTTATTGAGAGAGCTTTTAGCACTGAGCTGTACCATTCACTTAAGATTTATAGCTCCCTTGAGTCCTGTGCTGGATTTTGCCCAGGGTCTCTAGGGAGGTGGGGAAATTCCAGTGTCATTAATTGTGCTGTGTCATCCATTTAATCAGCTTTCCCAGATAGTGCATTCATATCAATTTGCCAGGCTTTTCTACAGAGAAAGTGGGGTTTTCTGCTCAAATTAACTTTCACCATTAATAGCTTGTTTTTTCAAGTTTGTTTGGAGAGAGATAAGAAAGTAAAATAAAGTGTACCTTCATCTCCTAAGTGTCCTTAAAACAATGAAGTGCCCCCTTAAAACATTTACATAATGAAACCTTCACTTCCATGTACTTAATGATAAGGCCAGAGGTAAGTGGGGAAGTGGGATAACGGGAGGAAACACAAGGAGGGTGCAACAGGGGAGGCCTCCTGATTCATACTGAGAAAGTAGGGCAATCGGCTAGTTATCTTAGGTGCCTGTACACGAACGCAAGAAGCCTGGGAAACAAGCAGGAAGAATTGGAAGTCCTGGCACAGTCAAGGGCCTATGATGTGATTGGAATAACGGAGACTTGGTGGGGTAACTCACATGACTGGAGCAATGTCATGGATGGGTATAAACTGTTCAGGAAGGACAGGCAGAGGAGAAAAGGTGGAGGAGTTGCACTGTATGTAAAGGAGCAGTATGATTGCTCAGAGCTCCAGTATGAAACTGGAGAAAAGCCTGTTGAGAGTCTTTGGGTTAAGTTTAGAGGAGAGAGTAACAAGGGTGATGTCATGGTGGGCATCTGCTACAGACCACCAGACCAGGAGGATGAGGTAGATGAGGCTTTCTTCAGACAACGAACAGATGTTTCCAGATCACAGGCTCTGATTCTCATGGGGGACTTCAATCACCATGACATCTGCTGGGAGAGCAATACAGTAGTGCACAGACAATCCAGGAAGATTTTGGAGAGTGTTGGGGACAACTTCCCGGTGCAGGTGGTGGAGGAACCAAATAGGGGCCATTCTCCTCTGGACCTGCTGCCCACAAACAGGGAAGAATTGGTAGGGGAAGTAGAAGTGGGTGGCAACCTGGACAGCAGTGACCATGAGATGGTCGAGTTCAGGATCCTGACAAAAGGAAGAAAGAGCAGCAGAATACGAACCTTGGACTTCAGAAAAGCAGACTTTAACTCCCTCAGGGAACTGATGGTCAGGATCCCCTGGGAGGCTAACATGAGGGGGAAAGGAGTCCAGGAGAGCTGGCTGTATTTTAAAGAAGCCTTATTGAGGGCGCAGGAACAAATCACGCAGATGTGCAGAAATAATAGCAAATATGGCAGGCAACCAGCTTGGCTTAACAGAGAAATCTTCAGTGAGCTTAAACACAAACAGGAAGCTTACAAGAAGTGGAAACTTGGACAGATGACTAGGAGGAGTATAAAAATATTGCTCGAGCATACAAGGGTGTAAGCAGAAAGTCCAAAGCACAATTGGAGTTGCAGCTAGCAAGGTGTGTGAAGTGTAACAAGAAGGGTTTCTACAGATTTGTTAGCAACAAGAAGGTGGTCAGGGAAAGTGTGGGTCCCTTACTGAATGGGGGAGGCAGCCTAGTGACAAATGATATGGAAAAAGCTGAAGTACTCAATGCTTTTTTTGCCTCAGTCTTCACAGACAAGGTCAGCTCCCAGACTGCTGCACCGGGTAGCACAGTATGGGGAGGAGGTGAGCAGCCCTGAGTGGTGAAAGAAGAGGTTAAGGACTATTTAGAAAAGCTGGACATGCACAAGTCCATGGGTCCCGATCTGATGTATCTGAGGGTGCTGAGGGAGTTGGCTAATGTGATTGTAGAGCCATTGGCCATTATCTTTGAAAATTTGTGGCGATCGGGGGATGTCCCAGACGATTGGAAAAAGGCAAGTATAGTACCCATCTTTAAAAAAGGGAAGAAGGAGAATCCGGGAAACTACAGACCGGTCAGCCTCACCTCAGTCCCCAGAAAAATCATGGAGCACATCCTGAAGGAATCCATTTTGAAGCACCTGAAGGAGAGGAAGGTGATCAGGAACAGTCAACATGGTATTCACCAAGGGCAAGTCATCCCTGACTTCCTTCTAAGATGAAATAACTGGCTCTGTGGATATGGGGAAAGCAGTGGACATGATATATCTTGACTTTAGAAGTATGGATTGGATGAATGGACTATAAGGTGGATAGAAAGCTGGCTAGGTCATCGGGCTGAATGGGTAGAGATCAATGGCGCGATGTCTAGTTGGCAGCCAGTATCAAGCAGAGTGCCCCAGGGGTCAGTCCTGGGGCCGGTTTTGTTCAACATCTTTATTAATGATCTGGATGATGGGATTAATTGCACAGATGACACTAAATTGGGGGAAGAGGTAGATATGCTGGAGGGTAGGGAAAGGGTCCAGACTGACCTAGACAAATTGGAAGATTGGGCCAAAATTTTTTTTAAGAGGTTCAACAAATACAAGTGCAGAGTGCTGCACTTAGCACGGAAGAATCCCATGCACTGCTACAGGCTGGGGAGCGACTGGCTAAGCAGCAGTTCTGCAGAAAAGGACTTGGGGATTTCAGTGGATGAGAAGCTGGATATGAGTCAACAGTGTGCCCTTGTTGCCAAGAAGGCTAATGGCGTATTGGGCTGCATTAGTAGGAGCATTGCCAGCAGATCAAGGAAAGTGATTATTTCCCTCTATTTGGCACTGGTGAGGCCACATCTGGAGTATTGCGTCCAGTTTTGGGCCCCCCCACTAAAGAACGGGTGTGGACAAATTGGAGAGAGTCCAGCAAAGGGCAACGATCTATGGATCTAAAGGCAGAGGAGGCCTGGGATTATTTCAAGTTAAAGTTGCAGAAGCTATCAGAAGCCTGTATCCCAAGAAAGGGGAAACAATTCATAGGGAGGAGTTTTAGACCAAGCTGGATGAGCAAGCATCTCAGAGAGGTGATTAAGAAAAAACAGAAAGCATGCAAGGAGTGGAAGATGGGAGGGATCAGCAAAGAAACCTACCTTATTGAGGTCAGAGCATGTAGGTATAAAGTGAGACAGGCTAAAAGTCATGTAGAATTGGACCTTGCAAAGGGAATTAAAACCAATAGTAAAAGGTTTTATAGCCATATAAATAGGAAGAAAACAAAGAAAGAAGAAGTGGGACCGCTAAACACTGAGGATGGAGTGGAGGTTAAGGATAATCTAGGCATGGCCCAATATCTAAAATACTTTGCCTCAGTCTTTAACGAGGCTAATGAGGAGTTTAGGAATAGTGGCAGCATGACAAATAGGAATAAGGATGTGGGGGCAGATATTACCATATCTGAGGTAGAAGCCAAACTCGAACGGATTAATGGGAGTAAATCGGGCGGCTCAGATAATCTTCATCCGAGAATATTAAAGGAACTGGCACATGAAATTGCAGGCCCATTAGCAAAAAATTTTAATGAATCTCTAAACTCAGGGGTTGTACCATTTGACTGGAGAATAGCTAATATAGTTCCTGGTTTTAAGAAAGGGGAAAAAAGTGAACCAGGTAACTACAGGCCTGTTAGTTTGACATCTGTAGTATGGAAGGTCTTGGAAAAAATTTTGAAGGAGAAAGTAGCTAAGGACCTTGAGGTCAATGGCAATTGGGACAAATTACAACATGGTTTTACAAAAGGTAGATTATGCCAAACCAACTTGATCTTCTTTGAGAAAGTAACAGATTTTTTAGATAAAGGAAACGCAGTGGATCTACTCTACCTCGATTTCAGTAAGGCATTTGATACAGTACCACATGAGGAATTATTGGTTAAATTGGAAAAGATGGGGATCAATATGAAAATTGAGAGGTGGCTAAGGAACTGGTTAAAGGGGAAACTACAGCAGGTCATACTGAAAGGTGAACTGTCAGGTTGGAGGGAGGTTACTAGTGGAGTTCCTCAAGGTTCAGTTTTGGGACCAATTTTATTTAATCTTTTTATTACTGACCTCGGCACCAAAAGTGGGAGTGTGCTAATAAAGTCTGCAGATGACACAAAGTTGGGAGGTATTGCCAATTCAGAAAAGGATCGGGATATCCTACAGGAAGATCTGGATGACCTTGTAAACTGGAGTAATAGTAATAGGATGAAATTTAACAGTGAGAAGTGTAAGGTTATGCATTTAGGGATTAATAACAAGAATTTTAGTTATAAGCTGGGGACGCATCAGTTGTAAGTAATGGAAGAGAAGGACCTCGGAGTCCTGGCTGATCACAGGATGACTATGAGTCCCCAATGTGATGTGGCCGTGAAAAAAGTTAATACGGTCTTGGGATGCATTAGGCGAGGTATTTCTAGTAGAGATAAGGTGTTAGTACCGTTATACAAGGCATTGGTGAGACCTCATTTGGAATACTGTGTGCAGTTCTTGTCTCCCATGTTTAAGAGCTAGTCTACACTTACCAGCTCTGTCGGACGCGTTGGATCGATCTTCTGGGTTCGATTTATCATGTCTTGTCTAGACGCGATAAATCGAACCAGGAAGTGCTCCCCCGTCGACGCTGGTAATCCTACTCCACGAACGGAGCAGGCAGAGTCGACAGGGGAGCCTGCGCGCCGCGGTGTGGACCGGGATGAGTACTTTGAAGTTCGAAATAAGATACTTCGACTTCAGCTACGTTATTTACATAGCTAAAGTCGCGTATCTTACTTCGAACTTCGGGGCTAGTGTAGACCAGCCCTAAGAAGGATTAATTCAAACTGGAACAGGTACAAAGAAGGGCCACTAGGATGATCCAAGGAATGGAAAACCTGTCGTATGAAAGGAGACTCAAGGAGCTTGGTTTGTTTACCTTAACCAAAAGAAGGCTGAGGGGAGATATGATTGCTCTCTTTAAATATATCAGAGGGATAAATACCAGGGAGGGAGAGGAATTATTTCAGCTCAGTACCAATGTGGACACAAGAACAAATGGATATAAACTGGCCATCAGGAAGTTTAGACTTGAAATTAGATGAAGGTTTCTAACCATCAGAGGAGTGAAGTTCTGGAACAGCCTTCCAAGGGAAGCAGTGGGGGCAAAAGACCTATCTGGCTTCAAAATTAAGCTAGATAAGTTTATGGAGGGGATGGTTTGATGGGATAACATGATCTTAGTCAAAGGTCAATTAATTGCCATCAGTGGTAAATAGGACCAATGGTCAATGATGGGATGTTAGAAGATACTACGGAGAACTTTTTCCTGGGTGTCTGGCTGGTGAGTCTTGCCCACATGCTCGGGGTTCAGCTGATCGCCATATTTGGGGTCGGGAAGGAATTCTCCTCCAGGGTAGATTGGCAGAGGCCCTGGAGGTTATTCACCTTCCTCTGCAGCATGGGGCAGGGGTCACTTACTGAAGGATTCTCTGCATCTTGAAGTCTTTACACCATGATTTGAGGCAATAGGTGAGACATAGGTGAGAGGATTATTGCAGGAGTGGGTGGGTGAGATTTTGTGGCCTGCATTGTGCAGGAGGTCAGACTAGATGATCATAATGGTCCCTTCTGACCTTAGAGTCTATGAGTCTATGAGAGGTTAAGGGAATTGGGCTTATTTAGTCTGCAGAAGAGAAGAGTGGGGGGGAGAGGATTTGATAGCAGCCTTCAACTACCTGAAATGGGGTTCCAAAGAGGATGGAGCTAGGCTGTTCTCAGTGATGGCAGATGACAGAACAAGAAGCAATGGTCTCAAATTGCAGTGGGGGAGGTCTAGGTTGGATAGTAGGAAAAACTATTTCACTAGGAGTGTGGTGAAGCACTGGAATGGGTTATCTAGGGAGGTGGTGGTGGAATCTCCATCCTTAGAGGTTTTTCAGGGCCGACTGGACAAAGCCCTGGTTGGGTTGATTTAGTTGCGGTTGGTCCTGGTTTGAGCAGAGGGTTGGACTAGAGGGCCTTCTGAGGTCTCTTCCAACCCTAATCTTCTATGATTAGGCAGAGAGGACTGGGTTTTAGGGCTCAATATGTGAGTTACTGAGCATGTGGTCCTGATTCAGTTAAGCACGAGAGTAGTTCTGTTGAAATCAGTGGAACTACTGAGGTTGTTAAAATTAAACATGCTTAAAGTCCTTTGCTGGATCAGAGGGACCAGTTTTTTGTTCTGTGATTGCACTGCATCTATCACAACCATGACTGGGGCTCATAGATGCTACCACAATACAAATAATAAATAAAAAGTGCTGCACTGTAGCTGATTGAACTTGGTGAATCACATTCCTTCAATTAGGGTTCAGCAATTATAGGTGCCTAATGAAATGGGATATGTAAAATTATATTGTGCGTAACAGGCTAACCCAGAATTTTAGTAGTTGCAAAGCAGCGTGGGAAGCCCCCTGTCTGTGCTCATTTCTCTAATTGAAGTGAATACTCCAATGGGAAATTTCTATTGCTAATATTCTATACACAAATTAAAACACCGTTTAGAAGTACGGTGGGACCATATTATAATTGACTTTGATCGTGAAGAAGTCTCAGTAATATATATATTAATATGGCCTCTGTCATAAAGGGAATCTGGAAGGAGAAATATTATTTTACTGAGGAAGGCCTGAGTATGTATAACACCAAATTTACTAGCGTCTGTGGGACTGGAATAAGCTGCACAAGTGCAGAAAGCTGCCTAACAGCAGCAAAATGTTGCTGAGGTTCATCTTCCAATTTCCTCTTCTGCTTTCTCATTGGCGCAAGTGCGGGGAGGAAATTATAGATTATACATAAGCAGACAGCTTCTTTGATAAGCCAGGAGACCTTTACATATAAATCGGGTTTTTTTCATACGTTGACACTTGAAAAGAGCCTCCTAAGGAAATGAATATAAATATGCTAAGCGTTTAAAATGCATCTTCCCCCTCCGTGCAGGAAATGACAAGCCTGAGAGTGTGCCACAATAAAGCTGGAGGGGGCAGTGATCATCTATTAGTACTTTGAATGAACAGGCAATCACTTGAAATTCTTTGATCCCCAGGGTAATTAGGGAGACCTTGAATAGGAAGCGCTGACTCTTTGCGTTGAACGAACATTGAGTTTAACCACTTCATTTCATAGTATTTCTTTCTAGTCACTTCCTTGAAGCTTTCAAAGGGTGCTTCGTCTGGAAGCTCTGTTGTTGCTTTTAAGAGCAATTGACAACTAAATGAAAATATAAAATATTGTGCTATGAAGGAACTGTTACTATTTGCAGGCCATTTACTTGCACCTTGGAAGTCTCTGGTGTAGCTGCAACACACAGGAAAGACACATCTTGTTTAGATAAAAAAAGTTAAGTCAGAAGTGGTCAAAGTGTGACCAGTGTGTCAGAGACATTCCTTGGGCACAATCAGTGCAAGTGACCTCTTCGGGGGTGGGTTGTGTTTTGTGGAAACAACATCTGGAGATGTTTCCAGGGAAGATCCAAAAATTCTGCTCTGATTTCTTGTTGAAATGGTAGCTTGGAGCCCCAACTCTTGCTTCTGGTCCTGCATAAGTTAAGGTTATCCCTGCTCCATAGCTGCTCGCATTTTTAATTTGGGTGAATGGTTCATACAAAGAACAAGTTCCAGCAGGCCATGCTGTATCATGATAGGAATGCAGGGCAGCTTCAACCAAGGTGGAGCCTCGTACCCCAGGTATCCTATCCCTTCTCTCGTAATTAATGTAGAGGTGCAGCCCTCTGTGGTGACAGTTACCTGTGTTGCATAGGCGCCGTCTTTATGAGGCGCCGTCTATATGAGTCAACCCCCGCTCCACCTCACCTCCTCCTGCCTCAGCTCCGCCCCTGCCCCATTCCGCTCCCTCCCCCGAGCGTGCCCTCTCCTCACTCCTCCGCTCCTCCCCCCAGCACCTCCTGCGCACCGCTGAACAGCTGATTGCGACGGGCGGGAGGTGCTGGGAGGGAGGAGCTGATCCTCAGAGCTGCCAGTTGGTGCTGAGCAACCACTATTTCTTTCCATGGGTGCTCCATCCCCAAAGTACCAATGCAGTCGACGCCTGTGCTGTGTTATATTCTGCTCAGGATAGAACAAAACATGCAGGGATGTATTATTGTCTTTGTCGCCAGTATGAAGCAGAAGCCCAAGCCAAGCCATGCACATGTGTGTCGTATTGTGCTGGAATGAGATGGAGGCATCATGTCCTGGGAATTGACCTCGCCATGCGTTTATTGTTATATAAACAACGTGAGGAGCCATGATGTGCTGCATTTCTACAGGGCCTAGTCTTGCAGTTGCCACCCTTACTCCCTATTGACACAGGCAGTGCCATGAGAGTCACTTGGCTCTTGAACTTCTGGCATGTTGCTAGCACACCCCTCAGGGCAAAGTAGAATTTCCCCTGAGTAAAGTGTCAACAGGCACTTGGGAGAGATGTTTGTTTGCTTGTTTCCTTTAATGTCTGTTTTGCTCCTTTTATTCCCCTTAATCTTATGGGCCTTTTCCATGATTTATTGAAAGATTGACAAACTGGGTGATTATTTCACACTGAAAGACTCCTTTTCATAACACCATTGAATGTCGGAGAAGTATGATTAATTCTGCAGCAGTCAATTCTTCCACTTCTTCAAAAATCATATAATTTCAGTGTAGAGAGAGACAGTTATTCAGATAATTACAGTCAAGTTTATCCCAGAGATAGGAGCGAAAGCAATAGATTTACTTGAGTCAAAATTAGCCCTGAGTAGTTTCCTGGTGGAATCCAGAATATTTGAACTTCTTTACAAAATACCAGTTCTCACTTGAAAGGTGTATTTACTACAAAGGGCCAGCATGATGTTTTAGCCCAAAGACCAGAGAGTCTGAGGAGTACATTAGAAGAGGCTACATCCAGTTCACCCCTGGAGAAAAAGAGAGGGAGAAATAGAAGATAGAAGAAGAAAGGAGGATGGATACGGGGATTGTTCTAAAGGCCTTCCCATTCCATGTTTGAGCTCCAAATGTTTTCCTGTCTGTTGCCTGTCACTTCTCTTGCTCATTCCCTCCCTTACTTTTTTCTAACATAGAATATCAGGGTTGGAAGGGACCTTAGGAGGTCATCTAGTCCAACCCCCTGCTCAAAGCAGGACCAATCCCCAATTTTTGCCCCAGATCCCTAAATGGCTCCCTCAAGGATTGAACTCACAACCCTGGGTTTAGCAGGCCAATGCTCAAACCACTAAGCTATCCCTCCCCTCCTAAACATGTTCTGTCTCTTAATGGTCTCATCCTTTCTCTCTCTATTCCCTCGTTCCCTCTCTTGCTCTGTTTCTTCATTCTGTTTCCTCTTTACTCATTGTTTTTGTCCTAATCCCCTGTTCCTTTTCTTCCTGTTCTCTACTCCCTCCCCATGGGCTGCTCCTGGCGGAAGGGAGTACTAGCTTTCGGAAAGTGCTCCTCTCTCATGTGCTTTGGCTGAGCTATTATTAAGCCCGAGAGGTGCTCCACAGAAGCCAAAGGAATTGCTGTGGTGAGTGGGCCCAGTGGAGGCACTTCCAAAGCCTTTGCTGTTAGTTTTCCAACGCAGAAGAAAAAGGAGACATTGTGATGGAAAGCTTGGTTTTACCAAAGCTTGCATGTGCGCTCTCTCTATTTCCCTGTTTAACATAAGAACATAAGAGTGGTCATACTGAATCAGACCAAAGATCCATCTAGCCCAGTATCCTGTCTTTTGACAATGGCCAGTGCCAGATGCTTCAGAGGGAATGAACGGAACAGGTCAATTATCACATGATTCATCCCGTTATCCACTCCTAGCTTCTGGCAGTTAGAGGTTTAAGAACACCTAGAGCGTGGGGTTGCGTCCCTGATCATCTTGGCTAATAGCCACTGGTTGACCTATCCTCCATGAATTTATCTAGTTCTTTGTACCCAGTTATACTTTTGGCCTTCACAACATCCCCTGGCAATGAGCTCCATGGGTTGACTGTGCATTGTCTGAAGTAGTACTTCCTTTTGTTTCTTTTAAACCTCTTGCCTATTCATTTAATTGGGTGATCCCTGGTTCTTGTGTTATGGTGAAAAGGGGTAAATAACACTTCCTTATTTACTTTCTTCACACCAGTCTTGATTTTATAGACCTCTATCATATCCATGGATTTATATAGTGGCATTATGATATTTTCTGTCTTATTATCTATCCCTTTCCTAATGGTTTCTAACATTATATTAGCTTTTTTGACTGCATCTGCACATTGAGCAGATGTTTTCAGAGAACTGTCCAAGATGACTTCAAGATCTCTTTCTTGAGTGGTAACAACTAATTTAGATTTCTTCATTTTGTATATATAGTTGAAATTATGTTTTCCAATGTGCATTGCTTTGCATTTATCAACAATGAATTTCATCTGTCATTTTTGTTGCCCAGACACCCAGTTTTGTGAAATCCCTTTGTAACTTTTCACAGTCAGCTTTAGACTTAACTATCTTGAGTAATTTAGTATCATCTGGAAAGTTTGCCACTTCACTGTTTACCCCACTTTCCCAATCATTTCTGAATGTGTTGAACAGCACTGGTCTCAGTACAGATCCCTGGGGGGCCGCACTATTTATATCTCTCCAGTGTGAAAACTGATCATTTATTCCTACCCTTTGTTTCCTCTCTTTTAACCCGTTACTCATCCTTTAGAGGACCTTCCCTCTTATTCTCTGACTGCCTACTTTGCTCCAGGGAGACAAGGTGGGTGAGGTAGTATCTTTTATTGGATCAGCTTCTGTTGGTGAGAGAGAAAAGCTTTCAAGCTACACAGAGCTCTTCCTCAGTTCAGATATTACCTCACTCACCCCTGGGACTGACATGGCTACAACACTGCATATTTTAAGAGCCTTTGTCAAAGGCTTTCTGAAAATCCAAATACACTATAACCACTGGATCACCCTTGTCCATATGTTTGTTGACTCCCTCAAAAAATTCTAATCGGTTGGTGTGGCATGATTTTTCTTTACAGAAGTCGTGTTGACTTTTCCCAAACAAATCATGTTCATCTATGTATCTGATAATTCTTTTCTTTACTATAGTTTCAACCAATTTGCCTGGTACTGCAGTTAGACTTGCTGGCCTGTAATAGCCAGGATTGCCTCTGGAGCCTTTTTTTAAAAATTGCATTACGTTAGCTATCCTCCAGTCATCTGGTACACAGACTGATTTAAGCGATCCATAACATATCAAGGTTAGTAGTTCTGCAATTTCATGTTTGAGTTCCTTCAGAACTCTTGGGTGAATACTATCTAGTCCTGGTGACTTATTACTGTTTAATTTATCAATTTGTTCTAAAACATCTTCTATTGACACCGGAATCTGAGACAGTTCCTCAAATTTGTCACCTAAAAAGAATCTCCCTCACATCGTCAACCGTGAAGACTTATCCAAAGATTTAATTTAGCTTCTTGCAAAAGCCTTCTCTTCCTCAGGTGCTCTTTACTTGAGTGCATCTCAATCGTCCAGTTGCCCCACTGATTGTTAGGCTACCTGCTTCTGATGCACTTTTTTTTTTTTTGCTGTTAGTTTTTATTGTCTTTTGTTAGTTGCTCTTCAAATTCATTTTGGGTCTGCCTAATTATACTTTTACACTTGACATGCCAGTTTTCATGCTCTTTTCTGTTTTCCTCAGAAGGATTTTACTTCTAACTTTTAAAGGATGCCTCTTTGTCTCTAACCGCTTCTTTTACACTGCACTTTACACATGGTTTTGTTTTTACTTACTGTTTTGTTTTTAATTTGGGGTACACATTTAGTTTGAGTCTCTATTAGGGTGTTTTTAAATTGTTTCCTTGCAGCTTGCAGGCATGTCACTCTTGTGACTGTTCCTTTTAATTTTCATTTAACTAGCTTCCTAATTTTTCTCTATTTCCTCTTTTTGAAGTTAAATACTACTATGGTGGGTTTCTTTGGTATTTCTCCACCTACAAGATGTTTAATTTAATTATATTATGGTTGCTATTAATATAGCAGTTCAGCTATATTCTCCTCTTTGACCAGATCCAGTGCTTCACTTAGGACTAAATCAAGAATGACTCTCCTCTTGTGGGTTCCACAACTAGCTGTTCCAAGAAGCAGTCATTTGTGGTGTCCTGAAATTTTATCTCTGCATCCTGTCCTGAGGTGACACGTACCAAGTTAATGTGGGGACAGTTGAAATCTCCATTATTATTGTGTTTTCTGTTGTAATAGCCTCTCTAATTTCTCTGAGCATTTCACATTGTCACCATCCTGATCAGGTGGTCAGTAGCATATTCCTACTGCTTTACTCTTATTATTCAAGCATGGAATTTCTATCCATGGAGATTCGATGGTACAGTTGGATTCATTTAAGATTTTGAATCTGTGTTTCTTTCACATATAGTGCCACTCCCACACCAGCCTAACCTACTCTGTCGTTCCTATATATTTGGCTCAGGCAGAGTGTATTTACCTCCTGAGATGTAAGGCTGAATACAAATGCTGAGCATTTGGCTGGAGTTTTCAAGGGGGCTATCAGAATTAGGCATCCAAATCCCATTGGATTTCAGTGGGAGTGGGTGCCTAACACTCTTTGAAAATTCAGCCCATTGTTCCTCCTGCTATTATCATTATTAGTATTTATTCATTGTTCCCATTGATCCTCTGTATATTCTGAGAAACGCTTTTTTAATCAGTCAGGGCCAAATCCTGAAACAGCTGTAATTTTTTTATGCATTCATTTACTTTGGTGGGCGTTTTCTCTGAGTAAGGAATGACCAAACGGGGAAGCCTGGCTTCAGGGACTGACCCCCAGAGAACAGTGCAGGAAGTAGCATGAGATTGTGAGCCTACAGTGTAAATGCTGTAGTGCATTTACATGTAATGCAAGTCCCCCTTTAAACACAATGAAAATCAGCTGGTGTCTTCAGTCATAGCCTTTCAATTGTGCCTTAATTTCAAACATTGTAATTAATTGGTTTGGTTATTTATTATACTTACCATACCAGCTTGGGCAAGTCAACAGTCTAATAAAGGGCAGCAGTGTGTTTTTCAGTGTTCTGCTGACTTCTGTGGTTTCTGGGGGTCTCTTACGCTTCACTAAACATGTCTTGTCTTTTCTTCTCCCTGTAATCTATCACAATCATCTGCCTCTTTCTGCTAACTCCCTCACTCCATCAACCTGTCCCTAGAGATGTCCATTTTGTTGACCATGTGAATTACTATCCTTCTTTGTCTTTTTTTAATCTTAGATGTTATTCCAGATTCTCTTTTCTCTACTCTGCTGAGCATGATTTTTTGACTGCTTTGTTTTGCCGCATCATAAGACAATAGCTGTAATGGAAACATATCCATAAGACCGTGCCTCTTAAAAGCAAACTTTGAACCCCTTTATCACTTTCTTGGGCTTTACAAAAGACAATGAAGCTCCCAGCCATAGAGAAGAGCAATGTAATAGGAATGCAGAAAAGGGATGCTATTGTATAACATAAAAATTATGAGCCAGCATCTTCAGTTCCACCAACATTGTGCTTCATTTGAAAGGTAGCATTTTTCAACTATGAGAAATAAAAGGAGACCATCTGAAGATTCATGCTACTGGCCCCTCTTAAATGAGTGTGACATTAGTGCCTACAAACCCACAGACACATCACCGTTGCCTTGTGGCGTTCATTGGCACTCTTCCTGGCATAGTCAGCAAAGTAGCCAAGACTTGAAATGGCCGTGGAGACTGAATTCCTTGCCACCTAGAGGCACCCCTTCAGGACAGGGTTGAGGCTTGCTGCAGGGTTGGTGATAAAGAAGCTTGCCCTGCCACTGTCTGTGTGCTGTTACCTGTTCAGTGGATTTCAGCATCCAGGCAACTTTCACCAGCACTTATTTCATTTAAAAGTAGAGGATTTGATTTTAAAACTCAAGCATAATGGGCCATCTGCCTCGCTGGTGTGTCTTGATCTATGGCATTGGGGGTGATTTGGTCCAATGAGCACATACACTGTATTCCCCCTCCCCACTAGTATTTCAATTCCAAGAAAAAACAAAAGAGTTTTTTCTTAACTATGCAAAATGTAACCAAAGCTTCTCAAAAGCATATGCCACATGGCTTCCTAGGCAGTGGAAGCTACATGCTAGTGCACTGAATGGTCCGTTTTAATGACTGTTAATTGCACTGTGCTCTTTTAATACCCAGGAGCCTTCAGTATTAGAGCATCTATTGAACATCCCTTCTTGGGGGAGCGGGAAATTGTCAAGATGGAAGGTTCACTGTGAGAGCCGTGTCTCGCATCTTGCTGAGCAGAAAAAAGCCAGAGAGAATGTCAGCCATGGGTTCAGATTGACCTGGAGACTAAGAACATCAGGAGTCTCAGCTTCTTTTATGGCTTCACTTTGCTTTTAGGAACCATTAACATTTCAAAGCGTATGATTGTGTCTGTTGTCCATGGTTCCAAGACCGCATTCTTTACCCCCTTTTTTTACCCAGAAGGCCTTTGCATCAATTTAGTGAACAACAAGATTGAATTTCCTTTCTTTGTGCTGCTCTCAAACAACAGTGTGCATCAACAGTTATAAATATCCCACTGAGATTTACAGACCTAAAACATCCATTGCTGTTATTACTTGACATTTCAGCAAGAAGGTGGCCTTTATGGGAGCGCAAATGAGAGGCAGAATCTTCCTCCAGCTTCCAACATCATAAAGCTTTGGTATTTGTAAAATAGTAATAATAATCGCATAATCACGTGGTGAGATACTATGGTTTCATGAGAAAGGACTCGAATCGGAGCCAGTTTCCAAAGCAAACACAGATTTTCAAGTAGAATATTATGGTCGGTGCCTATGTTATGCAGAAATTGAGTTATATCTACCCATCTTATGGGTCTGTATATCTGTCCTGTCCATGTATTTAGACTGCACTCAACAGTACTGTATTAGAAAGCCCCAGGACAAGCTGAATGGCCCACTGCCAATCTGTTGTTCCTACTCAGGCACTCTTACTCCATCCTAGTACTCAAAAGGCTATTATAATAATAATTACTTATTCATTAAAAATGTTTTATTTCATAAGTACTTAAAACACCTGTATATAATCCTCACACGTCATCTGTGAGGTGCAGGGATCAGCATGAGCCAACAGCTAGCACAGATATTTCCTATTTTATTTGAGGGAAAATCTGTGTTAACTAATGGTAAAAGCTGACTTTTTAATGAAGGCCTCTATGATAACTTTTCATTTCTAACAAACTATCCAGCCAAGTACCTAAAAGTACTTTATGAACATGCATGAACTAAGCTTCATACCATCTATGTGAGGCAGATAAACATTAATAGCTCCCTTTCATAGACAGAGAAACTAGAAAATTCTTTCCCAGGTGTCGGGCTTGTGAGTCTTGCCCACACGCTTGGGGTCTAATGGATTGCAGTATTTGGGGTGGGGAAGGAATTTTCCCCTGCTCAGATTGGCAGAGACATAAGAACGGCCATACTGGATCTGACCAAAGGTCCATCCAGCCCAGTATCCTGTCTTCCGACAGTGGCCAGTGCCAGGTACCCCAAAGGGAATGAACATTACAGGTATGCATCAAGTTCCCTGGGGGGTTTTCGTCTTCCTCTGCATCATGGGGCATGGATCACTTGCAGGTTTAAACTAGTGTAAATGGTGGATTCTTCTCCGAGTGAGGCTCCCTAATGTATTCCACTGTATTGCACATGATTCTCTGTCACTTAAAGTCATGATTTGAGGACTTCAGGAACTCAGCCAGAGGTTAGCAGGTCTATTACAGGAGTGGGTGGGTGAAGTTCTGTGGCCCACAATGTGTAGGAAGTCAGACTAGATGATCTGGATGGTCCTTTCTGTCCTTAATGTTTGTGAGTCTATAAGGCATTAAGTAACCTGCTGACTTGCCCAGGGACACACAAAAAATCAGTGTGCAAGGAAGACTCAGCTGTTCTTGGCTTCCAGTCAGTCGCTCATGTTTGTAGAACAAGGTATTCTGCTTCCATAATCTTTTCAATGTGCCCAAAACAATGCTCGCTTCTTCAGCTTAGCTTTCTCATAATTATTATCCACAATAAATAAATTGCTACTGGGGGACAGGGAGAGAGATGGAAATAATGACCCGTAAGTGTATCTTAACTAGTAGACATTCAAATACTGTGGAAATACGCATGCTATAAGACAGGAAGGATGGTCTACTGGAGAAAGCACTAGACTTGTACTTAGATCTGCGTTCAATTCCCCACTCGGCCACAGATGACCTGTGTGAACTTGGGCAAATCACTTCATCTACACTGTGCCTCAATTCCTCATCTGTGAAAGGAGGATAATATTTTCCTACCTCATGCAATGTTGTGAGGATAAAACATTGATTGTGAAGTGCTTAGATACTATGATGATGAGGGCCATGGAAGTACATAAATACATAATGTATAAGCAGATTGATATCTAAGGCTCTCTGAAAGTTCTTGTCATCCATACTTGGGCTGCTTGATTTTGTTTTTACTGTACCCTCCTGTAGCATTGCTGGATAAACCCATGTTCCCCCTTCAAATCAAAACCATATGCCAGTCTGTGCTAAGTTTCCTGTTTGAATCGACAGCTATATCTGCAGCTTTCCTGTTAGTAAAGTTGCATGTGTGCCTGCATAAAAATGTCCTGGTTTTGAACACATCCCTGAGAATCTCTCCTTTCTAATAGGGAGTTTATGTGAGTTTTTCTTTCTTAATAGATTATTTAGGGTTTTGATAACAAATCCAGTCCCTGTTTACATGGTAAAGTGGGAATCCTAATTTCACTCAGCTTAGGTATTTTCCATTACCTGTTAGTGTGAGACACTCCTGTTCATGCTAGTAGATGTCCTAATTGATTATGAAATAGAAGAAAGTGCTAATTTTGCTATGTATGTCCGAGCTACTTATTTTAAAAGAACTGTTCAGATGCCTTTTCAAGCCACTTGAAATGAATCCTTTCCAATGTAAAGACTTTACTAAACCCAGCGCTCATGATGGGGATGTTTGACAAACTTGGACATATTTTTATAAATAAAATGACATCTATAGGCAGTGAAAATGTGCTGTTCTCGTCCTCTTTATGTTAAATAGCTCTGATGTTAATATCACTGTACAGTTTCTTGGAGAAACTATTTTGTGAAATAGGAGTCGCTCCCTTAATAGGAAAATGTCATTACAAGTGCATTGAATATCGGATCATTTTGCCATTGAGTGCCTGAAGGTAAACTGGATGGTGATTAAATATGAAATGTTTATGTTGGGGAAGAAAGGCATGATACAGGAAGCCACATTATTTTCCTTCATGTTTTCAGGGGGCGCGTCTTAATTGCATAAGCATGCCTCTCTCCATACACGTGTTTGCTTTTTAAGTGTTCTGTCATGTTTCTTAACTTTCCTCGCCTTTCTGTAATTTTGTGGAAAAGATTCATACACTGGATGGTCTTGTGCAATCCCGGAAACCTACAACAAGTTGTGTCCTGGACTCATGCAAATCCAATTGGTGTTACTCACTTTTAAACCCCAGGATGATTAGCAGAAAGCTGGATTTGTACCAGTGAGAGCTCAGTCACATGAATTTGCACTCAATCCACATACAACTAAGACTGTAACAATAACAGAATGAATTATATGTGGCAAAACCACTTACTCAGTCCTTACTCAGGCAAAATTCCCACCGTCTCTCCCTGTATAAAGACTGGATAAAAACATGATTAAGGGCCCGGAGAATAGCTTGTAAATACAACAATGCACAGCAAAGGCTCAGTTTATCTGGATTTATTGGTGCATAAGTAAATATAACATTGACTTCCTCTTAAGAGTTGTCCCTAAAACTGCTCACTGAAGTTTCATCCCAACTTCAGGTATATTCTGAGACCTGGGGTCCAAGTCTCTTCTCACACTGGCATAAATCAGGAGCAATTTCATTGAAGTCAACAGTGCTAGACTAGTGTGAGATGGGAACCAGGCCAAAGAAATTGTCATGTTCTTGATGGTATTGCAGAACCAGTGTGGGCTGTCAAATAACAAATCCCATGCTTTTCTTTTTAGCAGTGATTAGTATAAAGCAGTAGGGTGAGAGTCTACCAAGTGCCCCTGCAGTTATGAAGCTCTCCCCAGCAGAAAAAGATGACTTTTCTCATTGCTCACTACAGCCATGCACCTGTTTGGCCTAAACTGGCACCTGCAGCCGATGGAAGGGCAGATGTATGAGATCACGGAAGACACAGCCAGCAGTTGGCCAGTGCCAACGGACGTCTCCTTATATCCCTCGGGGGGCACAGGGTTAGAGTTACCTGACAGGAAAGGCAAAGGATCCAGTGAAGGTATGGTTGGTGTGTTTCCATGTTGTGAGTCCTCTATGTCTGCCTCTAAACTCCAGCCATCCAGTCTCATACTCCATCACCCCCATACCGCCTTTCCTGCAGCAGCATAGTCTGGTGCTTTTCCAGTCTTCCATATCTAGAGCTTGTAGTTGTCAGTCATGTTTCCATATGTTTCCAAATGTCACATCTTTTTAATGTCCGTTAACGTGATGATAAAGTGTATGTCCTCAGCAAACCTATGAGGCCATTCTTAGGGAGGGGATATTGGTACCACATCTCCTATGGGTACAGTATTCCACCACAAAAGCCCTGCTTCATGTCATCTATGGGCTGTATTCCTGAGAAACCATGCTCATGTCTTAAGAGCTAAAGTGATGCCTTAAGGATTGTCACTGTGCTTTCTCTCCAGCAATACAACAATGCTTATCCTAGTATTTCTTTTGGTTACTAGTTGGCATTGTTGCGGGTACCAAAATATTCGTTAAAAGTTGTTGGCATTGCAAGTTTTGGCATTATGAAATGGCCATGTACCCTCAAGGACAGCCAAATGAAGGGCCTAATCCTGCAAAGTCTACATGGTGCTGACAGCCTTCGATTCCCACTGAAGTTAGAGGCGCTGAGCCTGCTCAGAACCATGCAGAAGCAGGGTCTAATTTCAAAGCAATACACTATTCCACAAGCAAGCAAGGGGTTTGCAACATTAATTGTGTTTTCAATGGAGGCATCAGTGCCAGAAATTCCTACGGGGTCTGCACAGCACAGGGTTTTCATCACTCTAAGATTCACGTAGGGGAGATGAAGAAATGAGGAATTCAGCTGAGATTTAATAAAGCTCTTTATGCCGCACCGTCTTTTCTTCATATTTAAGTGACCATGAGATCAAAAATCTCTCATTCCAGTAGAATTATAGTTATTGGCTGGTTTTGATGGAGTTGTAGTTGGGGGGGAGGGGTAAGAGGCAAGGAATGTGGGCCTGATCCAAAGCCCACTGAAATCAATGGAAGTCTTTCCACTGATTTCAATGAGCTTGGGATCAGGCCTTATATAAGTAATCTTATTTGGTGTCTGTTAATTACAGCATTTTTACTTAATGGGATTATCTGTCTTTATTCATGCAAACGAAGGCCATAGTTACATATTCCTTAAAAGCAACATAGTTCCTAATGACTGGTCAGTGTCAAATTAAATTATTACAATGTAAATCAATTAATCCAGAACTGTGGGACCCTGGACAAAGCTTGCTAGACAATGTAGTAAACTACAGACTTATCCATTGTTTCTGCATTCAAAAAGGCCTCATGATAAAGCTTATTTTTCTTTTGTCTTCTGTTTAAATTGCTATGTTTAAATCCCTATATATTGCATTTGATCTCTGCCTTCCCTATTGAAAGATCAAAATGAAAATAAAAATGATATATCTAATAATCAAGGGGCCAAATCAAAGGTCTTTCCTCAATTTTCTCTCAGTCCTTCTCAGCCAAACCTCCAGTGAAATCAAAAGGAGTTTTGTCTGAATAGGCGTGTGGAGATCTCTTTCTCTCTCTCTCTCTCTCTCTCTGTATATACATACATGCGTATGTATACGCTCACACAGTCTGTCAGCTGTTCTGCCAAACCCTCTCTGCACTGGGGAGCTTTACTTAGAGGGGGGTCTCTGGGGACTACTGTAGGTAGCTGTTCAGAGCCTTAGCATGATCTCCTTGCATGTCTTGGGGAACCTGTGGCCATGTGGGCGTGATCTGCTCCTGATTAAAAATTAAATAAAGATCTTGGTATGTGTCTCTACAGGGGTGACTATGTCCACCACTGAAATGCCGCTACCTCTGCAGGGTGGTAACATGGTAGCCAGTCTGTGCTAGCAATGTTACACAGCAGCTTTTCTAAATAAGAATGTTTATCATAGGAATTATGAAAATTGACTGAAAAGTATCCTCAAAGAGACTACCTTTCGTATGGTGGAATTGGCTGGTTGGGGCTAACATTTCCTTAGTGCTGAAATGAATCGGTATTGCTAGCTGTAGGCAGTTACCAGCTCTAGTCTGTCTCCAATCCAGCAAAGCACTTTAGCATGTGCTTAAGCCCATCCCTATTCAGCAAATTTAAACTTCTGCTTAAGTGCCATTGAAGTCAGTGACGTATAAGCATGTACTTAAGGGCTTTGATGGACCAGGGTGCTTTACTGAATCAAAACCTGTATCAGAACTATAATCAAACTCAGTTGGGCCCAAAAATGAAACAGTTCATTTTGAGAACCGAATAAATTAGGAATAGTTGCTAAGGAAACTAAAGTGTTGCATGTGCAAGGTAATGTGTTGAAAGAGCAAAGTAATTGGCAGCACAATTAGGAATTCAGATCTGAAATTAATTTTGCTTCAAGTTAGCTAGACAAAGTTTCTGATTAGAAATTGTCCTGAAATTGCATTCTTATTTGAGTTTCTTTCTGGATATCCAGTTGTCAGGCCCTGATCCGATTCTGTTTGGAGCCATTGACAACTCCTGTTGATGTCAATGGGCGACATTTACTCCTGTGCAAAAAACTTTACTCTGAACTTTTGCACAGGGTTAAATCGCACTGAATGGGGACATGAAGCAGCTGCTTTGACTAGCTCCAGAAAAAAAGTACATCAGACCTTTTCGTATATATAACTAACAGTCAAGAAAAGACATGTACCTTATATCTTCACAATTATTTCTGTGGAATGGCCATTTTTGCCTCAAACATAGAACCGTGTTTTTTTTTTCATTTGAGCAAGCACCGCGCACTGTACTACAAGGAATCCATGTTATGCTCATTTCTTCTGAGGTATCTACTGCACAGCAGCATTTCGTATTTTAAACTCACCCTGCCTCATTTGTTCTGATGTAAGATCTTCATTCATGACCAGTCAGAAAGCACACCATGTGCTTTGACTTTCCATTTTAATTTCCATGTGTGTATCAAACACATCAGTAATAATCCCAGAAATGTATCTTTGAAGTGGACCAGAACAAATGAAGTCTTTGCATCTTTTTATAGCTTCTCGCAGCTCTCTTTGCATCCCATGGCAATAGAATAGGAAGTTTTGAAAGAGAGCCTTACACACACAGGCTGTCTGTCATAAGACTGACAGTATCCTGAAAAATGACTTTTAGGATTCACGCAAATTCTGGTAATCCAATTTACAAAATAAAACTCATGGAATTAAAGTAATTTGATCTCAGTTATATTATTCTATGCTATTGGCAATGTTACAAATGGTTTAATTATAATTTCCTATTCCCCCAAGATGCCTCTGTTTATTTTTGTTAATATTAATCTTGATTTTTAAACACAGATAAATAAGGAGTCTAGACTTTTCCTTGTTCCTTCAAATGCAAAAGACAAGATATTAGGTTTTGATAACAATAGCAGATCCATGTTTCTGTGAATGTGGTTTTATTCCTTTGTTGGTGTTTTCAAAATCAGACTTTTATTAATGAACTTTATGTAACACCGTGTTTCTGAAAAATAATAATGATAATGAGGCATATGTGTTCCATAAGGTTCCAATCCAACAAAGCCTTAAGTACGTGCTTAACTTTAAGCAGGAGAAGTTTCATTGGGACTGAAAGTTAAGCATGTGCTTAATAGCTTTCCTGGATTAAAAAATTAAATGCAAACTCATCTCCATAATAAAGATAGAAACAGCATTGGGTACTTTTTAATGTTAACATGAATTTTAACTTTTTTATCTATTTTTAATTAAGATGACATTTTAACAGTTTGAACCTGATGTTTCTGCTGCGGAGTTTACATTAGGATGATAATATATGGAGAAATTTAACATTTACATGGATTTTTATTATTTAAAACAGCAAAATATTTTATTTAATGACTGCAGAATTGCCCTATCAACCACCAGTTCAGCATTAAATGTGCATTGTGAGGGTATTTGACGAGAATTTGTCATGGGTAGGAGGACACTGTAGTTTCTTATTCCCCAAATGCAGAGTATTTTTTTTTTTTAATTCCCACAAATGTGATTTTGTTACAAATGACTTTATATTCCTGAAAGATTCTCTCTCATTTTGTTAGAATTATTTGATCTGTGAAACATACAGTAATGGGTTTTAATAGCAGAGAGATGAAATAGTAGGTTGATTTGAATATCTAAGGGTAATAAAGACAGCCTATGATGGTCCACATGGTATTCTCTTGGCCCCTAATTGTTCCTATAAAAGCTGAAATCTGGGAGGTGATGCTAACATGTACTTTTCAAATATAAGTGTGTTTAATTATAAAATAAAGGCAGTCTCCTAAGAAATGACATTTTTCATCTTCATCTCTTTTCCTGTTTTGCTGAACTTTCAGGCAAGACAGCATGGGCCTGTGATTAAAGCAAAGGCCTGGGAGTCAGCAGTCCTGGGATTTTATTTCCATCTCTGACCCTAATTAGCTGGGCTTCCCTTGAGTCCCCATTTTCCAAAGTGCTCATGATTCTGAGAGCTTAAGTGTATGGTTGCTCAACTTAAAATGCATAGGGCCTGATATCCAGAGGTGCCGAGCACCCTGTTGACTTCATTTGGAAGTGTAGGTGCTTGGCACCTCTGAATGTCAGCCCAAAGTGTTTCAAGGTGAGCACCCAAACTCAGTAGACTCTTTCAGAAACTGATGCCTTAATCTTTGTGTCTCAGTTTTCCCATCTGTAAAACGGGGATAATAATCATAACCCAGTCCACAGAGTTGTTTTGAAATCTAATAAAAACACCTTTGAGTTCTTAAATGAGAGACACTGTAGAAGTGTCTCTCATTTAAGAGACACTTGATGACAGAACAAGGAGTAATGGTCTCAAGTTGCAGAGGGGGAGGTTTAGGTTGGATATTAGGAAAAGCTTTTTCACTAGTAGGGTGGTGAAGCACTGGAATGGGTTACCTAGGGAGGTGGTGGAATCTCCTTCCTTAGAGGTTTTTAAGGTCAGGCTTGACAAAGCCCTGGCTGGGATGATCTAGTTGGGGTTGGTCCTGCTTTGAGCAGGGGGTTGGACTAGATGACCTCCTGAGGTCCCTTCCAACCCTGAGATTCTATGATTCTATGATTCTATGAAGTGCAGCATATTATGTCCCCTATTTTTGCTGAATGTCCTTCCTTCATTTAGGCATTTTGTATTGGGGTTGCCATCCCAAGTGTCCCCACAATTGCCAGCCGTTAATTTCCCCCTGCATAATTCACTTATCACTTAAACAGATGTTCTTGACATACTCATCTCACTCCATGGTGCATGGGAAACTCACAATCACTACATGTTTTGATAATATAATAATTACTTTCTCCATAAATAACATAAATTAACGATGTGATGTGATGTAAGATGATTTATTTTTAACATTAAAATGTAATTTAACAAGCTCTGTTGTTATGATTTAAGCAGAGGGCCATTTGGGAATCCATGTTGCTCTTCCAAGATACATGTTTTCAATAGAAAGATGGAGCGTAGCCAGGAGTAATCCTATCCATTTTTCTTTCATAGTCATAAAGACTTGATGCATAATGTATTCTGAAGAAGTCAGCACATTGGTAGATCAATGTCAGAGATACCAGTTTGATCAGATTACTTACGGGATGCTAGGCTAATCCAAGGGTTTTTTTTGTTCCTATGTCTCAGCAGGAAAGCCCAGTAGTTTCTTTCCAGAGGACAGTTTTATAGACTCTGGAGAAATTGATGTTGGACGACGAGCCACACAGAAGATTCCTCCTGGTATCTTTTGGAGATCTCAGGTGTTCATTGACCATCCAGTGCATCTGAAATTCAATGTGTCTTTAGGAAAGGCCGCTCTGGTTGGGATTTATGGCAGGAAAGGCCTTCCTCCTTCACATACCCAGGTAACAGGAGCACATTTCAACGAACAAACACTTACGTTAGAATTGATGTGCTTGTAGCTTGTACTTTTTTTTCCAGTTACCTATCTCAAGAATTCTGTGGGTTCATGGAAGATATTGAGGTTCAAATATTCAAAAATAGATGCCTGCGTGACAACTGCAAAATATACATTCACCAACATTAAGTATCAGTTCAGATCCTGAATAAGGATGATTTCCCAGGTTGGAGCCGTAGACAGATAATGTTATACACCAAATATGCAATTTGATTTGCACAAGCGCTGGTTGCATGTGTCCCAAAGTGCTTGTATACACCCAAATCATGCATGGTGTGTGTTTATAGGCATGAAGCCCACTTTCATTATTAGTGCCTATCATCAGGTGCTTCTGATTTGCCCATGAAACTTACTTTTTATGCTGAAATTTCCTATCCTAGAAGTGATTTTGAAGTATAATTTGAAGATTATTTTCTGTGAGTCATGAAGAAATGTTGTGTCTTTTTATGTTAGTTGTTAATACAAGTTGTAGATAACCTACATGATTTGGCCTTGACAAACTTGGAAAGCATGTTTTGCTAAGAAATGGCAAAGAAATAAGGAGTGAAATCTTGGCCCCACTAAAGTCAGTGGAAAATCTCCCATTGACTTCAATAGGGCCAAGATTTTACCCAACATCTATATAAAGAGTGAAGCAAGGGAAAAAAATGCAAAAAACTAACTTTATGGTTAAGGTTCTATACTCACAAAAGTCAGGAGATTAAAATTTATTGTTACCGTATTAGATGCACTTAGACTTCATTGCCTGTATATGTTAAGAAATTAAAGTTAATATCATATAAAGTATTTTTTAAAATTGCATTTATACAGTATGGGCCAAGTTGAAAACAATGGCTGATTCAACAACATCAGAATTTAGCTTTACATGTACAAGAGATGGTCTTATAACTGAGGTGGGAATCTCAATTTTTTTCTTTTACATTTTTTTATTGGTTTTAAGGTTTTATAAATTAAAAAAAATGTGGCTATAGTGTGTTGGAGGCATTAGAAGAGCTCCCGCGGGCATGTGAGGAGCTTGAGAGAAACAAGAGGCGAGGAATGGGTGGAGAGAGGAGACCAGAGAGAAGCAGATCAACAGATAGATGAGGCGATCCAGCAAACTACTGCGAACAGACACAATTCCAGGCATCTCCTTATAGGTTGAATCAGAACATGTCATGACTTACCAGAGGAAATATCATGTATGATGATCCATAAGTGTGGGTGTCCTATGTTTAATGCAAAGCTCTTCTGCCCATCCTGGGACAGATTTGGACCAGGGAGCATGATCGGTTTCTGGAATCCTGAAATATACAGTGAACATCTTTCCTTTGTGTTTCAGTTTGACTTTGTTGAGCTCCTTGATGGGAGACGGCTACTTACCCAGGAGGTGAGGAGTCTGGAAGGACCTCAGAGGCAACCTAGAGGCTTTGTGCCAATGTCCAGCCATGAGACAGGGTTTATCCAGTATTTGGATACAGGAATATGGCATCTGGCCTTCTACAATGATGGAAAAGAGTCCGAGATGGTTTCTTTTCTTACTACTGCCATCGGTAAGGATTTACCCTATTATTTTACCCAATCTATGTATTTTAGGACCAGTTTCTCATACCCTTACTCACACTGAGTAGCTTCTTACTCCTGGCCCATCTCATTGATTTTAATGAGACCACTCACAGAGTAAAGTACTATTCATCATAAGTGAGGCTATTTGGGCAATGGTTGTTCCCTTGGGGAAAAAACTGCACACAACATTAATGCTAAATACTGTAGCTAAATACTGTAAGGATTAACATATCCGTGATGGCCTGGACGGGGCATAACTGTATTAAAGCCCTATTTAAAAATTATGTTCTAGACAAGCTGCCTACCACTGCAGATGAGTCCAGACTTATTCATTACAGAGGTGGCCCCTCCTCCCTGATCCTTCTATTTGGGAATTTTGATTCTATTTCTATTGGGCCTATATATTTTTTTCTGGAGTTTAATTGTGCAGCTGTTCAACAGCACATAGCAGCATCAAGTAGCAGTTTGGGACAGGAAGTGAGGAATACCGTATCTGATTGAAACTGCTGGCATCACATAATTACTCAAATTGGAGTTGGGCTAGGACACCAAAGTTAATACCCTATCTCTTGCAAAAAGCACCATGGGAGGGGATAGCCCATTGTCTGAACCTGTTTTATGCCTCATCTAAGAAAGAGGCTGAAATTTTCAAATGGATGGGAATTGGGTATCCAGATCTCACCCAGGCTCTCCATCAGTAAAGCAAATCAGTTAACACCAAATCCGTAACCACCACCTCTTCTGACACAATTCTAGTGTGCACGAGTGTGTCGCACACTAACTGGCCCATATGGACCCTGCTGGTGCATACTGGAAGTGTCCATTAATTTAGTCTGATTTCAAACAATCCTATGTAACCTGCACTAAGGAACCTTGGGATTCTTCTTCCAGCATATAAATATCACACTGAATGACCTGTCCCGGGCCTATATCCCTCTGTAGGGGTCTTCGTCTGCTGTGGGGTGGTGGGGAGCCAGCCCGCCTCGCTGTACCTGTTTGGTTAGATTGGGGAATCCTTAGTCTTGGGCCCAAACGCCTCCGGTCGGGTCCTGCAAGCGGTAGAGGCTAGGCCCGGGCCCTGAGTCAGGGCGGGCAGAAAGCAAGTAAATAGTCTGGGGCCGCAGGGTTTTCCCAGTCGTGAGCTAAGCGCTAAGCTGGCGGCGTCTGGTCTCCCCGGTGGCTGCACTTGAGGCTACTCTTCAAGTGAGCTCCGAGGGCCCGCCTTTATACTTCCGGGTCGCGCTGGTCTACTTCCAGGTCGTGGCCTGTCTCTCGGCGGGGCGGGCCCAGAGCCTCCTGGCTCCGCCCACTCTGGCCACTGGGCCGGTGCTTCACTCTGCGGGGTGGTGGGGCGCCAGCCCGCCTCGCTACACCCTCTGTTTGCAATCAATCCTTTACCAGAACCTATTTCTGACTCCATCATGGTTAATTTTATATTTGACTGGCCTACTGAGCAGGTTCATATCCCTGTATCCATTTTGTTGTAATTCAAAGACTCCTCCATAAAATCAGCACTTAGCTTTCTTCTACAATGATTGTTTAATGGACCTTTTTTCTTTACTGCATAAAGCAGGCTCGTTCCAATGTTGCCATTAATTCCTCTCCCCAAAGAGGCATTGGCATTGAGTCCCCGCTGTCTGCAGAAGTTACCTGAGAGCTATGGGTTGCAATTTGTCTTGGCAGGTTAATTAAAAGTTTAGGTTTTATTAAAGCAAAATCATTAAGGCTCCAATATATAGTTTTACTTCTCAAGTTTATTTAATACACCACTACTGTAATAATGTATTAAAATGAAAACTTAGAACATAACCAGGCCTTCACTTTTAGAATTCAATGTATTCAAGGCTGTTCACAATTAAGCAACACCAGAAATAATTGCTCTTTAACTTATTAAATGGAAGACTTACTCTGCAATGTGGTTTTGTTAGTTTGCTCAGTTTACTTTAGCAAATTATTGTAACTGAAACAAACTTTACCTTTATCCGACACCTCTCATCCAAAAGGATCCCCAAGTGCTTTTCATATAGTGGGTTCCATTTAAAAGAGTTTCTTCTGTTCTGAAGGATTCTACCAGTTTGAGAGAGATTCCCCTGCAGATGGCATATGCCACTCAACCAGTAATAGCTCTCACAATGGAAGAGAATTTTAAAGCATAATCACTGTACTTTTCAAACTGATTGCAAAGTACAAGCTGGATTCAGGCTCTTCTCCCTGCATCAATACACTCACACTGTAGAAGGGCAAGATACAGTGCTAGTACACCCGTCAGTACTGGGCTGAAGGACTGGGTAAAGCTCCGTTAAGTGCTCTGCAGCTTCAGGGTGGCCTGGTCCTCTGTGGTTAAGCTCACCGGAGCATGCACTGTGGTTAGCTACATAGCAGGTGGCGCAGGCTGTTATCTTGTTGTAGACCACCTGTAAGGTGCCACCCACTATATTCCGCCATGCACCTTGAATTATTCTCCCCATTGCTGGCAGGAAGACTCAAGGCTTTCCACTTCTAGCTCTGCCCTGCTTCCACCATCCATCATGGCTAACTTGTCTACATGGTGCGCTAGTCTGCACCAGAAGGGTGTACATTCTAGGGCGCATTAGTACGTTCTGCATTAACTGACCTGGGTGGACCCTACTGGCATGCGCTAAAAATTCCTTAGTGCAGGTTACATAGGATTGTTTGAAATCAGACTAAATTAATGGACCCTTCCAGTATGCACCAGCAGGGTCCATATGGGCCAGTTAGTGTGCGACACACTCGTGCACACTAGAATTTATACCCCCTGGTGCAGACCAATGCACTATGTAGACCAGCCCTAATAAGATGGTGCAGGCAGGATTTTGTGCTGTCTGAGGAATCATTTCACCCACCAGTCTCCATATAATAATGCAAAGCTACAGTACATAGAAAGAACACTTTGGGACAGGATGTGAAAACTGCTATGCCAGATGAGTCTAGAGTCTGAATTGTAGATAAGCATGATGTGACTGCCTGACAGGAATTTGGCCAGGACACCACAGCTAAGCTAACACCTTACAAAAAGTACGGTGAGAACTTTAATGGCCAGAAGTCAGCGCCTTGCTTATATGATCGTTTTCAACAGCAGCCTTTAAAAATATCTGCTGGAAGTTTCCTGTGAAATCATTAAATAGGACACTATGTATAGGAGAATCTCAGACCCTTTTCAGGGTGTTCATGAGCTCTGACAAGACTCGGTTGCTATCCTTTAAGTCCATAAATACTGTAGTGTCTTGTGTTGCAATTTCTGTTGACACCATAGTAAAGAGGATGCAGCAACCTGACATTCCAGGTTTATGAACCCGGGTGTAAAATTCCAGTGCCATATAAATATATCAAGTCATATGTGATGGGCAGATTACATTTATGTGCAGGGATGGGAGGTTTGTATTTGGGTGGTGTTGAGCTCTGATGGCTGTCGTTTGATTTTAGTTTTGTGGGAGTGACACATGGAAAAATCTCTGATTACTGCAGAAATCCAAAGAAATAATAAATACAGGGAAGAAATATTTCGAATGTATAAGCATTATCAAGGAAGAGGCAGGGTCCAGCAGTCTGAGCACAGAACTGGGAGCCATGACTCTCTATTTTAATCCAAGTGCTGACACTGACTCCCTTCAGGCTTGTGTATGTTGTTTAATCTCCCTATGCTTCGGTTTCCTGCTCTGTAAAATACTATCTATCTGACCCACAGTGGTGCTGCGAAAATGAATTGATTGAAGATGAAAACTGCTATATACCTATTAATGGTTCACAATAATGAGTAACAGGTAATAACAACTGCAGAGGGCCAAATCCTGCAGCCTTTTCTTGGAAAAAACTCCCATAACGTCAGTGGGAGTCCTGTTTGAGTGTGGCATGTGTTCCAGAAATAAACATTTTGGACGGATTCCATTAAGTTCATCTGCTTTCCAACTGACCAGACCATCAGTAAAATCAGTCAGCATACGTCAGTTTCTCCATATTGCAACACTGACTGTAATTATTGTACACTACCTGTCTGGACTGATCATACTCTCAATTATTCATGTGAAAACAGGAGCAAAATGCAAGCAATCTGCGTTCCCAGCTCGATGGCACATTTAATTTAGTGAAGCATGAGGCTGTGCCTAGTTAGAGTTTTGGAATCCTGCAAAACTAGAAGGAAATCCATTCACTCAATAGCATTGTCATTTGCTTTGATAGCACTTTCATCTTCGCCTGTTTCCTATAAGGAGCTAGATTTGCCTACCATAGAAACATCGCAGCCGAAAGGATTGGACTTTGTCAACATCTTTTCCTGTATATGCACACTGGCATCACATGTAAATGGTGGGAGAATGTGGCATTATAATTCCCATCAAAACTCATGCTGATGCTAAATAATGGCAATTCATGGTGGGGGGTGGGGGCAAGGTTATTGTGGCATAGTTTTCAGCTTTTAATAACCTTTTTTCATTTAGTTCCTTTAAATTACAGCACAAAACATCATCAAGGAATGGAGAATCAGTGACTCTCAATAGTGAATTAACCTTCTTCTAAATGACATTGGCAGCACGTTCTGAAATTTTTAATAGAAACACTTCTCTGAAAAGAGCCTTGTGGATTCACCTCTGCCTGACAGCAGTGATTTAGTCAGAGCAATCTGCTATAAGTGGAATAAAATAGGAGGCTAAGGGAGAGCTGGAGTCAGCTCATCTGAGACAGAGATGTTGGCCAAAAATCTGTTCAGTGGAGGCAAGAAACATCTGAGAGCCTGAAAGCAGCATCTATGAAGTCAGAGAGGGAGCCTGTCAGCAGCTGTTCCTGCTGAGCTGTAGCAGGCTGGGCTATGTAGGGCCATGGAAAAATCAAAAGGAAGAAAGCATTCAGCTATGCACTAGAGAGAGAGAAAGCATGTGGGAGGAGAGGTTGTCTGTTTACCGGTGCGACTTCACACCCCAGCAAGCAAGAGGAAGTGCATGTAGAACGCCCATTATGGGATGTGAGGTTTTAGCTAGCTTTTAGCTTCGGCAAGAGGCATGATTTACGATTAAGAAAAGTACTGTCATTCCTCCTGCCCCCTCCGCTGCCCATAAAGAAAACTACCCGTGAGTGCTCTTCTCCATCAAAGTACAAAGAGACCTAGAGGTTGTATTTATAGTGCCCAATAAGTGTGCACAGCACTTTCCGGTACATATCAAAAGGCAGGCCCCTTTCTGCAGGAGCCTAAAATATAACCAACCCCAGTCCATTCCCTGGGACAAGAGTTCAAATGCAAGAAATATATAGAGACATTGTCAGCCAGGAAATTGACATAGGAATACTTCACAATAGTAATGAGTGTAGACTAGGAGCGAGAGGGTGCATGACTTATCCTGGGTGCAGGCGGTGGCGCAAGAAGTGATATGAAGAGTTCTGACTTAACCCCATCTGAAAATTTCTCTGCACAGATTCCAGTATTTAGGTTGCTCCCAAGAAAGTCTAGTGGGAGATTCTGTAACTCTCACTTACTTTCAGTACAGTCAGTGCCTATGTTCCAGTGACTTAGCCACTTACAGAAACTCGGAATCTATTAGAGGTTCTCACACCCCTCTGCTGGGGGTCTGAGAGAGTCTAAATGTACATGCTGAGGAGCCAAAAGAAGATACAAGCTAAAATAGGATGGCATCTGCTTTAACTCGCCCCTTCTTCCAGCTCCTCAAATTCGGAGTTACACTAACTTAGGGTAACCTGATTCGGCGGGTAGTAATCGATCTTCTGGGATCGATTTATCGCATCTTGTCTAGACGCGATAAATCGATCCCGGAAGCGCTCGCCGTCGACTGCGGAACTCCTGCTCGCCGAGAGGAGGAAGCGCTGTCGACGGGGGAGCCTGCCTGCCGCATATGGACCCGCAGTAAGTGCTTTGAAGTTCGAACTAAGATACTTCGACTTCAGCTACGTTATTCACATAGCCGAAGTTGCGTATCTTAGTTCGATTCCCGCCCGCCCCATTGTGGACCAGCCCTTAGACTCCCTTACACATCGAGAGAGTGGGTGTAAGTAGGTCTAAGGGAGCCTGGGTAGATGAGGATCTGGCTTACACCATCTGATCCATCCTTTCTGAGTTTGGCCCTGAGGCGCTCCTCCAGCAAAGCACTTTAGTGTATGCTTAAAGTTAAGGGCCCTCGAGTCTAAGGACATTGACTGGTTTCATCCACCTCATGTTGCCTGGATGGGCCCAGCTATTAAGAGATTTTCCTTTTCCCTTTTGTTTGCATGGTCAAAAATAAGTGTCCCTTTTCCTGAGTCACAGCAAGACTTCTGAGCATTTCTGCCACATGGGGCCATTCTCTGGGCACTTAGCTAAGAATCCTTCACTTCCTAGGCTCAGAGAGATTTCTGTCTGCTCAACCTGTACAGAAAAAAAATTGGTTTAAAGAAAAATGATGGGTGAGGAAAGTCACAACTTTATTTTTGCTAAACTATTAGTGGTACTTTGCATGGTCTGCAAATAGGTTTTGCCTTTAGCTCTCCGATTCCCCTTGCATGCCCTTGCTGACAACCACTCCATTGGATGGCCTTTTTTAATTAGCCTCAAGCCTTGAGCGCCTGCTTCCTGGTGCTTCGGATTCTTTCTGTTCGGTTCAGATACCTCCTACACAGGTTCCTCACAGAGTTTTAAAGCCCTATCAGATTATAGTTAGGAGCTCTGTTCAGTTAAAAGACAAAAAAAAACCCTCTTTTTTGTTTTCTAGCTGCTCTGTGATCAATCCCCTTCTGTGAAATCACAGAATCTGCATCCTGGGTCACCCCTCAACACCTTTGTTACTTCCCCCCACAAGGCATCCTGTTACTCTTTGCGCAAACCCAGGGTCATCCATTTGTTTAGGATTTTACATGTGAATTCAGTGCTCATGAAAGATTGACAGCCGTGCTCACTGAAATCTTACCTTTATCCTGTTACTAACAGGTTCATAATAGGCAGCAGTATTGCAAGTATCTCTGCTACCCCACCACTATGTCTTAGACTAAAGCAATTACCAGAAACATTTTCAGAAGCGTCTAAGTCCCTTTTTCAAAAGTGACTTAGGCACTTAACGCCTAAATCTAATTGAAAGTCAGTGGCACTTAGGCTTCTAGGTGCCTAAGTCTCTGTTGGAAATAGGACTTAGGGCATGTCCTCACTAGAAACGTAAGTCAACCTACGTTAGGTCGACTGACTTACTGTGGTGGTACATATCCACACTACCCTTCTTCTGTCAGTGGTGCGCATCCTCACCAGGAGCACTTCCACTGACCAAAGAGGGGCAGTATGGAGGCTAAGACCCTGGGCTCGCAGCTCCATATACAGCTCCCTGCCTGGAGGCTGGCTGCCCCCCAGCTCTCGGCTCCCAGACGCAGCCAAGCTCCTGGCTATGAGCTCCATGCCTAGAGTCTGAGCAGCTCCCGGGAGCCTCGGTGCAGTCGCTGGGCTCCCCGCAGGAAGTAGAAAGCCTCCAGGAAGTACCAGGGTCCATGGGGAGCCTCCGTGCTGTACCAGGGCTCCCCATGGGGAGCCGGGAGCCTCCAGGCAGCAGCCTGGGTGGGAGTGGAGAATCCGGGGGCAGCCAGGCTCTAGCTGGAGCCCTCCACCTGCCCCGGTGACAGCCCAGCTTTCTTGCCAATTTCTTGCAATGCTGGAGCCATGAAATTGACAAGAATGACATGTAAGTAACACAGTTCTACACGGATACTGTGTCTCCCTAACGACACTGACATAAGCCACACACCTCTCGTGGAGGTGGAGTTGTTATGTCGGCGTAGGAGGGCACTTGCATCGGCGGGAGCAAGGCTGTAGTGTGTGCACTGACATAAATAGGTTGACAGAAGCTGCCGTGTGTTGACCTGACTGTAGTATAGACCAAGCCTTAGTTTCATAAGTCACTTAGGACTTTGAAATCGCAGCCTAGGCTCTGAAGCCTTGGGATGGGAAGTCAGTCAAGTTCCGGCCCAACTCACGACTTCAAAGCACTGGCTACACAGCTGTTTTATTGAGTGCTAGCATGAGCCTTGCTAACCCATGTCTGTCAGCCTGGCCTGGGAGGCATATTGCCGCCAGCTGTGTAGATGTACCCGGAGGCACTTCTGAAAAATTTACCCCACGTCCAGAGCTGAGATGGCAACTCGCTCTCGGCATCTCTTTAGTCCTTGTTTGTCTTTGAAACATCACAACTGGTGCCAACTACAGTGGTGGTTTCTGGATTGACAACCGTCATTTACACAGGCCACTGAACAGCCCCTGATGGTACCCGCTTTTGGTCATTTCTAAACCAGGTGGGGTAAAAACTCGAACTAGAAGCTTTCTGTCCCATTACCAACCCTTCTAACCCATTAGCCCCTCAAGAAAGCTGTTTCTTTGTGCATATTGTTATCCATCTAGGGTGACTTACGTTTCTAGTGAGGACATGCCCTAAGTCTTATTTCCAAAAAAGACTTAGGTACCTAGAAGCCTAAGTGCCACTGACTTTCAATTAGATTTAGGCGTTAAGTGCCTAAGTCACTTTTGAAAAAGAGACTTAGACGCTTCTGAAAATGTTTCTGGTAATTGCTTTAGTCTAAGACCTAGTGATGGGGTAGCAGAGAGACTTGCAATACTGCTGCCTATTATTACTGTGTTTTAAACTGTAATGGGTGAATTTCAAAAGGTTCACAATCCAGGTCTCAGATCAGCTGCTTATTCAAGAATTACCCAGATCTCTTATCTTGGCAAAATTCAGCTTGAAGCATTGCAAGAAAAGACTTTCCCACACAGCTACAGCACTTCCAGTTACCCGTGATGGGTCAAAGGCAGCTGTGGGAGGGGAGTGATGGAATTAAAATGTAGATCCTTTAAAAAAACGTTTGGTTTGGGTCTAGAAATGGAGTTTTGTTGGGGAGGGAAGTGTGGGGAGGGGAGGGACTTGTATTTTTAACTCTGGGTTGTGTTTCTTTAGTTGAAATCCTCAGTGAGGTTCTTGTATCTTACTCTCAGTAAATAAGTGACTATGTGTCTATCCAGATAATGATATGGCCTTCCTCACTGTAGCATCCTAGTACCTCCTGTGACTGCACCAAAGCCACCATAACTCCCTAGTGACAGGTTTCAGAGTAGCAGCCGTGTTAGTCTGTATCCGCAAAAAGAACAGGAGTACTTGTGGCACCTTAGAGACTAACACATTTATTTGAGCATAAGCTTTCGTGGGCTACAGTCCCACTTCATCAGATCCCTAAATCCCCTCACTTGTGCCCCAGTCCTGCAGGGCTTCCAAAAACTTCCTAACTGTCAGGGTGGTTAAGCACTGGAATAAATTGCCCAGGGAGGTTGTGGAATCTCCATCATTGGGGATTTTTAAGAGCAGTTTGGAGAAACACCTGTCAGGGATGGTCTAGATAATACTTAGTCCTGCCTTGAGTGCAGGGAACTGGACTAGATGACCCCTCCAATTCTATGATTCTATGATTGCTGAGCATTCTGATTTCCCATTGAAGTGAGCTGAGGATGCTCAGCATCTCCCAGTATTGAAGCCTCTCTCTCTAGTTGCCCCTGTGTTGTCCTTGATTTCCAGCAGACTTAATACTTCTCCACGTTTTTAAGTCCTTTTCAGCTTCAGTCAGTGGCCAGTTCCCATCCTGCCATTTGGCTAGTGTCACTGCCAGACAAACGACACGGAAAGCAGATCCCACACTGTTTCATTATTATTTCCACCAGAGTTGTCACAGGACATGTGCTGCATTGTAGCTGTACCGTGCAAATTGAAGTAGGCCGGCTGTGCTCTTGTCTAACACCTGTTCCGACGGTGCGCCATTCTGTCTGCTAAATGGGGCTTTCTTAAACAGCTGGGGCCCAAGTGCTTCCAAAAACCTGAAATCAGACCAGTCAGACCAAATCTAGGTCATACATAGGATGACCTTTTTTCCCTCTTTGCAAGTGTCCAAAAGAATTCTTGCATAACAACCCTCCCGCCCAACTCTGATGGTGTGCATAATGGTTATTTGCAGGACCTTTGAGTCAAAAACGTAGGGCACCTCAAATAAAGGGGAAATCTGTGACACATCTCAAAGATAATTAAGGAGTAAGAAACTGTAAAGGTCAGACACGTGGCACTAACAATGTTCACAGCCTCTGTTTCTGCATACAGTATGTCTCTTCCTTGATTCTGTGAGTGGAAAGGCTACGTTTCAAAGTCACTTCTGGGATTGTCCCACTCTGGGTAAAGCTAGATTAGCAGTAAACCACAGATGGAATAATTAATTCAGCATCAGCTCTCAGTACAATTTTTCTGGCGTGAATTCCTCTTCAGAATAGTTCTTGTAATTTCAGAAGACACTGCAGGAATGAAAAATAAATGTTGGTTAATGCACAAGGAATGTTCTCTCTATTTTTGATTAGTAGTTTGCAAAAGAAAGAAAGAGGGTGTTGGTTTTTTTAAAATGAACTCTGCCTACGTCTGTACTAACATGGGCTGGTATCCTTGAACTCACTCTGTCACTCACTGCTTGTCAATGTGCTGTTTGCAGCAGACAAATTCTCTTAATCTGATAGAGTTTGTACAAAAGGTTTATTGATTGGAGTAATTACCTCAGCTTTAGGGTCAAGAAAAGGTTTATTTAATTCTAAAGTTACTTTTTTTGTTGTGTTATGTTTCTTAGAACAGTGGAATTCTGCCTTAATGACAAGGCTTCTAGTGTTATCTGAAGCCTTCTGGAGAAATTTGCAAATCAAGGAAACTCCAGGACATATGGTTTTAGTTTTTGCACTTTTGTATATAGCTCTGTCTGTATGTCCCAGGCTGCAGGCTAATGTAAGCACAGCTTGTTTTATTCCTGTGTCATATTACAGTGCTGCTTGACTTTTAATTCCATTTATGCTCTAGCAGTAAAGAGCAAAAATACGGGTTCTGAGAGTTGCTTGTATATTTTGGCAAACAGAAGGAAAGTCCTCTTTGTGTTGGAACAACGGACTTCTTAGTGCTTAATTTTCAAACGTCTATGCTTAAAGGGTACCCATAAAATATGTGCTTGGGCGCACAGGCAGGTAATTGAGCACATCCGTCGGGTAGAAGCCAACAGAGGGTCAACTTCTCCCAACAGTTACCAGAAATTTCTCTTGTTCTTTGTAGCGAGGGAAATGGTCACCACCCTGCTCCCTGCCCCTCTCCCTCCCCACACTGTGTGGTAACCGTTGGCCCATTGTGATGTTTTAACAATGACCACTTTTCTGCATGCACAAATGCATACGTAGTGAACTCATGACGCCTTTCTTTAATTAATCCTTACAGTGCTCTCTGCAAGGTAGATACAGGAAGTGGTGCTGAACCCATTTTATAGATGGGCAAACTGAGGCACGGGGCAGTTAAATGATTTGCCCCAGTTCACACAGCAAGCCACCTGGAGAGCCAGAAACAGAACTAGGAATTCAGACACCTCTCCTCCCCCCCCCCCTCCCAGCTCTAAAAATGTAACCCATTAAATGTTTACCATTCTGGGTACTGCATCCATCAATTATTAGCCCAAGTCTGTGTAAAGTGAAAATGAATTTATTTTTAATGTACCTAAAATGATAGCACTGCTAGATTTAATGACATTTATTTAACTAAGTCCACATTTGAGGGTGTGTGTGTGTGTGTGTGTGTGTGTTTCCTAGAATACTGTACACACATTCACAATATCATTTGAAATGAGACACAAAGCCAGCTTTAGCCTTGCCCCAAGCTACAAGCACAGAAAATATAACATACTGAACTTCCCATTTGCTAGTTTAAACCCTTAAGGCTGAATAATTGTTGTTTGCTATATTAGTTTGAAACAATTTATATGAGTGAGAAGGGACAAAAAAATTTTGGTGGATTTATGCTTGCAATCCCTTAGGCAGATCAGGGATATGAGAATTTCATTTATTGGACCATAATTCAGATTTTGAAATATGCCATTTGCAAAAAGAAAGGAAGGAAAAGAAACATTCCCAAGGTATGGTCTAGAGCAGCGGTTCTCAAACTTTAGCAACCCGAGGACCCCCATTTTGATTTAAAATTTTTCGCAGTCCCCCAAGCCTCCTGCTCAGCCCTAGGCCCCGCCCCCACTCCACCCCTTCCCGCAAGGCCTCACCTACGCCCCACATCTTCCCGCCCCTGCTCCACCCCTGTCCCTCCTCTTCCCCTCCTCTTTCTGCCCCCTCCCTCAAGCATGCTCCATCCGCACTCCTCCCCTCCCTCCCAGAGCCTCCTGCACACCACTGAACAGCTGTTCCCCAGCATTCAGGAGGCACTGGGAGGAAGGGGGAGGAGTTGATCAGCGGGGCCGGTGGCCCCGGACATGATTCCGCCCTGTCCCCCAAGCGAACCCCGTCCCCGCTCCTCCCCTTCCCTCCCAGTGCTTCCTGCACTCTGGGGATCAGCTGCAGGAGGCGCTGGGAGGGAGAGGGAAGAGTTGATCAGTGGGACCCGCAGACCCTCTGGAGTGTCCATGGACCCCAGTTTGGTCTAGAGCACCATTGTCTTACATGCTAGTTGCAGAGGTGAAAGGTACCCTCATTATACGTAGGACCAGCAATTTAAATATTCCCTCTCACCTAAGTCGTGTGGGAACTGTATTCAAGTAAGTAGGCTTTATTACACCCCAGGAACTCCATTTGCTGAAAGTTCCTCCCAGCTAGCTTATGACGTGTGATAAATGAGTAGTTAAGAGTGTCTGAGATAGATCAGAGATTTTGAAAAGGTCCCATGTAATTCCTTACGAAACTGTAATTCTCTGTCCCTTCTGTGCCTTTCTTCAGTGTTCATGCATCTCTTAAGGTATCAGAGTAGAAATGGTGTTTGTTGTACATCCCTAACAGCAGAGGCACATGGGGAGAGATTTTTCCAAAAGCGTGCAATGCTGCCCTAACTCTGGTCCAGGTCAAGTCGATGGGAGTTTGACCATTGACTTCAATTAGAGCAGAATTGCCATTAACTTCAATGGGAGCAGAGTTAGGCCCGCGCTCAGTGCTTTTGAAATCCCACCCATTGTGCTTCCAAGCAAACAGCGACCTTCATCTATCGTTGGCAGGATTTCTCTTAAAAAGAAGAGTGAGAGGGGAGGGATGAACAGGAGAGATAAGCATTCTCCCAAACCAAACCACCTCCTCTTTCTAAAACCAGACTCAGATCAAACCTTCTTTAAGCTTCTGAAATGATTAGGCTTCCCCCATCCCATTTCCAGTTTCCAGCTGGGAATAGAACCAGAAGTTCTAAAAATCTGTCACAAAAGGCTGTTTGTGCAGCTTTTCCAGCTTGGTTTGGAAATAGATGTGATGAAATACTGTGAAGAAGGTTGCTCTTGCACTAAGCAGGTATGGTGATGAGGGCTCTATAAGGGTACGTCTATCCGGCGGGTAATGATCGATCTATCAGGGATCAATTTATCACGTCTAGTGTAGACGCGATAAATCGATCCCCGATCACTCTGCCTTTGACTCCTGTAATCCACCAAGAGGAGAGGTGGAAGCGGAATCGACGGGAGCAGCGACAGTCAACCCCGCGCTGTGAGGACGCGAGATAAGTCGACCCAAGATACGTCGCTGAAGTTGCGTATCTTAGGTCGACCTCCCCCCGCCAGTGTAGACCAGGCCTAAGTAACTAGAAAGTATTTCAAGCCAGGACTAGAAGCAGAAGTGCTGAAATCTCACATGATGTGCTGCCCCCTTTGGTGGACTCAGTCCAGATAGTTTGGATAAGCAGCCCAAGCTTTTGGACATTTATCCAAACTGATCCCAGATTCCAAACTTTGTGTGCTTCACCATTCTGTGTTTGAAACAATCCAGACAGCAGAGTCACTGCTGCATTGAGCAGGAATGTGCTGTCAATAGGCTGATGGAAGTACGGGGTACCTGCCATTAAAAATTCGTTTCATTGGTTCCAGCAGAGAAGGAGTGCGGGGAGATCAAAATGAAATTGGATGGTGTGATTATGGTACTTCACATTGACTTTCTGGAGAAGCTATTTAAAGGAATGTCTTCCCAATGCCCTTTTCCTAATTTAGCTTCCTGAGAGCTGCATGTGGAGGTTAGACCTCCGGTGGGATTTGAGAGTAAAAAGGGGGTTACATACATGGATCTTTAATTAAATCAGACCTCCCAACCTTCAGAAAAAAATCAAAATCTGGCAAACCATCAAGTGGCATTAGCAGTATCAGCATCAGAGTAGGTGTCCTGCAGAAGAGGAAACTGAGAACGATCACTCAGAAATAATGACTGGGTTTCCATGATGCTGTCAAGACATTCACATTCCCAGCTGCCAGGTGTGGATGATTTGAACTAGAAAAGTAAAAGGATTCTAAAATACAGATGAAGCAGAAGAATTGAAATTTCTGCAGGTGCAGAGAGGAAGGAACCAATCCTTTCAGACTTCAAATTGGGAAGGAAAAGGAGGAGCAAGAGAATGTTGGATCCAGCCTGTCTGCATTTGCTTTAGTTGTGGGGTCTTTTATTTACCACCAGTATCAAGTTTGAAATGTCCAGGTGTCTGAAACCTGTTTTATCTCCTCTCTCCTCCATGATCCTGTGTTAGTGTCATTATCAGAATTACTGTAGCAGCTGACAGTCCTTTCGATTTATAATTCCCCCTGCCCTGCAGAATGAATTTCATTGAATAGCATTGTTTCCTTAGAAAGCAAATGAACCCCCCAAGAGCTCCCGATGTGCTGGACAGATAAAATTATGGTTTGTGTGCACTGAGGGTCAGAATCTTCTTCAGTTTTCACTGTCTTTTACGGCCCAAGGGCTGTTATAGTACCTGTTAAACAGGGAAAGCAGTGATGAGACTTTCTGTGGCTGAGAGCAATTATTGCAGTGAGAATATTGGTGTGAATATTCCCCTGGGCCAGAGCAAGGACAGAGAGAAGGTGGCTTGCTGGGAGTGGCTGGGATCACGGCAGCAACGCAGGGTTGCTGAAACATAAGAATGACCACACAAACACACAGAGCACAGCACTGTGCCAGGTAGGGTGACCAGACAGCAAGTGTGAAAAATCGGGACAGAGGGTGGGGGGTAATAGGAGCCTATATAAGAAAAAGACCCAAAAATCGGGACTGTCCCTATAAAATCGGGACATCTGGTCACCCTAGTGCCAGGGCCTCCGGTGGAGGCCATGGAGAGTCAGTGTTACGCCACTGGAGAGTAGGGAGGTTCTTATGCCTGGGCATCACTGGCATAAAAGGGTTGAAGGGGCAACTGAGCCCACGGGCCTGACTCCCTGCTGCCCTTCCCCATGTGCAGTCATTCACACTGGTGCAAAGCGGGGGTAAAACGCAACCAGATCAGAATGGACGTGTTTGCTGCTCTCTTTACTCAAGTTTAAATGACTAGAGAGGGGGCAGCGCTGGCGGAGAGTCAGTCCTAATGGCTTCCTTCCTGGGCATAACTGAGTTTATTTACTTAACTTGTAAAAATCCATCTGCGGTAACCCTTGGGATCATGTACAGCTGATTGGTTGGTGGGTTGGTCGGTTTAATGAAAGCATTCGTGTTTATAGCAAGATTGTTCAACAGGAATAGGAGAGACCGGCCAAGCTTAAAATTCACTTTAACATGGGAAAGGGGATTTAAAACATGAGCCGAAGTGGGTTTTCCTGCAAGTTCTGTGCTTTGGTTTGGTTTTCTGTAAATGCTCTCTCTGCCCTCGGTTGGTTGGTTAGTTTTTGTTTGACAGTCTTCTTAAGCGTCCAGGGCCACTGCTTCATGGGTCAGCCAGCCCAAGCAAGGGTTAAGTGAACACCTTTTTCTCTGAAGGTGAGCAAGTTGACATAATTCACTCAACCTGCTGGAAACCTTAGAGGCAAGCACAAGTCTTTGAGCCCACGTCTTCTGGAGAGGCCTTGTGGACAACTAGTTAGAGCATAGGGCAGGGAATCAGGATTTCTGTTCTTGTGCTGGCTTGCTGTGTGTCCCTAGGCTAGTCATTTAACCTCCCTAGATACCGTCTACACTGCAGCTGGCAGTGAGCCGCTCAATGCAGGTAGACACATTCACACGTTCAGGGCTCAAACTAGCACATTAAAAATAGCAGTACGGATGTTGTGGGACTGGCAGGGGCTTGGGCTAGACACCCAAGCTCACACCCATCCTGGACTCTTCAATCTAGCAGAGAAAGGTGTAAGACAATCCAGTGGCTGGAAGACAATCCAGGTGTAAGACAGTGGCTGGAAGTCAAGTGGTGTAAGACAATCCAGTGGCTGGAAGTTGAACGAAGATAAATTCAGATTGGCAATAAGTTGTACATTTTTAACAGTGAGGGTGATTAACCATTGGGACATTTTACCAAGTGTCGTGGTGGATTCTCCACCGCCAACAGCCTGGGTTCAAGCCCAAGTCCCTTCAGGTACCCCAATGTCACACTGCTGTCTTTACTGTGCTAGTTTGAACCCCGCTAGCACAAGTCTGTCTACCACACACAGGCGCCGGCTTCCAACTTTCTCCGAGGGTGCTCAACCCCTGCTCAGCCCCAGGTCCCACCCCCACTCCACCCGCCCGCACTCCTGCCCCACCTCTTCCCACCCCTGCTCCACCCCTTCCCCCAAGCCTCAGTCCCGCTTCTTCCTGCCCCCGTCCCGCCTCTTCCTGCCCAGTTCTGCCCCCTCCCCAAGCACGCCCTGACCCTGCTCCTCCCTTCCAGCACCTCCTGCACACCGCATTCTGCAGCAGGCGGGAGGCGCTGGGAGGGAGCGGGAGCAGTGATCCGACAGAGCATCGGCGGGTGGGAGGTGCTGGGGAGGAGGGAAGAGAGCTAATTTTTTTCTGTGGGTGCTCCAGGGCTGGAGTACCCACGGAGTCAGCGCCTATGCTGGACAGCTACCATGCAGGCATACATGCTGTGCCTTAATTTACCCGCTGTACAAAAGTTTGATACTACTCACTGTATCTACTTCACAGGAGTTGGCACTAGTATTGATTCATTAAATCCTGTTATTTTGTTGATAAGATTAAAGGTGCTAACTTAGTGGAAAGTCTTAATACTAGATATAGCAAATGCTGGACAGCCCCAGCTCAAAAGCGCAGTCTAGGGATGTTACCAAAAGAAATTGCTGGAGTATCTGCATTGAGTGGAATTTAATCAGTAGTTAGAAAACAGCCCTGGTACTTATTAACTCCTAGGAAAGATACTACTTTCCATTGCCTGCTGGATAACTAGTTTTTCTTTGCCAGTAGATAATTCCCTCTAACTGCCTAGGGAGCGATGATGCTTGGTGGTATCGTAGCTATAAAATATTTAACTTTAACATATAATTGCGTTACTGCAGCCTCTAATAGGATTTGGTGTCAGCTACAGGTCTGCCTTGGCCTCTGGCCCAAAGATATAGACCTGAGTTATTAAGCTGAATAAATAAATAAGAAAGATATACAGTTAAAGTAGCAATACTGCTGACCAACGAGCACGGTAATTATCTGAAAGAAAAATCTATCCAGAGTCTAGCAATTTGTCCATCTCTTTAATATATTTATTGTATTTCATCCAAATAAAGGTAATTCACATAGGTAATTGTAGGCCAGAGTGATAGATGTTTATAGAGCTCACCACAATACATTTGACCATTGCACATCTCTTTGTCAGAAGCAAAGTGATCCATTGAACAGATCACCAGCCTGGGAGCTAGCAAACATCAGCTCAGTTCCTGCCTCTGTCACTGAGTCACTTTGTAATGTTGGTATAATTAGTATAACTGGTCTGTGCCTCAGTTTTCCCATCTGTAAAATGGAAATAGTAATGGACTGGCCTTTACTAAAGCCCTTTCAGGTCCTTGGTTGAAAGACATGTATAGAACAAAGTCTTATTATTCGTATGAACAGCAAAATGGCGTCTAGATTTTCCCGTTTAATGAAGAGAGGCTGCACTGGTAATAGGATGAGGTTATACATTGAAAAATGTAGTTTGAATTTCCAGTAACTTCCTAATTGTGAGCTTGCTCTGACTGACAGAGACTCATATGAGACCTGATCGAAAAACCTGGGCCAGATCCTCAGCTGATATAAATCTGTGTGGCCAATGGAGTTATGCCGATGTACCCCAGATGAGAACCTGGCCTTTTATCAATTGAAACAATTAAAACTATACCACAGAAGATGCTCAAGTGTGCAGTAGGGGAGCAGTTTAGCTCTGGAACAGGTGTGTTCTTATGTAATAGAAATTTTCCACCTCTTGCTTTTATAGATCTGAGACACTTTTGCAAATCCTTCCCCTCTCCCTGAGCGAGGTGGGTTTGACTAGTGTGTATTGTGGGATGAGGGTAAATAATGTCTCAGAGATGCTATTGCTTGTGTTGTTTCCCAACATGAGACAGTGTGGAACTACAGGCAGTGAGTCTCATTATGTCATTTATTCCTCATCTCAGAGGAGATCTGCATGTTTACAATGTTTATTCAGGAAGTAACTTGTTTTTCAGTGGCTAATTAGATTTTGAAGCTGGCAGGATGATTCAGCGTGCTTCCACATTCAAGTTCCCGTGGTCTCCATTCCAAGGCAAGCCATTTAAGTTTCTCTGGTTTGCCCCTGGTAGGATCTGCTCGCTTTCTCAAAGTCACTCATGCTCCCATTTGGTTTTAAAAGGAGGCAAGGAAACAATGTTTTCCAAGTTCTCTTTGGCCATTATAGCAAAATCATATGTTGGGGTTATGCATGGGTTGGCTGAGCCTGCAGTTGGTAATATGGTCCTCGCTAGCTGGTGTCAGTAAAATTTTGGGGACTCAATACAAAGACTCAGAATCCAAGAGGAAAATATGGGAGCCAGACTAAAAACAATAAATATATATATATTTTAAATGTGGCCAGGGTATCACATTGAATTCGGACACCCTTTAAAGAGAGCATTGGTACAATCTTGTACACCAGTTGCATAGAATTAGTTAGAGCAGTGGTTCTCAACCAGGGACATATGTACCCCTGGGGGTGCACAGAGATCTTCCGAGGATACTCAACTCATCTAGATCAGTGTGTCTCAACCTGGGGGTTGTGATCCCCAGGGGGATCATGGGACGGGTTTAGGGGGGTTGCAAGTGAAGAGCTGGCGTTAGGAGGTAGCAAGCAGGGCAATTGCCCGGGACTCCACGCCAAAGGGGCCCCCACAACGCTAAGTTACATACTTCAGCCCTGGGTTGTGGAGCTCAGGCTTCTGATAAGGCTCACTAGTGAAAAACAGGTTCAAGTGTCACACTGAAATGTAAGTATAATATATTCCAATCGATTTATTTTATAATGATATGGTAAAAATGAGAGTCAGCAATTTTTCAGTACTAGTGCGCTGTGACACTTTTGTATTTTTGTGTCTGATTTTGAAAGCAAGTAATTTTGAAGTGAGGTGAAATTTAGGGTGCGCAAGACAAATCAGACTCCTGAAAGGGGTACAGTAGTCTGGAAAGGTTGAGAACCACTGAGTTAGAGTGTCAAGTATAATATTGTACATACCTGGGGATATGTGTATAGTTATGACAAAGCTGAAAAATAAGGGTTAGGGTGGATACTGGAACTCAAACATACCCCTAATTAATATTATGGTATATGGGCATACTTAAGGGAGAAGAGTGCTTTTAAACACTTGCCCAGTGCAATTGGCTTTGGTGCTTTATGGAGTTTACTAATTTAATTGATCATACCACCACTGAAGTTTTAGCCAAGTCCTCTCTTCTGCCACATGTGTGCAAACTTAGCTCTTTTTTTGTTCATATTTCCATGTGGTTTTGTTTTTTACCCATATTTTCTTAAAACACTCACTTCACCTCGTTTTTATTTTCCGGGCTCTGGGTAGAACAATGTGTATGTGCAAGCTGTAAGATTGTCACACTGACAAGATTCCAGCTGGTGAAGTAGGTCAGGACACATACTTGTTATGTTTCCATGCTGTGGCAGGCTGGCTTTCGGCATCAGCATTTAGGTGCTCTGTGGTCTTGTTCTGACTTGGCAACTCACATGGTGAGCCGATCTCCTCTGTCATTGGAATCAGAAAGAGATGTATAGGGTGGCTGACATGCTGCTCAGTTCAGTCCTTCAGGAGCCCTGGCTCCTGCATACATTAAGACAATCCCTGACTGGCTGCACTTAGTAAAACTTTACTTTAGGCTACTAGATTTTTCATGGAGACTTCTAACCCCTGAAACCAGACCCAGCTTTGTGATGCAACTGCAGGATTTTCTTAGGAGCTTTAGGTAGATGTGGTTTTGTTGTTGCCTCCAAATTAAAAAGAGCACCCAGTTTAGGAGCGTTCTGGAGAACCTGCTAGTAGGGCCACATTCTGGAATGCATAGAAATAAAATGAATGGTGAATCTCCCACTGCCGGGCAGCGGCTCTTAGACTTCTACTGCTCAGCCCCCCAGTCACAGTGCTTGCTTGGTCTCAGTGGCTACCAGAGATAGTGAAGGAAGAGCATGTCCATTTAGCACCCAGTTTGAACATACTTTTTGAGCTACGTGGAAGCAGCTTCCTTTCCTACCCTGACTCGGGCAAACAGGATGATCGTGTAGCATGGATCTTTCTTGTTGCCAAAAAGTTGGTCTCAATTGTCAGAGAGCTTTTGGAAGAATGTAGGGACCTTAATAACCCTGTGTTACACCAGCCAGATTCATATTCTTGGCTGCCAAGCCAAAATTATATGGCACCAGCTACTGGAAGAACAATTTTTTAGTCTTCTCCAGGCCTTTCTGTCTCCCTGGAAGAGGATACTTCAAGACAATGATGCAGAAAAGCAAATGTGCATAAAACTAGGGCATTATAGTAAGTGTCACTCGCAGACTCAAAAATTTAACATCTCAGATAGCATTTAACCATGACAAAGTGATTTTAAGGACTTAGCTTCTTATTAGTGGAATGGGGTAGTCAACACATGATTAAAAACCGAGGAGGTACTCTACAGAGTATTTGCTATTGTGAATTTTCTCCTAAGTGTTGAATTATTGTCTGGCTTTGATTGCAATTATAAGGTCCTTGTCCTTTCCCTTTGAAAACTGGAGCAGAATTTCAGTAACTATTGTCAGTGACAAAGTCAAGATGTAATTTGCGGTGAGGCCACACTTGCAGAGTAGCATTCTGGGAAATCAGAAAGTGGGAAATAATGTTACCACTTTGAGTGTACATGAGAGGGAAAGGTTGTATCTAATACATGGGTCATTATGTATGTGTTTCCCTGCCCTCTGCTATTTGGAATGCCAGGTCTGTACAATTGTACGCGAATACTACATGCTGCCCATTAGTGTCAGTCAGAGAGAATAGAAACTCTAAATACTGCTGTAACTAATGGAGATTGTCCTTTAATTAATGGGTCAAGTGGTAGATGCCTGTGGTTTTGGAGCAAAGGTCATGGGTTCTAAGCCTAATGGTGCATTGTGCTTTAGATGCTGACTGTGCTCTTTGTTGTTTGTATTGATTGTTTTCTTACATGCAAAAGACTTCATGCCCCCTCACGGTTGTAAGGACCTGCCTCCTCCTCCTCTGCAACTTCTGTGTTCAGTCAGTGAAAATCATAACTTGAAAAGAATGGGAAATTTCCCTATTCCGTGGGCGTTTTATTAACATTGAGACTCTTATCATGCTGAGTAGTACTTAAATGAGTATCCCTGTTTCCCATTACCTTCAAGGGAAATGCATGTGTGAATACTGCTCAGCTTACAGAATTGGGCCCATAATGGTTAAGCTAAGATCTCTCTATGGGACCCTTATATGTATATAAAATATGTAAAAATCATTCAACCTCTGTTCTAAGAAAATTTGACTGAAAACAAAAATTCCTGACAAGGATCTTTTGCTGTGACAATGGAATCACACCTGTATGAACAAGCATCATAAATAAAGTTATGAAAAGCAACTATTCATAGGCTAAGTTGAATTTTTAATTGGGGTCGGGATAGATATATAAGTCCATCAGTGAAGGCTACAACAATTTCAAAACTGGTAAAGGTCCAGAGTGCTTGCATTGCTACTGCATTACTCCACTGGATTAACACATAGCTTAGTGAATCAGACCCAGAGTGTTAACTAGAAACTTATTTCCATACACTGTAAGGTGGATGTCTGCTTAGCATGATAACCTCAGTGTCAGAGAAGTTATAAGTCTTTCTTTACCTGCACAGTAAAGCTCAGGACTTATTGAAACTATATGTGGAGTCCTAAAACACAAATGCCTGAAACTCAGTTTTTATTATTTAAAACTGCCACTGCATTCTATGGATGATTAAATTACACCTTGTCCATTACTGTGGCCTTCGGGAGCCCCTATCAATCAGGGCAGAGCCAATCAGAAATAGGCTTCCTTTCTGTCAAGTTCAGAAACTAATGCCACTCTTGGCTCAGATGTTTCAGCTCATTAGACGAAGAGGAAGTTTACAAATAGGTTTGCTACCACAAGGCCCTATGAATTAAGCACCTGAGAGTGCAGAGTTATTGTCAGTGCTCCACCATTCCCAACCTGTATAACTGAATCCAATTTTAATATAACATGCATTTCACTTTGAGGAAATCTGAAATAATAGCCTGGGATGAATCGTAATATGTTGTCATCTTTCCAAGCTACACACAAAAAACTACCCTACCTTTATGCAAACTTTAGTTAAGAAACGAGTGGTTTTCATTCCCTTTGTCACTGAAAAATAAGGTTTAATAAGTCATGTGCTTCTTTTTAATGAAGACAAACTGTAAACACTATGCTCTGAGCTGGCATTGGAACAAAACAGAAAGCACTAGACATCATTTTCCTCGCCTATTAACTTTTCTTGGAAGATGACGATCTAATGTTTTGTCACAGTCAGGGAATTTGTGGAGTTAACTTGAAACCATATCAAGCGTGGAATTGTCTCCCAAGGGAAATAGTGGTAGTCCCATTGTGTGGGACTTTAAATAGCACCATACACAACACACTAGAAAATGTACTATGGGAAGTAGGGAGATTGACAAGATGATCCTATAGGCCTTACCATCTCCAACTTCCAAATTTGCATGTGTAGTGCATTTAGTCTAGGGGAAATTCCAGTTTTAGATCAACTCTGTTCTTTTCAGATAAATACATCCAAATTCAAAGGTTCTTGAATCTGCAAAATTGGTCTGGAGATCTTGCAAGAGAGCAAGTTCTGTCAGGAGGTTTCTGGTATTTCTCGTCTCCAGTCAAATCATAAATAGGAAGTGCATAGAAAAATAATACAGGAGACCAGTTACCAGGAATTGTTCAGATTCTGGGTGAAGTTTTGACTCGTTTTAATGGGTTTGCCGGTCCATATTTTTTATAGTATTAAATAATGCAGAACTATTTTTTTGCGGTTGTATCTTACCAGACTTTGAGCGTGTTCTGGAGAGGAGCTGAGTAACCATAAATCCAGCTGAAGTCATGGGAGTTGTAGTTGATCGTCACTCTCTGAATCAGACCATTTAATTGTAAAAAAGCAGGGCTAGAGTGTTAGGGCCAGAAACTCAGCAGGTGTAAATCAACATAGCTTCAAGAATCTGGCTCAGACGAGCATTTTCCTGTCCACAGTCTGTGCTATTGTGTACACACTTTACTGTTATCAGTCCTGCTGATGGGCTCTGTCGAAGACAGAGGATTTCTCTTGCCTAAAGAAAGTATCTCAGTTCTCTTTTCATCTTCTAGAATCAGTGGATAATTGTCCCAGTAACTGCTACGGGAATGGAGACTGTGTTTCTGGGACCTGCCATTGCTTCCTCGGCTTTCTGGGTCCTGACTGCAGCAGAGGTAGGCATTTGTATCTGTTCAAGTAACATCTATACATGTCGTTTCCTCCGGTTACAATTCTCACAGTACACTCTTGGTTCTGTTCTTCATAAGTAAACCTGCTGCAGATTGTGATGGTGCGGTAGAGTGGAAACTGATTGGCTTTGTGGGTTTGTTTATTTATTACTTACCATGCTTGCGGTAACCTTAGTGACACAAACCTCCGAGCCCCCCGCCCCTCACCCCTTAGCTGCATGTGAGCAAACAATGAGGATAATGTCTCACCAGGAGCTTTCTATTTGGGAATGTGTTGAGAAAAGGTAGCTTAGAAAGACTGTACTATTGTTTCTCCAACAGACCACTTTATCTGTGGATTAGCAGGACTTTATAACGATCCTTTGTCCTCAGCCATCAAGAAGGTGGTCCTTAAGCACCCTCATCCCTGCCTTAGGCCTCAGAGGTCTCCCTGGCTTACCATAGATGACCTGCAGCAACCAAAGCAAGGGGGAGACAGACAAGGGCAGATTAAGGCAACCCATGGCATTAGGAATGAGACCACATGTGTCCCCACCCCTGTTTTTGGGGGTTGACACAGGCATTGCTCACACATGGAACCCATCTTCGCCCCTAGGCCAGTGCTCCCTGTCTTAAGGCTGGTTAGAGTTGTTCCCAAAAGAGGGTGAGCAAACCCCCACCCAACGGAGCGCAGGGCTCTGTGTGAGACTCCTGTTCACCCTACCTCCTCAAAGCCCAGGGGGAGGGATGTCTGCAAGGGTCCCTTCCCTTCTATGCACACACAGAGTTCTCTGCTCAGCTGGTTTTCTGGAGTGTGACCCAGTGGGTTTCAGAGTTCACAATCCAGTAAAATGAATGGGACAATTCACACCTATTAGAACTCTTGTTTCAGGCTGCCTGCAGACTCAGGTAGATGTCAGTGTATAAGTTACAGTCGGTTCACATTAGCTTCTTAACCACAAGGGCTAGAAACATCACTGGAGTTTCTATACCTCCACCATGGCATCTGCAAAGTTTCCATCAGCAGATGTGCTTAGAGGGGTGGACATCTTGATTAATCTGGTTGTTTTGAGTCCTTCTGATTGTCAAAAAATTGGGTGGCTAAAACCCCGTAGACCCAGATCACACTGCCTCCATGTGGAAAGGAATATCTGGGGGGACTGCTACTATTTGTGCATATGTGTGATGAGGCACCTGCCCCACACTGGGCTCTAAGGGGTTAACAGAGCCCTTGGGAGGCTGCGCAAGAAGCGGCCAATCAGAGAGGGTTGGCCCATATAAGAAGGGATGCAGAGCAGCTTCGGTCACTCCCTGGAGCTTGAGGAGGAAGAACTGGCTGCCTAGCAGGCTGAAGGCAGCAAGCACCCTGGACAGAGCAGTGCTGCCCGCAGAGACCCAGGAAGCTAAAGGCAGCTCCTGGCGGGCTGCAGGGATTTGCTGGCTGAGGCCCTGAGGCAAGGGCAAAGAGGATGCTGGGGCCGGCGGGAAGTGGCCCAGGGAGATCTACTGAGGAGCTGTAGGGGACTCAGCAGATGGCAGCCATCTACAGGGTCCCTAAACTGGGGCCCAGAGTAGTGGGCGGGCCCGGTTCCCCCCGCATCGCCACTGAGGAAGTGACTAGACATTAGGTCACAGTTGCCACTGAGGGAAGTGGCTGAACAGCCGACTGCAGATCCTCCAGAAGAGGGGAGCACAGAGTGCGTCACAGCTGGAGGGCTGTGTCATGAAGAGGGTGCTGTGATCCTGAGAGTGACCTGGGTCCCTGGAGCAGAAGTGATGGTGGCAAGACTTCACCAGAAGAGGGCACACCGGCTAGCAGAGCTGATCCCCAGGACAGCCAGCAGGGGGTGCCGCAGTGGTGAGTTGCACCACTTTACAGTGTGTTTTCTGTTGGATTTTTAGCCAGTGGTGCTCCTGCGTACTTGTTAAGTGGGAGCATCTTGCCATGAGTCATGATACCAGTGCTCCAGGATCTGGTTGGCTGCCTGTTGGTTTCCAGCCGGAGTTTAAGGTGTTGGTTTTGGCCTGCAAATCGGTCAACGGCTTGGGGACTCACCTACCTGAGAGACCACCTCTCTCTGTATGCCGTACTGCTGCTGTGGAAATCACTAAAGATACTCGGGCTGTAGTTCCATGGGTTTAATTCAGCTTTGCTTTCCAGCTCAGCCTGAAATTGTGGGGTCTGTTGTTGCATGCTGCAAGCCTCATCTTTTGGGGGAAGAAGCATGATGAGGCCTTACAGCAGCTGGAAGTGGGGATGAGGGGCTGAACCAAGGGGTCATTATTAACTTTTTCCTGGCTGGTTAGTTTTAGCCGCATGAGGAAGACAAGGCTGCTAGATATAATTTATATTGCTGAGCTAGAATGTTGGATTGATCGAAAGGTCTCTCGAGCAAGGGACAGGGGCTCTTTTATTTTGTAAAAATCCAAGCAAACGAATGAAGTATTTTGCAGTGATATTCTCTAATGCTGTGCTTTACAATAAGTGGTGTGTGTTTGGGTCATTGCAATCGTACTTGTTCGAGGGAATTACCATAATTTAAACAAGAGCACACAAAACCATCCTTAACACTGTGTGTTTGGCTAGAATCTGAATGATAAAGATTCCACATCGATAATGGTCCAGCTAAAATACATGGTCTTTAAAATGAGGTATGAAGGGACGGGATTAAAGAATTCCAAACATCCCTGCTTTCCCTATAATTGTGGGATGCAATAAAGGAGACTTTGCAATCACTGTTGCCTTGTCATTCTCAGCAGCTGTTTAGAGACAGTCCTGGATGTGTTCTCACACAGGGCTCTTTAGCTCTCTAGCCTTCTCACATGTGGCCTGCAATTTATCTGATCTTGTACTGAGTGATCAATTGTCTTGTCAGAACACATGTAAGTCCTCAGCACCTGTGTAGTCTCACAGGTTAAAGGTGATTATTTTTTGTCCTTGTTCAGAAAAACCGTGGTTCTATCGTCTCCCCATACCTTGAAATGGGCTCCATTATTCAGGGTTTTAAATTTTAGACAGGTGAATGGAAACCTTCAGTCAGGTCAGCTAAAAAGTTAAATTACAGAGCTTCTTTTGTTCTGAGCAGTGTGTAGCACCTAGTACATCTTACCCAATTTATGCCTTGTGCTGTACACATAGATATCACCTCGCAAATGATGCACTTGACACATACACTCTCAGTGTACCTTATTTCAGGCAAATAAAACACTGTTTAGTAACAAGCAAGCATTTCCAAGGTCCTTTCCCTTGTAAATCTCTTGTATTTTAATCAGGAAAATATGGTCCATTGCAGATCAAGCAGGTTTAATACAATGTCAGTGGTGGTAACTTATTATATTGGGCCACTGCTGTCATGATGCTTTCACACACTCAGACTGGCTTGCCTGTAATGAGAGGCATGAAAGCAACACTCGAGAAGCATTGTGATACTATCCTGAGAGGATAGTAACAGATAGAGAGATTATTTCTTTAGCTACAATGAATATCTCTTCCTGTGTGCACTGAAATGAAGGAATAATGTGGAACGGACACTGTATCCAGCACAAGTCTAGCACAGGTGGGTTACAATACAGACAGCAGTATTGTATACAATTTCTATATAGTGTTCTTCACTAAAATGTTCAGAAAATTCTTTAGTGAGTGACAGACGTGAAAGCTAATGCTTATCCAGCTGCTCTCCTCTTGGATGATGTGGGTAAAAGAAAACCGGGATATGCACATGTGCTTGCAGCTGAATTTCATTCAGTGAAGAGAAAATGGAAGGATGCATTAATGTGGCAAAGGGAGCTGGGCTAAAGTGAATAGGTTTTGAGATGTGCAGTGTTATGCTAAACTATCTGTGCGATCTTGTACAGTATTTGGTCGTGACACTCTTAGTACCTTTCCCAGACCTGAAGAAGAGTTCTGTGTAGCTCAAAGGCTGGTCTCTCTCACCAACAGAAGTTGGTCAAATAAAAGATATTACCTCACCCACCTTGTCTCTCTTGGTTTTGAGATGGTATTTGAAGAGAGGAAGCATCTAATTTCCAGTTAGACATGGCAATAAAGGAGAGTCATGTTGAGGAGCATAGGGGAGCCCAAGACTGGAGCTGTGGAGTTCATGAGCAGCGAAGTAGCAGGACATGTATTCAGAGAGAAGTATTTTGAAAAACCAGAGGACAGTTTTGAATGGCATTTGGAGATGAAGAGCTAGTGAAGCTGATGGCTATAGAAGGTAGCTGGGGACTGGGCGATGCACCATCGTGAACTGAAGTGGGAGAATCGGCTGCAGAATTCCGGTTGCATCTCAGCAAAGAACCTGAAGACCATAAAACCAGGCATTATACAGCACAAATGGGTGAGTGATTAATAAATAGCTACAGTTTGCAGCAGAGGCAGGATCAAGGAAATGCTGAAGTATGCGGATGGTCTAGAGACAGTGCAAAGCAGATCTAAAGACAGTGAAGATATGGAAGGGGAAAAAAGATTCAAGGTCCTGGAGGACTCCAATATCTCTGATCTTGGGATTGAATGAAAGGTCTGACTCCAGATTGCTGTAGGACACATCAGAGACCCAGAATAAAGAGGCATCTTCACCCAGAAGCATGATTTCATGTTTTAAGTATTCACTTGTAGAAAGGTCTGAGGTAACCAAGAGCAAAGAGATTCCAGGCAGACAGACTGATGGGAACTGATCAGAGAGTGTATCAGGGGCAATGTATGATCCATATGAAAGTGTTGCCCTTGGTGTTAAAGGCAGAGTTGAGATACCCCCGTGGGAGAGTATATATGAAGAAGAGAATAGGTCCATGAGCTATCCTTAGTGGAAGGAAAGAGGGGTATAGTTGGACCCTTCTTTCCTCACCCACATATAATATAGGTATGTTTTAATGCTGTTACTTTTCCATTTCCTTCAGCATCTTGTCCAGTACTGTGCAGTGGAAATGGTCAGTACATGAAAGGGCGATGTCTATGCCACAGTGGATGGAAAGGGGCAGAATGTGATGTTCCAACAAACCAGTGCATTGATGTATCCTGCAATAACCATGGCACGTGCATCATGGGGACCTGTATCTGCAATCCAGGATACAAGGGGGAGAGCTGCGAAGAAGGTATTTGGAAGTTACATTCAATTAGCCTTTTTTGCTTTGATTGCTGATCTATAATTGCATATGTAGAGATGGTACTGAATAGTTCTGGCACTTAGACACCACAGTAATAGGCACCTTAGAAATACAACAGATGAATGGAACATGAAAATGATATGCTGTAATAGCTTGTGGTTATCTGTCATGTTTGTGCAGTAATTGGGTGAAAAGCCATCAAACGTTTCAGATAGACAGATCTGCTTGAAGGGCCAGAACATCTGATCACATGTTCAAATGTTCTTATTAAAGCATCATTTCCATTTACACATCTAAACGTATAATTACTTTAAGAGGGTATTTTTCTGTCATGCTATGCCTAATGATCGTGGTTGCTTACGTATATAAACTGGTGGAGTATGTGAGAGGCCCTGCTTCCTTTCAAGTTTAAAAGCCTCGATGTGTTCAGGACATGAATTTAAGCTCAGCTTCCGAACCAGATATGATGTCAATGGATCTGCCATAAACTTATTTCCCTTCCCATTAGCCCTGAAACATTTTTTACATTTACAGTTATTTTTGTGACTCCCCAGTATGGTGCCGATAAGCACTTTAATTATTTTGTGCAGGTAATCATCCTATCTGCCGTCATGGAACATGAACAAGATTATAACTACCTCTTAATGTAACTGGTCTTTACAAACACAGACAAACAAACAGAGGGGCAATTGTTCCCATATCTGCAAATTATTCCTCCATCAACCAGTCATAGAACTATCTCCAGAAGGGCCTGGTTTTCAGAGGTGGCATAGCTCCCACTGGGACTTCATTTGAAGTTGTAAGTGTGCAGCACTCCTGAAAATTAAATCCGAAAACCCCAAAGACAGTTCATTCTGGGTTTAATTCATCTCTTCACAAATGCCAGTCCAACCCCTTAAATGGTGAATAGGCTTCGGACATGACCTTTGGACATGAGTGAATGTCACTCCATAATTTACCTGCAATTGCTACAGTGAGTGTGAGATAAAGAATCCCCTCAGCTGGTTACTTTTTATACAATGGCTATGAGAATAACCTGAGTTGGATTCTGGTACCCAAATGGCACTTCTGAGGGCTGGTTTACACTAACCCCCCCTGTCGAACTAAGATACGCAACTTCAGCTACGTTAATAACGTAGCTGAAGTCGAAGTCTCTTAGTTCGAACTTACCTGCGGTCCACACGCGGCGCGCAGGCTCCCCCGTCGACGGCGCTTACTCCTCGCGTCGAGCTGGATTACCAGCGTCGACGGGGGAGCACTTCCTGGTTCGATTTATCGCGTCTAGACAAGACGCGATAAATCGAACCCAGAAGATCGATCCGACACCTCCGATCCAGCCGGTAAGTGTAGACTAGCCCTTAGAAGCATAAAATGAATTCTGGGTTGAGCATCTGCCATTAGATGGCTTGGGTCTCAGTAACAGTTAGTTGGATACAGTGATGGTGTAAATTCCATGCTACTAAGCCATTTCTTGAGAAAACTTACCTTGGCTAAAAAATGCTAACAGTGTAATAGATCTGGGAAGCAGAGAAAACTCAAAGTTATTATTACTGAAAAGATTTACTAGGTGGGTCAATGTATCTCTTCATTATTAAATCATCGCTGGTATCTAAACAAAAGTGGCAAAATGGAAACTATTTAAGAGTCAGAGTCAGATTCTGCCCTCAGTTAGATGCACAAGTAACCCTATTGATGTCAGCGAGGTTTAATGCACGGAACACAGAGCAAGAGCTGTTTTTTCCCTAATATAAACCTCCTTTCCCCAGCCACATTTGAAGCAGTGGAATAAACCCAGTTCAGTTGTTTCATATTATCACTGTGGCAGGGGACAGTATCCCAGTCCCATTAGGTGGAAACATGAAAAAGAATGAGAACAAAGAGCACGATTTTTCTTATGAGATTTTAGTATTTTTCTATTATACATTTGTTTTTCGTATGCAAAATATCATTTGTATTATTATACAAAGGGCGGGAATCAACCTAGCAATATGCCATGTAAGAAATCGGCAGGATACTTTTAAAAAATCTAACGATACACATTTTATAAAATTGCAATTACTTTTTGATTTCTCTTTCATGAAGGGACATCTGGTATTGATTCCTTTTATTATTTCTCAGTTTCTTTGGTGTTGCTTCAGTCCTTATTCCTTGTTTATAATGGGTTTTCTTACTAGTGTTTCTTCTTCCTATTTCCCGCCCCCCCCCCGCCCCCCCCGCCCGTAGAAGTTCGGCAATGTGTATAAAACATCAGTTAACAATCTTACATAGGTTGTTCTTTTCACTCTTCTAAAGTTTTATTGCCCCGTATTTTATAAGGCCAAGCCAACAGGACTTAAAGCATATTGGGAAAAGTGTAGTTTCTTGAATAGCATTACTTGCTGCTTGATTTATCTCACTGGCAAAGGTTATGCAAAAGGTTTAAGCTATAAATGGGACACTTTCTAAACAGGAATTAGACCATTCAGGCTGTTCTCCAACCTGTAAAACAAATATATCTATGCAAAACTCAACTGTTTTGGGTTTTGTTGTGTTTTCTATGTTAGACTTTATACCCTCTTTCCTCACCCTCCCTCTTTTCCTGAGCTAAGTGGCGAAGTTTATCAAGCAGAACTCCCTGAAAAAATTTACCATTATCCTCAAAAACCACCAAAGCAATAGAAGAAGAAAGCACAAGTCCCTAATCCTGTCCCAGGGTCCTTGCCACAGTGTAGAACGCTTAAAGAGAGATGGCTACTAAGGGCAAGATTAAAGTTGCCATTGTTTGTGACATCTTTTGAAAGGGCTCATTTCAACATGAAAAATAGCCTTGGGATTATGATAAATGGGGGGTTCTGACACACACACACATTCCCCCTCTATAATCTTCTGTGTTAGAGCTGAGGAAGCAGAGTGCTGGCCTTCTGTGATGGAGCCCCATTTAAAACTTACCTTTTTTTCCCAATCGACCTTCACAGGGAATGATTAATTGCTTGGAGGTAGCCTCTTGTCAGTTAGCCTGTGATCTTTGTTCTCTGTGTTCAAACCATCTGCTGAGAACCTAGGATTCTGTTAGTCTGTTTCATAGTCTCTTTTGTACTTATTACTGCTGAGCAAGAACAGGGCCAGGGCTCCAAGGGTCTCAAGCTAAAATTGGAACCCTAGCTCCCAGCTCACTAATAGTGGAAGAGATTTATAGGCTCATCCTTTCCAGCATCTTGTGATTCTCAAAGGTTGTTCCAGCTATAAGCAGAGGGCCAGGAACCTATGAAACAAAAAATACCGTTGCATGCCTCAGGATAGTAATTGCTGAGCCATTGCTTGTCAGAGTTAGAAGGCTTTTGTGAATCCAGGGAATTATCAGAGTAGCTTAATGGGCCGGTGTGTTTCCTTTCAAGGTGTCTGGATCTTAAGCAGGTCGTTGGAATTCTCATTAACCCTAAAGGAAGAAAACAACCTCAAACCTGTCAGTACATGCTGTGACCACGTTGTGTTCTGCTGTATTAGAGCCAGTAGTTGGGCAACTCTGCCCTCGCAACTTAGCCTGACACTTGCCATTGATCCGCAGGGCACTGCCTCCGACAGTTTCAAGAGATGGGAATAGTTTGAAGGGACTTTTCTTCCTCTCACTTGCCCTATGTGCTTTTATATAAATAGATAATCAGTTCCTCCATTCCTTGTGGTTTTGTATATTTCAGTTGGTGGATGAAGTTCACCCAGGGGCAGTCAGTCAATAGAAGGCCTCTTTGCACCACTTAAATTAAGAAGCACTTTAGTGGTATAGAAGTCTTGTGCAATAAGATCTTCTTAAGTAGGACGCCCAAATGGATTGTCTGTCAACTCTATTAAGAGACTGACCTTATTAAAACTAACATTCAAAAAGACTAAAAATTAAATATTTGATTAAATAAAAGCACAGAAGTAAAAGGTATTCAATAACATTTCATCTCTCTTTCTTCTTTTACACCCTTGTTCAGCAAAGTAAGCAAGCATGTGACTTAACTTGAAGCATGATCTTAAATCCCACTGAAGTTCACAGGAAGTAAGCACAGGCTTCAACTTAAGCACATGCTTATGTGTTTTACTGAATCAGGGTCTTAATCTTCATTTGGAAATTTCTCTTAGAAGCCCAAAGCTGAGAATTCCACAACAATGTAATATCTGATTGAGTAGCATCAACTTAATGGCACTGTTCAAATGCATTCCCATTAAACAGAAATTATGTTAATACTGCCTCAACTAAGATGCTGTTCATGCCATTCACTGTCATTGGGCTACATTGATATCTTGAGAGAAATCACAGTTACATTGGAAATCCCTTAATATAGTTTCTAAAAATTACCCTGTCACAGAGTCACCGGGCGATGCTCTAGAACTACTCCCTACGAAGCCAGTCAGGACTCTGGGGGAGCCTCCTCTCTCTGAGCAGACTGTCTCCAGGACAAGAAGCTTACACAGCTTCGACCTTCCTGGGTCTGACCTCAGAGCATTCAGCATCCCCTTTCCACACCGTGTGCGTCTCACAGCGAGTCCGCACAGGCGGGGCTCCTGGGGAAGCCAGAGGGCCCCTGCACTGCAACTCCGCAGTCAGACGTGACTCTCAGCCAGCCAGTAAAACAGAAGGTTTATTAGACGACAGGAAGGAACACAGTCCAAAACAGAGTTTGTAGGTACAGAGAACAGGACCCTCAGTCAGGTGCATCTTGGGGATAGGGAGCCCAGACCTCGGTTCTTGGCCTCCCTCCATTTCCCCAGCCAGCTCTAAACTGAAAATCCCCCCAGACCCTCCTCTGGCCTTTGTCTCTTTCCCAGGCCAGGAGGCCACCTGATCTCTTTGTTCTCCAACACCTTCAGTTGGCACCTTTGCAGGGGAGGGGCCTAGGCCATCAGTTGCCAGGAGACAGGGTGTCGGCCATTCTCTGTGCAGACATCATCACATCTGCCTAGGGCTCTGCAACAATCTCACACTGTTATCCCACCACCTAGATACTTAAGAAAGGCATAGGGGAAACTGAGGTACCCCCACAGTATTAGGAGAAAACATTAAGAACATTCCCACTTGGTCACATACGCTATACCAGAAAACAACATTGAAAAAGTCCTTTTAGTGTTAACATGGCATCATACTGTTCTGTTAGCATCAGTATAAATGTTCTATCTTATTACAAGTGGCTCCTAAAAACAAAGGTTAACCTTTCTGTCTACTGGCTCATGCTGATCACTGCAGCTTCTGAGGATCTAGCCATTCATGACTTGCATTAGAAATGATGGGGGAGGGGCATTGTTCATTTTATAGAAATAGATACCTATTTGGAATAAAGATTGTAACCACTGTGTCAGACAGGAGTGTTGTAACCACGTATTATAATACATAAGTGAAACAAAAATGATTTCCATCTTGGGGTTGAGCTGATAGTCCACTTGGTCTCACCTTTCATGGAGGTGAGTGGAGGGAGTATCTGTTGTGTAGACAGGGAGGCTGAACGTGTGGGTTCATATTCCCAGCTCTGTAATAGCCTGAACAAGTTGCTTATTCTCAGTCTCCCCATTGTAAAATCGGGATAGTGCCTAATTCACAAGGGTGTTGTAATGCTTAATTCATTTCCATAAAGTGCTTTGAGATCCTTGAATGTATTAATAATAATTATTATTATTCATATGATTATAATACAATAAAGTAAGATGCTATATAGTTGCAAAGTATTTATTATGTTATAAATGTAATTGATTGCCTACAGTTGGTACTAGACATATGATTTATTAGTATGAGCATAAAAATGGATTTCACCATGTAACATTCCTTTGTTTGTATTTTAGTTTTGTTCTTTCCAGAATCCTATCCTATTTCTCATGCAGAAATTTCTGAAATGCAAAGTAGCTGTTGAGTGCTTCCTGAGGCAGGAGCTGTCTTTGTCTCATTTGACTGCACAGCCTCAAGATGCTACTGCATTGTAAACTATAAGTATCAAAATGGGTCATTTCGGAACTTTCTATCTCTCTATTTCCCTCCCGATGTAGTGGATTGCATGGATCCCACCTGTTCTGGGCGAGGAGTGTGCGTACGGGGAGAATGTCATTGTTCCATTGGCTGGGGAGGAACGAATTGCGAGACACCAAGAGCTACCTGTTTGGACCAATGCTCCGGACACGGGACCTTTCTGTCTGATACCGGGCTCTGCAGCTGCGATCCCAACTGGACCGGACACGATTGCTCAATCGGTAAATGTAGCAGTGACTTTTTTAAAAAGGATTATAAAATATTAGCAGTTGGGTCTACAAACATGCACTGCAAATTTCTGGGTTAAACACATGTAGAGCATGACTGGAAACATAACTGCTATCGCTCGGCCACGTAAATAATTCTGCTTCTATTGGTGAATTTATAGTAATAGCCCCATTAAAGCCTAGGCCTGCTATTGTTCATTATATTGCTATGAATTTAATTTACAGGTTGCATATAGCTGCCTGTTGTGTTGTTAATTCTTGATGAAACTTTGTGGCCTCCAAACTTTGTAGCGTTTGATGTTTGACTAAAGAATACTTAGTAATCTCACAATCATATAACAGTGAAAAGACAATAGGACCATTAGAGATGGCAGTTCTACTTCAGGTCTGTTCTCCCTCTAGTGTTTGCATGAAGGCTATGTCTACACTATGGGCTTGGCTACACTTACAAGTTACAGCGTAATAAAACTGCCGGCAGCGCTGTAACTCATTAACTGGCTACACTTGCAAGGCACGTGCAACGCTGTATCTCCTCAGATACAGCGCTGCATGTACTCCACCTCCCCGAGAGGAATAACAGCTGTTGCGAAGTGGGTGGAACGCTGGTCTTTCAGTATAGCCGAGGAACAACGCAGTTACTGATCTCCGGAAGTTGCCTTTGTTTTGAAACGGCACTTCCGGGTTGGAGTTCAGAGCTGCATTCTTTAAGCTGCTGATCACAGGCTCCGTTTCCTCTCTTTTATCTGCTCTTTAAAAACAAACAAAGCCCCTGCTGTTTGCTTTCAGTGATTGAGAGAGAGGCAGGGGATGTGGAGGTGTGGAAATAATGAGCTGACACTCTGTGGCTATTCCAAAAACCCACTCTTTTTCCAAAAAAGCTCCCTGTCAAAGTCCCCCTCACCCCCCCCCCCCGATTTGAAAAGCACGTTGCAGCTACCTGAATGCCCATAATGCACCGCTCCCAATACAGCTGCAAGTGCCGCAAATGTAGCCACGTCAGTGGTAGTTACTGCGCTGGCCGCTGCCAGTGTGGACAAGCTGCAGCGCTTTCCCTACTCAGCTGTACGAACACGGGTTTAACTAACAGCGCTGTACATCTGCAAGTGTAGCCTAGGCCTATGTGGTAAGTCGACCTACACTATGCAACTCCAGCTATGTGAATAATGTAGCTGGAGTCGACGTACCTTAGGTCGAGCTACAGCGGGGTCTACACCACGGAGGGTTGACGGGAGAAACTCTCCCATCTACTTACCTTTTCTCATTCGGGGGTAGAGTACAGGGGTCGACTGGAGAGCGATCTGCTGTCAATTTGGCGGATCTTCACTAGACCCGCTAAATTGACCACCAGTGGCTCGATCTCAGAGCGTCAATCCCGATTGTAGTGTAGATGTCGCCGAAGTATGTTGTAGGCTGTGAACTAGAGAATAAGCCTTAATATGAAGAACTGTAAGCATTTGTAAAAGATCATGCAAGAAGGGACATAAATGACTGCAAGTATTTGAAAGGTGCAAACACCTACCAGAGAAAGCATTTTTTTATGTGACATCTCCAGGTTTGTTAATAAATTAGTGCTTAGACGTCTCATTCCCCAGCTAAACAGGAAGCTTCTTGGAAACCAGCAGTAGGTATCTGAAATAGAGACTCAAAAAAAAAAACGATACACAGGCTTTTTCTCCCTTCTTTTAAGAATAACCCAGTCTCCAAATGGCACCCTGGAAATACCATATGCACGTTAGTCTGGAACTCTGGAGCAATAGTCTGCTTGGCCTTTGTTCTGTATTCTGTGTTCATAAATAAGAAGTATAAAGAAGACAGCTGCGTACCACATCTGTAGTGATTTCTTTACCCTATGCAGCTGAGGAACTGAACCATAAATACAGAGTATAGTTCTGGGCACTGTGGTATTGTCAAGCAACTTAAATGAATTTGTAGCAGAGCAAAAAAAAAACAACTCTTAAGAGAACTGGAAGGATTGATGTGGGAGTAAATACGACAAGTTGAATAAATAAGAATAGTTTAGCTAAGGGATTACTGAAGTGTGTGGGGAGTAGGACCATGTCCTACTCTCCACACTGTCTCCTAACTATCTCCAAGTATTTCAAGAGTGTAAACGCCAAGGCTGAGGAGGAACTATTTAAGGTGGTTCATGGGGGTATAACCAGGAGTGATGGGACATAATTTAAAAAACTGACATTTAGACTGAATAGCAAGAAAATCCTCTTACAAGTGAAATTGACTCGGTTGAAGAATATTCCTCCAAAGAAAGATGTGGAAGTCCGTTCACCTGTGACATTTAAAATGAGATTAGCCAAAGCTCCTGCATGTGTAGTGTAGGGAGCAATCTTGCACTGGCAAGAGGACAGACTGGGTGATTTACTCTGGTCCCCCCCCCCCCCCCCCCGCATTGACATCCTTGATTCCTTATACGGAAGTGTGTAAGTGGGAGGGGAGAGGAGAGGAAAGCTTTCAGCAGGTTTGCAGCATGATTCACAGCTGAATTCTTCCTCTGAGATCACATAGCGGTTTCCAGATTGTATGGATGAGTTTGGGAAAGTTTTGCTTCTACATGCAAACACGCACGCACCCTCCTTTGGTTACATACGACCACCTGTAAGATCATATGTAAACACACAACCTTTGCTTATGCCACATTCATAAATCCTTGCAGGGTCCATTTTGTCTGGCAGAGGTTATACAGGAGAAACTTCAGCAACATCACTCCAAGGCTTCATTCTTCATAGAACCACATGTAACATTAAGGGTGTATTGTGCTTTGCCTCACAGCTAAGGTCATTTATAAACACCCATTTATAACCTAGACCTCTCCAGTGGATTGATGCCTGGATTCTGAAGGACAGATTTACTCACTGAATGAGTGTGAGATTAAAATGTAGTGTGAAAGGGTATTAGTATATATAACAGCACATTGCCACAATCAAGAAGATGGGTCAAATTCTTCTTTGTTTAAATATTTTTATAGTTTTATAAAATAGAAACAAAAAGAACAGGAAAAATATACAGACCAGGGGCTGTATTCTGTGGTCAGTCACACTAGTATAAAACCCTGAACGCAGCAAAACACTGAAACATGCGTTAAATCAAATCCCTATTCAGCAAGGCAGTTGAGTTAAGCATGTAGTTCGGACCCAATGAGATCCAAAGGACTTTGGCTGCAGAGAATAGCTTTTTTTTTTCTGCGACACCACGGTGAGGAACACAGGGTGAAAACAGAGAGGGTGATTAACCAGTGGAACAAACTACCAAAGGAAATGATGGATTCTCCATCTCTTGAAGTCTTCACATTAAGACCAGATTTCTTTCTGGAAGAGACGCTTTAGTCAAACACCGGTTATTGCACTCAACACAGGAGTAACTTCTATGGCCTGTATTATGCAGAAGGTCAGACTAGATTATTTATTGGTCCCTTCTGGCCTTAAAATCTATGAATCTCTATGATTATATAGGTAGACTTAATCTGACTTCTGTGGGAGTCTTGGACCACAAGGAAAGCATGATGAGAAGCTTAGTTCTACACGAGTCAGCAATATTGTTGGAATGATTTGTATTGCTCTGTTGTATATTTATTTATTTAATGGTAGTTTGGAGTTTGTTTTTGTTTTCATATATAAATAGCACAGTACAGTTTGCAAATTCTGCCCTGTCCTACATGTTATGGGAAGAACAAGGACCGTAATGGCTTGTTCAGTGCCATATCTTTTGAAGTCTGTGCCAGCTGCAGGAACAGTCTTTGGAAGGACAGCTGTCACACTCACTCAGGCCATTAACCTTTTAGGGGTGGGGGGAATGCAAAACACATCTTAAACCAGTCCGTCTCTCTTTTTGTGTTGGGGACAGGCATTCTGGAATCCCTTTCTTCCCAGGCAAGCAGGCAGTTCATTTCCCTCTGCAGGAGGATCCCAAATCAATATTTCTGTTTCTCCTGGGAAGGGAGGTAAACACAGGGATTTCCTTTTGATAGGGTCAAAAGGAGAAGGAAAACAAACCCAGACAACCCCTTCCTTCTCAGCAGGATAGCATAAACAAACATAAAAGGGTCCCTTTGCAGCAGGGTTCAGCTAAACAGCTCGCTGCAGAAGGGAAAATTTAGAAACCACGTATCAGCGCTCTACATTTCTTAATGAGTCCCAGCCAAGGGCCCTTCTCCAAGCATGGCAGCTAATACAGCTTTCATAGAGCAAGGTCTCTTAACCTCTTTGTTGTCTAGCCAGGGGAAGGGAGAGAGGAAAGAGGCACCTATAAGCTGATGTTCTAGCACAAAACTGAATTTGACATGCAGTGGACTCCCAGTTTTCTAAGCTCCTTAGACATCATCAAATATGTTTGGATAATCAGGATTCAGCAGAACAGGGAAAGATGGTGGCAGTTGCTTGAAAGTCAGATCCAAGTTATGGAGGGTCTACGTAATGTGGCTTCCACTCTTCTTGTAAATCTTTTGATAGCTCTTCAGATCCAGTTTTCCCTGAGAAATCTGTTCTGCTTCTTGATGGAATTCATTACACGTTATAAAACGAACAGGGTGAGAGATACTATACTATCATATGTATCATGTATTTTGTGGGTGGCACCTTCCCAGAGTCTTAATATTTATTCTTTGAGCATTTGCATACAAGCACTTATAAAAACTGTCAATATTTAGCTGTCTTCATGCAATGTAGTTGAATGGGACTCTTTTTTGTTTGTTTGTTTGTTTTTGTTCAGTTCCTACCTGTGTTTTATCAACTTCTGTCTTCTTCTCTTTACTGGGATAGAGAGTTTCTCCTTTAATAAATCCTCCCATAAGGGAGGTGTCTGTCTGAACCATGTGCTCCTCTGCACCCGTTGGCTTTCCCCCAGCCCTTAGTTTAAAAACTCCTCTATGTCTAAACTCCTTTTTAATTTTACATGCCAGCAATCTGGTTCCCTTTTGGTTCAATTGGAGCCCATCCTTTCTGCACAGGCTCTTCCTCTCCCAAAAGTTCCTCAGTTCAGTATAAATCTAAATCCCACTGTTGAACAACATCATCTCATCCATGCATTGAGCCCCTGCAGTTCTGCCTCTCTACGTGGCCCTGTGCAAGGAGCTTGGAAGCATTTTGAAAATGTTAACAAGAAGGTCCTGGACTTTAATCTCTTACCTAGCAACCTAAATTTGGCCTCCAGGACCTCACCTACCTTTCCCTATGTCACTGGTACCTACATGTACCATGATCACAGTCTCCTCCCCAGCACTGCACATAAGTCTATCTTGATGTCCTGAGAGGTCACCCAGCAGGCAATTCCCCAGGAGGGTCTCCAGATTATCACAAACCCAACTATCTATATTTCTAATAATTGAATTCCTCATTATCTTTACCTGTCTTTTCCTAATAGGGGTTCCCTCTTCTGGAGGGGTGACCGTAGTGTGAAAGGATACCATGATATCATCTAGAAGGAGAGTCCCAACTATGGGATCATTTCTCTGCTCCAGCTTAATATTCTCCTTCCCTGAGACTTTCATCCTCCTCAATGGCACAAAGGCTGTCAGACTGGTGGTGGGACCACTATGCTGTGTCCCTGAAAGTCTCACCTATGTACCTCTCTATTTTTCTTAGTTCCACCAGTTCTTTCACTCTTTCTCTGTAAAATGTGTAACACAGTGATTTCCACATTGTTTCCTAATCTCTAGCTGACATCTGTGGGCTTCACTTGAGACATCTAAAGCTAGACTGTAAAAAGCACCAGTAAAAATGATGCTCTCTAGTCCAATTATTTACTCATCTACAGAGTTGACATAGTTGACAATGACTGCTACACATCGACTTGCGTACAGTCAATTGACTCAATTTCAGTAACTAGTACATAATTGACCCATTGACTTGTATATAGAGTTGGCATCTGTCGCAATTACTTGAGACCGTTACATCTGGACTGGGCAAAGCGGTAAGAGAAATTGCGCTGTGTCTATGGCAAGCTGGAATTGGTAGGAGGAGCGTAAAATCAGTAGCCATGAAGTTGTGTGGTCAGAGCAAGGAACTGGGAGTCAGGGCTCTTCCATTCCTATCTCTGCCACTGCCTAACAATGTTATTTGGGAGATACAACTTAACCTCACTGTACTTCAGTTTCATCTTCTGAAAAATGGAAGTAAAAATGTTGCAAGGCTTAGTTACTAAAAGTTTGTAACAAGTGGCAGAGCTTTTTACTGACCCAGCTTATCAGAAACCTGCAGTCCTGGGACATAAGGGAAGTGTGTGAGGGGAGGGGAGAGACAGAGACACAACTGACCTAAGGAGTTAGGTCATAAGATGTCCTGGAGGGAAACAATAGAGACAGACAAGTGTAGGAGATAAAGTGGCAAGTTCAGATGCTAATTCAGAACCTGTATTCTCTGTTGAAGAAGAGATGGATTGATAACATAAAAGAGTGGACAGGGATGGACTTTGTGGAGACTCAAGCACTGACACACAATCGTCAGGGGTGGAGACAATTGGTTGATTGCTTATCAATGATGGTGCCCCAACGACCAATGGGAGTGATGATAATGATTCTCTGTTGAGGGCAGACGAGGGACTTAAAAGCTGATGCAAAGCCCATTGAAGGCAATGGAAAGACAACCATTGATTTCAGTGTTCTTTCTTTGCCCTTTTACAAGCACCCTGAGATTACTGGATTTAAGAGTAATTGTTTTTCCCCCACCTCTGACTTGTTTGGTTCAGTGAAATACATGTATTTTATTTAGTCCAATTAGGAAAAATGGAGAACAGGAAAGATTAAGTTTAAAAGAAGAAAAGCAAATAAAATATCTCTTTATTTTCCCTAATGGCTTTTTCCATTAGAGACTGCGGGGGACGATTACAGATGGATATTTTATGTATATACACATATACATGCTCTTCTTGGAATATCAGCAGCTCTAATATATTTCATCAGGCAGTGTCATATCTCATTGGTCAACAGCACCAGGATTAACACAACGTGTGTGATAAAAATTGATTCCCCCAGGCTCAGTGGTGTCAACCTTACAAAACAAAACCTCATGTTAAATTCACATTACGCCCAAGGCCACCAAAATAAAAATCCGTCTCTGCAAAATGCTTGCGTAATTCCACCTTTAAACCATCATTCCCTTCATTAAGGAGCGAGAATGTATCTGTATGAGACGGATGTTACATCAGCTGTCGCATAAAATAGGCCTACACATCACTGCAGTGCAGAGCTGTTCGTGCTGTGCCCAGGAGGGCACTGGTTTGCCTTTTCCCCCTCCTCTTGGCTCCAAGAGACATTGGATAAAGCAAAAGAACAAAATCCTGAGTTATAGCCTCTGAAATTGATAAACTTCCATTCGTTTCAGATCTGAATGACTTAAAAAGAAGATTTCAGGCACTGCTGCATTTTCAGAAACCGCTTTAAATGATCCCCCTTCAACTTGTAACTTGTTCATCTCACTACTCTTGCAGCCCTCCTGCCTGGGAAACTCTCATCGAAGGCAATCAGACTTTACTTGCCAAAAGGGCTTCAGAGATGGGCCCTGAACGATACGGTCAGAGTCTGTTCTGATGCAGAACCAGTACTACAAGCCTACCCTGAGGATCTTACTCCCATTGCTTTCAGTGGGTGTTTTGCAGCAGTCAGGATTTCAGAATTAGGTCCTACATAATCAAGACATGCTCATTCGTGTAGCTCTGAACCTCCCTGTTTAACTAACTGCATAGAAGCAAAATCTCCATCTGAGAGAACAAAGCAGGTTCAGCTCAGCCAAGTTATATTTGGCTCTGACTGACACTGCCTCCCCCAAGCTGAGGCTAACTCATGCCACTGCTGAGGCAAAGCCGCTCTGGGGGAAGGTGAATATTGTGCATCACAGGGACCAGCGGGCCTGGCTATAACTATGAGAAGGTCAACCAGCACAGTCAACCAAATTGTGGTAGTGTCCTTCGTGAATGCTCGTCAGAGGGAAGAAACATAGGGCTTCCTGCACCCAGTATTGCACAGTCATAATTGGCCCTTAACCTGCAGCCTTTTGGAGGTTCTGAAAAAGGCAGGAGATTTTCCTGTCTTTTAAAACTCAAATAGGTTGATGCGTCTGATGAAGTGGGTTCTAACCCACGAAAGCTTATGCTGAAATAAATGTGTTAGTCTCTAAGGTGCCACAAGTATTTTTCTTATTATGATCAGATAGCAAGTGTGACAAAACCAGGACTGGGAGAGGGGGAATTGTTGCCTGTATAAGACAAAGCCCCAAATATCAGTACGGTCCTGATAATATCGGGATGGCTGGTCACCCTGCCTCCAGCACCTCACTCGCTTTACTCAGCAAAGGGAAATTAGACATCAGTGGTTCTCAAACATTTTTTTGCGCGGCCCACTTGAAAATTGCTGAGGGTCTCAGTGGACCACTTAATGATCTTTCCAAACGTTGTTTCTACTGTTAGCTAACTATTGTAAAGTGCTTTGGATAAAAGCACTATATAAAAAACATTAACAATTAACACTTTTTGTTTTACAAATAAAAGCACAGAATTCATATTTTAGTATCAGTAGTCTTACCTTTCTAATGCGATGGATGTGCCCTCTCTCCCTTGCCGCGGCAGCCCCTGAGCTGGGGCTGGAAAGCAGGGGGGTGTCTTCCCCGCCAAAGCAGCCACAGAGCTGAGGCTGGGAAGGACGGCTGTCTCTCCCCGGCAGCCACAGCCCAGGAGCTGGAGAAAGTCTCCTCTTTCACTGGCCGACGCAGCCCTGCACATCCCAAATTCCCCCACCCCCTCTTCTCACCCCACTCACCCCTCCCACCTACCCCCTATTCCCCCAAGGCCACCACCTCACCTTACATGTGCGTCTTCTCCAGGGTCCAGGCACCTAATTTGTGGAGCCATGTCTGCGCGGCTCCACTAATTAGGTGGGTGGCCCTTCATTCTCTTGTGTGCGGCCACGCACACAAGGCGCGCACCTTAGAGGGAACTATCCGCAGACCACCTGAATGGAACTCGTTGACCAGTGGTGGTCCACAAACTACAGTTTGAGAATCTCTGGTCTAGATAATATAGTCCTGCCATGAGTGCAGGGGATTGGACTAAATGACCTCTCGAGGTCCCTTCCAGTCCTATGATTCTATGGTCAGGTCAGTTACATCAAGCAGCAGTTTCTTGAGCTCTTTTTGGACAATTGCTGGCTTCTGTCAGAGGACAGCTCCTCTAACTCTCTCCCTCAGCGGTCACTGGAGTGTGAGTCTGCTGACTAGAGCAGTGTGGAGAAAGGTAATTCTGCATCTCAGAGGATTTCAATATTTTGATATTTGGATTTGTTCCGATTTGGAGCCAACACCAAACACTTTAAAATTCTCGGTGAAAGGGAATGAAGCTCCCGGGCCGTCTGCCTGGTGGTTACCCAAGGCCACAGACCCTTGAAGCCTTGGGGAACTCCACCTGGTGGGCTGCCATGGACCCTGGAAGTCCGAGTTGCCAAGGAGCCATGATGAGCCTGGGATCTTGGGAGCTTGCGCTCCCAGGCTCCCCCTCGTACCTCTTGACAAGCTGTGGAGGAGCTGAGAGCCACAGCTCCCAGGTCTTCCAGCTGCAGAGGAGCCTGGTAGCTTAAGAGCCAGGGCTCCCAGGGCTTCTGGGCTCTTGGCTTCCCATCACTCTGATTTCCCACCAGCTTACCCTCCCGGCTCCTTAGCTGCCTACCCGGCATCTCACTGTAACTTCATCAAAATCAAACTGTCTCACCAAAACATTTTAAGTTCCATGAATGGCACTTTGTGACAGACAAACCTTCCATTGGAGAATTCCCAACCACTCCTGCTTTTGAGACTTCAGGCACCCAGGGGGCGTGGAGCTGGGTTGCAAATTGTTGTCCTGAATGCACGAATCACTAGGCGGGATTCTTTAGGCCTGTGTTTTGCAGGACGTCAGACTAGATGACCAGAACAGTCCCTTCTGGCCTTTAAAATCTCTGGCTGAAATTCTTTGGTTAAAACTTCATGTAGGTTAATACTATATAGATACAGTAGTATGTCGTTTTGTATGTGCACTTAGTGCTTGTTGAATAAGCACGTTTTTATTAATCAGAAAACAAATGACTGTATGAAAATACACTTTACATCTGATTAGTTTTTCAGCAGGGAGAATACTTTTCTTCCTGTACTGGGGGAACTCCCATGGATGCCTGTGGACATTACATAGAAGTTTGGTGCCTGATCCTTCATCACTGATGACAGGGAACTTTATTGTTAATGTCAGGCACAGGTGCAGGATCAGACAGTCAATGGGGAGAATACACCGCACTGCCGGTGAAGCCAGGGAAGCAAGCGTCCTGCTTAAGAGACAATATGTTACTATGGAGATTGCAGTAGGGCTTGATAAAATGTCATAGAGCTTTAAAGGAAGCAAAAAGGAAGAACTGGAAGACTCAGGATTGATAATGGGGTATGGTTCAGTGGACACCGGGGTATCAGTGACTGAAAATCATTACTATCTAACTACTGTTTCGTGATCTGTTTGAAGCGATTATAGTGTGCACTGGCCGGTTACCAATAGATTGATGTCCACACTGTTAAAACCACCATCAAAGTTGGCAGTAATTGGTATCCTTTTAGCAGCATTAGCAGAGAGGTCAACATTTGAACGGGCCCTGGAGAATGTAATACTCCCTTTTCCCATAAAGGTGATTTTTCTAGGTCGGGATTGAGGAATATTAGCAGCACAGGGGAAGGGGAAGGGGAAGCTTTCAGTGCTTCTGTTGGTGTATACCAGCTGTGTGGGTAAATAAAGGATTTAGTCTGTAGGTATATCAATCCGGCACCTTTCACCAAAGCTAAATTTGCAGTATGTATTTATTTAACAAAGCAAAAAGAATGATGATAAAAATAATAATAAAAGTTCCAAATTGCAGAGAAGACGCTTACTTACAAAAAATAAGCTCACAAACTAAGTTGCACCTGATCACATGACAATACTGAGATCTGAGCAATGAAATTATAGTTGATTCTAGCAATTGCATCAGAGCATAGTTTGTTCAATTTTATTTACGAAACAAAACCGAATTGCATTGAAATTTGAAAGGGAGCAAAATGTAATTTTTATTAATGACAGAAAGAGTGAGAAAAATGCTTTACTGCTATCAAAGTTGTCTCATGCTTGTGGACAGGGCGAGGAAATTAAATTTAGCCCAGAAAAGAATCCCTGTTAGGAGCCTCATTTATGCAGTAGGAATTGTTCCTGCTCTGGGAAGCTTTAACTCACATCCCAAAAAAGGCTAAGATCCAATTAAACATCAAAGGCTAAAACATAATCCTGCAGGTTGGGATATTTATTTTTCTTTAACGAATGTTAACCCCAGGAATAAAAGCCTCGGAGACGTGGCATTTCATGCCCTGCTATCCGACAGTAAGTGACCGTTTAAAATAATGTTCAGAATAATAAATTTATAAAAGATTGACAACGGGGTAGAAGTAAATCACAGCCATACGGGAAGCCACTGACTTCCTGGGGAAATTACAATCCATTGGTGATCATCCAGAAAACACCATCCTGACCACTATGGATGTAGAAGCCCTCTACACCAACATTCCACACAAAGAGACTACAAGCCGTCAGGAACACTGAATTTAGCCATACGGGCGAATCTTTAGACAGTGTGGTGGTCAGCACCTCAGGATGAAAGTAGGGTATAGAGAATCTTATAAATGTTGCAGAAGTTAGAGGTTGATAAACTAAAGCCCAGCACATTTTGACTTGCTGTTTAAAGGAATGTCATCTGACATGGTGAGAGCTTTTCAGACAGGAGTTGGGAGCATGTATACAGCACGTTGAAATTGCTCTTGGAAATGTGATTTGTCTTTATGACCATCCTAATGTCTCAGTTGGTAGTACTGCATGTTATATAATTGCATAGAATTTACTAGGCTGGTTTACAGCATTCATCCATTAAGTCTACTATCTTTTCTCATCATGGGGAACGATGATCATTGTTTGTATTACTGTAGCACCTAAAAGCCCAAGCAGGGTTCCATCGTGCTACGTGTGCTACCTGTCCACTCAGTAAGAGACCGTCCCTGCACCAAAGAGTTTCTAGTCTCAGTAAACAGTTGAAGGAATTACTATCCTCCCCTCACCCCCAACCCATTGGGTGGGTGGAGAAATGAGGCACAGAGAGATGAAGTGACTTGTCCAAGGTTACATAGAAAGTCTATGGAAGAACCTAGAGTTGAACCTAGATCTCCTGAGTCACATTCCAGCACCTTAATCACAAGGCCAGCCTTCCTCCTGTGAAGGACAGTAAGATGGTCTTAGGGTTAATATCAGGAGTGGGAGCCAGGAGCTGTGGGTCTTACAAATGGCTGTACCACTTTTTTCTTGTGTGACCCTGAGCAAGTCACTTAACCTTAATGTGCCTCAGTTTCCCCATCGGTAAAATGGATGGAAATAAGCCTACCTCACAGGTGTGCTGTGAGGTTTAGTTCACTGAAATGCGAAAAGGGCTCAGAGATCCTCAGATGGAAAGTGCTACAGAAGTGCAAGCAGTGTGTCAGTATGTTGTTGTAAGAGACCATGCTTCAGATGACCTGGATTAGTGTAGATTGTGTTTACCAGTGGTCCTTGCTTTATATCACACTGCACATTCTCTCCTGTCAGTTCAAGCTGAGTGCAGGCTGATTAAGACTAATGCTGTGGTAAGCAAGGGAATGCAGGGGAGGGCTCTTTTAGGACCATAGCCAGGAACGCTGAATGTGTTGTAGTACATCAGCGCAAATCAAAAAGTCATGTGACCTTCAATTAATGATATTAACATAAATCATGTAACCATTATCCAGTAATTAGTGGGGTGGAGTGCTTTTTAAAGACTTTACATTACAAATTTGGTAATTCAACAGCAAGGAAAGGGCTTCTAAAGTTCTTCGATTGAATTCTGCTTTGCAAAATGGTTCGAAAGGTTTTTGAATTCCTTTTTAAATGAGTTAAAAGATAGCACCGTTCAAAAGGCTAATTAGCTTTCTGCCTTCCAAAATCCTGCTTTCACTATAGGTCACAATTAAATCATGGGAGTTTCTTGACACAAAGGAACACCTTGGATATTGCATTGATGGCCAAATAATGTTAATTATGAAGCCTGATTCCCTCTGTTCCCCCACCCCCACCCTGTCACATCCCACTCCTACCTTTTTCCATTCCTGGCTCTGAAAAATGAACACAGGCTGTTTATACAGCGCTGCTCCCTTCACCAAGCGTAGCCTTTAGTACTGTGCACTATCTCCACTCCATGTTTCATTTCTGGAAAAATCTATACAACGCTGGAAATTGCCTGAGATGAGCCAACTTGAAACCAAAAAAATCCCAGTTAAGACAGTTTTTAATTATTAAATTTTCTATTAATATGTTGAAGGTCAGTGGAACTGCCCCAGTTTTCAAGAAGCTCTGGGCAATTTCACCTGATCTTATATTTTAGCACTAAATCCATACTTATTAAAGGATTTAGCAGGTAGGTCAGAAGTGGCTAAATCTCTGATTCTGCTTCACATGAATACTAAACTTTTTTTTTTCTTCATCTGTACTGCTCCTCGCTACACTGGAAATGTTTAAAATTCTGCCATGTCCATATTAGGCACTTATGTTTTTAAACATGTAGAAACTGATTTGTGACAAATGAAGCAAAAATTGTCATAATTATTCCTTGCCCCCGCCCTGATTCTGTAATGTATTGAAACACAGGATTATACCGTATGCTGCATTGGAAGCTATTGTGTATGTAATATCAATGAAAAGGGGTCATTCTAACATTATGGTCTGGGAGTCCATGAAGGAAGCATTCCGCAGGTAGCTAGGTGCATCATAGTCCGGGAACCAAGCTATTTACTTTCTAGGGGAAATGTTGTGGTCAGCCTCTATGAGGATGTGCATAAATGGAGGTGGATATGAGAATCGTGCACTCTTGTCCTTGCACCCTGCACAAGAAACAGCCAGAATCCCATTGGAATGAGGTGAGGACAGAGTCAGAGCTCCCTTTCCCCCACCTCACCTCAGTGGAAACCAGAGCTGGTCAAAGAGAGGTTGGATCCTCCTCCAGGGCGGTGTAGCTGACACACTTGTGAACTGTCTGGGAGCCCCCAGGAGTAATCATGGCTGAACCAGAGGACTGCACGGCCCCTTCTCACACTCCACTAATGCACTCAATAGCTCCTTGGACACAGTCTACCCCAAAACCCATTCAAAAGGTTCTGAGTGGTCACAGAAATCACCAAATGCCCCCACACTGTAAAATTAAATGAACTCAGTGCCCTAAAGTTGCATGACCTTCTCATAAACAAACTAGGGAAATGCAACCTAGATGGAGGTACTATAAGGTGGGTGTATAAATGGTTGGAAAACCGTTCCTGGAGAGTAGTTATCAGTGGTTCAGTCAAGCTTGGAAGGGCACGTTGAATGGGGTCCCACAGGGATCAGTTCCATGTCCATTTCTGTTCTATATCTTCATTGATGATTTAGATAATGGCATAGAGAGTACACTTACAAAGTTTGTGGATGATACCAAGCTGGGAGGGGTTGCAAGTGCTTTGGGGGATAGGATTAAAATTCAAAATGACCTGGACAAACTGGAGAAATGGTCTGAAGAAAATAGGATGAAATTCAATAAGGACAAATGCAAAGTATTCCACTTAGGAAAGAACAATCCGTTGCACACATACAAAATGGGAAATGACTGCCTAGGAAGGAGTACTGTGGAAAGGGATCAAGGGGTCATAGTGGATCACAAGCTAAATATGAATTTGTTTAGTCTGGAGAAGAGAAGACTGAGAGGGGACATGAGAACAGTTTTCAAGTACATAAAAGGGTGTTACAAGGAGGAGGGAGAAAAATTGCTTTCTTTAACCTATGACGATAGGACAAGAAGCAATGGGCTTAAATTGCAGCAAGGGCGATTTAGGTTGCACATTAGGAAAAACTTCCTAACTGTCAGGGTAGTTAAGCACTGGAATAAATTGTCTAGGGAGATTATGGAATCTCCATCATTGGAGATTTTTAAGAGCAGGTTCGACAAACACGTGTCAAGGATGGTCTAGATAATCCTTAGTCCTGCCATGAGTGCAGGGGACTGGACTAGATGACCCTTCCAGTCCTAGGATTCCATGAAATAAACTTGACTTCTGCTGATCAGCTGTTGCACGCTAATTAGTGTAGCTGGTGCAATAGTGAGGCTGGGGAGCAAGGCCCCACACTGGTCAGTTGGAGAACTGGCTGAAGTTCTAGATTTTCCATTTCATGATTCCCCCTGCTGCTGTAGAGGTTTGGAGGGTATTCCACAGTTTTTTTGAACAGCACCTTTGCTTTCTACTCAGCACTGAGCCAGGCCTTTGGAGCCAGCCGCCACCTTGGTTTTGTTCTGTTACTCTGTTCCATAGGGAAGGGACATAAGGACATTCCTGGGGTACAGGTCGAGGTGGGTCAGATTTCCCTCTCCAACATGCATGGACTGTTTGCTCCTATTGGAGCCAATGGGAGCCCCATTCAAGCTCAGAATTCGGCCTGCAGTTTGTGAAACCCCAGTATAGGCCAGACGCTCATTTGAATTCCTGCAATGGGCTGTGGAAGACACAGCAAAGAAAGAAAGACAGCAAAGAAAGCATGACAGCAAAGAAAGAAAAACAGTATGGCAAGGATGTAGGAATATATAATGCACCTAGGAATAGGCTACGGAATGGCTAAGCTATTTGTACAAACAGTAAAAGAGATTAAAGATGAAAGGAAATATTTAGCCACCTTTTGGGGACAGCTGGTGTGAAAATATTTGTTAACAGGCAGGGCTTTTATACCCAAGTGGAGTGTTCTGGCTAAACTTAAATAGGCAGGAGCAGCATAATGCAGCTGGCCAGAGCCTGTGGATACGCTAACAGGAGAATTAAAAGCTTTTCTTCTACTGATTCACTCACACGGCTCACATGTTAGCTAATCACACTCTAATTTTAACAACAGAATTGGGAAACTTTAAAAAAAACGTGGCTCCAATTAAAAATGGAGATGGCAAATTCTATCGCTCGGTCCAAATGATAAAGTAACAATTCACCTGCCCTCTTCAGTAAATCAACCTTGCCCGTTTCATGTTGCCTGCAAAAACCTGTATTTAAAAGAAAACTTAATCTCAAATCCCCTTTGATCGTGTCTCTGAGTCCCACCATAAAAATAAAAGCTACTCTGGCTATTTAATCATCCTGTGAGCACAAGAAGACCAGGTTATAAAGGGCTAGTTGATGTGTGTGGCAAGCTGTGTGCTGTAAGGCTATTTAAATTGTACAGTTCACAGCTATTTTTAAACTGGCTGTTAAATGGAAGATTTAGATTGGCGAATGCCTGGCTCGTCTTGTCAAGAATCATTAAATTACATGTTAATGAGATTGTCTGAAGTATCTTTTTTTCCACAGGTATTGATATAGATTGTCAGATGAGATTCTTTATTTAGGGTTCTTTGGGACTAGAATCCTAAATATCAGGGGCCAAATTCTCACCTAGAAAAATTCCATTGTGGTCAACACCATTTGAGGATTTTGCTTTTTTACACTAGAGATGGAGAAGGTCTATTAGATCATGGGTTCTCCACCTGAAGGTCACATCCACCCTGTCCTTGCCATATTACTAAAAGGGAGGAAGCTCTGACTAGATCCCAGCTAGATTGGAGGGATTCTGATGTGGAGAAGGAGGTTCCGGTGTAGAAAAGGTTCAGAACCACTGTTTCAGATCATCTAGGGCATGCCCCTGCCACTGCAGAGTTGTTCTCTACAGTGGTAGTGGATGTTCCAGTTGAGATTTAAATGTCCCAAGCAGTGGGACTTCCACCCCTTTTCATAGAGGACTTAGTCCACAGAGATTCACCTTTGGGAGCTCTTTCGTAACACTTATCTGAATTCACCCTTTTTGTAGTGTCACGCCATTACCCTCGTTTCATACCTTTAAATAACTCTTATCAGTTTCTCAAGACGGATTCATAATAGCCTGCTTTTGTCCCCACTTTCATGTCTTCTCAGCCCTTCTATAGAAATATGACCTGCTAAGGGTTTCTTTCTCCCAATCTTGTGGATAGAGTACAGGATAGGATGTCAGGAGATCTGGGTTCTCTTTCCATCTCTGCCACAGATTTCTTGTATGTCCATGGGCAAGTCATTTAGCTTCTCTTTGTCTCATTTTCCTTGTCTGTGAAAATGAAGGTAATGCCTACTTACCCCACACAGGAATGCCATCAGGAACATTTGTTAAAGTGTTTTGGGCTGCTTGGATAGCAGACTCAATATATGTGCAAAGTATTATTGTTGTGTGGATGTTTATATAGCTCATTGCAGTAACAAAGACTCAATCCTATAAGATGCTCAATATCTCATCTCTCTCTCTCTCTCTCTCTGGGTACTTAACTGGCCTTCTTTCACCATAGCATTTGAGCACCTCACCTTCCTCTGCAGCATAGGGCACGAGTCACTTGCTGGTTTGAACTAGAGTAAAGGTGAAGTCTCTGTAACTTGAAGTCTTTAGATCGAGGTTTGAGGGCTTTGGTAACTCAGCCAGAGGTTATGGGCCTATAACAGGAGTGGGTGGGTAAGGTGCTGTCCATGCAATGTAAAGGAGGCTAGACTAGAGGATCATGATGGTCTCTTCTGGCCTTAAAGTCTATGAGTTTCTGAACCTGTTAATGGATTTTATCCTCACAACACCCATATGAGCTTGGGAGATGCTGTTGTCTCCCTTTTACAGATCAGGAACCTAGGTACAGATAGGGTTGACAACTTTCTAACTGCACAAAACCAATCACACTAGCCATGCCCCTTCCCTGAGGCCTTCCTCTCCCCCGCTCACTACATTCCCCTTCCCTCGGTGACTCGCTCTCCTCCACCCTCACCGGGCTGGGGCAGGGGGTTGTGGTGCAGGAGAGGGCTCTAACTGGGGCTGTGGGCTCTGGGGTGGGGCCAGAAATGAGGGGTTCCGGGTGTGGGAGGGGACTCCAAGCTGGAGCAGGAAGCTGGGGTGCTGAAGGGGGTGAGGGCTCCGGCTGGGGGTGTGGGCTCTGGAATGGGGGTGCAGGCTCTGGGGTGGGGCCGGGGATGAAGGATTTAGGATGCAGGAGGGGGCTCCAGGCTGGGGGGTGGGGCCGAGGAATTTGGAGTGTGGAAGGGGGCTGCGGGTTGAGGCAGGGGGTTGGGGTACAGGAGGGGGTACCGGCTCTAGGGTGGGGCTGGGATGAGGGGTTTGGGGTACAGGAGGGAGCTCCACATTTGGGGTGGGAGATTCAGGGCTGGGGCTCGGGGTTGGGGCATGGACTTACCTCAGGCGGCTCCTGGTCAGCGGCACAGCGGGGCTAAGGCAGGCTTCCTGCCTGTCCTGGCTTCACGCTGTGCCTGACCAGGTCCAGCTCCTAGTTGGGGGGGCCAGGCAGCTCCGTGCGCTGCTCTTGCCCGCAGGCACTGCCGCCCCCACAGTGTGGAGCCAGTGCTCGTGCGGGCAGCGCGCAGAGCCTGTGTCCCGCCCCCCCCCCCCACCCGCCTAGGAGCCGGCCCTGCTGGCTGTTTCCCGGGTGCAGCACAGTGCCAGGACAGATAGGGACTAGCCTGCCTTAGCCCTGCAGCACCGACGACTGGACTTATAACGCCCCGGTCGGCGGTGCTGACTGGAACCACCACGGTGCCTTTTCGACTGGGTGTTCTGGTAGAAAACTGGGCATCTAGCAACCCTACGTACAGAGGGAGAAAGCAGCATGCCCATCATCTATTGCCAAGCCAGGAACTGAACCTCCTGAAGCCTCGTTCCAAACCCTATCCACTAGGCCATCCTTCCTTAGGACAGCAGCAGCAGTAAAAGTTGCTCGGCCCCTTGTAGGATAGAGCTCAGGGGGGATTTTAATAATCAGATGAGTCATTTCAGTCCATGACTGGAGCAACCCCTGAGCTAAGCCATGGGGAAAAGCAGCAGAGGCTAATGTAACATTGCCTTCTTATCCTGGACTTAAATGCAAAAAGTCTTGAACTTCTTTAGTCTCAAGGCATTTCTTCTCCTCCTCTGGTTACGGGGTCTTTGCCATAAATTGTTTAGTTTTTACTCTGTTTACTTTATTCTCTCCCAGACTTCATCGTCTCACAGGTCAGCCAAAGAGAGCCAACTTTTTCCAGTGCAGGTGCTCATCTTGACTTCGACATTAGTTAATTTTAACGTCTAGTGCAATCACATGATACCCAGTAGTCCTAGTTCCATTGCAGTGGTGTCTGCTGATTTGAGCAGGCGGCAGGAAATAAGGATTGCTGGGTTCTGTTCCCAGCTATCCCGCTAATCTGAGGTGTGTCACTTAACTGGTCTGTGCCTCATTTTCCCAGTGTGTACAGTGGCGTGACAATACTCACAATCCCACACCGGAGTTGAGAGAATCAATTTGTTAATTCCAGACACAAAGGGTAAAACTTTCAAAAACACATAAGTGACTCAGAAACCTACAAACCTTTAAAAATCTGGGCCTTTGGCACTTTGGAGCCTATGTTCCATTGACTCCCGAGAGCCAGATTTTAAAGGTATTTAGGTACCTAAAGATACAGATAGGCTCCTGTTGGGGTTTTCAAAAGCACCTAAGCACCACTAGCCACCTACCTGCATTGTTAGGCTCCTAAATACTTTTGAAATTCTGGCCCTAAGTCACTTTTGAAAATGACACTTAAGGTCATGAGTCGCTTAGGTGCTTCTGAAAATTGTAGCTAAAGTACATTACTAGAAAGTTAAGTCTGCATGATTCAGCAGAAAGAGTTCAAGGAGCTGTGAGTGACTGAAATGAAGGGGAAAATGGCTGGAGGAGAAGGGGTGGATCTAGGGTTGCCAACCCTCCAGGTTTGACCTGGAGTGTCCAGGAATTAAAGATTAATATTTAATTAAAAATTACATCATGTGATGAAACTTCCAGGAATACATCCAGCCCAAACTGGCAATCCTAGGTGGATCACTCGATAAATTGCTCTGCTCTGTTCATTCCCTCTGAAGCATGTAGCACTGGCCTCTGTCAGAAGACAGGATACTGGGCTAGATGGACCATTGGTCTGACCCAGTATGGGTCATTTAATAATCATTTAATAAGAACATAATAAGTATGTTCTTATTAAATGATTACAAACACGTAAATTGTAGTGTGTGGCAAGCAGCTGGAAAGTTTGTAAGGTACTTTGAGAATGATGTGTGTTCTACAAGGGCTAAGTATTATTATTACTTACAGTAATTACCCTCTGTAAAGAACTTTCGAGTGTCTTGAAGGAAAGGGTCCATTTAACTGTAAGGTCGTAAAGCCCCTGCTGACTGGCTTTATGGACACACCAAATCTCCCTCTCCGAATCAAAATGAACACAGCAGCCCCACCAAGCATAGCAGAAGTGCCTCAAAGTCTCTGTATGTCTGAAGAGCCCCATCACTTGCAGTATTAATTAGAAAAAGACTAAGGCAAGCTTATAGAAGGCTGAATTTCAGTCAGGTGTGATGTTAATGCAGGCTGAGTAGTCCTGAATTTTTTATGTGCAGTCAGTGACCTGAAGCAAATGTCTCGTATAATACCAACCCCTTCCTCACCCACAAACTTCTAGGGCTAGATCCTGCCCTGAATATACTGAGGCACGCAAAAGAGGAGAGATTGAAACCGTCCTGGTGGGACATAACAGGATGGCGTGGGGAGTGGGAGGGAACTGTGCTCTGTAGCGCACCTTACTGCCCCTTAACATGAGAGTGTCATGCACGGTTCCTAGTGCCTGCTAGCAGCATACATTGCTAGGGCTGCAGGGGCCTCATAACACCCCGAGCAAACTGATCCTTCCCCGCTCCGCTGTGGCATGCTAGCTGGTGCATTAGCCACTGCCCTGCCTGTTAAGCCTGCTTGGGCTAGAATTCTGCCCAGCTCTGCACGGGCGCACTGAAACGGAAAATATTCCTGTCCCCTCTCCCTATGCCCTCCTTCCTCGCCCACCCCATGAGGGTTATAGCAGAGAGAGTCGTGGACGGCAGCTAAGGGAGGTTAAATACTGAACTGCTGGACATATTCAGCCCCATTCATATGTACTGTACAGCACTGCCAGGGAGGAGAGGGAGTCATTAGTGTGAGAAGAAGTCGAGGTGTTTAAACTCACATGTGGCTTGAAAGTGGGAGAGTGTCATTAGGTTTGTGTTACACAGATTGAAGGTAAGAAGTCAGTTGGCCAGTCCGGAGTCTGGTGAAGGGGGGAGGGATAGCTCAGTGGTTTGAGCATTGGCCTGCTAAACCCAAGGTTGTGAGTTCAATTCTTAAGGGGGCCATTTAGGGATCTGGGGTAAAAATCTGTCAGGGGACAGTACTTGGTCCTGCTAGTGAAGGCAGGGGACTGGACTTGATAACCTTTCAGGTTCCTTCCAGCTCTATGAGATAGGTAAATCTCCATGTATTTCATTTCATCTGCTGTGTAACGTCACTTTGGGGTTTGTTTGATTGTTTTCCTGTGAGCCAGTCTCCAATGATAATAGCAGAAAGAGGCACTTACCATCTGTGTCATGGATGTCTGGTCCCCTCCAGCCCTTTTCCCCCAGACCAATAATAAAATAAGATGCAGGTGAAAGGGGCCAGGTTTTAGGATTTGGGGGCCAGATTTTCAGAGATGTCACGCACCCCATAGTCTCACTAGAGTCAATGAGAGCTGTGGGCACCTAGCACGTCTGCAGAGTCTGCCAGGAGATGTGCCAAGCCATTGAGCATCCTCAGCTTCCGGTGACATCAGGGAGAGTTGAGGACTCCTAGCAATCCCACAAGCAGCAGACCATAAATCTCATCCAATAAGAGTATAGGCCCCTCAGTGCCTGGAAGGGGATTTTTAATGAGGGAGCGGTAAAACAGAGTCCTGGCTTCTCCCACAGAGAAAACCTACATAAAAATGCTCTTTATTAACGTTAACCAAAAATAAAAGAGGTGATTTAATGAATCACAGCCCCAGAATCATGGGATAACAAGCTGCAAATAGACTTTGCCAGCACTTAACTTTATCATCAGTGATTTATCGGTGCATTGTTTTCACACTGAACCAGTTTTTAATTAAATTTGACTTTTGTTCCGTTTGTTGGAAGAGCCTTCCCCTTTGGATGTGGTCAGCACAAAAACTTGAGGAGTGTGATAGAAATCGAAAGCAAAGAGGAGGATCAATCGCAGCAGACCTCTGCAATCCATGTCCGTCTCTTTTTTCTAATCTACTTATTAGATTCTTATTGTCAGAAAGGATTAGTGTTCTGAGCGGCAGGAATTCCTTTCATTCCCCGTAAGGCGAGGTAGTGAAGTGTGGCTGCTTTGTTAACAATAACATTCTGGATTTCTCCCCCCACCCTGCCCCCTCTCTTGTCTCCTCTCCCACAGAGATTTGTGCAGCGGATTGCGGAGGACACGGCATCTGTGTCGGAGGCACCTGCCGCTGCGAGGAGGGATGGATGGGCGCAGCCTGTGATCAGCGGGCGTGTCACCCACGCTGCAATGAGCACGGGACTTGTCGGGATGGCAAGTGTGAATGCAGCCCGGGCTGGAACGGAGAGCACTGCACTATTGGTAGGGGGAAAATATTTTAAAAAGAATAATTGAGGAGCAGGGAGAGGCCGGGAGAGAAAAGGAGCATGCTTAAGTGAATCTGTGTGACTTAGTGTAGCATGAGCACCTTTGTTCTTGGATTTCAAGTTCTGACATCATACATTTTCATGTGGGAACAAGACAAAATGTCCTTTCATTTGGTGATGACGTGGTTAGATATATATTTTTACTATCAGAAGTGAAATATACATATATAGTGTTTGATCTCTCAGACACAAGCTGTCAAACCTTACCTAGATGCTTCAGAAAATGCCCCACTTTTGACTCTTGTAAAAGGTCTTTCCTTCGGCCTCCAAGACTCCTCTGTACTGTGATATCAGCTTATTCAGAAACATGCAGCCTATTTTAAGTTTCTGTTATCCTGACTCACTCCCATTATTTGCACAATTTATCAGTGACACGGAGAATTATATTCAGAAAATTTCTCGCTGATTTTCAAAGCTGTCTTGCTAATTCTCTCTCTGCCTCACTATCTCTCTAGTCATCTCACTTTTCTTTCTCACCATCTTTGTACATCTAATGCACCTGGCAGTTACCTTAAGCTCTGAACCTGTGGCGCACAGATCATTATTATTTATAAGGTGCCTTCAGTGTGCTTAACATTATAGAAAGTGGCACTGTCCCTGCCTTAAGAAATCTGTATGCTCATTAATAATGTGGTTCAAACTTACGCTGCCTCTTCATCTGAGTTAACTTTACTTGCTGCTGCACCTTGCTTTTTCTTCTCTCTGAGTATCACAACTTTGCCCATTTGATCCCAGTTCAGTGGAGTTGCCTACACAACCTGTCCAAGTCACACAACCACTAACACTAGTAGTACCCAGCCTACACTTAGAATTCAGTGATGGGTCTCAGTGACACCAGAGTGAATCTGGCATAGCTCAGTTGATGCCCAAGGAGTCACTCCAGATTTACACTAGTGTCACTAAGTGCAGAATTTGGCCCTCTGTTTTTTCTCAGTTATTCTTAAATTCATTTGTCAAGATAGCTAAGCATCCAAGTTATCAGCCTGGGCACCATTCACACATGCAAAGATAGTCAATAACTGAAGCATAGTCACAAATACTTTAATTCCAGCAACAAACCATGTTTGTGGCTCAGTTCTGGCTTATATTCCTCTACCACATTCTGGTCTTCACAAACATCCCTAATGAAAAATGTCTGGCACTCAAAAACTCCCCACAACTCATTAGAAATTACATTCTGTTTTCTCTTCCACGTGCCTAACAGCTTTCAGCTCTTCCCATTAACAGTGGGTGAAAATCCCTCTCATAAATGACTTTAAACTGAAAGGAAAGCAATCATGTGTTAATTGGGGCCCCGTGGTTGTGTAATATTGTTTCATAGTTCTATTTACAGCACTCTGTAGACTTTGAGGTGATGGATAGCAACAAAAATTCATCATTATCCGTGGGAAAAATACTTACATTTAGGGAAATGTCCTAAATCTAAAGGACAGTTTGATTTGGGCTGTGTTCATACACAAGAGTACACATTCATACAGTGGATCTCATTCTATTAATGCTGATGCAAAAACAAAATACAGATTTCTTCATAGTTATACAAAGAAAGGCCGTGATATTTCAATCTGCAGCTGACACACCAAGATTGCTTTCAAACGGGTTTTACCGTTCACACTAATTAAAGTGACCATATTATTTGCAGCACTCCTCATTTTTAGAATAGGGAGTCTACATTATCATGGCAAAGGCAAACACCGCAATGCAGCAAGCATTGAGATTTTAATGGCACCCACTGTACTTTCATACAGTACTACATTCCCATTGCAGTGTTGCCTGGGCTTTAGGAACCATCTCTTATTTTGAGTGCAGAAGTAATTCAATTCCCCCCCCCACCGTCCCCCCAGACACTGTGGTTTAACAACAGATTTGTACGTAGATTCGTGCCTCTGAAGCTGTAAACCATATTTCCTATAGAATATTCATTGGTAATTGTATAGAATATAAAGAAGATTTGACAAAGTCATAAATATCCAAGGAAACTGAATGGCGTGTGAAGGAGTAATAAGCTAGTAATATTGGCACAGATGAAAGGACATTGACTTGGAATTACATTAAGTGTGTGGTAAGCATTCCCCTTGTCCTTGTGTAATTTCCCTGCATGGCAACTTGTTCTGTTGACAGTAATCCCTTATATGTCTGTGTCGTTGCCCAGCCTGCGTTAGCAATGAGAAGCATAAAACCCCATTGCTGAAGTAATTCTTTAATAATATTGCCGTGTGTGCAGGTAACAGTGGTAGAAATGGATGATACAAGTAAAGAAAGTTTCTCCTTCCATTTCCCGTTGAGCACATATGAGAGTAAGAACTCCTTTTATTTTCTCATTTACTGGGAAGGAATAAGTAGGAAGCACTTTCTCATGCTACCAGGGAACTGTGATTCCAGTGGATTAATTTTGTTTGCTCATACAAAGAGTTACGTTACCAAGTATAGTAGCTTGATTGCTCACGTTCTGAGATTTCATTAGCGTAACCTCAGTTAATTCCCAACCAGGAAATTGATGCAGAAGCTTGTGTTCATCATCCTAATTCAGCAACCTTCCTTCATCCAGGCAAGAGGGTGGAACATAAAGTTGACTATATAACTGCTGGGATCTTTAAATCCTGCAGAATTGCCTAATTTATTTACTCTGAATTCTTAAAACAATAACTAAGGAACATACATAATGCAGCCCTCGCTTGGTGGAGTCTCCACTATGTTAGAACATTTCCTTCTGCCAGAGTAAAGTAGCAACACTTCAATTTTGTTTTATTAGGCTCCACCGCTCATCTGCCACCCTCAGGGACCACTGGGCTTTCTAGGGGAACCTGAATTTAAAGGTGAAATCCCTCTCCCTGCCTCCAAAGGGCCAAATTGTAGCTTGGCTCTGCATTGGGCCACTCCATAGGTTGATTAGAGGTGATCCGTGAGTGGACTACACGGTGTGACCAGGTTGTTGCTGGTGAGTCCATAAACTGCATAGATCCATGGGAGCCTAGCCACAAACTCTGCATAAGGGGCATAGGGAACCACACCCATTGGCTATAGTACAAGCTGCAGAGTGTTATGATTGCTCTGCATTCTGCCTCTGTGATGCAAGAGAAAGGTTCTACCTGGCAACTTGGACTTTACACAGGGGACTCAAATTTCATCCTCTATGTGAATTCCTCTGTGCAGCTGTTTACAAGTACATGATCCTGGAGGAGAGTCTCCCACCCAGTTGCCACCCCTATACTGGAGTCAGGTATAGACACAGTCCTTGCAGGCTCTGAAGACAAGACTGCAGTGGCACAGTCAACTCCATAGTCTCCATAGCTGGTGGGGAGATGGTCCCTTCTCTGCACCAGCCATCAGAGATAAGCCAGTGTGGGAGGGAAGAGGAGCGCATGCTGCCCTCTGTAATTTTGGCAGAGACCACCTGAAAGCTGCATGGCCTCTCCATAGCAGTGAGATTCTATGGTGATGGGTGCCACAATGCGTATCTAGACAGACAAACAAACGTCATCCCTCCCAACGTGGGCTGTTGCTTATGGCACAATCATGCCCTGGTTTGTCTTACTAGAGGAACTCCTGATTTTTAGAAATCTATCCTTTGGGATAGGCTTTCATCAATGCTCTTGTATAAATAACCACACGCACTCTGAATAGTCTGGTCCGTACTCAGTGCCTCTCAGTTTCTACTTGCGCAGTTGGAATCCAAACAAGACACATTAAGCCAGGATTCTGTGGGGTAAACGTTCTAGGCTACGGTCAGACCAGAACTATAGGTGTTCTGATGTCTGAGCATGCTACAGTATTTGGCCCTATCTGCAATAGAAACTGAGCTGTGTTTTTCAGCCAGTCTCACGACTGAACACAGTTTGGTGTGTTCCGTGGAGAGGCTCAAGCCCTGGTCAAAACCCACTGCACAAGTGTGTTCGATGCCTCGTTTCAACATGCTTTCTGCATCAGCGTTAAACACAGGTTGGCCCTGATTGAGGCGGGGAACTGTAAGTGACATTGGATGCCAAACATGGGTCAGCTTCAAGGGCTGACATGACCTTTGTCAATATCACTGTGGCATAAACTCATGTTATCTCCACTTGCTAAGCACATAAGGGCTGCATTCTGCCCTCACTTACATTTATGTTAGACCACTTTAACTCCAGTGACTTCATTGAAGCTGTACCTGATTTACTTGGGTGAAAGGCAGAACAGGAGCAGGCCACATAGTATATTAGAGCACCGATTGCTCCAAAACCCTTTTATTTCCTAAGCTCATTCTGCATGCCTGTTGTACAGATTCCCTTTGCACCTTTCCAAAGGAGTGCCCACAAGTGATCCAATGACACAACATGTGTATGGGAACAATATAAGTTCAGGGAGAAATATTTATGTCTGAATCTACTAGTGTGCCATACGTTTGGGGCCACATACGGGATATTCTCATATGAGGCTGCATTGTTCTTCGAGCCATCTAAGTTAAAAGGTAACATCTGCAAATAATTGGCATAGCTGGCATGGCAACTCCCTCAATTTTTTCCCCAATAAACATTTTCACATTTGAAAATTTCAGCTGTGAAGCAAAACTTTGCCCAAGGTTTTGTATGTTGGGCCGCTCTGAATTTTTAAACCAGAATCGCCCATTCCTGGACTTCTGCAGCCATCCGGGCTTGTAACAAAGCTGTGCTGCATATATTCAGTCCTTCTATGTGGGAGTGATTTGTGAACTTCAGTCCGTTGGTGTCTAACTCTGGGAATTAAGGCCCTCTTAGCTCACTTAGAAAAGTGGGCTTGTGCTTCCACTAACCCATTAGACTCACAGGATTCTAGATTGAAAGGGTGGGGGCGGGAAATCCTGCTAAAGGTTTGCGACCCTCTACTTGGGTGGTCTCTATGAACCAATCTGAAATGAGAAACTCCCCCTTAGGGTGCAAGGATTCCTCTGAGAGCAAGATCACAGGGAGCTTAGGAATAGTGCTGGAATTGGAGAAATAACATTTAACAGCTCTTACTTAACAACAGTTGTGGGAGCAAAGTGTTTGAGGGAGGGAGCAAAAGAGAGAAAATCCCCCCAAGCATCTTTTTTAACAGAGATCAACTGATGTTAAGAGAAGGAGTGTAGTCTGCTGGCTAGAGCAGAGAACTGCAAGTCATGATTTCTGTGTTCTATTTTTGCCTCTGCCACTGACTTCTTGTGTGACCTTGGGCAGACCGATTAGGTAGCAATTTTCAAAGGCACTCAACTCCAATTGACTTGCAATGAGAATTGGGCACATGACTGCCCTGTATGCCTCCACAACCTCTCTGTACTTCACTTTATCTCTCCTTACATTGGGTGTATTAACACTTACCTTCCTTGCAGAGCTGTTGTGAAGTGAGTTTAATTTTCGAAAGCAATTGGACATCTTTGGCTGTATAAATGCAATATGTTATCATTAAGAAGATCCAAAAGTAAAAGACTTTCCAATTCCGATAGGGCCACAGGGGAACAAGGCATCTTTGTTATGAAAATGTGATACTGTTAGGCAAGGTGGAAGAATTTTAGGAAGATATTTTTTCCTATCGCAGAGATGGGTTGTTGCAAGCGATCAGAAACTTACAATGTTCTGCCATTTACTTTTACCTTCCTGTTTCTCTTGCTGAGCTTATTGAATATCTGCAACCAGACTAAATGGATGATTGAACACAGCCTTCCTCAGTTCTTTGATTGAGAATAGTTTTGTTCCACCCTTTCCTTTTTTCTCCTCTCCTGACAATAAAAGTTTTTTCTTTTAATATCATAGCAAACTGTCCTGTGCCTTTCTTTGCACCCGCACAATCTCATAGTAAGCTGTACTGCACTTATTCAATCCTACCTTAAATGTCCTGTCTTTTATCTCCCAAGCTCACTATCTGGATAAGGTAGTGAAAGGTATGGTCTTCCTTCCTCTTTTTTCCTGTTGTCTTTGTGTTTTTTTTTAAAAATGCACCGTGAACATGCTGTCTTAAGGTTGCATCTTTTACTCATTGTCACAAATCTTTCATTAATACCTGGAAGGGTGAACGTTCCAGTCGGTAGGAAATGTGTCCGGAGCGTCATCCTTTGTAGATGCTGTGATCTCGTGTTAACATTATATCAGTGTTCCCTTCCTCTCTCCCTCCCCTCCACAACATCTCTCATCCCCACCCCACCCAGCCAGGTAATCAAAGTTAGGAGGAAAAAAAACTTGTCTGTCAATACAGCAGGTGCCCCACGCAGAGTTTGTTTTATTAAATGTGTATGATCCATATGGTAACAAGCAGGTGAGTGTGTTTTCCGTGTGAAGTCTCCAGGTTTTGATCTTTAGGTGAGAAATCTTACCCGGTGTCCTTAAGGGGAGATATTTTTCTTTATATGAAAATGATATGGTCTTTGAGCCAGATCCTCCAGTTGTGTAAATCAGTAAAATTCCATTGAAGTTAATGAAGTGGCATTGATTTACACCAGCTGAATATCTGGCCCTATATGCCTCTTTGTGTTGGTAAAACAAGTCTGGGGCCTGATTCTGATCTCATCTTGGTGTCAATCAGAAGAAAACGGAGTTACACTGTTAGGAAACCAGTGCAGTTGTTTTTCACATCAAATTTCCATATTCAAAACACTCGCTTGTTCCTATCTCAGCGCTACAATTCATTATCTGATTTAATTTATGAAATTGTAGCTGTAGTGGCCAAATTGACTTTTAATTAGAAATATTGACTGCAGTCCCAAAATGTGCAATAACTATATAAGATGCCAAGACAATGAACATTTCCCAGCTAAGTATAACAAACGGACAATAAATGTGATTGAGTTGGACACAAATGTCCTTCTAGGTGGCTCCTGATACCACACAGAACAGCCAGTTTGCCATTAAAAAAAAAAAACAGCTCAAGGGAAGCTAAATTTAGACTTCCAGATCCTTTATGGTTGTGAGCAATCAGAAATGGTAACCGGCCATTAGAGGTTCATGGAGAAGGACAAACATGCCAAAATATTGGTCCAGTGAATGGTTAAAATGAAGGGTCTGTCTGTAGGCTTTCACCGTGTGACAAGAAACATGGTGGTCCTGACAGCTGCACTTCTCCAGATGAATTTACAATTTGGCATCTGTTTCCTGCTTCATTTGATATTAAAGTGCATGTTCAAGTAGAACCACATATAGGGAAAGTCTCTGAGTGGCCAGTCACATATTAATGATAAGGAAATGTCAATGGTTTCAACAACTAATTAGTCCTTTTGTGAGAGAGCAACACCAATGAGCAGTGTCTGTTCCTGGATCTATGGCTTTAGATTGACTATCTGTTCAGTGGCAGTTAATTTTCTCTAATTGTACAGGGTCAATGAAACACTCTTGACTTGCTTTAAACTAAAAAAAAGGGGGTCTTTGTTAGATTAAGGAACAGGACTCTTTGTCTTTATTTAGGGAGTAACAGTGGTGGCATTCTTAAAAGAATATATAGGTCAGCACTAGGCGGTGTGATCAGAACCTCTTGCTAATGTTGTACATGTCAGTGCTTTGCATTTCAAAAACTCTCAAGATTTCTTCCTTTCATCTCCATTTGCACTGGAGAAGATTGGATCAAAGGGTAACAGATAAGCACCAAGGGGAAACAGAAGATGAAAAATCATCTTGCAAAGCTCTCTCCTTGAGATTCAGGGACCTGAGGTAATGAATAGCCCCCCCGCACTGTCAAAATGTCTCCTACAAATATACCCTCTTGCTCTGGACAGCCTTTTGACTGATTCTAATTGCCAGGAATAAAGGCACATTGTATTTACTGAATTTTGCAGTGGGTAACGGGTTAAGCAACATATTATGAATAAACCATTCACTTGCCATTTACGTTGCATTCCCTCCTTTGGAAGGATTAGCAATAGCTGAACCTTTCAACGTACATGATTTTTACTTGGCTAAGTGCATGGTGTGCAATTTTCAGAATTACATTTTTCATGCCATTTTGGCTTTCTTAATTATTAACATGTTTCTAGTTGAAATCCCTCCCCAGCAATCCTGGCTTATTGAGGTTGAGTAGGATTGACTGCTGGCTTTCCTACTGTTTTAATGTAAACCAGTGAGTCAGTCAAGGCTCTAGAATAGGCCTCCTCTTGTTTCAAAGGGGGAGAGCAAATTTCAGGAGCAAACTTCAACATGGTTAAAACCAAGAAGTTCTTCACTAACAAAGGGCTGTACTGAAATCAGTTCATCTTATCACTGGCATTGGGCTCTCCAGACTGAAGTCACCTTTTCAAAATTTATAGTGGTCTCCCTTAAAAGTTCATTCCGTTCGGAAGTTTCTCCTTGTTTGGGAGAGTTTTCCTATATCCTAAATGCCATTGGAACAGATAATAACAGTCAGGATAATTCATACCTGGTTATTGGTGAATAACTCTCATCCGAAAACTTAATCACCTAAATCCATAGTAAGGCCCCTAAATAAATGGTCTGATATTCAAAGGTGCTGCACATCCACATCTCCCTTTGAAGTCAGTGAATTTTGTTGAGGGTTTAGGTCTTCTGAAAATCAGATCACTTATTTTGGTGCTGAACTATGCACCCAAGTTTGAGAAGTGCTGAATTCACAGCTCCCGGTACAGTCACTTGCGAAATCCTACTTGCCCAATTAGTATGGGTGTATTTACATGAGTGAAACAAGCAAGATTAAGCCTTAATATACTAGGAACCATCTGATTTTGGGCTCCTTCATCCCTCTCTTAGTAAGACCACTCAGCTGGCCCATTGGTTGACCGGTTTTTAAAATGTTTTACTGTGTTCCCATTGTATGGCAAGATCTGTTAATGCCTTGCTTTCCCTTGGAGCACACAGAATTTTTCTAGATAACGTTTAAGTTATTGTTCTTGTTTGCAACCTGTGGTTGCATTCCTCGGAGTTGCATCCAGCTGTGGCCACCTGGATTCAGAATGCCACCGGGTCTGGTGACACATCAGGAGGTGCATCAGTGCCTTTTTTTATAGCCTGATAGAGGAAAGGCAAAGAAGAGAATAAATTAATTCTCCTGGTGCTACTTAAAGATCAAACCTGAGTAAGTCTTATCCCTTAAGCCCAATTTTATATGGCAATGAGGCTTAACTTTAAGGAAGTCCCAACTACACTTAGTTTATAATTGAGACTAATTAGGGGGCCTTAATTTTTCAGATCATTAACAGGATGTTATCTGGCTACCAATCTTAAAATGGCAGGGTAATCTCTTGCTAGTTCTGGTGAATGTCCCTGTGATCGTATGACATTCATTTTTGTCTAGTTGAAACAAATCTCTTTTTTTCAAGTGTACTCCTGGTCTAGGCTTTTTGCATGGTATGCTTGAAGTCCCCATGGATGGGCAAAGCTGCCTCCCCTTTTATCTTAAGACCAGTTTTTATAGCAACATCTGCAAACGTTTGAATTAGAAACCCACATAGGACCCAGTCTTCCACTACCTACTCAGGTAAAGCTCCCATTGACTCCAGTGAGATCTCCACAGATTTAGGGACAGCAGAAATAGGTCCTTATACGTTTTTTTTTCCTAAAGCCCCGTTCAGTTTTTAAAAATTCCCTCTCCTGCCCACATTTCAGTTAATAAAAACTAGCAGGCAAAAGCACCAACCATCAGAGATCATAGAGCTTGCGAAACACCGTGGCCTGGGTCTGAGGGGTGTATACAGCCTATGTATATTCCAGCCCTGTTGATGGTCAGAAGTGCTTCTCAAACACCGGATTGTCTTGTGGCTTTAGTACATAGCTTTTATGGAAAGGTTCACTTGTGTTGTCATTTCTTAGCATTCTTCACTGTGCAGGGCTATCGGGAATACATAATACTGTGTGTACTCATATCCGTGGCGTGGTGACCGTAGCCACGTCATACACTGCAGACACACGTAATAAATAGGATTTATCATGCACCTTGCCTGTCCTCTGCCCACCAGTCCATCTCCTCTGGGTGCTAGTCCAACATTCCAGAATTCTGAGTCCCAGCAAGCAGCCCCAGTTGGGGGTTTTTAAGCCAACCTGACAGACAAATGTTTCTTCCTTCACCCCTAAATTTCCCCTCCCGGCCAGTGTCCCAGGATGGAGCGGATTCATTCCTTCAGCCCCATTGCGGCATGTTAAAACATCACAACCTTAGTGTCTGAAATCTTAGAGCTTGGCAGGGCTAGGAAGAGGAGCTTTATCCCACTGGGAATGGGAGATTCCCAGCTTCCCAATGAAACATATAACACTTGCTCCTGGCCCTGGAAGGGCCCAAGATACTATATGTTAGAGTACTGACAGTCATAGAATCTCATGGTTGGAAGGGACCTCAGGAGGTCATCTAGTCCAACCCCCTGCTCAAAGCATTGTGTATATCTCACACACACACACACACACACACACACATGGGCGAGTTTTTCTATCCATCTTCTTTCCAAGCCACTTGTCATGGTTTCCTTGGATTCAGCTGGACAAGGTTCAGAGAGAGCCCTGAAAATCCATTCAAGTTGATGTAAAATAGGTTATATATATATAAACATATAGGAAATTACATCCAAAAGATGGTTAAAAGAATGTTAAGGTTGCAAAGTCAAACTCTCAAAAGTGAGGAAATGACAGAATTAAGGTTTAATTACATGATCAGATATTTTTTCTTCAGGACCCCTGCCTCATTCAGTGCACGGGATAGACTGCTCACTGAATGAGCAGTTATTCACTCCTTTTTATCCTTGTCGTTCAGTGTGTGGGCCCATTTGTTGTTTACTGTGCAGGATCCAAGCCCTGCACTGAATACAGAATTACTAATTTCCTCATAGAGTTTTCTATGACAATTTCAACACACACACAATCCTCTGGTCCTGGTCCCTCCCCTTCTGCAGGCAAATTCTTGGTCTGCCTCTCCACCCTTAGGATGGAGCATGTGCAGTTGCTGTGGGGGGATGCAGCATGTGGAGTCTAGTTGACACATAGTAGCTGTGAGGGGGATGGAGCATGCTCAGTGAGGAAGAATCTCTGGAAAATTTAGCTGCCGGACTTTACTGAGCATGTGCAGAATGTGGGGTTTTTTTGTTCGAGCCTTGTAACTTGGACACATTTGAGCAGATTTTCATGGTGACGGCAAAATCCACAACTCTGACACAAGGATGACCTCCTGCCAAATTTCAAATCAGTGCTCTAAAGCATGGAGACACTAGAGTTTGTCAATCAGCCTATAGTAAGAATTTGTTTGTACATGGGCAAACAACATATTTTGTTGCTAATCTTGTTCTTGGCAATTGCTGAACTTTTTTAGCTGAAACTTAAAAAAATAAATCAATTTCAGACAGACATTGGGCATGGAAAATTTCAGCCCAAATTTCTAAAGTTTGGCAAAGTTACAAGCTCTGCTGAAGACAGAGCTATATAATGGGACATGTCAAGTAGCCTTGACTATTGGCAGAGCTGCCAGTTCTGCCTATAATAAGATACACACGCACACACTCTCTCTCTCTCTCTCTCTCTCTCACACACACACACACACACACACACACACTTCAGAGGAGTGACACACTTTGTGTGTGTGTGTAAATATAAAAAGGTCATTTTTTAAGAGATTTCCTGGCTCCCTCTGATGCTTGTTCAATTGGACCCGTACAAAGTAAGGCAATTGCCTTTGAAAGCAGATGAATAGAAAAAATAGTTTCGGTAAAAGTGTTTAAATCTCTATAAAACAGATCTTACACACTAGGGTGACCAGACAGCAAATGTGAAAAATTGGGGGGGGGGGGGGGGGGGGGGGGGGGGGGATCGGTGTCTATATAAAGAAAAAAGCCCCAAAATCGGGACTGTCCCTATAGGGACATCTGTTCACCCTATTACAAACTGAAATGGCGCTTCTGGAACCTGTGCAGAGTACATGAGGGTGTGGTGTGGTAGGAATGCTCTACCAGCACTTGTATGGGATGACTTACATAACTCACTCATGGCCCTGCCTCTTGGGAACAATGCAGTCATCCCAAAGTCATGTCGATAAATTCTTCATAGTACATCTCACCATCATGTAGTCTCTCTTCACAGACAGATATGTACATATCTATATGCATACATATGTAGAGGCAGTGTGGCCCATTGGAGAGGACACTAAAGTGGGGCTCAGGAGACATAGGTTCTTCCTGGCTCTGCTACTGACATGATGTGTGTGATCTTGGCCAAGTCACTGCGCCAGCTTGCCAGACTGAGATTTGTGGCTGTACCTTCCTGCCTCCCAGGCAGTGCTGAGAACCGTAACTCACCAAGGAGTTTGGGTTACTCCAAGCCCTGCTCTTGCAAGGCAACCCAAAGTATAGGGTGGATTGCTGCATGCGCTCCGAAAGAATCAGAAAGCAGACTGCATCCCCACCCCAGAAATCCATCATTGCGGTAGAGGTGTGGAGCCGTGAGTTGTAGTCACCAAAGCTTGAAGTACTAGTACAATGAATGTAATGCCCTTCTCTTATTCTACTGTCCCTACTGATTCCGGATGGCAAAAGAGGCAGGAAACCTTATAAATGGGAGAGGAGAGATAAGTAGACGGCAAAGGAAAAAGCTGTTTTAAGAGGTTCCCCAGCCATGTTTCCCGGTTGTCTTTCTATGTCCCTAGTTCTCCTAACACCACCCAGTGCATTAGAGTGTGTGATTGTTTGCCTTGCAGAGGGTTGCCCCGGACTGTGTAATGGCAATGGCAGATGCACTCTGGACATGAATGGCTGGCACTGTGTCTGCCAGCTGGGCTGGAGAGGAGCGGGCTGTGATACTTCCATGGAGACAGCATGCGGCGATGGAAAAGACAATGATGGAGGTAGGATGAGAGTGTATGTGATTTATCAGGCTTCACGGAGCCTTACCCTGCTTCTCTTAGCAAGGCCCAGCGCCAGCTGGGAGGACTCTAGGGTGCAGACGATCCTTGTTCTTGACAGCTGATGGTGAATGGATAGTGAACTTTGCCGGACTAATTCTGCCATATTTTATATGAATTAAAATTGAATGAATTGGGTGCAGGGGTCTGAGGTTTGTTTATCCTCAGAATAGGCACAGCACAGTCAGTGGCAGTGCGGGCTTCCCTCCACCCCACTCCTTTGTGCCTGAGCCATGACACACAGGGGTGAGTTTCCCCGTCTGTTTGAAACATGGCCTCTCTCCTGAGACTGCCACCAAGGGTCCTTACTCACCTGGGATGGATGTGAAGCAGCAACCTTGAGGCTTAACTAGCTGATCCGCATGCCCCCAAACCACCCAGTCTCTCTCCGGCCACGTTTTATTGATTCCAGTTCCATACATAATGAGTCAGGCATGAGAATCATAGCGCAGCGTAATGCAAAGTTAATGTTCAGAGTTATCTCATTACAAAGGAAACCCTGGAACAGTGTGAAGGTTTGAATTAGAGGGCTGGAGATGAGATATTAAATTTGAGGCATAAGGGAGACTGCATAATTTGTTTTGTTGTCACTCAGCAAAAAGCTCTGTTAACCACAGTCCGGGCCAGGACCCAGACTGTGAAATGCAGACTGCGTTTTGCACGTGTCTTGTTTTATCATATTAACAAGAATAGTACAGTTTAAAAAAAAAAAAAAGGCCAACCCTGTGATTATCGACTTCACAGGCACCGGGCTTCTGAGCGAATATTTAAAATGCCTTTGTACATCTGGCATGGTAAATGGACCAAATTGTCCCCTTAGAAAGATCGGGGGGGACGGGACCCAGAGCCCCATACAAAGAATACAAGCTGTAGAACAAAGGCTGCTTATTCCCTCAGATGAAACCAAATCCCACTGTATTAGTTCTTTCTATTTACAGCTGACACAAGGCACCAATAAAGTTCGCCACACCACATGTGTAAAAATATGGTAAATATATCCAAGCATAATCCTAGCTTCTGTGGAAAAAAATTGTCATTTCTTGGAGAGAGGGCCAAAAAATCTCCGAGGTAATCCAGCCCAGAGCAAATGGAGCCCATAAACAGAACATCAAAAAGAGCGTGATCAGACTCTGGCTCTGTGGGGATGTAGTCGGAGATTCCATGGTCTGAGGTGTTCACTTCTTATGTGGTGACTCATTGGGTTCTCCATTTCAAAGGAACTGTTGATTACCTTGTCAGCCAACAAGGCAACAGATGTAGACTGGAGAAGCAAAAGGTGAGTGCTGTGTTTATCCCGTGATAAGTGCCGTCCCTTATCTGGGACAGCTGGAGATCACTAGCTTGAAGACACCTCCTGCACCAGGAGCCAGGAGGGAGGGTGGCATAGGCACTAGACAGTGGCTCCATGCAGGGGGATCCTCGGGGCTAAATCTGCCAGCTTTCCCGCTGCATTGCTGGGATGGTGCAAAGCAGCCAGAGTGATAGATCTGACCCATGGTCTTTAAACCTGTTACTTGAAAAATCAGCTTCTGCTCTGTACAGCAAGATAACTGGGAAAAGATGTTCAGTTGCTCACGCTAAAGGCTTGTTGCTCTGCAGTCCCTATCAGCGGCAATGAGACCTGCACCACCCCTGTGGGATCTCCCAGGGGGATTGTGCCTCGGGCAATCATATTGACCCCCAAAAGCACTGAGGGAGCATGGGCCAGAGTGGCCCCTACTTCACCCTTTCAGGGAGCACAATGTGCTGGCACCCAGAGTGTAGGGGTCCAGAGCCCTGTCTCCTACAGGAAGGATAGCATTAGTGCTCATAAATGATCTGAAAAAAAGGGGTAAAACAGTGAGATGGCAAAATTTGCAAACTGTAAAAAACTACTTGAGATAGTTAAATCCAAAGGAGACCGCGAAGAGTTACAAAGGGACCTCATAAAACTTGTGACTGGGCAACAAAATGGCAGATGAAATTCAGTGTTGAAAAATGCAAAGTAAAGTACATTGGAAAACATAATCCCAACTATACATATACAATGATGGGATCTAAATTAGCTGTTACCTCTCAAGAAAGGTCTTGGAGTCATTGGTGGATAGTTCTCTGAAAACATCCACTCAGTGTGCAGCGTCCATCAAAAAAAGCAAACAGAATGTTAGGAACCATTAGGACAGGGATAGATAAGACAGAAAATACCATAATGCCACTATATGAATCCATGGTATGCTCACATCCTGAATACTGCAGGCAGATCTGGTTGCCCCATTTAAAAAAAGATATATTAGAATTGGAAAGGGTATAAAGAAGGACAACAAAAATGATTAGGAGTATGGAACAACTTCCTTTTGAGGCGAGATTAAAAAGATTGGGACTTTTCAGCTTGGAAAAGAGGTGACATGATAGAGGTCTATAATATCATCGCTGGTGTGGAGAAAGCGAATCACGAAGTGTTATTTACCCCTTCACATAACACAAAATCCAGGGGTCACCTAATGAAATTAATAGATAGCAGATTTAAAACAAACAAAATGAAGTACTTCTTCACACAACACACAATCAACCAGCGGAACTCATTGCAAGGGGATGTGAAGGCCAAAACTATAATGGGGTTCAAAAAAGAATTCGATAAGTTCCTGGAGGATAGGTCCATCTATGGCTATTAACCAACCTGGTCAGGATGCAACCCCATGCTCAGGGTGTCCCTAGCCTCTAATTGCCAGAAATTGGGAGTGGATGACGGGATGGATCACTCAATAATTGCCTGTTCTGTTTATTCCCTCTGAGGCACCTGGCATTGGCCACTGTCAGAAGACAGGATACTGGGCTAGATGGACCATTGTTCTGACCCAGTATAGCCATTCTTATGTTCTCTTGGGGTGTGAGAACTAAAGTGGTTTATTTTCACCTTTCCTCACACTCCGGCACAGGGCTAATTTCAGTCTAGCCTTTAAATATTCATCTGTGAATGTGTTTAAACCAAGAGTCAGTTTGGGCCATATTTTTGAAGGTATTTTGTGCCTAACTCCCATTGAAATCAATGGGAATTAGGCATCTACATTTTTTTTTTTAATAAATCTGGACCTTTGTTCCCAGAAGAGCTTCTGTATATGCAGATGTTTCACGTACGAGAATTGTGATTTGCATTGACTCCTGTCCATAGTAAGTGGCATTTCACTCTGCCCGAGTTCACCATTCAGCTGGTTCTAATGCGGTGCTACCGTGCAGAACACTGCCATTGAAATTCCTTACTGTAATGGGAGCTGGAGTTAAAAAAAAATTCTTCAGGTCCTGGGGAAGTCAGACTCCATGGGAGGCAGGTAACAGAAACTCTTCAGTAAAGGGGAAGGCCGTTTGGCCCCAGAGAAGCCGTGGCAAGCTATGGCAGCAGTAAGAGATACGCTCAGTGAATGAGAATCTCTGTCCCATTTAGAGTAATGATATTGCCGGGAAAAATCCCAAGAAAAATGTGTCATTGGGCTGGCCTGGCAGTACTGTTTTAACACGGTGGGTCTAATCCTGCTTTCAGTGACATTGCACCAGGTTTTACACCAGAGCTGGTATTTATTCCAGTGTCATTACAGGGAAAACAGCCGAAAGTGAGTCACCTTTAACGATCCAGCACAGTTAAGGTTACAAGGGTTTTGCAGGCTGCACCCAAGGAGTCACAGAATTTATGATTTATGATCACAAAATGTATGAGCGCAAACTGCAGAAGTTTTCTAAAAATGTGCACAGAGAGGAAGATCCTAGAGTGACTCTCTTGCCATTGTTCTGTGTTACATACCCACTCTGTTTCAGGAGTGTGGACACTGGCAGCTTTGCCACAGCCCATGTGCAAACTAGCCTATAACAGTGCAGACCTGGAAGCCTTAAGTAGCCAAAGAAACTAATTGCCCCTTGATAGGACCTGGAAGGAGATTTAAAGACCCTTGTAAAACCTTGAGCCTTAAGGGAGAATATAGGGACCATTTCCTTCCTGGAAAATAGATTTCCTACCAGCAATCACCTCTGTCAGGGATCGAGTCTGGGGGAATATCCTACCCAACTCGGAGACATGCTGCATATGAGCAAACCTGCTTCAGCGCTCTATTTTTGGGGAACCTTTCCCCCTGCATGAATCACTCTGTATTTAAAGCTGGAGCTTTAGAAATGTTTGGCTAGTCGAGCAATTGTATTGTCTAAGCATCTTCCAGTGCCCTGAGTTCTTAGGAGAACTATCAATATTAAGCTAGATATATCTTTTTTGCCAAAGTTCCTGTCCAATTCACATGTTAACTTGGGGTTGAGGGATTCATCAGTAGTCCTGAATTTATCTGAGGAAGCTAGGTCAGTACCTGGGAAGGGAGGATTCTAGAGTCTGGAAGTAGAGGTGCTGGTTATTTGGAAAGTGGTTGTCTTTTGGGTCAAATTTAACCAGTTTCCCAGTAAGGGATAATTCGATGCAGTTAAGAAAGAGGTAAAATTAAGGTTCTGACCATTTATGGTCATTAAAGATCCCATAATACTTTTGGCAAGGAGTTATTCCCCATTCTCCTTTCCTAATTTCTACTTTGATAATTATATCTTCCTACTGGCATTCCCTTCACAGTTTCAGTTGCATACAGAATTTGTCTTTGTTTTAAAGTATTATGCAGCCTGGCTGTGGGGCGTTAAATAGCGATTGTATTCTCATCCAGACAATGGTGGACAAAGTGATTCCAGTGTAGCACACTTAAAATGCAGAAGGGGGACGAAGAACATTCTGTAAATATAACACCTTATTTATAATATTATGTCTTAATCTTCATATGAATGAGAGAGAGAAATATGTTTGAGCCTCCTGCATAAGTCCCAAGCACTTTAGAGTGGGATCTCAGTTTAAACAGATCTGAAGGGCACTCCCTAGTGATTATGGTATCTGCAGGACATTATAAAAGTATCCTTCTTCAACTAAAGTAACCCTGGCCCATCCCAGGCTAATTAGCACACACAAGCAGCCTGCTGACCTTCTTTTCTCAAATGCCTTCTCCATATCAGCGTGGTATTTGTCTCTGGAGAAGTGAAAAAAAAGCACCGTACTATTCTCTCTCTTCTGCAGCAATTCCTCTTTCCTCAGTTTATGTCTTATTCATGAGACCCCAGCGCAGTTTAGCCAAGTAAGAATGCAAAGTTCCAACGTACACAGGACCTCCTCTTTGTCTTTCCAAGTGCAATTCCATACTGAACTAGTTCTTGCCCAAGAGCTCGCAGCCTGAAGACACAATCCTGCCTCCCTTTCCTCCAGCCCTGGCTAGCAGAACAAGATTCTCTCCTTCTTTTTTAAACTGCAGAGCACCAAACAATTGAGCTGTTGCATTTTGCATTTTTGCCTTTCTCTGAGGCATCCTGAATGAGCCATTGCTGGCACAAGATACCAGAGTTGCACCAACACTCTGCCCTCTTTGGATGTAAAATTCTAGGGCCAGGGTTTCAGCAATATACATCATTGCATTGACTTCACCGCAGTCCACCGACTTCAGAGCTAGGCCAGCTTCCTCCACTGATCACTCTGTTTGCCCCCTTCAGAGGGTGTGGAGGCCCCTTGGCAGGCTGAAGAGTATGTAATGATCGGAAGAAGGGAACTGAGGTGCTTTGCGCTCTTCCACCAGGAGGAATCTGGCGCCTTTTTTTACCGTCCTCCCTTTTCTTTGAGGATGAAAGTGGTCTCTTTGGAGAGCTGGTATGAGAACAGAGTGTGCTTTTGCAGTATGTAGGGCCAGAAGGGAAAATAATGGCAGGATTGTAAAAGAACGAGTGTAAAGAAACTGACGGAATCCCAAAACAAATTTGTTGGCTGTGGACAAAGTGATGAGTGCTTTGCAGTGCTTAGTGATTTCAGATTTTTTGTTTCCTTCATGCTGTTTAGAACATTTACTTAATGCATGCAAGGCTTTTATAGCACAAGAATATTGTCTCCTGGACCTGGTAGGGGAACTTTCCAATTCCCTGATCCCATAAAAAATGATCCAGTAATGTGCTAGCTAAATTAACAAAGGCTAAGGGAAATATTAAGATCTGAACGCACTTGGGAAAACAGCCGTCATAAATTAACATTTATCATCACGAACACATCCAATCAGACAACAGGGTCATCTTGGAAGAACCACAAACTGCTAAAGAGAGGAGGAAAAGGCAAGCTTTCCCTGAAAAGATCTAACAGCTGTTACACTGTGATTTGTTATCAATTATTGGCTTTTCTTTCTTTGTGTTTGAGGAGGACTGTCCGTCACCCTTCTCTCCAGTAAGAGAGCAGAATTACTAGTTCACATTTTCAGGGGGTTCATTTCTCCTATGACTCTCTGGTGGGACAGCAGCCATTGTGCAGCATTTGCACTAGGCAATCATCTTGGGGAATGTGCGAGTGTGATGTGGAGCCATACATCAGGACACTCAGAAGTGGATGACACTGAGCCATTTCCATAGCCGCTGTGTTGAAGCCAGGGAATTGGTGATCTAGGAGTGACCTTGGTTGTCTCACTTCACATCTGATGGCTGGGCCTTACCAAAATGCCTCTTGCTGGCAGATTCATAGAACAGCACTTGTCTCTACCTCAGAAAGAAGGCACAATGACACCATAGTGATGCAGACCGAGGCAAAGGAAGAGGTGCACCTTCTCTAGACAAGCCTCAGTTGAAGAAATGGAAAGGTCCCATGTTCACATGACGACACCACCACCACCACCACTTCCATCGCAAAGAGGAAATCAGAGGATAAGGATAGCTAGACAGGGTGACCCCCATTATTATCTTCGTATTATAGGCAGTTAGAACAACCCGAGCAATAGATATTTACTGTTAACCCTCCTCCCCATTCCATCCCACTTCATTGTCTCTTTCATGTGCCGTGATAAGCAAGAGTGTGAGCTCTCTGGAGTAGGGGTTGTCTTTTTTTATAACCTGCCTGTACAACACCTAGCACTGTGGGGCTCTGATCCTCTGAAAGAGGTACATCTGAAGGGAGCTAACACAGCTTAGTATTCTTTCTGTTTCATAGATTCTAGATGCTGATGGTGTCCCTAGCCTCTGTTTTCCAGAAGCTGGGAATGGGCGATAGGGCATGAATCACTTGATGATTAGCTGTTCTGTTCATTCCCTCTGGGGCACCTGGCATTGGCCACTGTTGGAAGACAGGAGACTGGGCTAGATGGATCTTTGGTCTCACCCAGTATAGCCATTCTTATGTTCTTATACTATAATACAAATAATGATTGATTATTATTTTGAGCCCATACATGTGTACCGGGCATTTCAAAGAAGGAAGTAAAGACATAGTCCTGTTCTCAAAGAGTTTGGAATCTAACTCAGGACATAAACAGACAAAATAAAAATAGGGCAGATTGGGAGGGAAGGGAAGGACAAAGGCTACAATAATAAGATGAGGTGGTTGCTCAGGAAGGAATGGCCCCCTGTCCATTCTAGTATAGGGCCAGATGCTGCAACGTGTACACTGACTAGTGCTTGTAGGTGAAATTCAGCTCTGCACAGAGCTCCAGCACAAAGCCTATTGGCTGCTTAAGTCCCATAGGTGTAAGCTTTGTGCTGGCCTTCTGCACAGGGATGAATTTATTTGGCCTGTGCTGTGCAGGAGGTCAGACTACATGATCATAATGGTCCCTTCTGGTCATAAAATCTATGAAGCTACGAAGCAGCAAGAATAATCAGCTGTGTTTACTCTGGCCACAGATGTGCATCTGTTAAAATCTCCATCTCTTTGCTGTCCAAGTAATAAATCTGAAAACATTACAGGGCAAATAATTATCATTGTGACAGATAATGTCATGCTGTCATTCCCTGGGGGTGACGGACAGACAGTAGTGCCTCTTACTCTTGTACAGGCAAAGGAAATGCTCCTTACTGCATTAGAAAGGCTAACGGATTTTTGTTGCTTAGTATGTTACGAAAGGTTTTTCTTAGGCACTGTTCCCATTGAAGGTCTGTGGCAAAATTTCCATTGTCTTCAGTGGGAGCAGGATGGCGCCTTGAATGTATCCCATGTATGCTTCCAATATTAGGGTTCATCAGGAACTTGTACCCTCTTTCAACATGAAAGACTCTGTTTTCATGGTTGCTGGCTAGTATTAGAGGAGTCATGCTCCAAAATATTCTGACTGTGTAGATACTGTTCTGTCCTCTCCTGTGCCCGTATGTTCCATCACAGTATTCTATATGCAGCACCCATCATAGTTTGCTTAAACACATAATAACACCTCTAGCTGAAGGTTATTTGCATTCTGCTTGTTGATGGTAGCATGACGGATTTTTGTTGCAGCATCCATAACTCTGTAGAAATGCTCCATTATTCAATCCTGGCGAGCTAAGACGCTGCCCATTAAATCACCCAAAACAATTCTGGGGCCATGAAAAGTCACAGCTAATTTGAAATGTTATTAGCTCTCAGCTGATCTTGTTTACTGCAGAAGCAGTCTCTCGAAACCAGCCCTTTACCTCTGTATAAAACGCTGATCCTGGCGTTGAATGCTGAAGGGGAGAGTCTTGGAAACGAATCACTAGGCTGCATGAGGCTTGAAAGGGGAAGCAGAGTCCTGCTGCTCCTGGGAACACTTTGCAGCCGGCAAACACTGAGGTGACCGAAAGAATTCAAGAAGAGGAGGCCCACTGTTTCTTGAAATGAATTCCCCTGCGATGCACTTGTGAATGTGAATGTGACACGTAGCTTTAGTACTGGGGAAAAAAAATCCTTCCCGCTTATTTCATCAAAGTTGAGAAATACATTGAAAAGTTTGCCTCTCCCTGTAAGCAATAATGTCCAACAGGCAGATCATTTCCTATAAGTTAATGACTAGCTTTGCGCCTCTGGCTCTTAATCCCATCTCGGCAAGGAGGGCTTTGTGAGAAATTAGAGTCCAGACAGGGAAGCTCACAGGCGATGTTGTATAGCCACAAAGCATCTCTGTTTGCTCAACAGCCTAACCCTTCCAGAATGCTTAGAAGGGAAGGGCAGCTTGTCATGTGTATGTAAGTGCTCCATCTAGCTAGCCACCAAGAAAGTCGGTGTCCAGACTGGGAACTCCATGTTGTTTTTATAAACCACCCAAAACATTTTTTAAAAGGAAATTACTTGTGGCCTTGATTCTGTAAGTCTTCGCAAGGTGAGCAGTAGGGAAAGCAAGGTGGCTGTGCTCCAGCTAACCTGGAAGGTATCCCAGGGATGCAAATAAGGAACAGGGTTAGCATAGTCATCCACATTGAACACGATGGCCTAGATTTTCAAAAGTGACTAATGATTTTGGGCACCTCGATTTATGGGTGCCCAGTTTGTGACACCTTAAAGGGGCCTCACTTTTAGAAAGTGCTGAGCCACCAACACCTGAAAATCTAACCTGTTTCAGGTGTCTTGGGTTTGGCATCCCATCACCGAGGCACCCCAAATCACGTGTCATTTTGAGAAAACTTGCTCTACAGAGCCCATGCCCCTTTTTATGCATGCTCCCTCACTCTCACACAGGGTAAAGAATCTGTGGGGTGAGATGGAGAAAGGGGTGTATGCGGACACATGGCTTTAAGTGTCACCCCAGCATGCTGGTGAGGTACCGAGGGGAGCAATCCCTTCTTCGTCACCTGTCTCGTTGCTAGTCACGAGTAGCATGGTGGTCTAATTAATTTGGATCCTGTGTATCTCTATTTGTAAGTCCCGGTTCTCCCTTGGATGAAAGTTTGCACTGAATAGCATGGCTGGAAGTTGAAGCTAGACAAACTCAAACTGGAAATAAGGCACATGTGTTTAATAGTGAAGTTGATTGTTGTTATTTTATTACTTGTATTGAGCCCCCAGTCATAGCCCCAGTCATTGTGCTAGGTGCTGCATAAAGACAGAATAAAAAGATGGTCCCTGCCCCCAAAGAGTGTATGGTCCAAGTAACCATTTGGAACAGCTTCCCAACAAGGTAGATCCTCCATCATTTAAAGTCTTTAAGACAATCCTGGATGGCTTTCTAAAAGATGTATTGTAGCTCAACCGCAAATTAATTGGGCTTAATGCAGGACTCACTGGGTGAAATTATCTGGCCTGTGTTATTCAGAACATCAGGCTAGATGATTGTCACGGTCTCTTCTGGCCTTAAAGTCTCAGAATAGCGCCAGCGTGAGGCTTTGGAGCGGCCTCTTTCTCGGTGCCAGGAAAGCAGAAGTCATGCTGTCCCTCTGGCAATCTAGCTCCTCCTTCATGTCCACCCATAGTTGAAGGGATTCATTGACGCTAGAGAGTCAGGTGAGGAATCTTGTGGTTACTATTGAAGCTGCTCCCCCAAGAGATAAAAGACATGGTAGAAAAATGTTGGTGTCACAATCTCCACAGGCCACAACTCTAATTACCTGATGGTAACCTTTCGACAACAACACGCCTCATGGTTTGATGATTGTAATTCCCTCCAGGTGGTTCAGGATCCAGCAACAAATTCACTCACTGAGCTGTGCAACCCAGGGCATGTTATGGCCACTGTGTACCCTGCCCCTACATCAGTGGATTGACTTTAAATTGACATCCTTGGTTTTTAAAGCCAAGGATCACATCTGAGACCTCCTCCTCAAGCCTCCCCATGGCAGATAGTTCTGCTCTTACACCATCCACCTGTTAGGAATTCTGTCGTACCTCTTAGGTCAGCGTGCCTTTGCTGCAATAGACCGTAGGATGCAATACTCATTTCTGTCTCAGTCCAGTGTTTAAAAAAACACCTGCAGCCATTGTATGTTTCAAAGGTATTTTGGAGTAGGACCCATCTGGCCTTGTCAATACCTTCTTCCCCAATTCTCTTTGCCTCTCGTTTCATACTGGGCCCCTTCACTTGTTTTCATCTCTTTTGGATTATCAGAGCGTGGCTTTCATTGCATTTTAATTTGTTTTTATTCATCTGTGTAGCTCCCTGAGCAACTGGCTTTGTGGGGAGGGCTCTTCATAAATGTCACTTTATCCTTACGACTTTGACAGGGAAAGTAAGAGCTCACAGGATGTGAGGAGACACAGCTGTATGCAACATCATTTATTTCTTCTTACTGTTCACTGAAAGACACCACATTGATAACTGATGGGCTTTTTTTACAGTAAAAAACAAACGAAAAAGATATTTGGATGGGTGGCTGAACAGCATTATTTATTATCTGGCTTGTAGTTTAACTCTTGCAGGTCTTTGGGACGTGTCAGACACAAGCAGCCCCTACATTTTCCAAGCTGAAAGAAGTTTAGCACTATAGCTTCCGTTAAAGCCAATGAGAGGCGAGTAGCTAAATCTGGATTCAACTCACAGGGAACTTAAGGGCTATAAGATATCAGTTGCAAGGTCCTTTGGTGTAGTTATACCCAACTTAGAAAACACAGGACTGAAAAGTATTAGGAGAAAGGCTAATCTGTAGCCTGGTTCCCAGGATTCCTGCATCTGCGAGATATTCTCCTGTGTATCTGCTCCTGAAACAAGCATCTGCAGCTTTTGGTGAAGACAGAAATTCCTTGCCATCTTACAGTTTCAAATCCCAAACTGCAACTCTCATGTCTGAAATAAAGACAGGGTAATGAAAAGGTATGGTACAGCAGGTTTGCCAGCCTCTCAGTACAGTGTCTGCAGCCTTAGAAAACATTATTAATGTGTGGGAGCAAATGACAAGGTGTCATCTCACTTGAAGCTGTAATCTCTACAGTAATGGGGTGGGTTTAAAAAAAAACAACCCCGCTAGATATAGATAGGCATATTAGAGCTACACAGTTCTTTATTTTTTAAACTGTATCTGAAATTCCAACTTTCCAACCTTGCAAAATCCTACTAGCCCAGTCATCTGCTTCTTTTGATGGGCAAGTAAAATATAATTAGTACTTTTGCCATTATCATCAGTCATCATGAGGCAAGGCAGATGGGCAGATTTTGTGCGTGAGCTGATGCATTGTCATGACAATTTGGAAGGAGTTATAGAGAGAGATATAAGTACCGACAGGAAGAGAGATAATAGATTGGATTTTCAGAAGCACTCAGCGGTGGCCTAAATGTGCTCCCATTAACATCCATGGCAATTAGCCAATGCTGACCGCTTTTTAAAGTCTCTCTCTCTCTCATGCACATACACACACAATCAGCTAGATTCTGTTCCTAGTTACACTGGTGTGAATTCAGAATAATTGCTTTAAGTCAGGGGAATGTCTCCTGATTTATGTCCGTGCAACTGGGCTCAGACCGTGACACACAGTGTATAGTAAAGGAAAGCTGATTTGGTTTATTTTGCAATAATTTCTTAGAAATTGAAAATATTCTGTCCTGCCACCTCAGGGACAGTTTTACTGTCCATACACGTTCTGTTTTTGCCTCTGTGCTGAGACTGCCAATAGAATACTAGCTATTGAGGGTGGTTTGGCTGATACGGATCACTTGTAGGGTTTGGACTGACAGCACCGTACATTTCATGTAAGCCTCTGAGCAGGCATCACATGGTAGCAGTTTTCATTCCCTATCAAACTGCCTTATTTGAACTGAGACATAGAAGTGAAGGGCTCCATATCCCATTAACCAAGCCCCAAATGTCCAGTCCCTTAATCTGATTTAAGAATCCATCTCAAGTGCATGCTAACTACTTTTATTTTTGAATGTAATGCTTCACCAAACCCCCACAGAGCTATCATGCTTTTTCTTTGCATTTCCTTCCCTGTCGCTGTTTATTACGAAGATGTTTGTGGTGAACTGTGGCATCACAGAACGTATTGGGGAAGAGAGGAAGAGTCCTGTGGAAAATAGATGCTTCTGTTTACACATATGGTTGCTTGGCAAACAACAATACTCTATTCTAGTAAAATATGCTTAGTAGGCTTTCCTCATGCATGTGACTGCTAGTGCTATTTTTATCGCACATTGAGTGCCGGTGAAAGGTACAGGATTGACAGCCGGGGAGTGTGAAGCCCTCTGTTGATCCAGAGAATAAGTATAACACAAGCAGACACAGAGCACCCTTCCCCTCACAGGCCCGCTTTAGCCCTTTCCCCTCCTCTGAATCTTGCAGGGACCACTCCTTTAAGTGTGAGCCTGTCGTTCAGCTTTCCAGCACTGAGCTTTAGCAGGTGGCTCCACTGACTTCAATGGAGCTATGGTGATTTGCACTAGTTAAGAACCTGAGCCTCAAGGCCTGCTTAGCCCTGGGTGTCTCTGCTGAGAATGGAACTGATGGCACCAGGTGCGGGGATAGAGTTTAGGGTTTAAATTCCTGTCTCTAGGGAACAGGCCTGAGGCACCAAACCCATTTCACATAAGCCAAGAATAGCCATCAGATGGTAACAACCTTCACTCGCTACCAGTTGAGTCTGAATGTGACGGGGTGACCAAGAGCAAGGTGAAAAATTCTCTATTGGTTTATTAATCCCCTGAGATTTTCAGTTCTCCTTCTTTAAAAGAATCTGCTCTCTTGAGCTTCCTCTTTTAAATTCAAATAGCTTTTAAAACAACAAGCCATACCCTGAGCTGGTGTAAATCTGTGTCACTCCATTGAAATCAGCCGAGCTTCACAAAGGTCCCCGAGCAGGGGATGTGGCCACTTGGATGTGTCTCACGCACCTTGTCACTGCTGCTCTCAAATCTCCCTTTCTTCTCTGCAGATGGCTTGGTGGACTGTATGGACCCAGATTGCTGCTTGCAGCCTTTGTGCCATGTTAACCCACTGTGCCTGGGCTCACCTGACCCCCTGGATATCATACAGGAGACTCAAACCCCCACGTCCCAACAGAACTTGCACTCTTTCTATGATCGAATCAAGTTCCTGCTTGGCAAGGACAGCACACACGTCATCCCGGGAGAGAATCCGTTCGATGGAGGGTAAGTGTTCGGGGGGATTTTAAACAAGAATTAAAGCCCAAGTCCTATGTTCCCAGTCAGAGGTGGAATGGGGAATTGCGTGTAATGAAATACTACTAAAGAACAGCAGAAAGATGCAGGAGACAAACACTGTGTCATTACTAACGTCCCACGCGCCTTCCTATGGAAAATAGATATCTGAAGAATTTCATAACTAATATAAAGCTGCTGACGGTCCTCCCAGGGGTAAGGCACACACAAATCGAGAAATTAAAGGGACAGAGCCGTTTTTCTGCACTATCAAATCCATATCCTCTCTATTCAGTTTTTCATTATACTCTTTCCTCTAATGGCAAGACTCCGTTGGCTCCGCTGATCTTTGTAGAGTAGTGGAATTAATTTACCTTGTTCGTTCTATGTCCACCTGTTTCCTTTATCAGTCAGCCCTTTTTTGGAAACCTTTTTATCTCCCATCTTACATTTATCCCAGGGTGTATCCCATGGGTCAGAATCCACCTGTGGATTCTGTGAGACAGCGCACCGTTGGCCTCAGAATTAATTCAGAAGTGTGTTCCATTTAGACTACACGGCCATGTCCCACCTTGGGTGAAAGTGGTTTTCCCGCTCAGAATGTGCTCTCTAGCACCAAGGTTCCTTTGAAGTCATTTAAGCTTCCGCTTGCTCTGCCACAGCAGTGCACTGGCAGGAAGTAGGAGAATAAGACACTTCCTTCCGGTGCAAATGGCCCAAGTTGCTTTTTTCACAAAGCAGCCAGTGAGTGAGTGCCACTAATCCAGCTTGGTCCATGGTTTGGCTTCCCTTGTTCAAATGAATGTAGTTTTCCAAGAGTACTCTGACGCAGTGCCCTGAAAACAGCAATCCCAAGTTGGCAGACTCAGCATCCCCTCCCATCTCAGTTACAGAGAGGAGGAGCTGTAACTAGAGTTACAGCCTCATGTTACATATGACTATTCAAAGCCTTCAAAGAGCTTGAAAAGGTCCTGCAGCCTAGAGAAGGCCTGATATTTCTCATGTAAAAAGTAAAGCAGAAAGCAGGTTGAAGTTTTTTAATGCTGAGACATTCATCATCATCATCATCATCATCATCGTCATCAGAAGTAGGGAACAGCAAGAATCACGTCTCCAGTTCATGCCCCAAATCAACAAAGTGAATGCCTAACTTTAAGCACATGAATAGTTCTGTTGAAGCCATGGGGTGACTTGTGCTTACAGTAAAGCACATGCTTAAGTACCTTGCTGAATTCTTGATAATTCAGTGATCATTCACTATATTCTGAGTTCTGTCTTTCGGAAGCTATCATGCCGAGCTATGGGAAGGGTTCTAGACATCTCTGATCAAACTTGGCAGCGTCTGAGTTTAAATACAATCTAATTAATTATCCCTTATGTTCAGCTTTCCCAGAGAAAGTAGCTGTGCCATGGAAATGCATTGGAATTGTAAACACCTAACTTGGCATGCTCATAGGGCCAATTCAATACTTGCAATTCCACAGCCACCATAGGCCCTGTTGAAGCTGATCCAAGGTTATTCCATGGATCAGCTGACAAAAGGGTATTGCCCTCGGTACTCCATGCGCACCACCATCTGTGACTCACCATCTAGAATGGTCCTGGAAGCTGACCTCAGACGTGAGCCTCTTAAAAGTACATCAGTGTCAGTGAGTCGTCTTGATATGCCGTTGTCCATGATTTGACTCTCTGCCAAGCCCAAGAAGGCTCACTACAGGCCTTTGGATTAAAGCCAAGCAATCATTATGTAGCAAACAATGTTATCGTTATCAGTCGTCACAAGACTGTAAATTTTATAGCTGGATACTAAACAGTGCAGACTCTTGCATGCAAGTGTTAGTTTAGCAGATTCTCGACGGTCAGATACCAGGATTCTTAATTATTGCAGTAAAAAGAATGTACCAGAACATGGAATAAATTATACTAGAAATTTCATTTTCATAATGATATTTTTGGGGTAGCATTTCTCAAGGCTGAGCTGTCAATCACGAGCCTTATTACAGGGGAATCTGACGTCAGATCATGTATAACAACATTTTTTTAAGAACAGGAAGATTTGTTATATGTAGATCCAACATTGTGTCCATGTTTAATGAGCTTTCCCACTGACAACTGAAGGATTCTGCCGTCCATATATTACAATGCAATTTGTTTGTGTTCTTTAAGAGCCTACTCTGCTTTCAGTAACAAGCAGATATTCAAGGAATTACTTATGTTGCCCATTCGTATAGTGGGTGAAGCTGCCCAATAGTGTACTGATATGATGAGAGTGAAATTCACTCCTGTGCAGAGACCCAGTACAAGATCAATGTTACTGCTTAAGTGCCACTTAAGTCCTTAAAAACAGGGCTTAAATGGTCCATAGGCTTTGTGCTGGCTCTCTTCTCTGCTCAGGAGTGGATTTCACCTCCAAGTATGTAAATAGCCTACTGTTGAAAGTTCTGAGCTCAGAAGAGACATCAGCCACCCAAAAGGCTGAGGTTTCATACATCCCTGACACGTAAAGCTCTTCCTTTGCTAGAACAGGGAATGCAAAGATTAAAATTAATGGGACAGGTTTCATAACTGATTATTTTTCGTTTATAACATCGGAACTAGCAAATTGGCCTTCCTGTTTAATCTACTTTCAGCATGAAGAGTTCTGCAATTACATCAGTTATTTATGACATTTTGCTATTCTTTAAATATCAACACTGGGTGATTATCAATAAATATGGCCTGCAGACATGCCACCTCCAGCTGTGATATCACATCTCACACGTTAAACAGCCTTGATCTTAGTGTAGGAGCTCTCTAAGGAAAACCCATGTGCTGCAGAAAGCGGTGTTAAGTGGCTCAGTAGGTGGGTACTTTTTCTTCTGAGCAAGTGCCAGGCCAGTGCCCCAGCACAGTATCAGGGGCACTTGTGACACTGGGCTGCTTGAGGTGCTGTTATTCTGATGAGATATAAAACTCGGGTCCTGAGCCCTTGTGGTCATTTAAGATCCCATGGCATTTTTCACAGGAGAGGGGGGATGTTCTGGACTAACTGGATACTCGCTATCGTGAAGTTATGGGTGCTGTTGCTGTGTGCCGTTTAAAGCTATCGCTTGTCACCCCAGAGGTGGCAACTCCTGAGCACTGCACTATCAGTAATTCCTACCCAGAGAAAATGTGTGTGGTCAGTGAAGTGCTCTGGGATCCACTCCACAGGGCTGATAGGGGGACACACGTACGCACACCATTTATCATTAACATTCAGAAAACAGAACACAGATTTTTGTTGTTGAATCTTCCCGGCTGCTTGTGTCGCATGTGTGATAGGCAGATAATAATCTCGCTGCTATCCGTGAGACTGCTTACAGAGGAAAGTAATGCTTGGCGTGAATCAGGGTGGTAGCATTTGTTCCTAAGTGCTGACATATGTAGCCATTTCCGTTATCCCTTCCAGGGCCATACCCTGGCCTGTCTTGCCTGCCTGCACAATGGGCGGTGGGGGGGGGGGGTAAAGGGTGCAGCGAGTCTGTCTACTACACTGGAGGTGATCAGAATTCTGGCCCCCGTTTTACCTTCTGCACTGTCCAGGTAACTCCCATTTAGGTCTAGGAGGTATTTGGATTCTGCATGGGGGAGATTAGCACCCCTGGAGTGCAGAGCAGGGGGAATTGGCAGCAGTGGGCATCCCAACAGGAGCACGGTGGGGAGTGAGTCAGAGCTGAGAGCGGGGGTGCCCTCAGCAGCCTATAAAAGTATGCTGCAGTTGCTGTTTCTGTGTGCAGTCCATGCCTTCAGCACCCAGGAGAAGGCATTCTGCCTGCCTGCTTATGTCCTCCATGGGGAGAATGCCTCCAGCCATCATGGCTGGTGTGATGCCCCTCTGGGCCCTCCCACTAACACAGCAGCAGCTTCTAAAGTCACAATCTAGCCCTCACTGTCTATTTATTGCTTGAGTTTGTATGTAATGCTGTTGTTGGAAGAGAGGTGTTTATCATCCCTGGTGGAACCATATCAACACAGTACGTTTGCATTTCCTACATGGCCTGTGTAGAAGTGGCAGCAGAATGAAATATATGACAGAATACCTATACAATACATCCCCTGGGCTTTAGAGACGCGGCTTAGCTACCCTTTAGAAAGAACAGCAGTGCAGATCATCTAATGGAGTACAAATAAACGAATATCTCATGACAGCTAGCCTTTGAGTGAATTTATTATTGAATTACACTCTAGCTTTTTAAGAACAAGCTGAGCTGACAAGCCACCTCATCACCGCAAAAGGGGGAGAAAAAAAAAAGACAGTGATAAATTACCCTGATGGATAAAGGTAAAGACCGTGTCTCCTCCAAAATACCAGCAATTATATAGTATTCATGTCTGGGTAAAAAAAAAAAAAAAAAACCACTGCCCATATTGAAATGAGTGTTTATGATGATAAAGCAAGTAGCTAAATTAAATTCTGAATGCACAGAGTGTCTTTTTGCATCATTTTGATGAACAGATAACAAGTACTCTTCTGCCACTTGATCATTCTTGTATTGATTTCAAAGCCACTTACTTTTGCTGTTTGCTTTGTATCTTTAAGCCGTTCTTAGTTGTCCGTCACCATAAGGAGCAGCGCAAGATGCACTGATGTCAAGTTGTTGACTTTCAAGTGGGACACCTGATATCCTTGTTCTCTCTTGAGGGACAGTGTCAGACAGTAGTGTAAATTCATGGCCCGCGGAGTCTCTTATGTCAAGTGTCAGCATAGGACTAAGCTACCTCTGGAAGCCAGGCATAGAACAGACGTTTTTCTATATTGTATTTTAAAAGAACTCAGAATGCTTTGAAAGAGTATCTGCTTTTGACCCCCTGATGGATTATGGCACAGCTATCATGTAAAGCCATGATACTGTGCTGTCAGTATAATTAACTTTCCGTGAACCCACCATAATTATATGGGCAACTGGAAACAAGGACAAAAACCTATGGACTAGATCTGAGTGTTGTGTATGAGTGCCCTCGTGAAGATTGGCCTCTGGTACTAGTTACAGAGAGACTCACTTCCCTCCCTCCCTAGAGCCAATACACAGGGAAGGAAGAAGATTCGATGGTTTAAAATTCTGACTGGAAATCAGATTTCTTGGGTTCTCTTTCCAACTCTGCTACTGATTCCTGATATAACCTGAGGCTAATCACGTCATCTCTCTATGCCTCAGTTTCCCCCATCTATTCAATGGGGATAACAACATGTTCCTACCCTAGAGAAGTGTTTGAAGCCAAGTTAGTAAACGGTTATAAAAGCATGTTGAGTTCTTAAGATGGAAGGCACTGTATAAATGCAACAGTTTGGTATTTTATAATATATAGTGTATATGTTGTTGTTGTTGTTTTTGTTATTTTGCACAATCAAACCCTTCCTCATCCATTATCTAGAGCTAGGGTGACCAGACAGCAAGTGTGAAAAATCGGGACATGGGGTGGGGGTAATAGGAGCCTATATAAGAAAAAGACCCAAAAATTGGGACTGTCCCTATAAAATCGGGACATCTGGTCACCCTATCTAGAGCTAAAGCCAATCACCTGATCCTGGCCAGAGAGCAACAGAATGTGGAAGGGTTGGGGAGATAGTGCCCGTCCACATCTCATGGTTTAACCCTTTCAGCTCAGTTCTCAGGGATTTCAAATGCAGATCTGCGTGGTGCTTTCATAATACCCTTGGAAGGGGGCATTTGTTTGCTTTTTCCGTGTCTCCCTGTGTCGGGTGATAGTCAGCTGCCCAGACAAACACGTAAGCCTTGTCTTCACTGTTAAAAAAGGTGTATTTGGGGGAAGGGGGGAGGGGAGTGTAACTAACACAGGGGAGGTTTCAGAGTGGTAGCCGTGTTAGTCTGTATTGGCAAAAACAACGAGGAGTCCTTGTGGCACCTTAGAGACTAACAAATGTATTTGGGCATAAACTTTCGTGGGCTAAAACCTACTTCATCAGATGCATGGAGTGGAACATACAGTAGTGAGGTATAAATACACAGCATATGAAAAGATGGGAGTTGCCTTACCACTTGGTAAAAGCACAGCAAAAGACAAGGCACTTTAGTTTTACTATGAGGTAACTAGGCAAAGTTAGCCCGAGGTAAGGATTTACTTTACCTACTTTACCTGGTGGTAAAACTAATGTGTCTTGCCTTCACTGTGTTTTCACTATGGAATAGTTCCCATAGGTTTGTTACCCTGTGGTAAAAAATGCATCTTTTATAGCACTCAGGATAAAGCCTGATATAGGAGCCTGAAACTAAAGTGATTAATGCAGTCCCCAAATTCACAATCTTGTGTAGTAATGGCATCTCCACACTGCCTTCTGTTGTTCTGGCTTTAATCTGAAATATTGTAGTTAGGCCTCTTTGCTCTCTGGAAGAGCTTGATGTGGACACAAAACAAAGTGATGGTGCGGTGATGCATCCCCTGGCTGGCTTCTCCCTGAGGTCAATTTTACCATCTGCAGGAGATGGATGCAACAGAGAGGATTGTGAGGTTCTGCTGATAATCTCCCTGATGTCCACTGATCCAGCACGTGGCTTTGGATTGGCTCCAGGAGGCCCATCACTTGTCAGAGCTGGGTATGTTGGTCTGTAGTAGAATAGCACACATATGATGGAACTAATGAAATACAGCCATTTCTTGGGTGAAACACAGAAGCTGTTAACAGAGCATAGCAACTCTGTATAGACCAGAGATCGGCAACCTTTGGCACCAAGCCCATCAGGGAAATCCGCTGGCCGGCCGGGACGGGTTGTTTACCTGCAGCATCCGCAGGTTCGGCCAATCACAGCTCCCACTAGCCGCAGTTCACCATCCCAGGCCAATGGGGGTTGCGGGAAGTGGCGGCCAGCACATCCCTCGGCCCATGCCGCTTCCCGCAGACCCCATTGGCCTGGAACCACAGCCAGTGGAAGCTGCGATCGGCCGAAACTGTGGACATTGCAGGTAAACAAACCGTGCTGGCCCGCCAGCAGATTTCCCTGACGGGCCGCGTGCCAAAGGTTGCCAATCCCTGGTATAGAGCATTTAAGACAGGGTTTGAAGAAGAATACCTTATCTACTTGAACTGCATCTGTCATAAATATAAAGGGAAGGGGTTAAGAAGCTCTAATACGCTACTATAAAATTCTCTTACCTGTAAAGGGTTAAGACTCAGGTAACCTGGCTGGCATCTGACCAATAAGGGGACAAGATACTTTCAAATCTTGGGAGGGGGAAGGTTTTGTGTGTGGCTCTTTGTCTGGGTCAGTGTTATCTCGGGGATCTAAAAGGACCGGGCAGAAAATCAATCTCTTTCAACCCTGCCTCACCAAACCTCACTATAAAACCGTAAGTTAGTCAGGCATTGCAAATAGGTTTTGTTTGTTTTGCTTGTGGAGCTTTCCCTGTGCTAAAAGGGAGGTTTATTCCTGTTTTCTGTAGCTTGAACTTTCCCTGTGTTAGAGGGAGGGGTTATTCCTGTTTTTTTGTAACTTTAAGGTTTTGTCCAGAGGGGGAATCCCTCTGAGTCTAGAAATTGAGTACCCTGTAAAATAGTTACCATCCCGATTTTACAGAGATGATTTTTACCTTCTTTGTTTTAATAAAATTCTTCTTTTAAGAAGCTGACTCTTTTCTATTGTTCTAAAACCCCGGGGGTGGGGTTTTAGATCACTGTGTAACCAATTGGTTAGGAGATTATACTCAAACTCCCCAGGAAAGCGGGGGTATGGCTTGAGGGGGTATTTTGAGGGGAAGGGGAACTTCAAGTGGTTCCTTTTCCTGGTTCTTGTTTTAATCATTTGATGGTGGCAGTGTACCTAATCCCATGTACAAAGAAACATTTGTACATTGAGGAGTTTTTAACCTAAGCTGGTAAAAATAAGGTTAGGGGGCTTTCATGCGGGTCCCCACATCTGTACCCTAGAGTTCAGAGTGGGGAGGGAACCCTGACAGCATCATCATCATTAATAGGTTTGAATAAGTCTTGATATAGATCTATTCAGTGTGCTTAATGAAGGGTCATGGTGTATCTGTTACATATTATTAATAATAATAATAAATAATATAATTTCCTATCCCTAGCCTTGAGATTAAGGAGACATTTTTATGTTTTAAGAAAATACGAGAGGTTTTTACACCATCTCCTTGTCACCTTCTTTTATTGCTTTCTGCTTAAGTGGCCTCTTTAATAACTATAAAGATCATGTTTTCTGAAACTGAAAAGAACAAAGAAGAGGTCAGAAGGACCAAAATAGCTTCTTTTACTTTGGTAATATTCCTCTTAAGCAAAGATAGAGTGTACTTTTAAAAAATCCTCTCTCCTCTCCAGAGGACAATAAATGTATGTGTCTTTGACTTCAGCCTTCCTTTTGACTTAAAAATGTAGAGTATGGTGACATTTCATGCCATTGTGATTTTAAAATTTCAATATAATTAATTCTATGCCATAAGCTACGGCAAAAATATACAGATGGTAGAAGGATTCATGTACATGAAGAATTCATTTACAGGAAAACAGGGATGAAGTTCCAATCCTTTTGTAAGTTTCTTTCCATTACATTGATAAAATGACCCATACCATGGTCATTGCCCATTTGCAGATTCCTTGATTGAATTCAATGTGCACAGACTCATCAAAAACAAATCATGTGATATGGTGGACATATCCAGTCAGTAGAGAGTATTGTGATACAATTTGTAACCAAAGATTACAAAGTATTGGATACTTATTACCAATGATCCTTTGATTATTCTCCTGAGGCTTCCTAATGGAAATGGTTATATTCAAAGATCTGAAGAATTAAGATCTCATCTGCTAGTAGCTCGTAGACTACTGATAGCCTTTCAACAGGGAAAGGAACACAAGCCAAAATAAGTAAAGACCATGTTGAAGAATATTTAGATAAGTTAGCTGTATTCAAGATGGCAGGGCCTGATGACATTCATCCTAGAGCACTTCAGGAACTAGCTGAAGCAATCTCAGAACCGTTCGCGATTATCTGTGAGAACTTTTGGAGGATGGGTGAGGTCCCAGAGGACTAAAGAATGGCAAACGTGCTATCTTTAAAAGAGGGAAGCAAAGGGGACCTGGAAGATTTTAAACCAGTCAGCCTAACTTTGATACCTGGAAAGATACTGGAACAAATTATTAAACAATCAATTTATAAGCACCTGGAGGATAATAGGGTAACAAGTAATAGCTATCGTGGATTTGTCAAAAACAGATTGTGCCAAACCAACCTAATTTCCTTCTTTGACAGAGTTACTGGCCTAGTGCATGCAGGGAAGCTGTATATGTGATATATCTTGATTTTAGCAAGGCTTTTGACACATACTCCCACATGACATGCTCATAAACAAACTAGGGAAATGTGGTCTAGATTAAATTATTATAACGTGGATGCAAAACTAGTTGAAAGTCTGTACTCCAAGAGTAGTTATCAATATTTTGGGATCAAAGAGGGGACGTATTTAGTGGGGTCCTGTAGGGGTCTGTCCTGAGACCAATAGTATTCAGTATTTTGATTCATGACTTGGATAATGAAGTGGAGAGTATGCTTATGTTTGTGGATGACACCCACCTGCATGAAGGACAGAATTAGAATTCAAAATGACCTTGATAAATTGGAGAATTGGTGTGAAATCAACAAGATGAAATTCAGTAAAGGTAAGTGCAAAGAAAGGAAAAATCTAATGCATAACTACAAAATTGGAAATAACTGGTTAAGTGATAGTACTGCTGTACAGGATTTGAAGGTTCTAGTGGATCACAAATTGAATATGAGTCCACAAAGTGATGCAGTTGTAGAAATGGCTATCATCACTCTGGGGTATATTAACAGGAGTGTCATATGTAAGGCAAGAGAGGTAATTGTCCTGTTCTGCTTGTCACTGGTGATGCTTCAGCAGGAGTCCTTCTCTGATGGTAGGACAAGAAGTAATTTGGCCTGATCTGCAGGTAGGACAAGAAGGTGGGACTGAAGTAACTGGCCTAATCATCAGCAAGGAAGATTAGGTTAGATATTAGGAAAATTGTTCCAACTATAAGGGTAGTTAAGCTCTGGAATAGGCTTCCAAGGGAGGTTGTGGAATCCCCATCATTGGAGGTTTCTAAGAACAGGTGAGACAGATACCTGTGAGGAGTGGTCTACGTTTATTTGGTCCTGCCTCAGCACAGGGGCCTGATTACATGACCTCTCACTGTCCCTTCCACCTCTACATTTCTGATTCTATAAAAAACAAGGTAGAGAGATGCTCAGATACCATGGTGATGGGCTTGGTGTAAAAACCCAAATAGAGTACACTGTGACTCTAGAGCTGTTATTGTACATCTTGTTGAATAAAAGCTTTATGGAGATGCCTCAGATACTAGCTTCATTATCTGTTTTCCTAAAACTATGCCAGCATTATATGGTTGTTTTTTCTCCAGTTTTCCTTAACCAGTTTAAGTAATGGGCTTTGACTATAACATTTTGATTAATTGCCTGCATTATTTGGGACTGTATATTTTTGTAGAATGAGTGACAAAATGTAGAGCATTTCTGCAAAATACTAACAGTTAAAAAACCAAACCCGTAAAAGAACATCACGCTTTCCTGACGCTCAAGTGATGGGGCATGTATAGCTAGCCTAGAGGCATAGGTTAAAAAAAGAGAACCAGTCGAGTTTAGTTCCTGCAGACAGACTAGATTTGACTTCCCTTTGCTGAGTTGGGTCATTTTTGTTTTTTGCTTGGCATTCCTTTTCGCCTGTGTCTCCCACTCCATCAGCTCCTCGGGAAGTGGAGCTGCGGAAGCTGTCGCAGACTCTGTCTGTCAGTGCCACTTCAGCAAATCCCTGAATGCACAGTTGATCGGACGTCAACATGTTTAGGTGGTCCTCAGCCTGACACTGGCATTCTGGTGCTCCATTTATTGGCAAGGTTCTCTGCCTAGCCTAATTAATTTGTTTTGAATCCCAGCTGCCTGACATATGCCAAACTCTTTCAGGAACTCACTTGTGTTATACATAGCTGTGTGGGAGTCTTTCTGGATGGCTACTTTTTAATTTTAATTTTCCTTGGGTTTTTTTTAAGTCTTTCTTGTTTAACATCTCAAGAACCCTTCATTTCCATTTTCTTACCAGACTTCATGATTCAAGCGACATCCACAGGTTTGTTGAGTAGTTGTCAGCTGTCGATTTTCCCCACTGCTAAACTAAACAGGAAAAGCCAGATTGTGGCTCACCCTGTGCAGGAAGAGAGTGTAAGGAGTCCTCTCCCTCATAGCTGGGAGACAAGGGTCCAGGAACTGCTCTAGGTTAGCACTGCCTTTGGCACTAGCTTCCCGGGGCAGAGTGGAACTGTATGTTATACTGTATCCTGGGCGTAAATGAGCAAAAGGACGATAGAAGCAAGTGATCCAAGACCACATCTGTAATGACTTGCTTTACTGGTAGGATTTTTCTCTGGCACTCATCACCAAGGTATCTGAGCACATCACAAACCAGTACCACAATACCATAATGGTATAAGCACCTATGTCCAAGACAATAGAACATTACTCAATTTATCCTCACAATGTCCCGGTAGCGTAGAACAGTGTGATTATTCCCATTTTACAGATAGGGAGCTGAGGCACAGAGAGACTATGCGACTTGCCCAAGGTCACACTGAAAGTCTGTGGCAGAACCAGGAATAGAAGCCAGATCTCCTGATTTTGACATGAGGGGTTTAACAACAGAAACTTCCTTCCTCTCGATTCACTTTGTGGAGCTCTGGTGTAGCCCAATCTACAACAGAATGTTCAGTTCTGGGCACCCCGGTACCAAAAAGATATCAAACGAAGTTGGAAGTAACTTATAGAAAAGTAACAACACCGAATATAGGGATGTGGGGAATTCTGAGTGGAGATTAAAAATATTTAATACAAATAACACGGCCAAAGAATGGCTAAGGGGGTGGAGAGGTCATGTGAATCATCCAAATGTATTTGAAGCCTTTCAGTTTCCAGGAAAAAAGGAACTAGGGTTGTGATACTATGGATTGTCACTAGGAGTAACGGGGTAACACTAAGAAAAGGAAAAATTAGCATGAACACCAGAAAATAATTCCTAACAGTGAAATCTATGAGCCTCGTCCGATGCCTTTTTTTAATCAGAGTATTTCCATCAATTTCAACAAGCATCAGATTAGACCATGTTAGACTATGGCATAATTTCCCAAGGGAAGTCCTTCAGGAAAAGGAATGTCTTTATTTTGTCTACTGTACAATGCCAAACATATTCCCAGCACTAAACAAATTATTATTAATAATAATGCTTTGGAAAGCCCACTGCCTGAGATGTTTAGCATTAAATCAAAGAGCTAGGAAACATACTATAGGGAGCAATCTTTCCTGGCATGAAGATGACCTAATTGGGATTTTTCCTTTGATTTCTAGTATTTTATAACTCTTGGCATACTTGGATTTCCCCCCACCCTCTGCATGTAAATACAGGTCTTGCTAAAGAAAACAGGACTTTCTCTATAGCTGTGGAAGGGGAGAGTGAATGTGTCTCTACTTTTGATGGCACTGGGCCCTAGATCATACCCAGGGGGACAGGTGGACATTAACTTAATCTTCTAGTGATTACAAATTACTTCACAAAGCAATGGTCTAAATTACTTTGTCTCAGACTTGCCATCTAGCAAGCCACATGGTAGCAATTCGGCAATGATTTAGTGTTCCCTAATTATAGGGAAACCTCTATAGAAAAATAAAAGACCAGAGGGGTTGGGAAAGGCTAATTAAAAAAACAGACTGGAGAACTGGTTATTGTAAAACAAGGGATCTGCACAGCCACATGTAAATGCAGTCTGAAAAAAAATAGTTCAGCCGGTAGATGAAATATGTTAATAATTCATTGGAAAGACAAGTCTTCAGCAAAGAGACATTCAATTTTGCTCAACTGCAGAAAACATCTTCAGTGCTGGCCAAACTAGACTGATGGAATAAATCTTCCCTATTAACATGAGAGATAATTTTATGTAAATATATTGGGAGACCTTCTGAGCAGGGCTGAGAGTCTTTGCAGTACCACTTAACGTGTTTGCAGTGTAATTGCATTTAGACCAAGGTCTTCTGAAGGAAATGGCTGACTAAATTAGCATTAACCAGGTTCCTGGGGGGCTGAGTGCATTGTGGGTAGTCGATTTTGCCTCCAGAAAGGACACGATGACACTGGAGAGGCCAGCTGCTTACAAAGCACAGCGTTAATTGTTTTTCCCAAATGGGGCAAATTTTACCAACTGGGGAAGTAGAAAATTTGAAGATCTGATCAGGCAAAGTCTGGGATTCAGTATCTTTCTCATCGCCATCCCGCTTTAATTAAGTTCAGATATTTGTACACTGCTGCAGCTTCTTTTTATGACTATGATCTGGGAAGGACTACCCTCTGGGAGTAAAGGAGTTGTTATAGCCCTCAAGGGGATTCCTGGGTGCCAGGTAGGCTTTCCTGGGTGTTACTTGTCTCTGAAGATGGGCTGGCTTAGTCCAAATCGGCAAGCAAAGAAATATGGAGCAAAGAAGCTGAGCATGACAACTTGAAGAGTTGTTGAGAGAGGGAGGGGGGGGTCACTCGATGGAAGCTAGAAGTGCAGATGTGTTTGTTAGAGTTTCCCCCTTAGAGTGAGTTCTTTTGCATGTTTTTATTGTGCCTGTAACGGTGTGGCTGTTCTTTATCCCTGCTGACCTAAGTGCCCATGAACTCATGAAAGCTATGGGCCAGATCCTTAGCTGGTGCAAAGCAGCAAAGCTCTGTTTACACCAGCTGAGGATCTAGTCCAGTGTGTTGGCTAACTTTACTCACAGGCTTTCATCTGCTTAGACTCTGGGAGAGTTACCATCATAATTGTTAGTTTTTTGCCTAGGGCACCAGTTAAGGCATCTACAACATTTAGTCTCTTTTTTTTCCTCTTTGCTTGTAGTTTGTGGAGGCAGTGGAAGAATGTAACAACCCTTCTCCGTTATCTCATGAAAATGTGCTCTATTTGTATTTCTGCTCAACCACTTTAAAATGAGCAAGCCGCCGTCAGTAATGCTTTTGGTGTTGGTTTGAATAGGTAATGGTAATTCAGCCTGCTGAGTCAATTGTTCCCAATAGCAAGAATTTCTTGGGCTTCAGAAGAGGAGTCCACAGTGATGCTTATCCTTCCACAAAATGGAAGGATGATCAGAAGGCTCAAGGACTTGGTGACCATTCCAGACTCTCCTTCAGCTCTCACTGAAGAAGATGAGAAGAAGGGTCTTGTGGGTAATGTAGAGGCCTCAGAGTGGAAGTTATGGGCTGCCCTGGCTATCCACAAACATTACAACTTTGAGCCAAATACTTTCCTGGTGGTATTCTGTCAACTTCAGTGGGGTTACAATAGGGTGAATTTGGTCCCCTGTGTCTTCGTTTCCCCATCTGTTAAACAGGGATGATCATTTACCTAGTGTCCTTGGATGTCACAGAGTTGAATTATTAATACAGTGCTTTTTGATCCATGGATGGAAGATGCAATGGAATACAGAAATTATTATTTTTACTGATGGGACTGCTTCTCCTTCCACATCTGTGTGAATCAGGCGTGATTCTGTTGAAGTCACTGGAGATACACCAGAGTAAAACTAATATAAGTGAAATAAAAAATCAGGTGCATTATATCTTGTTTTCTCTGGGACTGACCAAGGGGAACATAGGAATCAAGTGAGTAGATACTAGAATTGAACCTTCAGACGCTTTTGTTTCTGTGTACCTAAATGCCAAGTTTTGAGCCATACCCTGCCATCAACATATGCACAGAAATGCCGACTTAACTCAGTGGAGAGTTCTGCTGTAACTGGATGGCATGACAACTAAAAAGTCTCTCTTCTGTGTCGTGGAATAAATATCCAGTGAAATCCTTATTTGATACAAATATTGGTTCTCGCTGTGCCATACAATCTTTGCTGTGTCGACGCACCCCTTAGGCAATAACGTGTGGACTCCGTGGTGTTCCATGGGAATAAGAGATCGTGTAAGTGCTTTCCTGTGCATTGAGGGGCAGATCTTCAGCAACTGTAAATCCATGTGGCTCCGCTGAGTTCTCTTACTACAAATAGCTGGATTATAAATTGAGCTCTGGTGATTTACACCAGCAGGGGATCTGGTCCTAAAGCAGTAGAAACATTGGCTTCCGGTCTCTGCTGGCTAGCATGACATTGCCTGCAAAAATCACATGTCATATTATGCCAGCACAAAGATACCACAATTCGTTGTCATGACTCGGAAAAATAAGGACCTTGAGATAGGAGACACTATCAGTTACACAAGTTTTTTGTCTTTTTTGGAAGCTCCTTGCATAGCTGTATGGTAAGCGGTATACAATCTAGGGCTTTGAACAGAGACTTTGGAATAGAGATTCTGTCTTCAGCCCTGACACAGATTTGCTGAGTGACCCCGAGTAATTGAAAACCTCAACATACTTCATGTTTCCTATCTGTAAAATATGAACCTCACGGAATTAATTGGTGTTGTAAACCACTTAGAGATCCTTAGGGGAAAGGTGTCATGAAAGTGCAGAGTAGAATGGAGTAGGTGTAATCTACAAACAACCGGCGGTTCTGTTGTTTGCGTGCTCAATTGCTGAAACATTCTTTAGGGAACTCATCTGATCCTTGCAAATTTGGTGTCACATTTTCTCCAAAGCAATAACACTTCCTTATGGAATATGGAAGACCTGACTCATCAAGACCAGCTCGTCTCTTTGATCATCAGAGGACTTAATTGCCATAAACCTGCCCATGCAGTATTTGGTACATTTCCATCCTCCTCTGTTCTAAAACATGTTTTGTCCTTAATCAGACCAGTACTGTCAAGGCACTGTGAAGCTGAGTGGTCTACAGCCATGTCAGTATATCATGTGCCCTACAAGAGAAGATAGCAGAGAACAGTATATTTGCCAGTGGTTGAATATTACAAGAGTAGAAAAAAGGTGAAGCCAAATTCAGCCCTCAGATGTGTGTGCACAACACCCAAGTCAGCAAGAGCTATGTGCCTCCATCTGGGGGCATGAATTGGCGTACTGAATTTTACTGCGTATGGTATTAGGTATCCCGGTGTGCAGGCATTCACAGCAGGGTAAGTCGGGGATCACATGATTCACCATTTCCTATCATTTCTTTCCTTTATGCAGCCACGCATGTGTGATTCGAGGTCAGGTGATAACATCCGATGGAACCCCTCTAGTTGGAGTGAACATCAGCTTTGTCAACAATCCTCTTTTTGGATACACAATCAGCAGGCAAGATGGCAGGTATGGTTTCTGCTCTACATTTTACAGTATGTAAGTACCCAGAGCTGCAAATAAAGCTTATGCTCAAATAAATGTGTTAGTCTCTAAGGTGCCACAAGTACTCCTGTTCTTTTTATCCTAGCAAAGACACAGTCACGTCTGGTGCAGCCTGAAGACACTAGTGTTATTGTTAATATTGATACTGATATTATTACAGAAGTGCGTAGAAGCACTGGAGCGCAGTTGTGCTGGGTGTTGTCCAGGCATATAAAGAAATGATGGTTCCTGCCCCAAACTGAATATTCTTCATTGCTTTATATAGATATTATTGGGCAAAAATAATTAAACCTGTAAGATACAGTATTGCTCGAGGCAAGTGGTTAAAATTTGAACAGCTCCACTGAATCGTAACAAAATCACTGTGAATTGGGCAATCTTTTGTCTCTCAATACTAATTGGCTCTCTTTTAAGGACAAAAGCTAAATGTAAGGAGTAAGTTTCTGACTGATGGAGCTGCACATGCTCTAGCTAATGGTGATTAACACTAGCACTTTGGAGAGGATGACCCCGCTTTGCTGATTTTAACAGCTCTCCAATCTGACACTAGCATTAAGGATTTGGATTGACCTGGCTAGAATAGCCAACAGGGTGATAATGAAGGAGATGAACACGTGCTAGCGATGTATGCTTTATGCAGTCTTGGCATGTTCCCATGGGACTTGGTGCCTACTGAACTATTGAAACTTTTCAAGATATGTTCTCAGTAATGTTCCATCTACTGGAAAATACAACAGTAGAATTTGAGTAATAGGTACATTTCCATGGAAAATGGATTATCTCAGTTAAATGAGCATACTTTAGAAGAGAAGCTGGTGCTTTCACAAGTCTTATGGTTTAGAGACTATTGAGAAAGATTCAAAATCTCTCACATTTACACTGTGGTGTAACTCCATTAATCTCAGGCTTGGTCTACACCTAAAATTTAGGTCAACCTTGCTACATCGCTCAGGACTGTGAAAAATATCACACCCTGTGCAACTTAGTTATGTCAACCTAGCCCCACCCTAGACCCCCTCACTGAGAGAAGAATTCCATTGACCAAGCTACCGCCTCTCGGATAGGTGGAAAAACCATTTCCATTGATGTAGGAAGCATCTACACACCAGCATGCCAGCAGAGCACAGGTGTAGCAGCACACCTGTGACACTGTAGCCACTGTAGTGGAGCCATACCCTCAGTGGAGCAAACGCCTGATTTGCACTGGTGCACGTGAGATCAGAATCAGGCCCTAGGGGTCAAATTCACTGCAGTGTAAAGGGCTGGCACAAAGCCTACACAAGTACAAATAAGAATGCCTACAAACAACTTGACCATATGTAGGCAACTGGTGTGCTGGAACTCCCTGCTTTTCATGCTGACCAGCATCATCTCATTGTTTCCTTGTGCTCCGTCTGTTGGTCTCCACCTATTGTCTATTGTCGATAGACTATAAGCTCTTTAGGGCAGGGCCCATCCCTTTGTTCTGTGTCTGTGCAGTGTCTTAATGCTATGGGGCCCTGATCCGCCATGGGGGCTTATAAGCAAATAGTGAGCCTAACGTTGCACGGGGCTTGTACAGGCCCCCTGGAGAGGCATCACGTTTACCTCCGACAGAACAGGGGCAGTACAGGCAGCTCAGCAGAGCAAGCTTCTTCCAGACGACCCCAGGCTCTGCTTCAGTCATTTTCGACAGCGACTGCCCCTAGGAAGGATAGGTGACACGGCACGTCAGTCCTGTGCTCACTCACAGCCACACTCTCTGCCACCCTTTGCACCACTCAGGCATCTTATCTCCCCAGCAGAGCATGTCCCTGGTGGAGGGGAGTTCTCAGCTCGGGTAAAGCTAACCTTACTGGCTCTTACACCACCTCCTTCCCAGCCTCAGTGTAGCGGGGCAGGGAGAGGTGCGGCCAATGCGCCGGTGTGCTCCACCAATTCCCAGTTAGCTAATGGTCCCTAGGGCAACATTGCCAGCTGGAATCGAATAGAATCGCTCCCAGGAGCTCACTGCCAAGGGCTGTAAATCCAGCACCGATCACAAGTACTATATTCAGTTAAAGTAATAAAAAGGCGGCGATCAGCAATGCCTGAACGTAGAACATATAATCAAAATAAGTCCCAGCACCAAGCTAGCATTCCTGTCGGTAACTGCTGGAGCCCCCCAGTCCCAGAACGGGGGGAGTTAAACAGCTCTTGCAGTCGTGCGTACTTCCTTATGATTTCCCCTCATTATATTCTGCTTATGTGGTGCTGTCGTTCAGGTCTGGTGCTTTTGTGCTAACAACATTTCAGAACATGATATTCAACAAATAGTCTGATTACATTACTGAGTATCTTGAAACATGAGAATGAGACTATAATTGGCCCCAAAATATTGTATTTGACATTCACTCATCTATTTTCTTGCATGATCAGGCACAGCACTACATCTGCGTGCACTGGAGGGAGGGAGTGTATGAATAGATGAAAGCCGCCTTCCTTTAAAGAACAAAACATTCGTTAATTATTCCCTGATATGATACGAGGGCTATTTATAAAATCACGTGAAATGTTGAAGGTACATAGTCTAAAGGTGGGAGTGCAGGGTGGGAGTCAAGTAGTCCTGAGCTTTAGTCACAGATCTGCTGCTGATCTAGTGTGTAGCTTTTAGATCCATCACTTAATCTCCCTATGCCACAGTTAACCTGCCTGTAAAATGAAGGTAACACTTTCTTCCTGCCTCACTGGGGTGTTTGTGGATTAAATACTACATGTGACGTGCTTTCAGAATGGAAAGCATTATTGCGATTACAATTGCTAGTCTATACTTCAATATGCTACAACAGCGGGACCCTCCTAATAATCTTTTCAACAGAACAATTTTAGCCTGAGACATTGTCTACACAAGCAATTTGCGCCAATTTGACTGAATCAGTTTAGAATCCAATTTCGTTAAATCAGTGCAACCCCCTTGTGGTCTCAGAATACGAAGGTTCACACAAGGGAATCATGCCTATTTAACTACATTGGTTTCTAAACTGATCTAATTAAATCAGTGCGACTTTCTTGTATAGACGAGGCCTAAAATGAATTTCATTATAACTGGAATTCCAATTTTCAAATTGCAATGAACTGTAACAAATTAGGACTTGAATTCTACTTCACTGGAAATAGTTTCACTATATTCTGGTTTACTATAAGTGGGTTTCACCCTGTTGTCACACCAGTCAACTGTAGACTCCAGAGGTGAAATCCTGGCCCCATTGAAGTCAATAGCAAAGCTCCCATTGTTTTCAATGGATCCAGGATTTCATCCACGTTTAGGTTGCATTAAATAACCCCAGAAAATGAGAATAAATTAAAGGCCCATATGTGTTCTCAAACTATTTAGCATGATACATGTATCTTTCAGATCCCGAGGCATAAGGATAAACCAACAATTTTCAGAATGTACTATTGTATATCTGACTTTTCTGTGACACACAGCTAACAGAAGGACCGGAGGGCTCAGGGGCCTGGTAATGGATTATAAAATATAATTTGAAATAAATCTTTTCACCACTAGATTGCTGGATTACACTGGTAGTGGGTAGTGACCAGCAATTGTTACCATCTTATAGATGTTTTTGAAATGTGTTGGGTGATCTCAGTGCACTGCTGCTGTCTCTGCTGAGCCTGTTCTGTGGATGAACAGAGAACAGTCTCCTGGACTGTCCATTGGGTATCTTTCTAAGCTAAGCAAAACAATAAGTCCATATAGGTCATATGACTGTTTGCAAATGGAAGAAAACCCATTGTGACAGTTCTCAGGGCACCCAGGACTGTGAGCCACCTTGTTACCCTCTGCCTCTAGCAAGAGGTAGCCTTGCCCATGGTGGCTAGGTGTCAGCTCTCTAACCCCACCAGCCTTTCAGTCACTCCACCACTCTCCTCTGGGCTGGGCCAGCCCTGTCTCTGCCTTGCAGGTTAACAAGAGGTGCACTCCAGTCCCCGAATCCTTTAAATCATTCCCCCGTGGTATCCAGACCCTGATATTGGCTACTCACAGAAATCCCAGATCCTCTGCCCCCAAAGGAGCAGGGTACCCAGTTTACCAGTTTCACCTTAAACCACCACTCCTGTAAAATCACACAGCACTTGTGAGCACTGAATAAAAAAAAAATAGGTTTGGTTAAGAAAGAGAGTTAACAGGAAACACGAGAGAATGGTGGAAACAAGTGGTTACAATACAAAACAAAATCATATAATGCGAAGCTGAGTCTACCCTTGTCCATAGTTACCTTTCCTAGCTAATTAAGTAGTGCCCTCCCCCTTTCCCCCCCCCTCCCGCCCAAGTTAAGTCTGTTGCAGAGCAGGCTGGCTTCACAGGAACCAGGATCCAATTTTTCATGGGAACGTTACTGCTCCCCAAGGTGAAAGGACACAGGGTGCCTTTGCCCACTCTGTGCTATACTGAAACAGTCTTTTGTCTGTATTCCTAGGCAGAGTGATTCTCCGGCTGTTGTAATGTTCCTTTTTTATCTGCAAGTGGTTTTAATTGTTTCCAGTTGTCGCTGATATTTTTCCATTGAAAGGCTTGGGATGGAGCAAGGGTAGACAATTGAGTATTACATCGCTGCTAACCAAGCGGGGGTAGTAACTCCCTCGTGCTAGGATGGGCCATCGCTGAGATATTTTATCCCGTGGTGATTAACTTTTACTCCAAGTCCATAAAGTATACTTTCAGCATAATTACATTATGCTTTAAATATGACCTGCACATACATCTCGCAATGATTATGAATCTTGACCAGTTACAAGTGTTCTGTAGGTACCTTACATGCTACTCTTTATAGATAAGTATCCCACAACACGTGTTTGGTGTAGTGAGTTTGTCGGATCTGAGGTGAGAGTTCTTTGCAAAGAACAGGGGACACTTTGCCAGGGATACTCTTTGTTGCACCCACCCATCCCTGAGATCAGCAGCCCACCTGAAAGCGTTGTTTACAGCTTTCATCCTAAAGAGAATTTTGATTATACTAATTTTTATTTCACTGCTGTGGGGGTGGGGGTTTCATCTAGGCAACTTTGGGGTATGTCTACCCAGCATTTTGGAGCCTGCGGGAGCAAGCCTCCCAGCCGTCCACCCCTCCCAAGCATCAGAGCCTGAGCGACAACTTAAAACTTACGTTAATTGAATCTATTTCCCTTAAGTTAACGATCCTAATTCACACCTGTGTGACCATCTTGTTTATCACTTCAAAGGTTTTTCTTCCCCTGCTGTTATGGTTCCTCTCAACTAATTAGCCTCTTAAGGTTGGTCTATGCACCTCCACCTTATCATGTTTCTCTGACTGTATAAATATCTGTCTACTGTATGTTTCATTCCATGCATCCGATGAAGTGGGTACTAACCCACGAAAGCTTATGCTGAAATAAATTTGTTAGTCTCTAAGGTGCTACAAGTTTTTCTAACTTAAAAACACTCTCCACACAGCTATTTTTAGCGTGCTAGTGCGAGCCCCGCTATCCACCTCTATCATCCCAGGCTGATAGGTTTGCTGCGACCGGCTCCAAAATGCTATATATTCATACCCTTCAAGGCTAAGCCATGTAACTCGAGAAACAGTAGCTGATGGGTGTCTCTTGCCGTACAATGCAAGCCTCTGTGTTTTCACACCTGCTTGAGTCTGACATTAGATCGATGCCTTGGGTTTCACGTCCACAGGAGAAGCAAGCTTTTTTCCCCTGCAGGCTAACATGCCTGACCAAAGCTCATTAGAGCCCAGGGCTCCTAGCAGCTCCGCTCACCAATGACAGAAGCAGAGGCGTTTCTATAAATAAACCATTCCTAGTTTTCCAACCATTGTTGAACATAATTTTTTTTACATTTATCTGTTCCTTCTTTCACCCTCTTTAGTGCTCAGCCTTGTGCGAAGTGAGCTTTTCCCTTCTAGTAGCAGGGCTTGCCAAATGCTAATTGACTGTTAAAAATGTCCTCATCAAAGCGCAAATGCTGTTCAGCTAGCTGGCAAGCCAGGGTGTGAGTTACCCATTAGGCTTTTAAAAGCCAAGTTACATAGGTCTGGGAAGTTGACGCCCCACTTGAGTTGCAGAATAAACACCTGACACGTCTGGAGCTTTTAAAATGCTCTCCCCATGCCCTGTGGACTTGAATAGCTTTTTTTTTTCATAACTACATTCACTAAGCAGAGTCTAAGCTACATCCAAATGATGATCATGGATGAAAAAACAAGTGTTTACGGTGACCCGCTAAGGGTTTTTTTAAAATGTGGCTGAGCTCTTTTTTGCTTCTCTATGAAGAGGGTCGGAAAGTTTTTTAATTGATTAAAAAAAGGGTTTTTTTCTGCTTTTTTTTTCTCTTTAGAAATATCACCTGCACCAAATTTGGACTTTCTTGGTTTTGCTTGAGGATTTATTGGGGGTGGTCTCAGGGCACTTTAGGGCTTGTCTTCACTGCCACGCTGCATTGGCACAGCTGCACCGATGCATCTGCGCCGATGTAACACGTCTGGTGAAGGTGCGCCATGTCTCCCCTCGATGTAATTACTCCACCTCAATGAGAGGCAGAAGCAATGTCCTGGGAGAGTGTCTTCTGCCAACATAGCATAGTGTAGACACCGCTTTAAGTCGATGTAACTTATGTCGCTCGGGGGAGTGTTCGCACCCCTGAGTGACGTAAGTTACATCGATTTAAGCTATAGTGTAGACAAGACCTTAAGGTATTCAGGATGGTACTTAACCACATGCTTACCTCAAAGTATGTGAGTAGTACTATTGAAGTCAGTGGGTTTATTCACATGCTAAAAACTATGACCATGCTTATAGACGCCAACTTTCCCTCTTTCCTGTGGGTACTGACCCCCCTCTGCCCCCGGCCCCGCCCCCACTCCACCCCTTCCATAAGGCCCCCACCTAGGCCCTGCCCCCATTCCAACCCCTTCCCCAAATTCCCCGCCCCAACTCCACCTCCTCCCTGCACCTTTTCCAACTCCTTCCCCAAATCTCTGCCCCAGTCCCGCATCTTCCCTGCCTCCTCCCGTGAGCGCTTCATGTTCCCACTCCTCCCCTTCCCTCCCGGAGCTGGAGCACCCACGGAGTCGGCACCTATGAACATTCTTAAATATCTTTAGTCAGAGCCTAACGCCTTAATTGAAGATGCAGAGGTGTTGTCAAACAAAGACTGCCTTTATCCAAAATGTTATTTAGGCATTGAAGTTAAATAGATGTTCAAACAAGTCGATGAAAACCCCAATGGCTTTAAAGTCTAACTAAAATCCCTTTCCCTTTCAGTTACTCTACTTTCACTTTCTTAGCTCTTGTGATGTCATCATGTCATTAGTTCTACAGCATTTCATAAAGATGCAAAGTTCTAATGTAAAAAGCAAGCAAGGGAAAAAATCAAACCAAAACACTTCCATGCCTTCACTATAAATTATAAAGAAGCAAAGCAAGGGCAGTTTGGATTATGAGCTCTTTGGAGCAAGGACCATCTCTTTTTTTTTTTCTGTGCTTGTACAGTGCAGGGTACATATTTAGAGATAAAATTTCCAAATCCGTGCAGGGTCTGATTTTCAGAGGTGCTGGGCTCCCCTTCATGGGAGCTGTGGGCATCCAGCTCCTCTGAAAATCAGACCATTACATTTTAAACCCAGTTACTGTAAAATCAGCTCCTTCTCCTTCCACTCACCTATCCCAAAATGATTTCTTTGTTGATCCATGTTCTCCCTGCCCTAGTGGGCGATGCTGTCGCTAACACATGAAACAGTATGTTAGTGAGGTCAACAATGGCTGCGGGGAAAACATAACCCAGAACTGAAGTCTGGGCAGGTAAGTGAAGGAGAAACTGCTTTCCAGATAGTTTATTTAAATGTGTAAGTCCATGCAATCTGGGACTGATATTGGATCCTAAATACGTTTTTTTTAAATAGTAAATAAAACCTTTGAGGTCCACTAACTCAGGAAAGCAATCACAAACATAAACTTTGTCTTTTAAAAAGAAGATAGTGTGGTTTAATAACTATATCTCTTGACTGAATGTCATGACCCAGGGGTTCTATTCCTGGCTTTGCCACTTACTTACAGTATGATCTTGTCCAAGTCATTTAACCTCGTTGTGCCTCAGTTTTCCATCTGTAAAATAGGTGTGATAATACTTCTAGCTCACAGGGGTTTTGTGAGGGTTAATCCTTTAATATTTGCATAGTGGGGGTTCTGTTTGGAAGGCTCTAGACATGCCAAGTATCATTTGTTTTATTTTTATTTGTCTCTTAAAAACAGCTTTGATCTCGTCACTAATGGTGGAATTTCCATTATCTTACACTTCGAGCGGGCTCCCTTCATCACTCAGGAACACACGCTCTGGCTGCCATGGGATCGCTTTTTTGTAATGGAAACCATAATCATGAGGCATGAAGAGAATGAGATTCCAAGCTGTGATCTCAGCAACTTTGCCCGTCCCAACCCTGTGGTCTCCCCATCCCCCCTGACAGCATTTGCAAGTTCCTGTTCCGAGAAAGGTCCCATTGTTCCAGAAATTCAGGTATGAATCTTCTTTCTAAAGTGAAACATTTGCTCCAGGCAGTCCAGCGGAGCAGTGCATATGGAGCTATGCGCATCCAGGAGTGTGCATCCTAGTCTGTTTCTGTACTTGTTAAAACATTTTGTGACACTGATTTGGGCATCACTGGCAGCTTTCCAGAAGCCTAGAGTCCTTGCCTAATTTACACGATACATTTACATACTTTTAAAAATCAAAAATAGATACTTGGCCATAATGCTTGGTTTTGTTCATCTCTGACAGATAGATAATGAAGTGCTTATTCACCCACAGCAAAATCTGCACTGTCTCTTCTTTGTCCTCACCTCCCGTCTACAGGAAAAGGGTGGCTGTGGGACACATTTTAGGATGTAACAGACCTTCGGGGTACGTTTCAGCACCCACTGCTAAAATGCCTAATGCTGCTTTTCTGCTCTGAGGCAGAATTCTGGAATTGAACTTTCCCAAAGTTTGGGAACAGAACTTTCAGCCTTCAGATCTGAAGAGAATATTGTTGGGGTGAAATCCTGGCCCCATTGAAGTCAATATGAATTTTTCCTTCATCTGCATAATTCCCGCATTGTGCAACATATATTATAAAAACACCCTAGTGGAAAAGTGCTTGAAATTTTACCATTGCATTCTATTAGACACACTTCTAAATAGAGAAATGTTAGATACAATGGACATAATCACATTTATTCCTTGAGGGATATAGGAGTGATCATACATTTACAGAGGATTCCAAAGTACTCAGCGGTCTGAAATGCCAATGCTCTCTCACAGAAATGCAGCCATCTCTGGAGTACAGTGTTGCAGCTATTTAATTGTACACAACAGAATAACAGAGTTCTGCAACTGAAAGGGGAATTTTAATCAGAATGGTAATTTCTTAAGTTAAATTTCTGCTGGGACATCAGGGCTAATTCACAAGCAGTCAGGACCTTAGTTTAATCCAGGGGTGGCCAACCTGAGCCTGAGAAGGAGCCAGAATTTACCATTGTACATTGCCAAAGAGCCACAGTAATACATCAGCAGCCCCCCATCAGCTCCCACCCCCACTCCCAGCGCCTCCCGCCCACCGACAGCCCCGCCAATCAGCACCTCCCCCTCCCTCCCCGCACTTCCCGATCAGCTGTTTCGTGGTGTGCAGGAGGCTCTGGGTGGGAGGGGGAAGGAGCAAGGGCATAGCAGGCTCAGGTAGGGTGACCAGACAGCAAGTGTGAAAAATTGGGACGGGGGTGGAGGGTTAATAGGAGCCTATATAAGAAAAAGACCCAAAAATCGGGACTGTCCCTATAAAATCAGGACATCTGGTCACCCTAGGCTCAGGGGAGGGGATGGGAAGGGGTGGAGTGGGGGCAGGGCCTGTGACAGAGCCAGGGGTTGAGCAGTGAGCACCCCCCGGCACATTGGAAAGTTGGCGCCTGTAGCTCCAGCCCCGGAGTCGGTGCCTATACAAGGAGCCGCATATTAACTTCTGAAGAGCCGCATGTGGCTCCGGAGGCAGAGGTTGGCCACCCCTGGTTTAATCTGCCATCCAAAAGGCAAAATGACAGTATTCAAATGTCTTTGTTTCTCATCAGTTTTCGGGTCAGAGTATTATGTGTGTCATGTTGAAGAAATTGGCCAGAGTAATAGTTTCCTCGCTCAGTGGAGTAGGTGTGTGATGGCAGGGGATGGAGTAGCTGTAATAGAAACATTTAACTCCGTTAATGTTTAATTGAGCATCAAGATTTTTCAACTTGTCACATGCAAAACTGGCAGGCTTTGCTACAGGCAGGAGTTCCAGACTCTGGCTGACATTAAGGGGTTAAAAGAAAGAAGCGGAGAGAATTCCTAATAAGCATAAAGAGAAAGTCCTTATTTCTAATCAGTCTAGTAGTGGGTTGGCCACTGTTGTAGAGTATTGAACGTATTATTTATATTGCACTAGCACATAGGAACCCCGTCACAGACCAGGACCCCATTGTGCAAGGTGCTGCATAAACACAGCATGTGCATGTATATCTATCTGGATCTAGCTACAGTACTAATGAACAGATAGGCAGAAAGGTGGGGACAGTTTCTGCCTCTGTTACTCTTGTAAGTTCCAGGCAGAATGTGGCCCATCCTTTTTCCCGTGCCGGTTTTCTGTGGGTGTGCATCACCAGGACAGTATTGCTCGTGAAATGCAACAAAGCACAATATGCAACCAGTTTGGAAGGCCTTGTGATCCTCACGATTTGAACCACCTCTTGAGGCAGGATCCTTTTAAATGTATTTAAAAGGATCCTAATTTTTTATTTATATATATATTTTATATATAAAAATATATTTAAAAAGGATTTAAAAGGAGGTAATGGTCTCAAGTTGCAGAGGGGGAGGTTTAGGTTGGATATTAGGAAAAACTTTTTCACTAGTAGGGTGGTGAAGCACTGGAATGGGTTACCTAGGGAGGTGGTGGAATCTCCTTCCTTAGAGGTTTTTAAGGTCAGGCTTGACAAAGCCCTGGCTGGGATGATCTAGTTGGGGTTGGTCCTGCTTTGAGCAGGGGGTTGGACTAGATGACCTCCTGAGGTCCCTTCCAACCCTGAGATTCTATGATTCTATGATATTCTTGGAATTTGTTTGATGTGTATTTACTACTCCATTGACCCTTCCTCTGAAATGGTAGTCAATAGGGACAGCGAGAAGTCAGTTGTGGCAGCGAGAAGTAAACATTTCATACACCGAATTGAACCAGACATTGCAAAACAATACCTCGGTGGCAATTATTTCTGGCTGGCGTTTTCCTATAGGGGTTGTATGTGAAGACAGATTAGATGAAAGGGACCGCCTTCTTTGTATTGCTGCTCAGCTGGTCTCTGACTGAGCCTGCTGCCAGCATAGCTTGTTGCTAAGCTTGTAAAATCTATTTTAAAATTCCTGGGTTTTCCCAGATCTGTCATTTTTCACCCTCGTAAGTGCATAGGTATGTAAATTGAAAAAGCCACATTAGATAAAGTAAATATTTATGGACGTGGTGCAACAGTACTTTAGCTTCCGTGATGCGTCAGTTTGTCAAGTGCTGCTGTGCTCAGAGGTTGTGAGTTATCACTTGAAAAAGTACTAGGTCTTCGATAATAGCCCAAAACAGCCACTCTTAGGAGCTTCATTTCCCAGACTGGTGGTTATTTATAACTAAAACCCATATGAGAGGAGCATTCCAGCACAACTGAGGCTGTGTAAACAGGGGTCAAGTCTAGTGGTTAGAGCAGTGCACTAAAAAGAATTTCAGACTCCTGTGGTCTATTCTTGGCTCTGCCATTGACTGTGTGCCTTTAGCAAGTCCTTTTAACCCCTGTCTTTCACTTTCCCCATCCATAAAATGAGTAGGGCTGTTGTGAAGGCTGGTTTCTATTTATAAAGCATTTTTTCAGATCCTTCAGTATCCAAGGTACTGTGAAAGTGCTAGAAGTATTGTTATAGGCAGCGTAGGTAGCATTGCCTATAGTTCAGATTGCCCAGCGCTTTTCATGACAAGACTCTGTTTTCGGTTGCTAATACATTCTCTGTGCCGGCTGTCTGTCTGAGGCTGGTTTTTCAGACGGAAATTCCAGCTCAAATGGTTCGGCCTTTTTCCACGAAGAAGGTTGGGGGGAAATACACTGTTGTGCCCACGTTAAAAAAACATCTTAGAGCCATTTCACTGAGAAGCTCTTGCACCTCTGTGATTTGGAGCAGGACCTGGAAATGTGGCAGGGTGGCCCACCCTAGTTTCGAGGATGTGCCTTTTGCCATCCCCAGAAAATGTGCCCTAAACTAGCCAAGTTATAACGCTCCCCAAAATCTCAGTTCATATATGCTCAGTAGAGACTAGTGAGAGTTTAGCAGCCAAATTCTCTGAAGATTCCATTGGTACTGAGCACGCTCAATCCCTAGGGCAGCTAGGGCTGAGCAAGACTTTTTCTGCAGTTTCTTGTCCCATTTGGCCGGGACTGCAGTAGTACTGGGCACTGGGACTGAGAGGAGGAAAACGTTCTCTCCCAGGCTCTCAGTGCTCCCCCTGCTGGTGCCCAGGCAGCATGGAGGAGGAGGAGGAAGCAGGATGCCTGGAATCCAGAGGGACAAGGAATAAGGTGAGAGGAGAGCACAAGGGAGCGGGGGGGTAGGAGCCAGGAGGGGAGAACAGGGGCAGGAGCAGGGGATGAGGAAGGATAGAAGCACAAGGAAGGTGAAGGGCAGGAGGGGAAGAAAAGAGCAGAGATGGCGGGACATTGGCAAGAGGTAGGGCAGGAGCTGGGGAGCGAGGGGACAGGAGCAGGGTGGGAGAGGATGGGCAGGAACCAGGTGAGATAGCAGCAGGAGGAGGGATACAGGGACAAATAAGTCTCACTGTCTCACAAAGCATCCAGGAGATAAAGACTGTCACCAACAGAACGCAGTAAGATATGGGCAAAGCAGAGAAAAAGGAGCATTGGCTGAGGTCATCTTGGTTACAGATGGTAGGAGCCGCACAAATCATCCAGAGAGACATTCCTTGACCTCCACGAATAACCCTATATATTGTGAATATTTTATAACTGATGCCTCATAAGTGGGCTGGTTTAGAAACGTCTCAGAGAGCTTTTCTAAAGATGTAAGTGTCTGATTAATTGCAACTCCGCTGCCTTTTGGTGTCTGCTCAGTGGTGACTTAACACTTCCTGGCTGTTTTTCCTCAGGCCCTGCAAGAGGAGATTAACCTTGCTGGCAGCAAAATAAAGCTGAGTTACCTGAGCGGCCGCACGGCTGGCTATAAGTCAGTCTTGAGGATCAGCATGACCCATCCCACCATCCCCTTCAACCTCATGAAAGTCCACCTGATGGTAGCTGTACAAGGACGCCTCTTTAGAAAGTGGTTTGCAGCTGCCCCGGACCTTTCCTATTATTTCATCTGGGATAAGACGGATGTCTACAGCCAGAAAGTGTACGGCCTGTCGGAAGCCTTTGGTAAGCTGACCTCAGACCACATTCCTCTCTTGCTATCTTGCATGTAAGAAGTTGTTAAGTGGCAGCACACAAACCTTATCATAGATCATCCTGCTCTTGTTTTCTTCCCGTCACTGCCCTTTCCCGAACGTCATCACAGCATAGCCATTGTGGGCCCGATGCTCCACTGCCCTGCACATTGTGTGTACGCCTGTAGAACGAGTACACAAGGAGCGAAGCAATGGAGAATCGGGCTCTGTGTGTTCTTTGCACCAAATATTGAACCCAGCACCATCCATGGTTTGTAGCCAGCGGGATTCTGCAGCTGAAGCAGTTGAAGTCCTACAGGAGGAGGAAGCTTCCTTCCCCTTTTCACGGACATCACAGAGCCCACCCAGCCCAAACGGCCTGCCTGTCAATCAGTTGCAGCAGAAAGGACATCGGAGTGGGAGGGGCACTGAGCATGCATAGTGACTGCTCAGTGCCTCCCTGTCTGATTGACAGTCAGCCAGAGGAATCTTTAAAGGAGCCATGGTCCTTAGCTCACAGCTCTGCAATAGGGTTCAGCCAGGCGGAGTAGATCAGGCCTTGGCAATGGCAACAGCATTATGAGAGAGGTCCCCCTTTCCCCCTCCCCCCAGGTGTCTCCACTGTTATATTAAAACAACAGACATCCACCCCGATCCTGCTCCTCCTTGTTGCCCTTGGAGCAATTCAGGGATAACTGCAGCCCTGCAACTAGACTCCTCTTTGTTCCCCTGTAGCCTGAGTGGAGATATGCCTCTCAGGAGGAGAGCAGGGGGCTCATTGTCTCAGTCTGCAGAGAGAGAGAGAGAGTCTCTTATTCCCACTTATACATGGGGCTGAGCTGCCTTGTGAGAGGCTGGTTGGCATGACCTGCTGAGGCTTATGAGACCCTGTAACCCCGCATAAGTGACACTCTGCGTGGAGCAACATGTACAGATAACACATAGGGTTCTACCAAATTCACAGTCCATTTTGGTCAATTTTACAGTCATGGGATTTTAAAAATCATAAATGTCATGATTTCAGCTATGTAAATCTGAAATTTCACTGTGTTGTAATGATAGAGATCTTGACCCAAAAAGGAGTTGGTGGGGTCACAAGGTTATTGTATCAGAGGGGTAGCCGTGTTAGTCTGGATCTGTAGAAGCGACAAAGGGTCCTGTGGCACCTTATAGACTAACAGAGGTATTGGAGCATAAGCTTTCGTGGGTGAATACGCACTTCTTCGGATGCAAGCAGTGGAAATGTCCAGGGGCAGATATAAATGTGCAGGGAAGAGTCAGGCTAGAGATAACGAGGTTAGCTCAGTCAGGGAGGGAGAGGCCCTCTTCTAGCAGCTGAGGTGCTAAGGTTATTGTAGGGCGGGTTGCGGTACTGCTACCCTTACTTCTGTGCTGCTGCTGGCGGCGGCACTGCCTTCAGAGCTGGGCAGCTGGAGAGCGGTGGCTGCTGGCCGGAAACCCAGCTCTGAAGGCAGAGCCGCTGCCACAGCAGCAATGCAGAAGTAAGGATGGCCTGGTACGGTATTGCCACCCTCACTTCTCTGCTGCTTCCTGCAGAGCTGGGCCCTCGGTCAGCAGCTGCCACCGTCCAGCCGCCCAGGTCTGTAGGCAGCAACGCAGAAGTAAGGGTGGCTTGGTATGGTGTTGCCACCCTTACTTCTGCACTGCTGGTGGTGGGGCACTGCCTTCAAAGCTGGGCACCCGGCCAACAGCCGCCGCTCTCCAGCCACCCAGCTCTGTAGGCAGCGCAGAAGAAAGGGTGGCAATACCGTGGACCCTCCCCCCTAAATAACTTTGTGGCCCCCCTCCAACTCCCTGGTTTTGGGCCAGGACCCCCAATTTCAGAAACACTGGTCTCCTCCGGGGGAGACCAGATTTCACGGTCCATGACGCGTTTTTCATGGCCGTGAATTTGGTAGGGCCCTGTTCACAGAGAAAGAATTACCTACCTAGTGTGACTTTGGGGGCCAGATTTTTATGAAAGCCATGTCACACTCACAGTTAGTTGCAGCTAAAATTTAGCTGCCTCCCTACCTGATTAGTGGGGGTGAAATTAGAGGCAGAGTCTGAAAAGGAGGCCCTAAAAGGTTTATGCTCTTATATAGTAAAGTTATTTCTGGCAGATACCTACAAGACACCCTTCACTTTGTACCTGTGTCTAGGTTTTTTTGTATTATTCAGGAAACCTGCAAAGGCACTCAGAGGTTTAAAATACCACATTACTAGCCAAGTACACATATAGACAAATAAATATATTTTTTCATCAAAAGAGCTGGACGTCAGGAAGTTTAGATTTGAAATTAGACGAAGGTTTCTAACCATCAGAGGAGGAAGTTCTGGAACAGCCTTCCAAAGGAAGCAGTGGGGGGCAAAAGACCTATCTGGCTTCAAGATTAAGCTAGATAAGTTTATGGGGGGGATGGTTTGATGGGATAACATGATCTTGTCAATTAATTGACCTTTGACTATCAGTGGTAAATAGGCCCAATGGCTGGTGATGGGATGTTAGAAGTTACTACAGAGAATTTTTTCCTGGGTGTCTGGCTGGTGAGTCTTGCCCACATGCTCAGGGTTCAGCTGATCACCATATTTGGGGTCGGGAAGGAATTTTCCTCCAGGGTAGACTGGCAGAGGCCCTGGAGGTTTTTCACCTTCCTCTGCAGCATGGGGCACGGGTCACTTGCTGGAGGATTCTCTGCAACTTGAAGTCTTTAAACCATGATTTGAGGTCTTCAATAGCTGAGACATAGATGAGAGGATTATGTGGAAGCGTGTACCCTCGAGAGCCACCTGGCAGGGCGAGGGTATGTGTGCACCTGTTATCTACCAGGGCACAGTACTAAGGTTCGCGTGGATGTTCAGAGGGAACCCCCCTGGAGCTGATGGGAACCACACAGACACCGAGGCAATAAGGCTAGAAATTTCAGCTTTATTGCCAATGACACTTATAACCTAGGTTTACAATACACAATTAATGTGTCTTCGGTTCCTCCTTCCTCCCTCGGGGTGGGGACGAGACAGATATACCTGAGATGACGCGTCCTTGGGGCCAGAATGACGCGTTTTTGGGGGGCAGTTTTTTGTACCAAATAAGGTAAAAAAAAGAGACCTGTTTTTGTTTCTCCCTTGACTATTTCCCCATATCTGGTGGAGAGACAGGGGAGAACGGGGGAGGGGGGGGCTGCCCCCCTCAGCAGTTACAAATTCTGAGAAGTTGTTTTGTTCATTTGGGCGGTTAAGCAAGATCACTTCCCTGGGGGGTGAGATGGTGGTGTGTGCAATTCTGACTGCCACAGATAGCAAACCTGTTTAGAGGCAAGCAGGGCCCCTGAATATGTATTCTCGAGGGCAGGGCAGAAAATAGTAACCCGAGGGGAGCAATTCTTTTAACAGATTATTGCAGGAGTGGGTGGGTGAGATTCTGTGGCCTGCATTGTGCAGGAGGTCAGACTAGATGATCATAATGGTCCCTTCTGACCTTAAAGTCTACGAGTTTATGAGCTGAAAACAGAATCGTAGCAGAAAGAGGCGGGAAAGGCCTTTTGATTGTTCAATCCAACTCATCTCCCTGCCAATGCAAGACTGTTCCCTGTACTGCATATTTCTCCTGTCCAGTCTGATCCTGCAGAGTTCCTAATGTCAGTGCTCAGCACCTCTCAGGAGACAGTGGGCCCCTGGCAAGATCAGACCCTTGTTTTCCTGCCAAGAGTTGTTCCAAGTCCTGCTTTTCCTTTGTCTCCTGAGCAACGTAAAACTGACGATCCCTGCTCTGCTTCAGGTACGAGTGGTGAACTGGGTTTTGGGGCTTACTGCTTTTGAGGAAAGCTTCAAGAAGTCCATGTTTCACCTGAAGCCTTCTTGTAGGTGTTCAGTAAAATAATGGGCCTGATTCTCCTCTCACTCAAACTGATTTTACAGTGGTGTAACTACATTACCTTTAATGAAGTTATTCCTGATCTACACCAATGAAAGGGAGATAAATCAGGCCTAAAGACTCTCTGAGGACATTATGAAAACCAACTCCCATTCAACCATTTTGTCTGTATTAGTGATACTGGCTCAAATTAATCTCTGGTCTGTCTGTCGACTTTAATGGAGTTTACTGATTTAGACCTGCTTGGATTATGTTTTATTTTCTAAGACGGGCATGTTTCTCTGCCTCAGCCCACTGCATCACTGCCAGGCAGCCTTAGCACATGAGGTAATGAACAAAAGCAACATACTACCATTTTGGAATTCTGGGACCATTTTTGCTAAACCCTTGGGTCACCCATTGCTTTGAATTGTGTCTGTGAGTCGGCGCCTTTTGAATATTTAGCACATTTGTCCAACATCTACTGCTGTGTTGACCTTTTTTTATGCAGAGTGGCCTTTAAAGAGGAGAATATTAAGACTCTGCATTAATGTGATGGTATTTTAAATAGAATTGCCACTTGCCTGTAGAAATGGCCTTTCCCCCACCTAATTAAAGCTCTCAGCTGTGTGCTGAGTGTGCATTTCTGAGGTTATTAACCTATGGACTTCTTTTTTCCCCCTTTGCTCCCAGTTTCCGTGGGCTATGAATATGAATCATGTCCTGATCTAATCCTGTGGGAGAAGAGGACAGCGGTCCTTCAGGGTTATGAAATTGATGCTTCCAAACTTGGAGGATGGTCCCTGGACAAACACCATGCCCTCAACATACAGAGCGGTGGGTCGGCTTTAACAAATGACATGAGCGGGGTGATGCAGCAGTACAATGCATTGTTGCTTTTCACCAATAATAATTGAACCAAAGGGAAAACACACACACGCACACGCTACTCACAAATTATTCATTGTAACCTACATTTAGCGGCAGCTTTGTGTGGGCAACTCTGAAAGGAATCAGCTGCTGTCAATCTGTTGTCTATTTTTATGAAGTGTGCAGCTACCTATAAGGAATGGGATTGAGTTGTTTGGGGTCCATCAAAAAAAGTCCCCAGGCTGAACCCTACATAAGCACATGCAGTGTATGCACACGGTCAGATAGGGTCCATCCTTTGTCGACCCCATTGAAAGCAAACCCACCCACTACAATCACACTCAGCAAAGCATGGCATAATAATCACCTTTGCTGCCAGTGGTGAGAACGCAGCTTGGAAGGTGAACCTGAGGAGAACCAGTACAACACGATGTCTATCCTGCTCAAGAAAACCTAATTACTCAGCTTCAGAAGGCTTCCCACCCCTAGGGTGACCAGATGTCCCGATTTTATAGGGACAGTCCCGATTTTGGGGTCGTTTTCTTATATAGGCCCCTATTACCCCCACCCCATCCCGATTTTTCACATTTGCTGTCTGGTCACCCTACCCACCCCTAAGTTCCCTCTCCCTCAACTTCTGCGGCCAGCTGCTCAGCTAGAGCTCAGCTCTCTTTGAAACTGTAGCGCCTACATCGCTTAGCGCATGATGAGTGTTTAGAGACGGGGCATTGACCTGGACAGAATGACTAGAACATGGCCAAAGATGGAAAGTTTTCACTACCCTGTGCAATTGTAGTGAGTACAGAGAGAGTTTCCCCAGTTCAGACGGCACCACTAATAAAACTTTCCTCGTCTTCTCACAAACAACATATAAGTTCCCCTGGGCCCTGCTGATGAAACCTACCCCAGTTAATACTCCACCCAAAGTGAACTACTGCCACCCAGTATGTCCCTTGCCAGCAGACAACCCCAGTGGATACCCTCTCTCACTAGTGACAATTATCTTGACCTTCCAATCTCCACAAGTGGCATCACAGTGTTTCTCAACCCGTGGTCGCAACCCCCAGGAGGGCCCCGAATAGCAATCAGAGGATTGTGAGGCACTGGACATTTCATTACACTCTAAAGCAAAGAAAAGCTTGGTCTCCAACCTACCCACTCACCCTTACCCTTCAAGGTCAAGTCATCTCTGCCAACCCCTTGAAACACCCACACAAAGAAATGACAGAGGCTGATCATCAATGTTCCCTCTAATTTTTGACAGGCCGTGTGTGCAAAAAATTTCTTCTGTGCAAATTTTTGACAGGCTGTGTGCGCAAAAAATTTCTTCTATGCAAATTGTTGTGCTTCTGTGCAAACTTTTGTGCGCACGGTGTTTCGCCGTGTGCGCGGGGTTTAGGATCTGTGTGCACGCGCACAGCTTAGAGGGAACAGTGCTGATCATTGTTAGCATCAATATATCTTTATAGTAAATGGGGGGGGGGGCGACAACCTGAAAAGGCCGAGAAACACTGTGCTCTAGGAGCTACAGCAACCTGCCATGGGCCCCGGACATCTCCTTTTTCACAGGATCCCACGATACCTAGCGACAACCCTGGAGAGATCTCTTTATGGTGTAGCGCAACCTGAGTCTGGAAGCTGGGACGCCAGGGTCCTATTTCCTGTGCTGCCATTGATTCATTCTGTGACCTGGAGCAAGTCACTTGCCCTCCGTGGGCTTCAGTTTCACCATCTGTCCTTAATTCCCTTTCTGCTCTTATCATTTTCTAGGCATCTTGCATAAAGGAAATGGGGAAAACCAGTTTGTCTCTCAGCAGCCGCCTGTCATAGGAAGCATTATGGGCAATGGACGCAGGCGTAGCATTTCCTGTCCAAGCTGTAATGGCCTTGCAGATGGGAACAAGCTCCTGGCTCCTGTTGCCCTAACATGCGGGTCTGATGGAAGCCTTTATGTTGGAGACTTCAACTACATCCGAAGGATCTTCCCCTCTGGCAACGTCACCAACATACTGGAGCTCAGGTACACCGGGCAGCTTGCAGCCCGTGATAATTGTTCACTTTTGATTCTGCAGAAATGTTATGTACCCAGAGGGAAAATGAAACCAAAACTCTTTTTAAAAAACTAACCGAATGGGCCAAATTCACCTCTGGTGCAAATCCGCTGACTTTGACTTACACCAGGAAGGCGTGCGGCCTGGTGAATTCATCCAGAATGGAGTCACAGGCCCAAAATAGTCTATCGCATTTCTTACCCGCTAACTCACACTGAGTTAATGTGGCCTCAGTCTGATGAGAGACTAGTGGGAATTCTAAAAATTAACAGTCAGCCTCCGGGATAACCTACACTTGGAAGGACACACATCACTAATGATGATAGGTAGAGGGTACTCAGGACAGAGGATCATTCATACCTAGGACAGTGAGCTCACCAAGGAACTCAGAGTCTGTGACTGCTGGGTGGGTTTTTTGGGATGAACATACAAACACCCCCAACGAATTCTCCACTGAAAAAATAGGGGCTGGGTGAAGAAATTCTGTCCATCTCCCTTTCAGGGAGATGAAGTGCTGCCGCTTGCCCCTGCAGAAAAGTGAGGAGAAAACTTCCAGGAGGAAGAGGGAGATTTGCAAAGCAGCCTGCACAAAAGAGGGGAGAGAAGGAGGGCGGTGGGGAGGGGTGGGGCGGTGAAATACAGATGTGTCATAAATTTTGAGTCAAAATTCATTTTTACTCATCTGTGATATTTTTCTCTCCCAGACATTTCATGACAAACACACTGCCCTATTCAAGGCAGTGGATCTGATTCTGATCTCATGCTGTGGCTACCCAGGATTAATTCCATGGAAGTCAATAGAGTTAAACTGATGTAAATGACATCTGAATCAGGCTCAATGACTCTGCCTTAAGATCCTGATCTGAAACCCAGTGAAGTCAATGGAAACCTAACCTTTGGATCAGGCCCTAATACAACATGTTTGTAACTGGACTGGAGATTAAACTGTCCATTGGTGAATAATTCTGTATTGGGAGTTTTACATGGATATGTGTGTCGAGATGTCTAGTCAGTGGTATGCTTTGGTCCAAGCACTCATTAACCAGTACATTGCACACATGAGGATAAAGACAGGTTGCTGCAGATTTTTACGCTGACTAACCTATTGACAGAAATCCGTGCAGTTTTTCTTTGTTTTAAATGGTATTTTGTTATCTGGCAAATCCCAGTGACAGACTGTGGGATGCTACATTATAAAACTTTATTTTTAACGCTCTGAAACATCTCTCCACAGCTTTAGTGCCTACGTGCCCAGTGCTTCCCTTTTGGTGTGTAGTTCCAAAATGCTTCTTGTTATTTCTCTGCTTTTTTTCTGGTGAAAGTATTCATTACACTTTTGAAAACCCAAACGTACCAAACTCCTCCCGCCAACACACACAAACAGCTACCAAGAACTCATCCATAATAAACAGCATCCCAATGGGACGTAAGGGCATAGATGAATCTTTTCAGTATTGACAGGATACTTGTAAGCGCCAGTTTCTGAGAAGCTCTGAGCACCCATGGCTCCCAGAAGATGAAGGTGCCTGTCATCTCTCAAGACTTGGCCTAAAAGTGTGATACTTCTCACTCCCCTGAGACGTGACTGTAAAAATGGTCCCTACTTAACTCAGCAGATTTGTATTTAGAGTCATGTCTGCTGACAAAAATACGGCCCCAGTCCTATGGCGAGTTTCACATTGGAGGACCTTCATTGACTTAACTGCAGCTTATTGCAGGATCTGTGCCTGAGGTTGCATTGGGTTATACTCCTTTTCGCCCTGAGGAATCAATGCTGCTCAAAAAGAGTGAGCTAGATTCTATTTTTCCTTGCGCATCAGCAACAGAATTGTTTACTAGTCAATACACCTGTGCAAACCCACAGAAGTTCATTGGGTGCCACTGAGGGCCCAGTTTGGCCTGTAGGACCTTTTATTATGGGTGCTGATGTACAAGAAGAAAAGAATCCAGACTGAGATACCAGGGCTGGCACTTAGAAGACATGGCGTTTTCTATGTAACCTGAGCTCATTCAATATAGAAAATTATGGAGAGTCAACAAATAAGGAACTCCATGATAACATATTTACAGTCACTTCTCTGAGTGAGCCACAGATTGAGTAAGATACCAGGACTCCGAATATTGAGGAATGGTTCCATGGTGGCCTACATTAAGGTGCATAGCATCCTTCCAGTGCTGAAAGGTTATTTTAGTGGTGGAGGTTGTGATTTCCGATGGGGTCTAAGGTAGATAGGTGCCCAAACCCCACGGTAATTGCATGGGAGTTGGGTGCCTCACTTCCTTAGGCATTTTTGGAAATCCCACCCTGAGTTCTTTTTGTATTTCAGCATTGTTAGAAACACCCTGTGCGTATAGGTCTGGTTGTACAGTCCCTGATTGAAAAAGAGCAAATTGGAAACCTTGAAAGAGTGACCTTGTTGGATTCTCCAAAGAGCCACGAAGTTTAATTTACTCCTGTGTTAATCCTGCTGGAGCCATTACTGCTTTATCTGTGAAAACACTTAGGTTACGGGGGCCAAAAAACACTTCTTCACTCCCGTGTGCTATAAACTAAATGGGTACAGATGCAGGTTGACTAAAAGCTATGGGGGAAAGCCATTGTTTTGGCCTAAATGGATTGTATCTGTGCCTCCTCAAGCAGCATTTTGTTTGAGATTCACACCCCCCACTGTTTGGTACAGTCTCTTATAGAGTGCAGTGCTCTTTTCAGTAGAGGAGAGGCAACTACAGTGTGGCTTCCAGCTAATTACAATGGTGTATGTAACTTGGCCCTTGAAAAAAAAAATCCTACTTGAATTCTCTGCCATGGTGTCTCTGAGATTCAGGCAGTGAACATAAAAGAAGCTGGCCAGAACAATTCTGCTGATATATTGCCTTGTAAAATAGAAAGAACCACAATCAGCAACAGTGAAAAAGCTGTAAAGCTTACTAAAGAAACAGGCTTCTGTCCTGACATTATATTCCATGACAGATAATTAAATGTAGTGAGTGTCTGTGTGTGTGTGTGTGTCTGTGTGTGAAGTGTGCCTGGCCCCATCTCCTGCATAAATGAGTACCTCTGAGCTGGTGAGATCATACTTCCTTTGTGATATGCAGCAGTACATAAGTGAACTCACTGACAAGTAATATCCAATATAAAGTATATCAGTGTCATGCCTGCTAAGTCTTTATTTATTATTGCATTGTATGGTACAGTTACTGTCAAGTTTTCAATCTGCTAATAATGCTTCTAACTCAGCCACTAACACCTCATACTTTCTTCTATTCCCTGCTTTCCTGCCGTCTGTCAGAAATAAAGATTTCAGACATAGGTAAGCCAACCAGTGGAGAATTTTATGCCTCTGCCTGTCTTGTTGCATGTTGTTATATGGTGAGCCACAAGTGCCATTTCCAGATGATTCAATAGCAAATGAAGCCAGTGTGATTAAAGCTGATGTAGGCGATCAGTCATCCAAACTGGAAGCCATTAATCATGCGTCAGGGTCATAACGCAATTCTGCTTGGTCTATAAATAGTCATAGTCAGTCAAAATAGAGAATAAAGGTGGGAGGGAAGGGGGAAGAAGGCCCTTTGTCAAACAATTGAGTGAATGGCAAGACTAAGACAATTATCCATGTAATTTAAAAGGAACTCTGGGTAACGCACTGGTTAGTGTGTGTTACGTGTCCTCCTCCCCAGAGAGCCACAGCTCTGTTACAGCCCCCAGCTAAGGGAGGTAGGCCTAGCTAAAGCTCTGGAGGCCCATACTTTTAGCCTGGTTTGCTCCCCAGTGATGGTTGTTATAAAAATTGGGACTTGCCCTCGATTAGAATGGCTGTGAGCCTGGGTCACTAGGTACGAACTTCCTTTATCATGGGGAATTATTGAACCCTTAGTGTCCATTCTGCAGCCCTCTTTGTGTCTGATCCACAGTGGGTAGGAGAGCACTTTGGAGCAGGCCCTGAAAGGATCGTCTGCAGTCTCTAGTTTATGCTGCATTCCAAATGCATGGCATTGTTGTGAGGCTTTATTTCTGTTTAGCACAACTTGAAAGCTTGGGCATCACAGGCCAACTGAAAGAGCTACAGGGCCAAGCGTAAATTCTGTTTCCTGCAGCAGGTAGTTTCCTTCACCTAATCACACATGAAGTGTCATCCAGGACAAATGGCATAGACCTCACACAAGCGGCAGTAGAATTCATCCCACTGGGATCTGCAAAGGTGCTCAGTGCTATTCAAACCAGCAACACTGAACTCCTCCTCCATGGGGATTCAGCACTTTATAGTTGACAGCAAATGTCTGTGATCAGCAGTGGCCAGTTCCACAGTAGGAAGTCCTGGGAAAGAGCGGGAAGGAGGGCACTCATGCAGGCACAGGAGAAAGGGTGAGTCAGGAACTAGCACAGGGCGAGTGCTATGGAGATTGTTTCAAATGTTAAAGGAGAGAAATGAAATTTGAGAGACACAGACGAAAGTATAGTCTTTGTGCCCAGAGCCCTCACCTCACCGGCTTGGCAACACCTCTGCCTGTTCCTCCTAGGAACACAGAAGTTGCCATATTGGGTCAGATCCATAGTCCATCTAATCCAGTATCATATCACGGACAGTGGACAGCACTGAATGTTTCACGGGAAGGTGTAAGAAACCCCACAGTAGGTGGTTAAGGAATAGCCTGTCCCCCAGAGAAGGTTTCCGTCCTGACCCCAATAGTTAGAAGTTGGCTTATATTATGAAGCAGGAGTGGTTTTCCTCAAGGTCCTCCTTAAACACACCTCTTCTGACAAGCCCTAGCCTTGCACAGGGAAGTATTCACAATATAAATGTCCATAATATCACAGAAGCAATAAGTTTGAGTGCCACACTGCTCTACACATTCACCTTGCTTTTTCTTGCCTGCCTTCCTCCCCCTTGCATTTGTATGTGGTCTGTCTAGAGCACGAGCTCTTTTGGGGGCAAAGGTCATGTCTTTTCATCTGCTTGATATGTTGTTGGCACTATCCTGTCCAAATAATAAGAAAAGCTACAGAACCACAGGAAAGGGAGGATGTATCATGAGAGAAAATTTTGGACAAGCAAACCCAAAGCAATTGGGGTATTCAGTGAAGTCAGAGAGAAGGCCTGGTGGTTCGTAACCCCCAGAGGCAACAGGTGACTGTGGCATTCTACATGGCTAGAGACAGATGAGAATGAGCAGACTATGGCCACCAGAGAGAAGAGTACTGAGAGGAATTCCACACAGCTAGAAGTTTTAAATTGATACCAGGTCCTCAGTATGAAAACTTTGGAAGATACCTCTCAAGATCCAGCAGATCCAAGGGAATGGAGAGGTGTACAGAGCACATATGTGGATAGCAGTTTGGCCCTACCTGTAAGAAAATCAGGCTTGCCCACAAAGAGTCATCCAGCCATTCTAGGAAGAAAGATGATCCTTGTTGGGTATTAAGTATTCAGAACAACCAAAAAAACATTCTGCAAAGGACAGATGGACAACAGAATGGTGTGCTGCCTACCCGGAGCCAAGACACTAGACAACACAACACTCTAAGATGGGATAGGCTTCTGAAGTCGACAGACAAGGATCCATACTAATGGCACTGTGTTGTGGGATATCGCACAGATAGTAGATTACTTCAGGGGACTCAGCAATGTGGTGATGAAGAAGAAGAAGAATATCCAAGCAATCTCCTCTAAGATTTTTCCTGTCTCATGAGCGAAAAAAGACAAACGATTCTGGTAGTGAACCGCTGGCAAAGTGATGTAGGGTGTAGGGTTTTGTGGAACATTGGTCCACCTTCTATGGGTAGAGGGAGCTGTATATTTTAGATGGCCTCCACTGCAGGAGAAAGGGGACCAATATCCTTGAGGACAGGCAGGCTAGAGTAGTCAGGATGGGATTAAACTAAAAACAAAAGGAGAGGCACAAATGGGGGAGGTATGAGCAATCAGTTAGCACAAAATAGAGATGCTGAAAACTAAATTAGTTAAAGAACCAAATAACATAAAGAGAAGAAATTATTGAATTATCTGTACACCAATTGGAATTGCTCATTTTTTAGCATAGTTGGTAAAAACCTGGTTTCATGATTGGAATGTTAAAATCAATGGTTATAACCTATTTAGGAAGGCTCAAATGGGCAAAGAGTAGGTGGAGTGACACTCTATGTCAGGGGTAGGCAGCCTGGTGTCACGCGAGCTGATTTTCAGTGGCACTCACACTGCCCAGGTCTTGGCCACCGGTTTAGGGGCTCTGCATTTTAATTAAATTTTAAATGAAGCTTCTTAAACATTTTTTAAAACCTTATTTACTTTACATACAACAATAGTTTAGTTATATATTAAAGACTTATAGAAAGAGACCTTCTAAAAATGTTAAAATGTATCACTGGCACGCGAAACCTTAAATTAGAGTGAATAAATAGAGATTCTGCACACCACTTCTGAAAGGTTCCCGACCCCTGCTCTATGTCAAAAATGACATTACCTGTTTGACTCACTGATAGCTCTGAAGAAAATGATCTTGAATGCTTATGGATCAGTGTGCTAACAGATAAAGCACAAGATGGGGTATTAGTTGGTATCTGTTACAGACCACCAAATTATACTATGAAACAAGATGACCACCTCTTTACGCACTTATCTATAATCACTGTCACTGATCGGTCCATCAGCCCTCATGGAAAGAGCACCAATCACAACACGTCAGACATGTTGTTCTAGCCAGTCCTCCAACTACCCGCTGGCCAAGCCATCACTAGCTTATCTATAATGTGTAGGGGAAAAACTTTGTGATCATGGGAGAACATTAATTTGAGTGACATATGCTGGAGGTCTCATGCTGCCAATACTAAAACATCCTTGGAATTTCTAAACGTTATAGATGACAATTTCCTAACTAAAAAAGTAATGCCGCCAACATGGGGGAAATTTTATTAGGCCTTGTCTTAACAGATAAAGAGGAACTGATTACAGAACTAAAAATAAATTGTAGCTTAGGTACAAGTGATCATGACTTGTTCACATTTATAATGTGAAAGCAGAACAATGTTCAGTAATATATATACTTAATGGTGCCAATTTCACAAAGCTGAAAACAATTATGAGCCAAATGGGCTGGGAGGAAGAATTTAATCAGAAAAAATTCAGTGATAACTGGGAATCATTTAAGAACACCTTACTAGAGGCCCTAAAAGAGACAATCCCATAATTGAGAAAAAAAGAAGTGCTGGTTAAAACACAACCACTTGGTTTAGAGGTAAAGTGAAGGCAGCTATAAAAAATTTTTTAAAAAATTATAACAAATGGAAGAAAGGGGAAGTTGATAGTAAGGAATATAAATAATAAATTAGGAACTGTAGAAAATTGATAAGGGAAGCAAAGGAACACAAGAAGAAAGCTATGGTCAGAAGACTTAAAGACAATAAGGAGGAGTATTTTTAAATATATTAGGGACAAAAAGAATCCTGTCAGTGATATTGGTCCATTACTAGGTGGAAATGTTAGAATTATCAATAATAATGCAAAAAAGGCAGAAGTATTCAATACATATTTCCGTTCTGTATTTGGGGAAAAACAGATGATGCAGTCTCGTCCTATGTTGATAACACTCTTTCTATTCCACTAGTCTCTCTGGAGGATGTTAAACAGAAGCTACTGATCTTAGATGTATTTAAATCAGCAGGTCCAGATCATTTGCATCCAAGAGTTTTAAAAGAGCTGGCTGTGGAGCTCTCTGGACCGTTAATGTTGATTTTCAATAAGTCTTGGTCCACTGGGGAAGTTCCAGATGACTGAAAGAAAGATAACATTGTGCCAGTGTTTTAAAAGGATAAATGGGATGACCCAGGTAATTATAGGCCTGTCAGTCTGACTTCAATCCTGGACAAGATAATGAAAAGGCTCATACGGGACTTGATTAATAAGGAACTAAAGGAAGGTGATATCATTAATGGAAATCAACACGGATTTATGGAAAACAGATCCTGTCAAACTAATTTCGTATCTTTTTTTTATTAGATTGTAAGTTTGGTAGATAAAGTCAATAGTGCTGTCTTAATATACTTAGACGTCTGTAAGGCATTTGAGTTGGTCCCACACAACATTTTGATTAAAAAACTAGAATGATATAAAATTAAAACGGCACAAGAAAATATAAAATCATCACTGATAAAATTTGCAAATAACAAAAATTGGGGGAATGGTAAATAATGAAGAGGACAGGTCACTGGTTCAGTGTGATATGGATCGCCTGGTAAACTGGGCACAAACAAATGAGTTTTAATACATGTAAATGTGTACATCTAGGAATAAGGCAAGTACTTACAGGATGGGGGACTCTGTCCTTAGAAGCATTGACTCTGAAAAAGATTGGGGGGGTTGTGGTGGATAATTAGCTGAACATGAGCTCCCGGTGTGATTCTATGTCCAAAAAAGCTAATGCCGTCCTTGGATGCATAAACGGGAATCTCGAGTAAGATCAGAGAGGTTTTTTTTAACCTCTGTATTTGGCACTGGTGTTACTGCTGCTCTAATACTGTGACTACTGATGCCCACAATTCAGGAAGGATCTTGATAAATTGGAGAGGGTTCAGAGAGGAGCCACCAGAATGATTAAAGGATTAGAAAACATGCCTTACAGTGAGAGACTCAAAGAGCTCGATCTATTTAGCTTAACAAAGTGAAGGTTAAAGGGTGACTTGATTACAGTCTATAAGTATCTACACGGGGAACAAATATTTAATAATGGGCCTTTTAATTTAGCAGAGGGAGGAATAAAAAGATCCAGTGGCTGGAAGTTGAAGCTAGACAAATTCAGACTGGAAATAAGGCATACATTTTTAAAGGTGAGAGTAATTAACCACTGGAACAGTTTACCAAGATATAGGGGGGATTCTCCATCACTGACAATTTTTAAATTGAGATTAGCTATTTTTTCCAAAGGATATGCTATAGGAATTATTTTGGGGAAGTTCTATGGCCTGTGTTATACAGAATGTCAGACTGGATGGTCACAATGGTCCTGTCTGGTTTTGGAATCTATGAATCTAGGGATATACGAATGTGATCTCTGTCCCCATGTTTTCCTAACCCATCACTTTAACATATGCTGTATAAGGAAACCAGACCTCCCTGGTTGCGTTTTGAGACCCAGGTCTTCAGCTGATGTAAAGTGGCACAGCTCCAATGACTTTAGTTCAGGATCTGACCCTCCGTGTCCGCATGACATACTGAGATGACATCATAGTGCTATGCCACAAAGTCTTCCAATTCTCCTGGCTACAATTCTGTACACTCAATTGTGGCTGCTGCAGATTATAGCTCCAGAGGATAAAGCACCAAAGCAGGCTCCCGTGGTTCCTCCTGAAAATAAGATGATGTGCAGGGAGATATCTGAAAGGAAAATCTACTCATGCTCCTTGCTCTGAGCCTATCTCCAGTGGTGGCAGCATCAGTGTGGTGGATAAATATCAGGAGGCTACAACTGATTGAGGCTTCAGATGATTACAGAACCCTTTGTCTGCTTTGCTACATTATATAATTCAGAGATGAGAGAGGATGGAAAGAGGGAAAAAACTGATCTGTGTTGCCCCAGGCGGACTTATTTCAGTTGTTGTTCAGTCCAATTTGCTGCTTGGGTTTGCCTATTGATTGGGACATTAAATAAATAGACAAGACCAGTAACTGGAATTTCACGGCCTCACTGCTCTCATCTTCTCACTGATGGAGGGAAATAGTTTTGAACTTTTATAGTAATAACGTGGTTTATTCATCGCCTTTCTTCCTGAAGGATCTCAGAGTGCTTTTACAGCTGGATACCTCCACAACCACACTGGAAAATGATGCACAGCTGGTTCCGGAGTAGAATGATGCATCTAAGTAGGTCTCAGCACAACAGTACAGGTGGGAAAGTTGGGCCAAGGCCACTGGGGCAAAATCCTACTTAACATTGGTACATGATCTCCTGGAGGCGCATGTCACTTTACATAAGGAATAACGATGTGATTCCTGCCCTGAGAAGCTTGCAACATAAAGGCCCATCAAAGTCAACGAGAGCCTTTCCAATGACATCAGTGGCCTTTGGATCAGCACCTAGGAGTTCAGTTGTGCATGATGATACTATCCTGTAGTGTAATTTACATGGGAAGTGTTGTCCAGGATAGTGGAGTTACGCTCTGCTTTTGGGAAACAAGCCATAGGATCTTTAACTTCCACCTGGAGGAAGTTACCAAAGGTGTGCTACTCTCTGCAACATCTCATCCACTGAATGGCACCTGTCACGATACCGCCTTTACTACCATAGGTCTATGCCAGCATTAACTGCAGCCCTTAGTCCTGGTGGGTCAAACTCACCTCTCTGCAGGTATCGACCACAAAGCCTATTCACTCTAAATAGCACTTAATCCCGGTTCTAAGGGCATACTGAAGTGGAGCTTAGGCCCTGTACTGGCCCTTTGCACAAGGGTGACGGTTACCTGATGTGACTAACCATAATCATCTGACCTACTGCTGCTAACAGAGACCTGCTTGCCACAGGCGATCTCCCTCCCAAGTGTGATCAGATCAGAGGATAGGCACAGCTTCTGGTTTTGTCTAGCAGCTTGGCTCACTCCATCAGTTATTGTTGCTCTGCCTGCTGCTTTCTGTTGTTTTGGGAGTGCAAAGGGGTCACGCCATAAGACAGAGAGATGGACTAAGACTTGAACCAATAGGAATTGACTGGGTGCTTGTTGATCCCTGTTGTTGGTCCAGTGCAGTGCAGCTGAAATGACAGCATTTGATATAAAGCCATTTGCAACAGTAACAACAAAGCCGGCTTTAGAAGGGTGATTAGTTGGCTGAGGAGCCTTTCACTGCTGGATCACTGGTTGAAATCCAGACCAGGCTGCAAGTGACCCAAAGCGATTACCATCTGATGAGTGGCTTATTTAAAATAAATCTCTACCTCCTACCCTTCTGAGGTTCACTTTATTAGTAATTATAACCATGCTACTGTGATAACAGGCATTTGCAGAGGATTAACACTAGCAGCAGACAGTCCGATTTGTCCTTAGAATCTGTGAATTAACACTCATTCACTCGCTCCAGGAATCTAAAAGGAGAACCTAGATTAGTAACTCTTAACCTTGGGTTACCAGGAGCTGTTACCAATATTACACAGAAGGGACAGCTGTTAAAGTGGCTGATGAAATTTGGGCAAGAGGTGGCATTTTGATTTTTTTTTCCTGCTAATTGGAGCTGTTCTACTTAGTTCTCTGATCGGTTGTTAAATTGGACTGGCATTGACTTTGGTGTTGATTTTGCTTTCATTCTATGCAGGAGTTAAGATTAGGGATTATTTGAGGCTCTCTTTTTGTGAGAAAAGTACAGCTAAGACAAACCAGGATACAAACCACCAGAGCAAGGCTATGAAGTCCAAATGACAACAGTAATATTTAGCGCGGGGACTGAGAGTCAGGACTCCTGGGTTCCCAGGAAAATGACACTATGAAATTGCAAAGTATTCTTATTAATGTCCTCCTCTGTCCACCCTTTTTCACATAGTAGAGATTATGAACAGCTCAAAGGCTGACTGACATTCAACTGAGCCTTGTAAAGGCAGTTAGCTGAAAACACAAGGGCCTGATCAAAATGGATGGTGGATTCCCATAGGGCACCTTCTTTCACCAGGGTGGAAGCCACTTGCTTAATGTGAGTGACATGTAGGTAAATGAAATAATACCCTACCAGCCTGCTGTCATTGGAAAGGAATACAGATGGAGACTGAACTGCCAGGTGGAGCTGTCTTGAAGGTCAGAGCATTTTATTTAGCACGAATCAGTGTCATTTGTGGAGATGAAATCTGTTCAGACTTTAATAGGATAAATCACAAGGGATCTTCCAGGATAAATCAAAAAGGCTTTTTTTCCAAAGCAGTAAGTAATTTGAATGAAGAACCAATGCATGGCTTTTAAAATTGAGAACCATACAGCATTTTGAAAAGAAAGGGAGAGAGCAAATCCTAATAAAGGGGAAGGGGAATCAGCATTGCCACAAGACATCCCCAACTGGCTGCTCTTAGAATAACGGATCACTAGGATGGCTTAATGCCCATTGAGTGCAAAATCCACCCCCTGAAAATTTGCCACTGAATTTAGTGGGGATCTGATGAATTTAGAGAAAGTGGAGTATGTGGGAGGAGAAATTTTCAAACATGTCCTGACAGTTGTTACCTTGCAACTCCAAGAGAAAAGTAGAGCTGGGTTCATGCCATAGGTATGATTAGTTGAACACTGTTGATTCCCAGGCTCAGAAGAGAGTGTAAATCAATAGCTAACGATGGCAAACACCTAAGTTGAATAAGAGAGAGATAATATTATACTGTATATAGTTTCCTCCAAAGACCTTGGCTTAAATACGTCTAAATTCAACTCTACTGCTGTTTCCATCTAATTCTATTGTGCAGTCTCTATTTAGACTCTGTTGCTTGATCCATTTCTGACTTTGGTCTCAGTAGCATTTCGATAAAACAATATATTATTTTTTAGTCTGCCCACACTGTTTTCTCAACCTGCTTTCTAGTTTTTCGGGAGGCAGCGATGTCTAGTGATTAGAGCAGACTGGAGTCAGGATTCCTGGGCTGTAGTCCCTTCTCCGCTGCTGGCCTGCAGTGTTACTTTGAGCAAATCATTCAACCTCTTTGAGAGTCATTTTAAAAGTTTGATCGATGCTCCCATTGAATTCAATGGCAAACCTCCCATTTACTTCCACAGGCGTAGAATAGGACCCTCAGGACTGTGTTAAGTAAATGAGAGTTTTGCCATTGAATTCAATGACAGCAGAATCAAACACTGCATGAATAATAATACTTAGCTCTTAGATAGTGCCTTTTACCCCTAGATCTCAAAGCACTTTACAAAAGAAGTTTTTTTTTTCATTACGACCATTTAACAGACGGAGAAACTGAGTCATAGAGAGGCGAAGTGACTTACCCAAGATCAAATTGCAATGACTCCCACCCCAGTTCCCTATATATTGGACCACATTGCTTCTCTTTAATTGGCTTGTGATGGACCTAGCCTTAGTACTATTGGAGTGTATGTGATAATGAGCTAAATCCACCGGATGCAGCGCTGCAGCACTTCTTCAGCATTTTATTCCTCCAAACTATTAATGCTGCCTGGGGTGCTTAGGGAAACAAACACTGACATCTACCAATGAAGATAACCCTCCCGTATATTTGTTTTTCAGCCACAGCCCAGCTCACAAGTATTACCTGACATCAGACCCAATCACTGGTTCCATCTACCTCTCCGACACAAACAGCCGACGCATCTATAAGATCAAGTCGATCTCCGTCGTGAAGGATGTTGTCAAGAATTCGGAGGTGGTGGCAGGGACTGGGGATCAGTGCCTTCCCTTTGATGAAACCCGCTGTGGAGATGGGGGAAAAGGCACTGAAGCAACACTGACTAACCCCAGGGGTAAGAAGCAGCCTCTTTTTACAAGCATTTTAAAGTGGGCTTTGAGAAAGATGCCAAACCAACAGTTCTGGAAACAGATCTCCTCTGTCCACAGAACAGGTATACAAGCTTCCCCAGGGCCAACCGCTAACATGTCTTAGTCCTGAGCTGGAGGGACCGCCACTAGGGATGAGTGGATCATTCAACCTTATGCCCTTCCAGTCCTTAGCCTTCTATTGAGACTGCTAAGAATGATGCCAGTTTGGAGGGGAGTAATTGTATGGACATGTGTCCAATGGGAACTGTACTGAGAGGACCAATCCATTTCAGATACCACTTACCCCCCAAAACACCATGAGAGAATTACAACTTTTGGTCACTTCCCATCTGGACTACATTCAGTTAAATTCAGTTCAGTTCATCGAGATTTTATTGGCATAAAAGGCTCTGCACGTGTTGCTGCATATAAACTAGATACCCCCTCAGGTATCTCTCAGAGGTAAGTTGAAGCCAGGGTTGCACACTGCAGTTTGATCCCTTGTGAACCAGGGCTTGTCTACACGGGAAAGTTACACCGGTTTAACTACAAATATGATTTTAACCAATATAGTTAAGCCCATGCAAAAGGCCTTGTGGACACTAATTTTGATACCAAAATGTCTTATTTCAATGTAGTTTAAACCTGTTCTGGTCAATTTAACCTAAACTGAAATAAACCTGCTTAAACCGAAATAGGAGAGTTTACATAGACTTTTACACTGGGTGAACTAATTTGGTTTAAAATCACACCTTTAGTCAAACCAGTGCAACTCTTTATGTAGCCACGTCCTCAGACTGGCCATCTAAAGTTGACAAGCTCTGCATGCAGTTACCAACCCCTGAGCCAGCCACTGCTCCTCGATAAATCCAGTCTTAAGACCAGATTGCAGTGAGGCTGTGATATATGTAGGAGAGAGGGTACTGTTGGCTTTCACAACTTTATTCAAACGTTTCAACCAAAAGGCCCAGATACCTTTCCACTGACTAAACTAGGACATATGCGTCCCATGCATGTGTTCTCACTGGGATGGTGGCCTTTACACTCATTTGGTTTTGCTCAACGTTGACAGGCTTGTGTTGCAAAGGCTTGTTCTCACTTTAATTATGGATTGTGTTCAAATGCAGCGACTGGGTTGTGGCCGAAGGAAAGTCAGCCCTGCAGCTTTTTTTTTGTTGAGGAAATACCTTCATTCATACTATATGATGGACGTGCATGTGTAAAAGTGGGGGAAGATCCTCTGCAGAGACTGATGGATGCTGCTGTTATCGATGAGTTATATGCGCAAGGAGCCCCTTCTGCTGCTCTGGTTGCATGTCTTGTTGCCTGTTGGTTAGGAACCTAGGGAATTATTTATGAGGTGTTGGTTTTAAAAACGAAGAAATCACACTTGGGCATCCTGCCCAGCTACATCTGCACATTTAGCATCAATGTGTGGCAGGTTTCTCTCTCAGTCACAGTGAGAGGTTATAGGACCCCATTTTCCATCAGCACTCCCATCTCCAAGCCTGTGCACCTGGCTGGAATCTCTGGAGTGGGGGGACCTCCTGACAAATACATAGAACTTTTCATGTGTCACTTTCACAGTGGAGCAGTGGAGGCAGCAGGGATTTGTCTCTCCTGGCTAGACGGGTTGGGAAATGATTTTTCTTGACATACCAATGACATTGTCATGGCAGCCAAGAAACGAGAACCGATTTAGTGACCTTTTGTGTTGGCTCCAGTTGTGAATGTGTTTGTTATGCGTGGGCTAGTTATGTTTCCTGGCAGGATGCTGGGGAAATTAGCCCAGGATGCTTCATGCTGCTCTGTACCAAAAAATACTGAAGGCGGAACTGCTCCCTTTATAACATTCAAAGGACCGATAATGGCTTCCTGGTGCACTCAGAACTCCCACTGAAGCTGCCATTACATGAGGATGACAGTATGTACAGTAGGCATAGGATTTACAAAGTCCATAGCTATGTTGATGGGTTGCTGAGGAGAAGTCACCCCATTTTACAAGGGGGAATGGAGTGAAAAGGGATGTAGAGGGACAACATATGGTCTAATAGATCCGCATGGGACAGGGAGTCAGGAGACATGAAATCCAATTTCCTGCACTACTTAGCTGTTGAATATTGGGGTCAAAAATCAGGTAAGCTCTCTGGGCCTCCATTTCCCCCTCTGGAAGGTGGGGGAAATCATACTTTCCTTCCTCCTAGGGGTGTTGTGAGGCTTAGCTAAATAATATTTGTAGTATGTTGTTGTGAAATTGTGCAAAGTATTACGGGGGCCACTGAGGGGAGCAGAACTCAAGAGTTCTGAACTCCCAGCTTCATGATCCATCCTCTCAGTGATATGAACTCTTGGGAGGCTACTCCACCTCAGACGTTAAATCGGTGTGAATTCATGCATTAAGGCGTCTCTGATATTTCTTGTGCTTCAATGTAGAACCCGTTTGGCTTTTGGAAATTTTGAAAAATAAAACCGCATCGAGGGTGGGAACAGCAATCACAAGCAACAAACTGCCAAAACATGTCACATGAATTTTCATATACATTTTGTCCCCACTTTCATCCAGCTCTGATTCCACCCATGAATTTGTAGAGTCACCTGAATTAATAGCTCCGACTAGTGTGACTTGCTCCCCATTCATCTCAATAAACACTGAAAACGAATGTTGACAAAATAATGTAGAGTAGAAAACTACTCTGTGTGCCAAGCTGGCTGTGTATCCAGGAGTTCGGGCTTTTGAAAGCAGGGAAGCTTTTGGAAGCTTCATTCTGAAGCTAGCTCTGCAAGGCTCTACTCTTTCTAAGCCTGAAGCCACTTCTTGACCCAAAATATTAATCTAGGCATGGGAGCAGGAACTTTGGTTTGCAGCAGAGAAGCAAGGACCCCTTTCCAGCTTGTGTGCAGCTACCAGGGAAGCAGAGGCCTTTGCTTGCATGGACAGCTTCAGCAGGGGGCTCTCCCACTTGCCAGAAAATACTCAAGAAGATGAGTGTGACAGTGTTGCAGAGTTAGCTGTAGCCGAAGGAGAATCAGGCCCAAGGTATCAAAACCCTCACCTGAACTCTCCATGACCCATTCCCTTCTTGGCTCCTCTGCTGAAACAGGGCATATTAGAAATGCAGCAGATCAATCGATAAAACATGAGTGGCAGTTGCATGGTCGGTGGTATCTGTTAATCACTGGTCTGGCCCTTCCAATTCATTTGCCACAGAGCGTGGCAGAGCTTTCAGATGCTAATGAATTTCAGTATACTCTGTACATTAAAGTGTTATCACTTTCTAATTATCATCTGCTAATACTGATCTTATTCTACAAGCAAGCTTTACCAAAAAAATATGAAAACTCCAGCTTGTCAGTGTGTTTTGTTTCCATCTAAGCACTCGCCAGTGGGTCTTGTCACGAAAATGTTGTGGCAGTGAAATTGCCAAGAAGCCTGCAATTAACAGAGATCCAAGTGACAAGACTGACACAATAGGAAGATCGTTTCAGAAGAGGGAAAAAAGAGTCCATCCACTCAGCGCCACAAAAGAGATGCAAAATGAAGTAATTAATTTGAGGACAGATCATTTCTGTCGGTGTGTAGTACTGAATGCATGAGCAAAACCTCAATTGTTCACTAAGTGCTCATCAGTACTAGCAGAATAAAAAAATAACAGGAAAGACAAGCACTTATCCAGCTAGACAAGAAAGCTCCATGTATAGGTTTCTTCTGAACCTAACTAACTTGTATTCAGGATGGGAGGATTAGAGGAGATCCCATTCCTTTAGAGGAGATCCCATTCCTTTACATCTTCTCTGCCCTTGGACGAGGATCTCCATTCAGCACTGTATGTTCTGAGCTGTGCACCATGAGCTGCCGCATTCATTTCATATGATCTTATTGGGATTTTTTGTTAATAGGTTCCCATGTGTAGGGTAACTACTTTTAGCTGTTTGTCATTCCTAGTCTCTGGTGTCAGTTTGCCCTGCAGCTTTCTGCTGGCCTGTCACCATGGCACGAGGCCCTGACGTTACAAAAGAAATGCCCTCATGACACAGCGTTCCACCAGCATAACTCATAATTATGACACTTCAATGGCACCGCACGCCCTGCTTGCTCAAGGATGTTGGACCACCCCAGAGGAACTGGGGTGATTTCACATGTGTCAGCCCAGATCTTAAAATTCTGAGGTGCCGTACTGCAGTCCTTACTCAGGTAACATCAATGGGAATCTCATCTGATTAAGGTATCTGCATAACTGGGCTTTTGATTTGCAGGCCAACCATCTTTAATTCTACTTGTGTTGCTGTAGATAAACGAGAGAAGGCTTGTGCCAATGCAGCTTACACTTCAGAGGCCTTCAGTTCAGCATGCACAACATGCTTGTCTGACAGTGAACTAGCCTCCGCTGTGCCTACGGTAGGTAGCCTGCCCAAAAGATGGAACTTCCTATAATTAACTCCCCCAAAAGGGTCCCCTTCCAGAGAGGAAAAATGAAAATTCCTTTAAGAGTTGAAGGTGGTAAATTAAGCCCGAGAATAGCCCTGACCACTATAGTCTGCTACACAGTAATCATCAGCTACTTCTCTCCCTCCACAGTGAAAACTACCCATTTCAAAGGCATCTGTCTAAAGGAGGGTGGAGCTCCTCATTATGAGAACATCAGATAGTTTAATTCCAAGAAGAGCAAGTAAAGTGACCTGGTATGGAATACACACCATACGAAGAGAGGCTGAGGGCACTTATTTAATGCCTATATCCCATCTCCTGGGTTTGATCTGCGGTGAGTTCATGGGGCAATGAGGGGAAGCTGAGAGGACTCTAAACAACCTTCCTTTCTCCCCTGACAGCCCCCAGCCTAAAGAACAGCCCCCACAGTCTAGCTGGAGAGTCCACTAGGGACCATTCTGTTGGCCCACAATCACCAGAGGCACTGCACAGCAACCACACCCCCGGCAGCCTCTAACGTGCCCTCTTTTCCACTCCTGTACTGCCCTCATACACAGCCTGCATGGAGAGCGGGATGGTGACATAATAGCAGCATTAGGATTTCCCTACATCAGGGGAATCCCCATCTCCTCCTTAGGCCGAAGCTTTCACTAGGCGACCCTAGGCAGTCATCTAGGGCGGCAGGATTTGGGGGGGCGGCATTTCGGCGGCGACTCATTTCCCGGCTGCAATTCGGCAGCAAGAAAAGCGGCCGCCGAAACACCGCCGAGAACACGGATTCAGAGGAGCTGCCGCCAAAGTGCCACCGATTACAGTGGAGGAGCGCTGCCCCCTAGGGTGGCAAAAACCTTGGCACCGCTACTGCTCCTCCTTCAGGGCAGCTTTAAGCCAGCAGGGAAAGGGGGACTCAGGCTAAACAAGGATCAAGCCCTTTTCTTCCTTTGTCTATACCACTGAATTCTCTCTTTCTCCGTTACTGTTTAACTAGACGAGTATAATGTTTAACTCACTAATGCATTTGGGGTTACAATTTTTAGGAAAGATAATTATGCAAAATAAATTTGCTTTGTGTTGGTGGTTAGAACCAAGCCCTGGAAGCAAATATACACATGGCCTGATTTTGCTGTAGCTGGCTAATCAGCCCAGACTGCATTGCCCAGACATCAGACCCAAGTGTCAACCGCTGTGAAGAGCTGTCGGCATACTTTGCTGATAAGCTCAACCGAAGACATATGGAACTAACTAGGAAAGAAAATTCCAGCCCTGACCAAATTGTATTATCCACCCCCCAACCCTGATTGAGCTTGGCCCCATCACATATGCTGAAGCTCAAGAAGCTCTGAAAAATATTAAAGCCACAACCTTTGAAATGGGTTTGAAACCCCCTCTTGGCTGATCGAAACCAGTGAAGAACAACTAACCCCACTACTAATGGAAATAGTTGATGCCCTTCTTCAGAGATGCACACCTACCAAACCCTTTGAAAAGCACAGTACCACCCCAAGTCCAACCACCCAGTCCTGGGCAGTATAACTGAGAAAGTAGTAACCACCAAGCTCTAAAGGCAAAATCTCTAAGCTCATATTACTGGACGTCTCTGCAGCCTTTGACACAGTGGGACACAAGCTACTTCCAACCCATCTACATGACGTAGCAGGAGTAACTGGACCAGCACTACAGTGGTTTCAAGCATTCTTCTGCCGCAGAACTCGGAGAGTGGCGCTAGGTATCTGCTTCTCCTCTCCACAGGCCCTCACCTGCAGATTTCCACAAGTATCCATAAGGCACATGCCCCAGACTGGTGGATGAGGTAGTGAGATGCCAGGGCTCAGCTGCCGACAGTATGCCAGTGTTATTGCACTGGATATCTCATTCTAAACCAATGCAACCACTGCCACTGCTAAAACTTCCAAATGCGGCTAAGAAATCAACTCTCGGATAAAGAACAGCTGTCTCGAGCTGAACCCAAGCAAGACCAAAGGGACGCTAGTCGGAAAGGGGACACGCTTCAAAGAACTGGCCAAGATGTTGGCTCCACCTTTCATTAAAGGTGTACAGCCCCCTTCATCAAAGTATCGCGAAGCCTCAGCGTCCTGTATTACCCCTCGCTAAGCTTGTATGATGCAGGTAGCATCAGTATCTAAAAATGCCCTTTTTCACCTCCAGCTCGCTATGAATTTTTGTCCTGTACTCTCAGAAGTGGACCTGGACACAGTGATCCTAGCATTCATGGCTTCCAGACTGGATTTCTGTAATTCACTGTATCTGAAGTTGAATGTGAAGATGATGTCCTGACTTCAACTGGTACGGGATGCGGCCGCACGCTTTCTCCATGGTTTAGGTCACCATGAGCTCATCAGGCCCATGCACAAATGTCAGGCCCAGTCAGCTTCTGATGTCAATGTAAGGCTTTGGTCCTAATCTTCAAAGCAATTAATGGTTCAAGCCGCAGCTACATCAAAGACTGAATTTCAAAGTATAGTTGCACTCCTCTGGGGCAGTGCACATCACAAAGCCTGGGACAAACCATGTGGAAGCTGAGGCCAAAGCGTTCTCAGCCAGGCGATCTGGTTATGAACCATACTCCCAGAGGAGATCAGGGGAGCCAAGCGTCTGACTGTCTTTAGGAAATGATGCAAAACCTTCCTCTTCAAAAAAAGGCCTTTTGAGCAGTAGAATGACACTCCCATCACTGTTACCTTCTCCTATCCAAAGAAACCCAAACCCAAAATACGAAATTAATAGAATCTAAAAGATGGAAAAACCCTTCCCCAAGCAGAGTTTTAACCTGAAAAAGGAGACCTGCCAGAGACTTCATGAAGTCCACTATGGACTTTCAATATTGCCATTCATTTTATATTGAAGGGGCTCAGATATTACAGCGATGGGCAGCTGTATAAAACACTAAGATGGAGAATACCATTAACTTCTACTCTTGATTTATACCAATATGAAAGAGAGGTGAATGGGGTCCTTGATTTCTGTTCCTGGCTTTGCCAGTGACTCACTGTGCGACCTTGTGCGAGTCACATTATCTCTCATTTTTCCCATCTGCAAAATGAAGATGATCATCCCTAGCTCATAAGGATGCTGTGAGGTCTAATTAGTAAGTTTAAAGCCCTATGAGAGCCTTTAGGGGCTTTAGAAATGCAGAGTATAGATAGCCTGGGAAAAAGAGAATTAAGAGGTTGTGTAAACATGGCAAGTGCTTGAGAAGTGATGCTAGAAGGGGCTGAGGGTGGTGAAACATGGAGCAGTGGTCTGAAGCTAAAGATGGAAAAGTTCAAATCAGACATTTAGAATGTGTCTTATGAGAAACAGAAATGCTGTGGGATTAATATATGGAAAAGCTCTCCTCGTTCCAGGGGACTTGGATTGACCTGACTGGTCTTTTCCAGCATTTCTCATCCATAATTCTCAGATAAGCACCCTGGTATCGTCTCTTCATTTAAACAATTTGGCCCTGATACGACAAGCAATATACAGTGTTTCTAAGCAATGATGCAGAATCACTAGGAAATCTTTTTCTTTCAGCAATACATTGAAAATCCAGTACTACGTTCAAAGAATGGACAGTGATTCCTAAACAAAATTGTAGGGCCTAGTTCTCCGCTGCGGTTAATTGCTACTGACTTCAGTGTAGTAGTCTCAGGTTTCATTGGCCCACTGGTTGGCCAAATCAAGTATAATTAACTTTTAATTCATTAAATAAATTTCTCCCAACGTCCTCATTCACCTAGGCCCTGAACTAGTGCCCTTTCACTCCAGTGGGAGTTGGCACCAGCCCTTAGACATCATCATTTATAAAGAGGCATATGTCGAGCAATGCTAAGAAACATTTGTTGCCTCAGCAAGGTATTTTGTTATCCTCTGGTGACCTTTCATTCGTGATTTCCCTACTCTTCTCCTTCCTAGGCATCACTGTGGACAAGTTTGGGTTGATTTACTTTGTAGACGGCACCATGATCAGACGTATTGACCAGAATGGGATTATCTCAACCGTGCTGGGCTCCAATGACTTGACATCTGCCAGACCTCTCAGCTGTGACTCCGCCATGGACATTTCTCAGGTACCAACACTTGTATCAAATCAAAAGATCAGGCCAGTTTTACTCTATGATGTTTAAGTCTTGCTCTCCTATAACGACGAGGTGCAGGCTTACTTTTTTGTCACTAGATAATTTGGCACAGTACAGCTTTAGGACTGAATCAAATTAACATCTGGGAAATAGTGATTGGATGCTGTGGTGCCAAAATTAGCATCGGCTGGAAAACAAGTATCTTGAACTGCATCAAATTGCAAATTGGTTGCCGCTACCGTCATCCTGGGCTTTTAAGTCCTGCTGGTTAAAGGCAAAAAAACCCCAAAGGGATTATTTCTTTATTTGTGGCTGGGACAGTAGGCAAACCTGTTACTGGCCAGGACTCAATTTTCTGGGGTGCTGCCCATCCCATCAAATAGTGCCAGTTTGGAGGTACAGTCATTTAAAACCTTTTTTTGCCATGTATTATTGGATGGCCGGAGGAATGTCACCCCATTCTGCAAAAATACAAATCCTAGCTGGTGGGCTAAGTACTGTTATTCAGCCACAATGGATATCAATGGGGTTTCCCTTTTGTAGCTACCTACATAATGTTCATGCTCCCGTATGGAATCTATTCATGTTTCCCTCCCCTAATTTGAAAAGATTACTCTCGCTTCTTTGTAGCAGGTTCCCACTGTCCGCAATTCATGAAAAGGCTAAAATTACAAGTTTAAAAGCTCTCATGCCTCACATAGAGGTAAATTTTGATACTTAAAGGCCATCTTGCAGCATAATGGCCCCCCTCTCACAAGCATATTCCTTTCTTTAAGAGGATCTTAGTGCCAACCAGAGGAAGTTTATGGTGGACCAGGCTTTTTAAAAATATATTTTCAGCTCGCTTATAGCTTTTATATAATAATGTCCTCTTCAAACAGTTCTGAGATGGGTTCAAAGTATGCCATCTCCCCATTCTTTAAAGTGAAAGGAGCTGTTCTCAGATAGCTCTGAGACAGACACAACAGACAAGTTTTAAAAAAACTCCGCTTGGGGAACTCTCTTTTCATCATTTATAGTGACTAGAAAAGTCTCAGCAGTCAGGCCCCCGAGGCGCTGCGAGACCAGAAGGCATGAAATATTTAGCTGCCAACATTGACAAGAAATGGGTTTTAAGGAACTGAAAATTTCCTTGTCAGTTCAGAGTAAACTCTGCTCTTGATGCTAACTCAAGGCTGCAGTGGAGCAATGCTGTAAAGACTATGGGAATGTATGGAGACATGCATTACTGAAGGGAAAACCACAGGCTATAATGTTGTGCCACAGGAAGGGTTAAAGTAGGCCAGAGCCAAGAAAAGCTAGGGATTTTTGAGAATGTAGCAGATGGAGACTAGACGGTGCTCAGCTCGCTATATCTAGCACTGAGACTCATACCTCACAAGCTAGGGTGTTAGAAGTCACAAGACCAACCTATGGTGTAACTGGCACCCTTTAATAAATAAGTGTAGGAAGAGTTTGAACATGAAGAAGAGAAGAGTGAGGGGGGATTTGATAGCTGCTTTCAACTACCTAAAAGGGGGTCCAAAGAGGATGGATCTAGACTGTTCTCAGTGGTAGAAGATGACAGAACAAGGAGTAATGGTCTCAAGTTGCAGAGGGGGAGGTTTAGGTTGGATATTAGGAAAAACTTTTTCACTAGTAGGGTGGTGAAGCACTGGAATGGGTTACCTAGGGAGGTGGTGGAATCTCCTTCCTTAGAGGTTTTTAAGGTCAGGCTTGACAAAGCCCTGGCTGGGATGATCTAGTTGGGGTTGGTCCTGCTTTGAGCAGGGGGTTGGACTAGATGACCTCCTGAGGTCCCTTCCAACCCTGAGATTCTATGATTCTATGACTGAAGGATCAAAACCAAAGCCTATGTTCGATGCTCTCTAGCAGTGACACTCACCCAGTGGCTCGAGAGCCATGTGGGGCTCTTGTGGTGATCTGACAGGAGCTCCTCTAACTGTGCTTGGTCTCATCCAAAGGCAGCAGTGAGCGTGAGTTCTCTGGGCCTCAGGCTACTGGGATCCCCTTCGCATCCCTCCAAAGAGCTAGAGAAGGTGGGGACAAGGAGAAACAGCAGCCAGGGATAAGGTGGCAGAAAGAGGAGATGTATTAGAGAGGCAGAGTGGCACCCAGTAGCGTAGCTAGGGGGGGAGCAGGGGGAGCAGCCGCTCCCCCTTGAGCAGAAGCGGCGGAAGCGGCGCCTTTTTTTAGCAGCACTAAAAAAAGGCGCCGCTTCTTTTTAAGCGCCGCTTCCTGCACTCACCCGGCGGCGCTCCGGGTCTTCGGCGGCATTTCGGCGGCGGGTACCACCGAAGACCCGGAGCGCCGCCGGGTGAGTACAGGGGGAGGCGCCTTTTATAGCGCCGCTCCCCCTGCGCTCCGGACCTGGCTGCGCGACTGGTAGCACCCTAACATTTCACTGCAATGTCTGTGCCATGATATGTGTCATTGTAAAGTCACAATAGCGCCACATTACCCCAGTGTATGGGGTGTGTCCGGGGGAAGGAAGCGGCATAACAGAAGCTGGGAGGGGATGAGCATCTCCGCTCTGCAAATTCCAAATTGGCATATGGTCCCTTAGGGACTACAATCAGCTGTCATATGTTGTAGCAACCTAGCGGGTTACTCAAACTTCCACCAGGGCCAGGACTGGCGCTGCTGCAGCTTGGGGAATGAGGGAACTGGACCCTAGAAACTTTCACTATGACTAGGACTATAACCATGAGAGATCTTATAAGAACGGTTGGGCAAAAATCTGTTTGAAAGCCTGGCCAGGAGAGATTCTAAGGGGACCAAGAATATTCTCCAGACCGACCTGCTCTCCATCCCTCCCACTGCAGAATCGCACATGCTGCGTGACACCCTCTTAAAAGTATTTGGCTCCCTTCAGCTCAATGTCGAACCACTTCTTTGTAGGTGAAACAAAATAAAATTATCTCAAGGTGTATTTCTGCGGCTCTTATTAACACTGAAACGTCTTGGAATATAAAAGGATGCTAAATTATATTGAAATTTTCACGTTAGAGCTACAGGTTACCCACGCAGAGGTAAAATTCACTTAGGTTTGGCAATATTCTTAGCAAATCAAACAGTATCCTCAATTGAGAGGCAATATGTTCCATGGTTAGAGCAGGAAATTGGGATCCCAGATTCTCACCTCTACTCCTGGCTCACTGTGGCTTTAAGCGCTCTCTGCCTCAGTTTATCCATCTACAAAATGGGTTGTTATAATAATACTTCTCTTTACAGGGTTGTAGTGTTAGTAAATCACTTTGGGACAAAGGTGGGGTGTACAAGTGTGAAGTATTATTATTACTTAAACTTGGTCTTCCATAATGCTTAACGCCATGAAAAAACAATGTGAAGCAAGCATTTGATTTCATGCAGTGAAATAAATAAACTGAATTGACTGAGGATTCATATTTAAAATAGACTTTATTTAACAGTTTCTTTGTGTTGTTCCATTGTTAGGTTCGTCTAGAGTGGCCCACAGATCTGGCAGTCAACCCGATGGATAATTCCCTGTATGTCCTTGACAATAACGTTGTGTTGCAGATCTCTGAAAATCACCAAGTGCGCATTGTGGCCGGGAGGCCTATGCACTGCCAGGTTCCAGGCATTGATCACTTCCTCCTCAGCAAAGTGGCAATACATGCAACTTTGGAATCTGCCACGGCTTTGGCCGTCTCCCATAACGGGGTCCTCTATATCGCTGAGACCGACGAGAAGAAGATCAACCGCATCAGGCAGGTCACCACCAGTGGGGAAATCTCACTTGTTGCTGGTGCCCCAAGCAGCTGTGACTGCAAGAATGATGCCAACTGTGACTGCTTCTCTGGGGACGATGGCTATGCAAAGGATGCCAAGTTAAATGCCCCGTCCTCCCTAGCAGTGTGCGCCGATGGGGAGTTGTACGTTGCTGACCTTGGAAACATCCGAATCCGCTTTATTCGGAAAAACAAGCCATACCTCAACACGCAGAACTTATATGAGTTGTCCTCTCCTATAGACCAGGAACTCTACTTGTTTGACACCAGCGGTAAACACCTTTATACCCAGAGCCTACCCACTGGAGATTACCTTTACAATTTTACCTACACTGGAGATGGAGACATAACCTCGATCACTGATAACAATGGTAACTTAGTCAATGTCCGGAGAGATTCCACTGGGATGCCACTCTGGCTGGTGGTGCCAGATGGCCAGGTCTACTGGGTGACAATTGGCACCAACAGCGCTCTCAAGAGCGTGACAGCACAAGGGCATGAAGTGGGTCTGATGACGTACCATGGCAACTCTGGTCTTCTTGCCACCAAGACCAATGAAAACGGATGGACAACATTTTATGAGTAAGTGCTGCTAGGATAATATGCCATTGGCACCATTTTGTATTCCAGGTAATGTTAATGGAATAAAATTCACTGGATGAAATTCACCCCAGTGTAGAATGGCCCAAATGCAATGCATCAGGTCCCACGTAAGCCCTTAATATAGATTTAAGTGGCATATAGTGTGGACTGAACTCTCTGCACTGAGTGAATTTTACCTATAGATTTAGGCTGAGATTTTCAAAGCTACTTAAGGAATGTGGATGCCCAATTCCCGTCAGTGTTAGTTGGAACTGGAAAGTTAAGCTGCATATTGGAAAATCTTACTGGGCTTTGAAAATCTCAATCTGGGATTTGGAAAAGATCTCTTATTATTATCATTATCATCCAACATCACACCTAGGATCCCTGGTGGGAGCTGGTGTGTTAATGCATCAATGATCCCTTTGGTCAGACAGAGCGTTGCACAGGGTCAGCTCAGGCTGGCAGGGGCAGTCAGTCAGCCCCTCTTGGCTGAGTGTCGATAGTACTCCTTTTCTGGGCTATGGAGGGGTTAGTTTCAGTCCCACTGGGATGTGCGGGTTTTCCCTTGTACTTGGTGGGGTCAGCTGGTACTGGTCATCAGCGAGCCTGGAAACCCCTTTGGTTCTGAAGTCTCTATTGAGGGGTCTGTAGGGAACCATGGCCCACCCACTCCACTTGGTTCCAGCTGAGGGTCCTTAAACCAAACACGCAGAATCAATCCTCAACAACTCCACCTACTGTGCCCTCAGCTCCTTCCTACCTCCCTGGGCCATGTAGGCTTCTCCAGCCTGTAGATCTGGTCGTCCCTTCTCTGGGGTGTTGTCTCTAGGAAGCTTCTCACCAGCTTGCTGGCAGGACTGTACATCTCCAGCCTCCTTGCTCCTCTGCAAGGCTCCACTCCTCTCTGCTTCTCAACTCTTTTTTTTGGCCTAGCTGTTGTAAGGCTGCCAATCAGCGCTGGCAGGTAGTTGCTGCATTCACTCCTTGGTTGTCAGGCCAGCATGGGTCTATAACACCGATTGATACCTAGTCATGGACCAGGACCCCATGTGCTAGGTGCTGTACAAATACAGAAGAAAAAGAAATTCCATGTCCCAAAGAGCTGACAATCTAAGTATAAGACAAGAGACAACAGATGAGGACAGACAGAAAGGGAGCAGAGTGAGACATTATTGGTCAGGATGATAGGCAGTGGTCTCAGCACACCAGCAGTCCGACTGTTGTTAATTTTTTTGTTGGTTTCATGGCAAAGGAGAGTTTTAAGAAGGGATCTGAAGGATGATAATGAGTTACTTTGCAGATGGTTATGGGACCTTCTCCCAAGTGTGAGGGGCAGCATGGGAGAAAGCATTAATATGCTTATTTGAATATTTTCCAAGTGGGCAAAGGAATCTAACAGTCTCTCGTTCACTCCCCTGCCAGAGCTCCTACTATATGTGCTCCAGTGTTTTGTCCAATCTAGTTTTAAATGGCTCAGGATGTAGGACTGACACCACTTCCCTAGGAAGACAATTCCACAATCATTAGATTATAATGTCGCTATTTTTGTTATTGGTATGCTTTGTTAAGTGCCAGCTGTGTGCTCAGTGCTGTATAGGACACTCCTTGTCCCAAAGGACCCACAGAGAAGACAGGATGTGCTGGGAAGCCCGAGACGGGGATGATTTGGGGAGGGTGTTTGGTTTAATTTAGATAGTGCATCTCTAGCTGGTAATGGGAGAATGGTTGGTGACTTGGCAAAGGCTGTCCCATACAATTTACCTTGCACTTGGGAATTTTTTTCTGCTATGCAGTCTACATTTTCCTCTGTTTATTCCTACCCTTAACCCTTTGTAATCACTCTTGGTGTTCCATCACCATGTAAGCAGTGTCCCTGTAGAGAAAAAACAGTGTTCCCTCTGATGCACCTGATTGTTATTCCATTTCCCCATATTTTTAAATGGTTACATGGAGGTGCTCAGGTACCATAATATTGGGCCCAGTATAAGAACCTGACTAGAATTGAATGTATATGCGGGATAAGCTGAAACAGAGATTTGGAAAGAGAAAGAACCAAGAATAAACATTGGCCAGATCAGCGTGTGCTTCACTGAAGCTTTTAAACTTTGGTGACCCTATTTTACCCCAGTTGTATCTCTATTGTCTCTAGCTGAGTTAGACCCAGGATCATTTTGGCCCTTTTCATATTAACATGCTCCAGACTCAGATTACAGGGTTTTTTTCTTTTCTTTCTTTCTTTTTTCTTTTTTGTGTGCTTAATATTTAGTAATAATACCAAGGTCTTAAATAGCACTTTTTATCAGTGGATCTCAAAGGGAAGTAAGTATCATTATCTCCCTTTTAAAGATGGGGAAACTGAGGCACAGAGAGGCAGTGTCTTGCCAAGGTTACCCAGCAGTGGGGCGAGGAATACAACCCAGGTCTCCTGCATCCTGAGCTCTAAGCCACACAGCCTCCAGTTATTGCTTGTCCTGCATTGAAAGGGGCTGGTGCAAAGCCTCAGCTAAATCAGCTGATGGGTAATAGCTTATTTAGGTTCTGTATCCTACATAGCAATATTCCTCAGTGATTCACAATTCCTATCTCTCCACCTCTTATACCAGTGTTGCTCTCTGGGGAGCGGGTTAGCGTAACTAGTTCTCCTTTTTCTCTAGGACTGGAAGCTCACTGCAGCATCGTAATGTTGTGCTAAATCGAGGCACTATTTCCTCTCTCCACAGACACCGACACTTATGTCTAGCCTAGGGGGATCAGGTGTGTTGGAGAGCCCAAGCTTCAGCCCAAGCCGCAGTGTCCATACTGCTATTTTTAGTGTCCTCTCTCCAGCGGCAATGGAGACAAACCCTCAGAGGCCCTGCACTTGACAACAGAGCTAACCATGGAAAATGAAGCAAACTAAACGTTTGGATCGTTAACGATCACATTTATCTCCACCTCCCCCATAGTTTTGGACATAGACATCAACACAAGAGCAAATTTTAAAGTGAGAAGGGAAAAAAGGCGAGCTGCTGTGTGGGTATATTCCTGAGAGCCCTCGGTTATTTCTTGCTACACAACCAATGGGGAATTTGTGAAACTTATTCTGGGCCAGATGTGTCCCTGGTGTAACTCTGGTCATTTAGTGGAGTCACATGATAGCTTTTAACCTTCTGTAGCTAAATGGAAATGAGGGTTGGCTAGAGGTTGGCACAAAGGAGTGGAAATCAGGATTGATCTGTGTTCCTGACTCAGCTACTGATTTGCCAGGCTAAGGTGCACCAGAGTCTGTGTACATCACGGTGCTTCTATCAGGGCATGTTTCTCTAGTTCAGACAAATCCCATGTTCATTGATGATTGGAAAGTGCTTTGAGGTCCTCAGACGTAAAACACCCTAGAAGGTGAAAGTAATTTAACTGCAAGTTACATAATGCTCCAGGGGCCCCAGTGGACATTTCCTCTTTCTAGGCTTTACCTTTACTCCCATCGGCAAATGCTGGCACAGGATGACATTAAATGATCACCCTATAAGAAGAGAGAAAAGGTGCCGTACTGAGCAGCAGGTGGCAGCGTGCGTACTGGAGTGAACGTGGAAAGGAACAGCGGGTAGGTGCCAGTGTGGATACGTGGTGCTGCTTCAGGGGGACGTTGGAATGTGTCAGAACGTGCCTGGGGACAGCCACTAGGGTCACATCTTGCCTTTGACTCGTGTGCAGAGATGAATGGTGAGAGAGGGTCAGGCGCTATTGAACACTTCAGCCACTCACCAGGCATTTGTTTGCCAGTCATTTTCTCCCTGTGCTGTTGCTAATATTGGGGCAAATCATGGCTCTTATGCCGCAAAGTGCCCAAGACGCAGCTGAGTTGGTGCAGCTCTAGTGTGTGGAGCAGGAGGCAGGATGTGCGGGTGTAGCATTGGAGGTCGGTCGGGAGCACAGCATGGAATCCAGCTCCCCGGGGGCTCCCAGCATATCCCGACTCAGCCTGGGGAGGGGGAGGTCTGCTGCAGCACAGAACGACTGGCTGTTCCTCCCCACGCAGCAAGGGGACAGGAGCTGTGCTGACTACTGTACTCAGGGACTGCAGAGCGGCTCCATATCCCTTGTAAGTAAGCTATTCCTTCCCCCCGGCCCATGCAGCAAGCCTGGTGCTGGGGTTAGCGTTGGGGATGGGACTTAGCAGGAGGCTAGCCTGTTTTGTCACCCTTCTCTTCTTTGAGAGTGAAGCTCACTCCGGTGCAGCAAAAAGGCCTGTACCCCTGTGAAGTTCACTGTGACTCTGATTGCCCAGCAACTGCATTAAATACTCACCTTCACGTTGAACCTTCATCAGTAATAACTGATGGGAAAGAAAGCGCATCTGAGAACCGCATCAGGCTAAAAATCTCTTACCGTCCATCTCCTCAAGCCAGAGAGAAGGGATGCTGTACAGTTTGTTGGGTTTGCTTTAGCTTGACCTGAAAGAATTGCTACCAGTCTTGACGTAGCTTATTAGTCAGTTTTTTCAGAAACCAGAGCCTTGTTAATTTGTTCTTTTTTTGAAAAGTCAGGTTTGTAGTAATTATCTTGATTAGCTCATTGTGACAGTATCACTGTACACTAAATCACTGAATTTCTCCCAGAGCCTAAGTCAACCCTTTCATGCATTATTTAGCCACTATAAGGCTTTTAAGGTCAAGTCTTTTGTCTGCTCAGTTAGTTCTCAAAGTCTCTTCCTCAGATGCAAACGTGGGTGTTTACACATCACTGCAATTAATGCCTAGGATCAAACTGCCCAGAAACCCCAAACCCCTTTGTGCTGCTCACCTGCAAGAGGTGACGCACAGACGGGGGGGAAGTTTTCTTGAACCAGAACTTCAGGTTGAAGTTAATGGACCCAAGCCCATTTACATCAGCTAAGTTTTTGGCCTTTACGTTGTATGGGGATGATGTCTCATAAAAGACTAAAAGTTGCCACGCCTCACACGAGCTTACAAGAGCATGTTGGATGAAATGCACAACAAGGCCGTGTGCTGGCCCTCTTCCCAGGAGTGAATGTCACCCTCTGTGAATTAGCAAAGGCCACAACCCAATAATAACAATGGTAACTTTGTAGTGGTGGGTAGGTTTTTTTCCATTCGCAGGGGCAGAGTTAAGGTTGTTTGCATGTTGGAAAGTGGAAAGGCTTCCATGTATTAATGTGAGTGAGTTTGAAGCCTGGTCCCCCCTGCAGCGTCTCATTGCCCCTGCACCTGGAACCACCCATCAAGCCCCAGTGCATCCATATGCCCCCTGCATCCCCCACCAAGCCACCCGCACCCAGATTACCCCACACAGAACCCTCTCACCCCACACTTGGATCCCCCCATGCTAAGCCCTTCACCCTGCCTGCCCGCACCTGGTGTGCCTGGCATAGAGTTGCTTGGTGTCTGTTTTCAACCAGAACACCCGGTCAAAAAGGGAGCCTGGCAGCTCCGGTCAGCACTGCTGTCCAGGCCGTTACAAATCTGGTCTAAGGCAGGCTCCCTACCTGACTCCGCGAGGCTCCCCGGAAGCGGCGACAACATGTTCCTCGGCTCCTAGGCAGAGGCACAGCCAGGGGGGCTGCCCCCGCCCTGATTGCCGGCTCCGCAGCTCCCATTGGCTGGGAACCACAGCCAGTGGGAACTGCGGGGGCGGTGCTTGACAGCACGCAGAGCCGCCTGGCTGCCCCTGCACCTAGGAGCCAGGGAGCCACCCAAAGTAAGCACTGCCTGGAGCCCGCACCCCCCTCATCTCCTCCTGCACCCCAACCCCCTGCCCCAGCTCGGAACCCCCACACACACCTCAAACCTCTCAGCCTCAGGCCGAAGTCCCCTTCTGCACCCCAAACCCCTCAGCCCGGCCCCACCCCTGAGCCCGCACCCCGAGCTGAAGCCCCCACCCTCCCGCACCCCTCATTTTTGGCCCCACATCCAGCCCAGAGCCGGTATCCCCTCCCACACCCCAACCACCTGCCCCAGCCCGGAGCCCCCTCCCGCACCCTGAACCCCTCATTTTTGGCCTCACCCCGGAGTGAGGGTGGAGGAGAGTGAGCGACAGAGGAAGGGGAGCTGGAGTGAGTGGGGGGGCGGGGCCTCAGGGAAGGGGCGGGGTAGGGGCAGAGCCTCGCGGAAGGGGCGGGGTAGGGGGCGGGACAACCGTGTTCAGTTTTGTGCAATTAGAAAGTTGGGCAACCCTAGCCTAGCATGAAGGGACAGGGCCCCGGAGACCCTTGTGCTGTGTCAGGGTCAGGTGCAGTCTCACTGCTGAGTCCCTGTCCTGAGGCGTGGACTACAGGGTGATCTCCCACCTCTGTGCAGCTAGTGGCCTGTGCTCCCCACTGCCATGCTGGAGCCTCCACATTTCCTTATTGACAAATAAAATTTAGAGAATTTAAAAATATTGTGCGCAGAATTTTTATTTTTTGGGTGCAGAATTCCCTCAGGATTAAATACAGGGAGTTGTTAATGTCCTAAGGATAGTGAGAGCCCACAGTTCAAGCACATCACAGTTGTTTGTTGTTTGAAACCTGCATGATTTTAACATTCAATGAGTAATATATATATTTTGGCTCCTCTTTTCTGTTGGCCATTTGGGGAGCTGGCATGTAATAATAATAGGGTGGGATATATTGATTTTGTGTTCAGGCTGTTTTTAAGGAGCGGGTTAGCTTTCATATATGTAAAATATATGGGTAGTTCAATAGGGTTTTTATATATTTAAAACTGTGTTAAATATTGTTTGTAGAGTTGTGAAGAGGCTAGACTTTGTGGAGTGTATAAAAACACACAAAATATAGTTTGTGAGGTGAATTCAGAGTCTTTGGCACTAAATGTAACGTTAGTGTGGTGTATTTTTCCAACCTATTTGACTGCTAGTTGCAAAAGGCTGATGAAATGTGAAAAAACTAAGATGAGGAAGCCTCGGGAATCCTGGAACAAGTTGACTTTCTGAATAGACAGTACTTGTGACCCTGCTTTGATTCCCAGGGATCACGCTTCTATACAGCAGTAATGTGATAAATGAAAGCTCTGAATGTTTACAAGCTAACAATTAGGCCTCGTAAGTACCAAATACCATTTTAATTCGGTGCATTGAACCTTAGCTAAATAAATTTCCAATTGGGGATGGATGGCAACAGCTTCCTTTGCCGGCCTAATAATTGTCACTGTAATTGTAAATGCCGAGTCTTTGCGGTTGGTTTGAATAGCAGGCAGCAGCTGCATTATCAGGTGATGAATTCATTGCTCTGAGTGCTGCTGGGCTCATTCCTGTGTTTCAGAATTTCCTTAATTCTGGTGCTTTTGTAGCATTTGGAGAACACAAAAGTCTTAGGTTGCGATGAAAACTGGGCCACCTCTAAATCCTTAGATTGTGGAACAGGTCTATGCAGCTTAACTTTGAAATGAATTGACTAGAGAAGATTTATCTTACTACAAATACCAGGACGCACCTGCAGCTACATGAGAGCCAGTCACCTGGCCTTCCTCTCGGAGCTGGGAATCTGACTTTGTGGAGGCGGAGGTGAAAAGAGATGAAACATCGATGTCATTCACTTTGACTTGTTAAAACTTATTATCTATTCAGAAACACGGAGGCCTTAAAGTCAGAGGGACCCATGGGGTTGGGGGTGTATAATAAACAGCATCCTGTATGTACCATACACTCTAATCCAAGACAAAAGGGCAGAGTGCTCCAGTCATAAGCAAAATATATAATGAGAAAGGAGGAAAAGAAATGTGCCGTGAGAAAAGCACTTTGTGTCCAAATGGGAATGTCGGTCATAACTCACGTTTATATTGAGCCTTCTTTTGTGTTGCCATCCGAGTGCTAAAAGGCTTTTGTTTGGACATGAATTTTTTACACTTCATCTGCCACTAATTAAAAATAATAATAAAAAATGTTAATAGTGCAGTTGTGCTACCTTCTCACATTCCCCTCCGTCGGATGTGACCTTTTAACAGCTGCGAATAGGTGAGATATCACCCCCAGAGTAAACTAGTACCATGCCCACGTCGGTTCCTAATGCAGATGGGATGGAGGTGGAATAGTCATTTAGAATGCTTAAAATGCAGATGTTTCAAGTTGTCTCTAATTCTCAACCCCAAATTCCTCTCCTGGCTCTTGGGTGACATTCACCACCATAGCTGCGGTGTTTTATTAACCTGCAGGTGTGACATTTTGTTTTAATTATATTTAGTTTTTTTATTCTGATGTAAATATAATAAGCCTGTATAAAGCTCTAGGTGCCCTGACATCTAAGATTTGCATATATGCAAATTAGCTCATATATACACACACACACACACACACACACACACACACACCTCATACCTATATTTATATAGGTATGAGCTACTTTGTGTATGTATAAATTGTTTGAAGACTTCCAAATCCTCCTGCCCCAAGCAGCGACAAGGCCAGGATGTGTAGCTGCATAGAACTTGGCCTCTGTCATTGAGCTAGATGAGATGAGAGGAAGTCTGGAGGCCTGTTGGTGAGTGCTAGCAGGTGTCCAAGATGTGCAGATGGGTGGGAACTGGATGGTGCTTGTGACTGGTGGTTGTCTGAGTGCTTCAAAGGATCTAAGGGCGCTGGATAGATGGGGGAGTAGAGGGAGTCTGGAATTGCTGACGGGTGTCTGAGGGGCTGGAGGGAGCTCGGCGTAAAGCTGAGGACTTAGGGTAAGTCTACACTTACAGTGACGTGTGCAGTACAGACCCTGCATGCCCAGCTAGCCCAGGTATAAATAGCAGTGTGTACAGCAAGGCACATGCCTGAACCCTAGGCTATATACCCTACATGGATCTCTTCATGCCCATGCAGCGCCTCCTAGATATTATTGAGGGCTGCCAAATGACTCAGCTTCCGGGAGGTCTTCTTCGTGTCTTGAACATGGTTGATGAGAACGCCCTGGCTTGGCTTGACCGGATTGCATACGCCAAGTATAGCGCCTCCTCCTTTGTCTACACTGCTGTTTTTAGCAGTGTAGTGCTGGAGCCTTTCCCCTCTGCCGTGAAAGACTCCGGAAGGGGAGAAAGGCTCCGGCAGGGGGTAGGCAGCGATAAAGGCCTTTCGCTGCAGTGGGTAGCTCCACCCCACAGTGCGTGTGGACGCAGCCTGCTTTTCACTGTGCCATGTGTTACACGCCGCTACACGTGTAGCCAAGAGTAGGCAAGGTCTTAGGGCTGGTCCACACTAGCGGGGGGGGATCGATCTAAGATACGCAACTTCAGCTACGTGAATAACGTAGCTGAAGTCTTAATATCTTAGATCAATTTCAAAAGGTACTTACCCCGGTCCACACGGCAGCAGGCAGGCTCCCCCGTCGACAGCGCTTCCTCCGCTCGCGGAGCTGGAGTTCCGGTGTCGACGGGGAGCGGCTCTGGGATCGATTTATTACGTCTAGATGAGACGCGATAAATCAATCCCAGAACATCGATCGCTCCCCGCCGAATAGGGCGGGTAGTGTAGACGTAGCCTTAGTGAGGGTGCTGGCGGGAAGGCTGTTGTCTGGAGGGCTGTTTGTGGGAGAGCTGGGAAGTAAACGGGGGCTGAAAGGCTTTGTGAGGTTTATTTTGAGTGTGTAAGTGGAACTCGTGTATGGGCCTTCTGCGGGCTCTCTGCATGGGGCTGAATGTCATTCACTTAGGATCAGTCATAATAATGCTCTTAGGACTTGGGAGAAATAGCAGCCAGTAACAACCCCTTAGACTTCAGTGAGGTTCCTCCTGACTAGCCCCATAGTACGAGGCGAACAGGGCTGTATCAGACCAACGTCTCGCGTTTTTATACGTGACTTGACTCGTTAGCACCATCCTTGCCCTGAGGTTGTTGATGCTTCTGTCGGGTTCAGAGACAGAAATTCCCAGAAGTTTGGGTGGCAGAGCGAGGGGAGCGGATCTGAGCTCATTGCTACTCTTAGGGCTAGTCTACACTTACCAGCTCTGTCGGAGGCGTCGGATCGATCTTCTGGGTTCGATTTATCGCGTCTTGTCTAGACGCGATAAATCGAACCAGGAAGTGCTCCCCCGTCGACGCTGGTAATCCTGCTCCACGAACGGAGCAGGCAGAGTCGACGGGGGAGCCTGCGTGCCGCGGTGTGGACCAGGGGTGAGTACTTTGAAATTCGAAATAAGATACTTCGACTTCAGCTACGTTATTTACGTAGCTGAAGTCGCGTATCTTACTTCGAACTTCAGGGCTTTTGTAGACCAGCCCTTAGGGTGGCACTCTGTGTAAATACTGGTATCAATATAAAAAGCGCTTGTGCTGTTATGTAACACACCGTTGTGGACAGTGATCAGTGATGTGCTTCCTCCATGGGACAAAGACACTAAATAATGTCCCTTGTTCACTGCCGCCGCAGGTGGCGTAAGGATATCTGCTGGGACTCAGCTGATGTATGAAGTTACATAATGTTTTCAAGTAGGAGACTCACAAATGTCCTTACAGGAGGTACTGGAGGTACAGTGATACTTAGCAACCAAAATGCGTGAGTTCCCGTCGCAGCGCAGACAAAACAACTAATGAGCAAAGAAAGTTACTCTGTATTCAGAGCGCTTTGTTTGACTTCCAGCTTTAAAAAACAAACAAACAATGCAGACCCAAATCCTTTGCTCCTAAAGTCACTTGGGAAAGGCTTAACTGGTCTATGCCAAACTCTCGAAAACTGTCCTGAATTTATTCTCTTTTCCCCTCTTTTCACAACAAGCTAATTAATTACCAGGGCATTGTGCCCAGCTTTCCAAGTGTGAATAATTCCATGACTGAGAGTGTGACATGACTGTGGGCCAGACTCTCCTTCCCACCCAGGGGATGGGAAGACCATAACCTATTTAGACCTTGACTCTAGAGACTCCGGCTGAGGCCCAGAATGTAGACACGATGGCCAGTTAACACTTTTGCACACTTTCATTTATTCTAAATATTTAAGTTGGTTAAAAATAATCACATCCTTAAAGATGAGGGGCCAACTCCATCCATCAGGGGTAAGCAAGCACCACCCCACTAACTTCAATGAAATGACAGCCACTTGCCCCAGGGTCGAATTTGGCCCGTTCATGGTTGGTGTCCCATGGAGGGATAGCTTAGTGGTTTGAGCATTGGCCTGCTAAACCCAGGGTTGTGAGTTCAATCCTTGAGGGGGCCATTTAGGGATCTGGGGCAAAAATCTGTCAGGGGACAGCACTTGGTCCTGCTAGTGAAGGCAGGGGACTGGACTTGATGACCTTTCAAGGTCGTTCCAGTTCTAGGAGATTGGCATATCTCCATTTATATATATATTTTTTAATATGGAACATAAGTGAATTTGGGCCTGCTGGTGTGAAATAGCAGGGGAAGACGCACTGGGGCGTGAGCGATTTGTTCTGTCATTGTTAGGGGCTCAAATACTGTGGTGATGGGCGTGGCCTTAGCAACAACTCCATGGCCTCTTTCGGGGCTCAGCTCTGGTGGGTAGTGCTGCTGGAACACTTTTCCCTGTTCTTGGATCTTTGAAGGTGGGGGACATTCTGTCATTATATTCTCCTGTTGCTGTCATGCTTTAGTGGGCGGGGGTGGGATGGCTTAAGCCCCATTTATCGTTGGTTATTTTCGGTAGGGAGGAGGGCAGGATTCTTACTCCTCCTTCTCTCTGTCAGCTTCCATGACCCCATCGCTGTAGCATCTCCTCAGTGGGCCCACACTGGCAAGGTGGTGACGGGGGAAGCCTGGGCTGGGGTTACTGGAGCGGTGTACTTTATATAAGTAGGGAACTTCATTTTCTAAGGCTATCAGTCTGGCTCCTTTCACCCGCCCTAATCTTCACTTTTCAAATAAGACAGAAATCATCAGAGACTTGCCATAGTATAAAGGGATAAGAACAGGACCAAAGGAACTAGCTGTACCTGGTGGCACAAAGAACCTTCTGTGCGGGATAGAGACAGACTCATTGAATAGATCTGAGGAGATAGCCGTGAATGTAATGGAGGTGATAAACCTAGGGGGCAGGTGTTTAAAATACAGGCTCAATATTACATCACTGAAGTTATTGAGCCAAACCTGCACCCCTTTAACACAAGCAAAACTCCCAGTGGAGTCAGTGGGGGTCCTGGGAGGAGCTTTGCCGCAGCAGAATCTGTATAAGGGCTTCAGGATCTGGCCTGTTCTTTGTAGGGCAGCACATAGATCCCCCTCCTCTGTTCATGGGACTGATCACACTCTATCCTCCTTTTCAGGTACGACAGCTTTGGCCGCCTGACCAACGTCACCTTCCCCACAGGCCAAGTCAGCAGCTTCCGCAGCGATACCGACAGCTCAGTGCACGTCCAGGTAGAAACCTCCAGCAAGGACGACGTTACCATAACAACCAATCTGTCTGCATCAGGCGCCTTCTACACCCTCCTTCAAGGTGAGCCCAGCGGCCGTCCCTACCCCAGGTTCAACTGCACGCCAGGGATTACAAAGCAGGAAACAGACACCAGAAAAACCCGCCACTGGGTGCCCTGTAACATGATGGTGCACACCCACTTACCAAAGCAATAGGAAACATTACAGGGCTCGCTGTCAGTTCTGCAGCTGTTTTCTGCTTGGTTCTCAGTTGGTTGCCTAGCTGCGCAATGCTCTACTCCCTCGTCATTACCATTATTGTTCAAACCAAGGGGCTAGCTAAACCTGACTGCTCCTCCGGTAGACCCTGCTACTTCACTCTTTCAATGGCTTCCCGCTTAAAGAGTCACTGTGCGTCCCACCAGAGTAGGTTTCAATTAAGGAAGCGGAGTATTGGGGATTGTTATTCTTTGTGCAGTGTGCATGGGGCACCGTCCAGGGGAACGACCCGTACACGGTCTCTGCCCCCAAGAGTCTGTGCACAAAGTGGAGGGGAGGCAGCAGGGAGGAGGAGTGAGTGATGAGGGGATGTGTGCGAGGTGGTAAATTAGCAGTGTGCTGGGCCAGATCCGCAGCTGGTGTAAATCGGCACAGCTCTGCTGACTTTGCTAGGAGGGACAGGTAGGGAGGGGTAAGCTTAGGAAAGTAGGAGGGGGAAGAAAGAGGTGGCAAGGGAAGGGAGTAGAGAGAGTGGAAGGAAGGATGAGGTGGAAGGAAAGCAGGGGGTGGGGCACTGTGATCGGAGTAGATGTTACACTCCAGAAATACTTGCAGATGTCAAGAGTGTTTTCTTGAGGCTGAGGATCTGAAGCTTAGCCCTGCTCCCTGTGGGCGGGGGCTGTGCTCAATCTTGGTCCCTGGGGGCTGACAAGCCCTCTGCATTCCCCACTCCTTGCTGGCTCGGGTGAAGGGCCAGCAGGCTCTGTCTCACCCCCACTCTGCTAACTCCTGCTCTGTGCCCAATGAAGATGTTTGTGGTCAAACACGAGTTTTCACCTTTGTATGGAAAGAAATGTTTCCATCGGACCCAGTCAGCCCAGGAGTCGCATTTATGCTGGTTCCTTAAAAACCAGATCTCTGGGTGGTTAATTTCCTTTTTTTTCTATAGTTAAAGGTAATCTCCTGCATAGGAAACTGCTTCCTGTGTCTGTGAGCACCTTCCCTGGCCACTGAGAAAGCAATCCGGGGCCCAGGCCTCGTCAGGCTGTACCTTACATTGCCCTAGGGCAGGCCTGCACAACTCGTAAAGCGGTGAGGGCCACATTACTCCAAAGAAAAAAGCCGAGGGCCGGAGGAAAGTTGTTGAGCAAAAAAAAAACTCTCCGGACGGCAAAAGTTGCTGAGCAAAAAAAAAGCCAGCCTTTTTAAGCCAGCCTCCCGCAGGCCGTATGTTATGCAGGCCTGCCCTAGGGCATAGCTAGTGTGCGGTGACTTTTCCTTGTGCGCTACAGAACACAAACCAACTGAAACCCTAACTAGCCCAGCCAAAAAGCCACGCATTAAGATGTCTGGCAAATACTCAGACGTGAGGTTGGCTTCACCTCAGGAGCCTAATTAAGCAATAGAACCCACTGTTGGGGGCTCTTTAGTGAGATAATTGACTGCAATGTGATTTATGCCTCCCGAGCCAAAGGCCAATAAATTGCCCAATAAATCTCATTGTGGCGTCCCCCAACAACACGGGACAAGGCAGGACAAAAGGCCATTTTTAGTAGTTTGAAATGACAGACAGTGTATTTGGTTCACAGAACTGATTGAGCGGGGAAATGAGCTTTTCCCAAACGAAGTGAACTTTCTGGTACGTTAGCTTTCTTGCAGAGTCCGAAAGGTGTGCGCAGTCCCATCAGGAACAAATCCGATTACCCATGTTTGCAAGGGCCGCCTACCGAGCGATTCTAGGCCAGGGCACAGTGGGGCAGCCTACTTTAAAAGATGCAACAATACTTTTCCCTCGCTCAGCCAGAACTGGCTTTTTGCCCGGGGACAGAAAAGAGGCTTCAGGAAGAAATTGTGAGAGAGATCTAGTCTGCATGTTGGCCCATAAACCAAGCGCTTTAGCCTGCCAGATGCCTAACACGCTCAGCTAACTCACAGCGTGGAGTGAGATTATATGGTAGAGGTAGAGTTACGCCTTCGGCCGGGGGGATCTCCCAGGTAGCGAGCACAGAATATTCCAAAACAGCTCGTGCTCGGAGGGGGAACCACACGTTCCAAGGCCGTGGGACAGTGATAGAGGGAGCAGCATGGGTGGCTGAACAGAGGTTTCTGGAGTTTGCCGTGTGCAGATCAACCAGCGCTTGGCTGAGGAGCAGCAGCAATTGACTGTCTTGTGTGTGCAGCTCCCTGCTAGTGGATGGAGCCAGATCTGCTCTGGGGTTCTACGACTCTCTCCCCCGCTCCGTGGTTGTTCAGGATTGAACGGACGGTAGCGTGAGCCCAGGCCTGGTTGGTTGGAGCAGAGCTTCACGATGTGGCGCCCCAAACTGGCTTTGAACCTTTCACGAACCTTTCAAGAAACCCAGGCTGAGCTCTGAGCAGACTCAGGCTGAACCAAACACAAAACTGGGCTGATGCACGGTTTGATGCAGGACTCAGTGTGACACTGAGCAGAACCAAAACCCACACTGAGGCTGGCATAAAACCCTGCTCACAAAGACAGCTGGATTTCACAGAGGTCCAGGGAAAAGCCCTCTTGCCAGCTCTAGGGGAGACTCTCCGTCAGGGTAAATGGTGGACGTAGAAGGTCCAGAGTTTTATTCCCTGGGCTGTGTGCTACTGATGACCATGCTCTTGGGGTTGGATGCACCAGTGGACGCTGCTAATGGGCGAACATAAAGTGTCCTGAGATTCCCGCAGATGGTGTCCCCATCTGTGCAGCATAAAGCTGCCAGAGGCAGCGCTATCACTTCCTGCACCAGAACAGCCTCTCCCCCCCCTCACCCCGGTGAGGAGGAGCGGGGATGTTGGATGTGAGGGGGGCAGAGGAGCAGAGCGAGTCTCTGCTATGCCTGATTCTCCGCTGGCATAAGTTAAATTTGCTATGCTGCAGCTCTTACGCCACGTCTGGACAGCTGAGAATCAGGGAGCCCTGGCCAGGCCTCAGACAGGCCTACCTCTCCAGTGCCCCTGGGGACTCAAGGCCTTGGTGTCTACGGGCTGGATCCAGAGCCTGTTGAAGATCAATGGAAAGACTCCTATTGGCTTTGAGTGTGCAGTTTGGATATTCAAAGAGCTTTGGATCTGCAGTCCTGGATCACTGCAGTACTTGGATACACACTGGTAAATTCCAGTATTACTGCAGTAATGGTGTCAGTCTGTCACTTAGTTATCTGCATGCATTTGGCTTATCTGGTCCAGCTGAGATCATTGGAAAACTCCATTTGGCTACAGAGGGCTCTGGATCAGCCCATAATGAAAGTGACCAGCCAGCTTTAGGCTTCCTTTCCTAACTGTATCCAGTTGTGCCATTGGCCAATATATCCTAGCCTGAGGAGAGATGATAATTTTGCTCTGACCTGATTTCCCCTCGAGCTGCAGGAGAGCAGCTAGTGAACAATTGTAACTTGCTTCAAAATGGAAAAACAGTTTTCATGAATTTTTAAAGGGATTTTTGTATTCACAATTAGGTATTTACAGCAGCCAGGGAGACAGAGATGGTAGCGTTCCCCAGCCTGCGAAGGAGCTGCAGAGCTGGCATGCCCTGCATAATGGGTTTTGAACAACCCTTTCACACTGAGTGGAGCCCAAACCCTCCAAGGGCTTCTCCGCTAGGTGCTTGGAAACTGAATTTTGACTGATGGGGTTTCTACGTGGTTTTCTCCTGGGGGAGCCGGGGGAGGGAAGGCAGGAATATTGCCCTTCCCCTCCACTTCTGAACTGATGGGGTTTGAGACATGGATCTGTAGATCTCCTAAGATCCCTTTCAGGATCCACTGGAGGCCATATGGAAGCCCTGTGCCTATGCGCTCTCCCCTGACCCACAGCACCTGTTGGTGCCTCCGAATCCTCTTTCAGGGTAGACGGGAGCACGTCTTTGGGAAAGCAGTTAGCGTTGAGTTACAGTGAGAATCCCCACTGCTTGGGGTGGAGGAACAAGGCTGAGGAGAGCAGCTGGCTCCACTTGCAGAACTTGGTCTCCACCAAAGGAGGTTACAAGACTTGATATAAACAGACATATTTTCAAGAATTACATATCTATGTACAGATAAATAGAGGCAGATAGTTCAGGATTTTTTTAGGATGTAAAGTTATGAACAATGGACACACATGAGCTTCAGAAGGGACAGAATTCAGGGCCTTCAGCAGCAAAACCCCACCCGCCCACTGCGTGAGCTAAAGGAGTAACTCTGTTAGCTGAGAGAGTGGCAGGCTTTTATCCTAGCTGCAGCCAGCCCCTACAGGGAGACCTGAACACACGTGCGATGCCAGAGTATGACACATTATTCCGCTGCAGTCTTGTTTAACCTGCATACCAGTTTTTGTGCAAGTGCATGCAGTCCAGAAAGTGAAACTTTCTCTCGCCGTGAAAGCGAAATGGACAATTCCCAAACAGACATGAATGGTGAACGGTAAAGGTGAGTGTTAAAAGGCATCAATAAGCTTCGCAGTAACTCAGGTAAGGAAAAGAATTAAATACGGGTTTCTGTCATCCGTCACTGGCGTGAGCCCATCTCTTCCCTTTCTCCAGACCAAGTCCGAAACAGCTACTACATCGGTGCCGACGGCTCTCTCAGGCTGATGCTTGCTAACGGCATGGAGGTAGCCCTGCAGACTGAGCCACACCTGCTGGCTGGCACCGTGAACCCGACGGTGGGGAAGAGGAACGTGACCCTGCCCATCGACAATGGCCTCAATCTGGTTGAGTGGAGGCAGCGGAAGGAGCAAGCTAGAGGGCAGGTTACTGTCTTTGGACGCAGGCTGAGGGTGAGCAACAGGCAGCGCGGGCAACACTTGATTTTATCTTTCAGGCATACTCAGTCTCGTGGTAGGGAAGGGCTTGACCCAGTTCCAATGAATATAATGGGGATGTTTTATTGAGCCCAGAGAATGGACAGACCCTGTAGTTCTATCTGTATCCCTAGCTGAGACAGCCTTTATTATGTCTCCCTGTGTCCTGACTGAGGCGTCGTGGATGGCACTGCTAGTTCCCCTGCAGGTCCTATGTATTATGGAGAATGCCACACATCCAAATCATACACAACGGGCATGTTAAGTACACAGATAAGAACGCAGGTGCACAGAGCTGCACATGTGTTTCCAGTTGCACTAGGCACTTGGATTGAACATAAGTCTGAGCATGGGCAATTTGTAAACCTCATTGTTCATTCAACATGCAGTCCCTGAAAATCTTCCTATTTCCTTAAACGTGCCACTCTGCTGACTGCATTGAGGAGCTGAGGCTGTGGGATGCTGGGAACATGGGTTTGCGCACCGACGGAGAATGCCATGCACGCCAAAAGCCCATCTTCTAACGCTTGTTCTCCCGTTCAGGGGGGGCGCAGAGTTTCTGTGCCTGTGAATGACATGTTTGGAAAACACAGCTGTGCACACGACAATGTATTTTATGTGCTAGTTGGAGCCTCTTAAAGATCTACCTCAATAAGCCTGTAATTCCATTGCTGATTGTTGAGGAAGCTGTAATAATAATATTGACTACACAGCTATATGAGCTGCCACTCCTGGAGTCGAGGGCTCTGAGCAGCTCAGAGGTAGTGCTCAGCACGTGGCAGGATCAGACCTTCCGAGAGTGATGCTCGGAGTGTTGGTTAATGTCACTAGAGAGCTGGGATTCGAGCAGTTATTTATGCACACTTGGGCTATGCAGTAAATAATAACACACAGGGTCTCAGAATATAAATGTTCTGCTCCTGGCTTCTCATCCTCTCCTCTTTCCTGCTGTGTGCCCTTGCCACTCCTGGGTCATTTCTACTCTTCACTCAAATAAACACACACTTGTTGTACACCCTGCCTATATAACTTCAGCCACTCCTGACCTCGTCCTCCAACATGAACATTACCACAGACCAGGGGTCAGCAACCTTTCAGAAGTGGCGTGCCGAGTCTTCATTTATTCACTCTCATTTAAGGTTTCGCATGCCAGTAATACATTTTCACGTTTTTAGAAGGTCTCTTTCGATAAGTCTTTAATATATAACTAAACTAACGTTGTATGTAAAGTAAATAAGGTTTTTAAAATGTTTAAGAAGCTTCACTTAAAATTAAATTAAAATGGAAAGTCCCCCAGACCGGTGGCCAGCACCCAGGTAATGTGAGTGCCACTGAAAATCAGCTCATGTGCCACCTTTGGCACCTGTGCCATAGGTTGCCTACCCCTGCCACAGGCCATTCAGTTTCCTTCATTACCAAGAGAGAAAAATGTTGCAAGCAGAAGTCACTGGGAGCTGGGCATGTGCATCTGAACCCCCCTCATTAGAAGCTGCTTTTGTGCATGTGGATCAGTTGGCTCAAATTTTCTTTTTCCATGTAATACATAATGAAATTAGCAAACAAGTTGTTCTCTAAGGATAGGCAGGCTTGCAAAACCTGCAGCTGTGTCAAAGCCTTTTGGGGTTCAAAGCAGCTTTCACCAATTTCTGCCCCATCCTGGCTAATGGCCATTGATGGACCTCTCCTCCATGAATGTATCTAGTTCTTTTTATTATGCTCTCTCCTGTCGGCATAGAGCATCTTCACCAGGCATGCGGCAACGGCTGCTATGCCGCTGCAGCGCTGTATGTGTAGACACACCCCAAATCTCTGCTTCCTTCCTTCTGTTTTCTTCCGTTGTTCATGAAAGGCCAACAAGTGGGAGAGGAAAGTGTGTGGCTGGTGAATCTGTTGGGGGCGGGAAATGTGACACTAACATGTTTGCTGCCATCACATAGATTGCTCTGCTTTGTTCGTTCCATCCCTGTCATCTACCTGTTGTCTGTCTGATCTGTTTAGATGGAAGCGCCTGGGGGTAGGGATTGTCTATTACTCTGTATAGTGCCCAGCTCAACAGAGCCCCCTTCTTCGTTGGTCCCTTGGTGCTACCATAATAAAGATAATTAATAAATAATATGTTGATCCACAACCCATAACAGCCAGCGTATTGAGGGGGGGAATTCACTGTTCAGGCTGCATGATGCAACAGTAGCCACAGACTAGTTGATCTACCTCTCTGTAAGCCTGTGGAAGGAAGAGCTAAGGAATCTATCCACCAGGGATCCTGTATATTTGGGCTTTGCACAGGAGAGAGGATTTGGCCCTTAACACGAGTTAATTTTCAGCTTCACTGATCCACCGCGTGGACCAGTGTTTGTCAGCCTTCTTCGTAGTCCCAGCTTTGCTGACCTGGCTGTTTGTGCCTCATCAGTCTGCAGCCCTTGCAGCAAACCTTTACCTTTACATATCCTGCACAGACTCGCTGAAAGCTTCCGTGCTCTAATTGGCCCTGTTGGCACAACAGATTGATGGCCGTGCTGGTTGGCTGGCTGCAAATTCCACTCCACCAATAACAAATGGCAGTGCGCAGGCTCCGTCCCAAATTGGAGTGTTAGCTAGAACACTGCTTCTGATAATGTAGCTCGGTTTTTTTGCTTTTTACGAGCATGAACTTTTTAATAAAGAAGGATGTAAAATAATCTCTGGCGGTGGAGCATGTGGGATGGCTGACAATTACAGAGCTGTCTGCTTAATCAGTTTTATTTATTTAACCAGGGAAGCACTCTTTGAGAATAGTTTCATATTCACCAGGATGCTGGCTGCAAGATAGCAGCCCCGGAAACATTAGTTGTCACAACACTACCTCCCATCACAACCTGCGTTACTGCAGAGATCTCGGGGATGATGGTGCTAACCATTACCAAACAATTAAAGCATTCTAACCTCGTCCCCAGAATATCTATAAAGAGAGCAAGCCCAGCCTCGGACACACCGATAACCACGGCTTATTTGCCATGGGAATTCCATGCAGGCAATATTTTTTCTCTGTGCAATTGTGTTCAGTCAACCCCTGGGGAAGGAGCTCTGATTACAGACGTGCCATTTGCACGCTTATAGTTAAGGTTGCCTCTGTGTTTTCATTATGAATCCGCTATTTCGGGGCTTTATAACTCACATGCAAAGGCTGGCTCCAGAGGATGTTGATGCGCATTATTTTGACAATATTTTTAGCCACGGGAGCCCCAAAAGAAAGTTAGAAGTCAGTGCTGGTAATGAGTGACCCTGAGATTCCAAAGCAGGCTCACCTGTTTTATTGATCTATTTTGGGCTGCCAGTCTTATTTCAGTGTCCCTCACATTAACTGGAGGATATTTAATTATGTATCAAGGTGGGAAGAGTATATTTTGGATTTTGAATTTAAATTTAGGGGCTGCTCACCCAGATCTCAGTCCTGCAGGCTCTGGTTAAGTACATGGGACCAGATTTTAAAGATAGTTGTGTGCCGAACTCTCATTGATTTAAATAAGATGCCTTAATACCTTTAAAAATCTGGCCCAAGGCCAAAGTGCTTTGATGGGCCACAGTATTCAGTATTGTTCAGGGTCAAGCTCACAGGACATAGGGTTGGCGCAAGATTTAGATTTATAAATCTAAGGAAATAACATATTGTTACTGGGCCAGATCTAGAGGTCCGTGTTTGGTCCTTACTTGGGCAAACTCCCATTGAAGCTGGCCATGTAAAGATTTACAGATTTGGCCCTTATTTATGATTTAAAGAGCACCCTAAGGCGTGCCTGGCCATGTGCATTTGTTCTTGCCAGAGAACAGAATCTTTGGCCCCTGGAGCTCATATACTCGAAGTGTTAATGGGTGGGATATCTTACAGCAAAAACATCCAGGCCATCACAGATGGTATGACCATTGGAGCTGGAAGGCTTTTGGGAGACGTAGATTTTCAGTGCTGTTTAAAGGATGAGCAGCAGGCAGAAATGCATGTAAGCTGGGAGAGCGGTTCCACCGTGAATCCATACTTTGGACTCGTGTTTTAGGATTTAATTTGTTTGAAGTGGCTCTGGTTGCTGGGGAATAAGGGGGAGCTGAATGAGGCATGGGCCATAGTAATGGGATGCAGAGAATTGAACTGAACTGAACAAGTATCCAATGACTGTTATTTGGTCCTTGAATCCAGTTCTGTGTGGCCAATGCCCACATCCCAAAGTAACCAGCACCACGCCTGGCCCGTTATTGGTGTTCTGAGCAGAGAGGCCAATGAGGGAGTGCACTCAGGTGCCTTCCCAGCTGTGGAAGAGCTCCCTCGAGCTCTGCGGGCAGAGGGCAGTGTGGGGAGCTTGCACTGTGCTGTATCTGTTCTGTGGGGAAATGGAAGGCAGATACATTTTTCCCTCTTACCTTTTTTTCTGAGTAATTGCTGCTCTTGTTTCTCTATTTATAGTAATCCAGCACCTTCTAGATATCAAATTGCTCTGCTAGCGACTTATGTGCCTCTGCAGTTAGAGTTTTGATACCTTTTTTAATTATTTCCCAGCTTGCCTGTTGGCTGGGCTTTTGGCTGATTTCCTGTTTCTCCCGTTACCCATTTACAGTTTATTTTAAACACTGCTGCATGTTTAATTGTAGCATTACCTACCTTAGTTCCACATTAGCCCTTTCTTTTCCTCAGGTCAGACCCTCCATTTACCTTTGTTATCCATCACCTCGGTGTCATCGTCAACACTGCCCTCTCTTCCTCTTCCTCCTGCATCTTCTTTGTCTGTAGATCTTCATCTTCTGCCTTCACACGCACACCCCTGCCTCAGCTCCATCTGTGCCCCTCGATGCCTTTTACTTTCTCTCACCTCAGCTAATGAGACTCTCTCTCCTTTACCCTCCCAGAGTCCCAGCTCTCCACACTCCATCATGTGCAGAACATCACCCCCCGCTTTCTCACACAAAAGCACCATCACATCTTTTCCTTCTTCAGTCATCTCTTCTGTACGCTGTGCATTTCATGATCCACTTTAAAACTGCCCTTCTGCTTCTAAGAACCATTTATAGACTATCTCCAGCCTGCTTCATAGTCCTGGTCTCTTTCTCCTCTGTCCTCTCTGGCACTGGCCTTCTCTGCTTAATGCCATGCAGTATTGTCCCTGCTCGTGCGATCTCTCACTGTTTGGAACAGCCTTTCTGTAGTTCTCACTCCTGCATTTCAAATTTTGACTAAAGACAAACTGTATCTTGTCTCCTTTTACGTAGACGAAATAATTTCTCTTCCCTCTACTGTTAGTTATTTAACTCTGTAGTCCCTCCCAAAAACAGAACCACAGGGACTTCAGAAGTGTACTGAAAAGTAACAGTCCAAGATCAAACCTAGGTCAGGGCTGAGAACCACATCTTATTCAATTTAGGAATCCTGATTTTATCCAGAGTAGGATGGAATAACTGTCCCTACCAGCCAGCTCTCAATGTGTGTATTTTTTGTTTTTGCACAATGCTTAGATATAACAGTAATGTGGCTTTATAAATTCTCAGACACATATAACGAAACAGTAGTGTATTATCCGTTATTATCTGTAGTTCTTTGGGATAATCTCTGAACAAAAATACATTTCTCCTTTTACCTTTGAAATATATATGATCTGGCCTTCAACTGAAAGTGCAAAGGGAATTGAGGCAACAGGAATGTAATTACCCATGTTGGGATTGGCCAGGACATAGGGGTTAACATCCCCAACTCTTGTTGGCAATAGGGTCATGAGGTCTTTAATGACTACAGATGGTCAGGGCCTCCATATTACATTTCGTAGGAAAGCCTGTGCCACCAGCTCATTCAGGACTGACTCAAGGGACGAGCTGTACCTGATAAATCATCCACACTGTTCCTTGCAGCGTTTGTAACCACGATGACTCAATACCATGTCCTTTTTTAAATGTATAAACTCTGACATCCATGAAAGCGAGGGACTTGGATGACCCCAGCGCAGTGCAGGCAAGCACCTTGCAAGCTTCCCCAGCAAAGTTTTATCGGCATATCTTCATGCAGACTTACATTATCTGTGCTGCAGTAGTTCTTGCCCCCTTGTGAGCAGAGGATGTGTGATGGTTTTGTGGTACAGCCAACATTCTACTCTCTATGGCAGGACTTTCAAAAGTACTCAACACTGCCCTAACTGTGCACCCACTGAAGTCACTGGTTACAACTCCAGTTGACTTGAGTAGAAGCAGAGTTAGGCCAGCACGGAATGTTTTTGAATATCTCGCCCTAAGCCCATTAGTACATAGGTCTGTGTAGTACTGGGACTGATCCAAAGGAGTGTTTGGTGGGGGAGGGGCTATAATTTGCCACATCCATTTGCACCTTTCTAATTCTCTTTCTTCCTCTGCCCTCCAGGTTCACAACAGAAACCTGCTGTCCCTCGACTTTGATCGTGTGACAAGAACAGAAAAAATCTATGATGACCATCGCAAGTTCACTCTACGGATCCTGTATGACCAAGCAGGCAGACCTAGCCTCTGGTCTCCTAGCAGCAGGTTGAATGGAGTTAACGTGACTTATTCCCCAGGGGGACACATTGCAGGGATCCAGAGGGGAACTATGTCAGAAAGGATGGAATACGATCAGGCTGGCAGAATTATATCCAGGATCTTTGCTGATGGAAAATCATGGAGCTACACTTACTTAGAGAAGGTACGTGTCCTCTTGTCGCTTACTGACGGCTACTCACTGTGCTTGCTAACTTAGGGCTAGATTCTCAGCTGGCGTAAATTGACTTCACTCCTTTGACTTCAGTGGTGTGACACTAATTTACACAAATGGAGGATCTGACCCTTAGAGTCTAATACACATACATCTCTGTAATCTACCTATTTTAAGATGCATATAACTGTAGAAGCTAAGCCCAGACGACAGCTAAAGTTAGCACCGAACATCGCCCAAAGGGCAATATTCTCCATCAAACCCCACCCCCCTCTGCATGTGTTCTAACCCTGCAAAGCTTTGATTATTTAGATACAATAGTCCTTTGCTGAGCTTGATGTAATAAAATGTCTCCAGTAAAACAAATTATATTCTAGTCAAGTTACAGAGTCCATGAGTGCTAACAAAGATAAGAGTACAGCAGGGACTTCTTTTGGATGTTCCATACAATGTAGAACCAACAATCCATAAAGTCTAGCATCCTGCCTTCTGCAAAGACCCATAGGAAGTAGGTGTGGCAAGGGCAGGTGGGGAAGGAGAGAGACCAATCCACCTAGCCGGTTATGGAATGCACTTTGGTGGGTGGGAAATGCCTTTCTCTTTGCTGCAGGAATCAGTAGGAGATGTAACCATAACATTATCCATCCTCCTTTTAATCCATCTGTGAGCTCTTTGGGGCAAGAACTGTATCTGGCTATGTGTTTGTACAGCACCTAGGACAGTGAGGTCCTGCATTTGGGCTCTACAATTATATAAATAATAAATGAGGATAAAGTATCAAACTGTATGTATGTAATGTATGTGCATTACGTGCAAGTGAGTTAGAGAACTGAGTTAAGAAATTTGCAATAAGTGGCTAGTAGCAGATGAGTTTCTTTTGTCGACAGACAGGGTTGCCTGTTTGGTTTTGTCAAGCTGTTTGCCCCATGGTGGCAAATGGGGAAGTGAACTTGGGAGAGTTGGCTGGCGGTATTTTTGTATCAATCCTAACAAAGGGTCCCTGGTTCTGTGCCTTGACCCCAAACCTTACACCAGTGCCTGTTACCCTTCCTGATTGTCTTCTGACCACATCTGATCACACTGAAGTGAGTCTCTCGCTGTGTGGGTACCTCTCGCTACTTAAGCTTATTGTTATAATTATTATTTGTCCTGTTGCCCACCCCAATGTCTTAAGTGCTGTACAGACATAAAAGAAAGTAGATTCCATCACCATGCCCGGGTGCTAGGTATTTTACAGACACCAAATGAGGTAGAAATCCCCTCACGAAGAGCTGATGCTGAACAGTATAAAACAGAGACAGAGGGGAGGGGAAAGGAGAGAATCAACCAAGTAAAGTGGCCAGATGGCGATTGCCACATATTAGTTCTTCTGTGAGGTCTGCAGGTCACTTAAATTATGCTGGCCACATATGCACTATGAGGTGGAGGCTAGACATTTCATGTCCTGAAATATTTTCCTCTCTGAAAAATTCAGAATAATCATGCCTTAAAATTAAGAAAATAATTCACTCATTTTCCCCTCCAATTCTAGTCCATGGTGCTGCTCCTCCACAGCCAGAGACAGTACATCTTTGAGTTTGATAAGAATGATCGATTGTCCTCCGTCACCATGCCCAATGTCGCCCGGCAGACCTTAGAAACTATCCGGTCCATCGGATACTACAGGAACATCTACCGGCCTCCAGAGGGCAACGCCTCAGTCATTCAGGATTTCACTGAGGAAGGGCAGCTCCTTCACACCTTCTACTTGGGGACAGGGAGGTGTGTCATCTACAAGTATGGCAAGCTGTCCAAGTTAGCCGAAATGCTCTATGACACCACTAAGATTGGCTTCACCTATGATGAAACTGCTGGCATGTTGAAGACAATAAACCTGCAGAATGAAGGGTTCACCTGTACTATCAGATACAGGCAGATAGGCCCACTCATCGACCGTCAGATTTTCCGCTTCACCGAGGAAGGCATGGTGAATGCACGCTTCGACTACAATTATGATAACAGCTTCAGGGTGACCAGTATGCAAGCAGTGATCAACGAGACACCATTACCCATCGATCTCTACAGATATGATGATGTGTCGGGCAAAACGGAGCAGTTTGGTAAATTTGGGGTCATCTACTACGACATCAATCAGATTATCACCACTGCCGTCATGACTCACACTAAGCACTTCGACGCCTATGGCAGGATGAAGGAGGTCCAGTATGAAATATTCAGGTCGCTCATGTACTGGATGACTGTGCAGTATGACAACATGGGGAGAGTGGTGAAGAAGGAGCTGAAGGTTGGACCGTATGCAAACACAACAAGGTACTCTTATGAGTATGATGCTGATGGCCAGCTGCAGACAGTGTCTATCAATGACAAACCACTCTGGCGTTACAGTTATGACCTCAATGGAAACCTCCATTTGTTGAGTCCTGGGAACAGTGCCCGTCTTACCCCACTAAGGTATGACCTCAGGGACAGGATTACGAGATTGGGGGATGTGCAGTACAAAATGGATGAAGATGGCTTCCTGCGACAAAGGGGGACTGACATTTTTGAGTACAACTCAGCAGGCCTGCTCATCAAAGCGTACAATAAAGCGAGCGGGTGGAGTGTGAAATATCGCTATGATGGCCTTGGAAGAAGAGTTTCTAGCAAAACTGCCCATGGCCACCATTTACAGTTCTTCTATGCAGACCTGACCAACCCCACTAAGGTCACCCATTTGTACAACCATTCAAGTTCCGAGATCACCTCCCTCTACTATGATCTCCAAGGCCACCTCTTTGCAATGGAGCTCAGCAGCGGAGATGAGTTCTACATAGCCTGTGATAACATCGGGACCCCTCTGGCAGTCTTCAGCGGGACGGGCTTAATGATCAAGCAGATACTGTACACAGCATATGGGGAGATCTACATGGATACCAATCCCAATTTTCAGGTCATCATTGGATACCATGGAGGTCTGTACGACCCCCTCACTAAGCTCATCCACATGGGGCGGCGAGACTATGATGTGTTAGCTGGGCGGTGGACAAGCCCAGACCACGATATGTGGAAACATCTGAGCAGCAACAACATAATGCCTTTCAACCTTTATATGTTCAAAAATAACAACCCTATTAGCAACGCTCAGGATATCAAATGTTACATGACAGGTAAGACTTCTTTCGGTTTGTTTTTAATTGGTATATAAACAAGCTGGTTTTTGCTCAGATGGTGGATAGGTTTCTTCTCCTTCAACGATCCAGCCATCGTAGGGTCTTCCAGCCTAGACAGGGACTGAATTTCTCTTTAAAAAGAAAAAGAAAACACAATAGAGTCTTCCAGACTAGAAACCGGCCTGAATTTCTAAGGTAAAACAACAAACAGAATTTAAAAAAACTGAAACCCACACCAAACTTTTCAGTTCTTCTTTGCACATAAATAAACAAAAGAGGGCACAAGCCCAATATATTTTTCCTTTGCAGGTCACCTTTAACCCTTCCACAACTGGATCGCTGGCTGCATACAGAGTACTCATGAAAAATTTAAGCCAAGAACTGCACATCTACCCAACAGGTTTTCTTTTTTTCTTCCTTCCTGCTCTTTTTATTTTTCCCTTTATTTTGTTTCCGATTGTTCATTTCCTCAAACAATGCCAGCTTAGTTTCTGATTAACGTCTCGATAACTCCTCTCATTTGTATATGGATAACTTTCTTTACACAGTTTTGCAGTAGAGACTTGCTTGCATTTATAAGCTGCAGATAGGCTTGTTTCAGCAAAATGGCAACAGCAACCTAAACCTTTTATCATAGCAAGGCACTATAGAGCCCCTTAAAATAGCAATACAGTTAAAAGTTAATCCACCCCACAGAGTGAACAATTCCCTGTTAAAAGCCAGCAAAAACAAGTACTGTGTGTCTTAAATTTAATACTTAAATATGGAAAGGTTTGGGACTTTCTGAATGTCAATCAGCGGAACAGATCCACTAAGCAGGTGTTTAAAAGTGAAAGAATGGCTCCCCAAAGTGAATTTATTTCAGCAGAAAAGATTCTAAGAGACCCGAGTCACTCAGAGCTAATGATCATATGATTTCATCAGATGGAATTAATGAACTTACTTCTCTAATATATATTCTGTGTGTGTGTGTGTGTTTGTGTAGGCCATTCCAAATGAGCACAGACAAAACCTTTTTAACAACCATACTGTTGTGTATTCTGCATGTGCCACATATTTGACAGGAAAGCTGTTTTAGGGGGTTTTAAAATGTTGTATCAGGACTCTTTTCTGTATCCTCTTGTCTATAAAAAAAAGTGACTCAGTTACCATGAGTCAACTGTATAAAACTCTTAGGGAGAGGCAAATTATAATTAATTTAAAAAACCTCTAAACAGACTTAAATCCGCTTTTCCATATATAGTAACAGTACTGGCTACCCCAGCATTCAGAAATCAGAAGTCCAACCCCCTAAAATCATCAGTTGATTTAAAATCATGAGATTTTAAAAATAGAAAATTCTGGATTCTTTTTTAGAGCCTTTAGGATACATGTCTTCAAGCTTTTCCCCACAACCATGAGGACTAGAAGCTTATGATTGTTGTTTTTAAATGAAAGCTGAGATTTTCAAGCAATCACCTGACTCCAGGAGTTGTGGCTTTAAGAACACCACCACATATTACAAGACTCATGAAAAATCACGAGAGTTGGCATCACTGTTAATGCCAAGATTTTAAGCTCTCATATTTCAGTACCTTTTAGAGCAGCAAAGGTGTGTCCATGGGCATGAAGCTTCCAATTTTCATCCACATGAGACCTTAAACCTGTCACTGGTGCATCGGTGACCATTGCCAGTTCTAGGCATGAGCCCAGTGTCAGTTTGCTGTAGTGAAGATGATTAGTTAACCAGTCTAACTATGTTGGTTATTAGTGTGATTTCTAAGGGTAGGTCTACACTTACCCACTGCATCGGAGGCGACCAATCGATCTTCTGGGTTCGATTTATCACGTCTTGTCTAGACGCGATAAATCGAACCAGGAAGTGCTCCCCGTTGACGCCGGTAATCCTGCTCCACGAACGGAGCAGGCGGAGTCGATGGGGGAACCTGCGCGCCGCCGTGTGGACCAGCGGTAAGTACTTTTAAGTTTGAAATAAGATACTTCGACTTCAGCTACGTTATTCACGTAGCTGAAGCCGCGTATCTTAGTTCGAACTTGGGGGGTAGCGTGGACCAGCCCTTACTGATACAGTTATACCAATACAAGCCCTAGTGTGGACACAATTATACTGGTATAAAGATGCTTTATACCGGTATAGCTTATTCCCCTCCCCAAACGGGACTAGATATACTGGTATAAGCACTTCTGTACCAGTACAAGTGCGCTCACACTAGATGGGTTGTATTCCTTTATTACTATAGTTAAAGTAGTAGAACTTTTGTGTGTAGACAAGGCCTGTAAAGCTCTTTGAAGATAAAAAGTCCTGTGTTAATGGCCTTTCCTGAGGAACTGGATCTTGAGGTAATGGGAAGGTTTGTGTGTTCCAGTGATCCTAAGAGCTATGCCAGTGGGAGTTTTAACAGTGCCGGACAGGTCAAAGGGTAGGGATTGGGTTGCCAGGTGACTGGTTTTCAACCAGAATGCCCGGTCGAAAAGGGACCCTGGCGGCTCAGGTTGGCACTACCGACCGGGCCGTTAAAAGTCCAGTTGGCAGCGCAGCAGGGGCCCAGGGCTAAGGCAGGCTCCCTGCGTGCCCTAGCTCCGCACAGCTCCTGAAAGTGTCCGCCAGGTCCCTGCAGCCCCTAGACGCATGGGTGACCAGGGAGGCTCCACGCACTGCCCCCGCCCTGAGGATCAGCTCCACAGCTCCCATTGGCCAGGAACTATGACCAATAGGAGCTGCAGGGCCAGTGCCTGCGTGCACGGGCAGCGCACTGAGCCTCCCTGGCTGCCTACACGTCTGGGGGCTACAGGGACCTGGCGGCCGCTTCCTGTGAGACGCGGGAAGTGCCGCCGGAACCCAGCACCCCGAACCCCCTCCTGGACCCCAACCCCCTGCCCCCAGCCGGAGTCCCCTCCCACACCCAAACTCCCTCCTGAGCCCACCCCCACCCCAACACACCAATCCTCCACCCCAGCGTCCTTCCTCACCCCCTGGCATGCTCTGGCTCACTTAGGCCACGCAGGTTGTTACTCATATGCATGAAATGTAGTAAGCTCTTTGGGGCCAGGACTGTCGTCTTGTCCCGGGTTTGTACAGCGCCTTGCACAATGGGGTCCTGGTTAGTGGCTAGGACTTTTAGGCTCTACTGCAGTACAGATAACAATCAAATGTAATCCTACTTTTATGCTTCTCTCACATCCCAGTTGTCAACAGCTGGCTGCTTACCTTTGGTTTCCAACTATACAATGATATCCCAAGCCAGATACGGATGCAATGGGAGTGGGAGGGGTTCCCCCCGTCACTGTAGTTAATTCATCTGCCTGGAAGGCAGTAGCTAGCTCTAGTGCCGTCTATACTGGGGGTTCGGGCAGCATAGCTGCGTCTCTCAGGGTTATGGATTTCTCACATCCCAGAGAGACGTAGCTATTCCCATGTACATTTTCAGAGTAGACCAGCCTCGGTCTCCCAGTAAACGATTTCCAAGCGCGTGTGTAGGAATTGGGAGCATGCGGCAGGGAGAGTGGGCGGAGCAGGCATTTACGTTCTGAGAGGCCCCTTGTTCAACGTGAATATTTTAGCAATCGTGCACTTCGTGATGCAGCGCTTAGCTGCCAACATCAGGAAGCCTGATGGATTGAACTGACATTTTCATTACACGTGTCTGCATTAAGCAGTCTCTTTCAGTGCCCTCAAATGACTGTACTGTGAAATGTGTTGGCAGGGCTACTGTAGCTGAAAAAAACTGTGATGCAAAATATACTTTTCTTTCAAAAAGAAAAAGAGGTGTCATTGCCATTTGCAAATTAATATTTCCCCCCATTCTCTTAATCTCTCCTTCCACCTACTTCTTTTTTCCTGTTCCTTCCAACCTACCCTCTCCCCCACCCCAAAAAAGAGCAAATCTTGTTTACAGATGTTTTCAAAGTCAGATTTGTGAGATGCAACCAACAAAGACTGGATTGAATCTTTTCAGACGTTACATATTTTCCTGGTGTTCAACAGCCCCCTCTGTGCCCCTTTTGACACTGTTTTGAACATGTTTGGTGAATAATTTCTGCCCTATATAGATTTACTTTGTTCTCCTGCCCACCTGGTCCAAAATATGCATATCAAAGCTTTTAATTTCACATTAGGAGGATTTGGAAACAGGGATGTCTCATCACCAAACAAAAAAATAATCAAACAAAGCTTTATTCCCTACCCCCAAGCACACACCTCCCCTTCCCTCCAAAGACACTTCTAAAACAATCTGTCTGGTGAGAGAACAAAAATGTTTTTATTACAGAAATCCTCCTCTTTCCATACGGATTGATGCAAGGGCTTTCTGGATCCAAGCCCAAACTCAAAATTTAGGATTGCAAGAAAGCAAGCAATAGATAGTGTGTTTGTTTGGCTTCCGATTCTCCAATCACCCGGAAGCACATTATTTGTCATTTGCATCCCTAATGCTTTTTCAGCGGTCTCTTCAGAAACACGCATTTAAACTCATGTGGGGGAAAAGCCATGTTTTTTTAACAGATCCCCTCATCTAGAATGTCCCACTAGTGTCAACTCAATTTGATGAAATGAAAAGCAAACCTCTTGTTGAAGGAGCTTGAAACAAATGAATCACCAACACCATGCTAATTACAATATGGAAGTCCTAAACCCCTTGGGAGCTGATAGTTAATTAAACTTTGACCCTCATCCCCTCAGCTTTTCCCAGCAAAGGATGGTATTCAGAGGCTGGATAAATGATGGGTAGGTTATTGGTGATTATAGTAGTGTCCGTTTTTCCTTCTGGAGTCGACGGAGATAAGCGAGGTTAGAATCATCATATGCTCTGAAGTAGATAAATAGGGAAGTCTTTTATATGCTGCTCCCAGGCAGATCCGGGAGCTAGCCAAGTGAGTTATTATTTTCTCCAGCTAGCTAGTCACTCAGTTGTCTTTCCTGTTAGCCTTGGAATCTAAGATGTTAGAGACTGAAAAGACTTACCAGGTATCGAGTGCCTCTTCCTGCCCAAGCAGGAATGTTCCCTGTGGCTCATCTAGTAGCGTTTTCTCTGGTATAATTTTCAGCTTCCCAAGCAATGGGCTTGCTATCACTTCCCTTCCGGTTCCAACATTCCCCCTCTATCATAGTACAGAATAAAAGAATTTCCTGAACTGTACTCCACTGAGTTTGACCATCATATACATGGAGCTGCTCACAATGTAAGGGCAGATCAGTTTGACTGTGGCAGACCCAATGTTTGTAAATGGAATGATCATGTGGAGGCTGTTCTTAAACAATACTGAAAAAAAAAGTAACTATAATAAATGGAGATATGCCTATCTCATAGAACTAGAAGGTCATTGAGTCCAGTCCCCTGCCTTCAGTAGCAGGACCAAGTACTGTTCACTGACAGATTTTTTGCCCCATATCCCTAAATGGCTCCCTCAAGGATTGAACTCACAACCCTGGGTTTAGCAAGCCAACGCTCAAACCACTGAGCTAGCCCTCCCTATAGGAAGCTACCTATGCTTTTTTACCTACAAAAGCAGTGGATACATCTTTAAGAGGTATAACAAGAGTCCCTGCTCAGCTCCTGCCACAAGTGCCCAGTACGTCTGCCCTGCTACTCCCTACCTGTGTGTCCTGGCTCATGAGCACCTCAATTTATTCCATAGCCTGTAAACCACTTGGGATGCTTCAGGGTGAAAAACATTAAAGCTGAGATTTTTTCAAAGCCGCCTGGAGAATCTGAATCCTTAGGCAGGTCTGAACAGCTCGACCTTTGTTGTTATATTTTTGTTCCTATGCTTTTTGCTCAACTCTCAGAAGTTCTGGAGCCAAAAAGATTGCTTTGGCCTTTGATGTTTTTAACAAAATGTATATTTCAGCTGTGTGGAAAAGTGTAGGTCTTGGACTGGATGCTGTTTGGTTTTGTGGTCATTTCCTTCATCCTCCATAGTTTTGGAATGTGATACTTTAAATAATCATTTCTAACGGTGTTACTCGTACGCATGAAAATGTAGTAAGCTCTTTGGGGCCAGGGCTGTCGCCTTGTCCCGGGTTTGTACAGCGCCTCGCACAATGGGGTCCTGATCAGTGGCTAAGACATTTAGGCTCTACTGCAGTACAAATAACAATAAAAGGTAATCCTACTTCTGCTTCTCTCACATCCCAGATGTCAACAGCTGGCTGCTTACCTTTGGTTTCCAACTACACAACGTTATCCCTGGATATCCCAAGCCAGAAACGGATGCAATGGAGCCATCGTATGAGCTTATCCACACGCAGATGAAAACCCAAGAGTGGGACAATAGCAAGGTGAGCCATGTGGCCACGTAGTCTGTCTGTTTTAGGCACTGGCATGGCGCTTGTCATCACGGGATCCAGGTGCAGTATTCACTGTAGAAATTAAAATCAATCTGCTACTGCAGATGCTCCGGAGACTTGAGTGAAAGTCAGCCTGTGAGTAGCTGCTGTCCCTCCCCACTTCAGTAATGAAATGTGACTGAATAATCCCATCTGAAGTTCTGTATCACCCGTGGGTCCTTTCTGTGATACTTGCTGGTGATTGCTGAACAAAACTAGTCTGTACTGTTTTTCTTTCTTCAAAAATGTGATGTTACCAGAGATCACATGCTAGCTCCCTAAACCAAGGAATCACAGCTGATAGAAAACACCTGTTGGATCATCCACCCATGCTCCAAGACAGAATTGTTTTCTACAATATATTGTCTAGTGCTTTGTCCAGTTTGGTTTTAAAAGCAAAAGAACTCCCATTACTTCCCTTAGGAGACAACCTCACAGTGTAAAAGCTTTCTCGATAAGAAAGCTGTTCCTGACAGCATAAATTTTACTTGGCTTGATTTTGTCCCAAATCACTGTACACTAATTCACGTCTAAGTCAGGATGCTTGTAGTTCATTTTTGGCAGCCGATACTGCATTCACAAAATGGGATTAGCACCCTGAAAACAAAAGTCACTTTAAAATCCAAGCATCTTGCCTACTGCTCTCTTCCCACTAGGAATAGCCCAACACAAACTGTCTACACTCGGACTGTAGTAGAGACAGAGACAGCACTCTCCAGTGGATAGGACAAACTTCCTGCAAGTTAGACTGGTTAAACTGTGCAACGGCCTTCCGAGGTGTGTGGTGGAAGTCCCAACACTGGGCTCATTTAAAACTAGTCTAGGCAAGGCACGTGAAAATAAACTGTTGCAGACAACCCTGCATTAGCTCCAATGGTACCAACTAGATTGTGTAACAGATCTTCCCCTTCTCTAACTCCTTGGATCCCAGATCTCAGTGAGCCAGATACTTCCCTGACTTACACCAATGTAAATTGTGAGTTACTCCACGCTGCCAGTGGAGTGACTTCTGATTCACATCTCTGTAATGGCCTAACAGATCAGAATCCGTTCCCTTATCTGAGAAGGGCGAATAATAGGAGGAGAAGAACCAGGCAAGTAACCCTTCACAGACACTGCATTTTATCTTCGGAGCACATAACAGGGTCCCAGAATCTCCTTCCATAACGTTGGGCTGTACTTGCCTTGCAGGGATGGGAGGTTGGAGACCTAATGCTGAGTTTGAGCATCCCCCAGCCCAGAAATATCCAGCATGCCATAAGCCTTGCACTAGGTTCAGCTTAGCTTAGTTATCCCCCTGCAGCTCCAGAGTGACATTTAAAATCCAATGCGCTCTTGTGCTGCACTTTTTGCCTGTGACTGTGAGGCTGTCGCTAAATTGTTTGTTGAACAAGTTCGATGTTATTGGCCGGCAGGGGAGGCTTCGTGACCTCTGGCATATTGCAGAGCTGCAGCACCTGAATCCAATCATGCTTCTTTTTCCCTTTCGTCTCGTTGAATTACCGAGTAATTGCGGGCGCTCTGTACAGCTCTGTCTGCGGGGGATGGGGGGTTGGAATCAGTCATCATTTCATTAACTGTACTGCTCTGAGTCTCATGAGCACTGGGGCTCTGATACCTGGGGTTTTTGTCTGCAGCTCTGGCTGCAGGGGAAGGGTAGCCCAGCTCAGCTATTGGTTTTCCTCGGCACACTAGGAGGCAGAGGCTGATCCATATGGTTTTGGCTGTTGTGTATTGTAAAGTAACTTCCCCGGGGAGGATCCTCCACACACCCACGAGGCTTGACTCTTCCTGCCTGCCAAATCTGATCGATCAGGAGTGCGTTCTGCCCATCCCAGTGGTTTTAAAATGGGGCCAACCCTTTTTTTCCTGTTGGGGGTTAAAAACAGAAATGGCCTTGTAGTTCATGCACAGGACTGGGATTTAGGAGCTCTGGGTTCTGTGCAATGTCACGTGGGGAGAAATCTCTGTAGGGTGGTGCTGCAGTGCTCTTAGCCCTGGTCTACACTAGCGGGGGGGGGGGGGTCGATCTAAGATACACAACTTCAGCTACGCAAATAGCGTAGCTGAAGTCAGCGTATCTTAGATCAATTTACCTGGCTGTCCTCACGCCGGGGAGTCGACCGCGCCGCTCCCCCATCGACTCCGCTTGCGCCTCTCGCAAGCTGGAGTACCGGAGTCGACGGGGAGCGCTTTCGGGGATCGATTTATCGCATCTAGACGAGACGCGATAAATTGATCCCCAAAAGATCAATCTCTACCCTCCGATCCGGTGGGTAGTGAAGACCTCACCTTAGATCCCACAGAGCAGACTGCAGCCCCTGTGGCCCTAACACTTATGCCTAGAGGAGATGGGGGAGGACAAGGGGAGTGACATAGTGACAGATCCCCCATCCTCCTCCATGTGGTCACAGAGGGCACCCAAATGGAGCTGGGCTCTGCAGCTCAGGTGCACAGTCCCTGTACAAACTCACTGCATCCTGTCCCTGCCCCTCCTCCACACTGAAGCCACTCCAGTTCCACCCCACGTGAGCCCTCTGTGCCTACCATGAAGGGGTAGAAGTTGACCTTTCGTGCAACAGATTCTTCCATCTACAAAGTGGGGATCATAATGCTCCCCTCGCCCACATGGGCGATGGGAGATTCCACTCACTAAGTCTGTTTTAATTGGATTTAATGATTTAAACTTAAACGCCACAAACTTAGTGCCTAAAACTCGTTAACTAAATCATAGACCTCGTCAGGAATTTTCTGACAAAACATGTTTTTCCTTGGAAAATGCCAGTGTGTCAAAACCAAACCTGTTCATGGAAAGGGTCAAGTTTGACAACTCTCCCAATTTTTGGCGGGGGCGGGGAGGGAGGAGGTAATTGAAAAAAAAAGTTTTGAAGCTCTTATAGGGAATTTCTTTCATCATTTATTTTTTCTTGGTTATTTTAATTAATTTATACTAAAAAAAACAGGTTAAAAAATTAAAGGTCAAAATTGTAATGAAACAGTTTAAAATGATCAAAACAAACACCTTCAAAAATCAGATCAGTAGATTTTTAAGACAAGGAAGAACCATAGCTCTGCTCGCTGCCATCTTCAGCTCAGATGGTAATTTACTGTTTCTCTTCCTTGCTAGGTCATTAAAATGGGTTGTAAGATGGAACACAAATAATAGATCATCTCCTCTGACCTCTTCCGTAGCGTTGGCCAGTGAATTACACTCAAGAGACCCTGCATTGGGCCCGTAACTTTTATTTGAGCTATAGCATATCTTTCAGAAAAACATGCAGTCCTGACTTAAAGACTGCCAGTGATGGAGAATCCACCACGTCCCTAGATAAGTTGTTCCAGTGGTTAAGTACCCTCATTGGTAAAATTTGTGCCGCCTTTCTAATCTGAATTTTTCTAGGGTCACCTGTCAACCATTGGATCTCATTTTCTCTTTGTCTGGTAGATGAACAAATTCTCTACTATCAGAAATCTCTACCCCATGTTGGTACTTGAAGACCATGATAGTCACCTCTAGATCTTCTCTTAGATAAACTAAACAGATTAAGCCTCTTTATTGTATTGCTTTTTTATTGACACTCCTCTCTTTCTGTGGATCACTACAGTTGCAGTCATAACACAAAGCAGACTCAGTTGCTACCCTGTGTCTGGATCACTTTGCATAATAAAACCAAGCTAAGCTCTCCTTTGGTCATAATTTCTTTCTTGTGGACTTCTAACTGAGCTCCTTTACTTACCCAGTGGCCACTTTCACCCCTCTCCAGTGTTGTCAGGGGGCATAGAGGAGGCAAGTCTCTGGTGTAGCTAATGCAAAGATGTTTTACTTGAGCTACTGGACACAAACTGAGGTCTCAGTGCCTCTCCCCAGTTCTTGAGCTCCCACACTATACCTGCCTGAATCTACAATGCTACTGTCACTCCATACAGTTTCCTTAGTCATAGCCTAGACTCAGCAAGTCAACAGTAAGCCCATATTTTAGTAAGGGAAATATACACCCATGGTATATTGGTACAAGGAGAAACAAGGAAACGGGTTCAAATTTTCTTTCACATCTTGGCTATTTATGATGGGAAATGAAAGCTTTAGGTATCACAGTGTAAGGCGCTATTTAAAAACAAGAGATGATAGAAGCTAGCTGTGGTATTTTAAATCCTCAAGAACTGCAGGCAAAATACAAGCAGCTATTCCAGGATCGCTGTAATGTACTATTCTCTTGAGCTCTGTACAGCAGCAAACAAACAATGAAGGTCAGTCTCTTCTCTCCAATGGGTCATTACTAGATAAAGGAAAATGTCACCTAAGGGCATCTGATTAAAAAAGATCGTAAGGAAAAACAAACCCAGACTAGAGATGTCAGTTGTGTATAGTGACAAATATTAAAATAAAATAACCAATAAATCCCACCACAACTCCCTTCTGCTTTAATGCTGTTTTTATACTGCACCTCCGGGTTACAGTTGCCAAAAGCTACAGCATTTTTAGAGAGCTCTGCTCTGTGCCATCTTCAGCTCGGATGGTAATTTTATGTTTCTCTTCCTTGCTAGTTCATTAAAATGGGTTGTCAGATGAAACAGAAATGATTGAGCATTTCAAAGGCTGTGATACGCTATCTCTTTGAACTCTGCATAATCTGTTTGCATCCCCCCTTTTCATTCACAGTGTAGCATACAGGCTGAGGTTTATATGAAGATGATTTTTTTTTTTTAAAGAATTGTTCCCAAATACACTCGGTATTAAAGAGATACACTCAAGGTCATCAGATCTTAAAATTAAGCACTTTGCAAAGTCCTCCCATATTATAGGACTCCGTTTCAAGATAACCGAGACATTTTTCATTATTATGATGCATTGCGCTGCCATGTGGAAGACCTTAGTTTGCAGACTTGTGTGAAAAATCAGGATGGGGTGGCAGGGGTAATAGGAGCCTATATAAGATAAAGTCCGAAATATCGGGACTGTCCCTGTAAAATCGGGACATCTGGTCACCCTACCTCTGGGAGCCAGCACAAGTGCCTTGTGTTGCTCAGAGGCAACCCCTCAATTTACTCCTTGGCTAAAATGATTATAGCTGTTAGCAGTGTCCAGTGGTAGGGCACAGGATAGGGCGTCAGGAGACCTGATTTGTATTCCTGGCTCTGCCACCGACTCACTGTGGGACCTTGGGGAAGTCCCTTAATTTCTCCGCACCTCCTTATTGTTGATTGAAATTACTCCTGCAGTGAGGTGCTTTCTAAAGCTAAAGGAAGAGATGGTCCTTGCTAGAAATAGACAAGACAGACAAAACAAGCAAGATGTTTGAGGTGCTGTGGTACATTGTGATCTTTAGGTGAAAGGTGCTAAGTGCTATTGCTGTTATATCATGGGGACGCCCACTAAACCTCAGTCTAGATATTATGTCCAGATGTATTTTGGGTTTTGTTTTTTATTTTTGAATGATCAGTCGGTGAAGCATTCTGTCACGTCATGAACCTCACAAAGGCTGTGTATTACTATGTCAAGGAAAACGCGTGTGTTTTAATATGGTGCCATGAAACACAAAGGAGGCTAAAAACATACTTTAAATCTAGTATCAGAGGGGTGGCCATGTTAGTCTGGATCTGTAGAAGCTACAAAGAGTCCTGTGGCACTTTATAGACTAACAGACGTATTGGAGCATAAGCTTTCGTGGATGAATACCCACTTCATCAGATGCATCCGACGAAGTGGGTATTCACCCACGAAAGCTTATGCTCCCATACGTCTGTTAGTCTATCAGGTGCCACAGGACTCTTTGTAGATTTTAAATCTAGTATTTAATGGCCTGAGTTGGTGACAAAAAACAAGGACATTTAGTCTATCTGTACCTTAACTTAGCCATCTGCCTGAGTATTCCCCGATTCAGAGAATACCTGCCCTGCTCTGCTATGGCAGGAGGGGGCAAAGTTACATTTCAGCTGTGTCTTGCAGTGTCAGCAGAACCGGGGAGTTGATTAATAAGGGACCCGGTACTACGCCAGCTGGTAATCAGAACAGCTGAGGAATGGAGACGGGGAAAAAAATGCAGCTATGCAAATTCTCCAGGGCATCCTGATTCTGAAGGGCACAAGCACTTTGTCAATATGGAACCCGTCGTTTGCCCAGAATTAAATGGCGAGGCCAGTGAAGGGGGAATCTCATGTGGGGCTGCATCTGTAAAGGTCATGTTGTGGCTGGACATCCAGAACACCAGCAACCTTCCTCTCCGTGCAATGAAGTAGGCTGCGCCGTAGTCTCGCGAGGGAGATCCATCACCTGGCTGTTGAGAAATAGACCAGACGGTGCCCTATATATCAATGGAAGGGACCAGTCCTGCATGGGGAAGGCTGGTCTAGCAAGGCCTTCATCATCTTGAGTTCTGGGATACACATTTAAGAACAGGCAAACCAGGTCCCACCCTGTAAGCATCTCCATGCTGTTTTGCCCAGTATTCAAAGGGAGCCTAAGCTTTTGGTCTGAGTCCCAAAATGGATTTAGCAACAGTTAGATTTACTATTCTTGCCCCTCTTCCCTCCCTAATCACGACAGGGATGGCAGCTGAAATAGATCAGGACACAGGAATAGCTTTTATTGCTCTGTGACACGCCTGAGAAAAGGAGGGCAAGCTCGAACCTCCCCAGAGAACCTATTTCTCCAGACCAAAGCGATAGGACAAGCTTATCCAGCTGACTTTTTCATGGCCCATTCAAGCCATATAAGATGTGCTCATTACTGGACCTGCTCATGTCGCAGATGATGACAGTGGCAAAATCTCCTTTGACTTCAGCGGGCGCAAGCTCCGCACGTGTCTCTCGTCAGTCCTCCTGAGTAGCATCCAGAGACTGAGGTTTTGTTGTTTTAACACAACACCCTTCATCACAGAGCAGTCACTAGGAGATTCAGGTGTTCCACACCACTCAGGATCAGGCGCTCTGGGAGTTTATAGCATTTACATCTGTAGAGTCATGTTGGAGAAAGGGTTGGTTTTGTGCCTCTTTATCATTGGTCACATTGTGTCCTAATGGAGTTCGCCTACAACCCCACTGCTTTCAGGTGTCTCGCACAGGGGATAGGTCAGTGCAGAATTTAGCCTCATAGGGCCTCCCACAAACTTCTAGTGACACATTTGCCAAGTCACTTAATCATGTGTGCCTCGCTTTCTTCATGGCTAAAATGGGGCTGCTAATATACCCTCTTGGGCATTACAAGGCTAACCTCATTCATTGTTGTAAAAAACGTTGAGCTCCTTCACTAGACGGTTGTGTAGCAGTTCAGCCTCTCATTGCTAGAATATTATAAATCGAATATGTCACAGCAAAATAGAGCATCTGCTCGATCTCATGCCTCGGTGACAGGTGCTGGTAACAGCCCCAGGTAAATTAGCATTGACTCAGCCAAGACGCCAAAGTTAGACCAATCATGGAGTCTGAATTGTCCTCGGTCACCCCTAAAAAGGCTCTCCAGGAAAGAGCTAAGGCAAATTGAGGAAAACAGGAGTGTTCAGCTTCCAGGGCTGTTAAGCCAGCACCTTTCACAGCTATTAAATTCCCTTTAAAAAAATGTGAGGATGGCTCCCTTTCCTCTGTAACCTTTTTTTAATGCTGGCTGTCATTATCTTATTGAATTAAGCCCTTGGCAGGGACAGGAGACTTTTGTTATGGCATCGTCTCGCTTTTGTGAAATTTGAGCAGATAATTGTTCCTGGACAGGAGTAGGAAAGAAGATGGCACTCCCGTCAATGGATGAGTATGTTTCTACAGACGTTTTGCAGTAATGATAAGCCACTGAATCACTCAAGGCATTTGCCTCATTATATGCTAACAGCAAGAGTCACTTTGCATTAAAACTGTCTACAGATGATCTAAGGCTGTGGTCCCTATTCGGTTCTTACTCAGGCAGAGCTCCCATTGATGTCAACGGGAGTTTTGCCTCTGTAAAAATTGAGCTTCACGATTGGGTCCTAATAGCCGAGGACCTGATCCCACAGGAAGACAGGGAGCACCGTAGCAGTGAGGGGAGGGGAGCATTAGCACCTCATTTGACTGTTGAATGATCCACTTTGGCCAATGCTTCAAGTGGCATCAAGGGACTCTGGAAAAGAGTGTTTTGGCCAGAGTGGGGAATCATACTGTGATGTGCCGCCTTGGAGGATGGTGCAGGGTGGAATCAAAAACAGGTTAAAACAGAAGGAAACTGCTACTACTTAAATACTTTGAGCTTATTGAGCACCTTTCCTCAGAGCATTTTAATCTCTCGAAGATTCCCAGTAATCAGCTATGAATCATTTCTGATTTACAGATGAGGAAAACAAGCATGAGCAGTTCATTTGCCCAAGGTCACAGAAGGAGTGGGGTAGAGTGTCACTGACTCTCGCTGTCACCACTAAACCATAATCTTGCCTCCTTGCTGGGGTCCCTCTCCACCCCAGCGTTCCACTCTGTCAAAGGGAAGATGTTACATTCAGTTCGGTCTCTTCGCATGATGTCAGTTAGGGAGAATAGCCTGCAAGCACAGGAATCTCAATCAGTTGTTTCATTAAAAAGAAAGACTTTATTTTCCAGACCAAAGTTAAGAAGTAGCTAGAGGAAGCAGAACCCTTTGGCTCTTCTCACTGGATCATGCCGTGTTATTTCTCTGCTCTCCAATGTACTAGTGATACCTTTCAGTCCCCCGGTGTCTCTTTCTAATTTGGGTCTCTCTCGCCTTCTCTCCCTTTCCAGTCAATCTTGGGAGTGCAGTGTGAAGTGCAGAAACAGCTGAAAGCCTTCGTCACCCTAGAGCGCTTTGAACAGATCTACAGTTCCAGCATCGCTGGGTGCCGGCAGCTCAAGGAGAACAAGAACTTTGCCTCGGGAGGATCTGTCTTCGGCAAAGGGGTCAAGTTCGCCATGAAGGATGGGCGTGTGGCCACCGACATCATCAGTCTGGCCAACGAGGATGGGCGCCGGATCGCAGCCATACTGAACAACGCCCACTACCTGGAGAACTTGCACTTCACCATAGAGGGAGTGGACACACATTATTTCGTTAAGCAAGGGCCATCAGAAAGCGACTTGTCCATACTGGGCCTCAGTGGCGGGCGGAGAACCCTGGAGAACGGCGTGAATGTTACAGTGTCCCAGATCAACACAGTGCTCAGTGGAAGGACTAGACGTTACACGGACATCCAGCTCCAGTATGGCGCATTGTGTCTAAACACCCGTTATGGGACCACCTTGGACGAGGAGAAAGCCCGCGTGCTGGAGCTGGCCAGGCAGCGCGCCATAGCCCAGGCCTGGGCCAGAGAGCAGCAGAGACTGCGGGATGGGGAGGAGGGCATTCGCTCGTGGACAGAAGGGGAGAAGCAGCAAGTGCTAAACACGGGCCGGGTGCAGGGCTATGATGGCTACTTTGTGATCTCAGTGGAGCAATACCCAGAACTCTCAGACAGCGCCAACAACATCCATTTTATGAGACAGAGCGAAATGGGCAGAAGGTGACAGAGAGGGTCAATGCGGTGACTTCTTGCCAAAGACAGCTACTCTTTTGTGGCCACTTACCTGACTGTGTTGTACTCAATCCTTTTTCTAAACTGAACCTGGTGGGGGGTCAGAAAATAAAGAGAGAAAGAATATGGTTGCACTGTAACTCATGCAACATACCTTTTTTTTTTTTTTTTTTTTAATTTGGCCTTCACATGTTTTTTGCAATGAACAGAAGGTATATTTTGCCGTAGTGTGATCACAGTGAAATTTACTGTCTCTTGTCCTTTTTTCCCTTTTGTGAGGAATTTAAAGTGGGGCGTTGTCAACGTACATCCATGGGTTACTCGGTGTGAAGTGAGAAATGGGTGTCTGTGCTAACTTGTTTCATCCTAATCCTTCCTTATTTGGGACAGGGACAGATAGCCTTCCACCCGAAGAACAGCCCAGAAACGCTGGGCATGGGAGACGACGATGATTCCGAACCTCTCAAAGTGACTGTCTGAATCGTGTGCCTCAAAAGAGAACTTACAAGGAGTTTTCACCTTTCACTTGGGACAGAAAGTGTTTCTTGGGCTCCTGCTGCACAGAAGTAGATTATAGAGGCAAGAGGAGCTGAATATATTAACTTGCAAGATGATTCTCTTCCTTCCTGAACTGGAATTAAAAAAAAAACCCAGTCTTTTTCATTATGATAGTAGATTTTTTTTCTCTTTCTTTTTTGGTCCATGCGCAAATCCTGTTTTTAGTTTAAAAAGCCAGTAAAGGCCAAGAAAGATGCTCCCACTCTATTGGAAAACATCCTCTCTCGTGCCTAGAGCTGTTCTCTAGGTGGGTTGAATGCACCGAAGTTGTAGACATAACCTCACTCAATGCATAGTTTTCAGTACACCAGGTTGTGTGTTCAGCAGGACGCTGCGCCATGTCCAATAAAGCAACTTCATTTTTATGAAGCTAATTTGAGTCTAAAAGTAGGATAGTCTCCCACTGACGTAGCATTGAAGAGTGCAGAAAATCCATACTCCGGCATTATTGCTTTTGGGGGCTGTCTTTATTAACCTGGTTTTCAGTGCCAGGTTGGTAAATCATTTATGACTATGGCAAACATGCCTCTCTGGGACTCTGGCAGCAGGGAATTTAAAAGGTTTAATAAGCAGCAGCAGGAGGGGAAATACTGGAACCAACCCTCTTAACTGTTCCTTCCCCCTTTTGCCCCACTGGGAGCTCGAATGATGGGAGTAGCCCAGTGAGGGTTAACAGCAAACGAGGAGGCGTTTGAATAGAAATGCCCACTAGAGAGGGGCCCAAATAGTTTACAAGGAACTGCTGACAAAGTTGCTTGACATGCTAATGTAATTTGTACTCATATAAACCCCGTGCTGTGGGATGTGCAAGAATCCTTGTGATTCAAGTGAACAAGGAGACTGAGCTGAGCTTTTTCCTGAGAAAATTCTCTACTGAGACGAGGCATTGCTGCAGTCAGAGAAACACAGGTGTGATACCAGCCAGACCTCTGGATGACCTGGCTCTGAAAGAGTCAGCGTTCACCCACACACACCCCTGAACTTTCACTGGCTTTCAGAGAGCAGCTCAGAACCTCTTACCCATTCTGAAATGTGTAACTTCTGTTCATCTTCAGCTTTGGCCTCCAGGTTCTAACCAGAGACCGACTGGGCCATGCCAAAACATCACAACAAGAGAGGTTTCAGAGCCGGCCCTTGGAGCAGGTGGTCTATAGTCCCCTAAAATCACTCCCTCTTCCACTGCACCCACCAAGCTCAGCAAACCCCACCACCAGCATCACTGCCTTCTGCCAAGACGGTATCCCCGGGTCTGCTCAGTTACAGGATAGCAACAAGGGTGGAAAGGACTCAGTGGGCACAAACTCCATGAACAGAGAAAATTGTGGTGGCCCCAGTTCTATCATGGCTTCCCTGTAGATGCAGAACTTGTCTGACTCTGTCCTTAAGGCCCCCTCCTGGCTGTTCTCATGCTTTTGCCAGATGGAAGTGAAGGAAATCCCCCAAGAGAGCCTGTTCGCCCTAACATTTTTAACCTAATGTTACAGACCCAGTGAGAGATGCATCCAGAATTTTAGATTCTGACCATAACTGAACCCAAACACAGACCCATGTGAGGTTCACCCATCTCTGATGCTTACCTACCATCCTGCTGTGTTAATAATTCCTCCTGGCTTGCAGGAAAGGGAGTGTTTTTGGTACAGTAACTCAGTGTTATTCTTTGAACTTCACCTTGCAGAGCAGGAAGAGTGTCGGCCAGGACTGAACTGGCAAGCATCCTTTATGGAGAAATATATTGGCAGGAGTAAATAGCAAGTAGTGGTAAGTCTTGAAAATCAGCGCCAGTTCTGTCGGAGTGACTTCACTTCCTCTCTGGGAGGAGGAGGTTCTGAAACAGAGCAGAGCAAATGCTGGCTGAAAATGAATGAGCTGCCCATCTTCAAGCCTAGTCTGTTACGAAACAGGAAGACACTCTTTCTGTACACCACTTCTTCCTTTTAACGCTGCACTGTCAAAGTGTAGCAGGGAAGAGAGGGAAGCCTCGTGTATCCATTCACATCGGTTTGTAAAAAACGTAATGGGGATTTTACGATGGTAAATCGGCTACATTTACATGGAGTAGAGGACAGCAAATTCAAGTATGAAACGCTCCCAATGGAAACCTTGCTGGACGGAGATGCTACCTTTATAGCCTTACCCAGAGTCTTCAGGTTATTACACAACTAATGAATCCGAGTAGGTCTCCCATTTTTCATGAGTCTCACAAATCTGCCTGTAGCCAAGAGCAATCCAAATCCACATCGTGGCAGAAATCAGTGCAAATTGAATTTAACTCTTCGTTCTCAAGCAGTGTGCTGGGTCTAAAACTGCCCGACTTCCCATTAAAGTCCATTAGTGTCCTGGTGTTGGAGTCTGTGCACAGCCCAGGAAATGGAGGAGTTATTATTTTGAATCTCTTCTCTCCTGACTATTAAAAAACTCATTCAACAGAATGATGTTTCTCCAGCACTAACTAAGACGAACCTAAACAATCGATCAAGGAGACAGGTGACTACTTGTGTCTGCAGCACTATTAATAGCAGAACAATAGTATCAAGAGAGGTTTGGGATATCTCCCACTCGTCTTAATGGGGGGTGAAAACGTGAAAGACTATTTACTATTCTGGCACCGTAAGATTCCCCTTGTCCTGCCATAAGGGTCTTGTCTACAAGAATCCAGTGTTTTTCTGTGGAGTTCACCCTCCAGGGTAAGGGGAATGTTAAAAAATCCAGGGCTGCTTGACCACTTGTAACTGCTGCTCTGCTGAAAAACATATTACATGTAGCTACCCATCATTGATTACAGTGTATAAGTATCTACATAGAGAACAATATATAATAACGGGTTCTTTAATCTAGCAGAGAAAGGTCTAACACAGTCGAATGGCTGGAAGTTGAAGGTAGACAAATAAGGTAGACAATATTTTCAGACGGAAAATAAGGGGTACATTTCTAACGGTGAGAGTAACTAACCATTGGAACAATTTACCAAGAGTCGTGGTGGATTCTTCCATTGCTGATCATTAAGATTGGATCTATCCAGGAAGTGTTTTGGGAACGTTCTCTGGCCCGTGTTATACAGGAGGTCTGACTAGATGATCACAATGGTCTCTTATGGCTTTGGAATCTGTGAATAAATCTTTCCCGTATGGCACCTGTAGCCTGACATTCCGTTTATAACCCACACTTATAGCGGGTGGCTCTGTCCCGCTCTTGGGGCTGATCCACACAGAGGTTTATGAGTCTGCTACGGATGTTTTGCTAAAAGAGTTTGATCTCAGGCAGTAGAGGTTAGTGCTTGTCAGATGCAGAAGTCCTAGGTTCTATCCCTACAGCCTACCCTAAGGTATTACCCTAAATATTCATTTGAATGGTAATTGTGTAGGAACCATGGCCAGGACCAAGGCTAGCATGGGACAGCTGGGTTTAGTTTCTGAGTAACAAGCACATGTCCTGCCCCAAAAGAACTCCAGCCGCTGCCCCTTGCACATTTCCCTCAAAATGTAACCAGTGCGAATCAGCAGATTCATGTTACAATGAATTGTGTTTGAAGTGACACTGCTGACCTTTAAATCTAGGTTTTGGGGGGGGTATGCTCTACTAATCAATTCACAGTCTAGGCCAGCAGTATCAAGGACAAGCGCCCACAGGTCTTAGTCTGCACTCAGACAAAACTCCCATTGGATTAGTGGGCGTTTTTGCCCGCATGTCGACTTGAGGATCAGGCCACGTGCTGAAATGTGTTTATTTGAAGCAAAATTAGACCTGGCACCTGTAGCATCTGCACCAGACTCATAGCAGGTCGGTCTCTGCAGCAGACAATTCTACTGCACTTTTCAACCTTGTTTTAAATGATCCAACAATGGAGCTTCCAGCTGTGCCCATAGGAAGTTCACGTTGCGGGATGGATAGCTGCATCTTTTTCCTTTTTCCACCCACTACAGAGAGGAATCAGTGCAGATTTTTGTCCCCTGCAGGTTTGGCTCACTCCTGTCTCTGACTTTCATTATTCAGAAGGCATCGCATTTGTGTAGCAATTTCAGCACCCGCTAGACTCATTTAGCGCTGCAAGATGTACTGCGATGTTTGTTTCCTCCAAGCTTTTGGACAGAAATTGTCTATCGAGAGCTTGGAAAAAATCATTAAGCACCAGTGACCGGAGGGACTCATACAGCGCATCGTATCTTTGTCATCAGTGCTATTGATCAGAGCCGTGGCAAAAATGGACCAACAAATCTAAAAAATACCAGGCAAGAACAGAATAGATGGAGGCTGTTAAGTGACCTCATCCTTGATTTGGGTTTAAAAGACAGATGACTGGGAGCTGTCCGCAAGACATCATTTGGCTGTAGGTTAGGCACAGCGAGGGAATTCTGTCCTGTATCTGTGGTCACTTTACTGAGATGACAGAACGGTAAGATTCTGCTCAAGTTGCTAAACAGACGCTGCAACAAGAATAAATCAAAATTGGTAAAAAAAAAAAATCTAATAAAGCACCTTTTCAGCTGTGACTTATAAGTGTCACCATGATAAATGACAGTGCAATTCATTATGCAAAGACAAGACTCTTACCAGGAAATTTTAGAATTTGATTTTCTGATTTACAGCGAGGGCCCCCATCATATTTATAGCACGGCCGTCTGTTTCGATTCAATCGCAGCACAAATGAAACCACGGCCACAGATCTCAGCAAGGCGGCTGCTCTTCAAACACCGAGGGGGCATAAACACACAATGTTAATAATGGAGCTAAGGATTGCTTGGCTTGTTAACTGGTATTTGGTTTATCGTCGTGTTTGGCAGTGAAGGGCTGTATCTTAGCACTGTTGAACCTGGGTAAGACACATACAAATTATGTTCATAACGGTGCACACTGTAACAGGCCCTTTGGTGAAATAAACTTTGGTCCTTGTTATCTTGAAATACACAATCCACCATCCCTGCATAGCATAGCTAGCCTCACAGGAATCCAGTGTGTTAGCCACTGGCCTGTTCGTTTTTGTTAGTGTTAATACTGTCCTTATTCGGACTAAAAGATTTTCACCGTTTCTTTTCTATTATAGCTCATAGTAAATATTTAACTATATTATTTTCCCAAGTTACAGTAAAGATTTTACTGATTTGAAACAAAATAAAGCCAATGGACTTTTAACTGTAGGGTACGTTTAACTAAAATCCTCCAGGACTGGAGAGTGATTTTTTAAAAGACACACTGTTTGCATTGTACAAAATGATCAGTTTCAAAATGTATATCCTGTTTCAGAATTCCCCTCCCGCTAAATGTACCTTGTTTAAGGAAGGCTATATCATGTCCTGATGGCTGTGATCTTATTTCCTATAGTGATATATCAAGCTGTGTTATTTGAACTGAAAACAGTCTTAAACGTTAAAAAAAAAAAGGTGGGGGTGGACAGCAAAATTATTGGCTCTCTCATGTTTATAGCAATTTTTAAAAGTTGTGCTTATGACAAAATGTTACATAGCTTAACTGTTAACCCCTATCCCAGAGAGGAATGGTATTTGGGCAGAGGAGCCTGGAAAACTCCAAGTGAACACCAACTAAAACTGTTCTGGCAAAGACTAGGTCAAACTGCAGGACAGTTTCCGTGATGTGACTGAAGTAACAAATCAAAGAATTTATTTACAAATTTACAAATAAATCTGCTTATTTTGCATGAGGCCTTCTGAATGCAGCTACAGTCTGGAAGGAGGACTTGGTATCAAAGCTGCAGCTGTAATACCAACACTGGAGCCTGGAGCCTCTTGTCATTACCACGTGTAATAATTTTCCTGAAGTCTGGAACTCATTTTTGAGAATTTTTTTTTCTCAACACATTGTGTTTCTAACACTGTATTCTTGACTGTGTAAATACTACAAGGCTGTAAATAAGTGCAAATGTAGATACCTTCTAGAAAAACAAACAGAAGTGACCGTGTGTAGCCTTCGGTGACAAATAAAAGAATATTTTGTGTTTAAAGGGTTTTTATTTTTGCCATTGTGTAAAGGTTAACTCTAGTTATCATACCCCAGAGTCACTTGGCTAATGAGCAGGGTAATTCAGAAGAACAGAGTAAGTAAGATGAGCTCAGTTCTAAAACTCTCTCCGCAAAGACACTGCTCCTTGTCTAAATGGATTTTTAGTGTCTAGTTTGTGAAGCAAAGAGGAGTATACTCTCACTCTTTAACAGTTAATTCAGAAACACCCGTCTACATGGAAGCTCATACCACACACAACCAAGACCAGTGCCTGGGAATCACAGTGCATTGAGGCCTTGTGTGTAAGAGACAGTTGAGGCAGTTCACTTAAAAAAGTTTTTGTAAAGTCTACTTGGTTCAGTAAAAAAGTGGAATATTTCAGTTTAGCATAAAACTCCTGCCTCCTTGATTTAAGATGAACTGAAATAAGGCTGGTTTAAACAGAAATAGAAGCGTCCATACAGACTTTTGCAATGTTTGAAGTAAATCAGTTTAAGGCAAACCACTGCAGCTTTCTTTGTAGATGAGGTCTCAGGTCCATTCCTGCCTCTGCCACCAAGGCACTTAACATGTCTCTGCCTTCCTGTGTGGAAAGGGTGTAATAATCCCTACCTCCTGAGGGCCATGGGGAAGGGAGTGCGGGTATATGGGCTAGGGGGAGGGCCCCACAGCTGGGCTCTGGGGGGAGGGAGAGGGTGTATTGACTGGAGGGGGTGCCCCATGGCTGAGTTCTGCGGGGGGCGGGGGACAAGCAGGCAGAGAAACAGGGCCTGGGTTTTCACAGGGGTTTCTTTCACTCTCTACTTCTGGGGGAATTTTTGTGTGTGTCTGTATTGTTACAGACATACTCGCTGACAGGCGTTTTGAAATAAATTACCAAAATAATTGAGACTGGCGTGATTATGTAGTGTTATTTTGATAAATAAAATTTGCAGAATTTTAAAATAGTGTGTGCGGAATTTTGAATTTTTTGGCGCAGAATGCCCCCAGGAGTACAACATGCAGGCTGTAGGACTAGCTGACTTTAGCACTAGCGCACTGGGGCAGCACTGCAAAACAACTTCAACCATTAGCATGCTGCCTACTAACCTACATGAGGCAACATATCAGCCTGGGCTAAAAGACCTGCTGGTTGCCAGGGCATGCGGTGCTTTTCAAACTGGGGTAAGCGAGCTCTCATCAGGGCGTGCAGGAGAAAAAGACCTGTAATGGCGGACAACGCATGTTATTTAGTAAGACTTACACCAATGGGGCTGCAGTTTAACGGGAAGGCTCTTAGCAAGCGACTCAACGTTTAATTGCTAAGTGCCTTCCCCTTAAACCTGCAGCCCCATTGGCGTATGTCTTCTGTCTGCTGTGCGCCTCAGAATCAGAGGTTTACAAACTGGGAGGGGTGCACCCCCCACTCCAGAACATTGTGGGGGGAGCGGTGAGTCCAGGTGTCTCAGGCCACCCCTACACGGTGTGGCTCGGGAAGGGCACACCACGCCTGTCTCTCCCCTCCTCCTCAAACTCACTTCAGCAGGCCACCCAGTTTGAAAACCCCCTGAAAGCTATTGCTAAATGAAAGGCAGAAATCGGGGGGGGGGGGGAACGTGACTCCCCCACGCCACACAGTGCCTCTGCCTGTCTCAGATGGGGGTATGCGGTAGATGACAATATTTGGCATGGGACACTGAGACGTTTGAAACCCACTGGTCTGTTGTGTTCACAGTCTTACATAGCACAGGAAGGTATCGGAGCACCGTCTTGTGATACATCAAGCACCAGGACTAGTATCTGCCCAGCCATCATTCTGCCCTGTAAGTGCTTGGCTGGTCTAGATTCAACCAATGGTTTTTAACTAGCCAGTGCAAGCCTAGGCTTGTGGCTCCAAAGTCAGCCAGTGGGCCTGGCTTCGGCTCAGATACACAAAGTTCGATTTCAGTCCATTAGCTCGCAGCAGCTTTGCAAGACGAGGGGCTCGTGGTCAGAGCCGTCCCTTGGATAGGGCAAATCGGGGCGACTGCTCCGGGCCCCGTGCTTTGGGGGGGGGCCCCGCGGGCCGGTGCAATTGGCTGATGCAGTCGGTCCCGGTGCAGCGAGTCCCCCCCGCCCCGGCCAGCGCCCTGAGCCGCCGTGGTGCTGTGGCCAACAGTAGCCCCACATGGGCACCGGCAACTGCCAGCAGCAGCAGGCGGCCCAGCACCAGGCCGCATCCATCCTGCCGGCCCAGCCGCCAATGCAGCATGGGCCCCCCAAGCTGGAGGGGGCTGATTTGCAGTGGTGCTGGAACATTTTTAATAGTGGGGGGGGGGGTGTTGAAAGCCAGCCCCCTTACGCCTGTTGACAACCCTCTTCCAGCTGAGGCCAGCAGCAAAGCCCCAGGCATGGGGTGGCAGCCGGGACCTTGGGCCCGCGAGGCTGGCAGATGGGCTTCCGGGCCCGCGGGGCCAGCAGCTGGGGTGCTGCAGCACCCCTAGTTCCCGCACCTATGTTGATTTGTCCCAGGCCCCGCATCCCCCGCTAGGTACGGCCCTGCACTTGGTTATTAGGATCCGAGTCCAGCCAGAGACTGGCCCAGAAGAGGGACACTCTGACAGGGGCAGTGATGCAAATAGGAAAGTGAGAACTTTTGAAGCCTTGGTTAGCCGTGGCCCTTTGATGCACCTGGGCTTAGCCACGCTCTGGGCCTAGACAGGCCCACTGGTATGTTTTAGATTAGTCACTCTTCTGTGCTAGTCATTTGTGTAAATCTCAACATTATAAGGTTAGCGCCCTTCTACAAATCCAGCGTATTGCTTAGAGGGCGAGCAATTGCGAGACCAGGTCCATGGAGTAGTAATTAATTAGCGTGCATCTTAGCTGTTGCATGAGCACAATTTGTACCGAGGTCGCTGCCAAGTGGATCGTTCACATGCATGTTCACGCTCTCTTATTGCTGAAGGATCTTTTTCAAAGAACCTCTGCAAACGGATTTGGCCCCTGACGGCTGCTCTAAGACGTGGTGCTTTACACGTGAATTTCAGCCTTGTTTTCGCTCAGGGACACCATGTCAGGCCTAGCCATTTCCCACCTAGCACGGTGACGGGATGTGTTTAGGTTTGTAAAGTCGGTCAGTCTTGCGGTCACTACCTGGAATCTGACAGCGAAGCCAAGAGACAAGATGGCTTCAGTGGTGAGGGTGCCAGCCTGGGGCACAGCAGACTGTGCCGCCAGGTGTGACTTGGGTAAGTCACTTTGGCCCAGCGTCTCAAAGGTATTAAGGCACCTGTGGCTAGCACCACCAAGGGGCCTTAGACTTAGCCTTATAATGCCTAACATTTAGCTACCCTGCTGCCTAGTGGAATCCACAGGCCCGAGTTAGGCCCGGGCCCCACGACATGGTTAGGTTGACGCACGGCAGCTTATGTCGCCCCTGCTGTGGATATGGCTACACTTAAACTTCTCTCCCGCCCACATAACTGCCCCGCTACAGCGACTTAATAACACCCCCACCCAAAGCAGGGTCATGGTCAATGCAGTGTCAGTGTAGACACTGCATTACTGACATCAGCTATTACTGGCCTACAGGAGCTGGCCCACAATGCCCCACCCTGCCCGCTCTGCTCACCGTTGTGAACTCCGCTGCCCATGGACGAGGCAGATAGGAAGCTGCCCATCCCCCTTTAAAGCCCCAGGAATGTTTGAAATTCCTTGGCTTGGTGAGCACACCTAGCCGCTCTCCATTGTTGTGTGCCACTGCCCAGCTGACCATGGTGCCGACACGCTGCAGCCACACTCCTGCCTGGAGTGTGTGGGCGGGATTGGCTCTGCTGGGCCTGTGGGGAGCAGCGGCTGTGCAGGCACAGCTAGAGAAACATCGCCGTCTAGGCGCCGATTGCTCTGGCTGCAGGAGAAGGGGCACGACAGGCCCCAGCAGTGCCACATGACAGCCAAGGGGCTGCGGCAGGCGTAGCAGGCGGCCAGGGAGGCCAGCAATAGATCTGGGGCAGATCCGCAGAACTGCTGCACCGCCCCTGCCCCCAAGAACCTATGGATACTTCCAAGGAGCCTGAGTCACAGGCCCTTGCCATGAGCAGCGAGGGGGAGGACATAGACAAGGGAGAAGAGGCGGAGTATGGGAGTCAGGCGACTAGGGGAATCCAGCGGTGCAACGAGCCTGGGCCTGTTTTTGACTCCACTGAAGTTCAGCCAGGCCCAACAGTCAAGCACCGGCGAACCTGATGCAGGGGAAAGCCCCTCCGGCAAGAATGCAGTTCGCTTTGAAATGACAGGGCTTGCACCCCCAAAGTAGCAGGACACAGCTGTTGATTTACTTATTTGTACTTGTGTAGGAAGAGGTAGTGGAACAACCAAGAGCGGCAGAGTTGCTCTCTGCTTCTCATTCCCCTCTAGAGTTAGGCAGTGGGGGCTACGCAGAACAGTTCGTTTATGTGCACGGGGTTGTCCCATGAATCCTCCATAGAGATCTCCATGAAACTTCCATGGACGTACTCTGCAATCCACTACCAAAGGTTTCGGGTGGGGGCTGCCTTATTTCTTCAGCCGCGGTAGGACGCTTTCCCATGGCGCTCAGTGGTAAGTTCACCATTACTCACAGTGGCTGGTGCTGTGACGTGCCGTATCAATCCCAAGGAGAAGTGAGAACGTAGTGCTCAAAACTTTCTGGGATCAAGGGGAGTGAGTTCAGTATCTGATGTTTCAGTGTCTGGCGTGACTACACTGACACTGGTACCTCTGGGTGTCGTATGCGCGGCTGCTGCTATTGAGGCCTTGAGGGTCTCCCGCTCCCCACCTGCGGAATGCCTGAGCTAGATAAGGAGGAGAATGTTACAGGAGATGCTGCAAGCTAGTGCTGCATCAGGGAACAAGCCCAGGGCCTGGAAGATGCCCCTAGCAGACAGCCTGGAGAAGGAGAGTGGAGATGAGACAGGCCCAGCAGGAAAAGGAGAGGTGGATGCACCAGGACATAACAGGGCTTCTGAAGCAGCAGAGATGTTGCAGACACAGGTAGCCCTGCGGGTCCAAGAAGCCTGTGCTTGCCTGTCTCTACAGCCCAATGTCAGGACCTCCCTACATCCCCGCCCCCCAACATTCCCTTGGCATCAGGAGTCACGGTCCTGCCCCTACCACTCCACCCCAGGGGACATTGAAGACAATCAGAGCTGCACATCTGTGAAAGTCACGGTTGGTGTATGTGTGCCTGAAATGGAAATGACCGTTCTTTCCCCTTCATAACTTGTGTTCTTGTAATTTATGAAGGTTTTATAAAGATCTACATGGGGTTTTTTTATTTTCCTGATTCATGTTACAGAATAAAATTCTATTTTTTGGAACATCTGCTGGCTGGTGCTGAGCAGGTCTGATCCCCACCAGTTTCCTGTTACTTCATTTTCACAGGATCTATAGCATCATTCTCAGACAATACTAATAGGTGCATTGGCAATGTAATATTCCTACACATACAGCACTCACTGCAAGATTAATACCGGGTTGCAAAAGAGCAGGGCCAGGAAGTGCACACACGACTCCAGCACACTGTTCAAATGGTCTTTCAAAGCCTCCCTGAACCATGTGGTTCTGCGTTGAGCCCTTCTTATAGCCCTTAGAATCATAGAATCTCAGGGTTGAAAGGGACCTCAGGAGGTCATCTAGTCCAACCCCCTGCTCAAAGCAGGACCAACCCCAACTAAATCATCCCAGCCAGGGCTTTCTCAAGCCTGACCTTAAAAACCTCTAAGGAAGGAGATTCCACCACCTCCCTAGGCATCCATTCCAATTCTTCACCACCCTACTAGTGAAAACGTTTTTCCTAATATCCAACCTAAACCTCCCCCTCTGCAACTTGAGACCATTACTCCTTGTTCTGTCATCTTCTACCACTGAGAACAGTCTAGATCCATCCTCTTTGGAACCCCCTTTCAGGTAGTTGAAAGCAGCTATCAAATCCCCCCTCATTCTTCTCTTCTGCAGGCTAAACATTCCCAGTTCCCTCAGCCTCTCCTCATAAGTCATGTGCTCCAGCTCCCTAATCATTTTTGTTGCCCTCCGCTGGACTCTTTCCAATTTATCCACATCCTTCTTGTAGTGTGGGGCCCAAAACTGGACACAGTACTCCAAATGAGGCCTCACCAGTGCCGAATAGAGGGGAATGATCATGTCCCTCGATCTGCTGGAAATGCCCCTACTTATACAGCCCAAAATGCCGTTAGCCTTCTTGGCAACAAGGGCACATTGTTGACTCATATTCAGCTTTTCATCCACTGTAACCCCTAGGTCCTTTTCTGCAGAACTGCTGCCCAGCCATTCGGTCCCTAGTCTGTAGCAGTGCATGGGATTCTTCCGTCCTAAATGCAGAACTCTGCACTTGTCCTTGTTGAACCTCATCATATTTCTTTTGGCCCAATCCTCTAATTTGTCTAGGTCCCTCTGTATCCTATCCCTACCCTCCAGTGTATCAACCACTCCTCCCAGTTTAGTGTCATCTGCAAACTTGCTAAGGGTGCAGTCCACACCATCCTCCAGATCGTTAATGAAGATATTGAACAAAATCGGCCCCAGCACCGACCCTTGGGGCACTCCACTTGATACCGGCTGCCAACTAGACATGGAGCCATTGATCACTACCCGTTGAGCCCGACCATCTAGCCAGTTTTCTATCCACCTTACAGTCCATTCATCCAGCCCATACTTCTTTAACTTGCTGGCAAGAATACTGTGGGAGACTGTATCAAAAGCTTTGCTAAAGTTAAGAAATAGCACATCCACTGCTTTCTCCTCATCCACAGAGCCAGTTATCTCATCATAGAAGGCAATTAGGTTAGTCAGGCATGACTTGCCCTTGGTGAATCCATGCTGACTGTTCCTGATCACTTTCCCCTCCTTTAAGTGGTTCAGAATTGATTCCTTGAGGACCTGTTCCATGATTTTTCCAGGGACTGAGGTGAGACTGACTGGCCTGTAGTTCCCCGGATCTTCCTTCTTCCCTTTTTTAAAGATGGGCACTACATTAGCATTTTTCCAGTCATCCGGGACCTCCCCCGATTGCCATGATTTTTCAAAGATAATGGCCAATGGCTCTGCAATCACATCGGCCAACTCCTTTAGCACTCTCGGATGCAGTGCATCCGGCCCCATGGACTTGTGCTCGTCCAGCTTTTCTAAATAGTCCCTAACTACTTCTTTCTCCACAGAGGGCTGGTCACCTCCTTCCCATACTGTGCTGCGGAGTGCAGCTGTCTGAGAGCTGACCTTGTCTGTGAAGACAGAGGCAAAAAAAGCATTGAGTACACTAGCTTTCTCCACATCCTCTGTCACTAGGTTCCCTCCCTCATTCAGCAAGGGGCCCACACTTTCCTTGACTTTCTTCTTGCTGCTAACATACCTGAAGAAACCCTTCTTGTTACTCCTAACATCTCCGGCTAGCTGCAATTCCAAGTGTGATTTGGCCTTCCTAATTTCACTCCTGCATGCCTGAGCAATATTTTTATATTCCTCCCTGGTCATTTGTCCAATCTTCCACTTCTTGTAAGTGGTTTTTTGTGTTTAAGACAAGCAAGGATTTCACTGTTAAGCCAGGCTGCCATATTTACGTTTCTTTCTACACATCGGGATGGTTTGTTCCTGCAACCTCAATAAGGATTCTTTAAAATACAGCCAGCTTTCCTTATGTTTGACTGTTCAAATTCAGCAGACAGCTGCCCCGCTTCCGCCCACCACCCCAGCAGAACATTTTCTCCCTTTGCCTCACAGCTGTTATACAGGCCACAGCAAGCAGCTGCAACCATCCTCTATGTCCTGCACGTTGCCCAGAATCACAGTCCTGCATAGCAGGCGTCGATTAAGGGCCCTGCACATGTGCATGACCGTGGTTTTCCCACGTTCAACTTGATTCCCAACTGACCACTAGCAACTGGGCATTGCAAGTTTCCACAGTGCAATCACCCCTCACTTCTCAACTGTCAGTGGTGCTCTCATTTTGGTGTCCCTGCGCTGGAGGGCTGGGGCACGTTCGTCACACAGACTCAGGAATGTGGCATTGCGCATCCAAAAGCTCTGCAGTCACTGCTCGTCATCCCAAACCTGCATTACAATGTGAGTAAACCATTCAGAGCTCGTTGCTCAAGCCCAGAACCGTCGCGTCATCATCTCCAGCTGCTCCATGCACACTACCCTCAGCCTTGAATTGTTTCTTTCCATGGGCTCCAAGGAATCATCACTTTCCCCCTGGCTCCTCTTGCAGCTCTTCAAATACTGCAGGCTCACGCGCTCTGTGCTTTCCATGCTCATGACAATAGCGCAGAGCTGTGCAGGCTCCATGCGTCTGTCAGAGCTAGCAGGCAGCAAAGAGGGACGCGTGGGTTTGCAGGGATTTTTGAAAAGAGCCAGGCAGTATTATGGGCTGCAGACGAAATGATGAGACGGAGAACACTGCATTACGGGAAGTTGACCCCAGCCACCCCATCAGACATTGCAAAAACGTCCCAAAACCCCCAGCGCTGGATGGTGGCAAGTTGCACAGTGGGATAGCTCTTCACGGTGCGCCATGCGCCACGTTGATACAAGCGCCCCTGGTGAGGACATGCACGGCCCACACAAGGAAAGTGGTGTGCACGCGCACAAGTGAAGTAATAACTGCTTCGGCTGTATGCCGACCCAACTTAGGGCGACGTAATTTTGTAGTGTAAACATGGCTTTAGGTGCCCAGGCTCCCTGTACCATGCATGGAGCAAGACAAACGCCTAAGAATGGGCAGCACAAAACCCAGCACGCTAAGCAGGAAGCCACTTACGCTAGCCAATCGGACATTCTGAGGAGCGGGGCAGGCACCTCCCTCCACAGCAGTGAACCTCTCCTGGCCTTAGGCCTGACATGGCTTAGGCATCTTTCTCTACTCCTTGCTCTACATAAGGCAGAGGAGGGATTTGCCCGCATGGCTCCCACAGCCTGGATGAGTGAGTGCTCCATCCACCGGGTAGAACGGGGACACCACCCCCGCCACCTCCTGTTTTGTGTTGGGCCCACTCCAGTAACTGTGCGTTTTCATAGATTTCATAGATTCTAGGGCTGGAAGAGACCTCGAGAGGTCATCGAGTCCAGCCTCCTGCCCTCATGGCAGGACCAATTACTGTCTAGACCATCCCTGATAGACATTTATCTAACCTACTCTTAAATATCTCCAGAGATGGAGATTCCACAACCACCCTGGGCAGTTTATTCCAGTGTTTAACCACCCTGACAGTTAGGAACTTTTTCCTAATGTCCAACCTAAACCTCCCTTGCTGCAGTTTAAGCCCATTGCTTCTTGTTCTATCCTCAGATGCTAAGATGAACAAGTTTTCTCCCTCCTCCTTATGACACCCTTTTAGATACCTGAAGACCGCTATCATGTCCCCTCTCAGTCTTCTCTTTTCCAAACTAAACAAATCCAATTCCTTCAGCCTTCCTTCATAGGTTATGTTCTCTAGATCCTTAATCATTCTTGTTGCTCTTCTCTGGACCCTCTCCAATTTCTCCACATCTTTCTTGAAATGTGGTGCCCAGAACTGGACACAATACTCCAGTTGAGGCCTAACCAGCGTAGAGTAGAGCGGAAGAATGACTTCTCGTGTCTTGCTCACCACACACCTGTTAATGCAGCCCAGAATCATGTTTGCTTTTTTTGCAACAGCATCACACTGTGGACTCATATTTAGCTTGTGGTCCACTATAACCCCTAGATCCCTTTCTGCCGTACTCCTTCCTAGACAGTCTCCTCCCATTCTGTATGTGTGAAACTGATTGTTCCTACCTAAGTGGAGCATTTTGCATTTGTCCTTATTAAACTTCATCCTGTTTACCTCTGACCATTTCACCAATTTGTCCAGATCATTTTGAATTATGACCCTATCCTCCAAAGCAGTTGCAATCCCTCCCAGTTTGGTATCATCTGCAAACTTAATAAGCGTACTTTCTATGCCAATATCCAAGTCGTTGATGAAGATATTGAACAGAGCCGGTCCCAAAACAGACCCTTGCGGAACCCCACTCCTTATACCTTTCCAGCAGGATTGGGAACCATTTATAACTACTCTCTGAGTACGGTTATCCAGCCAGTTGCGCACCACCTTATAGTAGCCCCATCTAAGTTGTATTTTCCTAGTTTATTGATAAGAATATCATGCGAGACCGTATCAAATGCCTTACTAAAGTCTAGGTATACCACATACACCTCTTCTCCCTTATCCACAAGACTCGTTATCCTATCAAAGAAAGCTATCAGATTGGTTTGACATGATTTGTTCTTTACAAATCCATGCTGGTTATTCCCTATCACCTTACCACCTTCCAAGTGTTTGCAGATGATTTCCTTAATTACTTGCTCCATTATTTTCCCTGGCACAGAAGTTAAACTAACTGGTCTGTAGTTTACTGGGTTGTTTTTATTTCCCTTTTTATAGATGGGCACTATATTTGCCCTTTTCCAGTCTTCTGGAATCTCTCCTGTTGAGCAGGCCTATTGGATCAGGTCCCTCAGACAAGCTAGATGGGCGGATGCCTAGTCTGAGACTCCTCTCTAGATTTAGGCATGAGCTAGGTGCCCAGCATCAGCACTAAGGTGGCTTGGCGCATGACCTCCAGGAGAAACCTGGGCACGGTGAGAGTTTTGAAGCTTACAGCATCTTACGACAGCTAAGCAAGGTGTTTGAGGACCTAAATTTTGGATTTAGGTGCCTAAACTGGCAGTTGGGCACCTAAATGGAGCTGGGCCCTAGCTTCCATTGATTTCAGGTGCCTAAATCCCTTTGAAACTCTAGCCTTTAGTCACACTGCCCCCAGTTCTCCATCTGTATAACAGGGATAATAACCCAGGGGAAAACTTACCTACCTCACAAGGTGCTGTGAGGGTTAATACAGTAACGTTGGGGAGGTGCTTGGGGTCTGTTTTTGTATTGTGATAGTGCCTAAGAGCTCTGGTCATGGACCACAACCCCATTGTGCTCGGTGCTGTACAAACACAGAACAAACAGATGGTTCCCTGCCCCAAAATACTAGGGCAGGGGTGGCCAACCTGTGGCTCTGGAGCCACATGCGGCTCTTCAGAAGTTCATAGGCGGCTCCTTGTATAGGCACCGACTCCGGGGCTGGAGCTACAGGCACCAACTTTCCAATGTGCCGGGGGGTGTTCACTGCTCAACCCCTGGCTCTGCCACAGGCCCTGCCCCCACTCCACCCCTTCCTGCCCCCTGAGCCTGCCGTGCCCTCACTCCTCACCCCTCCCCTCCAGAGCCTCCTGTCTGCCACGAAACAGCTGATCAGGAGATGCACGGAGGGAGGGGGCGGGGCTGCTGGTGTGTGGAAGACGCTGGGAGCGGGTGGTAGGAGCTGCTGGGGGGCTGCTGACATATTATTGTGGCTCTTTAGCAATGTAAATTGGTACATTCTGGCTCCTTCTCAGGCTCGGGCTGGCCACCCCTGTATTAGGGTTTTGGGAGCCAGTTAAGTAACTAAGATAGGAGTGTTCTATCCCATGCACCGTTACCAACAATAAAGCTTATGCACTTGGACCCTGTTTACTAGGTGTCTAGATGATAGGCAAACCAAATTAGAATACAGCTCACTTTCCCAAAGTGTGCAAGATCACTGGGGGTCAGACTTATACAAACCTTGACTTAGTCACTAGACTGAGCAGCTATGCCTCTGAATTTGCACAGGGTAAACAAAGTCAGTTTTACAGAGTCATTTTTCAGTGACCTTACGCAGCAGATGTGCTCCCTGAACAAATTCAGAGGCATAGATGCTGATGTCAGTTACTAAATCAATGTTTGGATTGCGCTGACACCCGGCAGCCTTACACAGCTTTGCTAACCTAGTCCAATGCCATTACATTGGAGTCGGTTAGCAGTACTGGTTTATTTATTTATATTATAATGTTCAAGTTGACTCATATGGCCAGAAGGGACTATTATGATCATCTAGTCTGAGCTCCTGCATAGCACAGGCCAGAGAACGTCAACAGATCATTCCTGCATCTAGCCCAATAATTCGTGATTGCAGTAGAGCACTGGCCTAGGTGACTGAGGACTCTCTGTCCCATTTTCAAAAGCAATGTAGGCACTTAGGAACATTTCAATTAGAGTCAATGAGACTTAGGCACCTACGTGACTTTTGAAACTGGAACTCGGGCGCTTTTGAAAATGTTACTCCATCTTTTTGTAAGAGATCCAATCTCAATTTACAGACTGAGGCCTGATTTACACTGCGGGGAGCAGGGGGGCGCTAAGTCGGTCTAAGTTACACTTCAGCTACGAAAATAGCGTAGCTGATGTCGACGTACTTAGAGCTACTTACCGTGGTGTCTTCACTGCGGTAGGTCGACTGCTGACACTCCCCTGTCGACTCCGCCTACGCTCCTCGCTCCGATGGAGCACAGGAGTCGACAGGAGAATGCTCGGCGGTCGATTTATCACGTCTTCACTAGACGCAATAAATTGACCCCGCTGGATTGATTGCTCCGGAGATAAGTGTAGACATGCCCTAAGCGACAGAGAATGCACCGCACTCCTTGGTGATTTGCACCAATGATTAATTACCCTTCCCATTACAAATATGTGTGAGGAGCTGGTCAGTTGGTTCAACCCATTGTTCAAAAAAAAACCCAAAAAACAAGAATGGTCATTTGCAAAATACGGGTCTGAGTTTGGACGTTTGAACATACCACGAAATTCAGCGGGTTTGGTTTGGGCCTGTCTTTCAAATCATAACTTCGAGTTTTTAACCTTGAGTTCAGAAAATGTTTTGTTACCTAAAGGGTTTTCTTGATGCAAGAAAATTCTACGGTCAGCTCATTAGAGCCAACTTCCTTAGCGAAATGTTGTAAACGCGTGGGACTGCACAGCCCCTTTGAGTTGTGCCTCTAACTGTATGGCATGAAAGGGGGTCACATGGCGCTAAGTTGCTATCTTCTAGCCAGGAGATGCTCATATCCTCCAGGATTTTTACATAACCATGTCTCATCAGCCCCAATCAGTCTGAGCTTGGACACCCTCCAGGCCTGAACTGAAAGCTGGAGTGTGACAAGTCTGACAGAAAAGGCTCCTTAATGAGCAATTCCATTCCTCAGCCGTATGCAGATAGTCAAGGGCCAGGTTAACATCCCATGGTGGGTCATGGCTAAACAAAGGATTATGGGAGTTTTGCAACTGCTGTGATGAAGTTGCTCATGGTATTTCCTTTATAAATCTACTCCCTTTATAGACAGTGCCTGGTACAGATTGAAGGGAGCTTATTTTTACCCTTAAAATAAAGGTAATTAATACAAAGTGAACTTACAGTTGACAAACTCATAGAAGCAAGGGTGATACAATCACTTATACTTTGCCACTGTACTGCATCTTCTACCCAAATAAATATAAATATTATATTTATAGCTATTAATTGCATGGGAGGTACAGAGTGCCACCCCCATTTTATAGTTGGGGTAACTGAGGCACCTAGAGGTGAAGTGACTTTCTTAAGATCACAGAGTTAGTTAGTGGCAGAGACGGATAAAGCACCCAGAAGTCTTGAATCCCAGCTCCAATCATAAGACAGTATTTCCTCTTCAGGCTGAGTGGGAAACTTGTTTTCAATGTAACCCAGTATGTCCAGTAAAGCTGAAGATTATCCATACTGTAGCCGACCTTATCTATAATATAAGCTGCAATTACTAGGAAGACAGTTTTAGAAAAGTGGAGGCCTCATTTCAGATCAGGTATAAGTGGACACCACTTTCATTAACTTCAGCAGGTGTGAATTTGATCTGGCTTTTCAGCTGGATTTCAGACTTCTTGGCTTTGTGAAGGAAAATGAGCATGTCCGCTTTCCTTTTAGCATCTTTACAGAAGGAAGAAACTCTGAGAAATGTGAGGGAAAACTTCCTCTAAAGTAATGTGAAGATCCTGGTTTTCAAGTGACTTCTTAACAGGATGTCCGAATCCAGCATTTGGATGCTCCTACAACCATTTAGCTGATAAAGATGGTTGTTGAGGCACTCCCCTGACTTAAACTGAAGTACACCAGGGAAGAATTTGACTTGAAATTCCCACTTGATGCACCTGTGTTGATTTGAGCATCCTAATGTGGCATTCGGATTTGCTGTTAAAGCACCCTACCTTTGAAAACTAGGAACAGAACTGAAGCCCATCAAGCCAAGAGAGATTTTGCCTCAAACTTTCAGCCTTTCCTCTTGAGAAGCATATAATCATCCAGGGTTGCATTTGCTTTAGCATTGCATCACTTGAATGGGAGGACAGGTTAAAGGAAGAAGGATCACTGGCAGAATGCACCTCTGTATTCACACGTGACGCTACACACTGTTGCAATAATCTCTCCACAAAGTGTGCCTTGTGACGTATCATTTGAAAACTCCTTATTTGCTGTTCAGTAATATCATGGTAAAATGTGTGTAACAGCATTATGTGCAAAGTTATATATTCCCCCCCTGCATGATGTTAAAAATACATGTGCGGACTCATGAAGCACCAAACTGGTCAAACAGACTTGTAGTGAACAAAGGAGTGTATGCTTGTCTTAATATGCATTTAAGCAGTAAACAGTCATTAAGCAGATCATCCCACCCCTAGTTACTCCTCAAAAGAGATTGATATCAAAGTGATCCGTCCTTAAGATACAGCAGCTCAGCCTGTTGGAGAGACAACGCAGGCCCTTCCAGAGGGCATCACACTACATGCAAGCTAAGTAAATAATGGGAGAGTAAAATTAGTTTTAAAGCAGGATATGTTGCATCCCTGCTAATCCTGTATTAACGTAGCACATGGGCTGATTGCTCAAATCACACATGGTGTTTGCTCAAAAATGGCTTTTGTGAGCTATTAACACTTCATTAATACCTAATGAAAGGCAAATTTAGAGAGTTCCCCAAAGTGGCTGAGAGCTCCCGGTACCCATAAATGAAATGATAATGCAGTGCAAATAAGGCTGCATCACACAAGGGTTGCAAATTAGCCCATCAGCTAATAAAAGCAGCTTAGTCTTACTAGAAATGAAATCCCCTGCCCCCAACCTCACATGATTTCTGTGAAGGAATGATTGCGGGAGTCTAACTAACAGCCACTTGCCCAGTCTCCTTCTCCTAAAGCACTAGGCTTGGAGTGGAAGAGATACACCGTGTACACTGAGCGTGATGAATCCTTCTTCTACTTCCTATGGGAAATCCCACGGCAGGGATGTCAGTGTCGCATCCTGCCAACCCGGTCAATTAAAACCAGGCCAGACCATGTCCTCTGGTTTTAGCCAGTACCACAAAGAAAAATAAGATGAGGGTCGACGTTTATTATGATCCGTCCCTTTTCTCCACCTCAGACAGCATTCTGCCTCGTGTGTTTCTATAGTGTCATTTCTTTTTTGTATGTAAAAATGGGGGGAAAGAACATACCCCATCCCCCCAAAAATCAATCCCTCCTCCTTTGAATCAGCATCTCAAGCACATAGCTGAGAAAACAGACATCTTGCCCCATGCTTTAAAGACCAACAGCATCGGGCTCTGCTGCACAAGTTGAGGAACCTCCATTGAAAAACACTGCGCCACCAGCCCCAGGACATTTGGCGTCCCTCTGTGGCAGTATCATCTTACCCAGCTGGGGGCCACAGGCGAGTTAACATAACCTCCTACTCAATGAAATCAAGCGTTTCTGCTGATCCTTTAAAGATGTATCAGACACCCATGGCCCTTGACCATGTCCAGTAGAAGCCCTCAACCAACAAGACTAGCTCCACCAGCTGAAGACACCAACTGTCTTAGGCAATACACCAACTCCCTGAAGATGGCTGCTGGAAACTACACAGAACCATAAGAAGAGTCCAGGAAAAGGAGAAGCTCCTGACTGATTGGAATGAAACAGTTCTGGCCATCTGGTAAAGTTGTGTGTGACCATGGGCCTGCTGAGGGGGCAAGGATGGGCAGGTCTTGGGGAAAGGGAGAGGGGAATACAGTAGAAGAGGACCTGGGAATGTTACCTGGGATTTTCAGAATTCAAAGCAGTGGTAACTTAACTGATTCTCTCCAGGTGGTGTCAGGAATAAATCAATGGGAACACAGCAATTCTGGCTGATAAATGATTGACACAAGCAAGTGTGCTCTTATCTAAAACTACTGTTTATTAGATATTAAGTATACACACACACATACATAATAGGTTTAGGACGTCCCAGATATAGTTACCCACAGTCTGAGATGGTTTCGAGTGATCACCAGCCGGGCTTTCAAGGGCCCTCTTTCCATCCACGTGAAGAGCAATTTAAATGTCAGCTCCTTTCCTGAAGAAAAGCGCCCTCAGACTGCTCCAAGGTATTTACTTTTACCTAATCTTTTATAGCTAATTCTTACAAAACACCTAACCAGTAGTGACTCCAAGTGGGTCAGCATAATAACCTCTACTGGGTCATTAGTTCTCCTAATTTCAACAAACTACTCATTATTGCAAAGCATTTCTAGTATTCCTAGCCATAACAACAACATGTCAGGAGCACCTAAAACCAAGGTCACTATTCACTCACTCTCTTCCATAACTTTCTGTCTCACCCACCCCCACTCTGATTAAAAAACTGCAAGTATGCACCTGTCTGACCTTGTCTCACAAAGGCCTAAGATTATTCCTAGCTATGTGATGTTTGGTTTTCAACTGGCAGTGGCTGGACATACAAAATGGCTGACTGCAGTACTGTCATGCTCTGTGTTAGGGTTAGGGTTAGGAATTTCAAATTCCGGGGTAACAGGAGAGGGCTGGGGAAAACAGAATAACATGAAAGTATTACATAAACCTGAGGAGCCTCAGAATAGGAGATCATCTGAATCAGAGCACTATGCTATTCGCCCATCTCTACTGACTAAACGACCATCCCTCCCTCTGGTCTATTCAAGGGGCAAGGTTGTATATCCTTTCCCCATTCACTTTCTGAGGGCAAGTGGCTGGCTGGCATCTTGTGAGCTGTGCAAAAACACCTCTGTCTAATGAATGGTTGGCAGAAACTTCTCGCTTAAGCTTTGAAATTGTTTGCTTATTTTTTTGTATTGACATGTTATGTTACACTACCCCAATAAATAAGGAGAGAAGGTATGGGGTAGGTGGACTCTTCAGTGGCACTTCATGGACACAGTTTAGGGTCCACAATGGCAGCTGAAAGACGGGCCAATCGGACAGCTGTTGTTCTACCACTTGAAAACTGCTCCAGACGTTGGTAATTATTGATTTTTGGGGTGTTTCACTAATCTGTTGCAGACATGTATAAGTGCCTGCGTATAGAATAAAGTGCAGCTTTAAGTGATTGCACTCTTGTATTGTACGGTTTGTGCCAGCCACCTATTGGTCGGATGGCCCTGTCTCTGTTGATTTATTTCCTGCCACCGCCTCACCAAAACTAATCGCTACCCAGCGCTTTGGGTTTTTAGAACCACAGCAACAAGGTCACAGGGCATAAAAGGCACTTATTGGTACAAGAAACTCTGAAAGGGTTTTGTTCTAAGAAAGGGTGATAGTTCAGGGGTAGGTACCTGGGGATTGCTTCTATTATCTGAACCAGTTTGTTTAGCCATCATCATCATAATTTGCATACCTACAGGTATCAGCACCCTAGCATAATACATTTAGCATTAACATCTCCTTCTGGCATCTGGCCTTAGCAGTGACAGTCTGTAACTTACTGCTAGCTAATGGCATTCAGCTTTAACTCAAGGTCTGTGTTTTTGCTGTGAAGGTCTCTGGTTCTATTCCTACTGCGGGCCTGTAAAGATGGGGTGTACATGGCCATGGTTCATTAGTCTAGCATCTAGTGACCATTACAAAATGCAGAAGTACATTCGTTTCCTGAAGAAGAACAAACAAGACTCCTTTTCCTGCTCTTCAGCAGCTTACTTACAATGAATCAAATCTACAGTCGGTGGCTGTCTTCAGGGCCAAAACAGAGGGGTGCTGCAGCATGTGCAGAAGTTGGGAAGACTGAATTTGCTGCCCATTGGGATCTAGCAATACAAACATTGGGGGAGTGATAGCTCAGTGGTTTGAGCATTGGCCTGCTAAACCCAGGGTTGTGAGTTCAATCCTTGAAGGGGCCATTTGAGGATTTGGGGCAAAAAAATTGGGGATTGGTCCTGCTTTGAGCAGGGGGTTGGACTAGATGACTTACTAAGGTCCCTTCCAACCCTGATATTCTATGATTCTATGGACATGGTCTTCAAGATTTTCTGAAGACCCAGACAGTTGCACCAGTTGACCCACAGGGTTCCATTGTATTATATATTGCAGATGACAAGCTTTCCAGCTGGAGATTTCCAATCGTTTTGTAACACAGTGTACAGAAATCCATATTTTTATATCCTACAATATAACATTGAAATATGCTGAAATATGCACTGTGGCAGAGCTCCGACCCTGTCCCGGTGGGTCCCGCGCTTCTAGGCAGTTTATACTAGCCTCAGAGGCTCACTGCAATCCTCCACATAGCCCTTCTCTCTCTAGGACCAGGGTTACAGTCTACTGAGCCCTTTTCATCATAAGCCAGCACAAGGTTGGTGAGAGAACTCCCACAGTCTCTGTTGTCCCTATGAGCTTATCTCAGAACAGATTAGCTTCCTGTCCTGATAGGGGCCTGTCTTCCCCTCCCAGGAGGTGTTTCTGTAGTGACAGGTTGCGGGGAACCCGGGCCCGCCCTCTACTCCGGATTCCAGCCCAGGGACCCTAGTGGTAGCAGCTGTTGGCAGCTGACCTTTCACTGCCAGAGTTGCTACATTTTCCCTGGGCCACTTCCCCACAGCTCTCCTGCTTCTCACTTCTTCACCCTTACCTTAGGGCTCCCTTCCTGATGGCATGAGCGTGTCCTCATTTACTCAGTCCTTCAGTAGCAACAGCACTTCCTCTCCTCTGGCCCCCTGGCTCTCCCCAGACTGACTGGAGTGAGCCCTTTTATATGCTAAGAAGAGCCTTAATTAGAGTCAGGTGTTCACATCACCTTAATGGCCTCACCTGACTCTTCACAGGTTAATTAGAGTCAGGTGTCCTCATTAGCCTGGAGCAGTCCCTGCTCTGGTCAGTCAGGGAACAGAAAACTGGTAATCCAGTGGCCAGTATATCTGCATGCTGCTACTTTGTTGTACCCAACTGGCCTGGGTCTGTCACAGCACATAAAATGATATGTGGGAAACTGATAATAAATACATCTCTGTAGATAGATACACACACACACACACACACACACACACACGAACTTTCTGACACCATAAACCAGACTTTTTTTTGGCATATCGTGTCTTTTATCTATGCTCCATGTATCACCTTTCCAAGTCTCTTGCTGGGAGCTTGCTGCTGGGTAGTAGGCAAAAATGCACGATCTGTTTGGAACAGCTTCCTCTAGATTACAAAGGCTTTTGCTGTCTTAGCCTTGGCAAACCTCAGGCGCTCACAAAGCAATCTCTATTGTCATAAAAGTCTCTGACCTTCAGTTGACATTGTAAAGGTAAGACTAGAGCCCAGCACTTGTGTGTGTATGTAAGAATCAAAGCAAAAAGCAGAATTTAGCCTCTGTATCTGCTATGATGAAAATAACTATGCCCTGATTTACAACCTATGGGGCCCCATTGATTACAAGGCACCTGCTCTAGAGTTAAGCATGTATTCTTCAAATGCCATTCTAGTTTGTAATAAAAAGGCACCTTGGAGTTCCATGTTTATTGACTCTCAACAAAGTGATGCAACGCCGGTATTTGAATAAGGGCTTGTCTTTACTGGCTAAATTGGTGGTGCTGCAATCGATGCAGCAGGCATTGATTTAGCAGGTCTGGAGAAGATGTGATAAGTTGATGGGAGAGCGCTCTCCTATATGGGGCCCCATTGATTACAAGGCACCTGCTCTAGAGTTAAGCATGTATCCTTCAAGTGCCATTCTAGTTTGTAATAAAAAGGCACCTTGGAGTTCCATGTTTATTGACTCTCAACAAAGTGATGCAACGCCGGTATTTGAATAAGGGCTTGTCTTTACTGGCTAAATCGGTGGTGCTGTAATCGATGCAGCAGGCATTGATTTAGCAGGTCTGGAGAAGATGTGACAAGTTGATGGGAGAGTGCTCTCCTATTGACTTCAGTACTCCACCTCCCCGAGAGGCGGACGCTATGTTCACAGGAGAGCATCTCCCATTGACATAGCGCGGTGTGGACACTGCTGTAAGCCAATGTAAGTTACGTCAACTTAAGTTACAAACTTACATAACTTGACTAGTGTAATTTAAATTGATTTACGGGGTTAGTGTAGACAAGACCTAAGAGGCTCTTAGATATTTCCCATCCCTCTGTATACCAGAGGGGCATGTGCTCGCAGAGGGGAAGAGTGAGAGACACAAGGATGCATTTATTTGTTTTTCTCTTTAAACAAAAAGGCTTTTTCTTAACTCTAACCGAGGGAGAGAGGCAGCTATGCACAGCGTATGAGATCCTATTAAGTGCACTTGCTGGAAATGTTCAGACTTCGTTCCTGAAAGCTCTACTGTGTATATTGATAGCACAGCACAGTGTCCAACTTCTGTAACAGCCTTCTCCTTCTATGGTCCCCATCTCTGTAGTAACTGAGCACCTAAGCTCCATGTATGTTTGTTACCTTCCATGCCGCTCAGAGGTAGGGAAGTGTTAATATTCCTATTTTAGGGTTGGGGAACCAACGTGTGGAAAGATTAACTGATTTGCCATTTTCATAGAATCATATCAGTGTAGGGTTGGAAGGGGCCTCGGGAGATCATCAAGTCCAGCCCCCTTCACTGAAGCGGGCCCAGTAAAACTACCCCACCCTGACAGATGTTTGTCCAACCCGTTCTTAAAACCTCCAATGATAGGAATTCTACAACCTCCCTTGGAAGCCTAGAGCATAATTACCTTTATAGTTAGAATTTCTTTCCTAATAGCTAACCTGCAGATTAAGCCCATTACTTCTTGTCCTACCTTCAGTGGACATGGAGAATGATTTTTCACAGTCCTCTTTCTAACAGCCCTTAACATATTTATCAGGTCTCCCCCCCCCCCCCCCCCCCCCCAGTCTTCTTTTCTCAAGACTAAACATGCCCAGTTTTTTACAACTTTCCTCATAGGTCTTTTGTTAAATTTCCTCTGGGCTCTCTCCAATTTGTCTTTCCTAGAGTATGGTGCCCAAAATTGGACACAGCATCCAGCTGAACGCCTCACCAGTGCTGAGCAGAGTGGGGCAATTTTGCTCAGACTGCAAATGGGTGCCTATTGTGAACCACACAACACTCAATTTACATGTAGCCACACAGACAGAGAAACATCTCTCTCCTGAAAGAAAACTGTTTCTTACCTGTGGTAACCAGCGCCGAATCACAGACCTTAAGAATATAATGTTTCCAACCGTCACAGCGAGGACCCAAGTAAGAGGCTCTCTTTATGAGAGTCTCAGGTCCTACACTGAGTGCCACAGAAAAGCCAATCAAAATACAACTCCTATTCTTTCCTTTTTATAGGCCTGGCTTCAGCAATGGACTTAAGTATGTTGTGATCCATGGATCTCTTCATGTCAACTGGCAGAGGACACGGGTGCATAAAAGTTACATTGGATCCACTGGGTCTGGTATCTACATGCTAGTTCACCAAAGAATGTCAGGTAGGCCTCTACAGAACTCCTGTATCACACTGGTCATCACAATCATTGTGAAATGTGTGGTGGATAATACATAGGAGTTGTGTATATATACTGAAAACTATGTTACCCCTTCTGATGGATGGGGAAAATGAGAGAGAGAGAGAAATACGCTAAGTGACTTGCCCAAGGCCACACTGAAAGCTTGTGGTAGAGCTGTGAATAAATTGCAGATCTCCCAAATTCTACTCTTCATGCCAGGCCTTAACTGCAAGACCATTCATGGGAGGCAGTGGCACACTGCGCTGGCAATTAAAATGTTATTAAAGACATGGTGTTATGGAGGTAACTGAACATTCGGTCTGAATAGTTTAAATCGGCAATACTTCATTTTAGTTATGCAGCAGGATGTATGGCTATCGCTGTCTTCACTAGGGACTGATCATCTGATGAAGTAGTTTAAAGAAAGAAAGTTTCTGGTAACTTCATGTATACAGTTATTTTATTAAATAATTGATCATGATGTTAACACTCTTTGTAGAAGCCACTTGGGTTTTCAATAATCCTTTGCGTGAGCTTCACCCCTTTTAAGGCCATCTAATAATAATAATAGTAAGAATCCAGGGGATTTTCAAAAGGCACCTAACTCCCTTAGGCTCCTTTGAAAATCCCAGCCAGTAGCCCCAGCACTGGATCATCTGTGATATCCCTGGGCCACCAGAGTAGAAAGACTAGTGGGCAGAGTAAGTGGTTCTCTTTACCATTAGAAGTGACCAGAATCTTTGCCCAAAACTCTGTCAAACCATTTGTTTGACGTTTGAGACAGTTCTGATCAGCTTTTTTGTTTGTTTTTCATGGTACCTGTTTCTTATTTGCTGAGCTTTGCACTTCCAGTTCTAGTTGGGAAATTGCCCTGGTGTAAGTGTCATTTGGGAGCCCGATTTTTTGCAAGATTGGTAGCCCAAGGGCCTGACCATGCATTCCTTTGTCATCCAAAACTCCCCATGGTGTCACTGGATGCCCACTGGGGTCCAAAACTTGGTCTAAACCTTGATGTCGTTGGGTGCACAAAGAATGCAGGAGCAGCCTCCACTCTTGCAAGCCCCAGTGTTTCGGATGGTTCAGACTTTGAATCTCAACCTTTTTGATGCTTTGAAATTCTACAGGAGAGGGCAGATCCTCAGCTGGTGCACATTCCATTAACTTTGGCGAAGCTGCCCCTGGGGCTAAAGGCCTGATAGGAGCAGTGGGTGCTCCCCACCCCTGAATTCAGGCTCTAAATTGACACCTGGCGTAAGCAGGCTGTCTGACAATGGTAGGTGCTGGCTATGCTCACCACCACTGCTGCTGGCTGAGAATCGCACATACCACTTGTCTGTGCAAACATACTATTTGGTTATTGGTGTTGCTCCCTTATCCTGCCAACTCAAAGCAGCACCAGACCCTCCTAGAACAACAGATGCAAAACCTGCAGCCGTATCTCCCCTCCTACAATGATCCACACCCTCCACCACAACACACCTTTCAAGATGCACGGGTCCTACACATGCAGGTGACAACATGTGGTGTACCTCATCCAGTGCGCCCCATGCCCCAGTAGCAACTAGGTGGACGAAACGAGACAATCACTATGCGCTCAAGTGAATCCACGCAGGAAAATGATAAAAGACTAAAACACCACATCACCTGCGGGTGAACACTTTTCACAAAGCGATCGCGCTATGTCTGACCTGGGAGCTTACATTCATAACTCTGCTAGACATTAAAAATCATGGACTGAATAGAGACACTGGACTGATGGCTTATTACATCAATGTATAACCCACTAACAACCCTTTCTGCCTGCTTTCCCCCACAAACCCCCCCCTCCCCCGCGCTACTTTCCCTCCCCCTTCATTTCTTCCCTATGACTTGGGAGGTGTTAATGGACCACTTCGCACTGCCTGCTATGGGGTTTCTGTGCCCCACTACTCATGTGGGTTTGGAGAACAAAACAACTGCTATAACACTGAGCGCATCATATCTGGAGCAGGTCAAAAACGGCAGAACAATTCTGAAATTTTCTCGTGAAAACTTTTTGCCAAAATTTCAAATATTCAAAAGATGTTCACAACGTCCCCTGTCCCAAGAGACATTTTTTTTCCATGAAAAATGAGAGGAAAGGAGGGCGGGGAGGGGGGGAAAGAAAGAAATGAAAGAAGAGGAGATTCACCCCAATTAAGGGCTTTGGTGGTGCATAGAACTGACTATGGCTAGGCAGGAAGTGAGCTGGGATCTCTGCTGTAAGAATTTAATAACATTTAAATGTATTCAAAAACCACGGCGTCTCCTTTTTTATCCACCTCCCATGAATTCTTTGTGAAATGCGACTGGATGCAACCCTCTTACGGCTGACCTTTTAATAACAATAAAATCACTCAGTGGTGCACTTTATTTTGATTTATCATTGCACAACATAAAGGGATTATATATCAAAGGAGGCTCTAGAAACGATAAGGCTAATAGGAGACCAAAGGAGGATGGGGAAAAGTACAGGAAAGGGCTGTGTTGGTGTTTTCACTGAAAAGAGATAGGGAACCATGATTTATCTCAAATGGCCCTGGGAAGGATTTTTTTATTTTTATTTTTTTGACAGCTGAAAATGCAGGGATCACTTCAAAATTAACTGTTTTTTTTAAAAAAAGACTGTAGAGAACCCATCTTCAGTTATGGGGAAGCTGGTAATTTACGAGGCGGGGTTCAGCAATTGTATTTAGATTTTGCTCACAAAGGGGATTGGACATTTAGCTGGATAACAAGACTATCCAGAGTTAGAATAGTAAATACCACACACGCGCACACACACACACACACACATACATATTCTGGAAAGGTCACAAATCCTCATGTTTTGGGGCTTCAGGCAGACCTACACGTGGAAAGCTTTTCTGGGCTAGCTCTGCCGATGTACTATATTGGCAAAGCGCTCCTAGTGTGGAAGCAGCAGTAAGCAGTAGCCACAGCAGTGTAACAGAGCAGGAGGGATAGTTGTGTGGCTAAAACACTGGACTTAATCAGTTCTCACCTCTGCCACAAACGTCTTGTGAGACCTTGGGCAAGTCACTTAAATTATCTGCCCCCCAGCTCCACATCTGTAACATGGGGATAATAATACTTCCATTTTCTTATCTGTCTACATAGATTATAAGCTTTTTAGTGCAGGGACTGACTCTTACTATTGAATCATAATAATGTCAGACTGGAAGGGACCTCAACAGGTCATCTATTCCATCCCCCTGCGCTGAGGCAGGGTGATACGCAGGTACAGTGTACAGCACAATGGAGCCCTGATCTCAGGTGTGACCTCTATACTTTGTATTACAGTAACATTTAATTTACTTCAATGGACGTTGGGATTTGCAAAGGTATGAGAGTTCCTAATTCAACAGTTAAACTCTTTGGCTGGTCTTTTTGGTTTTGTTTTGTTTTGTAAGTGGGAAGAGCAGCCAGCTACATTGGGTAATTGGGGCTGGAGAAATGTCTACTGTCATAAGCATCAGAAATTACCAAGCATTAACATTTCAGCAGTTAAGGGATTTGGGAAGCAACTTACACGGTAGCTGTCTAACAGCAACATTAACTGCATTTGAAATCACATCTTTTCCAGAGGTGTTTTGAATCTGCCTCCTAGGTTATATCTGAGAACTGTTTAATTCAGTTTGTTTTATCTTGTCATTATTGTGATTGTTTTAAACTGTGCGGTCCTCAAGTACCTGTGCAGTGCTGGTGTGTGGAGTACATGGGGGAGGGCATTGGCTAGACTTAAAAGGATTATGAATACAATTCTTGTACCATCTTACACCCGAGCTAGTGCTAGAATTGTGCATGGCACTGAGCAAACACACTAGACAAAGAACCTGATCTCACACTGGTGTAAATCCAGAGTATCTCAATTGAAGCTACTGGAGATACTCTGGATTTGCACCAGTATAACAGGAGCTATGGTATAGACCCTGCCTTGAGAGGCTTACAATCTATAGTGAGATAAGTCATATTGGGACACTGGGTGATTACAAACACGAGAGCAAGGGAGAAGGGAGGCTGAGAGTAGCAACAACACAATCCAGTGACTCTAGTTGTACATTGTGGAGGGTCTGAGAATTTATTAGTGCATCTGTGATACTGTTGATCGCACCAGCACAGCAAAGCACTTAAGCACGTGTGTGACACTTCCCAGGGTACCCAGGGTTGCGAGGCATCTTGCTACCATCTGCCCTTAGCGTGAGGAAGCCTCGTTTGTGCCTGCCGTGCATCAGTACCACACCACCACCACTTGCCAGTGGCAACCCAAGCACTGCCCTTCAGGGCTACACAGGCACCACTCTCTTTGTACAGGTTCACAATAGGCACACTCCAACCCCTGAGTCTTCTGAGCGTCCCCTTTGTGTGCCCAGCCCCTGTTCCACTGGACCCGCCTGGATTTCCCAGCTCCTCTGCTCCCAAAGGAACCATAAACCCCAGCTTACCACTGACACTTTAGATCAGAGCTCCGCTCAGCACTTAGATAACAGGGCCGGCCCTAGCTTTTTGGCCGCCCCAAGCAAAAAAAAAAAAAAACCCACAAGCACCGCCCCCCCCCAACGCCGGCCAAAACACGCCCCCCCCCCCAACAACGCCACCCCACCAAAACGCCGAGGGGGGGGGGCCAGCGTGGAGGGCGGCATGCCCGCCGCCCCGCTCCCCCTGCCAGTGGGGAGCGCGGAACGCCTGCCGCCCCGCTCCCCCGGCCGGGGCGCCAGCGGGGAGCGGAGCACGCCGGCCGCCCCTCTGCCCCGGCCAGGGCGCCGGCGGGGAGCAGAGCACGCCTGCTACCCTGCTGCCCCGGCAGGGGCACCAGAGGAAGATTAGTTTTTTTGTAAATTAAAAAAAAAAAAAAAAAAAAAAACCTTGAGTGCCGCCCCCCCTCCAGGTGCCGCCCCAGGCACGTGCTTGGTAGGCTAGTGCCTGGAGCCGGCCCTGCTTAGATACATCTACAGTAAAAAAAACCAATGTTTATTTAACAAAAAACAACCCAAACAAAAAAACGGAGATGCCAGAAGCAGCAAGTATATGTATTGGAAACAAATGGATAAAAACGTAACATGCTTTCTAGAGCCTAAACGTAACTAACAAGCCCGTGTCGTGTCATACAGAGCAAAAGCTCCCCCCAAATCCTTCCAGCGTATGACAACCAGGCATGACTGAGATCGTCCATTCATTAGACAAGTCACGCTATCCTTGTGCCTCCTCAGTGGAAAGATCACAGCGTGTCTCTGTCCCTACAGTTACAGTCCAAAAATCCATCGTCTTCTCTTGCAAACAGGATAATCCCTGCTGCCTGTGTTTTCCTGGCTAGAGAGATTCCCCTGGAGACTTTGCAAGTACTTGATTACACAGAAAGTCCCTGGTGGAGCCCAATTCTCACGAGTCCTGTATCAGTGCCCTGATCACAGGACCAGTCTTCCTCTGAAACTGAGCGGGGGTGAGGACTTTGTAGGAGTGTCAGGTGGGAGCACCATCCTCTTCTGGACCTTCCTGAACACACAGGACAGTTGGTGCAATGTGGCCCTTTCCTTTGCTTTTCAGAGCGCTAGGAACTAGTGTTCTGTGGCAGAGATGATTTAGCTACAGCCAGGGCGGGGGGGAGGGGCAATTCCATCAGAAGCAAGAACACCATCCTTACCTACGGTTCAATATGGTACTTTCAGATCTTTAAAGAGGGGCTCACACGAGCCACAGATGGCTCCCTCCAGCACATGAGCGTCTTCACCACGATGCCATAGCAAACGTTATCAGATTACAGGTCAAAAGAAGATGCCTTTTCTGTACTGCAAGCCCTGCCAACTCCGCCAGTGCTCTGCGAGTCAAGATGGGCTCTTTCCTCGTTGAGACTCACAATCAGTAGCAATAAGAGGTTCTGCAAGCCACACTAGGCCCTTTGTCACACCTGTGCAGCCCCATTGGCCTCTCCTAACACCTCAGTCACAGGTATGCACCCCTAGTGCTGTTAGCGGGTGCAGGCAGGTGGTGTGGTTGAGCAGGGCAGTGCCGGTTTTGCAAAGCCACTGTTCACAGCAGAACCACACGTTTAACAGATCTCGGCCTATCAGGGGCCATCCCATTGTCAGCGTGTAACCGTGCCGTCCTGGCTTGTGCAGCTGCTGCCAATGCAACCATGAAAGCGTTGGCACCTCTGTACTGGCGGAGGCACATACCTGACACTTTCGTGATACGGCCAGATGCTGTTGGGAGCCTGCTTTATTTATAACACTCTCCACTGATCCAGTTAAACGGGGAGAGTGGTAAAGCGCCTCCCTTGCTATGGATTTTTTGCAAGATGGAAAAAGAGACAACTCTTCAATTACAGGGCGCGACTCTACCTTGGCTTTGTAGATTCTAGCCCTGGCAGCTGGTCGAATTCCTTCGGCACCAGGGCCCCTGCCCTCCCTGCTGTCTAGAAATCAGCACAGGAGAAAAACAATGACACTCGAGTCTACAGTCCCAAAGAGAGCATGCAGCTTGCTTGGACTCCAACACAGCAGCTGCTCAGCCGGCACTGAAAGGCCCAAAACAGGAAAAAAGGAGTTGATAGCCAAGTGTAGTTGCGGAGTAACTCCATTTACAAAGAGAGAAGAGAGGGAATGTGATTTTCCACAGTAACTGATGATTTTGGGTGTCTCAATTTTGACCAACTCAAAACACATCAAAAGGGCCTGATTTTTGGAGGGTGGGTCCTCAGCACTCTCTGAAACTCTGGCCCCTTTCAGAAGGCTCAAGCCAGGAATCCCAAAGGAGGCACCCAAAGCCACTGGTCCCTTCGGAAGAACTTGGCCCTAGTTACTCAAGGTGCTTTATTATTGGAATTTGATTTGAAAGACTCCTTCAAACCGCCATTTCCCATCCAAGGGGAAAAATCTTAGTGGAACAGGAGACAAACCATCTTGGGAGGCTTGGCTGGGGTGGCAAGATCTTTCTTCCATTCTAGAGGGTTGGAACAACCTCTGAAGCCAAAAAAGGCCAAGCTCTGCTCTGGTTTAAACCTCACAGTCACTTTAGTTAGCAGGCCAAATGCTTCTATCCTTTACAAATCTAGCGTCACTTGTTCACATACAAAACATCAAAACACTCTGGGAGTTATGCATATAAATAGTTCGGTATCTAGGAGTTTAACTCCCATTGAAATCAATCTGTTTCTTATTCTGTGTTTATATACTACCTAGACTAAGGGTCCCTGATCCAACCAGGGCCTGTGATGCAAAACAGAATAGCGGCAGTGCTTCTGGACTGTCAGAAGTAACACACATCTGCTCAGTCAGTGACAGTGAAAAACACCAGGAGTAGCAAACAGGTGCCAGACAGTGGATCCACCTCAGCTGTTGAACAGACCACTGCAGCATGAGCTGTTCAAAAACATGTAGCAGCCATGTGATCAGAAAATCGTTGCAGTTCACAGTAGCAGCAGTGTTGCCAACTCTCATGATTTTTTATTGCAAGTCTTGCATTATTATTTTTTTCTTAAAGCCCCAGCTCCTGGAGTCATGTGGTTAGGTGAGAATGTCAACTTTTGTCTAAAGAAAAAGAGGATGTTTCTAGTCCTCCTGCTTGCAGAGAAAAGCTTAAAAGCTTGACCTAAGTCATCCTAAAGGCTCAGAAAACTGCAGATCAATGAATGAGTCCCAACTTTATGTATTTTTTAAACCTCGTTTTTTTTAATGCTTGGAGTTGGCAGTGCTGTAGTAGTTGCAATAGAGGCAGAACCACCTTTAGGAGAACACAAGGACTGCACCTGGGCCTGGTCTCTGCATAGGGGTATGAGCTCCTTGCACCCTCCCCACTTTATGTACCCACCAAGAACCAGGGCCGGCTTTAGGCACCAGCAAAACAAGCAGGTGCTTGGGACGGCACATTTCTAGGGGCGGCATTCTGGCGACGGCTATGCTGCCCCTAGAAATGTGCCCCTGCCACCCCAGTTCACCTCCGCTCTGCCTCCGCCAGCTCCCCTGAGCGGGCTGCCGCTGCTCGGCTTCTCCCCCTCCCTCCCAGGCTTGCCGCGCATGAAACAGCTGTTTCGCACGCAGCAAGCCTGGAAGGGAGGGGGAGAAGCTGAGCGGCGGCGGCAGAGTGGAGGTGAGCTGGGGTGGGGAGCGGTTCCTGTTCCTCTCCCCCCATTACTTCCTGCGCCCCCCTCCCCCTAGCTCACCTCTGCTCCGCTTGCTCCCCTGAACGTGCCGCCACTTCGCTTCTCCTCCCTCCCTCTCAGGCGAGGTAGTGGGGAAGTGGAGCCGTGGCATGTTCAGGGGAGCAGGCGGAGCGGAGGTGAGCAAGGGCGGGTGGTGCGGGGGGGCCACAGGAAGCAATGGGGTGGGGAAAATGCAGCACGTGCGGGGGAGGAGGCGGGGCTGGGGATTTGGGGAAGGGGGTGGGAAGGGGCGGAGTTGAGACGGGGCCAGGGGTGGGGGGAGCAAGAAAAAAACGGGGTGGGGGGGCGGCCAAAAATGTTTTTGCTTCAGGCGGCAAAAATCCTACAGCCGGCCCTGCCAAGGACCAACCACAATCTGAGCCTGGGTAGAATTTTCAAAAAGCACCTAAAGCTAGCCATGGAATCCATACCCAGAGTCTCGGGCAGGCTGGTACAGACCATGCTGAAGGCCGTGCTGCTGCTGCTGCTTCTCTGCTATTAGTATCCGTGTTAGTATGATTCAAGTGACACCTGAGCTGCTGTCTCTCCTCTGACTGCAGTGTAGACATGTTGCAAGTGACTTCAAAACCTACATCCCATTGACTTTCAGTGAGAATTAGGCTCCTTAGTCATTTAGGCGCTTTTGAAAATGGGACCCCCCCCCTCTACATTTTGTAGTCTTCATGCTAAAACATTTCCCCTGTACCATACGTTAATCCAAGAAAGTTCGTTTTCGTGGGAGCTTATTGTTGGTAAGGCATCCAGCCACTGAGATTTTGAAGGATGTTTAAATAAATCTATTCACCCTTGTGTGATTTTTGCACAAAAAGTAAAGTGAGTGCTAACGAGGACACAGGCAATCTTTGTAATGCCTAAATGGCTGCAGCCATTGGGACAGATGCCAAGTTCAGTTTCATTAGTATAAAAGCCAAGATAACTTAACTTAGTAGAGTGACTCTATGTAACAGAGAAAAAAATTGGCCCGTAGAATCGTTTTGTGTGTGTGCCTTTTAGACGCTTTGATAAATCCACAGCTTTCTGGAACCAATTTTACACTGCATATTACCAACATGCTGGAACCATTACTTTTTGGGCAGCCAGGGTAATCCTTCCTACCCATAAATCAGCACAGTGTAGTGAGGAGAAGACTGTAGCCTGGTATTTTCTGATGTCTGTCACCAGCAAGCACATGGCCACATTAAAGGACATTTTTAAAAGAAAATTGAAAAGAGCTTCAGAAAATAAAGAGAGCAGAAAACACAGGGTTTCATTTGGGGCTGAGAAAATCAGGAACGGAATAAGAATATTACCAGCTGTGATTCATTCGATGCAATGCGCACGGCTTTAAAAACGGCTTAGCGCTGCAGAGGGGTCAAAATTGTCCCTGGGATTTAGGATTATGTTATCGTCTGTTCTGCAACATGACAAAAGTGTCATGGATGTGCTGATAGCAGGAATTGGAGACGGAGGATTAAGCAACAGCACAGATAGCGAACTGCTTGCTTCTGTTTGCCTTCCACAGGTTATAAAATGGTGCTGTGCCTATCTGAAGCAGGAATTAGCTCTGTGTCCTGTGGGTGAGCCACTGAGTAGTACATCGTCACCTACCAGTAAGGTTGGGTTGTTTTATTATTTAAACCAGGAGCTGAGGAAAAGCTGACATCTACTGAGGAGTACTTGGGTCAGACAACGACGGCCATGAAGATCCGGACGACATGGATCTTAGAGCGCAAATGGGAATAGAGTGAAAAGTGGATATGCTTTAGCAGCTGTACATGTTCTCTCCAGGCTGGGGGAAAGCCCTGGACAATAAGCGTTCCTTAATGCAGCGTAGCAAGCTGCCACAGGTATCTACACCATCTCCAAAATAGGGAGCCTCCTGGGCTCGGATGTAGGATGGTCCAGGGGAACAAAGAGAGAAGCCTGGCTTGCTTAAGGACAGCCAATATGGATGAAGACAATCAGGAATGAGGCTGGGTAACAGTGATATTGCTTGTATTGTGGAAGCGGCTGGAGGCCTCGATCAAGGATCGATCCCCTGTTGTGCTAGGCATTGTACACACAAAAGAACAATGGCCCCCTCCCTGCCCACAACTTTATACTCCAAGAGCTAGGCCATGACAATGCCCATGCAGCAGCCCAGCCCAGCTACCTCCCAGTCGCCTCGCTGAAGGAGTAAACCACGCCAGGTCTATCCCCAGCACAGCACGCCTCTGCCAATGCACCAGCACAGCGACGCTAACCACTGCGCAGGGGGTGGAGCAAGGCTCCTCCCCTTCCCCATCCCTTCCCACTTAGCTGCTCTGCAGCTACGGCTTCCCTTCCCATGCCATGAATGGCGGCGTGGGCAGCCAGTACAAGGTAGTAAGGGGCCACCTTCTGCCCTCTGAGCACCGTGTGTAGCCAGGCAAGCTGGGCCCCAAGCTGTCCCTAAGCCTAAGAGACAACTGGTGGTTACACCAGACAGGAAGAGTGCAGGGTAACTATGAGACAGTTCTGATTAGCGTAACAAACAGAGGTCACAGTACACCAGCTGCCTAACGGTTCACATTGGCCGCCATCCTGCAAAGGCGCACGGCTGCCAAGTAGGCAGAGCTTGCTGCTTACCTGCTCCCGGACAAACAAGCTGGAGCAGATCTAGTGCAGCTTGCTGAGCCACAGCAGAACTCTCCCGCTTATAGCGGTGTTGTCCATGTCCCCATACAGACTAGCCTGGCGCTTGTTCAATAGGAAATGCTGGTTTTCCTGCATTCCCTTTGCCCAGGAAGATTTGCCTCTTGCAGAAGTCACATGCCTACTCTGAGTACTATAAGGGACTTCTAAAGGCCTATTCCTTAATTGATGGAAATCAGCAAGAATAACACCTAGCTTTCATATAGCACTCTGCATCTGTAGATCTCAAAGCACTTTACAAAGAAGGTTAGCTATCCCCATTTTACAGACAAGGAAACAGAAGCACAGAGAAGTAAAGTGAGTTATCTAAGGTCACACACACTACTATAGAACTCAGATCTCCTGACTCCCAGCCTAATGCCCTATCCTTCAGACCATGCTGGCTCCCAGGCAGCTCACTTTTCAGCTTGTATTTGACCAGGCCTTAATATTTTTTACCTGCTAATGGCAGGCAGAGTTTTGCACCTGTGAGTATTCACAATTACCTTTTGTGGGCACAAAAACAGACTAGACTTTCGAAATCCTTCCCTCCAAGTACCGAACACACGGTGGGCACACTTTATCATCATTCCAGTTTTAGAGGTACTACTGCCTCCAGCGATGTTAATTTTCCCCCACAACTCTCCACATGCATATATTGAAAGACTATTTCAGTGTCTCTAACTTGCTCACTTATGACCGGAGTGCTTTAGATTCCCTGTGCTGGGGTTTGGGCCGTCCTTTTCAGGATGCCTGAGTCCTGCAATTGAGCACACTTCTGTGAGGGGTTACTGCATGGTTGGGCTTGTACTAGCTTTACAGCAATATGGCTGGTGGTAGAATTAGAGCAATGCATCTGTAACCCACATCCGGTCAGCATGGCGTGTCTCCCAGATCGTGTGGTAGCTGGGACACGTCAGAGGTTGAACATAGCTAGCAGCTAGATCCTTTAGCTTAAATACTAGTGGCTCACGCTTTTATGAGTCAGAGATCACAATTCAGTAGCTTCCACCCATGACCCTCCCAAGGATGTGACTTTATGCATGAGGTTCCATTAAGAAGCCTCCTGCTATCTTCTTACCTGTTTCAGTAGCCTCATCTCAGAGTGGAGCTCACCTGGCTGACTACACTGTGTGGCGTCTTCAAACTTCTTCTTATGCTGCTTAGAGCCACTTAGCGTCAAATGCATAACATGCTGGCTTTGCACCTTTGAGCAGCTGTGATCTTCAAATCTCATCTGCATCCTCGGTCAAACCTGTTTGGAAGTCACATCGCTTGGTCTCTAGAAAACATTTGTCCACAGCAAAAACCAAAAAAAGCTCCACCCTATAGTTTGGCATAATCCAGCACAATCACCAAGCCTAGAGTTCGGGAGAAATCCCAGAATGGAATAATAACGCATTTTTGCTGGCGACCCGGAAGGTGGGGTTATAATAATGTGTTGGCTTTTCTGGGGCACCTGGCATCAGACAATCTCATGGCACTTTACACACACTGAGCTGTTGCACACTCCTGTGGAGCAGGTCAGGGTCATTGTCTGCATTTCACAGATGGCGAAAGAGAGCAGAAGGGTGTGTCTTCACCTCAGAGTTAGCCCAGGCTGTTACTCGGGTTTTAGCACGAATCCCCTCACTGGCTGCACAAGCAAAAGCCTTTTAGCCGGGTTTGGAGGTACTTTAAGCCGAGGCTAGCTCACCCTGATGGGGGAGAACCTGGGCTCAGTTTTAAGTCCAGCTGGGCTCTGCCCACTTTGCAGCGAGGCTGTGTCATTCATGTGCTGATAGCCCTCCAACACCGTCTCACAATTCCCCCTGACGGACAGACAAGTTCTCTCACAATTGACTGGGAATAGCACAAAGAATCACAGGCTATGCCCACAGACACATACAGGTGAGTACGGCACCAGTCAGGACACGGTAACACAGGTGGGGGGGTGCGGCTGCTCACACCCGCGCTAACTCTGCAGGGAAGACAAACCCAAAGAGATTAAAGTGATTTGCCTAGGTCACACCGCGAGTTAGTGGCAGAGCCCAGAATAACACGTCCACTTGTCTGACACTCATCCAGTGCTCTAATCACTAGACATGGCTCCCTCCCTGGTTATGAACAGAAAGGCAAGGGTGGAATAAGCATACTTTTCTGACTCCCCCACACTCCATGACAGGCTCCCAGACAGCCTGTGATATAACTAAATGGGGAAGTGTGTCTGAGGTGAAATATGGGCCTAGGAACAGTTTCTGGGTCTACAGTAGATTTCTTCCAGTTGGTTCTTTCAGTTAGCTCATTCATCTACTCGGATTGGATAGTCAATGGGGGTGGTTTCAGATTTCCATTGTGGGGATAAAAATGCCCCAAAGTCATGGCTGCATGGATGTCCAGTTTACTGTGTAAATCACGCACATTTGGGAAACTGGGAGCAAACCCCAGCTTCCAGTTATTGCACTTAGCTCCTTGCTCTTTGCTTTCCAAGCCACATCTGCTTACCATCCTGTCAAACAATCGCATTCAGGCTTCTGGGACCATGGGTGATACAAGACAGATGCGTAGCCACTCACGACGTTCTATTCTGGCTCATGCACGGTCTACCAAATTACCAGCCCAATTGATTCCAGGCTGGTCCTTGTTGATGATACGGCGGAACGCAGCGAGAATACAGCTTGGTCCTCTGATGCCAGGCGGACTAGCAGGGCCAGCAGCTGGAAGAGTCAGGCTTTGATTTATAAAAATGTGCTCCTGGCACTGTTGGTGGAGAATAAGTCACCACGGTGCCTTTTACAGAATCTCTTTCTGTCTCTGACAGCCTGGAGTTGGGGAGGCTGTAACCCAACTGGGGAGTGTGGGTTACAAGTCCCCCTCTGTGTTGACCCTCAGAGGATATGAGTGGTTACAGCCCCCAGTTACGCAAGCCTGATTCTCTGGCTCCAGCTGTAGTAGTTCATGCTTTTAGCTCTGAAGATCCCTGGTTCAGTCCCCAAGAGGGTGGCCATCACATAAGTATTGGTGGTGCACAACGGATGGGCTGGATAGTGGAGGTTATTGGCAAGTGTTTATCCCTAATTGTTTACTTTAAAGAGGTGGGTTGGAATCACTGGGTTACACAAGGCACTACCAGAACAGAGGCCAGTGCACCAGCATAGCTCTGTAGGGAAGCTGCATACTATGGGATAAAGTCAACTACCGTGGGGCCAGGTAATCTGCAGATTTCCCTACAGAAGGGCTCCTCTCCCTTTGTAACCTTGCACAGAGCCTGATCAATTATAGTCCTCATGCTCCTGAAGCCTATCTCCAGTGCCAGATGTAGCTAAAAGCCAGCACCGGTCCCTACACCATTTCTTCAGCGTCTCATCTTCATGGATACTAGTAAATGCTACCTAGAAAAATGACATTCTGCCTGGCTTATGTCAATGCAGAACCAACCAAATACGTGCACCTGTTGGTTTATCACCCTGTGTCTGAATTTCTAAATGCACACACCACAGACAATAGCTCTATAGTCAAACAATGGCTCTATAATCCATTGACAACCAATAGTTCTTAAACGTATCAGTAACCAGACTGATACACATCTGCCACTGAATGCATACACACATGTTCATGAGCATATTGGCAGCAAGGAGAGCCAGGTAACGTTTGTGAATGATGCAGGCTCGCCAGTGAGACATCAGCATTATCTCATCGGTCCTCTGACTGAATTGCTGAGGAACAGGACATTTTTCCTGTAAATTAATGGATGCTGTCATTTGTGAATTAAGAAAAAAGTTACAATTGAGAATAAAAATGTGCAGTTCCAGTCCCCTGCCCGTGGTTGGCCCTATATCTACTTCTCCAGACCGCAGAGGTAGCCAAGCTGCTGCTAAGCAACAGATGGGCTCCCAGACAGCCTGTGATATAACTAAATGGGGAAGTGTGTCTGAGGTGAAGTACGGGCTTAGGAACAGTTTCTGGGTCTACAGTAGATTTCTTCCAGTTGGTTCTTTCAGTTAGCTCATTCATCTACTCGGATTGGATAGTCAATGGGGGTGGTTTCAGATTTCCATTGTGAGGATAAACATGCCCCAAAGTCATGTCTGCAAGGATGTCCAGTTTACTGTGTAAATCACACACATTTGGGAAACTGGGAGCAAACCCTAGCTTCCAGTTCAGAGGCCACTAGCACTAAAGGGGAGATTCTTTACCTGATAGTAGTAGAGGTCTCATTCTATTTTGGGGCTAGCCATCCAATGGCACCTACGACAATTCACTCAGAGCTGGTGTGTTACAAGCAAACATCCTAATATTCAGATGTGGATGCTATTTCTATTTGGTCATCCTTGTTACACCACTTGCCTTGTTTTTTTCCCATTACACAAACAACAACCCTATACTTGAAGTCAGAATGGACTGTAGTAAGAGACCAACAAAACACAGGTCTGCCTGAGAACACACAGTGTGTGTCCTTTGTAACCAAGTTGCATGTGAACACAAAATGGCTGCTTCCTCTGCAGCAGGGAATGGGGCATTACTCAATGTGTAGGTGCAGGAGACAGCAAGCAGAGTCATAACACGTATATGCCACTACATGCTACGGCCCACATCCTCAAAAGGTATTTAGGCACCTAAGTCCCACTGAAATCAATGGAAGGAATTAGACCCCTAAATACCTTTGAGGCTCAGGGCCCATGTCTTCAAGGGATGAAAGCGTTGGGCACTTGTCTGGTCCATGCCTTTCCAACACTTGTAGGGTGCCCTCTCCGATCCATGTTAAGGGCTTCAGTCTGCCTCTGCCCTTACCCCAGCTACCAAATTCTTCAGTAGCAAACAGGAAAAGCCCTGCACCCACTGCATCTGGACCTGGAGCTTGGCACTGTTGTGTATTTGGTTGTCGTGGTAATAGCATCTTGTTGTTGCTATGGCAACTGAGTTAGATTATTAGGGGATAGCCCAGCCAGTTTTGGCTGGTTTGGTTAGTTCAGTGTATGTGAAAATAAATGGCTGCTTTCATAGCTCAACAGCTCTCTGTGTCTCAAGTGATTTCTTCCTAAACCTGCTGCCCCAAGGGTAAAACAAAGTGGCGACGAGGGTGGGATCCCTGTGCTGCTCCAGCAACAGAAGGAAGTAAAAGTCAAGATAAAAAGAAAAAAAAAGCTACCAAAATCTTTTAGCTGTTGGAAGTGGGTGAGAACTGGTTTATTTGCACTGACTGTCCTGGCTTGTTTGCACTGACTGTAAAACCTGAAACTAAAACCATGGCTACACTTACAGGGCCACTGCAACCTTTTGAGGAGAATATAGTGCAATGGAATGTGTATACTGAGCGTTTTGAGCTTTTTGTTATCGCAAATGACATTACAGATGAGAAGAAGGTGCCAATATTCTTAAGTGTTGTGGGGGCTAAAACCTACCCTCTGCTACGCAGCTTACTACACCCTGTTAAGCCAGAGACCAAATCTTACAGTGACATTGTGGAAATCCTGGGGTCCCATTTTCCCCCCAAACCACTGGTAATTGCTGAAAGATATAGGCTCCACAAAAGAGACCAAAAAGAAGATGAAACAGTTGTACAATTTGTAGCAACTTTAAAAAGGCTAGCAGAACACTGTGAATTTAAGAAGATGTTAAATGATGCCCTGCGGGACAGGTTTGTGTGTGGCCTGTACAGTGAAGCTATATGGAAGTGCCTATTGACAGAGGCTCAGCTTACCTTACAGAAGGCTGTTGATATTGCAATCTCCATGGAACTGGCTACAAAGGAGGCGCAATACATCAGTGCATCCCCTAGAGTGCATAAGGTGTCACAAGAACCTACCCACAAAACTGTGCAGAGTCAAGAATGTTACCGCTGTGGTAAGCCGGGTCACCAGGCATCAGAATGCTGGTGTAAGGACCTGGTGTGTCGACACTGTGGCAAAAAGGGACACATTAAGTGTGCCTGTAAACAAAAGAAAAAGAGGCCTGTGGTCTGGCTGACCAAAAAGGGAAACCTGCATACCCTAGCGCAGACCCAGAATGACCAAGGTGACACCTCATCACAAGAAGTGCCACTGCACGTTTTGTCTTTGGCAGTGGGCTCACATGGATACTGGGTAACCCCGTTGTTGGATGGCAAACCTATACGCATGGAATGGGACACCGGTGCAGCCGTCTCGCTGGTCTCCGAGAGTGTGTATAAAGGAAAGCTACAGCATCTTCCGCTTAAGGCAACAAAAACTGTTCTGAAGACATATACGGGAGAAGCTGTGCCCATGTTGGGCACTATTGATGTTAAGGTGGAGCTCAATGGACAGGCTGCTAAATTACCACTGTTTGTGGTGAGAGGTAATTACCCAGCCTTAATGGGTAGGTCTTGGCTTGGGAAGATTCAGCTGAACTGGGCAGAAGTGCACTGACTGACTAAAGAAGTCTGGCCACTATACTAAGGAAACATGCTGCTGTTTTTGGAGAGGATCTGAGAAGTATGAAGGGAATCACTGTGACATTGAACATTAAACCTGAGAGTCAACCAAAATATCTGAAAGCCCGAACTGTGCCATATGCCATTAGGCCGAAAGTTGAAGCGGACCTAGAGCGCCTGGTCACCAATGGAGTCCTAATACCAGTTACCCATAGCCCATGGGCCACTCCTATCGTTCCAATAGTGAAGAAAGATGGCTCCCTCCGGATTTGTGGTGATTTTAAAGTCACTGTCAACCCGGTGTTGTGTGCAGAGCAATACCCACTTCCCCACATCGATGACCTCTTTGCGGGCCTGGCTGGGGGACAAAAGTTCAGTAAGATTGATCTGCGTCAAGTGTATTTACAGATGCACGTCGATGAAAAGTCCCAAGAGCTGTTGACTAAGGGGCTTTATCGATATTGTCGCCTACCCTTCGGAATAACGTCTGCTCCCGCCCTGTTCCAGAGGGCTATGGACCAGATCTTGTGTGGCTTGCCAGGAGTTCAGTGCTATCTGGATGACATCCTGGTCACTGGAAGGAAAGAAGAGGATCACCTAAAGAATTTAGAGGCTACCCTACAAAGACTGGATGAGTATGGCCTATGAGTCCGCAAAAACAAGTGTGAATTCTTCCAGTCCTCTGTTGAATATTTGGGACACATCATTCATGCTGTGGGTCTTCATCAGGCCCCTGCAAAAGTTAAGGCTATTGTGGAGGCTCCCCCACCTCAAAATGTTATCCAGCTGCACTCGTTTCTAGGACTATTGAACTATTATGGAAAGTTCATCTCACAGTTAGCCACACTGCTAAAACCACTTCACGAACTCCTTGGGCAGAACAAGACCTGGAAGTGGACTGAAGCCTGTAATGTTACATTTAACAAGGCTAAGGATGCATTGCTAAATTCTGAAGTTCTAACGCACTTTGATCCATCCTTACCCCTACAATTGGCCTGCGATGCCTCCCCTTATGGAGTGGGAGCAGTCGTGTCACACATTATGCCTTCGGGAGAAGAGAGACCTATTGCTTTTGCTTCACGCACTCTAAGCAAAGCAGAAACAAACTCTGCCCAAATCGAACATGAGGCATTGGGGATCGTTTCTGGAATTCGGAAGTTTCATCAATACCAGTTTGGGCGGAAATTTACTCTTCTTACAGACCATCGACCTCTGACATCAATTTTTGGACCCTACACAGGCATTCCCCCATTAGCTGCTAGTTGTATGCAACATTGGGCATTGTTACTTTCAGCACACACATATGAAATCAAATATCGGAAATCCACTCTGCATGGCAATGCAGATGGTCTCTCAGGTTGCTTTTGCCAGTCAAACATCAAGATACTGCCCAAAAGGAAATCTACTTTGAACACGTAGAGAATACACCCATCACTGCTACTCAGATAAAGAAGGCAACTCGTGTTGACCCAGTATTGTCTCAAGTTATGGACTGGTGATGCATGGAAAATCTCGACGAACCTCTCTGGTCATTGCAGCAGGGAGGGTTCTGCAGTGGAGGAGAGGCTCTAAGAGACATAGGATGATGTTTTGGCAGCTATTTCTGACTCATCAAAGATGGCAGGCCACGAGGAACAATGAACATTAATTTATGTCACAGTTGAGAGAGATGCTGATTGCTGCTATTGCTGTGATTTCCTTTTTGGTTCACTGTCGTTTCTGGTGCAGGAGAACAAGCACAGAGTGGTGGAACCACATTGGAAACATGGATGACCAGCAATGGCTGCAGAACTTTCAGATGAAGAAACAGATCTTCATGGAGCTGTGGGAGGAACGTGCACCAACTCCCCAATGCCCAAACCCTTCATTCAGGTAAGCCATACATGTTAAAGCAGGTTGCTATTGCCTTGTGAAAGCTGGCTACCCCAGGCAGCTATTGGTCCATTGCAAAGCACTCTGGGGTTGGAAAGTCAACTGTTGGGATAGAAATTGTGGCAGTTTGTGAGGCAGTTAATGCCATGACTTATCCATTGGTGGTTGCCACACAAAAATTTCCAGAAATAGCTGGTTTTCAGAGGCTGGGTTTTCCCAACTGTGCAGGGGCCATTGATAGCACTCAGAAGTCCCAACACTTTGCCCCCCACAAGGGACAAGTGAGTGTGTGAACTGAAAAGGTTGCTCTTTGATCATTCTGCATGGCTTGGTGGACCACATATGCAGATTGATGAATACCAACATGGGGAGCATGGGAAAGGATCATGACAGCAAGGTGCTGTGGAGAAGGGGGAAGCAGGGACTTTATTCCCCAGAAACTCAGTTGTTGTGTATGGTGTATCTGTGCCAATGGTTATTTTGTGACCCTGATCCTGCCTTGGCCATATCCCAGCAACGATGGCCCTGGAAAAAGGGAATTCAGTTGCAAGCGAAGTAGCTGCAGACTGGGCATGGAATGTGCTTTTGGCAGGCTGAAGGCTCACTGGCGATGCTTGCACACCCATCTGGATGCTAGAGGCAAACACTGTTCCTGGGATCATGGTCTACTGTGCACTGCACAACATTTGAGAGAGTCAAGCAGAATATTTTCATCCCGAGTGGGCTCGGGACCCATCTGCTTTACAAAGTCTAGGCAGGCAACTGGATCCTACACGTGTGTTGTATACTGGTCCCAGGTCCTAACTTGCAAGGGAAATTAGGGACACCATATATGCAACATACTGGCTAAACAGGGAGGCACAGGCTGACTTCTACTTGTGCCAAGGGACACCTTCACATCCTTTCTGTGATGTTGCTTTAACTGCGCCTGAGGGAAATACTCCATCATACTTACCTGGCTATACAAATTTTCAAGTGTTTTGTTCCCATCTGACTGGCTGTTCCTGAAGATCATTATCCATTCCTGTGTGTTACACTGCACAAATTTACAAAGCCAGTTATTAGCAAGCACCTGTGTTAACAGCTTTGGGGCTAGGTTTCTGCTGTGGAGGGTGGCAGCCATGTGATGCACTCATTGTGAAATGTTTTTGTCCGTTTCATAATTAACCCTGAACGTAAGCCAATTAATCAGTTGTGATTCATTTTCAAAAAGGAACAGGGATTACTGATGATGGCAGTGGTATCTAGCTGTTTTACATATGATTGGTAAAATAAAAACTAAGTCCTTAACTTAATTTACAACAGTATGGGCTGGCCCATTTCAGACAATGGCTTATGGTTTTGCATTAGAAGGGGTGAAGGACTCATTTGTACTTCTTTTGCAAAATACTGGGTTTCTAAGTATTGTGCTTGTTAACACAATTCGTGGCTGGATTGAACCTCTCCTTTAAACCTTTCCAAAGCTGTTTACAGTTTGTGTCTCCCCCACCGCCCATCCTAGTGATGTTGACAAATGCTGTCATTGGGTGTCTGCCAAAGATTTTGCTGCCTTAAGTGCATGACAGAATTCATACCTTTTTTTAAACCTCTGTTATCGTGAGTTCTTGAAGTTATCAGAGTGTTCTTGATAGATGGCCATGGGGGGATAGGGGCCGAGGAGAAATGCAGTCATTGTGTTAATTTATTCACTAAGAATTGTCACCAGTACCAAATGCAATTCACAGGTGTTAGAGACTCCTAATCCAAGGTCTGCTTGGAAGTGCTTACGTTTTTGGGAGCGGGAGGTTTGCAGGAGAAGAGGGGTGTTTTAGTACTGGGTGCTGACAGATGCTGTGTGTAATTACCAGTATGTTACCTTTCTTTTTTCAGTTTTGGAATTTCAACATGTTCCATAAAAATATTAAAATAGAAAAATCCACCCACCCTATGTATAAGATATCTGCAACTGAGAATGGGTGGAGGTTTTTACTGTGCAGAAACTATACTGCACTTTACCCCATCCCTCCTCTGTGTCCCTGTGGCTTCAGAGATTTGTGAAGCTTGGGCAGAGAGACTAAAAAAAGCAGTATTTCAATTGTAATGGTTCCAAAGTTGTAAATATAATACGATTACATTACTTAAAAAGCTTAAGGCCCATTTCCAAACTAAAACACGCCGCCAGCGTTCACCAGAACCAGGAAATGTACTGAAACTGTGATGTTGAAAGTTTACTTTGTAGAAAAAGTTAAAAAGAACAATGAAAGCAGCAACTAAACTGTTACAGAATTGCAGTGAAATTTTCTATAGACCATGTTCTGAAGAAAAGACCTTTTTCTGAAAATACAAACATTTAGAAGAAGAAAAAGTGTTGGTGAAAACCAACAATACCGCCCAGATTGTAATGACTCTGTGTCTGTCTCCTTCCTCTCAGCAGAAGGGGTGAATGACAAGCAATCATAGGCACCGACTCTGTGGGTGCTCTGGGGCTGGAGCACCCACGGGGGACAAATTAGCGGGTGCTTAGCACCCATTGGCAGCCAAGCTCCCCCTGCCCCCTCTTCCCTCCTCCTCCTCCTCCTCCTCCTCCTCCCCAAGTGCACCGCATCCCCGCTCCTCCACCTACCTCCCAGCGCTTCCTGCCCGGCCGCAGCCAAACAGCTGTTTGGCGGTGCTTTGGACTTTCCAGGAGGGAGTGGGAGGAGCGGGGGGACACGGCGCACTCAGGGGAGGAGGTGGAGAAGAGGCAGGGCAGGGGCGGGGACTTGGGGGAAGGGGGTGGAATGGGGGCGGGGCGAGGGCAGTGCAGGGGTGGGAAGAGGCGGGAAAGGGGCGGGGGGGAGGTTGAGCACCCACCCGGCAAAAGGGAAGTCGGTGCCTATGCAAGCAATAATGACAGGATGTGACATGTAGGGACATCTCCTGCTAGGAGGTTATGGAGCTGGTACAAGCTGCTGTTCCAGGACTCCTACAGTCCTACCATTGTCCACTTGTCCAGTCATGGGGGTATTGGCAGAGGGTCTCCAGGCTGACGAGCACCCTAGCTGGCAGCCAGAGGAAGTGACTGATGAGCTGGTCCTATGGGCTCGACAGCAGTCGGATGCTGCAGTCTGAGCAGGAGAGGATTCTGAATCAATATTAGAAGGAAGGAACGGGAGCATTCATTAATAGGGCTGGGGGCTGACAAACAGCCTGCTACTTCCTTTCCCTGAGGAACTCATATTGCTCCTCCATTCTCCTCTCCATCGCTGCGAGTAAGTCCCCCCAGCCCTTCTCCCGCCCGGTCTTCTCGAGCTTTCTGTTCCTGCCTTCTGTGCAGAACGTTCTCACTTCTGGGAGCAGAGTGTTCTCACTACTCTCTTTGGCAGTGCAAAGGGAGAGAAAGAAAACATTATATTTTGGTCCTCAGGAACAAGCTAAGACATCCCCCACCCGACAACTTTTCCATAATTTTGTAGGCCACCATTTTGATACTTTTCAGCAATGCAACTTGTCTCAACCACCTTTGTTCTCATAGGCCATTTGCAGCCCATGAGCAGCAAGCAGAGGTACATAATGCTAAGAAAATGTTATGAGTGGTTTTAAAAATTGTAACTGTTTACGCTGTCTCAGGGCCCAGACCCTTTCAGGCAGAGAAATGGACAGACATAGGGGCAGACTGATTTTTACTTTGCTGTTTCAGAAATTTGCTTTAGAAACCCAGGCTGTCTCAGGGGCGTGGCGGGGCGGGGCGGGGAAGGCATAGAAGTCCTTCCAGGGGCTATGTTACCAGTTTACAGGTTCTTATTTTAAGGTTGGCCAACGTTTGGAGAACATAGCAGTATTCAAAGTACCGCACTGGAAACGAGAAGTGGCTTTCCAGTCCTGTGTAGGGGTCGGGACAGTCAAGGGACAGGGAACATGGGGGGTTTGGATAGGGGGTGGGGTCCCGGGGGGCGGTAAGGTGCGGGGGGTCCCGGGAGGGGGCCGTCAGGGGACAAGGAGCAGGGGGGGGTTAGATGGGTCGGAGGTTCTGAGGCAGGCAGTCAGGGGACGGGAAATGGGACGGGGCGGATAGGGGGCAGGGGCCAGGCTATTTGGGGAGGCACAGCCTTCCCTACCCAGCCCCCCATACAGTTTCACAGCCCCGATACAGCCCTCGGGCCAAAAAATTTGCCCACCCCTGATATAGGGGGACAGGCACCTAGAGATTGGGTGAGGGCCAGTAAGAAAAGGGTTTGGGGCATTGTGGGAATAAGTGTGGAGGACTATTGATACTCAAAACTTGGTACCTGCCCCTTGCCCCTGTCCACACTGCAAAGTGGCCCGGGAATGCGGCCATGCTACTACGCACACCCCTCTGAAGTACTGGCTTTTTTGCCCTCTACTCCTCTGGAGACAAATGCTTCAGGGGTTTAGGCATGAAGCCTCACATGGACAGTCACTAGTGCAGACATTGCCTTAGAGTAAAGTAATCATGGCAGTTTTCACATCTCAAGTCAAGATGTCTGATGCAAAAGGTCTTAGAAAAATCACGGCCTCAATGAAGTCATTTCCAGTAGCAAGAAGAGATAACTGTTTTAAAAGCCGGACAAGGAGGTTTTTAGGTCCAGGTGTTTTCCATTAATTTTATACCTTGACTCTATCCAATGTTAATTGGGCCACCCATCTGATGGCACAGATCTGGGGAAAGTGGGTAACTATCTAAGTTGGTGAAGATTCTGTTGAATTCTCTTTGGTCAAAGTTCTTAGCACCAGCACACAGCAATTCATAGGGCGGCCTGGATTATTTGATATCTTTGCTTTCAGTTGCCATTTGGCCTTTTTTTTTTTTTTTGGACTACAGAAGAAACATAATTCTTGATCCTTTCTGCTTTGAAACTTCTGGCTATGAGTTTTTCTGCCATGTCCCCTAGTATCTTCTGTCGATTCAGCCTATGAACCACTTGCCACAAAGTCTTACCACACTGTCCATACTTTGTGTTTATGAGAGATATTGATAGACCTGTGAAGCTGAAGGATCTTGGATCTTCTGCTTGCTTTACTTAACTGCTTAGTTCCTCTGTTCTTTGTCCCTCCTGGGAGGTGAGCTTCATGCATCCTTCTCTAACCGAGGTTTTCAAAGCTTAACAGGAAGTGCTGTCTCGAGTGAAGGTAGAAATATTCTTTTTAATCACACCTCTGAATGGCTCGTCATTTAACACTGAGGAACGCAGCTCACTCCTAGCCAAAACCGTATTATTTGTATTATCATAGCACCTAGGAACTCCCATCACGGACCAGGAGCCCATCATGCTAGTGTTGTACAAACACAGAACAAAGAGACAATCCCTTACAACCTAAGGATGGTTTAATGTATCCTTTGGGCCTAATTCTAAGTACTCCTCTAAGGGAGAGGAGAATAAGGCCTCATTGCAATATGGCATCAACAAGAAAGAAATCAATCTTTGACTATAATAAATGTAGAACAGAAAAAAAGTGAATAGCTGCTTTCAGAAGTGCTTCAATACTGATTTAATTCCTGTGTTTATTACTTTGGTTGGCCTGTGGCCCCAGTTCAGGAAAGCACTTAAGCATGTGCTTGACTTTAAGCATGGACTTAAATCCCATTAAAGTCAATGGAACTTAAACCCATGTTTAAGTGCAGCACGCTTTCCTGAACTGATGACTCTCTGACTTGTCCATGATGGAATGTCAAACCCATCTCAATCTGCACGGTCCATCTTCTTTGTTGGATGTGTCACTGTATGTCCTTAAAGAATCCAGGATCACACCTTTGTTCGACTGGTGTAGAGAAGGCAAAACTGCGTTCAGCACCCCAAAGCTGGATCAGCCCCCTTTAGAATGAGGGAACAAGCCCTCTGTCTTCACCAGGACCTGAACCACATTCAAATCATAGGGAAGGAGAGAGGGGGAGGAGAAAGGGGGGCAGGAGAGCCATGTTTGACATCAGGTGTCAAATGCAGTTCCTTTTCTAGTGCAGGAAACCTTTTCCCTCTGTAATGTACTAAAGAAAGAAACCAGGATGCTGAGTTGCACTGCAAGAGGAATAGCCCATAAATCAGGGTGAACAGGACTTTTTACTATGCAAGGGAACGGTTAAGTCTCAACTAGAGAACCGTATATGTGATTACTGACCTTGTCTCAGAAACTCCATAATCACTCTTGAGGGATAAAGCCATGGAGAACGATACCACGTTTTCAAAAATTCCAGGCTATTACCATTAGGCAAAGTCAAGGAAATAGGAGTTTATTTTCCCTGCAAGAGGTGGTCTGGGGGCAGTGATCTAATTGCCGCTTTTGGAAATTATAAAAAGGACTGAAATTGCACCTAACGAACCTCTGCATGCTGGGAAAATATGAGAAAAGAGGAGTGCGTGATGTGAACTTTGGTGTTACTTTCATGTGAAGGGTAATAAACATATGGACCACATTACCGGGGAGATCCATGTGCTGTAAAAAAGCATGAATAGGATCAAGGGGGGTGGGAACAGGTGAGAAAACCCAACAGGCTAAAGTAGAAAACCCAACAGGCTCACTCCAGGGACTGGCTGCATGGTCTTATGTAAATGTTTTGCTCGGCTCACTGTAGCCTTTCAAAGCAGTTTCAGAGCTTTCCTGCCAGCTTGAATTTTAAGCCTGATTTGCAACAGTGTTTCCCACATGTGCATGCACTGAAGCGAAATTCCTGCCCGTGGTCTCCGCTGAGTGCCCAAGAGAGAGCGGCTCTTTACAGAAGGCTGGAGGAATTGGTTCTTTTTAAGTGCTGCTTCTTGCAGTCACCCAGCGGCGCTCCAGGTCTTTGGTGGCATTTCGGCGGCGGGTACCGCCGAAGACCCGGAGTGAGTGAGGACCCGCCGTCGAAGTGCCGCTGAAGACCCGGAGTGCTGCCGGGTGAGTACAGGGGGAGGCGCCTTTTTATAGCGCGCTCCCCCTGCGCTCCGGACCTGGCTGCGCTACTGACCTCAACCTGTTCTTGGGAGCTTGTCTCGGAGAGCTGTCCCTTTTTAAGGATGTGGACATGGCGATGCAAGCCTGCTGTGCGAGGAAGAGAGGGCCAGGCACTTTCCAATGGCTGGTCTTAGAAAAGCTGTATGCCCCAAGTGCCTGAGCCAGGAACCCAGGGAGGACAGCAGCTGAGCCTTAGCAAGGCAAGAGGAATCCTGGGCTCCCAGAGCCCAGCCACAGAGCACTGGGTGGAGAGCAACAAGCAGGAACCCTTCGCTGAAGGAGCCTAGGCCAACAGAAAGGGAACAGATTGCAGCCAGCCTCCTGGAGAAGAAGGCAGCCAAAAGAACCCTCCACTCTAGGAGCTATATGGGAAGCATGGAGAGTAGAGAGTCAGGCTCAGGGAAAAGCATCTACCAGGGACATCACCCACTCCAGAGACCCAGTCCTGGAACTCTGGCTGGTGGAGGAGACTGGGTTAAAGGTCACAAAACTCTGTGGGGCTGCAAACCCAAACTACTCTGGGTTCTCATGCCTTGATTGGAAGATACCCCTCTTACTGGGTACCTAACCCTGTTCCTTGGAAGTCAATGGAAGCTTCCCGTCTTATGTCAGTGGGAAGAGTATCTATCCCCAAATTGTCAATATTCGTTGCAGCATGTGACACTACCACATGGACTGTACCTTATAGTGGGGTGATTTTCCAAACAGCAGCTTGACTCATTTGCAGCCCTATTGCTACTGCCGTCACAGGTGGCTCTTCCTCATAGAGTCTGGAGCTCAAAATACACTATTAGATCATCTAGCCTATTCCCCAGCCAGTGCAGTTCCCTGTTGCATTACTAACACATTGTCCAGGCTGTTCCACAGCCTAATAGCAGTCACCACAAGGATATTTTTCCCAATGTTCAACCAGAGCGTTCCCTTTTCTTCATTTCATCCCACTGCTTCTAATCAATATCCTCCTTCAGCACCCGAAATAGTTTCTCTCCCTGTTTGCTGCAGTCGCAGCCTCAGACCTTGTTATGTCAACCAGCCACTAGAGGGGGACAAAAAGTCTCACTTTGCCAGAATGAGTTACACCTTCCCCTGGATTGTGAAGCTCATCCTAAGCATCAGAGGTCCCCAGCAATTCAAATCCCATGTGGGCCACCAATTATAAAGGCATCCCTGGCTGTTATGTGTGGGAACCGAACTGAGAACCTCTGGATCGAAAAGCAAGAAGCTCTATAATTTGAACTAAAGGCCAAGATCTGTGCTTTGAAGGCAATAGCAAACTTAAGCCTCTTTATATCATCCCCACTAGAGGGAGACAAAGACCCTCATTCTGCCAGGATGGGTTACTGCATTTACACTCGTCAAATACTCCTATGCATAACTTGATTTTTACCTGTTTGCATTACTGTGTCACCACCACATGCTCCACCCATTTCCTCAATACTGACTACCTGGAAATGAAAAAGGGATAAGACTTACATTTAAAATTCCCCTTTCATGCAGGAGGATCCAAAGTGCTTTACAGAAGAGGACATATAGGCCTTGTCTACTCTGGGTGTGTGGGGGAAATCGATCTAAGATACGTAACTTCAGCTACATGAATAACGTATCTGAAGTCGACGTACTTAGATCTACTTACAGTGGTGTCTTCACTGCGGTAGGTCAACTGCTGATGCTCCCCCGTCGACTCTGCCTATGCTTCTCGCTCCGGTGGAGTACCGGAGTTGACGGGAGAGCACTCGGCGGTCAATTTATCGCGTCTTCACTAGACGCGATAAATCGACCCCCGCTGGATCGATCGCTCTGGAGGTAAGTGTAGACATGCCCACAGGGATTAACCATCCACTGCTGAAATTCAGCCACTTCTGGGGAAGGAACATGACAACTGGTCTATGTACAAGTGCTTTGGGGTTTCCTCATCCTCATTCAGACTGAAGTTGTACAAACTAAATTAGAGCCAGCCTGAATCTGACTTACAGGAAGGCTGCTTTGGCAGTGGGAAGAGGTCTTTGTGCGAATGAGATGCGAGCCTAGCTATGATGTTATATTTGGCACAGTGGTCACACCAAGTATGCCCAGCAATTATAATACTTCAATGGTGAATATTTGTAGGTTTATTGAGCAACGAACCTGTTAGGAATGTTAGATGGCTGGCCGAGAAATATTTCCACCGCATGGGATAAATCACAGACAATGAAGGAGATCTGCTGATATGCTTGTTCACATGGAGTTAGGACGTAAATCTATTCCTTTCCGGCACTGGAGGAAATGCATTTGTGAACAGTGTGTGTACAAGCCTTTGGAGGGAAATGAAGAAATGTTCAAACTAAATTATTTGGGGAAGGGACTGTCTCTATGCAGTTGTACCACACCTAGCTCAATGCAGCCTTGATTGGGCCCTCTGGGTACTGCCAGAACAAATATTAGATGACAGGAATAGTTTTTCCAGTGGAAACTATAAGGGGTGTTTAGGCAGGCACAATAGACTAAATACTGACCCTAAACTCCACAAGAGTGCAAAATCAGCTGGAGCATGCAGCCAAGCCATAGACGCAGCTGCTCCTCACCCCTTTCCTACGAGACCTTCCTACATCCCCCAGGTATCATATCCTTGTGACTACTCCATGGTGGTCACGACAGACCAGGAATTGTGTTTCTCTGTATATGTGGGAAGGAGCAGGACCAGGCCTGTGTAGGGCCTCTGGGGTTAGGGAACTCACTGACATGAAACCCCATCCCTCGAGTGACTCCACATCCTGCTATTGGGGGTTGGGCCTACAGCCCCTATATGCCACGCCAACCCTTGACTGGCCTGTCTCCAGGAATCAATTGGCCCATTCAGAGCCTGCGTACTTGGGAAGCCCTAAATCCCATATAACCATAGGCCATGATTTGGTTCAGTGCAATTGCCCGGGATAGAAGACAGCCAGGATATCAGGAAAGACACCCCAGCTTTGAGGAGAAGTGCCATAGGATGTTCAGTGACCATAGTAGGGCAAGGTGGAACACAATTTAACACCTCATATGAGAGGTGGCACCATCAATGGGACAAAATCCTCAACACCATGGGCCACCGACATCTCCAGCACCTGGGTTTTAACTGGAGCTCTCTCTCTCTCATCCAGACCCTACAAGATCATACACCCAAACTGCAAACCCATCATTCCCCACCTCCCAGGCCCTTTAGGAGAGGGCTTCACAGGTTAGTTTTTCCTAACAATGAACATTCTATCCATCGGGTCCATTTTCAAAGAAGCAGGTGAAAAGCAGTCATTAGGGACAGATCAGTCTTCTGTGCTGTTAGAGAAAAAAAAGTCCCAATTTTGCACCTAAAGCAAAAGAATACAACCTAGAGCTTGCTAGTGAAACACTGCCATGACAGTCACGTTAAGTGCACTGGAAGCTGGTGTGGTGTGACCGTAATCTGCCATCTCTTTACTACTAATCACACTTTAATGAGAGTAAATTGAGTTTCCAGACACACATTAATAATGGATGTATGAATTAATTCTTAGGAACCATCTTAGGATGGCTTTGCTGTGCTGTAATGATTATAGACTCTACACCCACATTACATGGTCTTTCCTAAGTGTGTACAGGTGAGACTTGAAGCTAGAATTTGGGCTCTAGGAGACTCAGAGGCTTCTGCAGAACATGGGAGCGTGACAACTCCAGGGCTTCTTGTGAAAGACAACATTGCCCTGGCATTATGAACCATGCCAGCCACCTGCTATTCAGAGGGCACATCAGGGTCTTGCTTTTAGTATATAAAATCTGAAATATTATAGACCTGGTCTACAGCTCCTCCTGTTATTGTAACCCCATTGGTCAGTGGGTGTTAGAGTCTGTCTCTTACTTCAAGCTATAGAGACTCATGCTTTTAATTCTCATCCTAGAGGTCCCTGGTTCTGATCTGTATGTATCAGCCACAATTGTGGCTGTCATAGCAACTGAGGTTAGCATCGTTGGACCTGTTCATCTTGTGATACCACCTTTTTCACTAAGGGCGTTGGGTCTGGAACCCATTCTGACCTGAACATACCAGTGACACCTTTCTTTGTAAGGCTCAGGATTTTTGTTTCCTATTTAGTTTTGTGGTTGGCATTTTCATGGCATGTTCTACTTAGACTAGCCTACCAAGTATCAAAAGCAAGACTACTTGGAGCCTAATCCAAAGTCCGTTGAGATCACTGGGAACCTTTTCACTGACTTCAGTGGGCTTTGGGTCAAACCTTAGGTCATTAGGATATGGTTTGTAAATCCATCAGAATGGCCTTCTGCTGCACGTGGGCAGCTTGCCTCTCCTCAGTGCTCACCCTCCTCCTGTACCTGCTGAATTTGTATCTCTGAGAACAGCAACTAAGACGTATTGTTTCTGGGTCTGTTGACTCAGAGGTCGATTCTAGTCTCGCTTACTCCAGTTTCACACTAGAGTGGCTCCCTCAGCCTCACTGGAGTTACTCTAGATTTACATTGGGTGACCCAGAGCAGAATCAGGCTTTTAGCAGAGGGTGGAAGAATGTATTTTGCTCAATTTTTAAACAAACCCTCACATCCAAACCCCCTTTAACTGATGACACAAATTAGATACAGAGCATCCCTTCTCATTAAACCGTATGGGCCCACTTCCTTCCCTATGTGGCCCACTTTCACTTCTCAAAGACATTTTCCCCGTAGGCTGTGAATTGGATTTAGTAGCCCCACTAGAACATAAAGCATGTTTGGAACAGGAAGAGGACATATGGCTCCTACGTGCCTGGCCCTACTCTTGCTTTATCTTAAGCTCATTTCTTGGGTTTTTCTCCCTGCCCCCACACATCCCCATATCCCTCAATCTACCCCTTTCTCCCAAAAACCAGGCTACATGCCTCTTGAATTTATTTATAGCCTTGGCTTCAGTCACCTTACTTGCTAACCTATTCCATATGTTTATTACCCTTTGTGTGAAACAGTTTTGTGTATGTGTTCTCCCTTATTCTTCATTCTCATAGAGTGGACCTTGGATTTTTCCAGCACCCTCACTTGATAGTCTGCATTTCACTAGGGTAAACAAAAAGATGGATCAAGGGTACTGTAGGAGGATCATAAAGGTCAACAGCTACACATGTAGGACTGGGAATATGGCTACTGTATTGCCAGCCACAAGCATTCAGAAAAATCACGAGTCAGCCTGCCCCCTGTCCCTATTATATATAAGGTGGATTTTTTAAAAACCATGAGATTTTAGACAGAATAAATTCCGGATTTATTTATGTATATTTAGTTTCTTTCTGAGTCTTAAGGGTTCGTGTTTGCAAGCTTTTCTCAACTGTGAGGGCTTGAAACAACTATTCTAAATGAAAGCTGAGATAGCCACAAAATAAAGCCTCGTCACCTGAGAAGCCGTTAACCCAAACACCCAACATCATGAGAGCTGGCAATACTGTGGCCATCAAAGCAGAGAGCATTTATTGTTGCTGTCAGGGTTCCCTCCCCACTCTAAACTCTAGGGTAAAGACGTGGGGACCTGCATTAAGAGCCCCTAAGCTTATTTTTACCAGGTTAGGTTAAAACCCCCAAGGTACAAAATTCCCTGCACCCTGAGAAATGCTTCTTCCACTGCCACCATCAAGTGTTCTAAACAGGAATCCAGGAAAGGGGACCACTTGAAGTCCCTCCCCCCCACCAAATATCCTCTCAAGCCCGTACCCCCCTGTCCTGGGAAGCTTGGAGATAATCTCCTAACCAATTGGTTACACAGTGATCTAAAAACCCACCCCCTGGGTTTTTAAAAACCATAGAAAACAGTCAGCTTCTTAAAAGAAGGATTTTATTAAAAACCAAGAAGGTAAAATCATCTCTGTAAAATCCGGATGGTAACTATTTTACAGGGCACTCAGAGAGATTCCCCCCTCTGGACAAAACCTTAAAGTTACAGAAAAACAGGAATAACCCTTCCCTCTCCCACAGGAAATGTACCAAGCAAAATAAACAGAAATCTACTCGCTATGCTATCTAAACTTACTTTAGAAAAGTGAGTATTGGTGAAGAGGTGGATTTTCTGTAGGTTCTTTCTGTCTTCCAAGATCACTCTGACTCAAAGACACACACAAAAACCTTCCCCCCTCCCAAAGTTTGAAAGTATCTTGTCCCCTTATTGGTCAGATGCCAGCCAGGTCAGGTGTCAGTCTGGCTACCTGCATTTCTTAACCCTTTACTGGAAAGAGGATTTTATAGCACTGCATCAGACCCTCTCCCCCTTCCCTTCATATTTATGACAGTTGCTATCTTGGGGCACTAGGACAAAGGAGGCAATGGGTGGATTTGGCTGATGATGTTTTACTCATCAGATAAAAGAGGGGGGTGGTGAGAACAAAAGAACTGGTTTTCCTGTAAATTAGTGCCACGCCGGAGGACAGCCCTTGACAGACATGTGACAGGTCCAAATACCAGGCCTTAAGCTTTTACTACATCAGAGTCTGCATCACAAAACACCAGCCTGGCTGACTAACAAGGGACTCTGTCATCTTGCCTGCAGTTCTCTGGAAACATGGTAATAAACGCAGTGTCTGATTCTGTTGTAGGCCTCAGTCCCTTCTTCGCTATTTGGTCCCTAACAGGACTTGGAGCCCCTGCATGGGCTGCTGTCTTGTCTGTTACCCTCTTTATTCTTTTCAAAGAAGTCCCACCTCTCGCCTGCTGTAAGGGACACTGCAGCACATTGCCAGCAGTAAAGCACAGATTCACAGAAAGTTTGAATCTAATCAAGTAGGACTAATCAAAACCAGTATTAATAGTAGTTGGGAAAAGTGAGGAGAAAGCTTGTTGGGGGTAAGGCTAGTCCCAGGTATTTTGTTGCTCTAAGCGACTCTCAGCATGGGCGCTTCCCAGCCAACAATCCTCTCCCACCCCCTGGTTACTTTATCGTCATTTAGGGTATGTCTACCCTGGAAACGTCAAAGCGCTGCCACAGGAACGCTCCCGCGGCAGCGCTTTGAAGTGCGAGTGTGGTCGTGCGCGAGCGCTGGGAGAGAGCTCTCCCAGCACTCCTGGTAATCCACCTCCACGAGCCTGTCTACACTAGCGCTTTAAAGAGCTCAGACTTGCTGCGATCAGGGGGGTGATTTTTCACACCCCTGAGCCAGCAAGTTAGAGTGCTATAAAATGTAAGTGTAGACATACCCTTAGTTGACAACTGTAACATTACACTTGCCCCTAAGTGATAATGTTTCATAACTTACCAAGTCTTCTTTGCATTCTTTCCTCCACTTCTGTCTGTTCCTCCTCTCATTGGGCAGGTTTCTTTCTCTCTGGCCCACCCAGTTAAGAATGACATTGAGCTGTTTCCAGGCTGAGTGCATCAATCAGGGCCTAATTACTCTGCCTAATGAGCCAGCAATGGGACTCTGCTGGGGGTGAGTGGATGGAGTGGAAGGAACTACAGCTGGGACCTGATGGGATAGTGATATTGATTAATGGCTACCCAGGAGGCAGCAAGGATGAGGGAGAAATAATCTGGCCCTTAGGTCCTGGGGGAGGCGCAGGGAGGAACTAGAGTAGGAAGATGGGTTTGTGTGTGATTTGGCCTTGCTTATTTTCTAGTCTTCCCAGTGCGGAGGCTTAGTATTTTGGCCAAGATGTAAAACTTAGTCCGAACCATTTAGCAAGTGTCATGGCACAGAATTCCTGCCTCAGTTGGTGCATGGTCTGCCTTTGGGCATCCGCCGGTGTTTTTACAAGCACTATTTGACTCCCCATACTTCAGCCTTTAAACTGGGCACATACAAACAATATGCATTTTAATATGGCTAAATATGAATATATACCTCCAGGAACAAAGACTGTAGGCCATACTTACAGGATGGGGGACTATGTTGGGAAGCAGTGACTCTGAAGGAGATTTGGAGGTTGTGGTGAATAATCAGCTAAGGGTATGTCTATACTTACCCGTCGCGTCGGAGGCGCGGGATCGATGTTCTGGGTTCGATTTATCGCGTCTTGTCAAGACGCGATAAATCGAACCAGGAAGTGCTCCCTCGTCGATGCTGGTAATCCAGCTCGATGAGTGGAGTAGGCGGAGTCGACAGGGGAGCCTGCGCGCCGCGTCTGGACCACAGGTAAGTTCGAACTAAGGTACTTCGACTTCAGCTACGTTATTAACGTAGCTGAAGTTGCGTATCTTAGTTCGACGGGGGGGTTAGTGTAGACCTGGGCTAAGTGTGACACTGTAGCCAAAAGGGATAATGCAATCTCTGGATGTATAAAGAGAGGGACTTAAGTAGGAAGAGAAATTATTTCACCTCTGTATTTGGTAGTGGTGCAACTGCTGCTGGACTCCTGTGTCCAGTTCTGGTGCCCTCCATTCAAGAAGGATGTTGATAAATTGGAGAGGTTCAGAGAAGAGCCATGAGAATGATTAAAGGATTAGAAAATAAACCTTACAGTGATAGATTGAGCTCCTTGAGTCTATTTAGCTTAACAAAGAGACAGACTGTTGAAGGGTGAATTGATCACAGTTAAAGTACCTGTATGGGGAACAAATACTTGATAAAACGCTGTTCAGTCTAGCAGACAAAGGTAGAACATGATCCAAGGGCTGGAAGTTGAAACTAGTTCAATAAGGTGTAAAATTTTAACAGTGAAGGTAATTAAATAAATCCTTGGAACAATTTACCAAGGATCTTGATGGAAATTCCATCACTGGCAATTTTTAAAATCAAGAAGGGATTTTTTTAATGCTCTGGGAATTATTTTGGGGAAGTTCTCTGGCCTGAGCTATACACAGGCTTAGCAGAATTTATTTTTTATTTTTTATATAATTCTGATGGATAATATTGATGTTTATTTTTAAGCCTTTACTTTTATCAATGTAAATTTTCACAGCTGTGGGAAATTAGGGGGACAGACAATAATTATTTATTATATACAGTAGATTTATTATGACAGTAGATGTTGATATTTTAAAAAAAGCTTTATAACCATTAAAACACAAATTGTTAACTTCACATGCAAAAATATATAAAGTGAATCAAACTAAGCAGCATTTTTCTTACTTTGCCTTTGTGTAAATTTTGATTATCAATGGAAATATTTGTCAGTTTGTGCAAACTGTGAAATCACCATTTACCAATAAAAATTGAATCCTTCCAAGCCTATCTATGAGCAATTTGAGCTACAGATGATGCAAATGTTCACATAAAAGCAACCTGATTTGGGCTAACAGCAGGATTTGCATCTAGGACTTCCACCTAGGACACATCAGCCATTACTGCTTGAACTAAAGGAGTGACTTATGTAGCATCAGTAGTAAACTTTTATCCTCGTATATGGACCAGCCACTAAAAGACAGAACTCCACATTTACCTAGTGTGGGTTGTGTTATGGTATCATACTCACTGCTTCACCAACACCTTGGGTGACAATGCGGCGCTCCAATATGACAGACTCTCCAGTTACCAGAAATGTTTGTTAAAGAGAAAAGCAGAACCAGAAGTGGGTACCTACCCAATGCGAGAGAAGCCTCTTGAAATACCAAAGAAATTGTTGAAGGACAAGAATATCACTCCACTACCAGCTAAAGATTTCAACCAACATGAGGGCCCAGTTGAGCTAGGCACAGTACATAGGCTTTACCCTGAGCTGTTTATAGTCTAACAAATAAGACAAATGGAGAAAGCAGCAAAGCATTACCCACAATTTGAAAATGGGGAATTTAAGCACAGAAATTAAGTGATTTGCCAAGGTCAGATGGGGAGTCTCTTGCAGAAGTAGGAGTTGAATGCAGATCCAAACCCCAGTCCAGAAGGCCATCCATTTCCCCCCTTGCTATCAAGGTCTGCTGTTCCCTCATGCACACCACCTAGGCAAGTCCAGTAGCTTTGGGACTCCTTGAATGCGTGCAATCAGTTTTCAAGATTTAGAGAGAATATTTATAACTTGAGACAATCTTGCCCCACTCCCATTTTAAAGTCTCCAGACAAGAACTTTTCCATTTCATTTAAACACTGAAATGCAGTCGGTGTTTAACGGAACACAGCAAAGTTAAACAAACAGATTAGAACAGGAAATGAACATTTCAAGAGACTGAGTTCACTAGAACTACTGTTCAGCTCTTAGATAGAGGCGGTTGAATCTCAAAGTGCTTTACAAAGGAGGTCGGCATCATGATGTCCATTTTACAGAAGGGGAAAGGGAGGCACTGCTGCATGGGGGAATGAATATGGGGAGGGATAGCTCAGTGGTTTGAGCATTGGCCTGCTAAACCCAGGGTTGTGAGTTCAATCCTTGAGGGGGCCATTTAGGGATCTGGGGCAAAAATTGGGGATTGGTCCTGCTTTGAGCAGGGGGTTGGACTAGATGACCTCCTAAGGTCCCTTCCAACCCTGATATTCTATGATTCTATGATGATTTTATGAATGCAAGGAGGCAGAACAAGCAGTATTCGCCCAAACTGGATTTGAGCCAAGACAGCAGGGTTTACACTCCTTGTGCAAAAGGGTCATGAAATCTAGTGACCTCAAGTGTTTGGGACCTTGGTTTTCCAAATCAAGGAGAAGACAGCACCTCCAGCCTGCACTGCTATGCTAGGGCTTTGGGCCCCACTTCAGCCAGGTTCTTTAGCACACCTCCATTTTAAACACCTGACTAATCTTTGGAGTTAGTGGAATTATTCAGGTGACTAAGTACCTTACTGAGTCAGAGCCTTAGCTCAGGGCCCGTCTTGCAGCGCTGCACCAGGGCAGTTGCGCCACTATTGTGCTTAGTGAAGGTGCTGCCGACCCAACAGAAGAGCTGCTCTCGTCAACGTAGATACTCCACCTCCCCAAGAGGCGATAGCTACGTTTAGGGGAGAATCCCTCCCGCTGACATAGCGCATGGTTCACACCCGGAGTTTGGTCAGTATAACTCCATCGCTCAAGGGTGTGGTTTTCCCAAAGTGATGCAGTTATACTGACATAAGCTTGTATTTTAAACCAGGGCTCAGTAATGATTTTCAAAGGCATTTAGGTGCCTAAAACGGTAGACCATGATTTTCAAAAGCCCATCTACAACTTCAGGCACCGAAGTGCCTTTGAAAATTTGGCCCCATATAAATATGGATCAACAGTAACGAGAGTTACCAACTGAATGACCAACACTACTTCATGCAGCTATTAGGTTATTTCTTTGGAGTGGTCCTACGCAAGTACTGACCATGCCCAACCCTGCTTTGGTTGAAATATGGAACATGCAGACTGTTACAACGCCAGGGCAGCTTTAGAGACAGACAAGTTAACGTGGTATTTGCTACATCTTTACATCTATCCTATGTGCTTATCCGCTGCTCTCCAGCATCTGTCGTGTACATTGGCTGGCTTTTCAGGAAAGCCTGTAGGAGGTAGGTGCCCAGCTCCTATTAGGAAATCAGGAGTAATGGGATAGGTGCTCTTAAGACTCCAGTCATTGCCTTCTTGGCCTCCACTTTTCTAATCAGCCCTGCTAGCCACTTCCCACATTTGTCACCCAGATAACTTCTTAGCAGCTTTTTCTTCCCTCTCTGCCATGAGGCTTCAGTTTCCCTCATCATTATTAGCAAGATATATGACACGGGCACTTTTCCGAGCATCTCCTTGATATTTTCATTCCTCATGGCTCATGCTCTACAGACATCTCTTTAATCCCATCATAAAAGTCATAGAAACTAGAAACAGACTTCACCTCCCCTAGCTGTTCCAGCAGCTGTTTGTTCTTTTATCTGTCTAAGCAATCACTATCCGCACTAACAGACCTTTAATAAATACCTAGTGCTTTTCCAACTGGGCCGTTAGCATCCCATTTTCAGTGGTCTAGCCTTCCAAGGAGAAGGGTCCTCCAATGATAGCCAGCAATACCAACAGAAGAATTATCAGGAATATTAAGTTTTAGGGTTAAACGTGCAGGAATAAGGCCTTTTAGATCTCCTTTATTCACTGTAAAGCAGCAAAATAACATTTTCCTCACCCCCTTTCAGGTCACCTTTTAAGGAAGGGAAAAGGTTAGGCCAAAAATGGTTTAGTCATCCAAGGGAAGTAGTAGAAGCTCCATTGCTTTAGACATTTAAGACTACCCTGGACAAAACATTAGATCAAAACAGACTCGGTGATCAGTCCTGTGGAGGTCCTTGGAGTTGGGAGGAATTGTCTTTAAGTAGTTCTTCTCTCCAGCCCGTGATCGTGTGATTACCTAAGTCTATGCTTTGAGTGATCCCAGCACTGTAGTTATATCCCTTTTTAGTACAAGGGAAAAGGGTTTTAGAGTTACACCTCACTGTCCAAAGAGCTCCTTCCAATTTTATGAGCAAGACAAATCTGGTTTGTTGAATTGTACAGATTCTTTACTTGAGATTCTTTCTACCCCTTTTCTTGTTCAGAAGCTGCTTATACTGTAATGGATTTTGATCATTTCTACTTCTCAGGAATTCTATCACAACCAGCATAGTTAGCAGGGATTCCATTGCTCCCATATCCTCAACAAGTGTGAAAAATACAAGGCTTTAAGGATCTTTATTCTGGAACAATGCCATTGAGAATAGCCTGGAAAAAGATCTTTAAAAAAAAAAGATCCAAAAAGCAGATCTGTAGACTCTTGTCTATAGATAAAAATATTTCACAGGCCTTTGGAATAGTTCCACGCAAACTTTATGTGCTTTAAAACTGTGCTGTACTGCCACCTTCTGGAGAGAGCTGCTTTCTGCATCCCGTACTAAGGTGTGGGAATCTGTATGGCAGATAAGAGCAAGGAAGATATATATTATATTTTTAAATGCAGAACTAGTTACCTCGCTGGGAAAGAGAACTACTGCTGTAATCTCAGAGATAGCAGGGAGGTTTCATAGGAAGGAAGCTCAAAGTTTAAACTCACGGGTGGAATGTGAAATAGTTGATGTAGCTTTAGCAGGAAGTGGCAATACAAGTATATCAGTCATACTACATGTTTTCCCATTTATTGCAGCTGCTCTTCTAGTAGCCGTTTCCCCTGTTAAAGTTCCATCGTGCATTTTTCAGAAATACCCACTTTCCACCTTTCAACGAAGCATCTCAAACTGCTTAGTGAAAGGGAGTATCGAGGAAACAGAGGCACTGAGTGACTCATCCAAGGTTGATGACAGGGAATAGATCTTATGTCTGACTCCTATTTACCTATTATAACCACTGGATTGTGCTGTGGTCCAGAAACAATTTAGTATTCTGTTTGGAGAAATCAGTGAAATGCGTTGTGTAATGAACTCCCCCTTAACCCGCTTAGGCTCTATACCTTTAAAATAGGTGAGTATATGCCGTATTCTTAAGCCACTCGCCCTGTCAAAAGAATGTTAAACTATCGGAGGCACCAATCCTGCAAGCCGCTGTGTGCAGACAAACTCCTGTACCTATGACTTAAAAGAGGGTTTCTTCAGGCACAGATGATCAATTGACAGGATTCAGGCCTTACAAGGCTATCTAGTCAAAATTTTGGGTTGGCTTTTTGTTCTTGATCATTTATAAAGTTTTTACTACTTTAAACTTTGACAGTAGCAGGACTATTAACTCATTTGTGGGGGTAGCAGAAGGAGGACTGGAGGCAGTGGCGTTGGAACAATTTTTATAGTGGGGGTGCTGAAAGCCATTCTGTAAACCCTGTATATGATGGAAACCACTTCAAGTCAGGGGGTGCGGCCACACCCCCTGCACCTCTCGTTCCAGCACCCCTGAGTGGAGCTCTCCTTAGAGACCAGAGAATGGGAGTAGTGTAGTAATTCTCAATTCTTAATTGAGGGGTGGGAAGATTTGCTCTTAAAGAGTTGGGAGCAAAATTATTGTTCAAAGAGGCATTTGAGTTGAGTCTCAGAAGAAAGGGTCCCTCACCCTTTGGATGGGTTCAGTTTCACTTCCTTGTACTTGTGAAGTCAATCCTACTAGTTCTCCAGTTGTCCATGGAATCTTCCAGGGACCAGGCCTAAATGTAGCTTTGAAAAAGGCAAAGCCTTTTAAAAGTCTTCAAGTCTTTGTATATTGTAAGAAAACAAGAACAAGGGCAAACCCATTTGTTTGCCAGTTATCTTTGAAAGACAAACTTTCGACATAGAGTAGCCAGGCTTTCCAGGGATTCTCCACCCACACACTCTGAACCAGATTTTCTTCTCTAATATTGCTTGCTGTGCAACTGGGAGACTCCACTTCTCATGACTTTACTGCAATGAAGTTACAACATTTTACTCAAGAAACCCAATCATCTTCTAGCTCACAAGACTCGTGAACCTGCAGAGGCCCCCACAGAGGAGTTCCTGCCAGGGGCGTAGCAAAATAAACTGAGCACAGACACTGGCTCACGTATGGTCTTTCCAAGTGTAACCATATGGTCTCAAACAAGGTGTTACATTTAGGCCTGATCCAAAGGCCATTGAAGTCAGACTTTCCACTGACATTTATGAATTTTGGATCAGGCTCTTATCTACATCAATTACTGTAGGTATCTGGAGTGTTTGCAAGAGATCTATAGTATTGCCAACCTCAAGAAATCAAAAATAATGAGTCAGCCATTGAAAAATCATGAAATCGGCTCCAAATGTCAAGATGTAATAAGCAAAACAAACAAAAATCTAATTGTGTTTTTTGAATGTGTCTTTTGATTTTTTAACTCCCCTCTGCTCTTCTAGCAAGGTTGAAAAGTCAGCCTTTCACACGCACAGAAATACTCCCCAGCTGCTCAGGCAGGGACTCCACTTATCTTTTCCTCATCCTTAAGATAGTAATAAGAAATGGATGGCAGTTTCCCCGAGGCCTTGTCTACACTTACAGTGCTGCAGCTGCGCCACTGTAATGATTAGTGAAGATGCTGCCTACGCTGAGGGGAGAGTTTCTCCCGTCGGCGTATGTACTCCGTGAGAGATGGTAGCTATGTCAACAGGAGAAGCCCTCCTTTCGGCATAGCGCTGTCTACACCGGGGTTAGGTCGGTATCACTGACATAAGTTTGTAGCGTAGACCAGAGCTCACTGACTCTCTCCCCTCCTCGTTTGTTTCCTTTGAGAAAAGAAGGGCTGGATGACTAGTAGTTTGAGAATCACTGACCTAATTAATGCATCATGATTCACAGAATCACAGGTTGAACTTCTATTACTTTTATGGGCTGATGAGTTACAAATACACATAAAGAGCTTTAAACTTATCTCAATCATCCATGTAAGTAATAATGTCCATAGTACACACAGTATGGGATGTCCCACACCCTCCCCTGCACTTCACTGCAGAAGACTGGGCAGCTCTCCTCCCCTGCCCATCACTGCTTCCGGACCCCAACCCCTCCCCATCCCACCTGTCCTGCCTCCCTCTCCTCTCCTGCCCCCTCATACCTCCCTGCAACCTCTAAATCTGCCTCCTGCTCCCCCTCATTTTCCCCTCCCTCCTTTCGCAGCATCTCTGCTGACTCCGAGTCCAGTCCAGCCCCCTGAACCATTGAGTATCAGCCATTTTGCCTGTGGGCCTGGCTCCAATCTCATCAAACATTGTGGGAGGTGGCAGCCAATTTTATTAAGGGCAGCCTCACATGCTGCTAGACTATAGGGAAATGGTGGCCAGCTTGCTGACTTCAGCCCCCTTGACAGTAATAGGAGGATGGTGGCCACTTTGAATAAGGGAAAATTCATGAGTTACCAGCCTTTCATCGCGTTTTCATGAGACAGGATTTTTTTTAAATTGGCAATTTCGGGCCTAGTAAAAAACAGCATACAGCAGCCTGGGTGCCCTATAGCAACCAGGGACTTAGCCAGGCCAGCATCAGGTCCCGATCAGGGCCGATGTTTCTACTAGGCGACCCTAGGGTGGCAGGATTTGGAGGGGGGAGCGGCATTTCGGCGGCAACTCATTTCCTGGCGGCGATTTGGCGGCAAGAAAAGCGGCCACCGAAACGCCACCAAGAACGCAGCTTCAGAGAAGCTGCCGCCGAAGCGCCGCCGATTACAGCAGAGGAGCGCTGCTGCCTAGGGCGGCAAAAACCCTGGCTCCGCTACTGGTCCCGATGCTGCCTCAGTCACACATACACACGCCTACAGCTGGAGGGTTTCCGGTAACTCGCCCCCTCTGAGCTCTGGCTTTTAAATGAACAGTCAAAGCCAGACTTCCATCTCAGGTGCAGCAGTCCTCTCCAGCCCCTTCCCCTGGGCTCAGTTCAGTCCTGTCAGGCTTCAGTCCATTCCCCTGGCTCAATGGTCTCTCAGCCCTATATCAGGACACACCATCCGTACCGCCCACCCCACAGGAATTCATGGTCCTTTATGTCAACCCTTAGTAGCTGAGGCATCTCCTCTAGGCTCCTGCTTCTTTGCAAGTCAATCAGTTCCCCTCTCCGTAGGCTCTCTACATGGAAGTACCAACTTACCCTGCTCCCAATTTCTCCAAAATCTCCATTGACTGTCTTCAGGCAGCCCTTATATTCCCCACCTCAGCCAGCCTGGTTCCTAATCCTATCACATGTGAGCCCTGGACTGAGAGGGAAACTAATCAGAGGTGAGGCTGGAGCTAGAGCTCCCTTAAATGGCCAGCCCATCTTGTGACAGCATCATTATAACTTCAAGGGGGGCATATGTGGCCCTTCTATAGTATCTTCTCTCCAAGGGCTCAAAGCACTTTACAAACCTTAGGGCGACATTTGCCCCTGTGCAGAGACTGCCCCAAGGCCTAAGCCTCACTTAAATGCTCAAGAAAATGATGCATAGATCTTGGGTGAAATTCACCTCCAAGCAGAAAGCCTTCACAAGGGTGGTTTTCACCCGTTGATGAAGTAAGCCTCCCAACATGAGGTAGGTAAGGATATGTTCAGGTTATTGCTCTTATTAGCACAGATAAGACAAAGTACAGACAGTCCTTGCCTTGCAGATTTTACAGTCTAGAGGAGACAGGACACGCTGGGAAGCCCAGAGATGGATTTTATTTATTTTTCTTAGCTAATATTGGCTTCTTTCTTGCAGGCATCACAGAAGAAGAGAGTCTTTAGGGAGCATTTGAATGAAGACCGGGTAGTGGCTTGACAAACTTGAGTAGAGGGGGAAACTGAGGCACCGAGCAGTTCTGCTCCGATTCTGAAGCATGTTAAGTCCCATTTAAGTCAATGACACTTAAGTGCATGTGCTTTAAATTACACATGGGCTTACGTGTTCTGCTGAACTGGGGCCTAGGTGATTTGCTGACAGTTAAGCACGAAGGCTCAAAGTATTTAGGCACTTAACTCCCATTGAAATCAAGGGTAGGTGAAAGGCACCTAAATACCTTTGAGGAGCTGGACCAAAGTCTATGACTGACACCAGTCTTCACTCCTTGTTATTATAGGAAACAAACACCTGAACAGGGACTGTAGGAACTTGGTACAGTCATCCCTACAGGTGTGCTTCTGCCTGGCTCCAACGAGTTTTACTTACTAGGAACAGACCACCATGCATCCTCATAATGTTAGAGGGAAGAATTAAAAACAAATTAGAGGTAATGAGCTCTAAAATTGATTCTAAATCCAATCAGGGCCTCAGAGTTTTGGCAAGTTTGGATAAGGAAATGAAGCAGGGCTCAAGCCTTAGAGCAGGCTAACTTGGAGGTGTACGAATATTTGAAAACCATTTGGTAAGGTCTGACTGGAACTAAAGGGCGGGCTCTCTCTTCCCCACCCCCAAACTACTGTGACTGGATGTCCTGATATTATCGAGACTGTCTCGATATTATAGGCAACCTATTACCCACCCTCTTATTATAGGCAACCTATTACCCACCCTCACCCCATTTTTCACATTTGCTATCTTGTCACCCTACCCCAAACACAACAAAAAAGGAGCAAGAACATCTCAGATTTTGGGGGCTCTCAGCTGATATGGAGGATTCTAGACCAAATCTCACATGGCTATTCAGATACACAAGACTTAGCGATGTTAGGAAGAGTCAGAAGGTCTGGAATTTGGGCCTGCATAGAAGATCTTCAAGGAAAATCCTTGTGTTGTAGGAACCCGCACTGGTGATTCCCTTTGAGTTAGAAGGAATTCTACCCCTGAATGGTAGAGGGCACTGGGCTAAAGATAAACAAGATTAGAACCTGGTAAGTGCTTAGAAGAAAGACCTCCAGTGCAAAATGGCCTTTCAATCTGAATTGAATAATCCCTTTAGCATTTGTGTTAGGGGTGCTGTGCTGCTGGAGGTGGTGGGATTTATTTTTTGGTGGGGATGGGGAGGGGGTTATGAGTTATAAAGTGAAACCTTGACAGCTCATGGCCATTGAAGATCCAATGTCCATGGTCACAAGAGTTAGTGTCCTGGCCAACATCCACCCTGGACAATGACATTATGCTTAAATGCCTAACCATTACTTCAAGGGGAACACACAATATTCATGGTCACTTCCTGTCCTAAACTGTTGTAGAATTCTATTTTTATTTTTTTAAAATTTTGATGGATAATATTGACATTTTACCATCAAGCATTTTTTTTCTATTTTTATTGATGGGTGGGGAAGTCAATAATTATTGAATGTTGAGATTTTAAAAGTTACATTTTTATAATCATTAAAACACAAATTGTCAACATCATAGTCAAAATATACAAAGTAAAGAGCCTTAAATCAAACTCTAAGACATTTTCAAGCAGCATTTTTCTTACTTTGCCTATCAGTAAATTTTGATAATCAGTGGAAACATTTTTTGTCAGCCTGTTTGTGTATGGTGAAATGAATGTTTACCAACATTTACCAATAAAAATCTAATCCTCCCAAGCCTATGTCTGGTGCTGCTATTCCTTTTTAATAACAATACAATAGCAATAATGTAGCTGGATCCTGGAATGCAAATCTTGTCTCAGCCACCCTAAACCCAGATACTGGAACCCTGCACAAATATACAGTGTAATTACTGCAGGGTCGTGCTGCCTAGTTTGGATTGTGTTTGTTCCAGCCAGGCTTTAAGAAAGGTGTTCCAACCTTTCTCTGAGTTAGAGGGAACGATGGGCTACAAGGGGGAGGGGGCCTGCAAGGAAAACAGCATGACACAAACTTGGGGGCGGCCGAGGTAGGGGGGAAGCTTTGGCTTATGTTTTGCTTCTATTTCAATTACCTGTCAAACCAAACACCGGGACGAGTATAAATTTGGACCATATATAGTAAGCCTCATTCTCCCCTCACTTAAACCAGTTTTAAACTGGTGTAAAATGAGAGAGTCAAGCCCTGTGTGTGTTCAGAGAACAGTGGGAACCTCCTTATACTGAATAAATAAATAATAATAATAAATAATAAGGCAACTGTCACATTCTACCCCAGTAATGGGTGAAATGACTCGTGTCTACTTCTGAAAGTGCTTTGAGATCCGTTGTGATGAAAGGTTCTATATTAATGGTAGTGCGTGAGGATTCGCTGTGTCAGGCGTGTGCATCTTGAATTTACCGGAGGAGAAAGAAGGGGTTTCTGGGGAATTGGATCTCCAAGACTTGCTGATGGAGGAAGGAAAAATATCTCGGCGGTAGCACAGGAATATGGGACGCTTGTGCCACAGACATCCTTGACCTGACCCTGAGTGACAGCATGGTAGCTCCACCAGTGGCTCCTATGTAGTAGCTGCAGTCCCAAGCAGTAAATAATTGAAGCATGATAGGTTTCACATTGGGGACATATTAAGGGAGCATATAAGAAATGAGCTAAAGAAACAGAGTGGTAAATGAACTCCTCATATCTCCTCCTCTGCATTATGGTGAGGAACTTTCTGGTTGATATTAAGGGTGCAGAACTGCTGTTACTGGCAGTGCTCACCTCCTGCAAAAGCCTCCTAGAGCAGGAAGTTTTCAAGGGCTGCTTTAGGGGCAGGAATGAGATGTGCCTAAACTCTAGCTAGACTGCCATGTGCCTCTTGTACACAGTAGGTTGCAGGGCTGCTACTAGCAAGTCAGGTTTCTGGATCAGATATATACTGACCACAGAGATTACGTCTCAAAAAGACGCACACCAGATGTGTTCACTCTAAGATCCTTTAATGATTTGCTCGGTATGGCTGCAGTTAGCTTAAATAAGGTGTTTTACATACTGCGCCACCTAGTGGCTCAACAGCACAGTACAGTTTAAGCATTCATTTATAAAGACGCCGCTGTAGCAGAGGCATGAGGCAGAATAGTCTTGGGGGCCATTTTAACCTACCCTGTGGCCTGAGAAGCCTCAGGAAGCTCCAGGACAGGCAAGGTGCATCGCTTCTCCTCTCAGCGTCTGTGCTGGGCTCTGCATTGGTGTGGGCCTTTACGTCTGCTGGGGTGACTATCAGGGCCAGCTCTAGGATTTTTGCTGCCCCAAGCAAAAAAAATGTTGGCCGCCCCCCCCCCCTTTTTTTTCTTGCCCCACCCTGCCTCCTCCCTCGCAGGTACTACATTTCCCCCACCCCATTGCTTCCTGTGGACACACCCCCCCACCCGCAACCCCCTGCCCTAGCTCACCTCCGCTCTGCCGCCGCCTGTCTCTGAATGAATCACTTGTTTATTTTAAAGCAACTGGGTGCTGGGTTTTGCAACAAACAAGCAGGGCAATCGATTTCTTGGGACAAGGTCGTCCCATAATCTTTCCTCCCGTGTATGGATTGAAATGTCCAGCTTTGAACTTTTAAAACTGATTGAAGAAACCTCATGTGAATTTCTTGTTCATGCCCTTCATTCTTAGCAACGTGCTGTTCACAGTATTTAATTTAGGGAAGAGACATCTAGTATCATGGAATCTGAACCAAGAAGTGGTTTCCTCTGGATCCTGAAGTATGTATAGAATATTTAATTAGAACTACCCCACCAAACTCGTAAGACGTAAACAATTATGATCTTGGAGGGACCTTTGAAACAGTCTGCAAGTGCTTGTAGCATGTCTATGGTTCATATAGTGGTACATCATGGGGAACACGTCCATCATGGTGTCTTAATTCAGCTATTCCGGTCCTAGGAGGTATAACCTCACATTGTTACAGGGTACATAAGCAGCAGCAGATAGCAGGTTGAACTTACCGAGGTACATGATGTGGCATGATAGTTTCCAGAAATCCACAGGGCAAATTTCAAACTGTGAGAGTTCTTCATGTGTAAAGTTACTCCCAGGCTCGGGTTCTCCCCCTCCCTCCCAGGCTCTCAAGCCTGGGAGGGAGGGGGAGAAGCCGAGCGGCGGCGGCGCACGAAACAGCTGATTCGTGCGCCGCTTCTCCCCCTCGCTCCCTCTGAGGGGAAGAAGCCGCGCGCGTGCGAAGCAGCTGTTTCGCGCTCTGTGGCCGCTCGGGTTCTCCCCCTCCTTCCTAGGCTTGAGAGCCTGGGAGGGAGGGAGCGAGGGGGAGAAGCGGTGCGCGAATCAGCTGTTTCGCGCACCGCCGCCGCTCGGCTTCTCCCCCTCCCTCCCAGGCTCTTAAGCCTGGGTGGGAGTGGGAGAAGCCAGGCGGCGGCGGCGCGCGAAAGCTGAGTGGCAGCGGCGGAGGTGAGCTGGGGCGGCCAGGGCACATTTCTAGGGGCAGCATTGTGCCGCCCCTAAAAATGTGCCGCCCCAAGCACCAGCTTGTTTCGCTGGTGCCTAGAGCCGGCCCTGGTGACTATGTCCCAAAGAGAGGCTAGGGCCCAGATCATTACTGGGGTTTAGGCACCTACCTTCCACTGATTTCAAGGGAAGTTAGGAGCCTAAGCACTGTGAGGCTCTGGGCCCCAAGGACCCAATCCTGCAAATGGTTACTTGTGGGAGTAGGGCCATTGACTTGAATATTCAAACTCAGGATTAAAGCCTTGACTTCGGCGAGACTCTGAGCATGAGTAAGGCTTTGTGGGCTCAGGCGCTAGGACTTTAGGCCGCGATTTCAGACGGATTCCAAGGGGATGTGACTTTCCCTGGGAGTTGGTGGCCTATGGGAACGGGGCACCTCATGCCTTTTGAAAACCCTTGCCTTAAAGACTCCAGCAGTTGAGTCTATTTCCCCTGCACCACAAGCACTCACATCCTATCCACCTCCACTTCCCAGTGCGAAACAACTCAGAAGTGCTCCTCTAACCGTAAGATGACTCACTCTGACCTGTGACCCCAACCTAATTGATATGTTCACATCCAACATATTTCCAGCACAAGCATATAAAAAGGCACATCTGCCATCCACCTGCAATCTGCTCCTTCAATTTCTGACTCAAAAGCTTTCAGGGCATTTCTTCCCCTGGCCCCCATAAAACAGGTTATTGGTACTACATTAATTCTTAGACCATGTTCATTAGGTGACATTAGAAGCATGTACACATTCCAGATGTATATAAATAATAATATATGGAGATATGCCTTATCTCATAGAACTGGAAGGACCTTGAAAGGTCATTGAGTCCAGTCCCCTGCCTTCACTAGCAGGACCAAGTACTGTCCCCTGACAGATTTTTTTGCCCCAGATCCCTAAATGGCCCCCTCAAGGATTGAGCTCACAACACTGGATTTAGCAGGCCAATGCTCAAACCACTGAGCTAGCCCTCCCCCGAAATTTAATCTGGGCCCAAAACAGTTTGACACATTCACACACACTGTGTCTTGGTTAGGCCAACAGGAACGTGATCGTGTGCAGGTCATAAGCCAAAACCATTGAGATGTAGATATAGATTAGATATGCACACAGAAATGCTTTGCCATCCCACCCCCGTATGCTGCACCAAGCCACACAGGCAGAAAAGTGACGAGTTCTGTTTTGAATGTCAAAGGACAGGTCTGATGTGCACGTCTTGCTGTAAGCAGATGGTTAAAGCTTATCTGTAGGAATTCATTTACTAATCAAAATCTGCAGTTTGTGTGTTTTGGAAGGGGACGGCAGCAGAAATTTGTATTTAAAAGCTGAACAGGATGGAGCCTAAGCCACTTAGCACAAACTTGTTTGCAATGCACTACTAATCCCCTTCTATCCTGTCTTCATTAACCTCCTGTGCACTGCACCTGGGCAACGGATAATGCGGCTTTGTTTGGATAGAGGATTTCCTCCCCGCCAAAGATGGAGAATATCCAATAATGTTTTGAAAGCAGGTTTTGTATCTTGTTGGAAGTTTTTCCCCCTAAAGTTCCATGTAACTAGAATGGCCTAATTTCCAGAGGCAATGGGTCATTTCCCCAATCGTCCCAGCATTCATTTCCTAGGGAGAAGGACATTTTCAATTCTCTACCTGATATTTGGCACTCACCTAGGGCTTTTTGTCCACACAGTTCAACGCACTTTGCAACAGATGATCGGTGTCATTAGCCGTCATTTTACAGATGGGGAAACTGAGGCACAGAGCGCTAGCTGCCAGAGAGTGTCCAGCAGAGCTCCCAACCTGCTCTCCCTGAAGTGCACATGCATTGTATTCATGTCCAAGACTCACCCACCTTTGCATCACGGTAAACAAAACAAACAAACATTACACTGAGCGTCAATATCCAGAGACTCATCCAGAGAGATGCTCCGCTTTTAATCATCCTGAGTGGGAGATGGTGACACTCACCTGCTGTGACTACTAGGAGGACTCAACAGGACAGCCCTGCATCTCTGGGCAGAGCTCTACAACCAGACGCTCTGTCCCACAAAGCTATTCAATGGGGCAGGTGCTGGAAATAGCATCAGGTCTCCTAATTCCTGGAACCACGGTCTCTTTACTGGAGCATGCTGCCTCCGCTAATCCACTTAGAGACTCATACCCCGATTGCCCCTGTTGTGCTTTTCTTTTTCTGTGGCAGGGTTAGTATTGATTCCTGGAACTGAAATCAATGAAACAGAGCACAGAATGTGTTTTTTATAACATTCCAAAAGCACCCAGAGGCCCCATTCTACTAGGCGCTGTACAAACACATAGTAAGAGACACTCCCTGCCCCCAAAGAGTTTACAATCTAAATAGAAATAGATGAAAGGCACAAAGGGTTGAAGTGACTTGCTCAAGGTCACACAACAGGTCAGTGGCAGAGCCAGGAACAGAACCAAGGTCTCCTGACTCCCAGTCCTGTACTCCATCCACTATAATATGGTAATAGCAATTCACATCTTTAGAGACCCTTCCACCTGAGGGTCTAGGTCAGTGGTTCTCAAACCATTTACCACTGTGGGCCACATATGCAGCTCTCTGTGTTACGTGGGCTGCATCTACACAATATACATACTACCTGTATGGCCCTGAGGATGTCACATGGGCTGCAGCTGTGTGCTGATTGGGCCACGGGTTGAGAACCACTGGTCCAAATGCTCACAAACATTAATTAAAGATGACTTGCAAAGACTATACATTGAGTTTTTGTGCTTCTTTAGGGTGTATATAAAGATGGAAGTTTTTGGAAAGTGTAGGGGACAATTTCCTGGTGCTGGAGGAACCAACTAGGGGCAGAGCTCTTCCTGATCTGCTGCTCACAAACAGGGAAGAATTAGTAGGGGAAGCAAAAGTAGATGGGAACCTGGGAGGCAGTGACCATGAGATGGTCGAGTTCAGGATCCTGACACAAGGAAGAAAGGAGAGCAGCAGAATATGGACCCTGGACTTCAGAAAAGCAGACTTTGACTCCCTCAGAGAACTGATGGGCAGAATTCCCCGGGAGAATAACATGAGGGTGTGACGTTATTGACAATAACTGGGACCATATAGATCATTGTTACAACCAAGGTCCTGTAGTGGCACCAAATCTTATATAAAGGGGGGTCAAATGAGGTGTCTAAGACTAGGTTATGCTTGGCTGGTTATGATTATGTCATTTATATGTATGTATCAGTTTTGTAGTTGAAGTTATGAATATTGGCTTTATGCTGTCTGTATTTCAATGGCTTTATACTGTCTGTATTTCAAAATGGGGCTGTGTTTCTGGGACCACAGACAAGCTATCAGCTCTGCCAGGCCTGCTGATGGCCCATTAAGGACCATCGACTATACAATTGACCCACTGAGAGATGGCAGACACGCCTGTGACTTAACAAGACATGCAGGGACTTTGCCCATGTGACTCCAGACTCCATTTTGCTGTGATTTTCCACAGTAAGGACAAAGAGGTGTCTTTACACCTGGAAGAAACTATAAAAGGCAGTTGCCTCATCTCCATTTTGTCTTCATTCCTGCTTCTTACCTCTGGAAGAACCTTTCTACAAATGGAAGCTTAGAACAAAGGACTGAAGGACCCATCCCAGCTGTGGATGTACTCCAGAGACTTAATTTGAATTTGAACCTGCAGTTTATTCCATCTCTGCAAGCCTGAACCAAGAACTTTGCCATTACTGTATGTAATTGATTCCTTTTAACCAATTCTAGCTCTCACCTATACCTTTTTCCTTTTATGAATAAACCTTTAGATTCTAAAGGATTGGCAACAGCATGATTTGTGGGTAAAATCTGATTTGTATATTGACCTGGATCCGGGGGCTTGGTCCAGTGGGATCGGGAGGACCTTTTTTCTTTTACTGGGGCATTGGTTTTCATGACCAGTTGTCCCCATAACGAGTGGCACTGGTGGTGAGACTGGGAAACTGGAGTGTCTAGGGGATTGCTTGTGTGACTTGTGGTTAGCCAGTGGGGTAAAACCAAAGTCTCCTCTGTCTGGCTGGTTTGGTTTGCCTTAGAGGTGGAAAAACCCCAGCCGTGGGCTGTAGTTGCCCTGCTTGAAGCAATTTGTCCTAAACTGGCACTCTCAGTTGGGTCTTGCCAGAACCAGCATCGTTACAGAGGGGGAAAGGAGTCCAGGATAGCTGGCTGTATTTTAAGGAATCATTATTGAGGTTGCAGGAACAAACCATCCTGATGTGTAGAAAGAATAGTAAATATGGCAGGCAACCAGCTTGGCTTAACAGTGAAATCCTTGCTGATCTTAAATACAAAAAAAAAGCTTACAAGAAGTGGAAGATTGGACAAATGACCAGGAAGGAGTATAAAAATATTGCTCAGGCATGCAGGAATGAAATCAGGAAGGCCAAATCACACTTGGAGTTGCAGCTAGCAAGGGATGTTAAGAGTAACAAGAAGGGTTTCTACAGGTACATTAGCAACAAGAAGGTGGTCAAGGAAAGTGTGGGCCCCTTACTGAATAGGGGAGGCAACCTAGTGACAGAGGATGTGGAAAAAGATAATGTACTCCATGTTTTTTTTGCTTCTGTCTTCACAAACAAGGTCAACTCCCAGACTACTGCACTGGGCAGCACAGTGTGAGGAGGAGGTGACCAACCCTCTGTGGAGAAAGAAGTAGTTCAGGACTATTTAGAAAACCTGGACGAGCACAAGTCCCTGGGGTCGGATGCACTGCATCCGAGGGTGCTAAAGGAGTTGGCGGATGTGATTGCAGAGCCATTGGCCATTATCTTTGAAAACTCATGGCGATCGGGGGAGGTCCCGGATGACTGGAAAAAGGCTAATGAAGTGCCCATCTTTTAAAAAGGGAAGGAGGAGGATCCGGGGAACTACAGGCCAGTCAGCCTCACCGCAGTCCCTGGAAAAATCATGGAGCAGGTCCTCAAGGAATCCATTTTGAAGCACTTAGAGGAGAGGAAAGTGATCAGGAACAGTCAGCATGGATTCACCAAGGGCAAGTCATGCTGGCTAACCTAACTGGCTTCTATATTCCTTTACTTTAGCAGGGCTTTGGAGCAGAGCCCGGAGCAGTAGGTTTATGCCTGGAGCGGAGATGGAGTGGAGCAATTCAAAAATTTTATTGCTCCAAATTCCTGGACTTTAGCAAAGCTTTTGATACAGTCTCCCACAGTATTCTTGCCAGCAAGTTAAAGAAGTATGGGCTGAATGAATGGACTATAGGGTGTATAGAAATCTGGCTAGATAATCGGGCTCAACAGGCAATGATCAATGGCTCCATGTCTGGTTGGCAGCTGGTATCAAGCAGAGTGCCCCAAGGGTCGGTCCTGGGGCCGGTTTTGTTCAATATCCTCGTTAATGATCTGGAGGATGGCATGGATTGCACCCTCAGCAATTTTGCAGATGACACTAAACTGGGAGGAGTGGTAGATACACTGGGGGGTAGGGATAGGATACAGAGGGACCTAGACAAATTAGAAGATTGGGCCAAAAGAAATCTGATGAGGTTCAACAAGGACAAATGAAGAGTCCTGCACTTAGGATGGAAGAATCCCATGCACTGCTACAGACTAGCGACCGAGTGACTAGGCAGCAGTTCTGCAGAAAAGGACCTAGGGGTTACAGTGGAGGGGAAGCTGGATATGAGTCAACAGTGTGCCCTTGTTACCAAGAAGCATTTTTGGCTATATAAGCAGGAGCATTGCCAGCAGATCGAGGGACGTGATCATTCTCCTCTGTTCGGCATTGGTGAGGCCTCATCTGGAGTACTGTGTCCAATTTTGGGCCCCACACTACAAGAAGGATGCGGAAAAATTGGAAAGAATCCAGCGGAGAGCAACAAAAATGATTAGGGGGCTGGAGCACATGACTTATGAGGAGAGGCTGAGGGAACTGGGATTAGTTAGTCTGCAGAAGAGAAGAATGAGGGGGGATTTGATAGCTGCTCTTTGGAACCTGAAAGGGGGTTCCAAAGAGGATGGATCTAGACTGTTCTCAGTGGTAGAAGATGACAGAACAAGGAGTAATGGTCTCAAGTTGCAGTGGGGGAGGTTTAGGTTGGATATTAGGAAAAACTTTTTCCCTAGGAGGGTGGTGAAGCACTGGAATGGGTTACCTAGGGAGGTGGTGGAATCGCCTTCCTTAGAGGTTTTTAAGGTCAGGCTTGACAAAGCCCTGTCTGGGATGATTTAGTTGGGGATTGGTCCTGCTTTGAGCAGGGGGTTGTACTAGATGACCTCCTGAGGTTCATTCCAACCCTGAGATTCTATGATTCTATGGCCTTGAAGGTTTTGATTGCAGGTTTTTTTGTTTTTTTGTGGGGGTGGGGGTGGGGGAAGTAGTTTTCAACATTATAAATTCAGCTCTTGCTTCCTCTGTTTACTTTTCCTGGACATCTCTATGGATGACAAGAGAACTAGTAGGATTGTGATAGAGACACTATGCAATTGAAACTTGATTAAATGAGGGGGACATTTTTATTTAGACTCTTTAAAATCTTTTTGTCTGAGATTTTGAGGTGTTTTTCATGTTTTGTTAATACCTTTCTAACTCAAACAGTTCTTGTTAGCCCTGATTTGGCAAAGCATCCCTCTTAAGCACATGCTTAGCTTTAAGCCGGAGCTGAAATGCTTTTCTGAATAGAGCTGCTGTTATTTGTGTTTCACTTGTACCTAAAGGCCTCAGACAGGAATGGGGTCCCATTGTTCTAGGTGCTGTACAAACTCTGGGCGTTGGACAGTCCTGGCCCTGAAGGGTGTACACTCTGAAAAGGACACCACCACTCTTTGCAAGGGTTCAACATCCCAGCCCTGTCAGTCGAGGGCTGCAAATGATCTCAGTTCACATCCCTGAGTCGTCCAAAAAAATCCTGCAGCCAAAACAAAAAGACAAGACAATCCCTTTAATTAATGAAAATGACAAAACCTTTCAGACCTTCTTTATACACAATAATGAAGCAACAAAGGGCGCAAATTCATTCCCCCCACCCCACCGGCAGGTCCCAGTACCTCTGCAGGTAGATACAGTAAGTCTTGTGCAAGAGGCTGGCCTTGGTCAAAGAGGGGTAGACATAACTAAATGCATGTCTCCTTAGACAAGTTCATACCCTGCCAAATCCTTGTAGCCCTGCACTCACATGCCTTTAATGAAGCCAGGTAAAAGCAAAGTTACAATAAACAAAGGCAATAGGTTCTCGTTATTATTCATTTACGGTAGCATCTCAGAGCCCCATTGTGCTAGGCACTTGTTCCACAGAGCTTACAGTTTAAACTGGGTTCTGATCCAAGTCCCATTGACTTCAATAGGAGTCTGTTGCAGTCAATGGGAAGGGGTTGGATCAGCCTCTAAGGGCGTGGTTTCACTGGGGGCTTGAGATATCTTAGTCCTTCAACAGGAGCACTACACCTGACACCTAACGTCCTTGCACACTGGAGCTAGTGCAGAGGACCTTGGGTTCCCTGTTGCGCTCTGGCCAAGGACTCCACTCACCCACTCACAGCCCAGCCGCATACGTATTGCTCAGAACATTTACACACCAAGAAGTTCCGCACAGCAAAAGGAGTCTCAGCCCAAGACCCACACTCTAACTGGCTTGTGAAGGAGAGCCATGAACTGGTGCCACTACTGACCAAAACAGCCAATGCCTCATTCAGAGAAGGAAACTTCCCTTCTTCCTTCAAACACACAATACTCCGATGAACACAGAAGAAACACACCTCTGCTGCATCAGTTCTAGCCAACTACTGCCCAGCATCAAACCTCTCATTCCTGAGCAAGCTCATGGAGAAGCTAACCCCAGGCCAGCTACAAGCTCGTCTAATTAAAGCAAACATTCTAGACTGGCACCATCTGGATTCAGGCCACGACATGGAGCTGAAACCGTTTTAGTGGCACTGAATTATGGTCTATCAATAGATAGAGGACAGACATCAGTTCTCATCCTCCTAGATCTCTCTGCAGATGCTGCAGACCGTGAGATTCTGCTCTCTTGTCTGAGAGAGGTGGCAGGGATCCAGGATAATGAGCTAAAATGGTTTGAGTCCTTCCTGGAGGGACACAACCAATGAGTAATGATGGGAAACTTCACCTTCACCACCGACCCATCACTTGTAGAGTCCCTCAAGGATCAATTCTTTCTCTGGTCCTTTTCTAACGTCTATATGCAATAACTAAGTGAGCTGGTCAGGTGACCTGGACTCAAGTGCCACCAATATGCAGACAACGCACAGCTCTATGTATCCTTCCCCACATATGACCACACTGCTACTACCAAGACAGCCCAGTGCTCAGATAAGATCAACTCTTGAATGAAAAGTAGCTGGCCAAAGCTGAGCACAGCAGAGATGATGCTAGTGGGCAGAAGAAAGTATTCTGAGGAATTTGCAGCTATGGTGCAGTTTCTGGTGGTTGAAGATACACACCCACAATTGATCAATTCAGGCCACCGCCTCGGAGTACTCTTGGATTCCTTGCTAAAGCTGAGGTCTCACAAAGAAGCATCCGTGAATCATGTTTTCTACCATCTCTGCTTAGCTAGGAAATTCGGTCCCATCTTGAATGAATGAAAACCTGGCCTCAGCTATTCATGTCTTTGGCACCCCTCAGCTGGATTACAGCAAGGCAAAGCCCTCGGTATTTAGGGAACTCCAACTAGTACAGAACACCACAGTGCATCCCCTCAGCAACACAGGCTACCCTGAGCACATCATACCTCTTCTCTCTCTACACTGACTTCCCATAGACGGTCAAATCCAGTGCAAGGTCTCAACCCTTATCCTCAAAGTGCTCCATAGCCCAGGTCCAGGTTAGCTAAAAGATCAACTAAAGCTTCCGGGCTGGAGTGTGGTCACATCTGGCACATTAGAAATCTCTGCAATAACCGTAAAGCTCATCTGTGCAGGAGACAACTTTCTTGGGGGCCAGTCCAAGGCTGTGGAGTGAACTCCCCCAGGAACTAAGGACCATCATAAACCTCATCACTTTCCACTCCAAGTGCAAAGCACGTCACTTTGATCTTGCCTTCTCTAACACCCACATAGCATCAGGTATATTGAATCTATAAAATGAAAACCCTATCAAACCTAGACACTTCGCTGCACACACTTCTCCCTGTTGGGAGAGGGTGAGCGAACACACAGGTGACAGACGTTTAGTCATGTGGCTAAACACACTAATGGAAGGCACTCAGGTATTATGGTGATGAGTATGGAATAAAAACCTATATTTTTTCTAGGTCTATAGAATAGACTTGCAGGATCCAGGCCTTTATGGAAGTTATGCTACTTTCCCGGTGTGGGTAAGAATTAATATAATAAGACTAACTTCACTAGCAATGTACGTCACTAGCTTTTCCCCAGTGTCACATAATCTCTGTTATCCGCTGACCATGCAAGTACCCTATCATCATCGCTGAGTAATTATGTGATTATTCCAGCCCTTTAAATTACAGCTGTCACCTGCACCCTTGCAAGTGCAGGTGACATGGCCAGGATGCATTCCTCCTCTGTTTGTTAATTATAATTACAAAAACTCAAATACTCTGCCAGAAAAATGGAGCCACTCGTTAATACTTTCGCCTTAATATTTTATTGTCAAATCAAATTAGAACGACAACCATTAATAAAACAATTCTTGTTACTACATCGGTGTCCAATCCCCAAAGCCTCAGGATGCCTTAATAAAAGAGTCTAAAAGCAAAATTGCAATAAACAAAGGCTATATGTTGTTACTGCCATTATTACAGTAGCACGTAGAGACTCCCTTGTGCTTGATATTGTACAAACACAAAGTGAAGGAGTCCCAGCACTGAAGAGCTACCGATCTAAATAAAGACAAATGGTGGGAAGGGAGACAGTGGCACAGGAAGGTGAAATAAAAAAAAAATCACATAACAGGTCAGGGAATCAGGAATGGAATGCAGATGCCCTATTCCCGGGACCTTGATGCCTCCCATGTGACTCCTAAAACTCCAGTGACCAACAAGCTGAGGGGCAAATGAACCGCTCCTCACAAAAGCAGAGTCATCAGGCTTTGTGAGGGGCAGAGGATAGAGCCTACTCCTCAGTTTACAGGCAAGCTGTGGGACTGCAAGACTTTTCACCTCTGCTTCTCCATGGCCTTCCCCTGGAGGTGGGCAAGCACAGATCTCCTGGCCCTAACACGCCAACCTGTTGAGCCAAAGTGGAGAGCCCGCCATAGTGTGTAGGGTTAAAACTGGAGGGGAAGTCCATGAAAATTGAGTCAAAGAGATTTTGTCATTTTTAATTTTGTTTACAATGTCAAACATTTTCAGTGACACTTTGAACAATGGTGAGCAGCTCAGTAGCTGGACAAAAATCCCAAAAGATTTCATGAAATTTTACTTGTTTGCCGATTTTTGTCCAAGTTTGAAACGGATGAACATTTTTTGTTGACATTTCAAAATCCTCTTGGCCAGTGAGCCCCGCACCTGAATACAGCTCCCCAACCCATTGGAGGGAAGTGGCACTGAGGGACTTGTGCAGGGTACATTTAATCCATTGTGACAACCAGAAAGGGAAATCAAATGTTGAGCGTCACCCTGAAGGATCATTCTCAGATGCCACAGGTGAACTTTGGCCTGTGGGTGAGGAGGGGAGACCATTTCAGTGTCATGGGGATCCAAAGTCCACGGAATTCAATGAAAAGACTCCATTTGGCTTCAGTGGTCTTTGGATTAGACCCAAGATAATTTTAAATGGAGATGGACAACCTGCATTGTCTTGACAGGGACACAGAACACGATCCTTCAGGTAGTGCAGCAGAGTTACATCTCCTTAAACCAAGGAGGAGTTTGGAACACAATGGGCCGGATCTTCAACTGGCATAAGTCAGCATCACTCCAAGGATCTGGCCCAGTGTTTTAATCTATTCCCTGCTTTATGCATTCCCGTTCATGCTTTCTCCTCTCTGCTGCAGCATTGCTAAATCCCAGTCAGAGGATGATCCTCCATCACACTTATGTAATTGGTTCAGGTACCAGACTCATCAAGTTGTCTAGTCACTTCTGGGTACTTTAGGGGCTCCTGAAAGAGCAACCTATTGGAGTGTGGCCCAATCTAGAATAGCGTAATTGATGGGATCGGCAAATACAGTGTCACATTCAGGAATGGATTACTGTAAAAGGCTATTTGAAGAAGGAAATGGTTTTGAGTCAAATGCTTTCTGTCGGTAAAGAGCAGAGCCCTGCAAAATATCAAATGTGTTAAAAGGTACAAATGCCCCATGGGTGGTTTAGATTTTCCCAAAAGTGACTGGAAGACGCAATGTTATTGTTCTGCAACACGACATCATGGGGCGATATAAAAAAAAACAAAAGGAGAGAAAAAAATCTGGTGATGAACTGTAAAATAAACTGGCCTTCCAGCCACCCAATAAAGGGAGAAGAATATCGTCCATTTACAGAAAGGAAGATGGAAAGTGACGGGACTACGCTTTACAGTCTATTCTACTGATGGCAGCTGGAGCCTTAGCTGACGTTAATTTCACAGAGCCCCCAAATGAAAACAGAGCAAAACACTACGATTTAAGAAGTGATAGCCAGACAATCTTTCACTGCAGGAAGCAGCCATTAAACATTAGTCTCTTTTCTGAGGCACATGGCATCCAGTCTTTAATCTAGTTTAGACCGTTCCTATTTTATTCTTTACGGTTTATGATGAGAATATTTCATATATTTTCATACAGACTTAGGGCTTGATCCTCCATCTAAGTGGAAACAGTAGTTCCTACTACTAAACATATCCACTAAAACTCTGAAGGACTTTGCATGCTGCATCATGTTTGGTTTTAGTTGACAGCATTTCAAAGGAGCATGAGTGGAAAAGCTTTAACTGTTCCTTTTTCTAATCTTGTTTGGTTTACATAAAACGCACTCATTTTATTTTAGCTAATGGCAAGCTGCTTTGTTTTGAATGAATGTTAATGAGAATAATAAGCATTGATCATTTTCATGCATATAGTGCATGTCATCTGCAGATTTCAAAGCGCATTAGCATCCTGTTTTACTGGGAAACTGAGGCACAGAACGGTGACACAGCCTGACCAGGATAAGACGAGTCAGTGGTAGGGGCAGGAATGGAACCCAGGTGTTCTGGTTCCCAGAGGTCTATAGATACTTCCTGAGGGCCATTGTCCATGCTTAGGGCCCTACCAAATTCATGAACCAGAAAATCTGGTCTCCCCCATGAAATCTGTCCTTGTGTGTACATGTATCCTATACTCAAACTGGAGGTCAAGACACAAAAGGGGTTTGCAAGGTTATTGTAGGGAGGTCGCGGTATTGCCACCCTTACTTCTGCACTTCCTTCAGAGCCGGGCGGCTGGAGAGTGGCAGCTGCTTGCCAGGAGCCCAGCTCTGAAGGCATGGTATGGTCTTGCCACCTTTACCTCTGTGCTGCTGCTGCTGGCACTGCCTTTAGAGCTGTGCATCTGGCCAGCAGCCGCTGCTCTCCAGCTGCCCAGCTCTGAAGGCAGCGCAGAAGTAAGGGTGGCAATGCCACCTACAATAGCTTTGCAACCCCCTTTTGGGTCAGGGTTCCCAGTTTGAGAAATGCTGACTTAAGGGCTTTCTATGTTTATGTTTTTAAATACATAGTCATGCTTTGTTACAGCATCATGAAATTTGAGATTTAAATATCTGAAACCGTGACATTTAATTTTTTAAAATACTATGACCATGACATCTACCAAAATGGACCATGAATTTGGTAGGACCTTATCCATGCTGGACAAGTTCTTTTGATAACCAGAGGTCTATCAGTGCGGCTCCTTTCGCCAGGTCTGAGTTCAGATAAAAATTAAGACATGCTTAAAAATAATGCTTTGAAAGTGTTTTCAGTGCTGGTGAAAGCTTGATAAGCAGAATGTCTGGTCATTGTGCCTTTTACTAACCGCCCCCCCCCTCACTGTTGTGTGCCGTGTGGGACACTTGCACCTACACAGCCCTCTTGCAAATGTCTCCATGTTCAGTCTTCTTAGAGAAGACATTGTGTCCTCTTGATGTGTGCTGGATTTTTGCAATGAAGGGCACACCATGCCCCTGTCCCTCTACAGTCAGACAGCTGTAATGGAATGGGTTACCTAGGGAGGTGGTGGAATCTCCTTCCTTAGAGGTTTTTAAGGTCAGGCTTGACAAAGCCCTGGCTGGGATGATCTAGTTGGGGTTGGTCCTGCTTTGAGCAGGGGGTTGGACTAGATGACCTCCTGAGGTCCCTTCCAACCCTGATATTCTATGATTCTATGAGCTATGGCTACAAAAGATGGGCAAGTAGGAGGTCTGCATACCCCATGCCCTGCCGTGCTGTGCTATTTCACTCTCCCTTCCCCTTTGCTCTGTTCCTCTTCTTCCCCAGCGGCTCACCTCCCTTCCTGGAGCTGGGTGAGGTAGTGAGTGGGGACAGCTGGAAGTATGTCCCCCAACTCCTCTCCAAAGATGGAGGCTAGGCCAGGAAGGAGTTTCTTCATCAGGGAGCGGGGACGATGACCTGCAGCCAGTTGGGGAGCGGGAGGGCTGGGTGCTCCAGGAATCCACCTGGCCCTTACAGGAGGGAAAGGGGAGGGGAAAGAGAGAGAGAGGTGAGCTCTGCTGTTCCATAGGCCGAGGGGGTAGAAGTCCCTCAGCACACCAAGTGGCTGCCCTCCTCCAAGAAGCGGGGAAGTGAGCAACGCAGGCAGGCAGACGAGATTTCTCCCTTCCCTGATGCATTTTCCCAGACCATGCGGCATTGGCCAGTCGGGGGAGGGGTCTCCTCCCCATTTTACAGAAGGGGAATAAAGGCAGTGGGTGAATTAAAACTTGCCCATGGTCACACAGGGACTTTTAGCAAAGCTGGGAACTGAACACAGATTTCTCCAAGTCCCAAACCCCATTAGATCAACTCTCCCATGCCGGGGGTAGGGCTGGAGCATTGGAGTCACTGTTATTATTCAAGGCACTGAACTTGTAAGTCACGAGATTGGTGGCAGAGCTAGGCCCTCAACCCAGCCATCCTGTGTGACCTTGGGCCATTCACTCGAGGGACAGATTTAAAGGTACCTGGGTGCCTAATGCCCATTGATTTCAGGGAGAGTTAAGCACTAAGTACCTTTAAAAGGCCAGCCCTTAGTCTCTCTGTCATCTATGAAATGGGGATAACAGCTCTCTCTCTGCCTTGTCTGTACAGATTCTAGCTTCCTGAGGCAGGGACTGTCTATTACTATATACAATGCCTACAGCTGCGGCCTCCAGGTGCTACCGTAATAGGAATAATCTTTTCCCCCTGTGGGTGGGGAGGAAAGGGACCTCCTCAGCATCACCTTACTGCAACCCTGAGGCTGCATTAGCAGTGGGAATTCCTTCCCCGGTCCCATGTGAAAATCCTCAGTCCATAGCCCTGTTTTTTGGAGCAGAATTTAGGCCCCCAGTTCAGCAAAGCACTTTAAGCCAGGAGTTCTCAAACTTTTTTTGTTGGGACCCCCTATGAAAATATTTCAGGCTGTGACGATGTCCCACCCCAAAAAATGATGACCCCTCCCCACCATGCCAGCCTTACTTCTGCCTTCGGAGCTGGGCTCCCCAGCCAGCAGCCATTGCTTTTGCGACCCCCTTACACTAGTCCTGTGGCCCTATTTTGGGTCAGGACCGTCAGTTTGAGAAATACTGACTTAAGCAGATAAATCATCCCATCTCTATTCTACAAAGCACTTAAGCAAGAGCATGTGGAAAGCCAAACACATACATAAGTGCTCTGCTCAGTCAGGGCCTTAGCCCTACATGCCCTCCTCCAACATGGTGTGTGGGCACGTAGGTCTCTTCTTTTTTATTCAGCTCACGTTATGTTTAAAAGATTAATGAGACATAGCTTCTTGATTTAGAAAATATTTCAGACATTCTTACTTCAGCTCATTTGCCCTTCTTCTGGTGGGTCGTGTTAGCAGAATGATTTATGGATATTTATTTCCCAAAAAGTGGTGTTTGAACATTGATGGAGTGAATGTTGATGCTATTAAAGCCAGATAATCAATGCACATTTAACAGTGTGTAGGGTGTGCTAAACTGTCTGACAGTAGTTTGGGGCAGGGAGGTGGATGGCCAAGGATACTTTTCCTGGTTTCTTGAACACTGCATTCATTTCAGCATTCACAAAGGTCTTGATTGCTGCAGACACATCAGTGAATAAACAACTTAAAGCTTCATTCCATATGCGGTATCTGATTTGCCAAGATCTACGGACAATGTGTACAGAAGAGGAAGCACTGTAAAGCACTGATGGAGAGGTCTTCTCCAATTTATTGGAGTATTCCCCCTATAAGGGCTATATTATGATTGGCTCTTGTATAGGTACACGGGTGGTCACGCAAGAAATCCTTCCAGCCCTTTGTAAGGGTCAACCCAAAATAGTAACCCACGTAAACAGACCCTGCTAATCTCCTTCTTCCACCAGCAAACAAATCATCCAAAAGAACAGTGGAGAAGAAACTGGATAAATTCCTAGAGGTGAAGTCCATTAATGGCTATTAACCAGGATGGGTAAGGAATGGTGTCCTTAGCCTCTGTTTGTCAAAGGGGGTGATGGATGGCCGGAGAGAGATCACTTGATCATTACCTGTTAGGTCCACTCACTCCGGGTCACCTGGCATTGGCCACTGTCAGTGGACAGGATACTGGGCTGGATGGACCTTTGGTCTGACCCAGTACGGCCTTTCTTATGGGCCCTGCTCCATTTCCAGACTGGTCTGTGGAGCAGGACTGGTGCACCGTGAGGAGCAATCTCCTCTGAGCATTGGGGAGATCAGGAAGGATTGTGCCAATGAGGTGCAATCTCTCCTAGAGTAGCAGCCATTGCTACTTTTGCTGAACCAGGGCCCTAGCATTTATTATATAGATCCAAAATACCACTATCATACACATCTGTCTCACCATTATTCTCATCTCAATGCATGTACTTATATTCCCTTCATCACTGAAATATCAGAACCTCAGAGTCTTAAATGTCACTATGAGGCAAGGCAGTACTTTGAACCCCATTTTATAGGAGGGAAACTGAGGCAAAGACTAAGGAGCTTACCCAGGTAACAAAGGAGGTCTGTAGTAGGGCAATAAATTGAACCCTGGTCTCCTAAATCCCAGGGCAGTACCCTAACTCCTGGATCACCCTTCCTTTCCATTGGGCCCACCATGAATCGCTTTCCTGTAAAATAAAATGTAGCGGTTAAGAGACGTGTCTTATTAGCAGCCCTGGAGACTGAAGACCACACTCCAAGCACATATTAGATACAGCACAAGAGGCCATCTGAGCCGGTCTACATGCCCCAGTCAATGGGTCTCTCAACCCTAGGCTGCAGGGACCACCTACAGGGCCTTGTCCCATCTACACTAGAAAGCTTTGCATCCATTTTCCAACAACAATGCAGCTGCACTGGAGCTGGCCTCAATGGGGTACAGGTACTTTTACCAGTATGTCATGAGCATCCTGTTAGAAGGAATGGGGAGAGAGTTCTTCAGGTCCCAGCTCCTTCTCAAACTCTTCTCCCAGGGGTCACCAGTGCCATTCTCTCCCCTGCAGTAGCATCAGCCTTCCTCTGGGTGTACCGACTCCAAACACTCCTCCTTCTTCCCAGGGAGTGACTGCAGCCTGCACACCTCTGCAGCCCCCAAACACTCCTCTCTTTCCAGGGAGTGACTGCACTTTCCCAGGAGTAGCCCCTGTCTGTTGCCAGCTTCCTGGCTTTATAGGTCCCGCCTGTTCCTGCACAGCTGATCCTGTTTGCAATCAACTCCTTGCTCCTTGGCTCTCCTTCCAGGTGCAGGCTGTAGAGTTAAAGGCCTACCTGGCCACATTAATCCCCTTCCAGTGCTGTGAGGGTGGGGATGGACATCCCATCACAAATACCAATAAATGTGTCCACTTGAAATATTTTATTCTAAAACAAATTAAAATGTATCAAATTTTAGATTTTTTTTTAAAAAGAGGATTTTAGAAGTCTAACTTTATTCTTCAAAACACATGAAACAATTATCCCTTCACCTCTCAAAGTATCAGTTCATTTCTTGAAGTTCTCACATCAAGATTGGGTGCCTTTCTGAAAGGTATGCCTCAGTCAGCCACAAGTTATTGGGCTCGATACAGGAGTACATGGATAAAGTTCTGTTGCCGGTGATATACAGGTGGTCAGACTAGATGATCAAACGCTCCCTTCTGGCTTTAAAATCTATAATTTTCCTTTGTCTTTTCCCCTTATTTTAGTGGTTAAAAGATAATGTTACAAGCAGTTAATAAAAGATTTCTCTATGTTATCAGTGATCCTGGCCTGTTTTACAGTCTGTAGATGGTCATATATTTTTCCTTTGATGCTGTATTAGACACTTATGTTAACCACTTTGTTTTAGATTATGGTGTTTTGTCCTTTCTTTATCTCATGACCTGTGGCGATGACAGCAGGTTGTGCTGAAAGGAGAACTATCAGGCTGGAGGAGGTTACTAGTGGAGTTCTTCAAGGAACGGTCTTGATCTTATTTAATAATTTCATTAATGATATTGGCACAAGAAGTAGGAGTGTGCTAATGAAATTTGCTGAGGACAAAGTTGTAATAGAGAGGGAAATCCAAATATTATACAGAAAGAATTGGATGACCTCATAGACTGAAATAACAGAAATGGGATGAAATTTAATAGTACAAAATGAAGGTCATTCATTTAGGGAACGATAAAAGTTTCTCCTATATACTGGGCATCAGAATCCCAACAAGGGCATTCAGGACCTGGGTGTATTGGTCAATCACATGACGACTATGAGCCACCAATGTGATGTGGCTGTGAAAAAGGCAAGTGCCATCCTAGAATGTATCAAGTGAGGTGTATTTCCAGTGGAGACAGTATTAATGGCACTGTCCAAGGTGCCAATAAATATTGTGTCCAACTCTGGTCACCCATGTTCAAGAAAGATGACTTTAAACTGGAACAGGTGCCAAGAGGTATTCTAAGATGATCCGGGGACTGGAGGACCTATCTCCTGAGAGGAGACTAAAAGAACTTGGCTTGTTTAGACTACCAAAACAAAGGGATGAAAGAGGATCTAATTGCTCTCTGTAAATACATCAGGGAGGGAGAAGAGTGATTAAAAGGAAAATGTTGAGACTAGAACAAATGGGGATAGGCTGGAAATTAGACAATGGCTTCTAACCATCTATGGGTAGGTCTACACTTACCGGCTGGATCGGAGGCGTCGGATCGATGTTCTGGGTTCGATTTATCGCATCTTGTCTAGACGTGATAAATCGAACCAGGAAGTGCTCCCCCGTCGACGCTGGTAATCCAGCTCGACGAACGGAGTAGGCGGAGTCGACGGGGGAGCCTGCGCGCCGCGTGTGGACCCCGGGTAAGTACGTTTTCATTTGAACTAAGATAGTTCGACTTCAGCTACGTTATTCACGTAACTGAAGTTGCGTATCTTAGTTCAAATTGGGGGGTTAGTGTAGACCAGCCCTAAGAAGTGAGGTTCTCAAACATCCTCCCAACAGAAGTAGGGGCAAACAACCTAACTAGAGTTAAGATGGAATCTGATAAATTTATTAAAGGGATCACATGATGGGATTGCTTGCAATAGCAGGGGATTTGATGGCCCAACAGGTCCCTTTAGTCAGACCTATGTCTGTATGATGTATGCGAATTGTCCCATTGACTACAACAGAAACCACTCTAAAAATCTATAGAATTAAACAGAGAACAATATCCTTTCTAAGTTTTTGACCCAACTTAGAGTTCTACAGCAGAAATATAGTTTTCTATTAATTTTTGTACTATGGTTCCAAAATCCTATCAAAAAGTTATCATTTTCCTCTTGAATTGTACAGGTCTTTCCCATGAGGGGTATATCATATGGTCATTTATTGTTCTTGTGTTTTACACAACAGAGTGGATACCAAGGACTCTGTAGGTTTCTAAAACTACTTTACAATAGTTCGGAAGACACAAAAGTAATGAAGATATTCAGCACACAAGTGTAATGTTTTTAGCACATGAGCATAAAGTATCTCCCATCAGTAAAAATCCAATCTCCACCAAGAGATGCATGAGTCCCCCTACATATATCAGCAGGAAAATTACAGATCAAGCAAGCTGCAAAGATGATAGAATAGCTTTCTCATGCAGATAGATGTGCAGAATCCAAGGGAACACAACTGTAAAATTGGTAGCATGAATACATTTCCACATAATGCAAAAAACTCCAAATTCTAAAAAGTTTAGCAGTGCCTAACAACTGGACAAACCTTTTTCCTTTTCCTGATCACTTTTGATAGGTCCTAATTAAAGCCTCGCTGGCAACTTTCTGTGAAATCAAAAGAACTAAAGAGAGTCATCTCTCACATTTTCAGGCTTCTGAGCCCTTCCCTCCTCCCCATCTACCTCCACCCACGCGGGAGATTAAATATAACAGTCCAGACAAGATGGAAATGCAATGCTCCTGCAGTTTTATTTGATTTATTAAAAGGAGAGAAGTAACCAAGTGGGAGTAAAATAGGTCAAATGTTCTAGTTTGTTATAAAAAGCTAAAGGCATTGCTCTTGCTTTTTAACATTTCTTTTAAACACATGCCACTCATTGTAATGAGGAAAGTGAGATTTAAAGGGGAAATACGTAGCAAACTGAAGGGACGAGGTGAATGGAGGGGATCACAGAAGGATGGCTCCTCATTGGCAAACACAGAGTAGACAATAGCTGAAAGGCACATCAGTGGCACGACCAGGAGACAGTACAGCACGTGCTGAGTGTAGCAGTTATAACAGCAGCAACAGCCATATTTACAGGATGAAGCGCCGTCCGTTACAGACTCTTCCATTAAGTCCCATAAAACATGGGCACCGGGAATGTTTTCTCCTGAACATAATAAGGACATAAGGAAGTTACTGGACAAGGAAAGGCTATTCCCCCTCCCCCATGCCTCTCCAGCTTCAGCGTCTCAATCCCACCTCTCTACTTCGTCACTCTGTCCTTTAGTTCCATCTTTCTCCATGGAAATGCCTAGCTGTCTCAGACCTCTCTTTGCTGTTTGTTTCAGTGGCCTTATTAGTTGTACTACTCCAGCTATTCCCCTCTGCAACCCCTCCAAAGAGTCTGTCCTCCTGTGACAGGATCCCCCCGGGGTGCAACCTGGGACTGGGATGCAGCCTGGGACTGTGCCCCCTGAACTCTCCCCAGCCTGGGCTGTCTCTCACAATGCCTTGCTAATGGCCAGCAGCAACCCCTCCAGGCACTGTGATCACACATCACACCCACACCCAGCTGGATTGCATGAATGCTCCCAGAGCCACTCATGAATCACACAGAGAAAGGCACCAGAGCCAAATCCCCCCAGTTCCCAGCACTGTACCCCAGGAATATACCATCTTGCACTGCTCAAGATGGGCAGTGCAAATTTATTAATTGGTTCACCACTTCAGCAATGGAAAGTGGACATACACCAGCCTTTGAAAACCTGAGCAGATTTGCCCCACACTTTATACAAACTCACTGGTAAAGATAAACAATTAAACAAATGTATTGACTATAAAAGGCAGATTATAAGTGACATTAAGTGATAGGCAAAAAGTCAGAGTTAGTTACTATCAGCCACTCTGCTCCACCACACACTCTGGGATGTCTAAAGGTCCCACCAGCTAACACAGCTCTCAGTGAGTTCAGCTGTTACTGGGGGAGCCTCACTGCTAGTTCAGGCTAGGGAGGTTTTCCCCCCACAGGCACTCTCCCAAAGCAGGTTGAACGCTTAGGCCTGACTATCAGTTATTTCAACTCTATTGACCTGTAATAAAGACCTCTCAATTAAGTCTTAATCAGCTCTGTCATTACACAGTGGAAAAGCTATATAGTGCCACATGCATACACATAGTCATCTCCAGTGGCTTTTGGCACCCCTAGCCCCTGCTTAGCAAGTGCCATTCAGCTGCAGGTAAGTCCCTCAAGCAGGGCATGCCAAACACAGTTCAGATGCCGTTCACTCACACAACAATGGTAACACACTTTTTTAACCCTGCCCCACAATAACAAAGTGACTTGCAATCCAACACCAGCCAGAAGTGCTCATTTGGCCAAAGCAGCCCCATCATGCTGCGCACATAGGCATTGTGGGCGTGTCTATGCAAACAAGGTCAGTGCCTGAAGTCTTCCCCTGCCCAGCTCATCACTAGATGTCAAGGGAGAGCTCATTCAGACCCTGCTTACATCTGTGAAGAAAATGCCTGAGCTGCAGACGGTGAAGACTGCAGCTGCCTGCCTTCTCCATGCTCAAGACCCTGGCTGCGAGTCAGCTACCAATGCCAGTTTAAGGCTTTCGTCCTAATCTTCAAAGCAATGAATGGATCAAGCCCCAGCTTCTATGATGAGATAACTGGCTCTGTGGATGAGGGGAAAGCAGTGGATGTGCTATTTCTTGACTTTAGCAAAGCTTTTGATACAGTCTCGCACAGCATTCTTGCCAGCAAGTTAAAGAAGTATGGGCTGGATGAATGGACGGTAAGGTGGATAGAAAACTGGCTGGATGGTCGTGCTCAACGGGTAGTGATCAATGGCTCCATGTCTAGTTGGCAGCCGGTATCAAGTGGAGTGCCCCAAGGGTCGGTGCTGGGGCCGGTTTTGTTCAATATCTTCATCAATGACCTGGAGGATGGTGTGAACTGCACCCTTAGCAAGTTTGCAGATGACACTAAACTGGGAGGAGTGGTTGATACGCTGGAGGGTAGGGATAGGATACAGAGGGACCTAGACAAATTAGAGGATTGGGCCAAAAGAAATCTGATGAGGTTCAACAAGGACAAGTGCAGAGTCCTGCACTTAGGACGGAAGAATCCCATGCACTGCTACAGACTAGGGACCGAATGGCTGGGCAGCAGTTCTGCAGAAAAGGACCTAGGGGTTACAGTGGACGAAAAGCTGAATATGAGTCAACAGTGTGCCCTTGTTGCCAAGAAGGCTAACGGCATTTTGGGCTGTATAAGTAGGGGCATTTCCAGCAGATCGAGGGACGTGATTATTCCCCTCTATTCAGCACTGGTGAGGCCTCATTTGGAGTACTGTGTCCAGTTTTGGGCCCCACACTACAAGAAGGATGTGGATAAATTGGAAAGAGTCCAACGGAGGGCAACAAAAATGATTAGGGGGCTGGAGCACATGACTTATGAGGAGAGGCTGAGGGAACTGAGATTGTTTAGCCTGCAGAAGAGAAGAGTGAGGGGGGATTTGATAGCTGCTTTCAACTACCTAAAAGGGGGTTCCAAAGAGGATGGATCTAGACTGTTCTCAGTGGTAGAAGATGACAGAACAAGGAGTAATGGTCTCAAGTTGCAGAGGAGGAGGTTTAGGTTGGATATTAGGAAAAACTTTTTCACTAGTAGGGTGGTGAAGCACTGGAATGGGTTACCTAGGGAGGTGGTGGAATCTCCTTCCTTAGAGGTTTTTAAGGTCAGGCTTGACAAAGCCCTGGCTGGGATGATCTAGTTGGGGTTGGTCCTGCTTTGAGCAGGGGGTTGGACTAGATGACCTCCTGAGGTCCCTTCCAACCCTGAGATTCTATGATTCTATGATTCTATGATACTTCAAAGACTAAATTGTGACTTATGAATCTCTGCAACAGCTGTGCTGCTCTGGGAGAATGCATACCACAAAGTCCAGGATAGAAGCTGGGGACAAAGCGTTCTCAATGATTTCAGTGGGAGTTAGCACCTATCCTGCATAGGTGTTTTTTAAAATCCTACGAGGTGCTTATCTGCAATTTCAGGTGCCTAAATACCTTTGAAAATCTGGGCCCTGGATCCGGTGGTGATGGGTAGCCGTATAAAACACTTAGCAGGACTAATAGTGTGCTGTTCAGGCAGGCTGTAAAGCAGACAGTTCTGCATCCCTATAGTCTTACAGGAGGCAGTATAGTGATTTAAGAACAACTCAGTCTCATCTCCACATCCCAAATGGCAGAGGAGATTCGCTGTGGGGTGGAGGAGCTAGAGCAGGTCAGCTGAGAGGAAAATGTCTCATTGTAGTGCATCTCCTCACTAAAGCGCTGATCCTGCACCATTAATGTCAATGGGTGTTTTGACTTCATAGAATCATAGAATCTCAGGGTTGGAAGGGACCTCAGGAGGTCATCTAGTCCAACCCCCTGCTCAAAGCAGGACCAACCCCAACTAGATCATCCCAGCCAGGGCTTTGTCAAGCCTGACCTTAAAAACCTCTAAGGAAGGAGATTCCACCACCTCCCTAGGTAACCCATTCCAGTGCTTCACCACCCTACTAGTGAAAAAGTTTTTCCTAATATCCAACCTAAACCTCCCCCTCTGCAACTTGAGACCATTACTCCTTGTTCTGTCATCTTCTACCACTGAGAACAGTCCATCCTCTTTGGAACCCCCTTTTAGGTAGTTGAAAGCAGCTATCAAATCCCCCCTCACTCTTCTCTTCTGCAGGCTAAACAATCCCAGTTCCCTCAGCCTCTCCTCATAAGTCATGTGCTCCAGCCCCCTAATCATTTTTGTTGCCCTCCGTTGGACTCTTTCCAATTTATCCACATCCTTTTTGTAGTGTGGGGCCCAAAACTGGACACAGTACTCCAAATGAGGCCTCACCAGTGCCGAATAGAGGGGAATAATCACGTCCCTCAATCTGCTGGAAATGCCCCTACTTATACAGCCCAAAATGCCGTTAGCCTTCTTGGCAACAAGGGCACACTGTTGACTCATATTCAGCTTTTCGTCCACTGTAACCCCTAGGTCCTTTTCTGCAGAACTGCTGCCCAGCCATTCGGTCCCTAGTCTGTAGCAGTGCATGGGATTCTTCCGTCCTAAGTGCAGGACTCTGCACTTGTCCTTGTTGAACCTCATCAGATTTCTTTTGGCCCAATCCTCTAATTTGTCTAGGTCCCTCTGTATCCTATCCCTACCCTCCAGCATATCAACCACTCCTCCCAGTTTAGTGTCATCTGCAAACTTGCTAAGGGTGCAGTCCACACCATCCTCCAGGTCATTGATGAAGATATTGAACAAAACCGGCCCAAGCACCGACCCTTGGGGCACTCCACTTGATACCGGCTGCCAACTAGACATGGAGCCATTGATCACTACCCGTTGAGCACGACCATCCAGCCAGTTTTCTATCCACCTTATCGTCCATTCATCCAGCCCATACTTCTTTAACTTGCTGGCAAGAACGCTGTGCGAGACTGTATCAAAAGCTTTGCTAAAGTCAAGAAATAGCACATCCACTGCTTTCCCCTCATCCACAGAGCCAGTTATCTCATCATAGAAGGCAATTAGGTTAGTCAGGCATGACTTGCCCTTGGTGAATCCATGCTGACTGTTCCTGATCACTTTCCCCTCCTTTAAGTGGTTCAGAATTGATTCCTTGAGGACCTGTTCCATGATTTTTCCAGGGATTGAGGTGAGACTGACTGGCCTGTAGTTCCCCGGATCTTCCTTCTTCCCTTTTTTAAAGATGGGCACTACATTAGCTTTTTTCCAGTCATCCGGGACCTCCCCCGATTGCCATGATTTGTCAAAGATAATGGCCAATGGCTCTGCAATCACATCGGCCAACTCCTTTAGCACCCTCGGATGCAGTGCATCCGGCCCCATGGACTTGTGTTCGTCCAGCTTTTCTAAATAGTCCTGAACTACTTCTTTCTCCACAGAGGGCTGGTCACCTCCTCCCCATACCGTGCTGCGGAGTGCAGCCATCTGGGAGCTGCCCTTGTCTGTGAAGACAGAGGCAAAAAAAGCATTGAGTACACTAGCTTTCTCCACATCCTCTGTCACAAGGTTCCCTCCCTCATTCAGCAAGGGGCCCACACGTTCCTTGACTTTCTTCTTGTTGCTAACATACCTGAAGAAACCCTTCTTGTTACTCCTAACATCTCCAGCTAGCTGCAACTCCAAGTGTGATTTGGCCTTCCTAATTTCACTCCTGCATGCCTGAACAATATTTTTATACTCCTCCCTGGTCATTTGTCCAATCTTCCACTTCTTGTAAGCTGCTTTTTTGTGTTTAAGACGAGCAAGGATTTCACTGTTAAGCCAAGCTGGTCACCTGCCATATTTACTTTTCTTTCTACACATCGGGATGGTTTGTTCCTGCAACCTCAATAAGGTTTCTTTAAAATACAGCCAGCTTTCCTCGACTCCTTTCCCTTCAATGAGGGAATGAGGGACTTCAATGAGCTCTATCAAGCTCTAATGCCCAAATCATCAGTGCTATTTAGGCTCCTAATTTCTATTGACTTAAACAGAAGTTAGGAGCCTAAATACCTGTGAGCAGTGGGTCTCAACCTTTCCTGACCACTGTACCCTTTTCCGGAGTCTGATTTGTCTTGCATACCCACCTCACTTAAAAACTATTGTATTTGTATGTCTGATTTTGTAATCAAAGTGTCACAGCACACTATTACGGAAAAATGACTGACTTTCTCATTTTTACCATATAATTATAAAATAAATCAATTGGAATATCAATATTGTACTTCAGTATATAGTATATAGAGCAGTATAAAAAGTCGTATGAAATTTTAGTTTGTACTGACTTTGTTAGTGCTTTTTATGTAGCCTGTTGTAAAATTAGGCAAATATCTAGATGAGTTGATGTACCCCCTGGAAGACCTCGGTGTACCCCCATGGATACACGTACCCTTGGTTGAGAACCACTGCCTTTGAGGCGCTGAGCTGTACAGTCTGTACTGAACTGAACACAAAATGGACAGCTGACCCCTTGAGATTTAAAGTTATAGTACACAGGAAAGAAAGGCATAAACAGTACATAGCTACACCACAAACACTACAATGAAAAAATAGTGACCCATAAGAAGAATTAAAATCATCCTCCAGTCTTGCAGTAGAGTAAAATGGCAAAATATTGCGAAATTGTAAAACGCTTTCAAATTTCTACTGTTCTCTTTTTTTCCCTAAGAACAAAACACAGGATCTTATCCAAGAGCTGTGGGCCCTAAACATTGTTGTTGGGGATTTAGGTTTTTGAATTTTATAATGAAAACCTTCCTGTGACAGGGCAGAGCGGCCCCACAGTGGTACCGCAGGGGTTGACCCTTCCTTCCTGGCAGAGGAAGCCCCGCCCCGGAAGCCCTGCTGGGCATGCTCCAACTGGAGCCTGCAAAGCTGCTCAGTCTGGGCTGACCACCGGGGGAGAAGGAAGCACACCGCCAGCTCCCGAGACAGGACGGCCAACACCCCAGGATCCAGGGACCAACCAAGCCGGGACGCCCTCTGCACCCCAGATGGAGGCTGCGACAGGAGGGGACGGACCGGAGAACCAGACGTTGGGGGTAGGAAGTGACCCAGGGAAACTTTAGAGACCAGCAGCATTAAAGCCACACTGACACTCAGCGTGTTGCAGGTGGATCCCCATCGAGCTAATCGCAAGGGGGAATCCCGCCAATAGGTGAGCCCTGGGTCGGGACCTGGTGGAGAGGGCGGGTTTGGGTCCCCCTACCACTCCGGCCATTAGGCTGCACTCCCCCGTCTGAGAGGGGGAAGGCTATGGACTCTGGCCATTGGGCCATGCTGCCCTGGTACTCGGAGCAAGTTATATGGACTCGGGCCGTTGGGCCACACTGCCCTGATACGTGGGGCGAGTTTCATGGACTCTGGCCATTGGGCCATGCTGCCCTGGTACTCGGAGCGAGTTATATGGACTCGGGCCATTGGGCTACACTGCCCTGATACGTGGGGCGAGTTGCATGGACTCTGGCCATTGGGCCACACTGCCCTGATACTCGGGGGGGTGTTACATGGACTCTAGCCATTAGGGCCCACTACCCCAACTAAGGGGCGAGCGAGAAGAAACCGGCCATTAGGCCACATTGTGACGCCCTTAAAGGGACGGGCGTGGAAACTTAAGAGTGGCGAGGCCCCGACACCTCAGCCACCCCTGCCACAAAGGGGTGCTGCGGTGCCAGACCCGTCACACTTCCCTACAAAATACTGCCTCATAGTCTCCTATGAAACTCTGGGAGAATATGCATCACATTTCTTTTCCATAGTGTCTTGGGATTTTTTTTCCCTTCTGAATCGCTATCACCAGCAGACAGACCTCTACTAAGAGTATAGGTCATATCACCTACATCGAGAATCTGTACAGAGTGGGGATCTGAACCAGAAAATACCTCTGCATGCATAGGCCCCTCTGCCCATACAGAGCTTGTGGCAAGATCAGGGCTTAGCTGAGCCCACTTTAATAGCATTCCAGGTGCAGGAATCAGCTTGTTAAATGACTTGTGTTTCAAAACCCTAACTTTTTCTTCCTTGTTATCTGTACCTGTTAAAGGCATTCCTGATAAAGGAATCATTTGTAATGAAACAATATTTTTAAAAGTCCCTGTCTGACCACTTATCTAACTCCTCTCAATTATCTAGTCCATATAACATTGCAAAGTGGTAATTACTGCAGGCACTAAACTCTATACATCTGTCTGTCTATGGTACTTACTGTAATATTTAGGCACTGATTCCTGATTACTGCAGAAATCCCCCCTGAGATGCATCTACTACTATAGTCCTCAGCCAGGATCAGGGCCCCGTACTGCTAGATAGTATAGATCTGCACAAGTAAGACACTGCCATTGCAGGAAAAGAATTTGCAATCTAAAGCTCTGATCCTGCAAATGCTTATGCCTATGAGCATTGCTACTGAGTTCAATGTGACTGCTCACATGCCTAGGTGTTCTATTCTGTTTCTATATAGGTTCTTACAACACACTTACCAGCATACTACCTGAGAACCTTGCAGTAGTGCACTAAGCCATGGAAGAGAAGTGTGTGCAGTGGAGTGTCGTGTTCTGATTTGCGGGGGGTGGGGAATGGTTTTTATTTGAATTCGTTTTGGGGGCATTTTTTGGTGGTGGCTGTTTTTTAAATATACATGTTGTTCTCTATTTATGTTGGAGAAGGCAGGACAAAGAAATGTGCCTTGCTCTTGGAGTGGAAGTTGGCATGGTCTGCTATGATCATCTGTTCTTGGGAGGAGTTCATTCTACAGACCAGCCCTCAAGAACGTTCTGTCTCCCACAAGGTCAACCTTTCTCTTATTGTCCCATTGGGCCAGAGGAGTGCAGCTATCAATCACGGTCTTCATCCCAGAGCTTTAGGTGGTCTCCTAGCTATCCTGAGTCGAGGCCCTGGGGACTAATTTAAGACAAGAATGCACCAACAGACAAAAACAGACAGAAAAACAAACAGAAAAAATGGAACAGGGAAGATGAAGGTAACCGAGGCCTGGTTACAAAGACTAGCTGTGAGAACAAGCAGGCAGTTTTGAGTCTGTTATTATGTTTGTATATAAACTTCTTCTCCTTGTATGCAGACATCAGAGCTCAATGTCCAAGGTCCATAACCAGAGGACAGCCTCTGTACCAAGAGAGAGTTAGGGACTGTAAATGTCCGGTTGGACACTCTTCCAGCACATGAGTTATTGTCTGCAATGTTGCCCCACGGTCACAGCATGGAGAGGAAGACAGGCCGATCTGGGGCAAGGCTCTGGCAACTCTCTATGAGCCAGAGAGTAGCCTGTTGAGCCTGGCCCAGGATCTACAATCAAGGAAATAGGCCTACAATCTACAAGGAGGCAGGTGCAGCAACGGACTCCTCAATTTACATGATGTGTTGGACTCTTTTCTACCAATGATTCCCCTCTGTAAGAATACAGGTTTCAGCTTCCGGAGGCACTGATGATCTGTGCACGGTAAAGGACTAGTAACGCTCCAAGAGTGCATGGGCTGCCATAGCAAAGGGCTGTCAAGAGGTCAGCTGTCATGTCACACCCTGTTCTGCATATTGGGATTCCTCCCCTGAATAAGGGCAGACTGTTGAGTTGGCGCTGTGTGTGGTTTCCTGTCTGAGAATGGGGCATCAGCCAACTGGAAATATAATAGGTTGGTTTCATCTGTTGCAGCTCTCCTAGCAGATGTAATAGCATTGGCATCTCGTTGAAGGTCTGACGGAGCTGCTAGCACATACAAAGTGGAGGTTGGTGTATAATTCAAACAACCATGAATAATTCAAGTGACCGAATTCACCTCCATGTCAACAAGCTGAGTGTGGCGACTGCACCCCCAAACCACAGAGCGAACTCCTAGGCCAATACAGATGTACCGAAAGGTCTGCTCCTGTCAAAGTCAGATTCAAGACTCACAAAATTTGTCAGACCACTCTGTTTATTGGCAAAGCGCTTTGCCAATGCACCCAGATATATGTGAGTCCCATGCAAAGGCTCAAGCTAACTTATTTATACAGATAAGGGAAAGCCAACTTAACATAAGAATCAAAGGGAGCAGAAACTGACAAATATACATACATATCTTATTTGCATACTAACGTTTACCAATCTCCTAGCTCAGTAGGAGCTCTCTAAGTATATTAGGTTGAGGACCCATTGTCTCACACTCCTTAATGTTTCTCTTCCTGACAACTATATTTCAACAAACCCTTCAAGCAGCATTTCTTTAATGAATTATAATTACAATATAATTCATTCTACTTTCACACTCCCCATGAACTTCCAGATAGTTTTGGTATCGAGGCAGTACGGGAAGAGATCTTGATCTTCAGGTGTTCCAGTTGAGGCCAGTATGTCCAGATCTGGTTGAGCTTTTCTCCTAAGTATGTGACAACTGTTTGGAATGGCAGTATGTGTCCCTGGACATGGATCAAGATGGGTCAATTGGCGAGACAATTGTTTAGATGGAAAGTAGTTGTCACTGTCTTGGTTTCATTCAGAATTAGCTTCCATTACGGTAAGTAAGGGTCAAAATGGGGAGTAAGTCTATTGCCTTCACATGGAGCCCGTCAGGAGTGAAAGCAAGCTAAAATAGATGAAATGCAAAATTGGAGCTCACGTTCTTGTCGTATATAATCCATAACAGAAATAAATAGCCATCCCAAATCCCTAAGGCAACGTTTAACATTTAACAAGATGTCAAAGCCATGAATTACTATTTCCTTGGCAGTATTTGTACCTTAAATGGTACGAATTTGAAATCAGAGTTTGGAGTTATTAGCGGGTGTAGTATTGGTGGGAGCTCTGCTGGCACCTAGTGGCTCAAGTGTAGAAATGTGTAAAACAGGAAGTGGAGAGAAGGTGACCGGGTGTGGATAAAGGAAAGGAAGGGTTTAATGTGAGAGCCAGGGACTGAAGTTGGGAAGCAAAAAACACCATGCTGTGAACAGCTGGAGTGGAATAAACTACCAGCAGTGAGAGAGAGGATCTCTGCCTTCACACTTCCAAGCTGATCAGCCACTAAACACACTGATAGGTTACAGTATAGTAGCCGTGTTAGTCTGTGTCAGCAAAAAGAAAATAAGAAAGAAAGAAATTCTTGTGGCACCTTAGAGACTAACAAATTTATTTCAGCATAAGCTTTCGTGGGTTAGAACCCACTTCATCGGATGCATGGAATGAAATATACAGTAGACAGATATTTATACAGTCAGAGAAACATGATAAGGTGGAATCCTCGCTTACAGACAGCCCCCCAACCTGAAGCAAATACTCACCAGCAGCACACACCATACAACAAAAACACTAACCCAGAAACCTATCCTTGCAACAAAGCCCAATGCCAACTCTGTCCACATATTGATTCAAGTGATACCATCATAGGACCTAATAACATCAGCCACGCCATCAGGGGATCATTCACCTGCACATCTACCAATGTGATATATGCCATCATGTGCCAGCAATGCCCCTCTGCCATGTACATTGGCCAAACCGGACAGTCTCTATGCAAAAGAATAAACGGACATAAATCTGACATCAGGAATCATAACATTCAAAAACCAGTAGGAGAACATTTCAACCTCCCTAATCACTCAGTGACAGACTTGAGAGTAATGATTTTGCAGCAAATAAACTCCAAAAACAGACTACAACGAGAAGCTGTTGAACTCGAATTGATATGCAAACTAGGTACCTGTGACGGGTTGGGGCCACAGAGACCTGCTTGGTGCTGCCACCTGGTGTGCCAAGGCTACTTCTGCCCCTGCTTCCAGGCCTTTTCCAGCTTGGGACTCCCGAATCCTGTCTGTTTTGAGCCAGATTCCACTGATCTGCTGCAAACCCAGACCCAGGTCTGAACCAAGTCCACTCACCACTGTAAGGCCCCTGGAAGCGCTCTTGCCTTTGACACCCAGCTGCTCAACTCCAAGGAGGTTCAACCCCTTAATAAATCCGTTTTACCCTGTATAAGGCTTATACAGGGTAAACTCATAAATAGTTCGCCTTCTATTGCAAAGATAGAAAGGTATGCACACCTGATCGCTGTCCCAAGGCACTAACTCGTACTCAAGGAAACTTAATAAGTAAAAAGTGATTTTAATAAGTACAGAAAATAGGATTAAAGTGATTTTCAAGTAGTGACAGACAGAACAAAGCAAGTTACTTAGTAAAATAAAATAAAACACGCACATCTATGTCTATTCAAAGTTAACACAGATAAAAGCCTCACCAGATTCGGATATTTTCCTTTTTACAGGCTGTAGAATCAGCCTGGGCCCAGCTGAGTCCAGCAGACTCTCACACCCCTTAGTGTCTTTGTCCTTTGTTCAGTTCCCCTCAGGAATGTCCCTGGGGGGGTGGAGAGCCTCTCCCTTTAGCCAGCTGAAGACAAAATGGAAGGGTCTTGCAAGGGTTTTTATAGCCTTTCTTCCTCTCCCTGCGTAGGATCCAGTTGCCTTGGAGTTTTGGGATCACATGGGCAAGTCACCTGCCCATGCGCCCTAACCAGTCTAACCAGTTGCATTCCAGACCCGGCCCCAATGTGGATTGGGGTCTGCAACGTCTTTTGTCTGTCAAGTGCTCGCATTTAACAGGCATTCTTTGCTCCAAAGATGATCCCATGCACTTACAAAGGCTATGTACAAAACCAGCAAATATAAAACCAATCTTCATAACTCCAACTACAACAATGATACATGCATACAAACAGGAGGAGTAAATTCAGTAGGTCATAACTTTCACAGAGATATGTTACATGGCACATGTAGCATAAAACATATTTTAGTTACATATATACATCTATAAGCATCTCCCCATAAAGTTTTATGGGGAACACCGTCACAGTACCATCAATTTAGGATTAAATAGAGACTTGGAATGGCTTGACCATTACGTTAATTGAATCTATTTCCCTTAAGTTAACGATCCTCATTCACACCTGTGTGTCAACTGTCCACATTGGCCATCTTGTTTATCACTTCAAAGGTTTTTCTTCCCCTGCTGTTATGGTTCCTCTCAATTAATTAGCCTCTTACGGTTGGTTGACGCACTTCCACCTTATCATGTTTCTCTGACTGTATAAATATCTGTCTATTGTATGTTTCATTCCATGCATCCGATGAAGTGGGTTCTAACCCACGAAAGCTTATGCTGAAATAAATTTGTTAGTCTCTAAACAGACTGAGTGTCTGTGGCAAAAGGGGATTCCTCTAGCTTTTAGGACACTGTCTTGCGCTGAGACATCTTATGCCAACTGGGCAGGCCAATCTCCTGGGTTGTGGGGAAGCTAATACGGGGTGCTGGGCTAGGAAGGAGGGACTAGGTCAGGACTCCTAGGCAAAGCGAGGAACCTCCTCTGTTCCCCTGTTGGCCTTGTTTCCATCCCTGGTCCCTGATTCTTGCTGGGAAGCAGTAGCAGGTATGGAGCTCAAAGTGGCCAGCCTGTAGAGAAGGCTGTTGTTGGCTGGGATGTAGGCAGTCTGGCCTAGTAGTCAGAGCAGGAGTCAGGTCTAGTGGGCAGAGCAGCTGTCCAGACTGGGGAACAAAGCTGAGGGCCAGGACCAGAGTCAACTGCCAATTACCAGAGCCAAGGGGTGAAGCCGGAGTCAGAGGCTGGGGTCAGAGCCAGGTAGGACTGGTAACTGATGGTGGAAGCAAGGTAAGGGCAGGAACTGGAGGAGAGGCAAGGTTCAAACACGGAGCAGGAGCATGGTGGGAACAGGGGCAAAGGCAGGAGTTCGGCAGGAGCAGAGCATGAATCCGGAACAGTGTCTGGGTGCAGGAGGCAGCCAGTAGCGCAGCCAGGTCCGGAGTGCAGGGGGAGCAGCCCTATAAAAGGCGCCTCCCCCTGCACAGGCGCCAGCTTCCGGTGGTGCCGGTGGGGGCTGATGCCTGGCGTCTGGGGCAGGGCCCCGCCCCCGATGCCGGGTGACGTGGCGGGGCCCCGCCCCCGACACAGATGCAACGTCACCCAGCGTCGGGGGCGGGGCCCCGCAACGTCTCCCAGAAGCGGCGCTTAAAAAGAAGCGGCGCCTTTTTTTGGTGCTGCTAAAAAAAGGCGCCGCTTCCGCCGCTCCCGCTCAAGGGGGAGCGGCCGCTCCCCCTCGGCTACGCTACTGGAGGCAGCCACAAGTAGAGTCCAATGCAGCTACAACAAGAAACCACCTTGTTGCTCAGATGACTTCCTGTGCCTCTTTCTGGCTTAAATAGCATGGTTGGACCAATCGGTGGAGCCAGGCAATCCCCCAATTACGGCTTCTGTGGGTTGTGCCTGGGCTGAGGCTGTAGACCAACTAGCTTCTCAGCCAACCCTACAAGATTTCAGCAACTATTGGGTGGATGCCAGGATACAGTGGCTGTCTGGGACTGCCCAGGTCTGGGTTCAAGACCTAGGACATCACAAAGGGTAGGCACGTAGTCTTCTTGTCTATGGAGTGAGGGGTTTCTTGGGTGGGTGGGTGATTAGCCAAGTTGGAAGAGCTTGTTTAGCAATTACAGGAGGGAGGGGTTGAGTGTAGTAGGAGAGAGCCTGGAGGAATATGCATTAGGTTAGGCATGAGGGGAGACTGAATTCCACTGGTGTCACCAGCTCACTGTGTTGTGATCTATGGCAAGGCACTTCACCCATCCATCACCATCTTCCCCACCCCCTACAAAATGGAAGATAATGGTTCTTAATTGCCTGCCTCACATGAGTGCAGAGGAATTGTGAGTTAATTAGGGTGCCTAGATGTCCTGATTTTATAGGGACAGTCCCAATATTTGGGGCTTTGTCTGATATAGGCACCTATTACCCCCCCACCCCGTCCTGATTTTTCACACTTGCTGTCTGGTCACCCTACAGTTAATGCTTGAAGAGGTGAAATCCTGGTCCCTGTTGGAAATCAACAGATGTTTTGCCATTGACTCCCCCCACAAAGGAATACTATTAACTGGGCTCTTCTCCATCCCCTGAGAGTATTATCTTGCCCTAAGGTTTAAGAGAACTTGACACCCTCCTTATTGTTATTAGGGCTTTAGAAAGTGATTCGGTTGGTTCCCTTTGTTTCTGGAGATTGTTTCTGGCTGTGATTTTACCCCTCTTCTGGAACGTGCTTGGAGAGAGGATATTGAATATGAAATGTTTAAAAACGTCCCTGATTAAATATGTTGGTTACAGACCCTTGGTTTGTTCTTGATCTCTATGAATCACTCAGTTAGGTTCACAGATCTCCCAAAGGATATTTCAAAGATTTTTTTTTAATCTGGGAAAATAAAATATTGAGCACAACCAATCATTTCCGGTGACAGCTCCTCTATCTGCAAACCAATTCTCATTCATTAGGCGGCATCTGTTTCGTGGGGGGAGAGGAACAGCTGCAATAAAACACCTCTTAATCCCAGAGCCAGAGAGCAGTCTTAAGCAGGGAGTCGAACGAATATTTATTTTGGTTTGGCTTAGGTTTGGGTTCAATTGCATTCAGTGTCTTCTGGTTCAGTTCTGGTTCAAGCCACCAAAAAAAAATTAATGGTTCGGTTACAGGTTTAAACAGAATAGAACACCTAGGCATGTGAGCAGTCACAGTGAACTCCGTGCAATTAGATGAAGGTTTCTAACCATCAGAGGAGTGAAGTTCTGGAACAGCCTTCCAAGGGGTGCAGTGGGGGCAAAAGACCTATCTAGTTTCAAGACTAAGCTTGATAAGTTTATGGAGGAGATGGTATGATGGGCAATTAATTGATCCTTGACTATTAGCGGTAAATATGCCCAATGGCCTGTGATGAGATGTTAGATGGGGTGGGATCTGAGTTACTACAGAGAAATCTTTCCTGGGTGTCTGACTGGTGAGTCTTGCCCACATACTCAGGGTTTAGCTGATCGCCAGATTTGGGGTCGGGAAGGAATTTTCCTCCAGGGAAGATTGGCAGAGGCCCTCGGGGTTTTTCGCCTTCCTCTGCAGTGTGGGGCATGGGTCACTTGCTAGAGGATTCTCTGCACCTTGAAGTCTTTAAACCATGATTTGAGGACTTCAATAGCTCAGACATAGGTTAGAGGTTTATTACAGGAATGGGTGGGTGAAATTCTGTGGCCTGCGTTGTGCAGGAGGTCAGACTAGATTATCATAATGGTCCCTGCTGACCTTAAAGTCTATGAGTCTGAGTTTCAAATCAAATGTCAAATGTTTTAGTGGAAGGTGTGGTGAGATGCTGGCTGTGTGTGAGTGGGGCAGGGGGAGGATGGGGTGTCAGAACCACTCCACTCCCAAATTCGCGTGCTCGCGTCTATGTGGGTGGCCCGATGCGGCCTAATGGCCTCCCTCCACGCAATCACTCCTTAGTCAGGGTGGTGTGCCCTAATGGCCAGAGTCCATACAAATCGCTCCCAGCATCCGAGTAGTGCGGCCCAGTGGCCAGAGTCCATATATTTCCCCCCCCCTTGCAGGCAGGAAAGTTCAGCCTAGCGGCCGGTGTCCGTGTAACTCGCCCCAAACGTCTGGGCAGTGTGGCCCAATGACCAGGGTCCATATAACACCCCCTCGGAGGGGCGGTGAGGTGCCAGGCCGCATAATCTCAGTTATCACTCTGGGGGGAGGAGGGGAGGAGGAGCAAATTTCTATCCCACATAGTCAGGAAGAAAATGTGACCTAAGTGTAACCAATTCAGGGACGTCTGCATGAGTTTACAAAAAGCCTGAAACAATAGTTCCAAGGAGTTAAATTTACCCCATTGAGATGCATGGGAGCTAACTCCCAGTGATCTGTGGAAGGAGCATGAAGCTTCCACTGGCCTGTCAGTGCCATCCCAGCAGAGGGCTCTGTGAATGACAGGAACGGCAGGCCTGGCCCACTCTCTCAAGCAGCCATTCCCTGGCAGCTGGGGTAAACGGTGGGGTGTTTCCTTACTACCACTCCATCTCTTCAGGAGTGAAGGGGGCCTGCTGCCATTCCTGGATGGAATAAGGGGGTTTTATGCTGCCCCTCCAAATCTATGAGGGGAGGCAGGCTCATGGAGTGGAGGCGGTGCCATAAGGATAGAGCCTACGACCCATATTGCCTTAATCCAGCCTTGGGGCCGACTGCTTTTGTTTCTCCATAATAAAGTGCCCTCCCACATCCCTTCACTCTGAATGGTTTTTTATTTTAGGTTAAGGAAAACAAGCGAGGAAGAATAATAAAATCTCCATGGGAGAGAGCCCAGTGTGCGTGTCTCCTTGTAACAAGCTGCAAGGACTCTGAGAACAAAATGGTTGCTGCCTCTGCAGGCAGACATTTAAAGGTGTCCTACACAGCAGACACCACAGTTTCATAGCTGTGTATATATACAGGCCACTAACTTCAGGCAAATATGTTGCAGCTGCATAATAAACATAGCACAGACTATCCAACGTATAGGCTGTCCTGGAAACACTAGCAACAAGCAGTATCATTTAGGGGAATCAGTTAAGAGTGACTGAATTCAGGGCACACCTGCTGAGAGGAAGCATGATTTTGTGAGTAAGACACTGGACTAGGATTCAGATTTAGATTTGGTTCCTAGCTCAGTCACAGACTCCTCATGTGAGCTTGGCCAAGGCAGTTCTAAATGGGGAGATTCCTTTCTTCTCTTCCCCCAACCCCTTTGCCAGCCCTGTCTCTTTGGAATTTAATTCTTCAGAGGTGGCAGCATCTTTTACGGTGGGTTTGTACAGTGCCTACCACAATGGGGCCTGTAAAGGATCCAAACAAGGGGGAAACCCAAAAGAAACGAACAGAATAAGTCTGTCCTTTAATAAGGTCTCCAAGAAGGAGCCTGAAAGAGAGACTACCACCCACAGCCACCTACATCGCTCTGGCCCCCAACTCCTGCAGCTCTTTATAGAGAACACCTGTCCCCTTCTCACCTGCATCCATTAGTGAAGCGTGGTGGCTGGCCCCATGTCTCTGTCCCTGAAAAGCCCCCTGTTACAAGGCCCCTGTTTGTAATAAGAAATAAACTGAGGGTTCCTACTAGCCCTAGATTTTGACAGTGCTCAGACTGGGGGAGAAAGTGATTAGACTCATCCCCCACACACACACCAAAAAAGTGATGGCAACCACCCAATAGATCATCTTTTTGTTCTGTGTTTGTACAGCACCTAGCACAATGGGTCCTAGTCCATGACTGGGGCTTACAGGCACTGCTGCAGTACAAAGGTAGGAGGGAAAGCTCAGTGGTTTGAGCATTGGCCTGCTAAACTCAGGGTTGTGAGTTCAATCCTTGAGGGGGCCATTTAGGGATCCAGGGCAAAAATCTGTCAATCTGTCAGGGGACAGTACTTGGTCCTGCTAGTAAAGGCAGGGGACTGGACTCAATGACCTTTCAAGGTCCTTCCAGCTCTATGAGATAGGCTTATATTATATTATAAAAGAATAAATTCAACTTTCCAATCCTTTTTTTCAGTTTAGCAATAGTGGGAAGAAAGATTTTAGCCCCTCCTTTGAAGCACTAGATTTTATTCCTCATTGCACAACTCAGTCCCTGGTGGTTCATTGTGCCCATTTATTTATATGGTCTATGTACTTAGATTATGCTTAGCACTGGGGTATTTAATGTACAGATTTTATTTGTATGGCACCCCCAAAAAACTGTCCAGAATTAAAGCAGCAGGTAAGAGAAATTGAGAGCAAGAAAAACCCTTGCGTGCCTTTTAAACAATACTTCCCAGGCACCAAGAGTAGTTTTATCACACTTCTCAAAAGGAAAGCTAAGCAAAGTCCCCAAGCCTCACAGCAGCGGGGCACTCAAGATAAGACAAAGAAAATATTTCAATCGTAAGGAAACTATGCTCATCTTGTTGTCACGGCTCTCTTCTCTGGAATCCAAGGCAATAATTACAGCAATTTGTAGATAATTATTTGTTAATTAGAAACAGGCTTGCTGGAGATAGTTACCAATTTCCTCCACTGGCTGTGTGGAACTGTACAAAGAGACCCTGGGGGATTGAAGATTTCATAGATTCATCCCCTTGTTCATTTTGAAAGACATCTGTGGTGGGTCATTTTCTCCCTCTGCGACTGCGTGCTTCATGGCAGGATGGATTAATTATCTCTAGATATCCCAGGTTGATGAATGCCCAGTTGTCCCTTGAATATTTCCAGTTAAGGTGATTTCACCATCTCCCACCGCAGCTTGTTTCACTGGGTGATCTAAAGAACTGTGCAAATATCGGTTTGTTTCTGCCCATCTGCATTTAAAGACTACTTATTAGGGTGGCAGATCTAAGGGCCCAGTCTTGCAACAAGCAGACCCATTAACTTGACTTCAATGGATCTACTCATGCTACATAGCCCGTCCACAAGGAAAGTTTTTCAGGATCAGTCCCTAAGTGCTAGACAACAATTTAAGTCCTACATGTGACCAGGGGCCCTACCATGACTATGTCACTTCTCCATTCCACTCTACACTAGGTCTAACCGTGGGGATGCTACTTTCCAAAGCCTCATTGGATTTTATCCAGTGCTGGTTCATTTCTGGGACACTGCCAAGTCACTGAGGCCTGAAATCCAGATTTTGGTTTATCACTGTAAGTTTGGCACCACTGTCTCTCCTGTTTTTCCCCCCCAATGGCATACAACAGTTTATCTCCTGAAGACTGAAATGCTTTGTTCCAACTAAAGTCTGTGCTCAATATAGGGGGATATATATAAAACTTCTACAGGAGATCATATTGGAAGAGCTAATGGTCCTTTTTGGTATTAAATTCTACGAAATCTATGATGGATGTCAGGATAAAACCCTAAGGTAATTACAACAGCAGCAGATTAGTGCATGAGAACCACACAGTGAACCTAGTTAGAGACAGGAATGGAGACTGAGCAGCCTAGTTTCAGTGTCTATGCTGACTGAAGCCGTCGCCAGGAGTAAAAGCAGCAGCAAGAACAAACCAGCAACGACAGTGAAAGGCAAATTAGAGTGTAAACATGCTCTCCATGTTTATAATCTCATGGGTTGTTAGTTACCCGGGGAAGGCTTTATCTCTTTAATTTGCTGTTCTACATAGGTTTTCATGTTCTGCTCATCAGCTGAGTACAGTACAATCTCCATTAGCCAAAGGGTGGGGTGTCATGATCTACAGAATCACAGATCTGCTTCAGAAAGCTACCAAACAGATGAAATTAAAGATTAACATCAGGTTAATTAGTACTTTTAATTAACTCTCAGTTATCTAATCCTTTCAGATACAATTTCTCTAAGTGCAAATCATTATTAGAAACATTTATTTATTCCCCTCTTTTCTGTCTGGGTATGTGCTGCACTTGGAGTAGCTGGACATCCATCCTCAGCTCCATATGACAGCTGGATCCTTCCCTCCTCTTCCACTGGAGATTCCCCAAGTCAACAGCTTGCATGAAATCAGCCCCTGGGGGACAATCTCAGATCTACAAGCACTTTGGTTCTTTAACTGCAGAGCAGTTAAATCTGGGGCGGGGCAGCAGGAAAAAATTGGCAGGAGGGGAACCTGCTAGGATTGAGGGGAAGTGGTGATTCCCTCCACCAGAGGTAGCACAGGGCAAGGGCACCTGAAAAACAGCTAGCAAGGGGAAGGGAGAGAGTAATGGCTCATGCGTGAATGCAGAGAGTTAAGGGATGATTTAGAGATGGCCCTTCGCAGAACTCGGAAGGATTTAGGCACAGAGCAGTAAGTTTGTAGAGCTGCCCCAGTCACTCCCATCAGCCCGAGATTCCGCAGTGTCCAAGCACGGGTACCCTGCGGGGAAAGAGAGAAGAGAGAAATAACCACTGTGGGACAAGTGGGAATTTTCTCTTGCAGGCTCCAGGGCATTCTCCAGTGACTCTACCTGGCAGCCTCAGGGATAGGAAATACTCTAGCAGGAATCAGGACATTCTGCTCCTGGGGGAGGCTCCTACTTCACCCTCAATGGATGGAGCAAAATCTTCGTGGTTCTCACACCACCTCCAGCCTCGCAATATTGTTTGGCCTGTTCTACACTACATGGTGAGGTCGATGTAAGCTTCCCTGAATCGACCTAGCTGTGGAAGCATCTTCACTTAAGTTTGGCTCCTGCTGACATAAGGGCCTCTCTACACCGATTTAGTAACACCCAGCTCCCCGAGCGGCATAGTCGCGTTGATGTCCGTGTAGACAATGTGTTGCTTACGTTGACTGTTACTGGCCTCCAGGAGCTGTCCCACAATCCCCCACACTGACAATACAATCGATACAAGCGCTCCTGATGAGGACGCGCACCACCAACACAAGGAGCCAAGTGTGCACATGCACAAGGGATTTCATAACTGTGGTGGCTGTATGCCGATGTAAGTTAGGTCAACATAATTTTGTAGTGTAGACATGACCTTAGAGTCTGAGTGTATAAAGGATCTGGAGATAACAAATGGGGAGATAAGAGGAGACACTAGGGGGCCCAAATAAGGGAAGCTGAAGCGGTGCCAACTCAACCAACATCCTCTCTGCTCCTCTTTCCATCCCTACAGCACATTCATCCAGAGGGCTCTGACGGGGGAAGAGAGGATTTAACAAATTGCAGAGTGAAGACTGACATTACCTTGAGTTTGGGTAATTTGGAGCCTTGAAAAACCAAAAGAAATGTGCTCTGAGCCTTAGGCAGGCTGGAGGGCTGGTTCCGGCAGGGTCAAGTGTCCAGTCCCTGCTCCCCCGTTCTTCTTAATGTAAGGAGAAACTGGTGTTTGGGAACTATTTTTCTAAGGAAGTTGTTCTCAACCTTCTCCATACTGGGACCCGACCCACAGGTCCTGGTCCCATCTAGCCAGGGCACCCTCCCAGTAAACAATTTGGGGTGGGCAAGGAGGTCATAACTAGAGCTGGCTGAAATTCAGGGATTTGGGTATTTACAAAGTTAATTTCATTTTGATTTGGAAGGAAAGCAAATATGCTGAAATTTACTGGAACTGGAGATCCCTGAAAATGTCATTACAAAACAGCAAAATAGGATATGTCTGAGACAAAATGTGAAATAGCTGCCATGAAACTGACAAGAATGTCAATTTCATTGCTGGTAGCCTCCCTGCCCTGGAGCTGGGAGCCTAGCAGTAGCAAGAATCCTGCCTGCAGATGGGCTCCCAGGGCGGCTGCTGCTGCAGTGCGGAGAGCCAGTCAGCCTCCAGAATCCTGGCTCCAGCTGGGCACTTGCACACTACCTGCTATGTTGCAGGGAACCTGCCAGTCTCCAGCTGAATGTCTGAGGGCTCAGAGGCTCCCTGGGAGGGCTGTGGACCCTGGAACCTCAGTAAGTTCCCAATTTAAACCTGCCCGTGTATCGACAAAAGTTTCACTGACTCTATAATAGGTATGACAGAACATTTTGGTCCAGCGAATCAGCATTTGTCAATGAAACTGTTTCATCCAAAAACAATCAACCAGCTCTAGTCATAACACCCCGACACTTGGCGGTCACAACCCCTGGCCGAGGACCCCTGTTCTTAAGAGAAATAGACCAAGAATGAAGAACCTGCTAAGTTTGTTTGTTTAGAAAAGAAGGAGTCATTGGACAGGCTTAGGCTGGAGAAAGCTGGCGAGTGCTTGTGTGAGAGAGACCCTACCAGCAGGATTTTAACTGGTCGTTTAGTTCATTTTAAGTGGAAGAACTTACATTTATGTTAGTGTACAGAGATGAGAGAGAAGTTTGGCAAGAGGAACAACCAACCAAAACTTTGGGATCAAGAGTTCATAGATTTCTTGGTTGGGTTAGGTTTCTTTTGATTTTAAAGGAGAGGTTACTTAATTCTTTTGTACATAAACATGAATTTATCCATATCCAGAGTCTACTAACTGTCTGCAACAAACTGATGTTGCAAGAGTCTGTGGGGGAAGAAGTGGAGAATTCTCCATAAGTAACCACCACCGCAGTCCAGAATTCAGATGGTCGTTTCAGAGCTATACCAAGTCAGAGACTGATCTTTCAAGGCATAAGGATGGCCCAAATGGTTCCATCCTGGAAAGGTCTCTAGTCACTGAAGGCCCAATCTAATGTCTGTAGAAGTCATTTAAAACTGCCATTGACTTCATTAGGTGTTGGAATAGGCCCTAAAAATCCAAAATGTCCTTGAAATTCAAGCTAACAGTCTTTAGAATTTTAGTATAATTTAGATTTACCAAGATAATCGGGCCATCTTACTGGGGACACATTTCACCTCCTTCATTTACCGGCAACTCACCTTTCTTATTCTTCTGGTAGATGAGGAGTCCCAGCACCGTGAAGCTCAACCCCAGTACGAAGCCCCCAATTCCAATGAACATCTTGCGCTTGGCAGTGTCAGACTGTGCTACTGTCCAAAGAGGAGCACAGAGGATTAGGGCTCAGCCTGGACTCTGATTTCCCTCACAGTATCTTTGTTGTCTTACTGAAGTGTGTGAAGCAGTAGGTATGTGGGGCACTGTGTCCCCTTCTGGATGGCTGTTACATGGCTGTACCTGTTGCCTCCATTTCCCCCACCTTCCTTTGGCCTTCTCCAGCTGTAGGAGTGACCTGGCCTTCCAGCCAGACCACTATACAGAGTCCAGTCCCTGCGGGGGCTTCAGAGTCTCTTACTAAAGTCTAACAAACATGGAGACAACCAAACCTCCATCCCAGCTGGGCTCAGCAGGCCACGTCTTCCTCCCAGGCATGCCTTGAGTGCTACAGTCTTTTCCCCAGGCCCGCACCCCAGGTTCCTATAGCTCCAACAACCCCACTCTCCAGGGGCTGGCACACTCCTCCCCTCACTCAGGGGCAGCGGCCCTGCCTCCAGTCAGGCTTCCAGTTCACCTGGTCTGTTCAGCCTTCTTTCAGGCTGCTCCCCAGAGTGAGCCCAGACCAGCCTCCCTCAACTGGGCTCACCCAGCTCTTTATGTGGGTGGGTGGGGGAAGAGGGGAAGGAGAACCCAGCTGGACTTTATCTCCAATTAGGCCTACCTGAACAAATATAAGCAGGTGGGTTAATTGGCCTCTCGGGCCCATATTAACCCTTGCACAGCACGTATGGGGCACACATCCCATCACAGTCTGCTTCACGGCCAGCCTCTGGTCTTCTCCATAGAGCAAGGAGTGACCCCAAGGCATCCTCAGGGGTTTCCCCCAATGTCAGTTTCTTACCCCACTGCATGGTGATGGGTGTTTGCAGGCTGATGTGCTCCACTTGGCAGGTGTAGACATCTCCCAACCTGGGTTTCGTTTCCAGCATCACCTGGATCTGGAAAGTCCAGTCTCCATTATGTAGCAGCTCCCTGGATACAACTCCAGCTGTCTCCTCCTGCCCATTTTTGAACCACTTGGTCGCTATCTCGGAAGGATAAAACCCTGTCGCGGAGCAAACCAGCAAGCTGGGGCGGTGGGAAGACTCTGCTTTCAGGGTGGAAATTTTCACTCTGGGCTTAACTGTGTGTGTGAGAGAGACACACCTTGGCAAAGGGTCCAGACACAGAGCACACACCTTCTCCTGCTCTGTCCTATCAGAAATTGCTCCTTGCTGGGGCAGGGGTGGGAATGGGCCCAAAGGGGGGGCAGCTCAAGTCTCCACCATCTGGATTGCTCCTTGAAATCCACCTGTCTGCATCTCCTACAGCAGCCCTCACCCTGCAACACACCGCCATGACTGTACTCTACATGACACCCCTTCCAGCCACACAGGTCCCACCCGCATCACCATCTCCCAGGTGACGGATCCCCGTGGTACCTCAGTGCCTCCTGCAGAGAGCTTTGGTAGGGAACGGGTGGGCGGGTTTCACCCGCTGCCCTTAGTCCCAATCCCATGGGGTGCCCGCTGCCTGAGGGGGCTGGTAGGACAGGGAGGACAACTTTGTGGAGCTCTGGGGTCCTGGCCTGTCTGTGGGGCTCACACAAATTATTTCCTTCAGTATCAGGTTTTGGGAGAATTTCCCTCAAAACTGGAATTTGGGGCCTAATTCAAGCGGAGAGCAACCCTTTGTTATTAAAGATTCTGTCTTCTCCAGTCCCGTCCTCTGACTCCCGCGCTGCCCCCGCAAGTTCAAACCCAGCCCCACTGACGCTCAATTGCTGCCTGGTAGGGAGTGTGCAGAGGGAGGCAAATATAACACCACCAGATGGGGGGGCTGACCCAAAGTTCCCAGTTCCAATTTGGTCTCCTCCCCCTTCAGCTCACCTCGCCTATCCACAGTGATGTTCTTAAATCTCCTATGGTTATAACTGCAGAACTTCTCCACTGACGCCCACAAGTAGCTCAGCCACTCCAGCCTGTTCCAATACTCCGCGATTGGCCGACCCAGCTCCGTGCGGGCCACCGAGAAGCCCAAGTCACTGTCATAGTAACAGATCTCCTGCTGGCCCCAGATCAGTCTTTTCAGATACCTCACCCGCTGCGTGCCGTTAGTGTAGTGACACTCAGACTTCTGCTGCAGCAGGAAGTGCTCTGAGAGGAGAGAGGAGCAGGTCAGGAACCCACCTCCACCCACCTCTGCTGCAGCCTTTCCCCATCTTTGCACCCTCCCCTCTCACCTCCAGCTGCTAGTCCCTTGTGTTGATCCTATAAAAGAATCTCTGAGCCAGGCAGGGGGAAAACATTTGTGTTCCCCATCCCGAGAACCCAAAAGGGCTTTCCCCCCCAGCACTGGGGTCTCTGCTTACCTGGAGGGTCTGTGCAATGAGCTCTGTGAGTTCTCAGTGCTATCACCACTATTAGAGTCCCAGCCCAGCAATTCCTGGTGACCCCAGGGATTCCTCCAGGGGCCATTGCTGCTCAAGAGGGAGAAAGTTGATGGGGAGATCAAAGCTGAGAACAATAATGTCTCACTCCAGCGCTCGAAAGCGGAAGTTCTCTGCAAAGTCCTGACCACAAAAACTCAGGAAGTTGCCTAATACCCAGGGGATTGGGTGGCCCCCAGCCAATGCTGCAGACAGCCTCAGGACTGGGCCATATCATCGGTCACTAGGCAGCAATGGGGTCAGCTTCTCCTTTGCGGTAGAATCAACTTCCTAGAGCAAGACAGACCCAGAGTCCCCGCAGCAACCAGTGTCCCAGAGCACAGTCACAGCAGAACGGGCAGCACAGCACCTGGGATGCTGTGACTGTCGCCTCAGTCCTCTCTCTCCTGGGGCTGATGTCTCCATGCCCTCCCCATTCATGGCGCCCACGACAGAAGTGATCGCGGAGCACACTGGGCTGCAGGAGGGCAGGGGTGAAAGTCCTATTTGCTGGGACCAGTCCTGTCCATCCTGGCCACCTGTTCCACTGCGGGCTTGGAGCATGCCAGGCATCAGCATGGACCCCACAGGCGAAGGGGGATGAGAGGCAACTGGGGGCAGCATAGATACCCCTGCTTCAAAGCTCATAATCAGACAGGGAGGATGAGTGTCAGAGCAAGGAAAGGGCAGGGTAGTATCTGATGAGAAACAGTCAAATGAAAAAGAGTCCCATTCAATTACATCACATAATGGCAGACAGCTAAAAAGTGACATTTTAAGTGCTTATACAAATTCTAGAAGTCTAAATAGTAAGATGGGTGAACTTGAGTGCCTCGTATTAAATGAGGATATTGATATAACAGGAAACACAGAAATTTGGTGGAATGAAGATAATCAATGGGACACAGTAGTACCAGGGTACAAAATATATCAGAAGGACAGAACAGGTCGTGCTGGTGAGGGAATGGCAGTATATGTGAAAAAAAGTGTAGAGTCAAATGAAGTAAAAATCTTAAATGAACCAAACTGTACCATAGAATCTTTATGGATAGTAATTCCATGCTTGAATAAGAAGAATATAGCAGTAGGGATATACTACCGACCACCTGACCAGTATGGTGACAATGACTGTGAAATGCTCTTGGAGATTTGAGAGGCTATAAAAAAGAAAAAAATCAATAATAATGGGGGATTTCAACTATCCACAGATTGGCAGCTCAGGACGGGATGCAGAGATAAAGTTTCTTGACACCTTAAATGACTGCTTCTTGGAGCAGCTAGTCCTGGAACCCACAAGAGGAGAGGAAATTCTTGATTTAGTCCTAAATGGGGCACAGGATCTGGTCCAAGAGGGGAATATAGCTGAATTGCTTGGTAACAGTCACCATAATATAATTAAATTTAACATCCAGGGGGTGGCGGAGAATACCACAGCAATCCACCACGGTAGCATTTAATTTCAGAAAGGGGAACTACACAAAAATAAGGAGGTTAGTTAAACAGAAATTAAAAGGTACTGTGCCAAAAGTGAAATCCCTGCAAGCTGCATGGAAACTTTTTAAAGACACCATAAGAGAGGCTCAACTTAAATGTATACCCCAAATTAAAAAACATAGTAAGAGAACCAAAAAAGTGCCACTGTGGCTAAACAACAAAGTAAAAGAAGCAGTAGGAGGCAAAAAGGCATCCTTTAAAATGTGGAAGTTAAATCCTATTCAGGAAAATAGAAAGGAGCATAAACTCTGGCAAATGAAATGTAAAAATGTAATTAGGAAAGCCAAAAAAGAATTTGAAGAACAACTAGTCAAAGACTCAAAAAGTAATAACAAAAAAATCTAAGTACATCAGAAGCAGTAAGCCTGGTAAATAACCAGTGAGGCCACTGGACAATCGAGATGCTAAAGGAGCACTTAAGGACAAAAAGGCCATTGCGGAAACTAAATGAATTATTTGCACTGGTCTCCAGAGCTGAGGATTCCCAAACCTGAGCCATTCTTTTTAGGTGACAAATCTGAGGAACTGTCCCAGAGTGAGATGTCATTAGAGGAGGTTTTGGAACAAATTGATAAACTAAACAGTAATAAGTCACTAGGACCAGATGATATTCACCCAAGAATTCTGAAGGAACTCAAATGTAAAATTGCAGAACTACTAATTGTGGTATGTACCCTGTCATTTAAATCAGCTTCTGTACCAGATGAGTGGAGGATAGCTAATGTGACACCAATTTTTTAAAAAGGCTCCAGATGCGATCCTGGCAATTACAGGCCGGTAAGCTTAACTTCAGTACTGGGCAAACTGGTTAAACTTGAAACTATAGTAAAGAACACAATTATCAGCCACATAGATTAACACGATTTGCTGGGGAAGAGTCAACATGGTTTTTGTAAAGGGAAATCATGCCTCACTAATCTACTAGACTTCTTTGACAGGGTCAACAAGCATGTGGACAAGGATGACCCAGTGGATATAGTGTACTTGGATTTTCAGAAAGCCTTTGACAAGGTCCCTCACCATAGGCTCTTAAGCAAAGTAAACTGTCATGGGATAAGAGGGAAGGTCCTCTCATGGATCAGTAACTGGTTAAAAGATAGGGAAAAAAGGGTAGGGATAAATGGTCAGTTTTCAGAATGGAGAGAGCTAAATAGTGGTGTCCCTCAGGGGTCTGTACTGGGATCAGTACCGTTCAACATATTCATAAATGACCTGGAAAAAGGGGCAAACAGTGAGTTGGCAAAATTTGCAGACAATACAAAACTATTCAAGATAGTTAAGTCCAAAGCAGACTGTGAAGAGTTACAAAAGGATCTCACAAAACTGGGGGACTGAGCAACAAAATGGCAGATGAAATTCAATGTTGATATAGTCAAAATAATGCACATGGGAAATCATAATCCCAATTATACATATAAAATGATGGGGTCTAAATTAGTTGCTACCACTCAAGAAAGACATCTTTGAGTTATTGTGGATAGTTCTCTGAAAACATTCATTCAATGTGCAGTGGCAGTCAAAAAAGCAAACAGAATGTTGGGAATCATTAGGAAAGGGATAGATAATAAGACAGAAAATATCATGTTGCCTCTATATAAATCCATGGTACGCCCACATCTTGAATACTGCTTGCAGATGTGGTCGCCCCATCTCAAAAAAGATATATTGGAATTGGAAAAGGTACAGAAAAGGCCAACAAAAATGATTAGGGGTATGCAACAGCTTCCATTTGGGGAGAGATTAATAAATCTGGGATGTTTCAGCTTGAAAAAGGGACGACTAAGGAGGGATATGATAGAGGCTTATAAAATCACGACTGGTGTGGAGAAAGTAAATAAGGAAGTGTTATTTACTCCTTCTAATAACACAAAAACTAGGAAAACGAAAATAAGAAAGAAAAACTTGTAGCAACTGTCTATGGTTTGTTCAGAATTCTTGAGTCGTCTTCTTCTTGTTCTGCTTCTGCTGTCCATAGAGTTTTCTCTGTTGATTGTTTTCTGAAGAACAAACTGTAGATGTTGGGAGTTTCTGCTGAACTCTCCACTGTCAGTCTCGATCACAGATGATCTGGGCACTGAATTGTTTTTCTTTACAACAGCTGGGGCTGTTCGTCCCTTTTCTCCATCCAATTGACATGAACACAGTCACCTGGGTTCTAGACCTGGCAATTCTGAGTAAAATCTTTAGTAAAAGTGTTCATAAGCTTCTTTTAGCCTCTTTATCCTATTTGGCTACTCTCTTCATTTCTGGCCACCTTGGGGATAGATTCTTTCCCAAAGTTCAAACAGTAGTTCTGAGTTGTCTTCCCAACAGGAGTTGTGCTGAACTATATCCAGTAGCTACTGGTGGTGTTGATCTGTACCTCAGAAGCGTAAGGAATGGATCTTCCCACTGTAAGATTTTCTCAGCTGTTTGTATAGTTCTCTCAGCCTCTCCATTCACTGGTAATGGGTAATGTAGGCTGCTAGCAATATGATCAAAATAATATTTTGTTTGGAATGACTTAAATTCTGTTGCAGTGAATGTGGTTCGTTGTCCTTTATTAGTTGTTCTGGAATACTGAAGTGAGCAAAAGTGCACTTCAGTTTCTTGATAACACTGTGACAGGTTATATCATTTAAGTTATTTCTATATACCTGGAAAAATAGTCCAAGATGACCAGGTAATGATGTCTTCTGAATATGCATGAATCTGCAGCTAGTCTCTTCCAAGGACTGCCTGGTAGAAGTGTTGTTATTAAAGGTTCTTTGTGCTGTGTTGGTCTATTAATTCTGCAATATTCACATACAGATACTTTATTCTTTGTGTCCTTGCTGATGTACTGCCACCACATTGGCTAGCTGGTCCACTCATGGCATTTAGTTAATCATTAATGTCCTTCATTGATGAGACTTAAGATTTCTCCTCTCATTTCATTTGGAATTATGATGCCATTGTCTTTAACCATGAGTCCATTTGACTTGCTTAATTGTCCACACACTGCAAAATAGTCTCTTGTCAATTCCTTAGTGTCCTTTAGATACTTGGGCCAATCGCCCCTAATGTAACATAGAACTTCCTGAAGCCGCATGTGTGTCAAGGCTGCTTTTTGTAGCTGGAGTAGTCTCTTTTCTGACACTGGTCTCTATGTGTCGATAGCATCCACATACATCTTTACATCATCTTCGAGCTCACCGGTAATTGAGTGTCATGCTGGGTTCGGTGACAGTGTCTGCTACTACCATCTTTTTCCCCTGAATATATTTAGCAATTGGGTCTTTTCTGTTGATGAGGGTTGACATTATCCAGCATACAGTCATGACTGATGAACAGCTGCGTCCCCTCAGCTATGTAAGTTATTCACAGTTATAATGTATGAGCACCATGTCCAATCACTCATGAATTACACAGCAGAGCAACACCAGAAAATTCCCAGTCCCAGACTTTCCCCCAGAAATCTATGTCTTGTACTGCCCAGCTCTCTCCTGGACAATACAACCTCATATAAAATCCATCATTTTATTAAAAGAAAATGATATGCAGAAATCCTGTTAACTCAAATGGAGTTTCCTGAACACACTTGTTTAGATAGAACAATGAAACAAGTTGATTAACTACAAAAGGATAGATTTTAAGGGAATATAATAATGAGGCATAAAAGTCAGAATTAGTTACAAGAAAAATAAAAGTAAAATGCAACTAATGCCTAACTTAACAAACTAGAGTAGATTCAAAGCAAAGATCTCTCTCATCACATGTTTCAGCAGTCTTAGGGCAGTCCTACACTACACACTTGCATTGGCACCGCTGCATCAGTGCTGGTGCAGCACTTTTGGTGAAGATGCCCTCAAGCAACGAGAGAGAGCTCCCCCGTTAGCTTAATAACTTCACCTCCACGAGAGGCGGTAGCTATGTCAGCGAGAGAAGCTCTCCTGCCCACACAGGGCTGTCTACACATCGGTCGGTGTAACGACATTGCTCTGGGGTGTGGATTATTCATACCCGAGGGACGTAGTTCGACCAAAGGAATTTTGTAGAGTAGATCAGGGCTTACTGGCCGAACATCTTTAAGTCAGGATCTCTCCCCCCAGTCCAATGAGATGAGGTGACCCTTCCTCATCCCAGAGAAAGGTTCCCTGCTATCTGGGTGTGACGGGTTGGGGCCACAGAGACCTGCTTGGTGCTGCCACCTGGTGTGCCAAGGCTGCTTCTGCCCCTGCTTCCAGGCCTTTTCCAGCTTGGGACTCCCGAATCCTGTCTGTTTTGAGCCAGATTCCACTGATCTGCTGCAAGCACAGACCCAGGTCCGAACCAAGTCCACTCACCACTGTAAGGCCCCTGGAAGCGCTCTTGCCTTTGACACCCAGCTGCTCAACTCCAAGGAGGTTCAAACCCTTAATAAATCCGTTTTACCCTGTATAAAGCTTATACAGGGTAAACTCATAAATAGTTCGCTTTCTATTTCAAAGATAGAAAGGTATGCACACCTGTTCGCTTTCCCAAGGCACTAACTCGTACACAAGGAAACTTAATAAGTAAAAAGTGATTTTAATAAGTACAAAAAATAGGATTTAAGTGAGTTCAATTAGTGACAGACAGAATAAAGTGAATTACCGAATAAAATAAAAGAGAGCACGCAGTTCTATGTCTAATCACCCTGTGTACAGATAAACCCCTCACTAGGTCCAGTAAACAGGCTATCTTCCTTCTAGCCTGGGCCCAGCAATCACTCACCCCCCTAATGTCTTTGTCCTTTGTTCAGTCTCTTTCAGGTCTCCTTGGGGGGTGGAGAGCTTCTTCCTTTAGCCAGCTGAAGACCAAATGGAGGGGTTTCCTCGGGGTTTAAATAGATTTTCTCCTCTGGGTGGACACCCCTCCCTCTCCCTGTGTAGCATCCAGTTACCAAATGGAGTTGGGGTCACATGGACCAGTCACATGCACAACTCAGTTCCAGACCAGCCACATTCCTGGCAAAGTTTAGATGTGGATTGGTGACTGCAAGTTCTATTGTCTGTTAAGTGCTTCTTGATTGGGCACTTAACCTGCACATTCCTTTCTCAAGAAATACAACCGATATTCATAACTTCAACTACGACAATGATACATGCATACAAACAGGAGGAATAAATTCAGTAGGTCATAACTTTCACAGAGATATGTTACATGGCACATGTAGCATAAAACATATTCTAGTTACATATATACATTTATAAGCATCTCCCCATAAAGTTTTATGGGGAACACCGTCACACTGGGTTTTGTCCATTACTAGCCCATGTCTTGCTTTGGGCTGGATCCAACAAAAAGTGTCGGTGGAGAACCGTGTCTCATTCATTTCCAGCAGGAACAGAGGGATGTTCTAACCCTTGGGGGCCCAGGGAGATCGAGTCTCAAAACCACAAACAGGAAACCTTCCCAGCCCCTATGCAGATCTTGAGATGGGATTTTGACAATATTCCCTCAAAGCTCGGAATGTAGACTAGTGCAAAGTTGGAGCAATGCTTAATTAAAAGCAAAAATAATTCCTGCCCTCTCCTGCCTCTTCCCATTTGATTCTGCTGCTGCTTGGTCCCTCCCATTGCTCCTGCATTTCCCGGCCACATTATTGCTCATCTGCAAAGCAGAGAGATTGCGAATGGAGGGAAATCAGACTGTATGGTCCAGTGCCCCTCCCACCCCTACTCCCATGCATGGCAAGGCTCTCCTAAAACAGTGGTTCTCAACCAGGGGTACATACAGCCCTAGGATACTCAGAGATCTTCCAGGGGATACATCATACAGTCTGGATATCATCTTGATATTTCCCTAGTTTTACAATAGGCTACATAAAAAGCACTAGTGAAGTCAGTACAAACTAAAATTTCATACGACTTGTTTATACTTCTCTGTACAATATTTATATTCCAATTGATTTATTTTATAATTATATGGTAAAAATGAGAAACTCAGCACTTTTTCAGCAATAGTATGCTGGGACACTTTTTGTGTCTGATTTTGTAAGCAAGTGGTTTTTAAGTGGTATGAAACTTAAAAGTGGGGGTTTTTAAGTGGGGGTACACAAGACAAATCAGACTCCTGAAAGGGATACAGTAATCTGGAAAGTTTCAGAGCCACTTTCCTAGAGAAATGGGGCAATTTGGGCCAAGGCAGCTTGGTGTCAGCAGTAAGCAAATCTTGTTTGTCACAGACAATCTAACTAAATGCTGCCAGGTGGACAAAGGGAAGGGACCCTGCTCAGGGTTCTGGGTTCGTATTAAAACCAACTTTCTCTTAAGAAATTCAGCAGCTGGAAGTGGCTTTAATGCACTCATTCAGAGAAGCTACTAGAAGAGAGTTCACGTCTCCCAGTGTGTATAACTGACCAATCCCCTTCAAGAGTGTCAGTGGAGATCAGGGCCCAGATCCTCAGCTGGTATAAGTCAGCATAGCTCTGCTGAAGCCAATGGAGCTGTGCCCATTTGCACTGAGTGAAGAGCTGACTCAAGAGTCTGAAGTTCATGTTAATTCCTCACATTCTCCCGGTTTTTGACTATAGGCAGCTTCAGGCTTCTTGTGCATTGTACATAGGTTCTTATGTGCACTCAGCACTCTAGTATCTGAGCAAAAAAAAAAAAAAATCATCCAACTATTCACGGTTTAACCAGCAAAACTGTTAATAAGACCAAAGCCACAGTAATATTGCTGCCTCCTGACTCCGTGTCAGTGCTGAGCCAGCCTGACCCATGGCTGAGCTGAGGCAAAACTTCTACCTCATCATGAGGAGCGGATGAAGGATATGTCAGTAGGGCCCTTCCTGCCTTTCATCCAGGAGCATTGGAGAGACTACACAGGAACGGTCTTTGTGACAGCAGGACACAGGTGAGTAGCCTACAGACCCCTGGGGGACACCTCTATTTACCTCTCTCTGTTCTGAAAACGGACCATTTATCCCTACCCTTTTTTTCTTATCTTTTAACCAGTTACTGATCCATGAGAGGACTTTCCCTCCTATCCCATGACAGTTTACTTTGCTTAAGAGCCTATGGTGAGGGACCTTGTCAAAGGCTTTCTGAAAATCCAAGTACACTATATCCACTGGGTCATCCTTGTCCACATGCTTGTTGACCCCCGTCAAAGAAGTCTAGTAGATTAGCGAGGCATGATTTCCCTTTACAAAAACCATGTTGACTCTTCCCCAGCAAATCGTGTTCATCTATGTGGCTGATAATTGTGTTCTTTACTATAGTTTCAACCAAGTAATTGCCAGGATCACCTCTGGAGCCTTTTTAAAAAATTGGTGTCACATTAGCTATCCTCCAGTCATCTAGTACAGAAGCTGATTTAAATGATAAGTTACATACCACAGTTAGTAGTTCTGCAATTTCATATTTGAGTTCCTTTATAAGTCTTGGGTGAATACCATCTGGTCCTGGTGACTTATTACTGTTTAATATATCAATTTGTTCCAAAAATTTGTTCATTGCCTATATCTCTCCCAGAAAATTCAGTGGAGTTGTAGAACTGACCTCTTAGGGAAGTTGGTTGGGCCAGATCATGGGACTGGCTATACCGGAATACTACACCTTCCCCAGACTGATTCCCCTGCCCCAGATTCCTATTTCCTCAGGTTGGTCTTTCAAGAGAAACTCAAAGCCCTAAGTTCACCTGGGCCTTCTGTTGCATGTGGGGACATCAGCTATTTGGGGGCAAATTAAGGGGGGGGGGCTGTAAAGCAGCCTAAGATGTTTGAGGGAGACGAGGCACTTAGTGTGAGTGAAGGCATCACAAGAGAAACAGCAAACCATCAAAGCTGGACAGATTAAAAGCTTTTCTCCTCCCCTTTCTCAGAGCCCAAGGGGGCTTTTTTCCCAGTGCTGGGGACTCTGCTCACCAGCTCTTTTCTCACCTGGAGGGTCTGTGCAATGAGGCATGTGGTTTCTCAGCACATGATCAGTAACTCTGTTAGAGGTCCAGCTCAGCAGCTACCAGCCCCAAAAGCCACTGCAGCTCAGAAGGGGAAGAACACAGGAAAAGCGAGGCCAAGACGACCAATGTCACACTGGGAATCCCCCCAGAACGAGAACTTCTTTGCAAAACTCTGAGGAAGAAGTTTCTGTAGAGGGAAGTACAAACTGGGCCAAACAAGTAGCCACGCAGGTGGGACACAAGAGGAGTTTGTGTTAATTTAACCCTCTTTGTCCCACTCCTGCCTCTTACCAGCACTTGGCCCCTTGAGAGCTTCCTTTCATCCCACGGGATTCAGAGCAGTGTACAGGGGTAGAGAGTCAAAAACTGTTATCGCCAGTGTCTAGAATGGGCAAGGAAGGCCCAGAGATGGGGTCTTGGTGTGCAAAGCATGCACAAGGATTAGTGGCTGAGCAAGAACAGAGCCCAGGGGTCCTGTCTCCTAGTCCTACCTACGCTAACCACTAGCTGGTACTTCCCTGCCACAGCTGGGAATAAGACACAGGAGTCCTGACTCCTGTCCTGCTCCAATAAGACCTCTCACCTCCGCCTGGGCTGGGCCCCAGGAGTCCTGAGCCCCGCCCGGGCTCTGGGACCCAGGAGTCCTGAACCCCACCCGGGCTCTGGGACCGGGACCTAGGAGTCCTGAGCCCCGCGCGGGCTCTGGGACCCAGGAGTCCTGAACCCCGCCCGGGCTCTGGGACCGGGACCCAGGAGTCCTGAGCCTCGCTCCCTCCCAAGCCCGAGAGGCGCCGTCGCTTGAAAACCCGAACCCCCCGTCATTATTTTATCCCCTTCGTATTACATATAATTTGCATATAAAGTAGCTAATTAGTATAATACGTCTCCTCTCGGCAATACGTCACCCGACCCCGCTCTGCCCAAAGCTAAACCCACCCCCGCCTCTGGCCCTTGCACCGGCCCAGCGCTGCGCCACCCCCAGCTCCGGCGTCTCGACGGGAGGCGGCCCGCCACCCACAACCCGGCCAATGAGCCGCGAACTACACTTCCCAGAACACCTTGCGCCTACAGGAGGGACTTCCGGACATCGCCCCGCCTCCTGATAGGCTCATCTTGGCCTCTTGCGGCGACCTTGGCTACGAGGGGGGTCACGTGCGTGTGACGCGGGGGATGCCGCCGCCTGTTTGGTCTGGTCTCACGTGGGTACATCGGTCCGGGACCGGAGCCTTCACCCCCGCTCCCTCCTCCTCTTCCTCCGGGCAGAGCTGCTGCTGCTTCGGCCTGGGCCGGGCACTGGCCTCCTGGAGCCGCGGTGCAGGGCCCGCCTCGAGATAGTGGGAGCTGGCCTAGGAGCCCTCTGGAGATAGGGCGGCTGGGCCTGGGGCGGCTAGGCTTGGGGGTGGGGCAAGGGGCGGCTGGGCCTGGGGGGTGGGTCAGGGGGCGGCTGGGCCTGGGGCGGCTAGGCTTGGGGGGTGGGTCAGGGGGCGGCTGGGCCTGGGGGGTGGGTCAGGGGGCGGCTGGGCCTGGGGCGGCTAGGCTTGCGGGTGGGGCAAGGGGCGGCTGGGCCTGGGGGGTGGGGCAAGGGGCGGCTAGGCTTGGGGGGTGGGGCAGGGGCTGGTGGGGTATCTGAGAACAAGGCAGCCGAGGCTGAGTGGAGTCTCTTCACATTACCAGGAGGGGCGGCTGTAGGGGGGTTGGAGGACACGATAGGCTGCATGTGAAGACAGCAGTGGGAGTGGCATCTGGAGGCAGGAGGGGCATATCGTATGAGGACAAGGTAGCGGAGTCTGAGTGGGGTCTTGGCTGTTAGCAGGGGGGCAGGTGCAGAAGGCCTTTAGCAATGTTTGGGGCCCGGTGTCTGCTCCTGGCTCTTCGCCGTTGTTCCTCTGCTCCTTGTCCCAAGCACACGCAGGCTGCAAGACTGAGGGTCTGTGAGGCGCTCGAGGCCCAGGAGGTGGCTGGTGATATTAAAGTCCAGGTGGGTGGGGGTTTTATGTTGTTAATTCACTTAGTCATTTCTATGAAGTTCTTACTATTACTCCTCTAGTTCAGCCCTTTCTGAAGATCAACTTCTTGCAGAGGCTTCTCCAGAGTAGCTGGATGGGCTCTACGGCTGCCTACCCTCTTTGAAATGAAGATGTAAATTCCAGCTTGGAGGAGACATACCCATGCTAGTTCTGATCTCGCTATTGCACTAAAAATTGTGGTGAGGCAATGGCAGGAGGGTCTTTGAGTGATGCCCCAATAAGCCCATAACACACACTCACATTCTGCCTTTGCCCGATATGGAACAGAAGCGTCCTATACTTATCCTGCTTCACAAATTGAACACCATATCTACTACATTTTACAAGACCTTGAACTTAGACACTCAATACCATCAAACACTCTACTTTTGCTTCCCCTTAATTAAACTTCCATGCCACACTCATCTCCACTGCACTGCTGACGATCCCTGGGCTCTTCTAATGACACAGCCTATACAACACAGCAATGAAATGAGATATACTAGATCTCCCATAGAAGCGACAAAGGGTCCTGTGGCACCTTATAGACTAACAGAGGTATTGAAGCATAAGCTTCACGAAAGCTTATGCTTCAATACCTCTGTTAGTCTATAAGATGCCACAGGACCCTTTGTCGCTTCTGCAGATCCACACTAACATGGCTACCCCTCTGATACTAGATCTCCCATGGTTCTTATGGATGTTTTTCCTTTAATCACACATACAGGCCTCAGAAAGAGGAGCTCACGCACACCCCCAGAGGGCCACACTCTCCCAGATCACCTTATATCACAATTACAGCTCTTGTAAGCTGCTCTATCTTATTCCTTTGCCACTCAGTACAGCCACACCTCACACAGTGAATGCAGCTGGAGTGCATGAAGATAATTTTTAGTGACTATTGCCAGCTCCAGGGGGACAGAATCTAGGTTTCATGGGCATTTACCGTAACTCTGTATTTCCTTGTTTTCACAAATGTGAGTTTTGCTGAACTGGACATTCTGGAAGGGCGTACGTTCTCACCAGGCAACTTTAACTCTGCGCTAACAAAGGTTTTGTCAATTTTTTAAATTTAAGTCTAGCTAGAGAACTTTGTTTTGATTTGAAAACCACCCAAAACAGTGAAACATTTCTATTAATTCTGCATTTGTAGAGTGCCTAGCACAATGAGTCCTAGTCCATGACTAGGTGCTGTGATCATACAGATAATAGTAATATTAATTGGTTTTGATTTTTTTCCCTTAAACAAAGCCTACATTCTGGACCAAATCTTGACATTGGCTTTTTTATTAAGGCAGTACATATGCACCGTAGGTATGAACAAATAGCCAGTTAGGAAACAGATTTCAGTTTCAAGCTTCCTGCAGATAGTTGTACATAGCAGTGAAGAAAAACAGTACGTGAGAATTACCATGACACTGCCCTTTGAAGGAATGGTGTTCTGATTGTCTCTGTTGTTGCAATAAGGAGTGTTTACAAGGGACATAATTAATAATGATATAGCATTTATGGAATGCTTTTCATCTTCAAAGTCTGTCACTGACTTTAATCTTCCCAGCTCTGTGGAGACTCAGGTGAATCCCTATTATGCTGAGGTGAAATGTTGGTGCTTCTGCCTCAGGATCTACTCCTCCTTACTTTGAAGTCTATAGTAAAGTCTATAGTAAAGCTACCACTGATTTCATTGGAATCAGGATTGAGCCCTCAGGGAATCTTTCCATTGACTCCAGTGGGAGTTGGATCAGGCTCGAAATGACTTGCTCAGTGTCAGTTGGGTCCTGCATATAACTAGATTGAGTTCAAACCAGGCAACCACCAACTTTTATTTTCTTCTTCCTCCAGGGCTGGGTTCGTTCTGTCCGGTCCCAGAAAGAGGTTTTGTTCCTGCACATAAACGATGGCAGTTCTTTGGAAAGCCTCCAAATTGTAGCTGACCCAAGTTTGGAAAATAGGTTTGCTGATTTTACATATTTAAAAAAATGTCTGTGCAGTTTCTTGTTTGGAAAGGGTTGATGACATGGTTGTAGGGCTCAACTCCACCGTCTCTTAGACTAAGGACATCGATTCCCAGGCCTGATGTCTCACCTCCTGTGGTAGTAGGGATGTGAGTGCTGTAGGGGCAGTACATTCAGCAGTTGCTGAGAGTGTTGCACTTGGTGTCCTTCAATAGCTGTCAGTTAAGGAGCTGGGTTAACTGGTTCTGAAGGGAGTAGGAAGTAGGGGGCACTTTTAAATGGAAATTTTGTCTCCATTGAAATCAGTGTCAAAATTCATATTGATTCATTGGGGCCAGGTTTCATAGTGCTTTCTCCAAGGGTTAGCTTTTCCCACTGGCTTATTCTTCCTATGTAAGTCAGGCTGTACCTTACCAGAAGCTAGGGTTGCCATGTTAGCCTTTCCTCAACCAGCTCTCTTCTGTAGGCTCCTTAGTCTTTTCCTGCCTTTTGTGCCAGATGCAGTCAGTGTTTCTAGCTGAGGCTCCACTTTTGCAGGCTCAGCACAAGAGAGAGCATGGAGGGGCTGGCAAACTTTGAGGCCTTTCTTTATGAACAGACATTGGGGCTCATCTTGGATCAATAGCGAGCTTGCTTCTAATAAAAATAAACATTTAGCTTCATTAATTTTCAGCTACAGAAGAAGATCCTGTGCAATTTATTTCTTGTAAGATAGACAGCTTGGTGGTTTATGCATCAAATAATTTAAAATATCCAGACTCTTGGAATCAGGGTTTTTACACTCATTCCCTCCCTCTCCCTCCATGGGGGATATATTGAGTCCCATGTGAATAAAATATAGCAATCAAATTGTAACAAGCTGCGTATTTGTGATAATAGATACTGTTATCTTGATCTAAATTGTAAAGCTTGATCTAAATTAACCCATATAAGTCAGCATGAGTCCCTTGAATTCAATGGGCTTTATGTCAGGCCCATAGTGATACATTGTTGTTGATGTTTTTTCAGAGATCTGACTTTTGGAAGCGCGGTAGAGGTGCAAGGGAAACTGGTAAAAAGTCTTCATAGGATGCAAAATGTGGAATTGAAAGCTGAAAATATTCGTGTGGTAGGACCCTGTGATACTCTGGTATGTTATTGCACTTAACAGTCAAGCTCACAGGATGTCTTTTGGAAAATGACTAATTTCAAAATATTCCCGTTTCTGATGGAGCACATTTCAAACTGTATTTCCTGCTATTTTTTCTAAAGATGTCTCTATTTTTAATGTTTTTAAGGTGTTTTCTACTCTCCCATTGATGTGGACAAGGGCCTTTGCATTAAGGGAGAAACTGACTAGTAGACTGGGCATAGGGAGGAAACTGTGAAACTAACTGGATACTAAGGACTGGATTTGCTAAAGAATTGCAGGCCAGATTTCCCAACTGCTCAGCACTCACAATTGGAACCAGATCTCCAAAAGTGCTCTTCTGCCACCGTGAAACTTACGGCAAGATGTCAGAAAGTGATTGGCAACCACTGTGCTGGGCTCTTGAAAATCTAGCCACTTACTTTGGCACTGAGTCCTGTTGAAATTCTAATTCTATATAGGTGCTTATATGGGCACCATCACTGTAGTATCTGAGCATTTTCCAAAAGTGATCAACATCTGTCCCTTGTGGTTCATTCTCTTTCTGGCTGTCTTTGTAAAACCCACAACGTAAACAGGAAAAAATAATAACAAAAAGTATTAATTTGCCTCTGACTTGTATCACTTATTGAACTTTAATGGGCAGTGATGATTTTTCATGGATATCAGTAAAATTATTCTAACTGCAGGTTCTCAGGGTTGGTTTTTTCCTGTCCTTTCTTTAGACGTTCCCTTTTAAACCAAGAGAGAGGCAACCTCTGGAATACAGCCGGCAGTTCCCTCACTTACGATGCAGGACCAACGCACTGAGCTCCCTGCTGAGGGTACGCAGTGAAGCTACTGCAGCGATCCACTCATTTTTCAAGGTGCTCTGCTTCTTCACTTGATCTTGTTGCTGTGTTTTCACATATACAAATGATGGTGCCACTTAACACTCCTGCCTTCCCATTGCAGTTATGTAATGGGTGACAGTGGGAGACATGGAATTGGGTCTCTGAGGTTCTATTCCTAGTTCTGGCACTGACTTAGGGCCGGCCTGCACTGGGAATTTACATCAGTATAGCTGCGTCTGTCAGTGGTGTGAAAAATCCACACCCCTGCGTGGTGTACTGATGCTCACCTAACCCCTACACTTCCCAGCTGCAGTGTAGACATACCTTTAGTATCCTAGATTCTATGTTTTGTGGGCAGAGGCCTGAAGTGTTACTACTATTCTCCCTCTTTCTCCCCCACATACTTTGACCCCTGAGGTCGTGAAAATCATTTCAGGTTGAATGAAATGTTTTGATTTTGAGCATTTTCTAGGCTTTTTAAATAAAATAAATTATTTTAAATCTCCAGGCCCTGTTATCACCCAACACGACAGCAGGTGGGGCCACACACCCAAATGAGCTACCTGAGTGCTTTACCTAAGCCACTCAAGGACAAACAGGAGATAACAACCAATTTCCCAGCTCCCCAGCCTTGCACCCTTGCTGGAGTATAAACCCAGAATTATACTGTTGCACTGTACAAGGATCTGTACAATACAAGCTCATTAATATAGTTTGCTTTCCCCTCAATGTGGGAAAGATATGCACAACAAGCCAGTGTTAACCAAACTGAGATTTTCCCAGACATTTTACTTAGACACACTGGTTAAGATAAAATAAAACAAGTTCATTAACTACAGAAAGATTTTAAGTGATAGCAAACAGATCAAAGCAGATTACCTAGCAAATAAACAAAAACACAAACTGAGCCTAATGTACTAGATAGATAGGATTCGAATTAGCAATTTCTCATCCTGCCTGATGATACGAGCAGTCCACCAAATGTTCATATCCAGGCTAGAAATCCCTTTAGCCTGGGACCAGCACTTCCCCCAGTTCAGTCTTTGTTCCTCGGGTGTTTTCTTGTGTGGGGAGTGAGACCCTGAGATGTCACTCCCCACCTTATATAATTTTTACTTATCCCAGCCCAGTTTGTGGAAAAATACAGGTACCAATATGGAGTTCAGTGTCATTTGGTCCGGTTGAATGCCTTGCTGAGTCATAGCAGCCATTACTCATAAGATGACTGCAAAGTTCACAGGAAGGCTCACCACATGGGGGGATAAACTTCTCCTAAGGCAGGGATCTCAAACTCAAATCACCATGAGGGCCACATGAGAACTAGTAAATTGGCCTGAGGGCCGCATCACTGAAACCTTTTCATACAGTGATACAAAAGTATAGTCAAAAATGAAAAAAATGAAGAGTAATAGAGTATTCTATTAAAAGTCAATGTATTAACTTTTTAAAAACTGTCATGCAAAGAGGGGGTTTAATAAAATATAAACACTCAGTAATGTTTGGTGCTTGGCTGCCAGTGGAGTCGGCGCCTGTGGCGGGCCGCATGTGGCCCGGGGGCCGCGTGTTTGAAACCCCTGCTCTAAGGCCTGTTGTTTCCCTTAATGGCCCATTACCTTGAAGAGGCCCTTCACAACTACCTGTCTAGACTGGAAGCCTCTTGCTTAGTGGGTGTCACCCAGTGTAACCACATTTGAAATACAGATATATAGTCAATATTCATAACTTCAGATACAAAAATGATACATGCATTACAAATATAATCATATTCAGCAAATCATAACTTTTCTAATGACCCCTCACATGACATAATGATGTCATAAAATATAATAAGCATACCACTATGATGAATATGGGGTGCAGTGTCACAGTAGACACATCCAATAACTGTATCAGGACAGATAGAAATTGACATGTGCAGGAGAACTCAGGCCATTTAAAAACTAACTCTTAACAAATACCAGTGGCTTCCAGTTATTATTGCCTTGCATTGTATGTAGGACCTTTTGTGTCGATATCTGTCCTGACTGTAGAAAACTGGAATAAGATTCAGGAAATAAATCAGTAGGTCCATGCAAAGAGCAGCTAATACAGAGTAAAGAGCAGCCATTTCAGTCTCTGAGATACTGCTTCCTTTTACAGCTCTACCATGTTACTTCATTATGTTCCCTTTGAGCTGGGATTCCCCCGTGGAACAGCAGCATTCAAAGCTAATAGTCGGATTTCTAAACACAATGTTAATAAAGAACCCATTTTCCCTTTGTAGTAATGGATTGTTCCACCTTAGCTGTCAGTGCAGTTTCAATTGGATATAAAAAAAATATATATACTGTTCTTCACTTCCTAACGTAAACTTCTATTGTAGTTGTGGGTGCTCAGCACCTCTGAAAATGAAGCCCCTGTTCTCCCAGCTTGGATACCCAGAAACTTAGGCACCTACATTTGGTGGTTGCTTCATTGGAAGCATGGCCATTAGTGACGTGACCTAGCACGTACAAACAGTGGCAATGTTGGGGTTAGAATTTGTCAGCTCCTGACTGCCAATCCTAAACTCAGACCACAACTCCTACTTTGTTAGTGGGGAAAAACGGGTAGGGAGTCCTCTGGAGCCCTTGAGTGCTGCTCCCTTAGCTCTTGCTACCTCTGCCTGTAAAGCTCTGTCTTAAAATGAGCCTCCCTCTAGGATCCATACAATATGTTTCCTTGGAGCCAACTAGAGAGATTCAGGAAGGATTCCCCCCACCCCCGCCCAACCATTCTGTTTTGTTTATCTCCTTCCTCTCAAGCAGGGTTGGCCCAAACTGGAAATGGGAGACTGGATGGGGAGGGCCAGGCCTCTGAGGGGGCACCGAATGTTCTCTCTTTCAGGTGCTTGGCTGGTTGGTTCTTGCTCACATGCTCAGTGTCTAACTCATCACCATATGTGGGGTCAGGAAGGAATTTTCCCCAGCTCAGATTAGCAATGATCTGGGGGGTGGGGAGGGGGTTCACCTTCCTTTCCAAGATGTGGGTCACTTGCCAGGATTATCTGGATATATCTCACTTAATCATTTCCCTCCCATTGCAGGTGCCTCAGACCTCGATCCCTCCTGTTCTCTGCCTGCGGCACATTATGGTCTAGTCTCCTGTGGGCTGTCATACGTTGGTCTCATTTCAGTTGTTGGGTGTGTGCGGGTGGCCTGTGGTCTACGTGAGATCTAGTTAACCCAGGGGCTCTCAAACTGGGGGTCGGGACCCCTCAGGGTTGCAAGGTTATTATATGGGGGATCGCGAGCTGTCATCCTCCACCCCAAGCCCTGCTTTGCCTCCAGCATTTATAATGGTGTAAAGTATATAAAAAAGTGTTTTTAATTTATAAGGAGGGTCACATTCAGAGGTTTGCTATGTGAAAGGGGTCACCAGTAAAAACGTTTGAAAGCCACTGGGTTAACCCTTCTGACTTAACTCTGTGACTTGAGTTAAAACTACATGCCAAGCACTCTACCTCCAAAACTCGACTTGTGGATTATTAGGCAGTTTACTGTCATAAAAGGATGAGTCAGACCTCCTGTAATTTGACGTTCTAGTTCCAGAGAGCCTTGGTATTTCAAATCTGATACTTAGAGGACTAAGCCAAGCTTAGTCCTCTCAAGAGAGTACTGTGCAATATCATATGGATTTTAGGATTGCTTTAAGATAGAAATATTGTGCCAGTTAAAGGTACTGTTAATTTCTGTATTGTACCAGCTGCTTATAGATAAGACTGAATTTTTGTCTCAGATATTTTTAGTGAAAGTCAGGAACAGGTCACAGGCTTCCGTAATTTTTGTTTGTTGCCTGTGACTTGTCTTACTTTCGCTAAAATTATCCCTGACAAAATGGGGAGTCGGGTTCAGCACCCACTCTTGCTGGGGCTCTCAGGTCCCCCGTTGCCGTGGGGAGTGGGAGCTCCGGGGTCCCCCTGCCCACAGGGGCTGAGCTGCTACGGGGTCCCCTTGGCTCCCCGGGGTAGCCGGTAGCTCAGGGTGGTCCACTACCACGGCTGGGAGCTGCAGGGGGTCCCCCTGTTGTGGCTGGGAAGCTGCAGGGTCCCCCCACTGGGATGGGGCCTGGGAACTGCGGAGGGTGGGGAGGGGCGGCTGGCTGGTAGCTCCAGCCCCAGGCAGAAAATGTCACGGAGGTCAAAGGAATTCACGGATTCCGTGACTTCTAAGACATATTCGTAGCCTTACTTATAGATAAACAGACTTGATTAAGAAAAAGACCAGGTAGGTGAGGTTATATCTTTGATTGGACTGACTTCTGATGGTGGACGGTACAAGCTTTTGAGCTATACAGAGCTCTTCTTCCACCAGCAAAAGTTGGTCCAATAAAATATTACCTCGCCTACCTTGTCTCTCATATCCTGGGACCAACAGGACTACATAATCACTTAATTAAGAAAAGTCAGTACTAGTGTTTGCCCACTAGATGGCAATACCCACAATCGTTTGACTTCAGATGGGTGCAAAAGACATGGCTGGATGTTGAAGAACATCTTATCCTGAAGCAGGTTTTAAAGAGCAATAGGAAAATGCTGTTAGAATTACTAATAAGCATGAAATTCAGATAAGATGTGTAGATCTTACTGCTACTAAAGGAAATACCTCGCCTGTAGTTATTTTCAATATTGTGATATTTTTCATGTGGAGTTCTTCTGCTTAATGTCTTATATATTTTGAAGCTAGATGCTTAATGATACTTGAATGGATTTTTGAAGGGACAGTGAATGCAAGGTCAAAGTTGGTCACAGACTTACATGTTTGTAAAAATAAGCTTTTGCAAATGCTAAGACCAACAAGAACGTGTCTTATTTATTTTATTTCTTTATGATCCAGTGGAAATTACCTTTTTTAAAAAAAAAAAAAGAATCCAAATCTCCCCATGTAGTACTTGCAATCCAAACATTGCAGCATTGTGCACAAGAACTGGAAAAAATGAAACTAACTAGTCTGTTTTCGTTGTGCAGAACTGAAAACTAAAAAGAGCATAAAGCTAAAATGTAAACAGTAGTTCTTTAACTATATCATGTAGTAGGCCAAGCTTCTTTTCATTATTTTAAAATGCTCTTATCCCAAGGACTTTTTCACTTTACAGTGCCTGATTAATGCTAGAATTTTTGCTTTGGATGTTTAAGGCTAGAAACCCACCTTTAACTTTACCCTTGGATAGCTCAATACCTATGAGATATGAATACCTCTCCTAGCCTTAAGAACCCTATGCTCCTAGACACAGTGGGTATGTCTACCCTGCAATTAGACACCTACAGTTGGCACGTGCAAGCTGACTTGGGTTCATGGTGCTCGGGCTGTGGGGCTGTTTAACTGTTGGTGTAAATGTCCAGGCTCAGGCTGCGATGGGGGAGGGTCCCAGAGCTTGGACTGCTGCCCGAGCTGGAATGTTTGCACCTTAATTAAACAGCCCCACAGCCTGAGTCCCACAAGCCCAAATCAGCTGATGTGGGCCAGCCACAGGTGTCTAATTGCAGTGTAGACCTACCCAGTGAAGAGTGTGCCGCATGAATATCTCCTCTGAGCTCTGAACTCCCCTGCTGCTGTGGATTCATGGCAGAGCCACTAATGTTACCATAATATTTTTTGTGGTTTGATAATGGAAACTGTGCTAAGTCTCTTAAGGAGGGGACTGTGGTTCTGGGCACCCCTCTGATGAGCCCTACTTCTCAGGCACTTCCTAAACCAGGGAGGAAGTCTGCTAATGTGAAATGCACTCTACTGCCAGCTTAATGGGTGGTTGCTGCCATAAATTACATTGGACTTTAGAAACTCTACTCCCTACCTGTTACTTTAAATGTCTTCCTGTAAAATGTATTGTACGCCAGCCCTGAACTTTTCGAATTCACGTGCCCCTGCCTTCCCCAAATTCGTTGGTTCGGAGAGCCCCAATTCGCTGACATTTAGGGTAGGCTGCAAATCCCATTTATTTTCCCAGACTTTTGTGCAGGAGGAGGGATGTGCTGGGGGATGGGATTTATGACTGGAGGAGTGGGTATTCTGCTCCCTGTTTCAAGGAGGTTGCTGTGTGTGTTTGTATTTTGAAAGGCCCCCTAGAGCCCTGCAGAGGTGCACTCATAGGGTTTTGCATATGTAAATAATGTGGAGCTGACATTTATTTATATTATTGTTGTGTCAAGAGACCTAACCACAGTTGGGCTGCTTTGTGCTAGGAGCTGTACAGGAAGAGTGGCCCCTTCTGCTTACTGTCTAAATTTGAAAATAAGAAAGAAAAACTTGTAGCACCTTAGAGACTAACAAATTTATTTCAGCATAAGCTTTCGTGGGTTAATACCCACTTCATCGGATGCATGGAATGAAACATACAGTAGACAGAACTGTCTAAATTTGCTCTTTCCATAGTCTCATTTGCCTGAGTGGCCTTTATTTCTCTCTCGGGTTTTCAGATGTAAATACTTGTTTCCTATAGAGATTTTGGCACTGTGGACTAGTAAGTTATGGAGCTCTCTATTCACATAGTAGAATTGTTGTGGTTATGAGCCCTCTGTGGGATTTGTTCTATAGTGCAAACACATGAAGAATCAGGCACTAAATTTGCATCCTCCAGAAATCCAACTAGTGTTTAGCACATGCCATGGTATCTCTCACGTAATGTAGCAGCTATTCTAAAATGTTACACATGTTGTCTTTGGTCCTGAGCTGATAGATGAATCCTGACTTGCGCGTGTTGGAATCTTCTTTGGATTTGACACGTAATATCCTTGGACTGGCAACTTTCAATCTGCTCTCTGTTTCAGGATAATGGCTATGTACACGTTCATACCCCTATTATTACGTCAAACGACTGCGAAGGTGCGGGGGAGCTCTTTCATGTCAGGGTAAGTTGTACTTACAAAAGAACTTTGTAATTACTGGGTGTTAAAGGGACAGTTTTGTATACCCTGTTTTTTTATGTACTTCTCTGAGATTTGTTTTTGTAACCTACAACTGTTCCTTGTGATACTTAGTGATGATTCTAACTGAAATACATTAAACAGCTGTTTTAATCCCTTTCACTTTTAGTCTGTACTTTCCCCAGCACCTTCTGTATTGATCAATTTCTCTATCCTGAGTTGTGTGGAAAAACTTAGAGAAATGGGGAGGGGTGGGGGTCAAACATCTTAATAACCAGGAAAATGTGGTTGTAAAATAAAAAAATGGGAGGAGGCCTCTGGGTCAGGCATAGTTGAACTCCTGTGAAACTAACTAGACTTCATTAATCGGCTCCTGCTATAAACCACAGAATGACTCCTATTTTTCCCCACCAGCTTCTTATTTCTTGCCACCTCTCCCGTTTCTTTTTGTCCCTTCCTAAAAGCTGCCCATGCTGTAATTATTGGCCATTTTCTTCAATGTTACAAAATAAAGTTCAGTGCTTTAAATTGTCATTCTGTTGACTTCAGCACTTGTAGAAATCATTCTCATCTCCCATCAAAAACTCCTGTGTGCATTTCAGAGCAACCCTAACTAAATTGCAGTATTCCCCAAATTTGCAGAAACATCCCCCACCCCCCCCCACACACAAAATTGTGTGCACTCCCATAAGCCCCTTTACCTTTCACAAAAGAAAATATATTCTTTGGCCACAAAATGATTGCATCTACTCACACTTATTAGCCACAGCTTGCTAGTGAATCATCTCTAAGCAAAAAATTGTTGCGGTAGCGTGCAGTTACCTGCTGCAGTGTCACGTCTACAGCTCCTCATATCTCATTAATCTGCTGGTCAGAAACCTCCACTCCTGGTTCTTCAGGATTGAAAAACCTGCCCTGCCCCACCGACAACACCCTCACAGACCAGTCCACAGCAACATGTGTACCCCAGCTTTCTACTTACTCTTGATAGTACAGCCCAGCTAGACTGCTCCTGGCTAATGGAAATATCTTAGTGCTACCCCAGTGTGCTCCTGGCTGTTACATGCAAATTAAGATGTGGAAACAAGTGACGTTTGACAGTAAACGGATTATACAATTTTCAGTCCTACAGCGTATCTCTGTTTAGACTTCTGCATGAACTATATCTACCTGTTAAAGGGTTCTTCTCACTGCAAGTGCGCCTCCTTGTGGATGGGTCTGGGAATTAGCTCTTGCCCTGTCTGGTGCTCCTTTCCATCGCTTGCTTGCACCGTGTCTCTCTTCTCCCCCCCCCCCCCCCCCCCCCCCCCGGGACTTGGGGTGCTTCCTTTTCATGACTCGGCCCTCCAGCCAGGTCACTGTATAGTCATCCCCTGCTAGGGTAACAAAATCCCACTGGACTAGCTGTCCAGACTCTGCCTCAGATGGTCTTCAGTTCCACGTCCCTGTGCCACTTTTCTGGCGGCTGGTAGGGGAACCCAGGTCCTCCCTCTACACTGGGTTCCAGCCCAGGGACCCTGTAACCAGCAGCCATGGTTTGCACATTGCCATTCCTTCCTGCTGTTTCCTTAGGCTTCTTCCGACCCCACGTTCTCAGGTGTTCTTCCCCACAACTTCTCTGTGTTGACCCTTTATTCAGCAGCTAGAATTCTCCCCCCTGGGTTTCCAACTCATCCCCTTGCTGCTCCCAGAGAATGACTGCACATGCCCTCACTGCCGCCCTCTTCTGCACTCAACTTCCTGGCTTTATGCTGACCAGCCTGCTCCTGGAATTCATGATCAGTTAAGCCAGGCTCTCCCTCCAGGTGCACCCAGATAACATAATTGGCCTCTCAGTCCTTCAGGGCCTGTGTGGGGTACACACCCCATCACACCACCCCAAAGCTTTACAGAATGAAATGATGTAGGACTGCAGTGTGAATGGCTTAAGTCACAAAAGCCGTGGTGCAAATGTTGATAGGGGTGGGTAGCTGTGATGTAGCAGATGGGGCATGGTAAACTCACGAAAACTGGATTTTAGTTGACTGAGGTCATGGGCACATCATTTAAACTTGTACCTTGGTTTCCCCATCTGTAAAGCACTGTGGGATTTGTGGTTGAAAGGTGCTGTGTGAGTGCCAAGTATTATCCTATTAAATAGTGTATATGGAAGCATGGTGCTACAAATGTGGCAAAGCTCTGACCCACCACTGGAGAAGGGGAAGCTTCCCCTCGTTCTCTGCTTTCTGCACTGGCTCCCCATTGAACAGAGGATCCCAGCTCGAGATCTCTGTCCTGATTTTTTTCAAAGCCTTACATGGAATTGGTCCTAGCTACCAGAGGTACCACCTCTCTCTCTACACAGCACCTTCTGTTTGGTCAGCTGTTTCATTGCTCAGTGTGTTTAAAGTGAAACACAGAATCCAACCTTTCACCCAGGCTTTCCCACCGCTCTACCTCAAGTGCACACTCCCAGTCGTCTGTGTTCAATAATAACTTCGTAAACAAACCATGTGCCTGCCGCTTGCTGTGGGAGGGAGCAAGATTTTTAGGGTATGTCTACACTACGGACCTTACAGCTGCACTGCTGTAAGGTCTCTTGTGTAGCTGCTTTATGCGGCAGGAGAGAGCTCTGCTACTGGCATAATTAAGCCACTCTCTCTGAGTGGCAGTAGCTATGTTGGCAGGAGAGCATCTCCCACCAACATAGCGCTGTCCACACCGGCGCTTTTGTCGGTGACGTTTATGTTGGTCGGGGGTGTGGATTTTTTTCACACTTTTGCTGACAAAAGTACTAGTGTAGACAAAGTCTAAGTCTTGTCTACTGCTCGGATACCATGATGATGTGCTCCTATATAAGAGCTGTGGAGCTGTGACCCCTGTACTCTACTGGAGGGTGCTTTTACCTGCCAACTCACCATCTTTCATATCTATCTTCCTCTAACAGGGAGGTTTAATCCTCCGACTAATGATGTCTGGTAGCTGACCAAGGCCGTGCGTTCTCTCAGAGATGGTAGGGAGAAAGGCTAAGGGAGAATAGATACATTTTTAGAGGAGATTTTGAGAGAGAGAGAACAATAAGTTCCTGCTTTAGAAAGAAGATCTGATGAATTTGAAGGCATATAGTCCTTGGGTTTTTAGACCTTTTTAATCCCGTTGGATTTGGATTTGTTTACATGTTTAGTCTGGAAAAGAAAAGACTGAGAGGGGACATAATAGTTTTCAAGTACATAAAAGGTTGTTACAAGGAGGAGGGAGAAAAATTGTTTTTCTTAACCTCTGGATAGGTCAAGAAGCAAGTGACTTGAATTGCAGCATGGGAGGTTTAGTTGGGCATTAGGAAAAACTTCCTAACTGTCAGGGTGGTTAAGCACTGGAATAAATTTCTTAAGGAGTTTGTGGAATCTCCATCATTGGAGATTTTTAAGAGCAGGTTAGACAAACACCTGTCAGGGATGGTCTAGATAATACTTAGTCCTGCCATGATTGCAGGGGACTGAACTAGATGACCTCTCGAGGTCCCTTCCAGTCCTACGATTCTATGTGCAGCTTCCTTATTGTTTTGTTTGGGTTTGTGTACACTGATTAGTCTGTACATAGTTTTGGTTGGGATGTTCTCATACTTGTGCTGAGTGTGTGGGTCCTTCATTGTCTTGTTTGGCAAATTATTTTAGTTAAGGAATTAATTCGTAAACATTTGAAGACAAAAATGAAAGGAGATGGGAAGCTGAGAAGATACAGAGAAGTTGTACGTGTCATGAACTGCAGAGAAGCCCCCTCAACTTAATTACTATGCAATTTACTGCAGATGAGTAGCTGGTGGATCTGAAGACAGTCGGGGCAAATTCAGGAAAACTGAGAACATAGGAGCCACAGTTTGGGTGTATGAAATTAGACCTCCACCTGGAAAGCTGTTCCATTCAGCCAGACTCTAACCCTTATGCTGAGCTCCATTTATATTAATGTGACTACACATAGTCACTGGGGTCCCCCTGTGTGGGTCAGTTGGCAGGTTCCAAGACCTTAGATTGTAAACTCTCCAGGGCAGGGATCACATTGTATTCTGTGTGTTCATGCCAGGCCTAGTACAGTTGGGCCTGGTTCTGGACTGGAGCACCATTTAAATGCTATTACAATAGCAATAATTTAATAATACTGATTGATTTAAATGTCAGTTCAACCCCATTTATCCAAATGAGACAGAGTGATGTATCTGAAATTTGGCATTGCAGAAAAGCAAAACTATAATCATAGAATCATAGAATCATAGAATCTCAGGGTTGGAAGGGACCTCAGGAGGTCATCTAGTCCAACCCCCTGCTCAAAGCAGGACCAACCCCAACTAGATCATCCCAGCCAGGGCTTTGTCAAGCCTGACCTTAAAAACCTCTAAGGAAGGAGATTCCACCACCTCCCTAGGTAACCCATTCCAGTGCTTCACCACCCTACTAGTAAAAAAGTTTTTCCTAATATCCAACCTAAACCTCCCCCTCTGCAACTTGAGACCATTACTCCTTGTTCTGTCATCTTCTACCACTGAGAACAGTCTAGATCCATCCTCTTTGGAACCCCCTTTTAGGTAGTTGAAAGCAGCTATCAAATCCCCCCTCACTCTTCTCTTCTGCAGGCTAAACAATCTCAGTTCCCTCAGCCTCTCCTCATAAGTCATGTGCTCCAGCCCCCTAATCATTTTTGTTGCCCTCCGTTGGACTCTTTCCAATTTATCCACATCCTTCTTGTAGTGTGGGGCCCAAAACTGGACACAGTACTCCAAATGAGGCCTCACCAGTGCCGAATAGAGGGGAATAATCACATCCCTCGATCTGCTGGAAATGCCCCTACTTATACAGCCCAAAATGCCGTTAGCCTTCTTGGCAACAAGGGCACACTGTTGACTCATATTCAGCTTTTCGTCCACTGTAACCCCTAGGTCCTTTTCTGCAGAACTGCTGCCCAGCCATTCGGTCCCTAGTCTGTAGCAGTGCATGGGATTCTTCCGTCCTAAGTGCAGGACTCTGCACTTGTCCTTGTTGAACCTCATCAGATTTCTTTTGGCCCAATCCTCTAATTTGTCTAGGTCCCTCTGTATCCTATCCCTACCCTCCAGCGTATCAACCACTCCTCCCAGTTTAGTGTCATCTGCAAACTTGCTAAGGGTGCAGTCCACACCATCCTCCAGGTCGTTGATGAAGATATTGAACAAAACCGGCCCCAGCACCGACCCTTGGGGCACTCCACTTGATACCGGCTGCCAACTAGACATGGAGCCATTGATCACTACCCGTTGAGCACGACCATCCAGCCAGTTTTCTATCCACCTTACCGTCCATTCATCCAGCCCATACTTCTTTAACTTGCTGGCAAGAACGCTGTGCGAGACTGTATCAAAAGCTTTGCTAAAGTCAAGAAATAGCACATCCACTGCTTTCCCCTCATCCACAGAGCCAGTTATCTCATCATAGAAGGCAATTAGGTTAGTCAGGCATGACTTGCCCTTGGTGAATCCATGCTGACTGTTCCTGATCACTTTCCCCTCCTTTAAGTGGTTCAAAATTGATTCCTTGAGGACCTGTTCCATGATTTTTCCAGGGATTGAGGTGAGACTGACTGGCCTGTAGTTCCCCGGATCTTCCTTCTTCCCTTTTTTAAAGATGGGCACTACATTAGCTTTTTTCCAGTCATCCGGGACCTCCCCCGATTGCCATGATTTGTCAAAGATAATGGCCAATGGCTCTGTAATCACATCGGCCAACTCCTTTAGCACCCTCGGATGCAGTGCATCCGGCCCCATGGACTTGTGTTCGTCCAGCTTTTCTAAATAGTCCCGAACTACTTCTTTCTCCACAGAGGGCTGGTCACCTCCTCCCCATACCGTGCTGCGGAGTGCAGCCATCTGGGAGCTGCCCTTGTCTGTGAGGACAGAGGCAAAAAAAGCATTGAGTACACTAGCTTTCTCCGCATCCTCTGTCACAAGGTTCCCTCCCTCTCACAAGGTTCCCTCCCTCAAATAATGTCATGGGACACTAGTGATCTTGGGATAATTCACATCCCACGTGACTGAGGATTGGGATAACTTGGGACTTTACCTGGACCAATTATGGTAGCACAGTTTTTAAAGGAATTACGTCAGGAAACCTCCACCCACAATTAGTGTATATTGCTAAATTTTCTTCCTGCATCCAAATCCGCGTTAGCTAATTATGAACCACATAAACTATCCAAGTACCGGTCATCTCAAGAACTTGGCCAGGGATTACGTGCGGTCAGTGTGTGTTGTCCTGTCAGGAAGTAGCCACCACATAACCGCTTCCCCATTCTCCTAGCAATATGAGGATGGGATGGGATGAAACCTATAATAAATATGCCTCTGTAACTCTAGAGCTAGACATTAACTCCTTACCTTTCCTTCAGTACATCCAAAACAAACCCTGTTGACACCACAGGGGAACATAGTCACAATTTTCCCCAATAGATTAACCTCAGCAAAAGTAGCTTAGTGTAGATGCCATGAGTGTCTGCCAAATGTTTCCCTTCCAGCCAGTAGCGGAGCTGTAACAGTCTTGTTGGGAACTGATTCCAGAGGTGAGGCTCTTTGATTATCATAGATTCGTAGGACTGGAAGGGACCTCAAGAGGTCACCTAGTCCAGTCCCCTGCACTCATGGCAAGACAAAGTATTGTCTAGACCATTGTCTCACCTGCTTTTAAAAATCTCCAATGACGGAGATTCCACAACATCCCTAGGCAGTGTATTCTAGTGGTTAACCACCCTGACAGGTAGGAATTTTTTCCTAATGTCCAACCTAAACCACCCTTGCTGCAATTTAAGCTCATTGCTTCTTGTCCTATTCTCAGAGGTTAAGGAGAACAATTTTTCTCCCTCCTCCTTGTAACAACCTTTTATGGTTGCCTCATGCTGGGATGTCGGAGAGTTTTCAGCAAAAGTTGGAGTGAGTTGGAGCTCATGCCAAGCTAATATTGGGCTGTCCCATTCCTGACGACCAAAATTTCTTCTTGATCCACAAGCTGGTAGTCTGTACCTAACCCCTCTATACCTATACATTTAATCAGTACCTTAGAGAGATTACCTCAGCCAAGCCAGTGAACAAATGGGATACTGTTATGCAGTCTGATACAACTTTCAGTCAGCTAGGCCTTGCCTCACAGGCTCCGTTTGTTTTTTAAATAGCCCTGACTCTCTCTGTTTTCACTATAGGGATGTGTCTTCACTGCAGATTAACCTGGGTGACTGGCACCTGGGCCTGAGTCTCTGGGTTAGCCTAGCCCTGTTACTTTGTCCACACCATTTCTGCACTTGCTCATGTGTGCCATGGGGCATATCTCATAGTTCTCTGTGTTAAAACAGCCTAGGATTCTTTTCCAGTCAATTGCACAGGAGAACTTATCTCTCCTTTGGCGAGGAACTGCAGGACGGCATTGGAGGACTCATCACTCCAGTGATTTGGACTGCAGCCTCCCTGTGAAGTTGCAAACTTCCCTCCCTAATTAAAGTGGATCTGGGATGCTGACCCACAAACCCAGCTGGGTAAATGAGCCCGGACTTAAAGCACCTCCAAAGCTGGGTGAGAGGGTTTTCTGTGTGGATAGTAGTGGGGTTTGAGCTAGAGCCATGGTTAGCTATGCAGTGAAGACATACCCTAAAAGGGTGTTAGCTGAGCAATTTAGACAGGGATTAAAATTCTGCCTCTTGTCAAGCTTTAATAGCATCTCATTTCTGGACTGGAGGAATGACTCCTGTGGTCCTTTCGGTTCTTTCTCTGTCCTCTTCTACCGTTGGAATTGTAAGGAGTGCATTGTAGAATCAAGTGTTTTTTATTGTTCCTAAAGCAAATAGTCTTGAGTCAGAGTAATCTATTCATAGGTCTCAGGGTAAATAAACATTGATTTTCTTTTAATTTAAATCCGTTTTTTTAATTTAAATTAAATACAGGTTTTGTTTTTCTAAATATTTGAAATTGACCACATATGTTATGGCCTAAATTTATTATAATCTGTTAAAATTATTTAAATTAAATTCAAAAATACGTGTGTTGGCTGCCAAATTTTAATGAAATTCAGACCACTGAACTGGTAGAAGGCACTGGCTAAGAACCTGGAGCCAGAGTTTGTTGAGGCTTTAGATGAGCTTTCACAATAGGAGCCTCCTCTGCGGGTGCAGAGAAAATGTCTTCATTTCAGTTTATTCAATTCACTCCGTTCAATGGCCTGTTCTTTCATAATTAAGAAACCGATTGGGAGTTGGAAGAGAGTTTTTCCTCTTCTAATTTATTAATAAAAATTAGGTGTGAGAATGAGATCTAAGCGTTCTAAAGTCTTGAAGGACACAGTGACCAGAAACAATCTGTTCAATTCGCTAACTATAGATACTTCCTTTGTTTGATAAATCATTTAGTTTTAAATGCAAAACATGTTTTGTTACACAAGAAAAAAGTTTATCAGAAAATTTGTATCTACATTTGATGCCTTTTTGTGCATTTTTAAATGAATTTGAATTTCTGTTCATGTAGAAGTTGACACAAATCACAAGTAAAAAAATTAATCTAGTAAATAAGAAATGCATTTCTCAGCATTTTTAATACTATAAATGTAAGTTAAGTTACGTAATTGCTTAAGTAAATATGTATAACTATAGTGTGTCTTCATGGAAGTACAAATGCAAAACAAAATTAAAATTGATTATTGGAATGAATGTTTCTTGCTAGTTGATTTATGTCATGATTAAAATCAGTTATTTAAATCAGTCCATCCTGCCAGCAATCGCCCTCCCACCACAGACATATCTGTGCTGATAGAAAAGCGCTTCTATTGGCGTAGCTCAAAGGTTCTCAAACTGGGGGGTCAGGACCCCTCTGGGGGTTACAACGTTATTACATGGGGGGGGGGGGAGTTGCGATCTGTCAGCCTCCACCTCAAACCCCACTTTGCCTCTAGTATTTATAGTCGCGTTAAATATATTAAAAAGTGTTTTTAAATTATAAGGGGAATCATACTCAGAGGCTTGCTATGCGAAAGGGGTCACTAGTACAAAAGTTTGACAACCACTCGTGTAGCTAATGTCCTTTAGGGAGGTGTATGTACTCTGTCAGGGCATGCTACATCTCCAGTAGGGGGCTCTGCTGGCGTAGCTACACCAGCCCAGGTTCTGTAGTGCAGATAAGCCCTAAAATGGAGATAACATCCAGCTCCTGTGGAGGGTGTGAGGGCCAGTGAATGTTTGCAAAGCTTCGGAGAGGTGAAGTGCTAAGTTACATTAATTCTACTCCTAAAATACTTCTTTGCTGAGGTGCTCAGAGGGTCCAATCCTGCACCTGTTGAAGAAAATGGGATTCTTTCCGTTTACCTCGGTGGAAGGTGGATTGGGCCCAGAGTGATTCACAATAACTCCCAAAGCTTTACAGAAATACCAACGGGATCAAAGAACTCCTTCAAAATGTGAGCGAGGAACCAAACAGAAACGGGCGCAGTGCCGGAGAGAGGGTGGAGAGAAATAATCAGCATTTGGGTGTGGGGAAGCAAACCATTTGTGGAGGTTTAAGTGGATGTAGCCAGCACCTACACTGGGAAGGGCTTGAAGAAGCAGCATTCAGCCTGGATTGTCAGTGGAATACAGCCTGATAGTTGCTAGCCGCATGCAATTATGTCTTGGAAGTTTTCTTCCTTTCTAAGATGATTGTATGTATTTAAACCCTCCAAAACTATAGTTTGACCTCTGTAGTCTGCCCCCATCCTCTTCTCCCTCCAATCTGCTGCTATTGCTGCATCTTACCCCTTCCCGCCCTTAATTGTGGTTAAATTTGTTGAGAAAGAGAAAGGAAAGGGACATGAAATAGTTATAAATAAACCAAATCACAGTCCCTGGAGGTGCAGAGATGACTGTATCCTGTTTGTGGAGAGGAAAGAGCACTCTGAGATTTCATCTGACTTTCTGTGTCTCTCTTCCAGTTACTTCTTGGTATAAATCCATATCCTACTGAAAAGGATTATATATAAGGCCCTACTTGAATTGTGGGATGATTGTAAAAAAAAAAAAAAAAATTGTGGCTGAGAGAAGCCATGGAAAATTGCAGAAAAGTAATAATGGATCTTATTGTTTGTGGTAATAAAGTTCATTATTACTTTTCCGTGATTTTTCGCTGTTGGCCACCCGGAGCTGAGAGCAGGATCCTGGGGCTGACAGAGGCCGGTCTCCCACTGTCAGCCCCACGCACAGCAGGGTTCCTGCTGTCAAAATTGCGGTGGAAGCCTAATATTATGGTATTCACATTTTCTGCAATATCCCAAGTTAAGTTGAGTCTTACTTGGGCGTTTCTCTTTACTTATCCTTAGGGATCATAAAAGAGCAAGGGACATAATTGAATTGAAGTTTTTGTTCTGTTATGAAAATGGATAACTTATGGGTGACCTACAGCAGTCACCTGTTTGAATTCCTATACTCTACCCATCACTATGGTATCTGAGCGCCAGTTTGGGGGAGAGGTTTTTAAAAGAAAGCAGTGGGTTTTTTATATTTTGTATCTGAGCATAAAACACTTGGTTTGCGTGATGAAAATATCACAGGCCCGATTTTAGTGGAATGGCAACCCTCTAGAAATGAGTGCAGATCCTCAGTGGTGTGAATTATCATAGCTGTGCTGATTTCAGTGAAGCAGTGCAGGTTTACACCCGCTGAGAATCTGGCTGTTTAAATATGGCATAACGAAGCACGGCCTATATGGAGGTAGGGGGGAGGGATAGCTCAGTGGTTTGAGCATTGGCCTGCTAAACGCAGGGTTGTGAGTTCAATCCTTGAGGGGGCCATTGGGGATTGGTCCTGCTTTGAGCAGGGGGTTGGACTAGATGACCTTCTAAGGCCCCTTCCAACCCTGATATTCTGTGATTCTATGACTGATTCTATGAGCTCAACCTAGCAACACCCTATGAAGTCCTTCTGTTTTCCAAGATGGGAAATGAGGCAGTGACAGATCACGTGGCAAATCCTTGGCAAAGCTGGGAATAGATGCAGGGGCCTAAATTTTGAGAGCTGGATATCTTAGGCACCTGAACCCACATCCTACACCCAGATAAGTGGTCGGACTTTTGTTATCAGAAATGTTGTGCCTCCGGAGCGCGCTTTAAAGCCCCTGGGAACTGTGGTAGCTCAGATCCTTTGAAAAGTCGGCAATTTATTTAGGTGCCCAGCTTTTAACACCCAGGTGTCCTGTCTTCCTCCACTTTGCACATTCCTGCAAACCATGCTGTCTCCCCTGAGTTCAGAATCAGTTCCTCTTGCGCATAGCTATCAGGTTCTGAGTTCAGGTTTTTGTATTTCCTTTGTCAGAGTTTATAAGTGAGGTTTTTTTTAAAAAAAAGGAAAGGAAAACAGCTGAACTCAGGTGTTGTCAGGTATGATGTGACGCAGGTACACGTCTGAGTATTTTATTTTAAAATGAATCTATTTGTCCGTTCATTTAGTAAGGCTTTTGACACACTTCCACATGGCATTCTCGTAAAGCAAACTAGGGAATTATGGCTTAGATGAAATTACTATCAGGTGGGTGCACAACTCGTCCAAAAACCATACTCAGAGTAGTTATCAATGGTTCTCTGTCAAGGTGGGAGGACATATGAAGTGGGGCACTGCAGGGTCTCTGCTGGGTCTGGTACTGTTCAGTATTTTCATTAATGACTTGGGTCATGGAGTAGAGATTACACACATAAAGTTTGCCGGTGATACCAAGCTGGAAGGGGTTGCAAACACTCTGGAAGACAGCATTAGAATTCAAAATGATCTTGATAAACTGGAGAATTTGGTGTGAATTCCATAAAATGAAATTTAGTAAAGGCAAGTGCAAAGTACTATACTTAAAGGAAAAATCAAATGCAAAAATTTGAAATGGTATAACTGGCATGGCAGCAGTAATGTAGAAAAGATGTGGGGGGTATCAGTGGATCACAGATAGAACATGAGTCAACAATGGGATGCTGTTGCAAAAAAGGCAAATGTCATTCTGGGGTGTTTTAACAGGAGCGTCATATGTAAGACCCAGGAGGTAATTGTCTTGCTCTACTTGACACTGGTGAGGCCTCAGCTGGAGTATTGTAAAAAAAGATGTGGACAAATTAGAGAGTCAGAGGAAAGCAATAAAAATAAGAGAATAGTAAATATGACCTATGCATAAAGGGAAAAAGAAGTGGAAATATTTAGAGACGAGAAGGCTGTGAGGGGACATAAGTCTTCAAATACGTACAAACCTTTTTGTAAAGAGGATAGTGATCAGTTTACCATGTCCCTCGAGGGAAGGACAAGAAGGACTTTGGTTAGTTTACAGCAAAGAGAGATTTAGATTAGATATTAAGAAAATATTTCTAACTATAAGGCTAGTTAAGCACTGGAACAGGTTACCTAAGGAGGCTGTGGAATCCCTGTCAGTGGGGGTTTTTAAGACAAACACCTGTCAGGGATGGTCTAGGTAATCCTGCCTCAGTGCAGTGGATGGACTAAATTATCTCTTGAGGTCCCTCCCAGCCCTCCGTTTCAGTCATTCTATCGTCTATTCAGAGGTGGTGCTGGTAATGATATCTTACGTTTACACAGCAACTTTAGTGCCTAAGGATCACCAGGTATTTCACAAACTGATATCAAACTACTTCGATAGGGCTTGCTTTGCCTTTTCACTGAAGTGCGGTCACTGCTAGGGTGAAACTTGCGAGCTGTTAGATTGTTCACAGCGACAGTACAAAGCAGTTTAGTCCAGGAAGTGTAGAACACCATGCCCAGCTACAGGAGAAATGTGAAGTAGAACAGAATGTAACCAACCAAGAGGAAATTTAGCCAGAGCACCCATATCTTGTGAAAAGTGCTCTAGAATCATTAATGACCACAAGCAGTTGAGCTCCTGTGCCTCATCCTAGAATGAAATAAACTTCAGCAATAGGAGAGGAAACCGTCTGCCTTCATCAGGAAGGGAAAAAAAAAAGTGAAGAAATCTAGTGAGTAAACTTGAGGAAGGGGGTAGAAGGAGAAGATCTTAACGAAAAATGTTTAATAAGAAACCTTGCATTTTTTACATGGGCGCAGACAAACACCCCCCCCCCCACCTCACCTTAAAAATTAGGGATTTACATTAATAAATGAAATACTGAGTTTGAAACAATTATAATTTCTCCATTTATTAAAAGTGGACATATGTAATCATGGTACAAAACTACTCATTAAAGCAATATCCAACAGCTTTTATTTTCTTTTTAACTCTAGGCCCTCCCCCAGTAAAAATGTTGTCCATGCCCAGCTAAATGTTCCAGGGTGTTTCTTTTTGTGCAAATTGTCCAATGACCTGAAAAGACACGCAAGAGCTGAAAGAAAAGGTCATTTGTGGCTCTGTGCCTGTATCATGTGTAATCTCCATATTGCTGGAGTCTTTTTTTTTTTCCCCCAATGATAGAATAACAATGAAGACTCGATAGAATATTCCATTTTCTTTTTTTCTCATTACCGTAGCGCTTTTTCTAATAGAATCAAGTTCATTTCCCTGTGAAAGGAAAATAGCACTGATTAAATTTTTTTTAATAAACTCGAGGCACCTGCCTTAGATGGCAAACACACCCCTTCTCCCCCCTCCCCCGCTTTCTTTTCAGATTTAAAATTGAGCCTTTATGGCAGTGATGTGTGAAACCAAAGATGTTCTAATGGTGGAAATTCTTAAAGATTTTATTTTCCATGATCTTTGTGGAAAAGAATGAACTAGTGCTTAAGGTTCAGGACTGGATTAAACAGTCTGGGTTTGTTCTCCAGTACAGCTTTTCAAGTAATTCAAAGCCTTTTAATTTTGGATGCCTCAGTTTCTTAAAGACTTTGGAACTGATTTCCACTTCCCACCCCCTGAGGTTCTGAACATTGGGGTGCCGGCTGCCCCAGGGCTACGGCGGAGAGTGAGGACTCGCCCAGCGCTCTCTCTCCGCAGCAGCACCTGGGCTGCAGGGAGGAGCGCTTCTCCCCGCCACGGCAGCTCTGGCAGGTCTGTGCTGGGTCAGGCTGGGGGAAGGGCTCCTCTCCCCATCCGCGGCAGCTCCGGTGGGCCTGGGCTGGGCCGGGGAGGGGCTCCTCTCCCCGGCAGCTCGGGCTGGGCTGGGAATGGCTCCTCTCCCTATCCGTAGCAGCTCTGGCTGAGCTGGGCCAGGGGAGAGGTGCCTCTCCCCGGCCACAGCAGTTCCGGCGGGCCTGGGCTGGGTCTGGGGAGGGGCTTCTCTCCCTGGCAGATCCAGAGGGGCTGGGCCAGACCAGACCAGGGGAACTACGTGGCTCTAAATAGCCTGCTGCTCGGCCGCATGGCCTCGCAGCTTACAGGGAACCTAGGCAGGCACCCATAAATTGTGTCTCCCTCTTCACTCTCCCATATATGCAATTTATTACTAGTTAATGACTTAAACACATTGACATGCCACTACTGTCTAAATGCACCTCAAGAGACAGTTAAGAATCTCTTTTTGGTATATTTCCAACTTTGGAGTTGGTTTCTCTCCCTCTTCCCCCCCCTCCCCCCATGTTCTGTAGGCTATTTCAATGACAACAGGTGATACCATCTTAAATCACGCTGAGGCCCTGTCTAGACTGGAGATTAGCCCCAGGTGTTCATACAAATCATGGCTTTCCCTGTCTACATTAGGGGTTTGCATGGTGCAGCTATGCTGAAGCAGGAGGTAATTGCCAAGTTAGAAAAGGCCCCAAACTGTTTTTGAAATTGACTTAGCTTGAACTACTTTTAAAACCAATTAGACAATGCTCCTGGTGTAGACAAGCCCTTGGTGCATGGCTTTACTCCTGGAAGCATGGGACCTTGTCCTGTTCTTTATTTTTTCATTTGGATTGAAGCACCTGTAATTTTAAGAGGAGGGGGATGGATGATAAATTAGGAGCCATGTTCCTTAACTGTCGATTAATAGTCTGGTATGTTGTGCGTTCTTGACTTACAGACATCAAATAAAGTACAGGAACGTGGGGAAAACTCCCATTTCTTCAATGTTCCTGCCTTCCTGACGGTCTCTGGACAGCTCCATTTGGAAGTGATGGCTGGGTATGGAAATCTTTTCTCTTGACCTAAGGGAGTCTTTTAAACCTTGGTCAGAGCTTCTGTCCAGTAGGCTTTGTTTCACATGTTCCACCTTCCATGTGCTTGCCAAACACCCAGTTGGGCAATGTTTTGTGGTCAGATCTGGAGAGTCCAAATTACTGTTTGGAGAAAGCTGGATTCCATTTGAATTCTGGAGAATGGGTCAGGGTGTAAATGTAAGATACACACTCTCCTCCATTTCCTCTGGAAGAAGGTCAATGAGAGGTTGGCACAGAGATCCAGGCTGGGACGTGACTTTTATGTAATAACTTAGTTATTATCATTATCTGTTATTTGTCCAGAACCGTATGATCACATCCAGCATTGCTCAATGGGGAAATCTGCTTCCCTTTAGGCCAATGCTGTTCCTGTTCTTTGTTTCTCTTCCTTCCCCATCCTCCTTCCTCTGTTTCTGTCCTCTCTTCTTCCCTCTGCATCTCCTTCCCTGCAGAACTCCCAGTGCTTACTATGCTTTCGCTCCCAACACCTCCCCTTTTCCAGCTGTGAAAGTAATCAGCAATTGAATAGTTGATGATGATATTGCTGTGTTGTCATTAGCCTTCAGTGTTAATACCCCCATGAGATTTAGGGAATGTGAGAATTCACACCTATCAGTGCCACTGTTTCAGTCTGTCTGCAAACTCGGGTCTGGTCTACACTAAGCTTTCATCATGATTTGACTTAATTATTAGATTAAACCAGTGGGTCCCCCCACCCCATGTATTGGTTTTATTCTATTGATACAAAGGTGTTTCTCTCTTGTCTTCACTACTGGGGAGATCTATGCTGCTGCAATCAATGCAGTGGGTGTAAATTTAGCAGGTCTAGTGAAGACCTGCTAAGTCGATGGCAGAGTGCTCTCCAATTGACTCCAGTACTCAAGCTCCCTGAGAAGACTAAGGTAAGTCAACTGGAGAGCGTCTCCCATCAACACACTGCAGTGAAGACACCGGGGTAAGTCGACCTAAGTGACGTCGACTCCAACTATATTATTCACGTAGCTGGAGTAGCGTAACTTAGGTCAACTTACCCTAGTAGTGAAGACAAGCCCTCACTATAGCTGGGTTGCACTGATTAAGTCTGTGCTTCTCCTGACTGAATGAAATTGGTGTAAAAACTGAGCGTTTAGCAGGCCTCAGAAAGACAGCAGTGTGTCAGCTTACCACGCAGTGCACATTAGGAAGGTTATCCTCGTAACCATGGGGGAGAGAAGCCTTTATTTTTTAATGAAAGCTTTGGTTCTGCAGAATTGAATGTTCAAAGGCATCCTCAGAAATACATCACACAGGCTGGATGTAGCCCACAAGTCAGATGTTTGAAATCTCTGAGTTAGAGAACAGGATTGGGAGACTTGGGTGCTAGTGTGGTCTTTAGTGCATATTTGTTGTATGACCCTGGGCAAGAGGCACTCTTGCCTCAGTTTGCCCATTGAAGAACTGGGTATAATAACCTACTTCATGCTGCTGTTGCAAAGCTAATTGTCAGTAAACAATCTCCCTCTGATAGAGTCCAGGCCAGAGAGAAGTAAAACTTGTATAGCATTGTATATCCATTGAACGCTAAGGGTGAAATCCTGACCTCGGTGAAATCAATTGCAGAACTCCCCCTCACTGCAATAGGGCCAAGATTTCACCCCTGGAGATCGAGGAAAGTTTTACTTCTCTCTGGCTTGGGCTCTAACAGCCCACCAAAGCAGCTAAGGTCAGCTGAGGTGCTCACGCTATGTTTTCAGGAGAGTGGATATGCTTGGCAGGGTGCCCTTGACATGCTCTCTAACTTACTGCCCCTGCTGTTCTGACAGAAGTGGAGCTTACTGACAGCCTAAGGCTATTCTATCCTCCAGGGCAGTTGTCTGCAGGATGGGGAGCTGATGAGAGAGTTGAGAGAAGGCTGGTTATTTGTAGGGGGGTGGTGGTTTTCTGTACCTCTGAAAAAAGGTGAGTTTATTTGTGTGTGTGATGAAATTACATCCATGCCCACTGACCTTTATTGGAGAACATACTCCTATAAATCAAATAAGGATGAAATGGTATTTTAACTTAATAACATCTCCATTAAATTAGTCTCTTTTCTCAGAATAGCACACAGCCTACGCTGGGACTAGACAGAAAACTAATTGAACAAATACTGGGTCTTTTCTTCTAAATATTACTCCAGTGGCATCATTCAGATGTTCCTCATTATCTAAAAAGGAAAAAAATGTGGGGCCTTGTCTCACATAGTACAGTATGTTATAGCTTCATGCTTTATTCTTCAATAACATGTTGTTTTTCCAGGCATTTTAAATAGACCAAATGCCAACTAAATTTAGTTGAGCTATATTTATCCTTGATGATCTTTAGCTGTTCTGTGAACCTGCTCTTCTTATTTTTTTTTTAAGCACAACATATTTCTGAGGTTTATAACCAAAATGCTATTATGTAGCTCAGTCTTCAAAAACAGACCAAGTGAGAAGTCCCTGTGGGCTCAAAAATATCAGTCATGGAGATACATCATAGTTTCGTTGAGATATTAACTAACATAAGAGCTGCCATACTGGGTCAGACTATGGTCCATCTTGCCCAGTATCCTGTCTCCATCTGTGGCCTATGCCAGCGCTTCTGGGCAATTAATGAGTGATCCGCTCCTCTTCTGCTTCTGGTAGTCAGAGGTTTAGGGTTGCTCCACGCATGGGGTTGAATCCCTGATCATCTTGACTAATAGCCATTGATAGACTTATCCTCCATTTAGCTTATCTAGTTCTTTTTTCAACCCAGTTATACTTTTGGCCATCACAACATCCCATGGCAACGAGTTCCACAGGCTAATTGTGCATTGTGTGAAAAATTACTTCCTCTTGCTGCCTGTTAATTTAATTGGATGACCCCTGGTTTTTGTATTGTGTGTAAGGGAAAACAGCACTTCTCTAGTCACTTTTTCCATACCATTCATGATTTTCATAGAATCTCAGGGTTGGAAGGGACCTCAGGAGGTCATCTAGTCCAACCCCCTGCTCAAAGCAGGACCAACCCCAACTAGATCATCCCAGCCAAGGCTTTGTCAAGCCTGACCTTAAAAACCTCTAAGGAAGGAGATTCCACCACCTCCCTAGGTAACCCATTCCAGTGCTTCACCACCCTACTAGTGAAAACGTTTTTCCTAATATCCAACCTAAACCTCCCCCTCTGCAACTTGAGACCATTACTCCTTGTTCTGTCATCTTCTACCACTGAGAACAGTCTAGATCCATCCTCTTTGGAACCCCCTTTTAGGTAGTTGAAAGCAGCTATCAAATCCCCCCTCACTCTTCTCTTCTGCAGGCTAAACAATCTCAGTTCCCTCAGCCTCTCCTCATAAGTCATGTGCTCCAGCCCCCTAATCATTTTTGTTGCCCTCCGTTGGACTCTTTCCAATTTATCCACATCCTTTTTGTAGTGTGGGGCCCAAAACTGGACACAGTACTCCAAATGAGGCCTCACCAGTGCCAAATAGAGGGGAATAATCACGTCCCTCGATCTGCTGGAAATGCCCCTACTTATACAGCCCAAAATGCCGTTAGCCTTCTTGGCAACAAGGGCACACTGTTGACTCATATTCAGCTTTTCGTCCACTGTAACCCCTAGGTCCTTTTCTGCAGAACTGCTGCCCAGCCATTCGGTCCCTAGTCTGTAGCAGTGCATGGGATTCTTCCGTCCTAAGTGCAGGACTCTGCACTTGTCCTTGTTGAACCTCATCAGATTTCTTTTGGCCCAATCCTCTAATTTGTCTAGGTCCCTCTGTATCCTATCCCTACCCTCCAGCGTATCAACCACTCCTCCCAGTTTAGTGTCATCTGCAAACTTGCTAAGGGTGCAGTCCACACCATCCTCCAGGTCGTTGATGAAGATATTGAACAAAACCGGCCCCAGCACCGACCCTTGGGGCACTCCACTTGATACCGGCTGCCAACTAGACATGTTACCGGCTGCCAACTAGACATTTTATAGACCTTTATCATATGCCCCTTCATTCTCTTCACAGCTGAGCAGCCCTAATCTTTTTAGTGTCTCCTTGTAGGGAAGCCGTTCCATACTCTTGATCATTTTTGTGGCCCTTCTCTGAATCTTTTCCAGTTCCACTATATTCTTTTTTGAGGTGGGATGACCAGAACTTTACACAGTATTCAAGGTGTAGGCTCACCATGGATTTAGATAGTGGTATTATGGTATTTTCAGTCTCATTATCTATCCTTTTCCTAATAGTTCCTAACTTACTGTTAGCCTTTTTGACTGCTGCTGGGCATTGAGTGAAAGTTTTCAGAAAACTGTCCACGGTGACTCCAAGATCTCTTTATTGGGTGATAAGGGCTAATGTATAACCCATCATAGTATTTATATAGTTGGGATTATTTTTTCCAGTGTGCATTACTTTGCACTTATCAATGTTGAATTTCATCTGTCATTTTGTTGCTCGGTCACCTAGTTTTGAGAGATCCCTTTGTAGCTCCTAGCAATCTGTTTTGGACTTACAAATTATTCAAGATAGTTATTGTTTGCAAACTTTGCCACTTTACTTTTCACCCCCTTTTCCAGACTGTTAATGAATATGTTGAACAGCCCAGATCCCAGTATAGATCCTTGGGGGACCCTGCTGTTCATCTCTCTCCATTGTGACTGTTTATTCCTAACCTTTGTTTCCCATCTTTCAGTCAGTTACTGGTTCATGAGAGGACATCTCCTCTTATCCCATGGCTGCTTAGTTTCCTTAAGAGTCTTTGGTGATGGAATTTCTCAGAGGCTTTCTGAAAATCCAAGTACGCTGTATCAACTGGATTACTCTTATCCACATGTTTGTTGACTCCCTCAAAGAATTCTAATAGATTGGTGAGGCATGATTTCCCTTTACAAAAACTGTGTAGACTCTTCCCCAGCAAACCCTGTCCATTTATGTGTTGGATAATTCTGTTCCTTATTATAGTTTCAACCAGTTTACTCGGTACTGAAGTTAGGCTCATCAGCCTGTAATTGCCAGCATCTCCTATCAAGCCCTTTGTATAAATTGGCCTCACATTAGCTACCTTCCAGTCATCTGGTACAGAAGCTTCTTTTTCTTCTTTTTCCTTTATGCCACTTTTCCTGGTGAGTGTCGCGGCAGCAGAAGCATGGAGAGTAGGAAGGACCAGACCTCCCTTTCCTCCGCAATAGTTGTCAGGTCCTTCTGGGGGATTCCCAGGCCAGCAGGGAGATATAATGCCTCCAGCATGTGCTGGGTCGGCCTTGGGGCCTTCTCCCAATGGGACGTGCTCAGTAGAGTTCCAAAGGAAGCCTCCAAGCGGGCATCTTTATCAGGTGCCCAGACCACCTCAACTAGCTCCTCTCAATCCGTAGGAGTAGAGTCTCTACTGCAAGGCTCTCCCGAATAGCCAAGCCCCTCACTCTGTCTTGGAGAGTAAGCCCACCCATCCTGCGGAGAAGCTGCTTGTACCTGCCATCTTGTCCTTTTGGTCATTACCCAAAGTTCATGTCAATAGTCGAGGATGGGGACATACATTGACCTTTAAACCAAGAGCTTTGTCCTGGTTCCTAAGGGTTTTGGAGGAGAACCCTGCTCCATCTACCCCATGTAGCTAGGTCCTGCCCTGGTTTTGCTTTGGAAACAGGAGTGGGCAGACACCTTCAGAAGTCTATTAGTAGCTGGGGTGGAGCAAAACAGGGATGGAAGACCGGAAATAGCTCTGGGTTCAGATACCATCCAACAGGGTAAGAAACAGGAAAGCAGGGCTTATGAAGAGCATTGAAGAGAGCTTATTGAGAAGATGGGAGAGAGTGTGGTTGGGTTGAATGGGTAAAAGCAGAGGTTCCTCAGCTGCTCTTCCCAAGCATAGAGCCATAGGGATGAGCAGACAGTTTGTTGGTAAATAGCCTTTGGGAACAGTTTAGAATATTTCTCTTTCTTCCCTGTGCCTCATTGCAAATTCTTTAGTGACTCACGAGGTCTTGATAGAGCTGGAACTGTATTTAGCTTTTGCCGTCATAGTATCCAGAAACTTGGTTTAAAAAAGAAGATTCTGCAGGAACTGCTTTTACCCCCTGAGAGAGACTGAGATGATGTTCACCACACCCTACTCAGTCTGATCCCACAGGAATGGCCTGCTTTTCAAAGTAACCTTTATAACCAACATTTTTAAATTGGCGATTGACCATATTCCAACAGAAGGCTGGTCTAGACCTTGACTGTAGGCGGCCCGCTATAGTTAGCTGTAGCTTTTGCCTAATTTCCAATGTATTTCCTGCTAATTACTTTCTCTGAGGCATGGATGTTTTTTTCACACATTCTTCTGTTCAGGTTCGTGTCTGTCCCTCATCACTATAGTAGTCTGTGTTTGTGCAGCCCATAGCACAACGGGGAGCTGGTCAATGACTGAGGCTTCTTGGTGGTGCCACAATAGTCGTCATAATTAAGCAACCTGACTAGCGTTTGTCACAGGTTATGTCCCTTTGTAGTCCTAAAAACAGAGACCTTACTAAAGCAGACGGGGCTTCTGAGATTTTATTTGCAGCTCACCTTAGGGCGCCCTTTCCCAGAATGCTAGGTATGCCGCCTGGGAGGGTGCGAAGTATTCGCTACGGTGAGGGGTGCAGATCGGCATCTCAGTTATTTTCCAGAGTCTCAGCTTCAGGGTTAAGACTCTGGCCATTCTAGTTTCACAGAGAGTCTCAAAATCTTGACCCATGTGTAACAATGCAACATTGTCTGCCTACGTTTGCTGAGAGCCTGAAAAACTAGCCCTGAGGTGTGAACTGCCCTATTCTTTTTGGTGGCTCCTCAGATGATGTCAATATTTCACTGCTCATCTGAACATGGAAGAAAGAAGTAGTATCACACTTAGGAAGATCTACACTATCTGCTGGGACTGACCACTTATTTTGGGGTAGGCTTTAACAACACAGAGCAGGGCTGAAAGATGACCCAACTGGTTTCATTTTCCTGAAGAAGGCGTAGCTTTCAGAAGGTTGGGAAATGCTGCCTTAAAGAGTGATGAAATTTGATGCTTAAATGACTTCTTAATTATGCAGCACATGAAAGGAGATTCCCTCCTGTATTCTCTTCAGGCACATCATTGCTCTGCCTTGCACAATCTTAAATACTTTTGGATGCAGATGCGTGAATGATGTATAGTACCTATTCAGCGTCCCTGCTGTTAAGAGTTACCAAGTGTAAGGTGTAACTGGCTAATTTATCTTGGATCCTTTTAAAACAAAACTCTTCATGAAGTGTCTTGTGCAACATTTGTCTGAATCACACTCATAACACAGACTCTTGTAATTAGATGGCAAACTAACTTCCATTAATTAGACTGGTACAGACACTTAATTGGAGCTATAAAAAGCAGTCATGACATGTCTGTTTTAATTCAATTACTGCACACTAAGTCTTGTTTGTAATTGCTCTAGTGATTTTTAATTACTTTTTTTTTATTTAGTGGGAGTGCAATTTTAGCCATTAAAGCAGGGGACCTGGGAATAGGGACTTTAGCTCAGAGGTTCGCAACTCGCTTGGACAAGCTGTTTGACCTCTCTCTACTAATCAGTAATCTGGGATGACATCCCTGGGGGTACAGTCAGTAGAAGAGATGTGCTAGGTATACGGTCGGCATGGCGAGACGTCCTCTAGTTGAGGCACACGCTATTGGGCTTGATGCAGGGATGGTCTGAAATAAATAGGATGAAATTCAATAAGGACAAATGCAAAATACTCCTTTTAGGAAGGAACAGTCAGTCGCACACATACAAAATGGAAATGACTGCCTAGGAAGGAGTACTGCGGAACGGGCTCTGGAGGGCATAGTGGACCACAAGCTAAATATGAGTCAACAGTGTAACGCTGTTGCAAAAAAAGCAAACATCATTCTGGGATGTATTAGTAGGAGTGTGGTAAGCAAGACACGAGAAGTAATTCTTCCACTCTGCTCCGTGTTGATTAGGCCTCAACTGGAGTATTGTGTCCAGTTCTAGGTGCCACATTACAGGGAAGATGTGGACAAATTGGAGAAAGTCCAGAGAAGAGCAACAAAAATTATTAAAGGTCTAGAAAACATGACCTATGAGGGAAGATTGAAAAAATTGTTTAGTCTGGAGAAGAGAAGACTGAGAGGGGACATAACAGTTTTCAAGTACATAAAAGGTTATTACAAGGAGGAGGGAGAAAAATTGTTCTTAACCTCTGAGTTTAGGAAAAGAAGCAATGGTCTTAAATTGCAGCAAGGGCGGGTTAGGTTGGACAGTAGGAAAAATTTCCTAACTGTCAGGGTGGTTAAGCACTGGAATAAAAACCAAGGGAGGTTGTGGAATTTCCGTCATTGGAGATTTTAAAAAGCAGGTTAGACCAACACCTGTCAGGGATGTCTAGACAATACTTAGTCCTGCCATGAGTGCAGGGCACTGGACTAGATGACTGCTCAAGGTCCCTTCCAGTCCTATGCTTCTGTGATTAACTGGGTGAAATTATCTGGGTTGTGTTATGCAAGGGGTCAGATTAGATCATAATGGTACCTCTTGGTTTTAACACACATTACAAGCAGTAAGTAGACTGATAGAATGTAAGTTCCTCAGATGAAAGATGCTCTCTATAGAAGTTCAAAGTATAATTCATGTTAATGGAAAGTAAAGGTCAGTCACTTGTATTTATTCTGAATCAAGAGCTTTGTAAAGGGAAGAATTATCAACGTCCACTTTCTCTGATTACCTGTTGTCACCCCTCTGCTAAACAGTAGCAGATTAATAGATATTAAGACCAGAACGCACCGTGAAGTCTGGCCTTCTGTGTGACACAAGCCATAGAACTTCGAGAGCTCAGAGCCTCGCAGGACAGCTTCATATGCATGTGTATATACACCAGTCCTGGAACAGAAGTGGTCCCCCATCTTTCAAAACTCATCCCAGACACCAATGTCTGGTGCATAGGGAGCCAGCTGTATCTCAGGAACTGACTGTAGTTAGCTTAAGGCGGAAAGCAAACTCTCTTACTGCTTCCCTCACCTCCTCTCAAACAAACTGATTGCATCACAAAACAAAGAACAACAAGTATTTCTTTAAAGACTGAGCAGTGCTTGCACCCTAAGAAAAAGAAAGTGGAAGTGATGCGTAACAGCACTTCCTGGCGAATGTTACCATAACCACTTTTTTCAGGTTTTTAGTAGTCATTCATTTGTTTTGCATGTTGTAGGTTTGGAAGCCTGCAGGATTTAAATACTTGGATCCAAATTTTTAAAGAGGCCTCAACTCTGTCTCCATTCGTACATGGGTGCAACTGTGTGCATAATTTTTTAGCACTATTTGTGTGCATGCAATCAGTAGAGTACAGGAACTACACATAGTTTGAAAATTTGACGCTTTAAAAAACTCTTTAAAGCCACTCCACTGCAATTTGAGGAGGATGTGCATTCTTTCCAGCATAAAGGGTAAAGATGGGTCACAACTGCTTTCATTAAAGTCACGTTCTTTGCCCCTCTCATGATCAGGTTTTGAAAGAGATCTTGGCTACATATTTTATCTCAATTTGTGGAACATTTTGTATCATTCCACTGTGAAATGTCCCAGTCAGCTAAAACTTGGAAATGGTTATTTGAACTAATGCCTAAAAACTGGTGTGCTGTCTTTCATCAGAAAGATTTGAGCTGCCATTGCTAATCTGGAGGCTTTATTGATTTTTTTAAAATAAAGTGATTTGATGAAAATCAAAACCAGGGAAAAACAAAATTCCACTGAAAATAGCACATCGTGTAGTAAATGCAGAGGAGTAGTGCTTAGGAGATCTCAGTTCTATTTGTGGTCCAGCCATAAGCTTGCAGTATGGCTTGAAGCAATTCACTTTACCTCTGTGTGTTGTGGTTTCCCCATCTGTAAAATAAGGATAATGCAAAGGTGTGTTGTGAGGCTTACTTCATTAATGTATGTCAAGTGCTTAGAGGGCCTGGGATGGCAAGTGGCTGTAGAAATCCAAAGTATATGATTAATATTTATTTATTAGATGGTATGAATATGCCTGGATCTGTGTTAAGCTGACCTGGGTGACCCTGTATTCATTTTGTTTGGTGCCCCCTTCAATGTCTTTATCCCCAATTCCTTGCGCCGAGAGCAGAGCTGATGAAATTGCAACTGGAGCGAGCCAGGCCTCTAGTTAAGGTTGTGCTATTGTTCCAGGCCCTCTCTTCATCCGGCAGCGGGCGCAGGGCTCTGTTTGCCCCATGGCAATCACGGTGCAGGAGACTGCTGCCTGATCTGACTGGCTGGTGGCAGAAGTTTGGCACTTCTCAGTCCCTGCCTGTCTAACCATCTCAGACAGCAGTTTGTTTTTGGCTGTGTACAGAAAAGTATAATTCCACCTTGTCACATCAAGTATTGAAACAGCAGCCAACTGCTAAAGCCTAAAGCCACCCTTGCATTGCATGAGCAAATGGTCGAGGTGTATCTTTCCACATCTATAGTTATCGGTAGAGCTGATCAAAAATACTATATTTTACCGAAATTATTTCAAATTAATTTTTCCAATTTTTTGAACAAAAATTCCCCAAACCTGAAAAAATAAATTGTTGGGTTTTTGTTTTTTTTTAAACTCAACAAATGGACTTTTTGTCCCTCCAGTGTCTATTTTTCAAATGAAGGCAGGGTGGGGAGGGGGAAGAAGTTGTGGCAAAATCAAATGTTTTGCTTTTTCTCAAGTTTTTTTTAAAGAAATATTCATCGAACATGTTTGTTTTCAAAGAGAGGCCATTTTTCATCTTGAAAGGAGTTTCAGATAAAGAATGTGAGCTGGCTTCAGCCAGCAGCCCCGTTCTATCTCCTTTCTTCCCGCTGACTTTCTTAGGATCAGTGGGTGCTCAGCTTCTCAGCCTGGCCCTGTGTGCGTTGGCTCTGCCTGCTTGAACGAGCAACAGCGTATAATGCTTTGTATCCTGAAAGGTCCCACGGCCTGTCGCGAACCACAGCATTGCTTAAAGGCAGCCTCCCCTGAGTTTAGAGAGTCAACCAGCTGGTGCCCAGCGGTTGAGGGAGGAGGAGTTTTGGCCTTGGACATTGCGACAAAATCCTCTGTTTATGGAAAATGCCTGGGGAGCAGGTTGGCCCTCGGTGATAAAAGCCTCGCAAAATGAGCAAGGTCAGGTGAAATACAATGGAACTGTGTAAGAATGAGCATTTTTTGCACTCCTCTTCCGCTTCCTCTTCCTCCAGAGAGGACAGCATGCTGAGGAAGCTCAGCCTCAGGTGCTTTCCCATCCTTATCTGCTGCTCCTACTCTCTATTGACGTCATGCCTTGCTTTCCACCCTTGGATTGAAACACTTCTTAGGTTTTTGATCTGACTTTTAAGAAAGGGCCTTTCATCTGGGAACAAACCGTGGGGGTGGAGGGTCAGCAAAGAGAACACTATCTTTGTAGGTCACGTTCTGTGTCCACTAACTCTGGTTTCAGAAAAGGATTTATTCCCACTCAGCACAGGTTGCCTTCTGGCTCAGATCTGCCCTGAAGACCCATTCCGGTGATTTTCTTTGTGTTGGCAATGCACCTGCAACTTCGGGAGCACTGCAACAAAACAAATAAGTAATAAATGTGGGTATGTGTGGTCTAGTAGTTAGCCCTGAGTCAGGACTCCTGGGTCCTATTCCCAACCTTGTCACTAACTTGCTGCGTGATGGTTATTAAGCTGACTATGCAAAATGGCTCAGAGGTATATCTGCTTATCAATAAATAGGCCCATCAATAAATTTAGTTCAGTGGATCCTTTCTTTGCCCATGAGTGATTAGCAGAATTGTTAACTACATTTGTTTACTAAATTTGAATTGTGGCATAAAATTCATCAATGGAGCTGGGTGGCTGAGACCAAGTCTACTGACCGTTTTTAAATCAAGAGTGGATCTGTTTCTAAAAGATCTGCGCTAGGAATTGTTTTGGGGAAGTTCTATGGCCTGTGTTATACTGGAGGTCAGACTAGATGATCACAGTTGTCCTCTCTGGCCTTGGAATCTATTAATCTTATGAAAATTAAGCCCCTGATTTTCAAATGTCACTTTCAAACACTAAGGTTATGTCTGTACTGCGATAAACTCATGGCACGGAGTCTCAGAGACTGGGTCACCTGGCTCAGGCTGTAGAGCTAAAAATAGGAGTGTAGACATTTGGGCTTGGGCTGGAGCCTGGGCTCTGAGACCCTCCCTGCACGTGAGGTCTCAGAGTCTGGGCCTCAGCCCAAGCCCAAATGGTAGCTGGGATAAAATACAGCATGGTTTTACAAAAGGTAGATTGTGCCAGACCAATGTGAACTCCTTCTTTGAGGAAAAAAAAATATTTTTTGTAGACAAAGTAAATGCAGTAGATCTAATCTACTTGGATTTCAGTAAGGCATTTGATACCATTCCACATAGGAAATTAGTTAAATTGGAGAAGATGAGGATTAATATGAGAATTGAATAAGGTGGATAAGGAACTGGTTAAAAGGGAAGACTACAGTGGGTCATGCTGAAAGATGAACTGTCAGGCTGGAGGGAGGGTATCAATGGAGTTCCTCAGGAATCGGTCTTGGGACCAATCTTATTTAATATTTTTATAATGAGCTTGGCACAAAAACTGGGAGTGTGCTAATAAAATGTATGGATGACAGAGTTGGGAGGTATTGCCAATATTGAGGAGAGCCGGAATACCGTACAAGAAGATCTGGATGACCGTGAAAACTGAGTAATAGAAATGGGATGAAATTTAACAGTGCAAAGTGCAAAGTCATGCACTTTGCGACTAACAACAAGAACTTTTGCTATAAGCTGAGGACTTATCAGTTGGAAGTGACCGAGGAGGAGAGAGACCTGGGTGTATTGGTTGATCACAGGATGACTATGAGCTGCCAATGTGATGCAGATGTGAAAAAGGCTAATGCACTCCTAGGATGTATCAGGCGAAGTATTTCCAGTAGAGACAGAGAAGTCTTAATACCATTATACAAAGTACTAGTAAGACTTCATCTGGAACACTGTGTGAAATTCTAGTCTCCCATGTTTAAGAAAGATTAATTTGAACTGGAACAGGTGCAGAATGGAAAACCTACCTAATGAGAAGAGACTCAAAGAGCTTGGCTTCTTTAGCCTAACCAAAAGACGGCTGAGGGGAGATATGATTACTCTCTCTAAATGTACCAGAGGAATAAATACCAGGGAGGGAGAGGAGTTATTTAAGTTAAGCACCAGTGTGGACACAAGAATAAACAGATATAAACTGGCCATCAATAAATTTAGGCTTGAAATTGGGTGAAGGTTTCTAACCATCAGAGGAACGAATTTCTGGAAAAGCCTTCCAAGGGGATCTGTGGTGGCAAAAACCTAACTTGCTTCAAGACTGAGCTTGATAAGTTTATGGAGGGGATAGTATCAGAAGACTAACTATAATGGCATGTAGCCAATCTGCAACTGCTAGCTGCAAATATCTCCAGCGGCCAGTGATGGGATACTAGATGGGGAGGGCTCTTTCGCAGGGTGGCTGGCTGGTGGGTCTTGCCCACGTGCTCAGAATCTAACTGATCCCCATATTTACGGTCTGGAAGGAATTCTCCTCCGGGTCAGATTGGCAGAGATGCTGGGAGGCAGGGGAATTTGCCTTCCTGTGCAGCATGGGGCATGGGTCACTTGCAGGTTTAAACTAGTGTAAATGATGGAGTCTCTGTAACTTGAAGTCTTTAAATCATGATTTGAGGACTTCAGTAACTCGGCCAGAGGTTAGGGGGTCTATTAGAGGAGTGGGTAGGTGAGGTTCTGTGGCCTGCAATTTGCAGGAGGTCAGACTAGATGATCACGATGGTCCCTTCTGTCTTTAAAGTCTGAGTCTATGCTGCAATATGATCTCTCTGCAGCCTGAGCCCCATGAGCCAGAGTAGGCTGACCCGAGGGGCTCTTTTATTGCAGTGTAAACATACTCTACTGGTCTTAGGAGAACTGGGAATTTATTTATTGTATCACTGTAGTGTCTAAGAACCCCAGTCGTGGATCAGCCTCTCGTGCTTGGGAGGAGCTCCCCATAAACATGCGCAAAGCCATTTCCCTATTCTCCTTCAAATGCCTCCTTAAAATTCTCCTTTGCTGTGGTATGTTAGGTCGCTGGTATACTGTCTATCATGCTGACCAATATTGTCTTGTTTCCTTGGGCTCTCCAGCTGTCTGTATCCATCTGTTGTCTCTTGTCTTGATCTTTCCAACAACATTATCATTTGTCTCATTCCTGGTCATTATTGGACAGTGGAAGTGCGCTTTCCTCCAGATAGTAATGTATACACTTTTGCAATAAGGAAGAGCTGACTGATCAATAACATGCATGTTCCTTTATTTGATATCCTATGACGCTTTTGAACCTTTTAAATTTTTTGTGGTCTTATTTTTTGGTTGGTTTTTTTTTATACCTTCTGTTTATCAGAATTAACACGAACAGAAACTTTTGTGATCACATTTTTATCAGCTGCACATCCTCTTTCAGTGTGTACCCTTACTGAGTTCGTCTCGGATTACATGCACAACTCTTGCACTTCGCAGCTTGGCGTGAATATCAAGCAACTCTTAATCTCTACTAGGAGAATTCATGTTTTCCCTTACGCTGCCTACTGTTAAAGATAGTGGCAGATAAAGAATAAACCAAATGGCACAGCTAATCTAGACCCATGCTACTGTCCACGATCACAGCTATGTTCTACTGAAGTGTGGGGGTGGGAGTGACAAGGCTGTTTAAGCTGCTGGCCTATTGCTGTGAAGCTCTCTCGTGAATTAGAACTTCCATGAACCTGGCAGTCTTTAGATCACAATGGAAAACTTGCTGCTTTGAATGTAACCTTCCCAGGATAAAAACAAATTAAACTGAAAGGGGTTGACTTTCGGTAGGAAGAATTTTCGTAGAGGAAGATGGTGATCTGGAAGGCCCTCGGTTTCCATGCTAATGAGTGTGGCTTAAGAGAGAGAATAGATTAAATAGATTCCATGAAAGGCTGTTGGATAAATATCAAACAATTAGGAGACAAGCTTTGAGCACATCTAAGTCACGTGATGCCCCAGATGGGTCACTGGAAGTAGGGATTGAACGTGGCTCCTATGGATCTAAAAGAAGGAGTCTCTACTGCCTGAAATGAAAGACCCGGGTCTGTTTATCGCGAACGCTGTTGCAGACCTATAAACCTCTGTGGACCATCCATTAGAGGGGGGCAGAGAGCCACACTATAAGAGAAGGTTACAGCTATACTACAAAATATTTCCTGTCGCCGCTAGCACCTGTTCAAGCTGCATCAGTGATGGGAGCCCTCATGTATACCAGACTGCAGTAGCTTGAGGCATTTTTACCACTACGACGTCAATTAAACCTGCTGAAGAGCAGGTGTGAATAACGTGGTGGAACAATAGTGGCTGGCAGCTGGAGCTTTGTCTGTCCTGAGCATTGTGATGTGCCAGCACGTCTCTGAGACCCTGATCTGTTTCTGCAGTGTTAGCTCTCATTTACTAAGAAAAAGGTGTCTAGCACTAATGTGGATGGCAAAACCCATCCAAATGCCATATGTTATCTGAATGAGGCTGACTCAGTAACAAAGAGGTTACTGCCTCACTTATCTCAGTATGTTAACTCTGAAGCATAATGATGGCAATTTTAAATGACAATGCTGATAACTGTTTCACTGCTGATCAGTTTAACAGAAACATCCCAGCTACTCGGGGATTGTGGGAGGAAAATGGGATTGTAGGTGGAGCTTGGATAGAGTGTACCCATCTCTGCTCCCAGTCCAAAATATGCTGTTTTACCTTGTGTCTAAACTGCATCTTGTTTCTTTTTGCATTGCAGTGCATTTACACAGGTATTCACCTTCGGCCCAACCTTTCGAGCCGAGAACTCTCAAAGTCGCCGGCACCTGGCAGAGTTCTACATGGTAGAAGCAGAGATGTCTTTTACTGAAAGCCTCCAGGACATCATTCAGGTAGGTACCAGTTTGTGTGTGATTGTAAAGGTATTGGAGCTTTCTCTTCTATTCACTGTGTTCAGCCTCAGGGGCGGTGGAATTGAACCTTCTATCACCTACTGTAATCTTTCTAGATAAATCAGGAGTTGTACTGAAGACAGCTAAGCATTTAAGCTCTCTTTGGGCAGAGGAATGGCCGTTGAGGGAAAATGAGGAAGGATTTGAGAAAAGGGCTTGATCCAGTGTGCTCTGTGAGAGCCATTGGTCAAACAGAGATTTCTACGACGTGCTCCAGGACTGCGCTCATTTTTAATACAAAGGAACAACCTGCAGAGATTACTATTCCCAGCATGTAATATTCCACTTTGATTTTAGCAGAAGGCTGGAACATGTAATCACTGCTGGTCTTACCTGCATACTAAAGCTGAGATGAGAACCATTTTGCACAAACAGATGTCACCCTCTGGCTCTCAGAAAGCACAGTTTACACATCGCTGTCCTAGCTGTTCTGAGGACCCCATCTCCTGGGGTCTAGAGTCAGTCCAAAGGAAATAGAGAATTTTAATCTTTCAGAATTTCTCAGGTTCTACAATTCAAAAATAATTCAAAGTTCCGAATGGTTATGGGGTTCTGCTCTGTTAAGGGGAAAGGAAAGAACGTTGCCCCTTTGGCTTTGAGAATTTTTGTTGTTGTTAAATGTCTTGCAAAATCCTAATTTCCCTGGGTTCTCCCCTCCCCCCCACAATCTCTGACCACCATCATCAGCCGTGAAAGAAATTCTTCTTCCTATCACAGTGGTTTATTCTTCACATCACATTCTGGATTGCAAAATACTTATTCTTGTGATGTTCTTATTTAAAGAAGTAGAGTTCCTGTTTCTTGAACTCACTGGGCAAGCCATTAAAAAATATCTGACAGCTGCGCTAAGGCCTCAATTAAGTTTCTGTTTCTCCATAAGTCTTTAGAGAAACTGATCTCAATTCAACACCCTTGCACAGCTCAGTGCACTGTGCAGTTTCTCTGTTGAAAGTTTGCTGTCACTGAGTTTAGTGCTTTACAAAGGATGCCCAGTTGAAAGCCCTGACGACTAATGGCCAAATTTCCATGCGTGGGTGTTTCAAGTTAGGTTTCTAAATCCATGTCTTGGTACCAAAATACAAACAGCCTGATTTTTCCGAAGTGTGGACTACCTGCACCTCCCATCAGCACCAGTGGGGAGTTTTGGATGCTCAGTTCTATTGAAAATCAAGCCATTTGTTTAGGGGCATAAACATGAATACACAAGCCTTACTTCAGGCTCCCGCATGTGAAAATTTTGGCCTAAGTCCTGATACTGCCTTGCTGCTATTGAGGTTGACCTCTTACCTAGGTGTGTGTGTGTATGTGTGTAAGTGTAAAAAAAGTTCAGGATCTCTTCCCATTCCATCCTTGACCTCTTTGATACAAGCAACAAGGGCTAGTTATTGCCAGCACAGGAGTGGTGGCTTTGGGGCTGTAGTAGACGCCTGCCCACTAAGAAACAGACTGAGATGGCAAAACTTATTTCGAATAAGCCACCGATCGCTCTTACCACTTTTCATTCAGTATCACCCAGGATGTGATTGTTTTTTAACTGTCATCTTAAAATGAAAGGTACTGTGTTGCATTACACAGTCCCCAGAGCCATCCCACAATGTTGCCAACTCTTGTGATTTTTATCCCCTGTTTTGTGGTTCTCGGTGTCTTTTCTTAAAGCCCCAGCTGCGGGAGTCATATGATTACATGAGACTCTAAGCTTTCATTTAAAAACCAGTCAGTTCCTAGTCCTCAAAGTCATGGAGAAAAGCTTGAAAACACGACCCAAGTCTAACTTGAAGGGTCAAAATCCAGAAGGCAAATAAAAAGCACCCAAAATGTATTATTTAAAAAAATAAACCCTCGTGACGTGGGTCTTGATTCATGGTTTTTTATGCTTGGGGTTGACAATACTGCATCTGTTCCCAGTTGTTTTTCTTATGGTAGTTAGTGAATATTTAATTCTGAATAATTATGACTTTCTGCTCAAGCAAGGGAATCACTTTAAAGCAGATGAAGCTAGGTCCCCGCTGCTCTGGTTGCTGTCACCTAGCCACTGACAGACATCAGAGCTGGGCTTTGTGCAGGGGAGTTTTTGAGGACCTGAGTACTAATAGTGTTCTCAGCATTGTCGACACTATGTGCTGCATTCACAATGCCAGACATCCAACACTGAAGGGGATATTTGCAATGTTTTAATAGCTACTTCTGCGCTCATTCATCTGATGTGGTGGCTGCAGGCTCTTGAATGGGGAACCTCTGTCTTTAAAAGAGTTGTGTCAGATCCCTGATTAAGAAGGTATCATGGAATTAAATCTTGTCTAATGTCCACTATATCAGTGCAGCCTTAAGGTTGAGAGTTTAACCACACAAGTTGGAAGATTCAGATTTAAGAATTCTGCATCAATAGGAACTCAACTTCCTTGGTCCTATCCATTATGACATCTCATATGATGACATCATTCTACTCCGATTCAGAGCCAGCCCTCGTTACTGTAGTATCTCAGCAACTTCCAGAAGTGCAGCCAAGGCTCAGTCCTGCTAGATGCCGAGTGCTGTGATTCCAGTCTAGGAAAAAACTCTAGCACATGCTTGCTTTTGAGGAAATGAGTCGCATTCCCGTTGGAGTCAATGGGATTGCTCACATGCTCAAAGTTAAGCATGTCCTTAAGTGCTGTGGTGGATTGGGGACCCTGCCTGGTGCTGAGCATTCTAGCCAAGTCTCCTGATTACTGTGTCACATGTGGGTTATTCTATCTCCTCTTCTCCCAGAGGAACACTGGGCCATGTCACAAAATAGCTGGCAAATATTCTACCAGGAAGCTATTATGGGGTATACATGAGTAGGCTGCTAGAAGCCTCTGCTGCATTGACAGGCATGATGTCGAAGGATACATGCCACTAACCACTAGAGAAGTGCACCAACAGCACCCTAATATGCATACGGACATTATAGCTGGGAGAGTTTGCTGAAGAATTTTTAAACAGTTGCTGGAAGAAAACCTTCGCACAATTTGGGGGAGCAGCATTATCCCCATAGGCTTCCTCAAGGGAAATACAGCTCCTTGTAGACAGACAAAGGCCTTTTCTGTTCTGTTATTTGGTTAACTCTTTGAGGTCCCCTGGGCAGTTTGGATTCCTTCTGCATCCTCTGATTTCCTCCACGCTCTGCTGCTCTGTCAGCAGCACTTCGTGGCCCAACAGCCACCTTTTGCTGCTCTGCACTACACGCTGTATTTGGACTATTGAGCAGCTGGTGGAAGTTAGTCTTTACCTAGGAAGATGGGTTAAATTTGACAGATTGCTGATGAAAGGGCAGCTTGGCGGGGGCAGTCATGTCTCTCTCTTTCATGCAAACCCTCCCTTTCTTCCTCCACGGATGCCGTTCCCCTCTCCAATGGCACTGAGCTCCACACCCCTATTGACTTTTTCCCTGCCCATCATGGGCCTGGTCCAGCAGTTAGTGTGCTAGGTTGGGATTTGGGAGACGACAGTTCAAATCTCAGTTCAACTCCAGGCTTCTTCTGTGACGCTCTGTCCTTGGCCTTTCTGCTCCCCATCTGGAGTGTTGTGCAGATAAATATATTACAACTGTGAGGCACTTGTATATTGTAATAATGGGGGCTGGACAAGTACCTTTGGAAGAGCATCAAAAAGACCCAACCCGTCAATCAAACTGTAGCTTTGAACAATCTGTATCCACAGACAAACTCCAATACTGCCTCGGCATGATTCCGCTTAAAAACAGAGTTTAATAAAATGTTAATGCTGAAAAAACTGAACGCTCTTTTTTCTTAGGAAACAGCTTCTTTTTGTATCATCATAAAGCATTTGTCAAGGAACACAATGTGTAATATAGTACAAATAGTATTGCAGTTGTCCAGTCTTGCACATATTAAGTTAGTCATTCACAGTCCTATGATTTAGCCTGATATCTGTCACTCTCCGTGAGATCTCCAAAAATCTTACAGAAATACTGGCGTGGTAATATTAAAGGTATGAATAGTTAAAGCTGAATGACCTGCAGGCTGAGATGGTCTCATCTCTTAGCTAATCACAGAGGTTGAGCGGGAAATAATCTAGAACGTACACCCTCATTGCCTTTGTCTGCATTAGTGGAAGCTGGGAGAGAGGAGCCAGAGAGAGGGGTGAAGCTGGGACTGACTGGGTCAGGGGACTGGGACTGAGACGGAAAGCCCGAGTGGAGACTGGGACTGGGTTGGTGGTGATAATGAGACTGGGATGAGGAGCCAGGGATCAGGGAAGAGACCAGGACTGGTGGAGGGACAGGTTGGAGTGATTTAGGACAGAAGGGGTTGAGCTTGGAGGGAAGGAGCAAAAGAGTCTGTGCATGTTAGAGCACACTGCCCTCCAGCACCTGGCATGGAGCGCAAGGTCCATGAGTTGTCAGTTCCCCTGCTGGTGCAAAGCATCACTGGTGTAAAGCATCCCATCCTCCGCTAGTGCTGGTCCACATAGGCATTACAACCTACTACTGCTGTCAGTTACTCCATTAACTCAAGTGACAGAGGTCTGTGCAGTGGATCTAAAGATTCCAACCCATGTGGGTGTTAATATGATACCACAGGATGGAGTATTTCAGCTTGCTTTCATAAAATCCGACTCAATTGCACACACAAAAACGACATTAAAAGAACATTATTAGGGTTGCAAAGTCAAACACTCATTAATTAGGAAATGGCAGTGTTCAGGTTGCCCATGCAACCTTAATTTAACCCGCTTGTGCATATGCATTATGATACAGTCTTTAATTACATGGTTACATCATATTTTCCCACTGGACCCCTGCCTCATTCCGTGCACGTGGTGGCTGCCTCATTTGTTACAGAAGTCAGAAGGTGCATAGTGAATGAGACAGGGCATTGCAGGAAGAGAAAGGACTGTCTTGTAGGTAAGGCAATTGAATGCTGCCCTGAAAAATTAGATTCAATTCCTGCCTCTGCAACAGAGTTTCCGTGAGATGCCTGACAAACCACTTAAACCACACTTTTCACAGCTGGTCCCTAATTCTGTGTTCTTCGTTTTCTGGGTGCCCAACTTGAGACACCTGGGGTCTGATGTGTAGAAGTGCAGAGCACTCACAGCTGCAGTTGCAGTCAGTGGGAGCGGTGCTTTGGACAAATAAAGTGATATGTTATGCTAAGTGCACTGAAAAATCATAACCCATGTATCTCAAATTGGGCACCCAAAATTAATGGGTACTTTTGATCTTAAGCTCTGTGTGCCTCAGTTCCCCATCTGTAAAGTGGGGGTAATAATAGCCCTCCTCTCACAAGGGGTGTAGTGATAATCAATGTTTGTGAAGTACTCAGATAACACGATGAGCACCATAGACAAGCCCTTGAGGAAATTAATAATTCTGTCTTCAGCGCAGGGTTTGAATAGTGTGTAGTAAATAAGGCAGTGGCCTAAGAGAAAACAAACTATTGAATAGCTCCTCATTAAGTGAACACGGTTCATCCTGTGCACTTAATCAGGCAGGGGTCTTGTGAAAACAAATAGTATGTAATGATGTAATTAAAGATCATCATGCATATGCACAAGGGGGCTGAATTAGAGTTGCATGGGCAACTTTAATTTGGGCACTTCCTAACTTGATTGCTTGATTTTGCAATCTTAATAATGTGCTTTTAATGTAAGTTTTGTGTTTGTCATTAGGAAACAGGTCATAGTCAACACCATGAGAAATACTCTCTTTGCAGCTGTTTCACTGACAAATTATTTCTTTTGGTTTTTTGGAGCGATTGTTTCTTGAGGCAAACATTTCCTGTATAAAAATGGTAAAAGAGCTCCACTGGGATCCCCGAGTTGGTTTCCGGGGTGATGTGTTTGCCTACGACAGTACTGAGTTACATCATTCATTTGCAACAGACCACTGTAGACAGCCGGTTGACACCACTAACTGTTCTGTTGTGACACACCGTGAGCACAGCCCTTGCTCGCTAGAAATTTAGCTCCTTACACAACAGCTGTGCACACAGCAGGGGTGAGCGAGTATCTGACATGGATCTCACCATTTTGTGTGAGTGTGAGCAAGCATGAAGAGGATAGGAATATCCGTGCACGAAAACTTGGATGAATCATGACAAGTGCATGACCATGCTTGAACATGTAGCAACCTGCAGTTGACCGAAGGGTATGGGAATGATTCAGAGTGCACGTGTAGACAAATAATCCCATGCAGGAGTGTATCAGTGATTGTGCCTTAGGCTGACAGAAGAGATGCTCACACATTCTCCTCCATCGGACAGCGGCCCTGTTGTCTCAAGCTTCTAATTATGTTGCAAATACAGCGCTGCTTTGTTGCAATATCTACTGTTTTCACTTCTGGTGTAGTCTTAGGGCTGGTCTACACTAACCCCCCCAATTCGAACTAAGATACGCAACTTCAGCTACGTGAATAACGTAGCTGAAGTCGAAGTATCTTAGTTCAAATGAAAAAGTACTTACCGGGGGTCCACACGCGGCGCGTAGGCTCCCCCGTCGACTCCGCCTACTCCGTTCGCAGAGTAGGATTACAAGCGTCGACGGGGGAGCACTTCCTGGTTCGATTTATCGCGTCTAGACAAGACACGATAAATCGAACCCAGAAGATCGATTGGACTCCGACGCGACGGGTAAGTATAGACGTACCCTTAGATTGGGGATATTGAAAGTCACAAGCAGAGTACCACAAAGTTAAGGTCTGAGGTCAGAATCCCAATTGGAGACCTTCAGGAAGTCCTCCAGCACAATCAGGGAAGGCCAGGCTCGACGTTGCTGAGACTTTTAAAGTTTAAAAAGGAAAAAAGCAGGAAAAAAATTTGGGGTGAAGGTTGGGAACATTACACTTACACACACACACACACACACTCTCTTTCCCTTCTTTCTTTCTTTCTTTAAATTCCTTTCCAGGTCACGTCTTCCAGGAGGCCTATAAACCTGGCCCCTCCAGTCCACCCCATCACCAAACTACTAACAGAAATGAAATGAACAAGGCATTGGCTATACTCCTCCACTTGCTTTTGTGATATCCTATTTCCCATCCCTCCATCTTGTCCAGTTAAAATTGTAATCTTGTTGGTATGTCTTCACTGCAAAGGAAGGTTTTCTTGCAGCATGAGTAGGCATGCTGGCTTGAATCTAGCTAGCATGGGTAACAACAGTAGTGTATACATGGTGGCACGGGCTTCACCCTATGTATGCTCTCAGGGTCACCGAGGGGCTTGTGGCATGGGTTGCTAGCTCATGCTACCACGTCTTGACTACTATTGTTACCTGTGCTAACTGGATTAAAGCTAGCACAGGATGCCTACCTGTGCTACAATCACACCTTCACTTTGCAGTCAAGACATGCCCCTTTCAGGCAGAGATCTTTCATCTTGATTTTGCCTTATAAAGTACCTTGGCAATGCATATCTAAATAAGAGTAACTGCAGTCAGGAAGAGACAAAGTGTGAACCATGTGGTTTTTGTTTTGCCAAAATATAGCCACAGTCTCAAGCTTGGAAATATTTCTCAGCTTGTTTTTTCCCACACCACCCACTTTTTTCCCCGCAAGGAAAAAGCTGCTTATGTTGGGTGCTGTGGGAACCTAATTCTTACTTTAACACAAAGCAAAAACAAAAAATAGTGCTACTTAAACAAAATAAAGTTTTGGTTTCCAGTGCCAGATGGTACTTTCATTTCCTAGAAAGAGGAAGCTTAATGTAAAATCCCTTCCTCCCTGCCTGTTTGAAACTGGGCTGTTGTAATTATCAATGAATTTTCCTAATTTCATTTGCATAAGCCTTTTTCTAACTAGTTTAAAGAGAGTACAAACTCAGCTGTTGCTGCTCAATCAGTTCAACTGCAGGAATATTGGCTTTTAATGTATCCAGTGTAGGTGTAGCAATAATGGTAACGGTCTTCATTTACATGTGGTAGTGCCGTTCAGCCATTTGGATCTGCAAACACTTTCTAAACTGAAGGACAAATTCTGTTGTTTATATCCAGGCATCCCCATTACCTTCCATGGAGTTGTACAGATGTAACGGAGAGCAGTGTTTAGCCCTGTAGGAATCCATTTACCCATTGTGCCAATACAGCCACCTCTTGGGAAGAATGCAGCAACTATTTAATAATGCACAGCAACACTTCAGGAGTTCGTGACGGGAGGTGAAGAATACCTTCTCCAGTTGAGACTAGCTGGAGAACTTGGACAGAGTGCCTAAAAGCTGGTCTATACTGTGATTCCAGTTTTAAACCTGCTTTAGCTGAACTGGTTTTAAATCCAGTTAGGATTTTGGGAGGAAATTTCCCCAGTGTGGAGAGGCCCTAGAAGAGATATTTTTGGAGATGTGTGTGTTCTCCCTGTGAAATACCTGTGTGTACCACATGCACCTCAGCTCTGCAGCAAGGCAGTAGGTATCCCAGAAGCCCATGCTTCCTCAGGTTCTGCTGACTGGTTATTGCTGCATCTCAAATGTTCAGTTAGTCACTTTTGGGCTAGCCAATGGCTACTAGTAACCTGGAGTAAATAGTAGATTCAGGCCGCATCTGGCCTCTGCTACTGAGGGCACAATCACCACTTGTGATCTGAGGGAACGTCTCAGAACGTTATAAAACCTCCCTTTTATTGGGAGGTGCTAATCTTTGGTCCCAGCTTCAGCTGAGCTGTGGCCCGACTGCACCATTCGATCCCTGACAGGCCTGCTGTGAGTTAGAAAGAGAAAGCAGGAGGTTTAGCAAATGTTCACACCCCATCGGTATCACATTCTCCTCTACATGTACCACAGAAGAACAAAATCCCAAAGGAAGGATATGCTTGTGGTTGGTGCACTGGGCTGGGACTCAGGAGCTCGGCGTTCAGTTCCCCACTATACCACAGACTCCCTGTGTCATGCAGAGCAAGTCTCTTCAGCCCAGTTCCTGAAGTTATTTAGGCACCTACCTCCCATTGAAGTACCGTTGTAGATATCTCTTAGTCTCTCTGTGCCTCACCTCCTTGTCTGTAAAATTGGAATAATGTTTCATTTCTCCCACCCTCTGTCTGTTTGGCTTGTAAACTCTTCAGGGCAGAAACTGTCTCTTACTATATGATTGTACAGTGCCTTGCACAGTGGGGTCCTGATCTTGGATGGGTCCTCTAAACGCTACCTTATTACATATCATAATAACAAAGCAGAAAGAGAGCTATTAATTAAAGGGCAAACACCCCATATGAACTAGCCCGAGACCAACAAATACAGGAGGTAACAACTTTTCTTTGCTGCTGACCTGAGTTGCTGTTTGAATGTTTTAAATATGTATCTTTCATCGCAAATACTTAAGAATATCCGGTCATCAGCAGGGAAAGTGGCTCTCAAAGCCCACACCCCGGCCTCTTGAGCTAAAAGATTAAGTTCTTTAGTTGGAAGCAGGAAGGAGCTGCTAGGCTCTTATGTAGTTCAGCCACTAGAGGGGGACAAAGACACTCTTGGCCTGCATGTAACATATTTTATGTATAGCCTGGGATATCTAGATGGTCTCAATTTTCGTGCTCTTCTGTGTTTTCCCTGTTAGGTTATGGAGGATCTTTTCAAGAAAGCAACAAGCATCGTGCTCTCCAAATGTCCTCAAGATGTCGAGCTTTTTCATAAATATGTATCTCCTGCCCAAAAGGTAATAAACATGAGAGTAAAAACTGCAATTCCCCCTATGTCTTGCAAACACTCTTGGCAGTGTGTAGGCCTGAATTTAACAAAGCTCTCTTGTGTTACCCGTTAAGAGTAGGTTTACATTTATGTTTTTTGTCTTTTGTTTTAACCAAGGGCAGGTTAGAACAGATGCTGAAGAACAAATTCATAACGTGAGTACTATTTTTGTCTGCTGATATACGACATGCTGCTGTTGGTTGAGCTCCTCGATAGTTATTTTCCCCCATCCCCTTGTCATGCCACTGACTATTAATTCTGCACAATGTCTTTTAAAGGCACTAATCGCAATTACCTACCTGTATTTAAGCTGTGCTGTTTGCCCCAGGAATGGTTACCGTCGCCATGACCACTTTGCTTGTGTGTTGCATCTGTTTCTCCTACCCTTTATTTTTGTCTTCCCAGATGCTTTGGCACGGGGACTGTCTTCCTGATGGTGTGTGTCTGTGCAGTGCCTACCCACACTCTGGGCACTACTGCAAAATAAATAATGGTTCATAGGCTGCAGCCATGCCCCTTCAGACTGTGATATGCTCCTCTTTCATCGAAATCCCTGCTGTCCTGTATTAGGTCTATAGCCCTTGGCTGCTTTTAGATAAGAGAGGACTTCAGTCCCCATTCTGGGCCTCCAAGCATCTCCTTTTTGCTCCACTGTCATAAAAATAAAGGGAAGGAGGAGAGGGTCTGATGCAGTGCTATAAAATCCTCTTACCAGTAAAGGGTTAAGAAATGCAGGTAGCCAGACAGACACCTGACCTGGCTGGCATCTGACCAATAAGGGGACAAGATACTTTCAAATCTTGGGAGGGGGGGGGAAAGCTTTGTGTGTGGGTCTTTGTCTGAGTGATCTTGGAGCCAGAAGGAACCTACAGAAAATCAAACCTCCCTTTTCTAAAGTAAGTCTAGTCAGCATAGCGAGTAGATTTCTGTTTATTTTGCTTGGTGTGTGTTCCCTGTGTTAGAGGGAGGGGTTATTCCTGGTTTTTTCTGTAACTTTAAGGTTTTGTCCAGAGGGGGAATCCCTCTGAGTTTGGAAATTGAGTACCCTGTAAATAGTTATCCTGATTTTACAGAGATGATTTTACCTTCTTTGTTTTAATAAAATCCTTCTTTTAAGAAGCTGACTGTTTTCTGTGGTGTTAAAACCCCGGGGGTGGGTTTTTTTAGATCACTGTGTAACCAATTGGTTAGGAGATTATTCTCAAGCTTCCCAGGAAAGGGGGGTACAGGCTTGAGAGGGTATTTGGGGGCGGGGGAAGGGAACTTCAAGTGGTTTCCTTTCCTGGATTCCTGTTTAAAACACTTGATGGTGGCAGTGAGAGAAGCATTTCTCAGGGTGCAGGGAATTTTGTACCTTGGGGGTTTTAACCTAAGCTGGTAGAAATAAGCTTAGGAGCTCTTCATGCGGGTCCCCACATCTTTACCCTAGAGTTTAGAGTGGGGAGGGAACCCTGACATCCACTCTCATCTGAGCCCTTGACTTCTGTTGGCTATCCATTCATTCTGCCAAGCCAGACCAGGCTGCCCATCTACAACTCTCTTGGGTGTTGTACTTAAGCTAGCCTGCCACTTCCATCCTTGATGACAATGGATTTGTGATCTATAACGTTCAATGTTGTTGTTTTCATCTGCAAAAGCACCACAAAACATTGCTGAGCATTGCATAGGGTGTGGGTGTGTGAACCATGAGTCACAATTGAGCTATGGGCCACTTTCAGAAGGCTTCAGTTAGCAAAAGTAGGTGAGATTCCAGCCAAGTTATTGTGGGATCGCAAAACCCAAGCACATGGAACAGCATATTCTTCACTGACTGTTTATTTCAGAAAGCTTTAACGTATTATTGAATCTTTGCGGATCTTCTTTAGGGAGCTTGGTCTAGAACTGGATTTTGCCAGTGATACACAGAGATTTGATTATTGTTACAAGGCTATTTTAGGGCTTGTCTAGAGTACCGCGCGGGGTCGATCGTAAGATACGTAACTTCAGCTACGTGAATAGCATAGTTGAAGTCGACGTACTTATATCTACTTACCACGGTGTCTTCGCTGCGGTAAGTCGACAGCTGGCGTTCTCCCGTCGACTCCGCTTGCGCTTCTCGTTCTCGTACCAGACTTGACGGGAGAGCGCTCAGCAGTCGATTTATTGTGTCTATACTAGACATGATAAATCGACCCCCGCTGGATCGATTGCTGCCCACCGATCTGGTGGGTAGTGTAGACGAGCCTTTAGTTTTCCCAGTGATGGCTTGTTTACGTTCTTACAGCCTGGTATGTGGAAAATCCACCACGCAGCTTCCTTGGTTTGGTTTTCATTTCCAGTCAAATTTTTGCAGGTTGCAAAGAAGACCCTGGGACAGATTCTCCACTCTGTTATCCCAGTTTGCTCTGCCAATTGCTCTATTTATTTACAGCGGTGGAGAATCTGGTGCCAGAATTGCCTTTTTGGGGACACAGACTTGATGATGAAAATAAGTCTGGCATTTTACATTGTGACAATCGTAACTCTTCTATTAATGTAAGCGCTTCATGTCATGATCTGTCTTCTTGGAGAGTACTGTGTTGAGTACATGGTTGGTGTTAGGCTGATGGGAGTTCCTTTCATCCTGAAGAGCCCCCAAGTACTTATACAAACTCGATTTCAACGGAATCACTTCACTCCTAGACAATATGCAGCCACCTCTAGGGTGGAACATGAAGTCTGTTTAACAGTGTGTTGTAACAATATAAAAGAAGCATCAAAGGAAATGAAGGCAAGCAGAACATAATCCTCCAAATGGGACTAACTAACCCCCCCTACCTCTTGAGAAGAATATCATGTAATCTTTGATCTCTCTAGGTGCTCATTGTTAAGGCATCATGTGTGGTAAAGCAATAAGCAGCACCGAGCAGGGACCTGGGTTCAATGACTGACTCAGTGAGAAACCTGCCATCTACTAAGTTACCAGGAGCTCTTCCTGTGATATTCTAGGGTTCCTTTAGGAAAGAGGTTTCCATCCAAGGTACATAACAGAGTTGACCTTCCTTAGCTTGAGAAATCTGAGATCACAACCCGAGGTGGCATAGCTGCAGTGTCCATTTCGTTTTCCAATGCAATGCTTAGGAAGGGACCCTCTTGGTGCTCTCATGTGCAATGTCAAATGCTTAGTTTTTTTCTGTTACAGAATTTCCTATACTGAAGCAGTGGACATTTTAAAGCGAGCTCCTCAGACATTCATTTTCCAACCAAAGGTCAGTGGGTACCCTGGCTGTGAGAGAGCCAATGCCTGGTTCCTGCTTCTGTGGTGCGGGTCTGCACAATGCTCTCCATTTCTACATCCCGGGGAAGCCTCACTTCTCTCTTTCTGATGTTGCAACAGAGTTGTTAGTTGACACAGTCCTTTTGTGTAATTGCACAGTTGCAAACCAGCCATAATCCAGTGTAACCACCGTAGCGTGGAGGATGAAGCATGGAATAATTTAGGAAACAAGTTGTTACAAGAGTGAAGTGTGCGTAGCGAAGCGAAGCAATAGCTTAAGGGAGAGAGGTGGCACCATACCATTAGATTGTTAGCCCTTTGCAGAAAGAGCTTTCCCTCCCTGTGTACATGGACAGTGCCTAGTGCATTGTGTATACTTCAGGAACACATCATAACCATCTAATAGGCGAGAGGAATTTAGGTGGTACCAAGGGTTTAACTAGGAATAATGAAGTAAAACTGAGTCAAAACACTGTATTGCCTAAACAGGTAAAGGGAGTCCTTTGTTCTTCTAAAAGACTATTGTAGCAAAGGAGAAAGCAGTTTACAAATCACGGTGTTCCTAAAACTCCTACTTCATCCCTGCTTCTAACAGATACCACAGTAGGCAAAGTCCTCACTTGAGCACCTACTTCTAATCCCGCATATATAGTCATTAGTTCAGGTGGCTGCAACGGTGCTTTTCAAATGAGGGGGGTGGGGTGGAGTGTGTTTGTTGTGTGTATGTGGGAAAGAGAGAGTAGGTGTTTGGAGTGCTGACAGTGTTTCAGCATGCTATCAGACCCTCCACCCCCCACCCCAGCCTCTCACTCACTCACAGCAAACATTTACTGATGCAGATAAGCAGCCGGTAGAAGATAACAGCGACTTCCGCATTCCTCAGTCGATTTCACAACAAAGAGAAAAGAGGCTTAAGCTTAATGGAATTATGGGACACTTTCCGGAGGTCAATTAGAGCACAATAACTTAACTCCTCGTTTACACTGGCCCTGGGGCATCTCAGCCAAGACGCAACAGCCGTTATCCCTCTCGGGAAGGTGGAGTACCAGGAGCGCTCTAGCCAGGGAGTCAGAGCACTCTACGTGCCTTGCCAGTGTGGACGGGGAGTAAGGTAGAGCGCTCTAGGAGGCTTTATTGCGGTATAAAGTGCAAGTGTAACCAAGCCTTAAAGAGCACACACTGCACTACTTCAGGGTCCAACTTCCCTTGCTATCCATGTTGTTGTCTTTACAGTGGGGCAGCAATCTCCAAACTGAACATGAGAAATACCTGGTGAAGCACTGCGGCGAGGTTCCTGTGTTTGTGGTTAACTACCCGTACGATCTCAAACCTTTCTACATGCGGGACAATGAAGATGGACCTCAACACACAGTAAGTCCGTGTGTGCGCATCTCCATACTTTTTGGTTATGCGCCCTGTCCTCCCTCATCCTACCTAACAATAGATCATCATCGTTCTGGTCTCGAGTCAGCAGCAGGACATAAGATACATCAATCAACTGCAACAGTTAAGCCCCAGTCTAGACCCTTTCCTTCCTTTAGAGAGAGATCTAAAGCAGAAGAGAACCCGATCAGTCAAGAGAAGAATGGGCAGCCTAGGTCTTTGGAAGGCAGCCAGTTAGATTTGCTGTAGTCAGTTTCTTTTTAAGGGGCTTGACCACACACAGACTTACACCAAAATAACTGAATTGGTTTCATTTCACACGGGTTGTTATTTCGGTGCAGACACTTTCATGTCAGAACGAAAGGGGCCTACTTTGATTTGAATTTGGTATCAGCCTCATATTTTTTACCCTCGCTGGCAGATGGCTGCTGCATTTAGGGACCCTGCTCCTCTGCAAAATGCATTCCACAAGTCCAAGGTAATGAAATGAAACATTTGCTGCTGCTGTAAACAATCACGGCTGGAGAAGCTCTTCTGGAGAGTGTATATATTTACATAAGTGGTATCCTAGACTCAACAGTGGAACCTTGAGTTGCAGTTGTAGTGACTGGATGGAAGAGCCCTCCCCACCTAGCAAGAGGGAGCAGCATTTGGGAAAGGGTCTGTGAGGACCCCTGTAGAAGCCCATGTTTCCTCAGTGTGCTTCGTTGTCCCCCTCTAGTAACTGGAGCACAGGAGTTCATGAGTCTGCTACAGTCTTTGACTAACAGAGCTGGGTTTTTTAGCTCAGGCAGTAGAGGCTCCTGCTTTTCTATCCAGAGGTTCTGGGTTCAATCCCTGCTTCCGCTGATCAGCCAGAGTATGTCTTCTGTGGAAGGTGTAACTTCCAGCTTGAGGAGACATACCCACTCTGGCTTTGATCGAGTTAGCAGTGCACGCACAGACATGTAGCCACCCCGACGACATGGTTTCAGACAGGATTGTACTCAGGTGGCTAGCTGCTTGCGCCGCCATAGCTGCTACCCTTTTATTTTTTAGCACGCTAGCTTGATTAGAATTAGTGCAGCTGTGTCGTCTTGATCTGGAAATTACACCGTAGCTCCAGTGTAGACGTACCCTAGGATTCCTGAGCTGTTGTACACCATATAAGCTATGCCGTCTGTTATCTTGTGCTAGTCGCTATGATGTCCAGTTGCCAATGGGTTAGATCACTATCTAGGTACTTGCGTAGGGTCCATCTCCATAGGATCAGAGCACCTCACAAACAGGAATGAATTTCTCCTCCCAGCAGCCCTGGGATTACTGTTGGACTGCACAGCTAAATGGCATGACTCAGTTTATGGTTCTCTTTCCCCTAAGGTTGCAGCCGTTGATCTTCTGGTACCAGGAATAGGGGAGTTATGTGGTGGCAGCCTGAGAGAGGAGCGACTGCATTTTCTCCAACCACGCTTAGAAAGGTATGGAGAAACCCTATGGCTGATTACTAGCAGTAGCGGAGGAACAGTCTGGCAAGGAAGTGTGTAAGAGGCCACTGGAGTTTGGTGGGGGAAGCAGTAGATGTACAGATAGTAGATGTTCCGTTATGTTTATTGGCTTTGAAGTATCTGTTAATCAGCTATTTATCTATTAAGCAAGATATGGCTGTATCCCCAAATGATGACTTGCTTCTGAGGTAAATATGCGAAGTGCCTCTTTGTATCATCTCACCACAGAAAAATGTTGCATGCTACTCAGAAAGAACCTCTCCTATCACATGGGCTCCAAGGAAGCTATCTCTAATTGTTAGAGCTGTCAAGCAATTACATATATTAATCGCGCGATTAATTGCACTGTTAAACAATAGTAGTATACCATTTGTTTAAATATTTTGGATGTTTTCTACATTTTCAAATATATTGATTTCAGTTACAACACAGAATACAAAGTGTACAGTGCTCACTTTATATTTATTTTTTATTACAAGTATTTGCACTGTAAAAGAAACAAAAGAAATAGTATTTTTCAGTTCACCTAATACAAGTACTGTAGTGCAATCTCTTTATCACAAACGTTGAACTTACAAATGTAGAATTATGTACAAAAAAAACTGCATTCAAAAATACAACAATGTAAAATTTTAGAGCCTGCAAGTCCACTCAGTCTTACTTCTTGTTCAGCCAGTCGCTCAGACAAACAAGTTTATTTATATTTGCAGGAGATAGTGCTGCCCACTTCTTGTTTACAATGTCACCTGAAAGTGAGAACAGGCATTTTCATGGCACTGTTGTAGCTGGTGTCACAAGATATTTATGTGGCAGATGCACTAGAGATTCATATGTCCCTTCATGTTTCAACCACCATTCCAGAGGACATGTGTCCATGCTGATGACAGGTTCTGCTGAATAACAATCCAAAGCAGTGCGGACCGACACATGTTTATTTTCATTGTCTGAGTGAGATGCCACTAGCAGAAGGTTGATTTTCTTTTTTGGTGGTTCGGGTTTTGTGGTTTCCGCATCAGAGTGTTGCTTTTTTAAGACTTCTGAAAGCATGCTTCACACCTCATCCCTCTCAGGTTTTGGAAGGCACTTCAGATTCTTAAACCTTGGGTCGAAAGCTGTAGCTATCTTTAGAAATCTCACATTGGTACCTTCTTTGCGTTTTGTGAAATCTGCAGTGAAAGTGTTCTTAAAATGAACATGTGCTGGGTCATCATCCGAGACGGCTATAACATGAAATATATGGCAGAATGTGGGTAAAACAGAGCAGGGGACATACAATTCTCCCCCAAGGAGTTCAGTCACAAATTTAATTAATGCATTTTTTTTTTTAAACGAGCGTCATCAGCATGGAAGCATGTCCTCTGGAATGATGTCTGAAGCATGAAGGGGCATACGAATGTTTAGCGTATCTGGCACGTAAATACCTTGCAGTGCCCGCTACAAAAGTGCCATGCAAATGCCTGTTCTCACTTTCTGGCGATATTGTAAATAAGAAGCGGGCAGCAGTATCTCCCGTAAATGTAAACAAATTTGTTTGTCTTAGTGATTGGCTGAACAAGAAGTCGGACTGAGTGGACTTGTAGGCTCTGAAGTTTTACATTGTTTTGTTTTTGAGTGCAGTTATGTAACAACAACAAAATCTACATTTGTAAATTGTACTTCACGACAAAGAAATTGCACTACAGTACTTGTATGAGGTGAATTGAAAAATACTATTTCTTGTGTTTATCATTTTTACAGTGCAAATATTTGTAATAAAAAATAATATACACTTTGATTTCAATTACAACACAGAATACAATATATATGAAAATGTAGAAAAACATACAAAATATTTAATAAATTTCAGTTGATATTCTATTGTTTAACAGTGCGATTAAAACTGCAATTAATCATAATTAATTTTTTTAATCACAATTAATTTTTTGAGTTAATCTCACGAGTTAACTGCAAGTAATCGACAGCCCTAGTAATTGTGTCTGGCACCTGGATTCCCTCCTTTGGCCTTGTCCCCACTCAACAACATGGTAATTCACCACCAGGGGTAGCAACGGTGGAAGCTGTAGTGTCGACAGGGTGTAGGTCTCTTTGACACGTTGTCTAACCCTAAGGAACCGCACTGCGGTGAATTACAACTGTGAGCTTTGCTAGTGTAGGTGCAACCTCAATGCTGTCATTTCAGAAAGTGTTGTTCTGTGCTAAGAGATGTTAAGTTAATTGGGACGTGGAACCCATGCTAGATTGTCACAGATCTCTGCTCTTTGACTCCACCCCACCCCACTCCCCTGGCCTGTAGCAGTCTGTGTGATTTCAAGGTGCTTTGACGTCAGCCTGAAGCAGCACCATCTCCAATTATCAAAGCTGGCATTGAGGCTGAGTCCTGTGACTCTGCAGGGGGAAAATCCTCTTCATGGGATTAAACTCAGATCCCCTCTCCATTTTCAGTGGACCCTTTGCAGAGCTCAGCCCTGCCCCTTTGGGCCGGACACATACAGTAGGCATTTTTGGAGGGCGATGAAATCCCACTGTAACATTAGTTACACCTGGCAAATGCATTTAGTACTTAGAGCAGTCACCTATTCAGCTGAAACATGTCTAGTTAATGTAGTACAGTGAAGCCCACTTCAGCATAACGAACCTAAGAAGGGCACTGACATTCTGTAGAGGTGGGGAGAGTCCAGACCTGTGTAATTTGGAAAGACGAGACGTAAGAGCCTATCCAACAGAGGTGTATAAATCAATGAAATGTATGTCTTCAATGGGCTTAACGTCCAGCTCTGCTCTGAAGAGCAACTATGTAAAAATGGCATCTTCTTACTCCGGGATCTCTTTCTTTGGAGTATTCAGGGTCATATCTGCTGACTTGATCTGCTGAGTAAAGGAATTTTCATTGGTCTTAACTCATGTTTAGCCCTGAAGAGCTATTGTAACTAAGAGAGAGTTGGATTTTATAATACAACTGTATAAAGAAACTATGGCCCCGATCCTGCAAAGACTTGCACGCATGCTTAACTTCATTCACATGAGTATCCCAATTGAAGTCAATAGGACGATTCATATGTGTAAAGTTAAGTGTGTGCGCAAGTCTTTGCAGGATTGGGGCTTTACTGCATTAGAATTGGTACCATACGTTTAAGAAGAGCATTGAAAATCTCTTCAACACCACCCAAAAAGTGCTACTTTGTATTTCAAAAACCTCTGCTGTTGATTATGCTTCTTTCCTCTCTTCCCCTTTTTGTATTAATTAGTAATAGCCTCCCTTTCTTACTCCTTGTATTTCCATGCACAAAACTGTTAACAGATCACACAGCTGATACAGATCTGCTCTGCTGAATTACTGACAAGAGTTTGTTTATTCCACAGATTAGGACTTGCAGATGCCTACCAATGGTAAGACTATAACTTGATCTACAAACAGTATCTGTTCTCTTACTACTATTATGGAAGAAGCGTTTTCATTGGGATCCTCAGTGAGCTGCAGCCAGTCACAATGAAGTGACCTTCTTATCTGAACAAAGTTTAACTACATGTTACTTAAAGTTTATGCTCCGACTTGTTTAGTTGCAGCCGGAGTTGTATCTTTCATACCTTTCATTATTCCACAAAATGGATTAACTTGCTGCTTATCAACAAGTTTTAATATTAAATCCTTAAACTGTAGGGCGCAAAAACCACAAGCAATTTTTGATCTTTAGTGGCCACGTGAACAACTCCACTTGCAATTGGCAGGGTAATGAGGCCAAAACACCTTCCCAACAGTTGAAGTAATTACAATTGTCCCCCTAAAGAAATAGAATAGAACAGTCCTTGAATTTAGTAAGGGAAAAACAGGCTCCCTGAGTTTTCTCCTATTAAAGTGACTGTCCAGACTCTGTGTCCCGTTTGAAAAATTATGAATTATTTGTATTATCATAATAATGCTTAGGATGTATCTGTTAATCATCTGGTAGAGGAGTGATGTTGCAAAGTGTTTCAAACATTGGAGAGTTTATCAAAAAGTACTTGAGTAGCTAGAATAGCCGTTAGGGAGAAGAATGCTTTTTAAACTGATAACTTGGATTAAGAGGCTGTAATGAATGCAGGATCCTCTCCTGCATCCTGAAACTGCTTGGGAATAGCACAGCAGAAGGTACCACGAGCCTCTACATCAGCAATGTGTAGGCAGGGCAAATGAAACGTCTTCCCATCTTTCATGGATTTGTAGGCCAGAAGGACCATTATGATGAGCTAGTCTGACTTACTGCTTAGCACAAGACATAGAATTTTATTCGGTAATTTTGGTGTCAAGTCCATACGTATTTTTGGAACTATGGCGTATTGTGGAGGAGCTCACTCACCGCAGGAGCACCTCCTAGTGGCCAGGCATGGTATAGTGGTTCTCCGCTCACTAAGTGCTGCCTCCCGATGGTCGCCTCTTTCCCCATCATTCCGCCCTTCAGCCAGGTCATGATTTAGTCTACCCCTTCCGGGGTAATTATGTCCCAACTCAAAGGGACAAAAACTCTTCTATCCTTCCCCAAATCAATCATCAGTACACTCCTTGCCCCCCGTCCTCACTCTGTGACAGCTGCTTCCCAGGGCTTTCTCTGGAGGCCCAGCTCCTCCCAAATCACTCACACTCAGGACTTCTGCCCTGGAGCCTGTCTTCTCCCAGGCCTGCTTTAGAAAGTCTTTCTCCCCAGCTGCCCTCTCCCTTCAGAAACAGTCTCAGGGTACCAGCTCCTTCCTGCAGGCCCCTCTATTGATCCTTTTCCTTAGTCTGGGCCTTCTTCCATTGCCAGCTTTCCGAGCCTTGTCCCTCTTTCAGGGCTTAACCCCTCTTTCAAAGTTCTTACCCAGACCTGCCCTTCTCTTAGGGGCCCGCTGCCCAGGGGTGTTCCCATCCCCTGCAATCCAGCTTTCCTTCCCAGCCTTCCCCTCATCTAGCTAGAATCCCAGGGCTTACTTCTCACTGCCTTTCTATTGCCAGAGAGTGACTGCAGACTCTCTCTCCATAGTGATGCAGACTTAACTGAATAGTCTATAGCCACCAATGATAATTGCTAAATACTCAGTCGTTTATATCCTTTCACTCTGCCCTGTGTCCATCAGGTGCCTTTCTGCTACGACCCTATTTCCCTGATATTTTTCTAAGCAACAAAATATGAATTTTGTTACTTTAAGCTAGGGGAGGGCAAACTATGGCCCGCGGGCCAGATCCGGCTCGTCAGGGATTTCAATCCGGCCCACAGCATTGCCAGCCCCGTGGCGGAGCGGGGCTAAGGCAGGCTCCCTGCCTGCCCTGGCCCCGTGACACTCCCAGAAGCAGCTGGCACCACGTCCCTGTGGCCCTTTTGGAAGGAGGCGGGCAGTGGGCTCCGTGCACTGCCCTCGCCTGCAGGCACCGCCCCCCGCAGCTCCCATTGGCCGGGAACAGGAAACTACAGCCAATGGGAGCGTTGGGGGTGGTACCCACAGGCAAGGGCAGCGCGCAACAGTGCCACCTGTCCCACCCCGCGCCCAGGAGCCACTGCTGGACATGCTGACCACTTCCGGGAGCAGTGAGGGGCCATGGCAGGCAGGGAGCCTGCCTTAGCCCCGCTGCACACCGCTGCCACTCTGGAGCCACTCAAGGTAAGCGGCACCAGGCTGGAGCCTGCACCCCAAACAGCTCCTGCACCCCGCACTCCAACCCCCTGCCCTGAGCCCCCAACCTCCTGCCTTGAGTCCCTGCTGCACCCCTCCTGCACCCCAACCCCTTTCCCTGAGCCCCTCCTGCACTCTGCACCCCCACACCCTGCCCTGAGCCCCCGCCACACTCCGCACCCCTCCTGCACCCCAAACCCCTGTCCCGAGCCCCCTCCTGCACCCCGTACCTCTCCTGCACCCCAACCCCTTGCCCAGAGCCTCTTCCTCCACACCGCACCCCCTCCCACACTCCCTTCCACACCCCAACCCCCTGCTCCAGCCCTACTTTCATGGCCCTGCATACAATTTCCCCACCCAGATGTGGCCCTTGGGCCAAAAAGATTGCCCACCCCTGCCTTAAGCCATTTAAATTCCTCAGAAAGCTTTTCCCTGTTCTTTATCAAAGCACTGACATATCCATAAAAGGTGATGAATTTGTTTCTTCTACCCTACAGCGAGCACATAGTCCATCTTTGTGTTTATTTTTTCAAAAGATTTTTGTTTAAATCACAGTGACCAGTCAGTACTCTAAACAAAATCACTTCATTTTTCCTATCCAGGCCCTGAAATATGTCATTATCCTCAACTCCAGGGAACAGTTCAAAATAGCTTCTACCTCTTTTTTCGTTGATCCAAAGATGTTGCCATTCTTCTTTGACATTTTTCTGTACTAGGCTTTAGAATTCCATTCACTCACAGTATTTCTCTGTCAATCCTTCCATTTTTTACAGCGCTTTTAGCTACTTTGTCCCACCATTTCAGTCCCTCTTACCCCAATATGCAATATGGGATTAATGCTACATGTTTCCCCATCGGTATTAACTCCGTCACTAGAAATATAATGTGATTGATTTAATCACGTCTGCATTCGGAAAGACCCTTTCTCATTGCCATAAGGCCTGAGACTGAGTCTGAAAAACTGACCGCCGCTGCTACAGACGTTCTCTCTTTATACTAACCAGCCTGCTCCTGCCCAGCGGGACTCATGATCACTTAAGCCTGGCTCGTCCGGGTGCAGCCTGGTATTGTTAATTGGCCGCTCAGGCCCACATTAGCCCCGTCAGGGCCCATGTGGGATACATCTTTTGGAGACATCTATTCATGACTTAAAGATTGCGAGTGAGGGAGAATCCTCCACGTCCGTAGGTAAGAATGCAGGCAGAGAGCAGCTCATCTGCACTGCATATGTGGTCAGAAAGCTGCCACGGGCTCAGGACATGGAGAGTGTTCAAGTTCAATAGCCGCAGCCGGTCTCTGCTTACTCATTGCACCCAGAGAGCTGAGAATAGCGATTGAGACAAATCAGAGGGATACAGGAGTTGTCATAGTACATCAGATGATTGATCCGATTCGGCTGCTCTCAGAAATGCCTGGTGCTTCCGAGGGATGTGGCATCTAGTTTAATCGCACAAAACTGAAGTGTGCCTGGAGAGTGGAGGGTAACTTCTTACTATTCCCCGCAGGAGGTCAGCTTAAGCCCTGCAGCATTCAACCTGATTGTGCAGGAGTAAGGTTCTGCTGGCTGGCTGGATTTTAAACAATCGCTCTATGAAGATCCATGCTGATTGTGGCAGGCTATTTTTGTAATGACAGGGAGTTTACCAACATTAGCACGAAGGCTGTGCCATATCTTTCTAACTATCATAGGGGAAGCACAAGGATTCATTGTCAATAGCCTGTCTGTGTTGGTTCATGGGGTTCCATCATGTTCTGGAGGCACTTTCTATTCTGTCCCCACACTCCACTCTCTGACCAGCCGTACCTCCCTTCAGGGAAGATGTGCCCTCCGGACACAGCATAGGGAGAAATTGACACTGTCGTAACACTCGCGGCTCAGCAGAGGGATAGCTTCTGGTTTGCTACCTGGATTCCGCAGGGGCTGGTGCACTGGAAATGCCTGGATAGGAATGCACAAAAATGCTCCTAAACCCTGATCTCTAGCGTCCGCCCAAAGAGCAGGCAGTTATTGAGCTGATCTGCTTTGCTGTATCCACTCCTAATTATCCATCAGTGTTACAGCGGGATCAGTGGCGACTCCCTGAGTTGCAGTTGCACTGAGACTTACAATTACAGCAGGACGGAATTTGCTCTTTTTACATTTTAATGATTGAATTTAGTCTCCAAATTCAACACAATAGCTCCTTGGAGGGTAATTGAAACTTCTATATGATTTTTAAAGTAAGATATTGACTAATGTTTGCACGGGAAATGTTTTTAAATGCTCCTTTTCTGAGATCCTGCATAGAACAGAGTATCTTTGTTTGCCTCTTCCTCCCACTGAGCATTGTGGGACCTCGGAAATCACAATCTGACCACTCCTCAGTGTGTTATTTAAGGAGTGGCTTGCCTCTGATGGACCCATTGTACCACTGGGAGCGGAGGGTGGAAGGAGAGAATCAGTGAGCTGAAACAGACAGTGTTCCCAGTCCCATCGTTTATTCAGCTGACGAGTGGGCTTTAATAAGAAAATACAGTAAAGTTCCTGAACCCATCTTGATCTCTTTCAGTTGGATACACTGTGTGTGTGTGTGTGTTGTAGGTTTTCCTTTGATTGATATTGGAGAGGGATGTTCAGCATTGGTTTGGGCAGTTAAGATTATTTCCACTGTCCTTTCTTTCACACTGTAACTTTCAAGGAACTCAGTCACCTCATTTTAATGCTTCTGGTTATCAGATTTGGGTATAAACATCAAAGGGGCAGAGTGGTCCAGTTTCTAGGACACTAGACTCTGGGGGAGATCAGGAGATCTGAGTTTTCTGGCTCTGCCGTGTCTTTGTTTCCCCTCCCACCCTTTGTCTGTCTTGCTTGTTTAGATTGTAAACTTGTTGGGGCAAGAACTGTCTCTCGCTATGTATTTGTACAGCGCCTAGCACAATGGGGGCCTTTAAACACTAACATAATAATAGGCACGCTTTGTCCCCGAGCTGCTAGTTCTTGTACCATGCCCACGCACACTGACGTGTAGCAGCCCAGATGCTCTCTAGATATTGGACTCGCTTCCTCATTCTAACTTGCATCATGGACATAAATGTTGAAAGTAGCTTCACGCTTGTCCCTTTGGCATCTCTGCCTAGGGATCAGGATTTCCTAGCATTCACTTGGGTACGTGTGATCTGCTCTTTGGAGGTGGAAGCTGTTCTGTCCCTTTGGAATTCATTCCCTTTTTGATTGGAGGAGGGCTAGCCAAGCTGTGCCCCTCCATGTTGTAATATTCTCTTCTGCATTTCAATGGCACGTATGATCTTTCTATCAATATGCTGAATAGGGTAGAAGTGACCCTCTGTGGCAACAGAAGAAGGAAAGAACGTAATGCCATTAGAAGTAAAAACTATCTAGGGCCATGTCATTTTAGCTGCTTTCTATCTTTGCGACCCACTGCCTCCTCACTCCCACGCCCCTTCTTTATTATACAGTGGAGAGCAGGCCAGCGGAGGTGAGCTGAGATACAGCAGTGCTCACTGAGCTTTGTCTGTTCCCGCCAATGGGGAATAGCAGCATTGATAGGCCGCATCTCCTCTTTGAGCCACAATGCAAATGTTAAACTCCCAGTCCTGCTCTGAGGCGGGGAAATCGTGTCTTTCCTGTTTCATAGATGGGGGAGCTCAGAGAGGGGAACCGACCTGCCCATGATGGCATGCGGTAAGTCAGTGTCAGAACTGGCCTATTGAAGTCAAGGGGAGTTTTCCCATTGAGTCCAGGGAGTACTGATTCAAGCCTTTGTCTTCGGTTCACGGAGCTAAGTTTTGACCCGACTGCCTCTCCAACACAGCATGTCTTGTGTGGAACAGAAGCAGACATTATACCTACCATCAGTACGTAGCAATAGATCCTGGATATTAACGGAAATATTCAATTACAGATACGTAAGGCCAGAAGGGGACCACCACTCTGATCATCCAATCTGGCCTCCTGCACATGTATTTCACCCTGTAGGGTCCTGAACAGCATAGAAAACTGAGAGGAACTTTGAGATTTAAAACTGAGGTTGTTTGAGGTCAGCATTGATCAACCCAAAGATCCAAGGCCTTTTCCAAGGGGAAGAAAATCAGTTTCTCCCCAGATATGAGCAAAATCTTTTTCTTTCTGCTCTCGTCCCTCATGAGAGGGTTGGATCAGTCAATAAAGCAAGATTTCTTTGGGATTGTTGTAATTTTACTAACACTTCTTTCAGTTTACAAAAGTTTTACAAACCATTTCCCCACCTTGAATGGTCAGGTGCCCAGACACCTCTGTTCTTTCGGGCTCACTTCTTTAACCAGCAGAGAGCAAGGAAATTTCAGTGTAATGAGGGGATTAAAAGGGATGGATTATGTTGTTTGGAAAGGAGACGGAAAAAGTAGAAATACATCCTACCGTGAATGGTAGCGAAGAGGGTGCTCCTTTTTGCCCTGCCCTGTAACACAGCAACAGGGCACGTGACAAAGATAAAAGACACATGTTTGAAATGGATGAAAGGAAATGCTTTTTTAACTTGGTATATAATGAACTCCTGGAATTCACCACCCTGGGATGTTATTGCAGTACATAGTTTAGCAAGATTCAAAGGCTACACGGGCTATCAACTCTTCAGCTGCAGGGCATAAACTGATTGCCAGCTGGGGGTCATGGAAAAATATTTCCCTTCATGGAATTACATTGCGCAATCAGCCAGGTGCAGGGGGAGGGGTTCGCTTGCCTCTTAAGCTTCATGTGTGAGCCACTGCAAGAGGCAGGATGCTGGGCTAGTCCGTGGCTGGTTCGTGGTGGAAAATGTGCAGCGTGCGGCTTGTTGAATAAAGGGATCCTCAAAGAGCATTTTCCAGTATAAAGGAAATTTTCCGTGCATCTGCCACAACCTGCTTTTTCTCTTGTCAGTGCAGTGTTGAAAATGTCTCAACTCCACCACTGGTGATGTGCTGACAGGGAAAGAGGTGCTCCTGTAGCAGGCATCAGAAATGGGTTTAAGTGCCTGATCCAAAGCCCATTGAAAGCAGTAGGAGTTTTCCATTAACTTTAATGGGGTCTAGATCAGCACCCCGGTCTGAACACGCAGGTTAGCCTAGTGCAGGTGTGAGCAGCCACACTGCAAAGCCCGACCCAAACCCAAGTTGCTGAATCCCGTGTGTCTGTGTGTGTGGCTGCAGCTTCTGGGGATATATTCCAGGGTAGTTTGTGCTGTAGTATGCTGAGCTGCTGTTTGATTCTTTCCTAGTGATTTGTGAGAGAACTTGTCTGTCCTTCTGGGCCACATAGGGGAGTATTGTGGGAAGACATTGGACATCTGCCAGCACTTCAGTGAGCTAGCCTGCATCCTCACTGCAAAGCGGGTGGGTTAACAGCCGCTCTGAGCGAAAGCTCTAACCTGTACCCCCAGCTGGGCCAGCTAGCCTGGGTTTAAAACACGACCAACCCCAGATGTGAGAGGGTTTTGTGTGTGGATGGGAGAGGAGGGGAACAAGGGGCAACACCTGAGGAAGTGCCCGAGTGAACTCTAGGGTGAAGACATACCTTTAATGCCAAGCCCTATTAGGCAACGGAATAGTGTGCCAGGGCACATTTTGGAAACCCCATCACTTAGGACATTTAAAACTGGACTTGATGGAAAATTAAAGAATCCCTGTAGGGCATAATTCAGCATCAGTAGGGGAAGGGGAGGGGAAGGACTAAATGAGCTAATTAGCTGCAGATACTTTTGATGTTGCAAGAGTCTGGGTCAAACTAAGTAGTTAAGATGAAGGAAAAACTCTAAATGGAAAGAACCACTTACATTCACAACATGGTTATGCTCCGATAATGAAACTATTTAAATTGCAGGTATCTAGATCTCCGGCAGTTTGGATCGGCCCCTCATGGAGGCTTCGGAATGGGGTTTGAGCGCTACCTGCAGTGCATCTTGGGAGTGGACAATATCAAAGATGTTATTCCTTTCCCGAGATTTCCTCACTCCTGTCTTTTGTAGCTCCATGGCTGACTCACATGGACCTATCTGCGCTGCGGGTTTGTATGTATAATGTGTCTGCATGTGACTGCTTGTGATGATACTGGGGAAAGACGGAGAGAATTTTTGTATCAAATAATCTTGTAGTAAATTTAATGGAGGGCGTTTGGGAGCGAGACTTTTCTTGGGAGATTTTAGACCCTACCATTTCTTAGTATTGTTTATAGAGCACTTTAAATCTTCAAAGCACTTCAGATGCATTAATGAATCTTACTTAACTAAAGGGTTAAAATCCTCATAGAAGGAACAAAAGTTAGGACTGTAATGAATAAGCATAGTTGGGAGTTGATATTTTTTAATGCAAGATTGTTAATAAGGGGGTGTGACCCAAGCACAGGACTGGGAGCCAGAAGTGCCATGAGGCTTAATTACACATCTGTACAGTGCTTTGAAGATTGAGTGTGATAGAACTGCTCGGTGTTACCATTACTGTGACACATTTGCTTTTAAGAAATGGCAATATTAAAGAGAGATTCTCCCGCCCTGAATTAAAAACACGTACATGTTGAGGATGGAAAGTAGATCCTAATCAGCTGACCCTTGCCAGGAAAAATGTCTCTTGTATTGTAACTGCCGGGGTGAGAGAGTTGGTGGCAGTTGATTTTGTGAGTCAATAAAGATGCATAGTTGGCTTTTTCCCTCATGGTTTGTTTTTCAGTCATAAAATTATGGTATTTTTCATAATGGTGATTCCTTCAACCTGTTCAGCAACTGAATCCTTTACCTTACACCAGACGCAGAGCTCTGTAAGAGGTGATCTATGCATACTGTCTTAAAGAGAACGCGAATTCATGGGAAGAAAGAAATGCTTGGTTAAGTGGAAGTACATTTGAGCCTCTGAAGCCAACATGTATTTTCCCATTTTTCTTGAGAAATGATTTCACGTTCAACTGGCCAAGTAGATTTACCTGCATTTATAAAACATCCTGCAACCAATACACACTCCCAGTCATCATATATCAGGTAATTATGACTCTGTTCACTGCAGGATCTGATACAGTCTATGATAGATTTATCCTCCTAATGCCCCTGCTAGGTAGAGAAGAATTTATCCCCATTGTGCAGATGGGAACTATGTATAGATTAAGTGACTTGTCCAAGGTCACACAGGAAAACTGTGGTTGAGTTGGGACTTAAACCCAGGCTTCCTGAGTTGCAGTCCAGTGGCCCTGTCCACAGCGCCATCCTTCTTACCTTGCACAGATTGTCATAATCCTGAACTGTGAGCTCTCTGGGGCAGGGTTTTGTTTCTCTCATTTGTATAGTGCCTATCACAACAGACCCTAAGCACTGCTGTAGAATAAATAATATGTACAGAAAAGGACTCAGAAATAATAGGGTTATTTTTAATGACTACCATGTAAATAGCTGTATGGAGTGTGCAGGGGTGCAGAAGAGCTGAAATAATTATTCTCCCAAGCAGGTGAAAGAGTGAAAAACAGTGATTAGATAATGTTACACTCTCAGATGTCACCAGTGTTGTGGAGCAGCTTAACACTGTCAAACCTTGAGTATCCAAAAACTATTTCTCCAGGTCAAGGCCAATGCCCCTCGATGTATCACACATATTGAGAAGTCCCTCTTGTGTCTACATTCTTTTCATGTTCCCCATCGCATGCTATTTTCGTAGCTGAAGTTGCGTAACTTAGACCGACTTAGCTCCCCCCCTTCTCCGCCCCCCCCAGTGTAGACAAGGCCTGAGGCAAGTATTGTGACTGGCAGTCCTGCACATTCAAAAGTTCCTGTGAGAACTGCACTGCCTGTTAGTCCTCCTGGAACCTACTCCCTTACAGCCAGATTTCCAGGTATCTAGTGAGTATGGGAGTCCTTTCCCTTCCAAGGCTGGCATTGTTGGCCTCATGCCATGTGTACGTAATGCTAGCAGGTATTGCCAAGTAATGCGAGTTGTTTTTCCCTGGGATTTCCATTTGGTATGTCATGCATTTCCCTCCATTTTTATCTTAGAATAAAAGGAAGTTAATTTTGAGGTTTGGGGAGGCCGTTCCTGTTGGATGCATAGTCAGTGAAGCATGCCAAGAATCTTGCTGGGTCTTCATTTAGAATCTGTCTTCATTTACTGATTGCAGCAAAATAAAGACTTTCACTTTTGCAAGTTAAGATCCTCTTGATTATTTACGCTTAGCACTAAGGCAAGTGAAACTGGGGGCTTTTGAATGCAGTAAAGAGATTGGCTCTCATGTCTGGGTCTCCAGCCCAGACACTGCATGCAACCACAAATCACAAAGTCAGTCAGCGAGCCATCTGGGGTTCAATTCCTGCAAAGCCATCACTGCCACCTCTCAGGTTTGTCAGCAATCCAGCGGCCTGAGATTAGACTCGATTCGTTTAATAAACTGGGTTAGTTGTCCACAAAAACTGCTTGCGTAGAAACTGGCACCGAATTGTGGGAGAGGAATTTTGAAGCTATGCAAATAATAATAATAAAAATAATGCTATCGATTCTGAACACTGATGTACTGAAACTCTTGCAGCCAGGAGCTTCTCCATAGGAATATTGAACATCAGGAGAGTCCAAGAAGGCTGCGAACGTGAGGATACTGTGTTTCTTCAAAACTATCCAGAGAAGAGAGACTTTTAGATTCAGTTTTAACTTTTAAAAAATAAAAAAGTGGTTTAGCTTCCTCCCCTTTAAATATTACAGGGGCCTAGTAATCAGCCTGGGAGCTGGGGCCAATCTATCATAAAGATTACCTTCTCCCATTATTTTTTAGTATTTGTATAATGGCAGGGCCTGGCCACTTCAGTCATGGACCAGGATCCCATCGTGCTAGGTGCTGTACAAACACAGGACAAAAAAGGCAGCCATGGCCCCCAAATACTGACAATCTCCCCATGCAAAACTGCCACAGTTACCAATGGCAGGAGCACCTGCACTAGAGCCCCACTAGCATATAGGGCAGCTGGCAGGGGACACCCACTCCCCTGCTTGGCCCATAATAGCTGTAGTTGATAGGCCATTGGGGCCCATTGGTTTTCCCCAGGAGTGAGGGTCTAGCAAAGCTCTGATAAGAGATGTTAAATATGGGTTTGGCTGTGAGCTAGTATTAGGTGTTGTAGAGGGGGTGGGAGGGTTACAGAAGTGATTTGTTCCATGGGGGTTTGCAAATTGTCACGAGCAAAGGACAGACGCTTCCTTTTAATGGATGGTTGTGAGGTCTACATACATAATAAGTGGTGTTTCTGTGCCATTAAAACCCAATAACATTGGTTATTGCTATAGTCTTTGCCTCCTCCGTAGACCAAAAGAGAATTACAGTAGAACCTCAGGCTTACAAACATCTTGGGAATGGAGGTTGTTCATAACTTTGAAATGTTTGTAACTATGAACAAAATGGTATGGTGGTGGTTTCAAAAATTTACAGCTGAACCTTGGCTTAACTCAGTTTTGAAACTTTACTATGCAGAAGAAAAATGCTTATTTTAACCATCTTAATTTAAATGCAGCAAGCACAGATGGTTTCCTTACCTTGTCAAATCTTCTTTTAAACTTTCCCTTTATTTGTATAGTAGTTTATATTTAACACAGTACTGTATTTGCTTTCTTCTTTCTTTCTTTTTGTCTCTGCTGCTGCCTGGTTGCATACTTCTGGTTCCAAATGAGGGGTGTGGTTGACTGGTCAGTTCCTAACTGAGATTCTACAGTACAAAATGGGACTGGAGGGGAAAAGGGAGATATTTTATATAAAGGCTGGCAGTCATAATTTCCCAGCTTTTCCCAAAGCTATGGAGGCCACAAGAGATCATTACTTCTCAAGGCTAAGCTTATTGTTTTATTTCATCGTTCCTTGCAAAGCTGCACCTTTCAAAGGATCATAAAGTTTGATTTTATGATTCCGATGGGAGGTGTGTTTAATTTCACCGAAGAGTTCTGTACCAGTTGCTTCAGAAGCAGGCTAGACGTGGGTCTGAGCAGGAGTTCAGATACTGTTTTGTGGTTGCTACTCAAAAGTATTATTATAGTTATTTGTATTACAGTTGTGCCTAGATTGTGACATTGCACTCCCTATGTTTTATGGAAATGAGCGTGAATATGATGTAACTGAAATATGCTTCATGCAAAAGGTCTCTTGTAAGGTATCATTACAAAGGTTATAACCTACTGAATATATTCCCTGTATTTGTACGCATGTATCTTTCTTGTACCTGAAGCTAGAAATATGAAGTATAACTCTGAGGTCCTATTGTAATATGCAAAGTGTGGGCCATTAATGGTGGTTTAGAACCTTGATGGCTCCCATTGACTAGGACAATTGGTTGTAGATGGTTTATTTACCTGCAAACCTTCCTGGGTATGTGCGGGCCAGCCCTGGAAGAATGGAGTCTGGAGTCTCACAGGACATGTGAACATGTCACCTGATACTGTAATTCCTCTTAAACCTGGTGCTTTTACTTTTTGAAGGAGGGGTGGGGACCCAGAGAGACAAAAGATTCCCACCTTGTGCCTAAGCTGTAAAAGTGGGTGCTAATCATCAGAACACCCCTGCTTTCCACCTAAGATGTCTGCTGGAACTAACAAGGACTGTACCAGGGGAAAGGAGTCTAGTCCATGAAAGAAGCTTATTGGAACATCTCTGAAGGGTGAGATTTTACCAATCAGTTTCTGAATGTATTACGCTTAGACTTGCACGTTTTTGCTTTATTTTGCTTGGTGACTTACTTTGTCCTGTCTGTTATTACTTGAAACCACTTAAATCCTACTTTTTATACTTAATAAAATCACTTCTTTTCATTAATTAACCCAGAGTAAGTGATTATTACCTGGGGGAGCAAACAGCTGTGCATCTCTCTCTATCAGTGTTATAGAGGGCAGACAATTTATGAGTTTACCTTGAATAAGCTTTATACAGAGTAAAATAGATTTATTTGGAGTTTGGATCCCATTTGGAACTGGGTGTCTGGGTGCTGGAGACAGGCGACTTGCTGAGCAGTTTTTGGTTAAAGTCTTCAGCTTTGGGGATGTGGACCAGACCTGGTTCTGTGTTGCAGCAGACTAGTGTGTCTGGCTCAACAAGACAGTGTTCTGGAGTCCCAAACTGGCAGGGAAAATGGACTCAGAGGTCATCTCAGCACGTCAGGTGACAGTCCCAAGGAGGTCTCTTTGACCAAACCCATTACAGCAGGCTAGACATGGGTCTGAGTAGGAGTTCAGACACTGTTTTGTGGTTGCTACTCAAAGTATTATTATAGTTATTTGTATTATAGTCTTGCCTAGATGTCCTATCAGCAATTAGGGCTCCATAATGCTAGACATTGTACTAGCACATAGTAAGGAGACAGCCTTTGCACACATAGTGTTTGCTGTCGAACTAGACAAGGCAGACAAAGAGTAGGAGAAGGGCAAGATTAGGTGTCTTTCTAAAAGACGTGCTCTAGCTCCACCGGAAGTTATGGACTTGAGGCAGAAATTGCTGGGTAGAATTCCATGTCTGTGCTATGCAGGAGGTCAGATTAGATGAGCATAATGGTCCCTTCAGACTTTAAAATCTTTAAGTATTATTGTCCCCATTATATAGTTGGAGAACTGAGGCACATAGAGACTAAGCACCTTGCCCAAGGAGGTGTAGGAAATCTTTGGCATAGCCAGGAATTGAGCCAAAACCAGTTGATTCCAAGCCCCGTGTCTTGTCCACAAGATCGTCCCTCTCCATTTACCTTTAGTTTGATTATTCCACTAGGAGCGATGCTGAATGGATGTTGAAATGGACCACAAGCCCCTCAGCATTAATTGGCAAACTGCTGAATGACTGTATGGTAAGGATTCAAAGAATGATGATAAAGCTGGAACAGTGTGATTTGGTTGTGACCTACATGCCTGGTAAATTCGTGTTCACTACAGATGCACTTTCCAGAGTGGTGACTCCCACTAAAAAACTAGGGAGGACCTTAGAGATAGAGTTGCAAGCCTACATAAAACTAATTGTAAAGTCAATTCCCATAGCTAACAGGAAACTGCAACAAATAAGAGTTGAAATGGAGAAAGATGAATCATTGGAGATCCTTAGAGAAGTGATAATTAAAGAGTGGCCTGAAGAAATAGGCAGTTGCTGTCCAAGTATAAGAGATTATTGGAAAGCAGACATGAATTTACTGGGATAGATGGAGTGATTTTCAAGGGCAGCAAGGTTGTAATTCCAATGAGCCTCTGAAAAGAAATGCTACAGAAGATCCATGAGGGTCATTTAGGTATGGAGAAGTGCAAACTATGGAGAAGTGCAAACGATGCACACGAGAGGCGCTGTATTGGCGGTGGATCAATCCTGACATTACTAATGTGGTAGGAAACTGCTTTTCCTGCTGAAATACACAAGCCATGCCAATAGGCAGAGCTACTGAGACCTCATCCAGTTCCACAAAGGCCTTATGAAAAGGTAGCATTGATTTATTTACTGTCAGTCAAAGGATTAAATAATAGTCACAGAGAATTATTCTCTGTATACAGAAATTTGCACACTACTAACAGTCAGTCAGTGATAGCCAGCATGAAGGGAATCTTCTCCAGATGTTGAATTCCAGAGGTAGTCTTTTACCATAATGGGTTGCAATTTTACAGTGCAGATTTTAGGCATCTTGCCATAGATTGGGATTTTCACCACAAAATATCAAATCCAAATGACCCCAGTCGAATGGAAAGGTCTATACAGACCATAAAGAACATTATGAAAAAGCCTTCAACAGTGTGGGTGATTTGTTTAAAGCTTTATTGGTTTACTGAAGCACGCCTCTGGAGAATGGCTCTTCTCCAGCTCAGCTGTTAATAGGAAGAAGGATCCGATCTAATCTACCAATCACCGATAATTTACTGAAATCTCATGACAATGAAACACATGGAAAATGAAAAAAAATTAGAAGTGGAGGCAATTTTGACAAAAGGACCAGTGATCTCCCATCTCCTAACCCAGGTGATAGTGTGTGCTTGAGGTATCACACCTCTAATACTTGGTGCCATTAAAAAACAGCTGCATCCAAGGTCTTACGTAGTCCAGACAGACCAGGGGGACGCATTTCGACATAATCAAAGGGATCTAAGAATAATCCCAGAAAGTTCCAAAACATTGACAGTAGCTGTGGACTCTGGCATTTCCCATCTGACTGATCCTTTATTATCAATGCACAAAGAAGAAATTCTCAAGGAAGAAGAGAACAACTCAGACTCTAATGAAAGGCTGGTACCCGGAAGATCAGAGCTGGAGATTTGAAACACTCATAGACTTGCTAACCTGCCTAGAAAAGGGGTATTTGAGGAAAGTGAGTAGTAAAGACTCACTCCAGAGTGATGTGCTGGTAACTTCTCCTATCTAGGTACTTGATGCGTTGGGTTTACGGTAATGTACTAGATGGGTTGAGAATTGAATGTGTGTGTTATTAGATAGTTGTTAGCTGTTTATATAAGAGCTAATGGGGGCGGGGTTAGGAGGGAAGATGCAGAGATACGTTTGTTCAAGATTAGAATTTAGAGACGTTCCCTCATAAGGGGCAATATTATGAATATAGAATTTTGTGGTGTGCCTTGAAAGCTAGGGTTGAGAACACACTGTAGCTGTTGGCAGCAGTTTACCACAGACGCTCTCTAGTTTGTTGTATTAAAAGTCTTATTCTTTTCTCATTCACTGGTTTGTTGTGTAATGAACTCCAAGATTATTATATGGGGAAAACAGGGCCAGTGGCAAGCTGTCAATAGACTGGCTCAGAGCAAGTCTAGATGTGATGATTTATAACACTGGTGGCCTCTCTGCTAGTGCGACACTTGGTCTGCACTGGGGGGCTGAGAGCAACAGTGGGAAATCTGAAGCAAAATGCTAGTGCATACAAGGTCAGGGACAGCTTACAGGATTTGCCTGAGGTTCTGCTGGGAAGCAGAGTCACAGCATGCTGGTGTTCCTAGCTCTCATTGCTGAGCTTAGAACACAACACACACCAAGTGCTTCGGAGGGTGGGATTAAAATTCAAAATGATCTGGAGAAACTGGAGAAATGGTCTGAAGTAAATAAGATGAAATTGAATAACGACAAATTCAAAGTACTCCACTTAGGAAGGAACAGTCAGTCGCACACATACAAAATGGGAAATGACTGCCTAGGAAGGAGTACTGCGGAACGGGCTCTGGGGGTCATAGTGGACAACAAGCTAAATATGAGTCAACAGTGTAACGCTGTTGCAAAAAAAGCGAACATCATGCTGGGATGTATTAGCAGGACACGAGAAGCAAGCAAGCAAGACACGAGAAGAAATTCTTCCGCTCTACTCTGCGCTGATTAGGCCTCAACTGGAGTATTGTGTCTAAAAATGTGGACAAATTAGAATCCAGAGAAGAGCAACAAAAAAGATTAAAGGTCTAGAAAACATGACCTGTGAGGGAAGATTGAAAAAATTGGGTTTGTTTAGTCTGGAAAAGAGACAACTGAGGGGGGGACATGAGAACAGTTTTCAAGTACATAAAAGGTTGTTACAAGGAGGAGGGAGAAAAAAAAATACTTAACCTCTGAGGATAGGACAAGAAGCAATGAGCTTAAATTGCAGCAAGGGAGGTTTAGGTTGGACATTAGGAAAAACTTCCTAACTGTCAGAGTGGTTAAGCACTGGAATAAATTGCCTAGGGTGGTTGTGGAATCTCCATCATTGAAGATTTTTAAGAGCAGTTTAGACAAACATCTGTCAGGGATGGTCTAGACAATACTTAGTCCTGCCATGAGTGTAGGGGACTGGACTAGATGATCTCTCGAGGTCCCTTCCAGTCCTATGATTCTATGATAAATACCTGTAAGGACCTGGGCCTAATTCCCACTGATTTACATGGGAGCTAAGTTCATCAATACCTTTGAGGATCTAGAAGCCTTACTTACTAAGTGAAGTCAGATAAGGCCAGATCCTGAGCTGATGTAAATCAGTGTGAATCCTTAAAGCCAGGTTACACCAGCTGGCCCATAGTATTTTTCCTTTGAAGAGACTTCAGCACGTCAATAACTGGTAACGTGCTAGTTCTTGGGTCAGAGTCTAGCGAGGGAGTGCCTCTGATCAGGGCTGGCTTTAGCGGGTGCGGGGCCCCACGTGAATAACGACAGCGGGGCCCCACCGCCAATCAGCTGAGGAAAAAAAAACACGCCGGAGCGGGGCCCCCTTGGGCACGGGGCCCGATTCCAGGGAATTGGCTTAAAGCCGGCCCTGCCTTTGATGTTCAGTATGAACAATATCATGCACGCACAACAGAGTCACCGACAAAGGACTCTCCTTACCAGTGGGGCTGCACCATAACTATTCTCCATGTGGGTCCACCTGCTCACTTAGGGTATGTCTACACTGCCTTTTAAAACCCATGCCAGCGAATCTCAGAGCCGGGCTCTATGGTCTCAGGCTCACGCTCCAGCACTAAAAACAACTAGATAGACAGCTGGAGCTAGGGCTCTGAAGCTCAGGGAGGAGGATGGGTTTCAGAGCCCGAGCTGCAGAGTCTACATCGCTGGTTTTAGTGCTGTAGCACCAGCCCCGTGAGCCTGAGTCTGTAAGCCCGGGCTGTAAGACTCACTGCCACAGGTTTGTAAACGCAGTGTAGACGTACCCTGACAGTCTTGGGCAGTGTTCTCTGTATAAACCTGTAGGTCGGAGCTTACCCGCTCTCGAAATACCAACCACAACGCAAGTCATGTCGGAGGACCTTGTTTATAGAGGTGGCCTCAAACAAGACGGACGGTGCTTTCAAACCCTCTTCTTCTTATCTGTGGTGACTTATGGGCGCATAAGAGTTCAGCTGTTGAAACAGCAGCATGTGCACATTTGGTAATGAACCTCTCAAAGGGTTTGCATGACAGGACTAGATTGTAAGCTCTCTAGGGCTGAGAGTGACTTTGTACAGCACCTAGCACTATGGGCCACTGATCCCTGACTGTAGCGTTTAGGGGCTACCACAGTACACATGGTGATGGTAATGAGGCATGAAGGCGTATGCTTAACCCTCAGAGATTCAGGATGATGAAACGCTTGTATCGCAGAATACTGGAAACTCAAAGTGTCCACATGGTTGAAAAGAGGTATTGATATTCAGGCCTCCCTCACTTACCACTGAGCAGCAATAGCAACCATTGTCTAGAGGCCGGAGCACAGGACTGGGAGTCAGGAGACCTTGGCTCAATTGACCAGTTGTATTCTCTTGAGCAAGTCACTTCACCTCTTTGGGCCGCTGTATGCCAGGCTATAGAATGAGCGCTATGATACTAACCACACCTGAAAATCACGTTAAGATCTATGGATGAGAATTGCTATGTGTAAGGGCTGCTTTTTAGGAATGAATTATTCCAAATTGCTATGCAAAGTTATGGGGCCATGTGCACACTGGCCACGTCGAAGTGAGTGAAATTGTACAGAGAAGCATCTAACAGTCTGGCTCCTTACTGTAGCCTTGGCCTGAGGCTGAGACACCTTCAAGGGGCCTGATTGTCAGGGAGTGCTGAGCACCCGCTCAGTTTCACTTAAGGTGCGTCACGTTGGGCACCCAAAAATTGAAGCCCCCAAACTCAGATTTGAAGGTCAAAAGGGACCATTATGATGATCTAATCTGCCCTTCTGCACAGCACGTGCCAGAGAATTTCACCCAGTCACTTCTACATCAAGCCCATAACTTCTGATTGAGCAAGAGCCTATCATTTAAAAAGATATCTAGTCTTGAGTTAAAGACCACAGGAGGTGGAGAATCTACCACTTCCCTAGGTAAATGATTCCCTCAATGTTAAAAATCAATGCCCTATTTCTAGAATTTGTCTAGCTTCAGCTTCTAGCTGTTGGCTCTCGCTAGGCCTTGCCTCTTTGCACTTTCATGTCACTTTTGAAGGATTCGGCTGGCCGTCCCATGAGAACACGCTTTCTCACTCTAGAATGGTGCTTCTGCGTCTCTGAGAGCTGAGAGGGCTCTGAAAATCAGGCCGTTTAAGCCTATTATAGTTGGTTTCAGTACACGTAGTGGCAGTGCTGACTCTCTGCGTTACCATTAATAAAGCCCTTACCTCTGGTGTGGCTCTCTGTCTTCCTTGCTCCTGCCTGTGTTACAATGTGCTGTAGAACAGAAAATGGGACTCCTGAGACTTAATCCTGATCAACCGCTGACTCACTGTGTGAACATGGACTGCTGCTTAACCTGACTGCCTCAGTTTCCCCATTGTATAGTAAAAATAACAATCTGTACGTGCTTCAGCGCTTGTAAGCCTTAATTGATATTTGTAAACTGCCCTGATCTTCAGATGTAAGCCCTATGCATGGTTTATTATTGGAAACAAACAGAGAGAAGCATTTTCTAAATTATTTGCACACTCTACGAGAGGCCTGAACAGCAACTACTTCCTTTTCTAATAGAATTTTTAGTTCATTATGTGAAATGCACAGTGCAACCTCATATCCTGAAGGGGTGGCATTAAAAGAAAAAAACTAACAAGCATCTGTTTTTATTCTGGCTTCTGTTTTGACCAGTAGATGTAATGGCACATGATCGTTGAGCTGACAGTAATCCAGTTACAAAAGTCTTCGGAGTTACAGCACCAACAAAATTAAACTTGATTAGATCCAATTATGCTGAAAAGCCAGACAACAGCTCTTAGCTTGGGGTGAAGCCGCTTCTCATGATCACGTGCAGGGAGGCCTCGCTGGGTGTCAGTAGGGTAAATGCTTATTTGCTCTTCCACAGAGCACCATCTGCTTCCGAAATAAAGCTTAGGGATGTGAGAAATATACCAGGATCAGTTAAGAAGGCAGGAGAGACTTGCATGGATTTTCCTATCCTATTTTATTATTTATATTATACTAACACTTTAGAGGCCCAACTGAGATCTGGCCCCCATTGTGCTACGTGCTATAAATGCACGTAGTCCTGTCGTTTAAAGGGAAACTAAGGGACCTTCATCCTTAAGGTCAGTGTTGGAACTGAGACAAGCACCAACTGTTGCCTGAGTGTCCCAGGCTAGTGCTTTTATCCACTCCGCTTCTGCCTTCTGCAGTGATGCTGAGAGAGAGAAACACAATTATCCACGCGTCGCTTCCATTTTTTTTCCTGTGGAAACAAGACTAGTGAAAATAGGATTGAATCATATCTGCCAAGCCTGGATCTGCATCCAGTCGGGAGTGTTTGGATCTGGAATTTTGGTTCCGCCCATCAGAGAGAGGAGGCACAGGCTCGACATTCTGATGCTGAGCCAAAGTTTGAGAGCATTCGCACCCAAGGGGTTGGTTCATCTCCAGAGAAAATGATCTGAAATAAGTGAACAAAAAGGCATCTTATCCAATACAGTGATGGGTGCAGGACTAGGCCCTAGTCTGGACCTGCTAAATCTAGATTTACAAATAGGAAGAGCAATTCAAATAGGGTGCATTGGCTGCCCTGCATCCTGGGCCAGCTTTATCCACAGAACAGGAACAGCATAGCCGCTCAAGCACCCTTTGCATACTGCCCCACCAATGCCTGTCCTGGAGGGGACACCTCCAGTTACCATCCCAGAGACACAGGAAGTGGGCTGAGTCTGAGACCATCTGTTTACATCACAGCCATCAGCCAATGATGGCTTCCAGTTGCCAGTGCCAGCCCGCATCAGGAAGCCTGTGTTAGAGTTGGCTACCTGGGCCTTGATCATAAGACTGCCCTCTCTGTATGAAGTAGCCAGTGCAGCATGTGAGCCATGCCTCAGCCTTTTTTAATGTACTATCATGGGATGCTTCAAGCCATTCAATTAGCTAATGGTCCCTGGTGCTGGAGCTGCTGCACGTCACTAGAGATGGAAGGACGATCTCATCTGGTTCAGTTCTATTCAGGTTCTTATACGGCACCCAGCAGTGCAGTATCTGAGGTGCCTTCCAGAATGTGGAAATGAATTAAACAAGGAGACGAATAGCTATCAGTGCAGGAAGGGCTTTGGACTTGGAGTTGGTTCCTGGTGTTGTCACGGATTTGGACAAGTCATGCAGGGCCCCAGACGTGCTCCGGGGTTTGATTGCTTCGGGCCACCTCAGCAATGCAGTGCAGCTGGAGAGCCACCACAAAGGGGAAGCAAGGTGGAGCAGAGCCCATGGTGTTCTGCCTGAGTCTCAGCCAAGCCTGGGGTTGTTGTGGATCTGCAGCTGGTGAAGACACCTTCGCTGGAGAGCATGAGGTCCCCGGAGCCTTTAGATTGTAAGCCCCCGGGGACAGGGCCCATCTCTTTGTTCTGTGTGTGCACAGGGCCAAGCGCAGCATGGTCTTGGTGCTACCGCAAGGTAAATAAATAAACAAACAATACAGTGCTGGGGGCCATGTGAGTAGCTTGTGAGACCGATTGCACGCTCACAATCTGAGAGGAGGGAAACACTGTATGGCCCGACTGATTCTTATCACCTGGTCGTCGCTCCCCCTCCCCCGCCCCGGCCCAATCATCTCACAAGTAATGATCTTCACACAGGGCACTAGCGGCTGAGTGGGGTTAAGAGCCCAAAGCACTGCAGCTGCCTGCTCCTTAATCTCCAGGAAATGCCCTGCGTCTCCATCCTTATTGCTTAAACAGGAATAGCCCGGTGGAGAGCTTAGAGGGAAGCTATTCCGCCTGAAGCATCCGCTTTCCTCCAGTAGATGGCGCAGCTCCTCGTTTAAATAATTTGACAGTACAAATTGGAAGTGTGCAAGAGTTTACCGTTCCTAGAAGTTCGGATTTCCAGGCATGTCAGTTCCCATCCAGCTAAATGCCGGGGAGTAAGATCAGGGTGATGACGATAAATAGAAAAGGCTGTGCTAGAGGGTGCTATTGTCTCAGCTCATTGGGCCTAGCAAGTGGCACCGCCTTTACCTTGGAAGCGCCTGCTGTCCAGAGGGGCCTTCCTGTTACTCTGCAATCCACTGAGTCAAGCTGATCAGTTCGTCTCACATCTAGCTTCCCTTGCTCGTCCTGTTAGCTTCCTCTTCAACTGGATTTACTGGCAGATACTGATTCTCCACCGCCTCGGTAACCTCCCTGATCAGTAAAAAGAAAATAAGAAAGGAATACGTGGGGCACCTTAGAGACTAACAAATTTATTTCCGCATAAGCTTTCGTGGACTACAGTCTGCTTCGTCGGATGCATAGAATGGAACATACAGTGGGACGATATTTATACATTCAGAGAAACATGAAAAGGTGGAAGTAACCATACCATCTGTAAAAGGCTAATTAATTGAAAGGAACTGTTATCAGTAGGAAAGAAACTTTTGAAGTGATAATCAACATGGCCCATTACAGACAGTTGACACAAAGGTGGTGAGGGTATTTAACGGTGGAGGGGGGGAATAAATGCAATTAACATAATGACTGAGCCATTCACAGTCTATATTCAGACCTAAGGTAATGGTATCTAGTTTGCATATTAATTCAAGTTCCGCAGCGTCTCGTTGGAGTCTGTTTTTGAAGTTTTTCTGTTGCAAAATTGCCACCTTTAAGTCTGTCATTGAGTGATTGCTTCACAAAGGCTATGAGTCTGTTATAGCTCGCAGCCAAGGCAGCTGGCTCTTCAGCTCAAGGTCTAACGCTTTATGCGGCCCCTCGATCAGTCCCCCGGCTGCCTGCAAGGGCAGCTTGCACCTTCTGTAGCCACCTCCATGTGCAGTGTGGCTGCACACGCTACCACATCAGAACAGCCTTCGCTTTGCAAGTGTAATGGGTAACACAAGGCAGTGGGGGAACCCAGTGTGAGGCCATTATACCTGTGCTGTCTTATAACAAATGCCGCATACTCTCCTTTCCTCTTAAACTTTGGCAAGTGTGTTGGGATAGAGTTTGGGTCCATGGCCCTATAAACAGCTCAAAGCGTGAGTGCACGCATATTGCATCATATACGTATTGCCAATTTGCGTGCCGCTCTCAGTCTTGCAATACTGAGTCACAGCAGAATCAGACAAGCACGTGATAAAAGCCTTCCCAAGGAACATCTTTGCTTCTGACGTGTATGTGCTTATGTCTGCATGTGGCCTGTATTTCATTTTAAGGATCTTAACATGTTCAACTCAGGGAAATAGCAGTGCTTTCTGTTCTGTATAGTCCACCTGGCTTGCAGATCACAGCTCTCTGAGATGTGCGCTGTCACATTTTTCAGTAGGAATGCGCAAGAAATGGGGAAATAATTCATCAGGTATTTCATCTGGATGGATTTTGCAATGAGTTCAAATATATGTTGTGATTTAACTAACTCAGTAAAGTGGATAAAAAATAGGAGAGAAATAGGATAATTTATCCATAAAATGTCACCAAATGTGTTGAATAACTTATTCTATGAATATTATTTGATCCACTTTAATCCTGAGGCATCACTGTATAATACATATCAACGCTATGTATGATGGGGCTTGTTAACATAAAAATCCAGACAGGATTCTTTGTGATATCAGATGTAAGGCCAGTTACAATGCACCCATGTCAACAGGGAGTATGAATGAGGTCTTAACTCATGAATCATTAGCACACACCCCATAATGGCTCCATATATTAGCAATAAAAGACACTGGGCCAGGTTCTGATCTCATTTATGCCAGTGTAAATCTGGAATAATTCTATCAACTTCATTAGAGTTAATCCAGATTTACATAAAACTGTATAACTGAGAGGAGAATTTGGGCCAATGCAGAGCTGTTTTCAATAAACACCCAAAGTCCCATTGAAACCAAAGAGAGATTACAGGCCAAATGCTGAACTACTATAAATCAGGGTAGATCCAATGTAGTCAATCGACTATGCCAATTAACTCCAGTTGAGAATCTGGCACTACACATTTTCACGGCCAAGGTGCCATTATACACCGTGGGTCTGATTCAAAGCTCATTGAGGTCTGTGGAAGGATTCCCACTGACTTTAATGTGCTTTGGATCAGGACTGTAATATGGATGCTGAGTGGGGAGAAGACCCCATGTTTAGATGCTTACATTTCAACCACAGAAGAAGAAAAATTGGGAGCCTGAAAACATCAGGTTTTTTAGATTGCTAATAAATAGCATAGACTGCCTTGTAGGTGTTCTCCTAAAGGATTAATAGATGCAAAACACTGTAGCCTTTGTTAATAAAGGAATTCACTTAACTGGGAAAGGGGTGTCATACCTACCTCATGGAGGCATTGCAAGGTTTAATTACAGACTCTACTGCGATTGAAGATTCCTACATGAAAGGTGCTGAATAAGTGCCAAGTATTATTAGTATTTATTTGTATTACAGTCCCCAACTGAGCCCAGAGCCCCTTTGTGCTAGGTGCTGTACACACATATGTTAAGAGACAGTCCCTGTCCATAAGGTTTAGACAAAGGATGGAAAGGGAAACTGAGTCACTGAGCGGTGACATGATTTGCCTCAGCAGGTCTAAGGCAGAGCCAGGACTAGAGCACAGGGCTGCTCTGCTCTGCCCACTGAATCACACTGCTGCTCTGTTAGTAACTTGGCACTGCTGGTATGTAGGACCAAGAGACCCCCGGCAGCAGAGAATCAGGATCAGAGCCATTTGCATCCTTTAGCTTCTCAGTCCACCCAACCGTCTTTATAATCATTTAAAACTTCAGAATGGGCGGGGGGGGGGCGGGGAATGAAGATTTAGGGCCCAATCCAGCTACCACTGAGGTGAAGGGGAGTTTCAATGGGAACAGGAACAGGCCCTTGAAGGTACAATATTTCCAGAGCTGACAGGGCGTTGCTAATTTCAGCGAGGACATCACACACTGTAACATGAAACCCAGCGAGCAGGCACCGGTAGCAGTCACATCCCCTTTCAATGGGCGCTGTGGCATAATTTAATCAATCAATAATATGACAGGGTATCGATTCCCCCCCTCGCTAATTGCGGGGGGGGGCCGTCACAGGCCTCCCAGGGTCCCGACTCTTTGCTTGGTCCCCCGGTTGTTTGCGATGGCTCCCTCATTTCTCTCCAGCTGTTGGGCACAAACCAACCTCTGTCTATTGGGGGTGATAATTTCAGGGAATGTCCCATGGGGGCAGATTATCCCCTCACCTCCTGCGACAGGGTGTCTGCCTGTGAAGCAGCTGGCCGGTCAGGCGCCTGCATTAGGCAGAGCCCTGCTCCGGTTCAGTCTATCACCGGCTGGGTTAGTTGTAATCTCTAGCACATTGCTCCTGCCCGGGGATCCCTCTACCGCAGGGAGCGGTGTGAACATCCCTGCGCGCCGGGGCGGGGGCTGAAACCCAGCCCCACCCGCGTCTGAGCAGCCCCCTCGCTGACCTTGCCTGGGAAGCCGAAGCTGCCACCCCAGCCAGTCTGGTATCTTTGCGAGCCGGCTGGCGGGGCGGGAGGGAGGCGTGGTGTGGTGTGTGGGAAGCCAGAGGCGGTTTCCTGCTTCCCAGCCCCGAACAGCTGGCGGGGTTTGAAGGGGTGCGTGAGCCAGCCCAGGCTCCGACCCAGGATCTCGGGATAAGACGGCGAGGAAGGAGCCGCTGGGGCGCAGCGAGCGAGGCTGGGGCGGAGGCGCTGGCTGCTGCCACCCGGGCCAGGGCAGGCTCCGGCTGAGCCGCGCCCGACTGACCCCGGCGGCGCTGCGCCCGGGGAGGTCGCTCCGCGGAGGACGGGCTGGGCGCGCAGCGAGGCGGGGGCCGCCCGTGTGCCTGCGGCCGGCGCCGCGGGGAGCCGGCGGGGCAGCTCGGGATGAGCGGCGGGGAAGTGGTGTGCGCCGGCTGGCTGCGCAAGTCGCCCCCGGAGAAGAAGTTGAGACGATACGTGAGTAGCCCACGCGGCCCGGGGGTGCCGGGCTGGGGGTGCCCCGGGGCAGGGGCGCTCAGCTGGGAGCGGACCCCGGGGGAGGGCTCGGGTGCGGGGCGTCGCTGGGGAGGCTCGAGCCCGGGCCAGCCTGGGGCTGAGCCTCGGCAGCGGGATGCTCAGCCCCGAGCAGGGCGGAGCCCCGCGGCGGAGCCGGGCAGTCCCGCCCGGGCTGTCCGGCCGCCCGAGGGAGCGCGGCGGAGCCCGCCCCGGGGAGCGGTGCTGGACTGGCCCGCGCAGCTCCCCACCGCGGGCACCCGGCTCCTGGCTTCCCGGCAGGCGAGGAGCGCCCCCGCGCCGCGTCCCCGCACCTGCCGCCCCGGGTGCGGGGCTGGCTCCCGGCTGCACACGCCCATGCAGGCGGCAGGGGTTTGATCTGCGGTGCGCGCTGCAGCCCTGCCCGGGCGGTGCGGGCACTGGAGGCAGCTGCAGGGTCGGTGCGTGAGCTGGGGCTGGACACCGACCGGGTGGAGGCCGGTCCTGGGACACACGGCGATCTGCGGGCGGCGGGGCGGGAGCGGCTGGAGCAGTGGCCGGGGCCAGGAGGGTGCCGCAGGGGGCTGCAAACGGTTCCCCCTGGGGCCCGCCTGTTACTGTGACCCGTTCGCTCTGAAGCCTGCAAGCGGGGCCCGGGGGCTGCAGAAACCAGGGACGGAGCCGGGAGTCCCGCTGAGATAAAGCCCAAGCCCAGGGCAGCTGCTCAGCTGGTGTCTGTCGGGGCAGCGCCATTCACGTCAATGGAGGGACTGGAGTCCTGCTCTGGCCGGCGGCTTCATGCCAGCGGAGGATCGCGCCCCAGTCTTTGCTAGCAGGGATGCAGGCAGCGCGGGTGGGGATGTGGATGAGGCTCTGAGATCAGAGTGAGCTGGAGTGTCCGTTTTGGGGCTACTGCTCCCCCCCGTCCCCAACTGGGGCTGTGCCTCTGGGGAGTCCAGGACATAGGAGGATTTAGAGCAGCTGGGAATCCCTCCCTCCTTGGGGGCAAGGGGAGCGATGGCCATATAATAAGCACTACTACAAGCCCCTTGGCTCTTCCCGCGTCTTCTGCAGGCCAGGGAAGCCCCCACCCCCTACACACACTGCAGAGCACAGCCCCATAGCTACAGACCCTCAGATGAGATCCTGGGACAGAGCCAGATTCTCTGCTGGTGTTACTCCATGGAAGTCAGTGGAATTACGTACGTCCTGACTGGTTAAAGAGACTCCAAACATTGCCTGCCCCCAGTGAAGGTGCTTGGTGTTTCTGTGCCTTGCACAAGGAAACCATCTGAGCTCAGACCCAGATTCTCAAAGGTATTTAGGCACCTTAGTGTCTTTACACCTGCCAGAAGGACTATACTCTCTGCGAGTGTGTGCTTCCAAGAGATGATCCTTCCAACCCGGTGGCTTTCAAGCATTACCAGAGACTCACCTGTCTCCAGTCCACCACTGGAACCAAGGAGGACTGGAGAACTAGGGGGTTACATTTCCATCCTGTCTTCTTAGGGAGGCTGGGATTTATCCCTTGGTGAGGAAGCAGCCATAGGAAAGGAACACACCAGCCAAAGGAACAAAGGTTAGTTTAGATACTTCACAGTGAATGGCTGAGTCCAGTTTAACTTTCTTCTAACACACGCTAGCTAACTTGGGTTAAAATAGCAGGGAAGACAAGGCAGCTTGGGTTAAAGCTAATAGGCAGCCTGGGGTTCACCTCAAGCTGCTAACCTGAGTTAAAAGCAGAGTTGCCATGTCTTCACTACTATTTTAACCCGAGTTAAGAACACACCTTTTTTGCAGTGTAGACCTACTCTATCTCTTCATTGCCGTTCACTCCTGTGTCTGCGCAAAGAGCGGCATCCTTTAAACTCTCCCTTATCTTTCTTTTTAAGAACAGCTCTGAACACCTTTGCCCTGAAGTGCGGCGATATTATATCTTGGTAGAACTGGTTTTATTTCCTAAGCTCCCCCCTTGTCATTAGCGTTAATTATTTAACATTCGCCAAATGCTTTGAAGACACAAAGGGCTATCGAAGTGCTATCATTAGTCGTTGAGATCAAACAGTTCCTGTAAGTTGTAAAGAATCTGAACAGCAGCTATGCCACATTCTGGACTTATGAAAATAAATCCCATTGCTTTGTGCTCTCCGTCTGAAGATGTCTCCGGACAGCACTAGTGTAACAGTGTGTCATCGCATGGCTCTGAAAAGTGGGTGTGTGAAGCTGCTATCTTCTGACTCAGCAGACCCACTCCATGGGTGAATTCAGAGTAAGATCCGCTGACTGCAGTGACAAAAATAAGTGTCTGCTGGCTTGTAGCACTTCAGAGCCAGCACAGCTTTGGGAGAGCAAAGTGGTCTCTAGTCTTCCTTGGGCTGCATCAGCAAAACTATTCCCTATGTTCTCATTGCTTTCACCTGGCAAACATAAATGACCATGGGTGTCACTGGGGCTAACCTTGGGCTGAAGCCCCTTTAATTGCGTAAGCATCATAGCAAAGATGTGAAAATAGGCAGATATTATTAGTCCCATTTTACAGACGGGGGAACTGAGGGAATGACTCAAAATTAGCCAAGCAGTGAATGGGCGCAGCTCCATAGATTTCATAGGTGCTGCATCTGCTTATGCTGGAGCTGAGATTAGATCTATTTAGGTTCCTGTACCATGCCTGTTGTCACTGCAGTATGTCAGGATCAACCAGAGATAGTGTAATTTGCCCAAAGCCACTGAACAAATCCAGTGCCCCCAATTCCCAGTTCCCTTCTCTAACCACTAGGCATGTTACTTTAGTCTTAATATATTTAAACAATTAGATTTTTTTTACATTAGACTTCTTTAAAAGACCAAACTCTTAAAACACAATGTATTTATTTAGGCTTTCGAGCAGCTGGACAGATTCTACTTGTGTACTGAGCAATGAAGGCTGCCTTTTAGGTTAATGGAGCAAAGCACTGTCCTCCTACAAAAATAAATTGCCAACACTGAGTCACCAGTACCTTTAACTCATCAAATGTCATTAACTGTCCAATGAAAGAGCACTCACTTAGCCCTTGTGCTCCGGCATTCCAGCAAGAGCTGAGTAAATCTTTTAAATGCTGTGCAGGAGGGTGTGAAATGCTGGAGGCTAACAATAAAGATTTGTGCATATAAGGGTGCCTTTCATCCAGCTAGATCCCACAGCACTTTGCAAACCACATATGTTTTAGAAAACACCTTACCCTCCCTTGGAAATGCAGCCATCTCTGGGGTGAAATGCCTTAGCTTTTAACAGCGCACAGCAATGCTACTCAATGTTTTCAAGATGGGATGTGACGAAGGAAGCTATAAACAAATGTCACTCAAGGGGACACCATGTTCCTGGGACTGGAAGTTAGACATGGATTCTAGTCCTGTCTTTTGCATTGGCTTGCCCGGTGTCATGCAGAGAGTCACTTTAGCCAAAGTTGCCAAAAGTGGCCACTGTTTGGTCATTTTTGGGTGCCCATCTTGAAACATTTGGGCCTGATTTTCAGAAGTCCTGAGCACTCGCAGCTCCCACTGAAATCCAGGCCTTCAGGCCCAGATCCTCAAAGGTATTTAGGTGCCTAACTCTTATTGAAATTCATGGACGTTAGGTGCTTCCATATCTTTGTGGGTCTGGGCCTCTGTGTTTCCAAGCGAGTGCCCCAAAGTCAGTGACTGGCTTGGAAAACATTGGCCTTAGCTTTTTTTTTTTTTTTTTTTTATGCCTCAGTTTTCCAACCTGGTGAAATGGTGGTGATCATGTTTACCATAGCTACCTGACAAGAGTCTGAAAGGTGCAGCCCAGTCCTCCCACAGAAGGCGCTAGGTCAGCACCAAGTATCATCGTTCGGTGTATAGGAGAGCGTCAGTGTGGTCAGAAATCCGAGGCTAACACCTCTACTCTTGTACAATGTGCTGTGGGCTCTGTGATGAAAACAAGCAGTCAGGACCTCAGTTTTCCCTCTCCTCAGGAAGACAACGGAGGTCCTCCCACCCCAGTGGCTTCTGTGCTGATTGAGAGGGAAGAGCGCCCCCTATTGAATTAGCTGCATTGTTCCCTCTATTACTGCCATGACTTGTGCTCTGAATTCACATCCCAGGAGGACCTCTCTGACCATGAGTTGCCATTAGCTGGGATTTGGCTCATTCAGGATTTGACTGTCTTAACACAAGAAACTGTTCCGTAATGTTGTTTTATTGTCCAACGTGATTAAACAACCCCTAGAAGTGTGTCCCTTCTATGGGTGTCTGGGTAGGGGCGTGTCGCTGAAGTGCAGTTAGGAGGCCCGGTGCTGCCTTGTGGAAAGTGGTGCCAAACAAAGACCCTGATCTCTCTAGATTCGGTGGCACTCTTGGTAAGGGTGCGGGTGCTAAACCCAGGGACCTATCCAAATTTCACCTCGTACAATTTCATAACCTCCCTCCAGATTCAGTGGGGTAACGATATGCCTCTTCACATCCTGCCCGACAGCACGGTATGTGGATGGCTGTGCATTGTCCAGAAGCTGCTGTTTCACTTGAGAGGCAGACGCATTTCAGTGGGGGGGGGGGGATTTGATCCTTTGTGTGTTGTTTCTTTGTAAAGTGCTTTGAGAACCCTTTGCACTCAGGATCAGAAGCTACAGTTCCTGTCTCCCATCCTTTGTCTTGCCTATTTAGGCTATTAGCTCTTTGGGGAAGGAATGGGGACCTGATCTCAGCTGGGGTTGATGTCATAATGGTAAGAATCTGAACAATTTCAGGTCATAGGGAGTGAAGATACAGTATGCAATTATAGAAGAGCACTTAGCCACTCCTAAAATTACTGTATTGCTGTGTAATCCTGGGAGTAAACTATCTCTTATCCTCTAATCAAACCATTGCACTCCACCCTGTTTATCTTCATACTGCAGTGTTAATATCTGGGCTGGTTGGCTAAGCTGTCTGTTTTAACAAAAGTATGGGGCATGAGTCTCCCCTGTCACTGGTCTTGCACCAGTGTCGCTCAATTCATTTCTGTGGTCTTGCACTGGTGTAAATGGGAGACAAATCAGACCTTCAATATGTAAAATGTGCATCACAGGTCACTTCTGCGCCAGGGCACAGAGTCTCACCAGATCTCCAGTAAGAAAAGGACCTGTTCTTCCTTCCTTATGCAAGCACAGGAGATAAATGGGAGTGTCACAGGCTGGCAGGGTTTTCCTGAGTCACTGCAACCTGTTAGCAGAGGTTGAGCCTGCTAGGAAAGAGTTAAGTGGGTTCTGTTGACTCATTGAGGCAGGTGGCTCATTTATTTTCACCTGGATATAGGAGAGGTGGGAGTGGCTCCCTGAAGAGAAGATCTAGGGTGTGGGCTGAGCAGCTCTGAGGGAAGAAACTGAGGAGCAGCCGTGCCCGGGAAGAACACTTGAGCTGAACTTGATGTTATGGTTAAGGAAGGTGGTGAGTTGTGATTCTGCAGTTTTGGACTATGTTTCAGAGCAGGCTGGGGAAGGCACCTGCTTGCATAGAGCTATGCGCTCGGGAAGAAACCTCCCCTGCCCCTTGCTTTGCAGCTCAATGCTAAGAAATGGGCGCATCTAGCAAAATATACATTGTTTCAGGGCCTGGAGCCTTAATGGCTGCTCATGAAATTAGAGAGTGTTAGAGGTTGTAGTCAGCATGGAGGGGAATAGCAAAGGCACCTGAGAGAGACCTCGGTGGATTCCTGCCAACATGTGACCTGACTGGTGGCCATTTAAATACATGTATGAAGTCCTCAGGCCCTGTGAAGGGCCCCACAGACATTGTTGGCCAAATTCATCCCTAGTGGAAGAGATTCCAACACCACTGATGTTGACTGAGTGTGTCTCCGATGTCAGCTGTGAATTTGCACTGCTGTATCCAAATTGCCCCTTATGAACATATGGTTGGGATCAGAACTCTGATCCATCAAGTGCTTCCAGCAGCAGCCAGCACTGATGTTCCAGAGAAAGGAGGAACATACCTTTATAATCCTGTGTTAGAGCTGGGAAAGACCTGTCAGGTCAGCAAACACAACTCCTCTGCTGGTGGAGGAGTTGTGTTCCTTATAGTGTCTGTGCTGCATCACACCAATGATGCAATGCTGTATGGAGATGTGATCCCTAAACCGGCCAGACAATGTGATGCACTACAACTGGCTGTTCTACTCCCTTCTTCTTCTACTTGTTGGTCATAAAAATACCAAGGCCTTTTTTATAGCCAGCCATAACATTTGACTGGGGAGGATCTAGGGTTACAGTCTTATTTCGTTGCACTGGAATTTACATCTATAACTCCCCATCCTTGGAGACCAGGAGTTATATTGGCTGCATATCCTGAACAATATGTATTTGCCTCATGCTTTGGCTTTAGTAACGTTGCTTGAAAGAATTTTTCTCTCTCTATCAAGCCTGCATCATGACATCAGGACTGGCCCATGTCCCTGGCAAAGTCCACCGTGGACATAAAAGATTGATGATGGCAAAACGTAAGTTGAACTTAAGAAAGACAAACAGCACTTAAGGAAAGTATAACAGGAAGCTGGATTAATTTTTCTTTGGAAGAGACCAGAAGTGATATTAAATGGCCTTTCACGAACAAACGTCACATGCACTGGGTGATGTAATGCTGTTTACTGGACCAAAGCCGATATTAGTGACTTAGATGCAGAGCAAATATTACAAATTATTTATTTGTATTACCGTGGGGGTGGGGGAAAGAGGGCTGTCAGGATTGGGAGTCCATAGTGCAAGGTGCTGTAGAAGAGCTTACGGTCTAATGGACGCAATAGATAAAAGACAAAGGAAGCATTACTGACCGTGAGGCACGGAGAGATCAACTGACTTGGCCAAGATCACACAGGGTAGGCTGTGGCAGAGCAGGAAATTGAACTTGGGTCTCCTGGGTGCCAGCAATCTACAGTGTCTTAAACATAAGGCCATCCTTCCTTTCTGAAGTCCTACTGGCCATTTAAATCCCCCTTTAATAAAAGTAACCAATACTACTTAGCCATTGCATCTAGAGATCTCAAAGCATTTTATAAAGGTGGGTAAGCATCAGTCTCCCCATTTTACAGAGAAGCGCATGACTTTCTCAAGGACACACACTGCAGCAGTACTGAGTCCTAACTTAAGCCAGGTGACTTTTTGTCCAAAAAAAACCCAAAACATTTTTTGAGCAAAAAATGCAGATTCCATGACCCCGAAATGTTTCGCGAATTCATGTTGGTTTCACCAAATTGTTTCAGTTGGGGTGGGGGGACGGGAATTAAAATGTTGCATTTTGACATTTTCAAAATGAAACACTTTGATTTTTTTTTTTAGTTTGATACAAATTTTGTTTCAAAATTCTCTTTTTAAAATGTTTTAAAATGGTCAGAATGGGAAATGAACTATTGTGATGGTGTCAAAATAAAACATTTTGTTTGACCTGAAATGATTTTTTTTATTTGTTGAAATTCCCAGAGAACTGAAAAAGCTATTATTTGCACAGCTGTAGTTCTTAGAAAGATGATGATGGAAAGAGTTCAGAGAAAGAACATTCCTTATAATGATTGAATCAAAGAGCTCAATCCATTTAGTTTAACAAATACAAGGTTAAGGGGTGACTTGATTACAGTTTCTAAGTACCTATATGGGGAACAAATATTTATTTGTGGGCTTTTCAATATGAGCAGAGAAAGGTGTAACACAAGCCAGTGGCTGGAAGTTGAAGCTAGACAAATTTAGACTGGAAATAAGGCAAAAATGTTTACAAGTGTGAATAATTAACCATTGGAACAATAGTCATGACGGATTCTCCATCACGGACCAATTTTAAATCAATACTGGATGTGCTCGAGGAGTTATTTTGGGGGAGTTCTCTGGCCTCTGTTACACAGGAGGTTAGGCTAGGTGATCACAATGGTCCCTTCTGGCCTTGGAATCTAAGAATCTAACTCCTAGGTCCCTGCTTTGTGTACTAGAACACACCGCTCTTTCCTTCTACAGTTACCCTGACACGGGACACTCCTTCTCCTAACTACACTTGCTACAATACTGGATACCCACCCACTCCACCTCATCCCTCCTGCCCCTGCCATGGCATATACCCGCTTTCCCCAAGAGGTCCGCTGAGAAGGGGTTAAAACAAGCATTAGAAACATGCTAGTGAATATTACACAGCACCGGGCTTTGGCTTTGTAATGTTATGGGATTTTAATTGCTGTATCGTGTGACACACCTTGAATATCACTTGGTGGAGAGGCGTCATATAAATACAGTCTGTTATTTCCTCATATGATGCTGCAAACTAAGAGCCCATTCTGCAGCCTTTGCTATTCTCAATAGTGTTTATAAATGAAGTCCTGTCAACCTGTAAGCTTTGCTTGCCATCCATACCCACAGCTTTGTGTCCACCTGTCTGTCAGCGTCTTGCACAGTTACCTCTCAATGGTGTATGTCCATGGCCTCATTAGCATGGGGTCTGAGCAACCTCATAAACTTCAATGGATTTATCCTCACAATACCCCTGTGATACAGGGCAGTGCTATTATCCCCTTTTTATAGATGGGGGACTGAGGTGCAGAGAGACTAAGTGACCTGCCAAAGATCACACAGGGAGTCTGTGGCAGAACAGGGAATGGAGCTCAGGTCCCCCAAGTCTTAAGCTGGTCCCCAACCACTGGACCACATCTGTGTCGTCTATATATTTCCCCTCCCCCACCAGGATGCATGTTGCCACCTCCCTGGGCTCATCTGCAAGGCTCCTATCTATTCATGTTTCCCTCTCAACGATCCACTCCTGCATGGTACATACAGTGCATGCATGTCACTGGCTTGTATATAAACTGCCTCTTATGTTCCGCTTCCCATGAGCTCTGTCTGTCTTCAGTGTATAAGCATCTCAGAGCAGGGACCATCCATGAATGTTCATGCCCTCCACATCATGGACACTACTGTAACATCTAGAGGCCCCAGCAGAGATCAGGGCCCCATTGCGCTAGGTGCTGTACAAGCCGATCGTAAGAGACCGTCCCCACCCCAAAGTGCTCACCTGAATAGACAAGGCAGGGGCTATGAGGGGAAATAGACACACTGACAGAGGCAATGACCTTCATGCTCAAGGTCATCCTTAGGTCCGTGACAGAGCTGGAAATACTGCCCAGATCTCCTGACTAGCAGTCCTGTCCTCTATAAACTAGACCACACTTCCCCATGCCTCTTATTAATTTAATAAAAATAGATTTATGAAAGAAACACCCTATTCTTCCACTGCATATCCATGTCTAAATAAATCAATAACAGTTACAACAACTTTTTCCAGACACCAAGCAATGCTTACTAGATAGCAGAATTAAAATAGGCTGAGAGCATTTTGGGGGGATTGGCTTTTACAGCCTCCCGTCCCAGCTGATGACTTGTCAGCACTGGAAATCATCTTATTTCCAAAACGTCCTTGTGCACCATTATGTTAATATCACGCTGGGGCTGGATGCATTTATGCAAAAGCTTTTTGAGTCTGAGCCCTGAAAAGGTTGATGTAAAATGTTCCAGATCTCTTTATTTGCATGAAAGGGATGTGCATGGTTGCTCTCTCTCATTTATTTATTAAATCTGAGCAGGACTCTGTCTGGAGAGCATAATAAATAACTCTGATCATCTTGCTACAAAATGAAATTAGATCCCAATTGTCATTATAGCTGTAAAAAGTAGCCAGTCTGCCACTGGGCAGAAGCATGGAAAGCGAGAGAGAAGTGGTCATTGGTGTAATGGTCCCTTTCTTACCTTCCTCTTGTAATTAAGTGGGTGGGTATAGCGGGAGGAATAGCTCTTTAAAACTGACTAATAATAATTTAAGGCCAAGAAGGACCATTAGATCATTCAGTCTGACTCCTGCCTGACACAGGCCATAGATCATAGTATTAATTTGTACTGGGGCAGCACCAAGTTAAAAGACAGCCCCTGCCCCAGAGATCTTACAATCTTTCTCTTGTCAAACACTCTCTCCAAAGCAAGCGGATATACGTTACCTTTCAGCTGCATTTTCAGAGCCTGAGTGGGAAAGGCATGCCCTTTAAGCAGGTACCGTGTAAATGCACATCTTGCTGTCTAGGTTGGACAAGGATGCCTGTTTCTCCGTGGGTAGCAATCCATGGGGGATTTTGTTTCTGGAGCTGCCCATTTTTATATGTATTATCTCCTTTCTTCGGGGTATTCAGCTGGTGTGCGATTTCACTGGAGAACCTGGGAGCATCAGGGGATCTTTGTATCAGTCTGGTGGTTCTTTGCTTTTATTACACTAGCGCCTAGAAATGGATTTCTCTGTCCAAAATGTGGAATTTCTCACCCAGAATTACTCCCATCTAAGGGTCAGGATGGGAAGATTCATTTCTGGGCCAGTGATAGGTTTCCTACAAATAAAATTGCCATGGCTTTAAAGTCCAATACTGCAGGGCTATAAACCACAGCCAAGATTTAAACAGTGGCTGCCTAAATTAAGGCTCTAGGCCAAACCTTTCCGAAGTGTCTAGTGATTCTTCGGAAAAAGACACTCTCTGAAAATGAGGCCCCTTTAAGGTGCCTCCACTTGGGCCCCTAATAAAGCAAGTCAGCCATTATTTAGACTGTAAGATTGTTAGGGCAGGGACTGCCTACATCTCTGTGTTTTTCAGTGCCCAGACGACAAAGCCCTGTTCTTGGTTGATCTTTAGGCCCTATGGTAATAAACATGATTAATAATGGTCGTCATCATCATCATCATTAGTCAACTTTTGAAAATCTTGTCCTAAGTTCTTATTGAGCTGCCTGTTTTTTCCAAATTGCTGAAAACTCCACAGTTCCCACTCGACGGGAAATATGTCCAATTGGGAAGGGAAGGTTCCCTGCAGTTGTGGCCTGTTCCCAGTTGTGGCATCACCATTCATGAATAATGGATGCCTCCCAAATTCATGCTGATCAGCCCTTTCTACCACATGACGCCATCAGCTATTCCATGTTTCTGTGGATACATAAACCTCCCACACTGGTTGCACACTCCCTGTTTAGGAACAATATCTAGCACATTGTGGGGCATACATAATATTAATTATACATGCTCATTGCCAATGGAAAATAGATTAACTGCCTTCATTCTGTCAATATCACGTACAGCTTGCAGCTCTCTGGCATTTTTCAGCTGTCTAGTACGGTCCGTAAATAACTCTATCCATATGGGAAGCCTATAGGAATATATCATTTGCTTTGATTTAAGAAGAATCAGTGATTTGAGGGCTGGGTGTCTTTTTTTTTTTCCTCTGTGTTCCTCGCATACTGTTCACTGCACATAAAGTCAGATCTGAGATTCCAGTGGGAAAAACGTGCAACCACGTTGAATAGAACTGTCCATTGTTTAACGGGTCAGGGATCAGAGCCGTGATGTCAGGATATAGAGAAGTGAAGTTGGAAGCTGAACTTAGTCACCACCTCCAGTGCAGCATTATAGTATCCATAGCTATCAGTACACATGCCGACGCTGGGTGCACTCTGACTGTGCAGGGTTGAAATTTATAGAATCCTTATGAGCGGGGTGGGTGGGACAAGCACAAACAGTGAAATACAAGGGCTGACTTAGAATACAGGGATATGTGGCTGCATTGTAGACTTTGGGACCAACTGGCAGTGCCTTGCTGTGAAAGACAACCCTGCTTACAGCTCACATGTGTGTGGTGAGGTGGTATTCAGAGCCTGATCTAAAGCCCATCAAAGTCAATGGAAGGGCTTACATTGATTCCAGTGGTCCGGGGCTTATTTGTGTAGCAAAGACAGTGTGCACAGCTGTACAGACCATGTTGTTGGAAGAAAACCTCCTTGCCATCAGTGTGGTATGTGGGGGTGGACCCTCGACACCAGTTTTTTGGAGAAGGGTGACAAGAATGATTAGGAACATGGGAAAACTTTCCTGGGAAGAGAGATTGAAAGGATTGGGATGGCTTTCCTTAGAAAGGAGGAGACATGATAAAAGTACCTAAACTAATGAATGGTCTAGAGAAGGTAGATCAAGAACTTCTGGTCTCATTACGCAAGAACAAAGGGACATTCAGTGAAACTGAAAGGTGACAAATTCAAAACTGATAAAAAGAAAACACTTCCTTGCAAACTGTGTGAAACTCACTGCCACAGGATAAAGCGGAGGCCAAAAACTTAGCAAGATTCAAAGCAGGTTTAGACCTGGCATGTGGATAACAAGAATATCCAGAGCTGGAATAACTGATTGTAACCAAGAAACAAAAACCCAAGGATGGAAGGGAGATGAACCTTCATGTCTTGGGGGTTTAATCATACGTCTCTCACTAGTAGGGATCGGGATGAGACCTTCTGCCTATGGTGGTGGTTTCTTGGACCATGGGTCGGATCCAGTCTGGCAATTGCTATGCTCTTATGTCAAAGTGAAGACCTCCCTGAAGTCAGTGGGGCTCTGGATGGGTGCAGTCCATGTGCATCAGACTGACTGATGGGGGCCAGTTAGGAATTTTTGCTCGGATGAGTAGGATCTCCTTGAAGTTAGCTTGGGTGAGGGTTTGCAGGCTCAAGCCCATGTGCATCGAACATAGAAAATATGTTGGTTGAGAATCAAACATTCAGTGCAGCCAGCTGGTACAAATAAGGTCTGATGTATGAGGGTCCAGGGCTGGAAGACCCTGCAGCAGCAGTGGGATTTGAAGATGGAGCTGAATATAAAGGAAGATTGTTTGCAACTGCAACTGCAGTCTCATTCTGTTCTTTGGTATATAAAAAGAGACTTCATGATGTGGCTTCTATTGTATATGTATACATTTATCTTATTAAAAAACCCAAACCTGTTTCACGCATGTCATAAATATGAAGGAAAGGGGGAGAGGGTCTGATGCAGTGCTATAAAATCCTCTTTCCAGTAAAGGGTTAAGAAATGCAGGTAGCCAGACTGACACCTGACCTGGCTGGCATCTGACCAATAAGGGGACAAGATACTTTCAAACTTTGGGAGGGGGGAAGGTTTTAGTGTGTGTCTTTGTCTGGGTCAGAGTGATCTTGGAAGACAGAAGGAACCTGCAGAAAATCAAACACCCAGGCTAAAAGTGTATGCCAGGCATTAACAGAGATTTTTGCCAGGGTAGGTTGGCCCGCCGACATCCTTACTGATTCGGGAACTAATTTCCTGGCAGGGAGCATGAAAAGCCTGTGGGAAGCTCATAGGGTGAACCACTTGGTTGCCACCCCTTACCACCATCAAACAAATGGTCTGGTGGAGAAGTTTAATGGAACTTTAGGAGCCATGATACGTAAATTCGTAAACCAGCACTCCAACGATTGGGACCTAGTGTTACAGCAGTTGCTCTTTGCCTACAGGGCTGTACCACATCCCAGTTTAGGGTTTTCACCATTTGAACTTGTGTATGGCCGCGAGGTTAAAGGGCCATTACAGTTGGTGAAACAGCAATGGGAGGGGTTTACGCCTTCTTCGGGAACTAACATTCTGGACTTTGTAAGCAACCTACAAAACACCCTCCGAGACTCTTTAGCCCTTGCTAGAGAAAACCTAAAAGGGGCTCAGGAAGAGCAAAAGGCCTGGTATGATAAACATGCCAGAGAGCGTTCCTTTAAAGTAGGGGACCAAGTCATGGTCTTGAAGGCGCTCCGGGCCCATAAAATGGAAGCGTCATGGGAAGGGCCATTTACGGTCCAAGAACACCTGGGAGCTGTGAACTATCTCATAGCATTCCCCACCACAACTCTCAAGCCTAAAGTGTACCATGTTAATTCTCTAAAGCCTTTTTTCCCCTGAGAATTGAAGGTTTGTCAGTTTACTGCCCAGGGAGCAGAAGACGCTGAGTGGCCTGAAGGTGTCTACTATGAAGGGAAAAATGACGGTGGCGTGGAAGAGGTGAACCTCTCAATGACCCTTGGACGTATGCAACGCCAGCAAATCCAGAAGCTGTGCACTAAATTCGCACCGATATTCTCAGCCACCCCAGGACTGACCGAACGGGCATACCACTCCATTGACACAGGTAATGCCCACCCAATTAGAGCCCGACCTTACCGAGTGGCTCCTCACGCCAAAACTGCTATAGAACGGGAGGTTCAAGACATGCTACAGATGGGTATAATCCATCCCTCTAGCAGTGCATGGGCCTCTCCCGTGGTTCTAGTCCCCAAACCCGATGGGGAAATACGCTTTTGTGTGGACTACCGTACGCTAAATGCTGTGACTTGCCCAGACAACTATCCAATGCCTCGCACAGATGAACTATTGGAGAAACTGGGATGTGCCAAGTTCATCTCCACCTTAGACTTAACCAAGGGGTACTGGCAGGTGCCGCTAGATGAATCCGCCAAGGAAAAGTCAGCCTTCATCACCCATGTCGGGCTGTATGAATTTAATGTACTCCCTTTCGGGCTGCGGAATGCACCTGCCACATTCCAGAAACTGGTAGATAGTCTCCTAGCAGGATTGGGAGAATCGGCAGTTGCCTATCTTGACGACGTGGCCATATTTTCTGACTCATGGGCCGAACACCTGGAGCATCTCCAGAAGGTCTTCGAGCGCATACGAGAGGCAGGACTAACTGTTAAGGCTAAAAAGTGTCAAATAGGCCTCAACAGAGTGACTTACCTTGGACACCAGGTGGGTCAAGGAACTATTAACCCCCTACAGGCCAAGGTGAAGGCTATCCAAAAGTGGCCTGTCCCAAAGTCAAAGAAACAGGTCCAATCTTTCTTAGGCTTGGCCGGATATTACAGGCGATTTGTACCGCACTACAGCCAAATCGCCGCCCCTTTAACTGACCTAACCAGAAAGAACCAGCCAAATGCGGTTCAGTGGACTGATGAGTGTCGGAAGGCCTTTAACCAGCTTAAAGCAACACTCATGTCTGACCCTGTGCTAAGGGCCCCGGACTTTGATAAACCGTTCCTAGTAACCACAGATGCGTCCGAGCGTGGTGTGGGAGCAGTCTTAATGCAGGAAGGACCAGATCAAGAATTCCATCCTGTCGTGTTTCTCAGCAAGAAGCTGTCTGAGAGGGAAAACCACTGGTCAATCAGTGAGAAGGAATGTTACGCCATTGTCTACGCTCTGGAAAAGCTACGCCCATACGTTTGGGGACAGCGTTTCCACCTGCAAACGGACCATGCTGCACTACAGTGGCTTAATACCGCCAAGGGAAATAACAAAAAACTCCTTCGGTGGAGTTTAGCTCTCCAAGATTTTGATTTTGAAATACAACACATTTCAGGAGCTTCTAACAAAGTGGCTGATGCACTCTCCCGTGAAAGTTTCCCCGAACCAACTGGTTAAAATTGTCCTTGCAATGTGGACAATATTGTTAGTCTTTATCCAGTTATTAGTATATTTGGAGATTCATGTGTCTTATTACTTTTGTTTTCTTTTAGAGCTCCAGGAAGAAATCACAGCCAGTGTTTCACACTATCGGTGATTTGGGGGGCGTGTCATAAATATGAAGGGAAGGGGGAGAGGGTCTGATGCAGTGCTATAAAATCCTCTTTCCAGTAAAGGGTTAAGAAATGCAGGTAGCCAGACTGACACCTGACCTGGCTGGCATCTGACCAATAAGGGGACAAGATACTTTCAAACTTTGGGAGGGGGGAAGGTTTTAGTGTGTGTCTTTGTCTGGGTCAGAGTGATCTTGGAAGATAGAAGGAACCTGCAGAAAATCAAACCTCCCTTTTCTGAAGTAAGTTTAGATAGCATAGCGCATAGATTTCTGTTTAATTTCGGCTTGGTGTATTCCCTGTGTTAGAAGGGGCAAAGGGGGGCGGGGGGCGGTATTCATGGTTTTCTGTAACATTAAGGTTTTGTCCAGAGGGGGAAATCTCTCTGAGTTTGGAAATATAGTGCCCTGTGAAATAGTTACCATCCTGATTTTACAGAGATGATTTTACCTTCTTTATTTTTAATAAAATCCTTCTTTTAAGAAGTTGACTGTTTTCTATGGTGTTAAAACCCAGGGGGTGGGTTTTTAGATCACTGTGTAACCAATTGGTTGGGAGATTGTTCTCAAGCTTCCCCAGGAAAGGGGGTGTACGGCTTGAGGGGATATTTTGGGGGGGGGAGGGAAGTTCAAGTGATTCCTTTCCTGGATTCCTGTTAGATACTTGATGGTGGCAGCGAGAAGCATTTCTCAGGGTGCAGGGAATTTTGTACCTTGGGGGATTTAACCTAAGCTGGTAAAAATAAGCTTAGGGGCTCTGAATGCGGGTCCCCACGTCTTTACCCTAGAGTTTAGAGTGGGGAGGGAACCCTGACAACGCACAATGACTCTAACATAACATGATTAATCTATTATCAATTGTGAGTATGACCTAGCATGAGCAATGAACTCATTCCTAAAAATAAACATTTCTGTACAGTGTTTTGAGGACCTACAACACTATTGTAAATCCAAGGAGGTAGTATTGGCCTGTAAACCACTGTCCTCTACTGGACAGAATCAGAACTGCTCAGGTGTGGGTCATAGCCTCTGTATTGCTAGCAGCAAGTTTCCTTTTACTGAAGTGATCTGGGCATGTGCTGTTGGATCAGGAAAAACTGGGTTTGATCCCTGTTGCCACCATGGAGTACTGAGGGGCTGTTTTGCAGTGGCAACCATAATAGTCCTACGTGGCTGCTGACTTGCTACCGTATTTTGAAGTCTGGACACGTGGAAACTAGAGACCAGCTAGTCGTTAGATGATGTGATGTCCTGTGCCACAGTCAGACAGGAGAGGTGAGGGAGGCAGGATGAAAACACTTTTTAAAAAGGAATGTTATAAATAGGATGTTTATGGGGCCACTTGGAATGTCATGTAGTTCATGGCTAACTTGTAAAGATGTATGGAATATTTTCACTGGGCCCATGTGACATCCTTCCTTCCTTCCTTCCTTCCTCAGGGAGTAGATTTCAGTCATGCTTCATCCATAGCCCTTTTTAAACTCACATTAGTTAAGAAAGCTAACTTGGGACCATTCCTGTGAGGTGATGAGCACCCTCAACTCCTAATGGGATGTGGCTGATTCAGCACCACCCAGAGACTGGAGGCTGTAGAGATTTAGCCCGTGTAATAAAAAGCTGTAAAGTCTATTCCTTGCATTCCTGTGTGTCTCCAGGACTCGCACTAACTGCAGGATCAGGCTCTCCTGGATGCCTAGGGTTGCCAACCCCCCAGGATTGTCCTGGAGTCTCCAGGAATTAAAAATTAATCTTTTAAATTAAAGATGATGTCATGTGACAAAACCTCCAGGAATTCATCCAACCAAAGTTGGCAACCCTAGCTGAGGCTGAGAGAGAGAAGCAAGTTTGACACATCTCATGTTCAATTGCTGGGAAGTTTATATGCTCCCATCTCCTCCTGGGTGTTCCTCCACTAACTCCAACTCAACTGCAATTCAGACAGGCCACCAGAGTTTACTCACCATCTTTACTCTCTCAAACAATACTATCGGTATGGCTGGTCAAAACGGTTTGTCTATAGAAAATTGGGTTTTTGGCTAAATGAGATTTTTCACAGAAAGTGTCTGTTTTCAGAGGAAAATTTACACTTTCCTTGATAAACCAAAAAATGCTGATTTAGAAATGCTGTCACACTGTTTCATGGGAGTTGTAGTTTGGAGGCCTCATGACCCCATTCTCTAGGGGCTGGGTTCCTAGCCATACTACAGCTCCCATGATGCACTAGGGTGGCTCAACAAGAAGGGCGGAAGTAGTAGGCCAGCCAGGTGGCCTACCTCACAAAAAAGAATAAGGGGGATGAGTCACTCAAACTACAAATCCCATGAGGCACCATGGCAGCATTTCTGAATTTAAATTTTCAGGTTTCAGACAGAAATTTGGGGTGGGGGTGGTGGTATTTATTATTTTTTCACTGAAAAGCTGAAATTTTCTGTGAGGGCGTGGGATGGGGGAAGGAAATTCATTCTCTGACCAGCTCTAACCACTAGATTTTTAATGGCCACATGTGACCAGTGTGACAGGTTGGGGCCACAGAGACCTGCTTGGTGCTGCCACCTGGTGTGCCAAGGCTGCTTCTGCCCCTGCTTCCAGGCCTTTTCCAGCTTGGGACTCCCGAATCCTGTCTGTTTTGAGTCAGATTCCACTGATCTGCTGCAAACACAGACCCAGGTCCGAACCAAGTCCACTCACCACTGTAAGGCCCCTGGAAGCGCTCTTGCCTTTGACACCCAGCTGCTCAACTCCAAGGAGGCTCAAACCCTTAATAAATCGGTTTTACCCTGTATAAAGCTTGTACAGGGTAAACTCATAAATAGTTCGCTTTCTATTTCAAAGATAGAAAGATATGCACCACTGATCGCTCTCCCAAGGCACAAACTCGTACTCAAGGAAACTTAATAAGTAAAAAGTGATTTTAATAAGTACAGAAAATAGGATTTAAGTGAGTTCAATTAGTGACAGACAGAACAAAGTGAATTACTGAATAAAATAAAATAGAACACGCAGTTCTATGTCTAATCACCCTGTGTACAGATAAACCCCTCACTAGGTCCAGTAAACAGGCTATCTTCCTTCTAGCCTGGGTCCAGCAATCACTCACCCCCCTAATGTCTTTGTCCTTTGTTCAGTCTCTTTCAGGTCTCCTTGGGGGGTGGAGAGTTTCTTCCTTTAGCCAGCTGAAGACAAAATGGAAGGGTCTTGCAAGGGCTTTTATAGCCTCTCTTCCTCTCCCTGCGTAGGATCCAGTTACCCTGGAGTTTTGGGATCACATGGGCAAGTCACCTGCCCATGCGCCCTAACCAGTCTAACCAGTTGCATTCCAGACCTGGCCCCAATGTGGATTGGGGTCTGCAAAGTCTTTTGTCTGTCAAGTGCTCGCATTTAACAGGCATTCTTTGCTCCAAAGATGATCCCATGCACTTACAAAGGCTATGTACAAAACCAGCAAATATAAAACCAATCTTCATAACTCCAACTATAACAATGATACATGCATACAAACAGGAGGAGTAAATTCAGTAGGTCATAACTTTCACAGAGATATGTTACATGGCACATGTAGCATAAAACATATTTTAGTTACATATATACATTTATAAGCATCTCCCCATAAAGTTTTATGGGGAACACCGTCACAACCAGGATATCAGTTTTGCCCAAAAGACATCTCAGTGCTTGTTAGAATGCCAGGACGTTGGTCCAACACTGTCTCAAAAGAAAGAGCACTATCTGTTGGATCACTAGTACTGCAGGATCCTTTGTAAAGTACCTCCCTGGAGGTCTCCCACGCAAGTAATCAGCAGCCACGTTTATGAATTGACAAACTCCCAGCCAAGGATGGTGGTGGCAGGGTTGCAGCCATCAACGCTGCTGATGTCATAAACTTGTTACCAAAGACCTGATTTTCTCTTTGCGTCATATCTAAACTGGCCCATTCTGTGCTTGCTCATGAGGTTAATAGTGAAGTGCCCAGTGAGGTTGATTGAGCAATGGGTCTGCCCTGTTGCAGGAACTTTCCTGGAAAGGGAAACCTACATGCAACAGGCTTATGACTTTCTACTTTACATAATGCCTCTTTGACAGCATTGACTCTTGATTCCAAACCTTCATTGTTTTGACTGGATTCTGCCTTTGGTCAGAGTGCAGGAGCAGGGCCAAAAGGCAGAGGAGGGGCTTTTTGTGTGTGTTTTCCCTCCCCGACTCTCCTCCCCAAGAGGTGCATATGTATTTATATAACAAAACACTAAATGAAATAACTGATTACTCTCCCTCTGAGCAGGGTGCATTGATCACCCTCCAGAGCTATGCCAGCCTCACCTACATTACTGACCCTTTGTCAGACGTTTGCCTCTTACTCTCTAATCCACCCTGTGTGTGTCTGGGAAATAGGGTGACCAGATGTCCCGATTTTATAGGGACAGTCCTGATTTTGGGGTCTTTTTCTTATATAGGCTCCTATTTCCCCCCCCCCCCCCGTCCCGATTTTTCACATTTGCTGTCTGGTCACCCGACTGGGAAAGCATGCAGAAGGGAATGGCGAAACCAAGGCCCAAGAGCCAGCGTGTTTCTAACCCTTCTTTACCAGTGCAGTAAGTTGGCTCCCCAGGCCGTTCTCATAAAAGTTTGCCCCATTGCCTGATAACACTGTCTTTCATCCTCAGCAAGTATTTAATTAGCAAAGAGAAATAAAGCTCCTGATTGGGATGCCCTAATCAGGCTGGATTCCAGAATCCACCAGAGAATAACTATCCTGGCTTGGCAGCTAGATATTAGGCATTTCTCCCCTTGCTGTACCCCTCCTTTCTCTCTTCCCCCCTCCCACATGCATCTACAGGAAAGTGACTTCTCCCACGTGTGGCAAGATTGTCTCCTTTGCATGCAAACTACTATGCAGGGCAAACAGTGTGATCCTGAGTTCCCATCCCTGTATGATCTCACCTAGCCACTATTTAATCCTGCAGCATTTTTCTCTCCCTAGCCATTTACCATACCAAAGGTTTTCCTATTCAGAGTCAATGATCTCAGCTTCCCAGCTCCAAACTTTACCCCTATTATTTCCCTTCAGACTTTCTCTGATAATCTCAGGAGTTGTCTATTTAAACAAACCAAATATCATTGAACTATCACATCTTTTAAATGCACTGATTGAGAGACCTTAGCATATCCCTTTGCTAGGGTGACCAGATTCGGGAACCTAAAAATCGGGACTTGTCCGGGGGGGGGGACTTGTCCCCTCCTGCCGGACTTTTGAGGAAAAAAGAAAAAAACCAAACCAACCCCTCTCCCGCTGCTGCCAAACGGAAGAAAAAATCGGGACAAAAGGCGTCCCAACCGTGGGACAAAAGACGAAAAATTGGGACGGTCCCGATTTTATCGGGACATCTGGTCACCCCACCCTTTGCTTCATTTGTTATGACTAGTAAATGGGATGGCTAGTCCTCTGTGTCTGTGTTTCCCCTCCCCCACCATCCCTCTATACAAAGCTTTACAGCAAAGACTGGATTTTTTTTACTGTTTCTCTCTGTCCTTCTCCAGCTACACATGTCATTAATACTCCTCTCTCTACCTAGGTATTCCTGTCACCATAGCATTGTACAAATACTACCAAATTTACCCTTGTGCCATGGGTTAGGTAGTTATTATCTGGGCTGCAGGACGGTGATCCAGAAACTGACCTCATTTAAAGAAAATATTGTGTTTCTAGCACTTATAGTTGCAGAGAGAACTTCAAAAATGTGAACAAAGCACAAACTGAAGCAGTGCCGTCTCCAGAAAACCTGCTACGATACCTCTGAGAGGTGTTGACCTGCCCCGTTCCTTTCAAAGAGAGCTTCTGCAACTGATAACTTCTTATCCCCATTTTACAGCTGGTGAACTGAGGCATAGGGAGATTGAATGACTTGCCCAGGAAGATTATAGCAGAGCCAGGAATTTAACCCCAGATTTCTTCAAGCCTTGTTCATTGCCTTAGCCACAAGCCCAACCTTCATCCCATCCTTCTAATGTCTGTCCTGGAATGATCCATCCTGCAGTCCTGTATTGGAAAAAGTTAGTTTTATGAGCCCAATTCACCCTAGTGTAGCTTCACTGAAGTAAAGGAGGTAATGCCAGGAATGAATTTGGCCTAGTGTGTGTGTTTAAATATTTCAGTCTGGTTGCCAAACAGGAAAATATGACGACTGGAAAGTCAATCACACATGGGAAAGGAGGGGGAAGGCAGAGGAACTGGCACGAGTGTATTCAGTATAATGCCGGTGATGGGCTGCTGCCACATGGGGCATGTCAGTGGAGGGGGGCTGCATGTGTGTCTTGCTTGAGGCAGCAGAGGCCTCGATTTAGCTGCATAATAAAAGTAAATCTGCTGCCGCTCTATTTCAGTGCGGGGGGTGACTAGAACACTGTAGAATAGCGATGAATATATCTGTATGGTAGCTTGGTAGTTGACGACTATGTTTTGGCCATTAGAGCAACAGTTCGAGGCTGTTAAGGTAATTTACTGTAAGTTTGTGGTTGTAAATAGATTTCCGTTGTGACTAAGGATTCTAATAGATGTTAAGTCCTGCCATTGTGATGTGCCAAGTCCTGTGATGGAGCAAGTTATGGGATGCGCATTGTTTTGCCTTTATAAAATGGGCATTACAAAGGGAGGAATGAGATTGGCTGATCAATCCAGTGTGGCGGTATGGATTGGGACTCCTTCACCCATTTGCCCTTAGGTGTTCCAAGATGACGTGTACTTGATGGTAAGTGTAAAACCCTTATCTTGGATGCACCCATTGGAAAAAACACATTGATTGGAGAAGAGAAGAATGAGGGGGGACATAACAGTCTTCAAGTACACAAGAGGTTGTTATAAAGAGGAGGGTGATAAATTCTCCTTATCCACTGAGGATAGAATAAGAAGCAATGGTTTTAAATTGCAGCAAGGGCAATTTAGGGTAGACATTAGGAAAAACTTCCTAATTCTGTCAAGGTAGTTAAGTACAGTACTGGAACAAGTTACATAGTGAGGTTGTGGAATTTCTGTCATTGGAGGTTTGGAGGTTTTTAAGAGCAGGTTAGACAAACACTGGTCAGCCATGGTAGATAATACTTAGTCCTGCTCAGTGTGGGGAATTAGATTAGATGACCCATTGAGGCCCCTCCCAGTCCTACATTTCTATGATTGTTATTGATATTGCAATAATGCCCAAAGGGACCTTATTAGGTCAGGCGCTGTAGATATCTATAATAACACGGGCTCTTCTCCAAAAGAGCTTTACATGAGTATTATTATACAGATGAAGAACTGAACCGTAGAATGAATAACTCGCCCACTGTCCCAGCTGCCATGGAATTGGATCATCCCCAGATGTCTGGGTGCTCATGTTCTGGTTCAGCCCCTTGGAGAGTGTGCATCCCCTGCCGTGAAGACTGATGCAAAAAATTCATGTAGCTTCTTTGCAATGGCCTTGTCTTCCTTGAGTGCCCCTTTAGCACCTCCATCATCACAAAGGTTAGTTCTGGATCCAACATTCCTCTAAAACCATAGAGCACTTGGTCCTGGCATTCCAGCTACCAGCCTGTGTGTCTATTAATAAAGCAATGAGCTTCTGCGTCACGTACCCCGGAATCACAGAGTATTACACTAGGCTCTTAATGTTGGCAGCTTCATTCCTCACAGCACACAAATCACATGGGTGTCTGGTGCCCCAGCACACTCGGTCGCTTGTTAATTAGTGAAGGGCGACCAACAGAGAGGCTGGAGTCTGGGGTCAAAAGTACTCATGATAAGAGGTGGCACGGTCTAGTTTTCAGAGCAGCTGCCTGGGAGTCAGGAAACCTGGATTCTACTCCTGGCACTGCCACTGATGTGGCCTTGAGCAAGTCGCTTTGCCTTTCTCCTACCACCCTTTGTCCATCTTGTCTGTTTAGAGCAGGGTGGGCAAACTTTTTGGCCCGAGGGCCACATCGGGGTTGCGAAACTGTATGGAGGGCTGGGTAGGGAAGGCTGTGCCTCCCCAAACAGGCTGGCCCCCGCCCACTCCCGGCCCCCGCCCACTCCCAGCCCCCTGACTGCCCCCCTCAGAACTCCTGACCCATCCAACCCCCCTGCTCCTTGTTCCCTGACCGCCTCCTCCTGGGACCTCCTGCTCCTAACCACCCCCCCCCCCCGGGACCCCATCCCCATCCAACCCACCTGCTCCCTGTCCCCTGACTGCCCCGACCCCTATCCACACCCCCACCCCCTGACAGGCCCCCCCCGGGACTCCCACGCCTATCAAACCGCCCCCTGTCCCCTGACCGCCCCCGAATCTCCGCCCCATCCAACTGCTCCCTGTCCCCTCACTGCCCCCGGGATCTCCTGCGCCTTATCTAACACCCTCCCACCCGCCCCCGCACTCCCTGCCCCCTTACCATGTCGTTCAGAGAGGCAGGACTAGCTTATTAGAAAGCCTGGGAGGTGGGCGGGCGCAAGCCGCGCTGCCCAAGCGCTGAGCTAAAGCTGCTGGGGTGGGGGGACAGCAGGGGAGGGGCCGGGGGCTAGCCTCCCGGGCCAGGAGCTCAGGGGCCGGGGGCTAGCCTCCCGGGCCAGGAGCTCAGGGGCCGGGCAGGACAGTCCCGTGGGCCATAGTTTGCCCACCTCTGGTTTAGAGTATAAACTCGTCAGGGAAAGAACTGTCTTGCTACGTGTCTGCACAGCACCTCACACAATGGGGCTCCTCTACAGGTCTCTGAAATACAAAGGATAATACATGTTTGGAAGCTTATCCAGCCTACCCCAAACTGAGCAGATCTCATGGCTATACCTCTCCTATGAGATTTCTATTCTTTCCTGCTGGGCGGGAATTACTGTCCTAGCTGCCTCTCTCATAGAATTTGGGCATCTCCTAGAAAGCTGAAGCATTTGTAAATGAAAAATAATGATAGAAAAGCAGCCAACAGAACTTGCTCTATCCCTAGTGGTGGTGCTGATGTAACATGCAGTACCCATACATTTTTATCCTACCACTATTAAATTGAGAGTTTTGAAGCAAAAGGCAACATGCAAATGTCCTTGAACTTTATGATCTGGGTCTGGTCTTCAAGGCTAGAGCCTATTTAGTGGATGAAACAACAACTGCAGTTCCAACTCCAAACACCCCCCAAATGTCTGGAAAGTTTGGACCTGAACCAAACTCTTGTGTCTCAGGTCCACATCTGTTGTAAAGCTGCTGCTATCACTTCCTGAATGTAGATTTGACTTGCTGCCTTTAAATAACTTCTGGCATGTTAGCAGGGATGCCCGGCGGGAGGAGGGAGAAAGGGGCAGTTTGCTCCAGGCCCCCCATTTGAGAGGGCCCCAAACCTAGAACATAAGAACGGCCATACTGGGTCAGACCAAAGGTCCATCTAGCTCAGTATCCTGTCCACCGACAGTGGCCAATATCAGGTGCCCTAGAGGGAATGAACAGAACAGGGTAATCATCAGGTGATCCATCCCCTGTTGCCCATTCCCAGCTTCTGGCAAACAGAGGCTAGGGACACCATCCCTGCCCATCCTGGCTAATAGCCATTAATGGATCTATTCTCTATGAATTTATCTAGTTCTTTTTTGAACCATGTTATAGTCTGGGCCTTCACAACATCCTCTGGCAAAGAGTTCCACAGGTTGACTGTAAATTGTATGAAAAAATACTTCCTTTTGTTTGTTTTAAACCTGTTGCCTATTACAAGAACTAGGAGTCACCAAATGAAAGTGTTATGAGAAGTAGTAAATAACACTTTCTTATTTACTTTCTCCACACCAGTCATGATTTAATAGACTTCAATCATATTCCCCGCCCCCCTTAGTTGTCTCTTTTCCAAGCTGAAAAGTCCTAGTTTTACTAATCTCTCCTCATATGGCAGCCATTCGATACCCCTCATCATTTTTGTTGCCCTTTTCTGAACCTTTTCCAATTCCAATATATCTTTTTTGAGATGGGGCGACCACATCTGCACGCAGTATTCAAGATGTAGGCGTACCATGGATTTATATAGAGGCAATATGATATTTTCTCTTTTATTATCTATCCCTTTCCTAATGATTCCCAACATTCTGTTCGCTTTTTTGACTGCCACTGCACATTGAGTGGATGTTTTCAGAGAACTATCCACAATGACTCCAAGATCTCTTTCTTGAGTGGTAACAGCTAATTTAGACCCCATCATTTTATATGTATAGTTGGGATTATGTTTTCCAATGTCCAGTATTTTGCATTTATCAACACTGAATTTCATCTGCCATTTGGTTGCCCTGTCACCCAGTTTTGAGAGATCCTTTTGTAGCTCTTCACGTTCAGTCCCAGGCAATCTTGAGTTGTTTTGTATCATCTGCAGATTTTGCCACCTCACTGTTTACCCCTTTGCCCAGTACAGACTCCTGGGGGACACCACAATTTAGCTCTCTCCATTCTGAAAACTGACCATTGATTCCTACCCTTTGTTTCCTATCTTTTAACCAGTTACTGATCCACGAGAGAACCTTCCCTCTTATCCCATGACAGCTTACTTTGCTTAAGAGCCTTTGGTGAGGAACCTTGTCAAAGGCTTTCAGAAAATCTAAATACACTATATCCACTGGATCCCCCTTGTCCACATGCTTGTTGACCCCATCAAAGAATTCTAGTAGATTGGTGAGGCATGATTTCCCTTTACAAAAACCATGTTGACTCTTCCCCAACAAATTACGTTCATTTCTGTGTCTGCAGGGCCGGTGCAAGGATATTTTGCGCCCTAGGCGAAAATTCCACCTTGCGCCACCCCCACACATCGGTTCATTGAGGGGCAAATCCCAATGAGCCTTTGTAGACCCCAGGGGCCAGCTGTGCCCAGGGGCTGCTCCCCAGACCAGGTTCCCCCCTCCCCGCCCCCATCCACTCCCTCCCACTTCCCACCCCCTGACTGCCCCCCTCAGAACTCCCAACCCCCCTGCTCCTTGTCCCCTGACTGCCCCCTCCTGGGACCCTGTTAGGGTTCCCGCCCCACTTTGAACTTTAGGGTATAGATGTCGGGACCCACATGAAAGACCCCCTAAGCTTATTTTTACCAGCTTAGGTTAAAACCCCCAAGGTACAAAATTCCCTGCACCCTGAGAAATGCTTCTTTTGCTGCCACCATTAAGTGTTTTAAACAGAAACCAGGCAAAGGAACCAGTTGAAGTTGCCCCAGAGATCACTTTGACTCAGACAAAGAGCCACACACAAAACCTTCCCCTCTCCCAAGATTTGAAAGTATCTTGTCCCCTTATTGGTCAGATGCCAGCCAGGTTACCGGAGTCTTAGCCCTTTAGAGGTAAGAGAATTTTATAGTATTGTATCAGCTTCTTAACCCTTTCCCTTTATATTTATGACAGACCCCAACCCCTAACTGCCCCCAAGAACACCAGCCCCTACCTAAGCCTCCCTGTTGCTTGTCCCCTGACTGTCCCCTCCTGAGACCCACCCACCCTAACTGCCCCCCCAAGACCCTCCCCGCTACCTGTCCCCTGACTACCCCAACCTTCTCCACACCCTTACCCCCTGACAGGCCCCCCCAGAACTTCCAACCTATCCAACCCGCTCCCTGCCCCTGACTGCCCTGACCCCTCTCCACATCCCCACCCCCCCCAGAACTCCTGACCCTTCCAACCCTCCCCCCGCTCCCTGACAGCCCCCCCCCCCGCAGAACTCCTGACCCTTCCAACCCTCCCCCGGCTCCTTGACTGCCCCCCGGGACTCCCCTTACCAGGCCCAGGCCACTGGAGCTGCTGGCTCCACGTGGAGGCAAGACGCTGCTGCCGGGCTGCCATGTGCACAGCCTCTCCCCTGCAGAGTGCTGAGGCAGCAGGAGGGGTAGCAGCAGTTCTCTCCCGGGAGCCGCAGAACCTGAGCACGGTGAGGGGGGAGCCAGGGGCGCGCCTGCCCGGGCTGCAGCCCAGCGCCCCCCCCCCGGGGGGCTCCTGCAGCAGATGCATGTGGACAACAGCCCCCGTGCGCCCCCCGGCTCCCCCCTTGCCGCGCTCGGGTTCTGCGGCTCCCGGGAGTGTGAGCCGCCGCCGCTGCCCCTCCCGGGGAGCCGCAGAACCCGAGCACGGCGAGGGGGGAGCCGGGGGCGCACGGGGGCTGCCGCCCACATGCATCTGCTGCAGGAGCCCGGGCGGGGGGAGGGGGGCGCCGGACTGCAGCCTGGGCAGGAGGGGCGGGGGGGGCGCAGCTGCTCCCTGCTAGCGGCGCTGCCACCTTTGCAGGGTTGCTGCCTCCCCTGCACCGGGCCGGCTCCTCCATGGCTGAGGCCGGCCCCGCCAGCCGACGCTTTTTGGCGCCCTCAACCACTAGGCACCCTAGGCGACTGCCTAGTTCACCTAGTGGTTGCACCGGCCCTGTGTGTCTGACAGTTTCCTTCTTTAGTATAGTTTCAACCAGTTTGCCTGGTACTGAAGTCAGGCTTCATCATCATGTTCCCATTACGCCTTTGGCATTTAGGGCAGTGACGAAGCTCCTCCACTCCTGTCTGTTTCTGGCAAGTCTTTCAATGGCTCCCCAGCTGTGCCCCAGGTTTTTCAGCTCGGCTTCCACAGCTCTTCGCCATGTTGTTTTTGGGTGACCTCGTTTTCGCTTGCCTTCAGATGTCCATCTTATTGCTACTCTGGTGATGGAATCAGTTTCCATCCGAAGCACATGGCTAATCCATCTCCAGTGCCTCCTGGCAATGTTTGTGCTCATATCCTCTTGGCTGCATTGTCAATAGATCTTGGTTTGAGATTGTTCTGGGCCAAAAGATATGGAGGATTTTTCTGAGGCAGGTTGTATGGAATGAAGACAATTTGGACATGTCATACTTTCTCATTCCCCAGCGTTCTGCACTATGAAGTAATGTTGAAAATACGCAGCTTTGATAAACCTTGAGTTTGGTTTTGTATGCTGATGATTTCCAGACTGTATTTAAGCTCCTGAAGGTGTTCCTGGCTTTATTGATTTTGTTCCAGATGTCCTGGCTTGTTCCACCGTCCTGGCTGACGGTGCTGCCCAAGTATGTGAATGTTTCTACATCGGTGAGAACATAATCCTCTATCCGTACTGGTGATGGTCAGGCAATATTAAAGGTCCTGATATCTGTCTTATTGTGGTTGATTTTCAGTCCAATTTGCTGGCTGAATGCATTGAATCAAGTTGTTTTTTCTTGTACATGGTGTTGGGTATGTGATAGGAGAGCGAGATCATCTGCAAAGTCCAGGTCTTCCAGGGATGAGAAGGGTGTCAATTTATGCCTCTTGGCATGTCTTCTGTTGTACGCTGTATTACCCAGTCGATGGCAATGTTGAAGAGGTTTGCAGACATGACACACCCCTGACATACTCCTGTTTTGACTTCAAAACTAAGCTCCCTGTGATCAACACTGCATGTAAAGTTGAAATAAAAGCTTTTGATGATGATGATTATATGGAGAGGGATTCCATATGCCTGCATGATGCGCCATAGGTTGGTCCTATGAATGCTATCAAAAGCCTTCTCAAAGTCTATGAAATTTATGTAGAGTTGCTGTTGCCATTCTAAGCTTTGTTCTGTTATGTTTCTTAGAGTGACGATCTGGTCTGTGCATCCATGCCCTTTCCGAAAATCAGCTTGCTCTTTTCTGAGAACGCTATCAACTGCCTCTGATATACACTGGACTATGATCTTACACAGTGCTTTGCTTGGCACAGATAATTGTGATACTACACCAGTTATTACAATCACTGTGAGTTCCTCTCTTTGGTATCTTCACTATAACCCCACTGGTCCACTCATCTGGCACTTTTTCCCTTTCCCAGACTGATGTAAATGGAGGGGCCAGGATAGATGCTGCTAACTCAGGATTTACGTTGAACAATTCAGCACTCAAGTTATCCTTGCCAGGAGCTTTCCCATTTTTTAAGGATTTGATGGCTTGAATGATCTCTTCCTTAGCTGGGGTGTCGGTGTTGATATCAAGATCTTCTTCTGCTTCCTGGATGTTTGCTTCCTCTTTAGGTGGCGCCCTGTTCAGCAATTCTTTGAAATGCTCTGTCCAGCGCATTTCTTGTTCTTTTTTGGTTGTTAGTAGGTGGCCTTGTTTGTCCCTGATGAGAGTGTTTGTTGGTGTCTGCTGTTTACCACTGATAAGCCGCATCATTTTGTAGATGGTTCCTTGTTCACCAGTCAGGACACCGACCTGTCACCTCTGGAGCCCTTTTTAAAAATTGGCGTCACATTAGCTATCCTCCAGTCATTGGGTACAGAAGCTGATTTAAATGATATGTTACAGATTACAGTTAGTAGTCCTGAAATTTCACATTTGAGTTCCTTCAGAACCCTTGGGTGAATACCATTTGGTCCTGGTGACATTACTGTTTAGCTTATCAATTTGTTCCAAAACGTCCTCTAATGACACCTAAATCTGAGGAACTGTCCCAGATTGGTCACCTAAAAAGAATGGCTCAGGTTTGGGAATCTCCCTCACATCCTCAACCGTGAAGACCGATGCAAATAATTCATTTAGTTTCTCCACAATGGCCTTGTTGTCCTTGAGTGCTCCTTTAGCATCTCGATCGTCCAGTGGCCCCACTGTTTGTTTAGCAGGCTTCCTATTTCTGATGTATTTTTTAAAAAAATTGCTATTACTTTTTGAGTCTTTGGCTAGCTGTTCTTCATATTCTTTTTTGGCCTTCCAAATTATATTTTTACACTTCACTTGTCAGAGGTGAGGCTCCTTTCTATTTTCCTCGCTAGGATTTAACGTCCACTTTTTAAAGGATGCCTTTTTGCCTCTCATTGCTTCTTTTACTTTGTTGTTTAGCCACGGTGGCTCTTTTTTGGTTCTCTTACTATGTTTTTTAATTTGGGGTATACATTTAAGTTGAGCCTATAATTATGTTATCTTTAAAAAGTTTCCGTGCAGCTTGCAGGGATTTTACTTTTAGTGCTCTACCTTTTAATTTCTGTTTAACCTCCTCATTTTTGTGTAGTTCCCCTTTCTGAAATTAAATGCTACAGTGTTGGGCTGCTGTGGTGTTTTCCCCGCCACAGGGATGTTAAATTTAATTATATTATGGTCACTATTACAATGGCTGTTGAAAATAGCAATTCCAGTCCTAATAACCACTGGGAAGCATTGCTTGCTCAATTTTATCCTACTTTTTCTACAGCAAGTTACAGTGGATCAGTATATTTGATTTGGGAGAAATGAAGTAACAGCTGCCCAAAATGAGCTTGAGCACTCCTGAATTTTGAGGGTGTTCAAGTCTGGAAGGCAGGTGCTAGATTCCTTTTCTGAATATTGGCTAAATCTGGAAAGGAAAAGTCAATTCCTGCTTCCATGGCTCAGAAGTGGAAATCCTCCTACGTGCCTGGTACAGTATCTAAAGCTGCCCAGGTCCTCTAGTAGAGCCTCCCCTCCCTTACTTTTCATTTTAAATTCTAGTGGGATCCACCTACCTCCCTTGCTAGGCTTCAGACAGAGAGGTGCACTGTCCATTTCGTCCACCCAATTCTTTCTTTGGGGGCTGCAAGGTGAGGCCACACCAGTGGAGTGTCCGTGTAGCGGGGTGGAACCCGCTCCTGCCCGGAGGGGCTGGAAATAGCCCTGGGAGAGGGCTGAGGCTCAGAGGCTGGGCTGATGAGCAAGGCAGCCACAGCTGGGGCCAATTTAATCAGGGCCCAGCTGGCCCTTATAAGAGGGCAGTGGGCCTGGAGCAAACAGAGACACTCTCTCTCTGTCTGTAGAGAGGGAAGGGCCTGGCTGCAGGACCTGACCAGGTACCTAGGTTGGAGCAGGGCTGGGGAAGGCCAGAGGAGCTGGGGAGCTCCGGCTGGGAAAGCCCCAGGCTGCGGCCTAGTGTTAGGCCCAATAGGTACTGGGGTTGCGGGGGCAACCCATGGGTAGGCCGAGGCAGCAGGTCCAAACCCCCTTTGCCTGTGATGAGTGGCTTATACTGCAGTCTGCCCCAGGGCACGGGGGCTAGCTGGTGACTGGCAGTAGCCTACGACTGAGGCGAGGTGGGAATAGTGGGTTGGGGGTTCCCCTGGGGAGGGGAGACCCAGATATAGGGGTAGTGCCAGGGGGCAGCACCCCAGTTAAAAGAGCACCGGGTCCTGGGAGGGACGCGGGCCCAGCGTGGACAGGCGGATCACTGGCCTGCAGAGGGCGCTCCAGGGCTGGACGAGCTAATTCCCGGAGAAACCAGCAGGAGGCGCCGCAGGGGTGGTCCGGCCCTGCCACAAGTGGTGGAGAATGCGGGCACAGACGGTCCGCCCCTGATACAAGGGGCAGGGCAAAGGACTGTGGGACTATCGCCCGACGCAGAGAAGTGCAGAAACTGAAGGTGGAGAAATGAAGGACTATTATTGGAGAGCCTGTGTGGCCCGTCTCGCCGAGCAGCAAGCAAGACTGCTACAGCTGTTGCGGGGGAGGGCACAAGGACCACGGTGTGGGCCAGGCACCTTGGGCTGGAGGCCAGTGCCAAGGCCTAGAGACTGTTTCGCCTGTGGGCGACCAGGACACTTGAAAAGGGAGTGTCCCTACTGGGAGGGGGCAAGAAGGCCCTGCCCAGAAAAGACACCCCCTGTGAGGTCAACAGGGGGGCCACGAACTTGTTGGGCCTGTGGGGAACCAGGGCACATGAAGAGGGAGTGCCCTCGGGGGACTCGCAGGGCCCAGGCTAGCCCTGAGGTGGTCAGGGGTGGGCACTGGCTGTGCCTTCTCTGCCACAAGGGGAGCCAGAGAAAGCGACCTAGCCCCCAGCGAAGAAGGGGGAGCGCCGAACGAGGGGCCCAGTCTGAGCCTGACCAGGCTGGAGGGACTGGGAAGGCTGGAGCCCCAAACAAAAAACTGTCAGGGGCAGAGAGGCCCCAGCCGATCCTGGGGACCCATGGGGGAGCCACGAGGGCTACAGTGGGGACCCAAACCCTTGAGGAAGGGAGCCGGCTGCTCCAAATGGTGGAGAGCCTGAGGCATGAGAGGGATTCCTTGCGTGCCCAGCTGAGAGGGATGCTGGGGCGCTAGGGGTCCTCTCCTTACCCCCCCCCCCCCGGTGGAGGGGATCTTGAGGTGGGGGGTGTGTAGCGGGGTGGAACCCGCTCCTGCCCGGAGGGGCTGGAAATAGCCCTGGGAGAGGGCTGAGGCTCAGAGGCTGGGCTGATGAGCAAGGCAGCCACAGCTGGGGCCAATTTAATCAGGGCCCAGCTGGCCCTTATAAGAGGGCAGTGGGCCTGGAGCAAACAGAGACACTCTCTCTCTGTCTGTAGAGAGGGAAGGGCCTGGCTGCAGGACCTGACCAGGTACCTAGGTTGGAGCAGGGCTGGGGAAGGCCAGAGGAGCTGGGGAGCTCCGGCTGGGAAAGCCCCAGGCTGCGGCCTAGTGTTAGGCCCAATAGGTACTGGGGTTGCGGGGGCAACCCATGGGTAGGCCGAGGCAGCAGGTCCAAACCCCCTTTGCCTGTGATGAGTGGCTTATACTGCAGTCTGCCCCAGGGCACGGGGGCTAGCTGGTGACTGGCAGTAGCCTACGACTGAGGCGAGGTGGGAATAGTGGGTTGGGGGTTCCCCTGGGGAGGGGAGACCCAGATATAGGGGTAGTGCCAGGGGGCAGCACCCCAGTTAAAAGAGCACCGGGTCCTGGGAGGGACGCGGGCCCAGCGTGGACAGGCGGATCACTGGCCTGCAGAGGGCGCTCCAGGGCTGGACGAGCTAATTCCCGGAGAAACCAGCAGGAGGCGCCGCAGGGGTGGTCCGGCCCTGCCACAGTCCTCTTTTTTAAAAAAAAAAACAGAGTTAAAATATGGTATCCCTACCGTTCACAGCAGCCAGCCCAGCTTTCCATTCACAGCAATGTGCAGCAGCATGTCTCAGCTACGTCACTCCCTTTCCTGTTGATAGCTGCCAAGGAATGCTGGGAAATGTAGTTCTTTCCCTGCTCCAGGGCTGACTCTATAGGCAGGGAGCTAACCAAGGAACTACAGCTCCCAGGGCTCTCTGCCGCCCCTGCAAATTCGCCGCCCCAAGCAAATCCTTGTTTTGCTGGTGCCCAGAGCCGGCCCTGGCTTTAGTGAAGACACTACTACGCCCATGAGAGAACTTCTCCGGTCAGCACAGTTAATCCACCTCCCCCTGAGAGGCGGCAGCTACGTCTGCAGGAGGAGCTCTCCCTAGTGCTGGCTACATGGGGGGCTAGGTCGATAGAAATACATCGCTCAGGAGTGTGGATATTTCACACCCCTGAGTGACATATTTATACTAATATAAGTCTGTAGCGTAGACCTGGCCTCAGTCTGTGCCAGACCTGGGAACTGAATCCACATTTGCTAAGGCTTTGTCTAGTGCCTTAACCACAAGACCATCCTTCCACTCCAAATGGCTTCTCCGTCTGACGCCCCTCCCAGTATTCACCATGATACTGCAGGTGTTCTCTACCCTTCCTTTGCCATTACGTCTGTATTCCAAAGATCCATGTTAGTAATAGAAATACAGGAACAAAGAATACCTTCCACTTTCCCTAACTTTCAGTTATCTGCTCTGCTATGAGCAGCATTTTTCCTGCCATTTGGATCTATCTGTTTTGTTTTCTAGGCCTTGTGAGCTTTGGTAAACTATTACATCTTCTGGCTATACGGGAAGGTTGGGGTAGGGGGCTGTTTATTTGTTTTTTTAGTTCTGTGAAAGAAAATCTCCATTTTTATTTTATTTTTATTTTTTGGCCAATGCAAACAAAGTCTGCCCCGTTTCCTCTGCGGTAGCTCAAGATGCCACCCACACCCAGTCTCGCTGTGGAATGTAGACACAATTATTCCAACAGTAGCAAGTCCCACAGGGATTATCCTTGGTTGACTTCTCTGTGAGCATCTTAAAACAAAACAAACATTGGTTGTTTTTCTTGTGCTTCTCCAGCGTTCTGCTAATATAAGGCCAGGTACTGAAGGACTTACTCAGGCAAAGCTCCCACTGAAGTCAATGAGAGTTCTGCAATCTGGCATTTCTGAGGTGCCTAACAGGCGCCAGGTAAAACACTGGCAAAGACACTGGGCTTTGGTCCATTGATGTAATTATTTAATTATAGCCATGCCTGTCTTTTATCTTGAGTGGCTCATACAGATTAAAGAGATGCTCTAGTATGACATTCAGATCCAGGTATGAATTTCCCTAAATTCAGGGTGTCTGGAAACAGGGTTGTGGTTCGGGTCTGTTTCTCTAGTTTGAAGCTCCCCCAACTACTGCTTATTTCTCCTACCCTCTCCCCAAGGCCCACCTCAGCTGTAACACCTTTAAGAAATCAGCAACTTTGTGACCGAGTCCGGAGACCTTGGTTCTGTTCCTACTGGCATGAGCTCAGTGTGTGACTCCAGGAAAGCCATTTAAGTGCTTTCTGTTTTGCTGGCCCTATATGTAAAATGCTGGAGCAAGATGAGCTCCTACGGTTGAAAGAGCTATATAGATGCACAACATCGTTCCTTGCTGGGACTCTGCAGTCAGTCAACGTTCTTCAGAAATGCCCGGTGAGTGTACAGATGTGAGTAATGGGGCTTAATGGACCTTTATTCAACCTGCCCTGCCTGGAACCTTTTTGTGCAGTGAGGCTTTCTGAGAGCAGGTGTCCTAGTCCTGAGCCTGGCTCCAGGGTGTAGAAGATGCAATAAACATTCTGCAGAGCTCAGTGAGGTTCATAAACTGAATTTCAGTCGCATTCCTGACTCTGGAGGATAAATCCAGCAACTGAAACAGCTAGAACAGTGACACAATGAGGCCCATCCTTTCTGTCCTAGTGAGACCAGTTAGGAGTGGAGATAGACCCCAAGCACACACCTACTCTAGGAAGATACAGATCTGAACTTTGCTGTGCTCATTGGTACATATAACTGGTTGGATCAGAACAATCTCCAGCTGCGGAGAAGGGTAAGGGCCAGATCCTCAGCTGCTATAAACTGGCTTAGCTCCATTGAAGTCCCTGGAGCTTCACAGACTTACACCCCTGCTGAGCAACTGTCCCAGGGTCCTGAATCCATGTCCTTCCTGCCCCCACGTTGCAGTATAAAAGAATAGCTGAGAAGGCCCTCTCCAGGGTGTATGCGGATGCAGTCACCTAGCGTGGGATCTGCCACCTATCTGCCACCCACCCATGGAAATATTTTGGGCTTGATGTGAGTATAGAAGCATGCTCAGCATCTGGCCCTATAACAGTAATATTAACGAATGAAATCAAGAGCATCGCTGTTTAATTAGCCCAAAATTAACAAGCATTCCTAAAGTCCTGGGGACTTGATTGTTGTGTCTCTGCCTTTAACACTGCTCATCCTTTCTTTGGGAAAGGAAAAAGTTTTCCCTCTTAGGCAAGTGACAGACACTGACTCAGTCACTTTTACGTACCCTCTCTACACATAAGCACATCGTACATCATTTGAAAGCTTATTATGTCTACTTTAAGATGAAGTATGATGTGGAGCTGTCATGTGATGGTGTTACCATAGAAACAGGGATAAACAATTACACCATCAACACATTAAAATGACCACTTTGAAATATTTGTATTAGTTTCTGTTAGTTTAATGACTCCATGTATTATTTCAAGGCATCAATTTGGATTTATTTCTGATCTCAATACATCATAACAATCCAAAGGGTAAAATAAAATCTAATAATAAATGTGTACAGGCATGACTGAAATGTAATAACACTGGTAACACTGCTAGTCAACATCATTATCATTTTGTTCTTTCTTATGATCTCTGTCAAGAGTCCTTGGGTTACCACAGTCTTCATTGTCTTGGCATGTACACAGATCTGTGCAGGGAAGATTGTTCTGACTACAGACCTAGTTGGACTGTGCAGTGACCCTACTGGTACAGGTACAAATAAGGTCTTGTAGAACTCGGATGTCATTGGGCCCTTGAGGAATACAGGAAGTAGTTCATCATCCACATTTTTCCATCATCTGTGTTGCTATGGTGATCCAATATCTGGTTTACCTATATGCAAAGACCTCCAAATAGTTGGTTGCCAAGATGCCTATTTTACCTCCTCTTCAAAACTGTCCTTGTATGGTGGGAATTTGGCCGGTGACTTGTCCTTTCTTATGGCTAGATTGAGGTGCAAGCAATTCAGGTCTCGGTGGTCTCCTTTTCTTTCTCACTCCGGTCATACAGCACTACTACCAACTTCCTAGCTGCAGAAAATTCAGCTTGTCCATCACTCTCTCCCAGTTTGGCAAGCTCTCTGGAGCAATAATCTCCCTTTGTTTGGACAACCTTAAACACTGATTTCTCCACAATACCAAATCAGGATGGCCCAGAGAGACATCCTGTTAACAGGTATACAGCAGGAAGTATGTTGCAGAAGTCGGGAGTGAGTGGAATTTGTCACCAGCCTTCATTTGTGTGACGGCCATGGCATCTCTGATGTACAGGGTGGTTTCTTTGTTGCATGCCCTTAGCTCATGGATTCTTGAGCTTCCAGCTGATCCCCTAATTCAGCTTTGTTCTTCTCATTGTTTCATCAGCATGGAAGAGGGACAGAGGTGCAGGTCCTCTTGGGTGATTAAGAACAGTTGCCATTGAAACATCATCTCTGCATCTGCTAAGAACAGAGCTCTGTGGAAAGCAATTTCTGGATGGATAGCTGCTGTGATTGTCCCTCCCTGACCAAACTTAAATTGAGTCTTCTTGGCCATGATAGCAAATGTTTTGTTGCTGGATTTTTTCACTGGGCTAAAGAAGTTGTGTCTCTGCAGAATCAAAGGCACCTCTCAGATCTCTCCATTGTTCTTCACCAACATCTGCTATTTTCAGTGGAGACTCTTGTAAATCTGATGTTACATGCAGTCTAGTAGATATGTTGACAAGCATCTCTGGTTGTGATTGAGTCAAATGGGTTTGCCCTATTGTTGATGACATGACTGGCGAGAGCTGTAACATGTTCTTCATCCCTTGTCCATGCAGAGGCAACGACTTGTTTGTGGACTTTTATCTCCACTACTTCTTGTTAAGCCACCTCTTTCTCTCATAACTTGCATCTTCTCTCAGGACACGTCTTGTGAGGGTCCATCAGACAAGGGCTGGCTTCTTTCTAGTCAGTCCTACAATTTCACTTTTGCCCTTTGAGTCTTTGGCTATAGAAGCAGGTCTGCACGATGGACTCTGATCGGATTCAGAACCTGTTTTCTTTCCTGGGTTCAGTACAACTCTGACATGTGCCAAATTCGACTTGCTTGTGTATTTCTGAAAGCAACCCCTGTTATAGAGCACTGGTAGCATATTGTCTATATGAGAAAACACATCCAGTCGCTGCCAATTCAATTAGTCACTCGTTGCATCTGCTAACAGAATCACAGAGTTCTGTCTAGCAGTGGTGGCTTTTGATAATTTTCTATTCTTTTTATTATTTTTTTTACAAATAATCCATTTTTCAGAGTTTGTGGAAAGTCTTTTTCTCTTTGATGTAAGCTTTACATCCTCTATGTCTTCATATACTGTAACTTCCCTGTAGAGGTAAAATTCCCAAAGTATATTGTTAGCACCACTATCACCATTTTTCATGTAGTGCAATATATAGACTTGTGCTAAATTAGATATAAATTACATCTATATGTTAGTATCAAAATTGCCATTTTTTAGAGAGCACTTTGATTGCAACCCAGTACGAAGCAGTGTATTGTCATCTTTAACACTAATATTGACCTGTGTGTGAAACTGAATTAAAAAGCTAGTTTCTAAAATATTTCAAAGGCTAGTACTGCATGCATAGACAATTACAAATTAAAACCTACCAGGCAGACTAGATGTTACATTGTATGTACAAAAGCTTACAAATGGAGAAGGAATTCACATGCATTTATACGGATCCACTATGCAGTATGAACTATGGGCACGCAACCTTCAGTGTGAGACTGACCTGGTCAGCAAATATCAACTGAAAATATAGAAAACTATTATAATCGCTTGTGAGATACCTTGATAATTAAGAATATGCAATGTGAAAACATTTCATGCTAATATTGCAAAATGTTGATTTTTGCCACATGCTAAACAGCTTCCTCATTTCTGGAAAAAAATATTTGTCCATGCAAAACCAATACAAATCCCTTAATATATTGTTGGTTGGTAGCTTTGACCAATAAACACCACATTAAGGTGTTGAAATTAAATGAACTTAAAAAGTAAAAACTATACTCTTAGTCTTGTTGCAGTATTTCTGGAACTGTGCAAAATGTGACACTTGCATTTTGGGTGTTATTGTTTCACCTCACCTACAGGCTTACGTCACCCCTCGACAGCTCCACATCAGATCTCATCTAAACATACATCAAATTAGCTTTCAAATGATGTACGATGAGGGGGTGCGTAGGGTGCATACCTTAAACTCCAAAAATATGGCCCTTTTTTGAGAATTGCTGCATGCCTGTCTCCTTAAAATCTTTTCCCAAAACCCATGTGCTCCATACTCCCTGCCAGCTATAGTGCCCACACAACAATTACATATATTGGACTTAAGTATACATCAAGTTCTCCAGAGTAGGGACTTCATTTCATGTTGTTTTTACATAATTCTCCATAGAAATCACCATGTCCTCCTACAACCCTGTGGAAATAATAACAAATGTCCTCCCGTACTGATGCAATGTCTTTGGGTTGGGCCAAATAAATGGCCATTTCTGATTTCATCCAGCAAGTGGGCCAAATCCACCCTGATTTACAACATACCTGGGGATTGCATGGGATGTGCAGCAGGGATAAGGCCAGCTCTAGATGTTCTCCTCTGCACAACCATCCACTAAACATTCCCCATGGGCGCATATCCATCGTCTCTCGAGACTAACGGACGCCACGCCAGATGTTCTCCAGACAACCCCCTGAAATTCAAGACGGGCCCAGGAAATTCAGGCGAGGTGGCAGCTTCACAGGTATCCAACATGACACAAGGCTAAGGTGGGACTTGTTTTTGCTGCTGCATTCACTATTTTTGTCCAATGGCAGAAGACGCACGAAGGTAACGGAAAGAATCCATCAGTAAAAAGGAGTGAACACACACACAGACAGCACTGAATGTAGAAAAGGCTGTACGTGCTCCTAAGTGAAATCCCCAGTCAATAGTTAATTAGCACAAAACGTACACGTTGTCCCGAATTCTGAACTGGAGGATAGAAAGGAATAACAGAGCAGACAACAACAGACAGTAGTCTTAGCCAGAGGGGCGTGTTGGACAGTTGAGAGTCACTGAGATGGCCTTTAAGGATTTATTTTTGACATTAGGAGTGCCTGCTTTGCAGACTTGCAAGCTGGAAATATGTTTAATCAATATATGCTTGAGGTTCTAACCCTGGCTCCACTGCTAGTGGGTGTGATTGATGTGCATTGTGCTGCATGGGAATCCTTTCCAAGTGACGGCTCTCAAATGTTAATCTTCGTGGAGTATGTGTGGAGGGGAAAATTTACAGTTCCCCAGCCTGTGCAGGCTGGATGAAATTCACCACATGGTCCCACGTCAGCCTTATTTTCAGAACATAAGTGGGATGTAAGTGGCGTCTAAGCCTCGCGCTGACTCAATGCACAGGGGTGAATTTCACCTTCTGTGTTTTAAGTTAAAAGCAAAAAATGAACTCTTGCTGCTTCTGATGGTCAGCTGAGACCTGGTGAGCTGGTGGATCAGGACAGTTCTGAATTACTTCTAATTACATAACAAATGGCTCTGATTCCTAAAATGGCAGCACCTCTTAGATTTCCATGTGTTACAAACACATTCATGCTTGCTGGGTGAGGATATCTGAGTGAGAGATTCGTACATTTTTAGATGTGCCCATTAGATCATCTAGCCTGACCTCACCTTAGTAATCAGTGTTTTTGATTCAATTTCTATTCTCCTTCTGTCACTGCAGTTTGCTTATTTATTTAAGATGTGTCCTGTGTAGTGTTATATAGTCATAGCAAGTTTCATCCAGGAACCACAGAGCCTGTTACCAAGGAGAGTACAGCATAATTATCCCTATTTTACAGGTGGCATAACTGAGGCACAGCAACCAAATGAGTTGCCCAAGGTCACACAGGAAGATAGTGGTAGAGCAGGGCCTTGATCCCAGGTCTCCTACATCCCAGCTGTTGGACAATCCTGACTCTCCAGGTGCAACCAATCTTGTTTGCCCCACTCAGGCTGTCCTAGCTCTGCCTACCCCTATATATCCTCTCCTGTCTCTTAGTGTGCAGCCCTCTCCCCACTTGCTAGCCAACTATAGCAGCCTTGGGCTTTCTCCCATGCTGCCCCTGATGTTGAGGCTTCCGTGAACTAATAAGGCCACCACTCTCTCCTCTTCCAAATGTCTTCTCAAGACACACTTCACCCCTGGTGCCTACAAGGAATTGGTGGGTGCCCATACCAGGAATATAACTACAGGGTGGACCTCAATAGCTTATTGTGAGTATGGAGCGGATGAGTTTTTGCCATGCTGGGGTGCGTTGCCGGAGTTGACCATAATTCCCCCAGGAGATGCACACTCTAGCCCTAGGGCACTCCTAGGGCATGGCTGAAAGCCACTGGGCAAGTGTGCGCTCCTGCCTATGCTATACCCACGGCTACGATTTAATCATGGGTACTTTTAGCAAAAGTCATGGACAGGTCATGGGCAATAAACAAAAATTCACGGCCCCGTGACCTGTCCATGACTTATACCATAAATACCCCTAACAAAATCTTAGTGGGTGGGGCCGCTGCTGGGGGGAATGCGGGGGAGGGGAGGGCACTGCTGGGGGGAATCCAAGGGGGGCCTGCTGCTCAGGAGAGCCAGGGGGCCACTGCCTGGGGTGGGGGGGGCGGCAGCGGCACCAGCTACCAGGGTCTGCCAAGCAGCAGCTGCTCCAGCCACCCCCTGGGACCGCCCTCCCGCCCTGGGACCGCCCACCCACTGTTGCTCCAGCCGCCCTGGGACTGCTGCTCAGGGGATCCCCGGGGCCATCGGCATTGGTTGCTGCTTGGGCGGTCCCTGACACCAGCTGCCCAGGGCCGCCTGAGCAGTGGCTGACCCCGGGGTCACCCTAGCGTCTGGCTGCTGAGCCACTCCAGGAGCGGCCGCTGTGGCTGTCCCCCGGGCCACCTGAGCAGCTGGCCCGGGGGTCAGCCACACCGGGCACTGCAGAAGTCACGGAGGTTGTAGAAAGCCACGGAATCGGTGACTTCCGCGACCTCTGTGACAAACACGGAGCCCTAGCTATACCTATTCTGTGGGTAAACGGAGGATGCTTGTGTTTCCAGAGCTGTCAATCTGGTGCGTCTCACGACCATTGGTAATAATGGTGGTACAATGACGCAAGCTGACACCACTGACTTAAAAGATAAAAGGGCCACTGCTCCCCCTTCCTAGGCAGGCAAAGAGGAAGCCACCGATGTCCTTTAAGCCTTGATTTATATTCTCCCATGTCAAGCTTGCTGAGCAGCCTTTAAATATCGACTGGATACAATAGACGCTTGTTTCCCGTAAGTGCCCCGCAGAAGTCGGCACACATTTCAGAGGGGATTTAAAGGCACTTCCAAAAGGGAAGGCAATGCTTGTCAGCTCTCCAGATTGCTCCTGACGCCTTCCCTTTCCCAGCTGAGCTGGGGGAGTTTATTTTTCCAAAGTTCCTACCCAGAAACATTTGGCAAAAGGGAAATTTGTGGAGGAGGTTTAGCTCGAATGAGCACAAAAACATGTGTCCCTGTAGTATATGGATGCTGTGTTTTGTAAAGCATAGCTGAGAGCTTGGGTATTGGGAAGGGGGAGGGGGAGGAGATCTATTTACATAGATTTGAAAAGCAGGGGAGGAAATTATTTTCCGGTAGAAAATTCTCCCACGTGTTGGTGGGCAGTTTCAAGTTTTTGGATGAACAGGTAGGAAGCGGAGCCAGGCTCTCGTGGGAGGGAGGCCCTTTAACAGCACGGTCTGAATCCCGATGCTTTGAAACACCTTTGAATTCTCACAGCTTTCAGAGCCTCCACCCACTCGTTTCCCAACCACACCCACATGTCTCTTAACTCGCTGGACCAGAAGGCTGAGTGGAGTCCTCTGCTTCGGCACCAATGGGAAAGGGCAGGACACAGGGAGAGCAGAGCTGGATTTTGTGCTTTTTAAATTAGAAGCAAACACAGATGCGCTCTCATCTCCATTCTCTCTCTCTCTCTCTCTCTCTCTCTCTCTCTCTCTCTCTCTCTCACACACACACACACACACACACACACACACACACACACACACACACACACACACACACACACACGGATGCTGTGCCGACAGGCTGTGGAGTTTCTGCGCGCCAATCCCTTATGCTTTTTCCCACGACCTTTCTTCGTGGCATGGGGCTGGTGCATGCACTGTCCAGCCCCCAGAACAAAAATACGCGACCCTGCAGATGTGAGCTGTATTTGGCAGGCTGAGTATTTGCATGTGGAGTGGATTGAAAATATGGACAGACAGATTCCACCCGCCTAACTTGATGTATGTCAGATACAGTGAGGGTGGCCAAACTTTTCTTTGCGCAGCAATTACAAAGGGAGTCTCACTTGTCCCAGGGCTGCCTCCGTCTCTTTCTTTTTCATTCTATTTTTCTGCCATCTCCAGCTCCAGACCCCTGGCTAACCAACCCTCTGCTTCTTTCCTGCCATGGGACACAGCTGATTGTTCCAGCCTCTAAGCAGGGGATGGGAAATGGACCCAACTGATATAGAGCCAGAGATGTGTCACTTGAATATAAATCCCTCGGCTGCTTTGATTCTCCTCTTGTTTCAAGGGTCTAGGGCAACAGGGTACGCTGTGTTCACCCGGCACTGCAAAAAGAGGGATGGCCTTTGAAACCTCCTCACACCTGGTGTGATGGAAATCATCCTTTAACTTCTGCATGAACCTAGATGCATTGCTGCTGCCATTGGGGCCTACAACTGCTGAGGGCACGTCTACATTTAAAAAAAAACAAACCAGGGCAGCAAGTCTCCTAGCCCGGGGCTGCAGTGCTGGGCTCGCACTACAGTTCTAAAAATAGCAGGAAAGATGTTCCCGCTGAGGCTGGAGCTTGGGCTTTGAAACCCAGGGGAGGGGCAAGTTTCAGCGCCCGAGTCGCAACATCTTCACTGCCATTTCTAGTGCCATAGCGTGAGACTTAGTCTGTAGACCTGGGCTCTGAGACTCGCTGCCCGTGGCTCTTTTTTTTGCTGCTGCAGTGTAGACATACCCTCAGAGGCCAGGGGCAAGAGACCGTGGATGGAAGAAGCTGACCCACAAGGCCACAGGGATCAGGAAAAACAAAGAGCAGAAATATTAGTTGTGGCCATAAGGTGATGCTAAATTGGGACCATATAACGTAGGCCCCAGTTCAGCAAAGCATTGAACTTTGAAGTCGATGACACTTAAGCATGTGCTCCTTTTCTGGCTCTATAGCTGCAGTGTCCTCGGCTGTGTCATCCATGCCTTGAGCCTATCATGTGCTATTGGGTTGGGTTATTTGTTTGTTTTAAGTCAAACCATAAATTACAACACAGCAGGGAACCAGGCCACCTGATCCGATCTTATTACAAGTGAGCAGATAGTGATCTGAGCACATTTGTAGGATCTGCTGCACTTGCATCTCTGTTTCCTTGTCCTGGCCTTGTGTTGTTGGCTGTGATGGAGCTGAGTGCTACATCATCACCCTAACACAGAGCTCGAGAACGTAGGGGCTGCTAGCCAGAACTCTCAGTTGTGACCTTTAGCTTTGGTTGCCTCACATTTGAGCTGCCTAAGGCCTGATCCTCACAGGTTCTGAACATGCACAACTCCAGCAAGTCAGTGGGAGCTGTGGGGTCTCAGGTTCAAGGTGTCTAAAGTTACACACCCAAGGATTGAGGCCCTTTTTGAAAACACAGGCCTAAGTAATGCTTCACGTCCACTTGCAATGAGCTCTAAGATGGGAGAAAGTGTGAACGAGTAGTTCGTGCATTGTACTAGGAATTTTGAGGCCTGGGTTCTAGGCCTCGCTCTGCCAGTGACCTTGGGCAAGTCACTTCACCTCTTGGTTCCCCCAACCTATGTGGTTGTGCAGTGCCTGGCCTCAGTGGCTCTTTCTGAGCACTAGCATAGTGCAAACAGTTTAATAATAAGGTAGCCCTTCAACTGTCTCTTCATATAATATTTATTCATATTGCAATAGCCGCTAAGAGCCCCAGTCGTGAATCAGGACCCTGTTGTGCTAAGGTGCTGTATGAACATAGAACAAAAAGGCAGTCTCTGTCCCAAAGAGCTACGGTCCAAGTATAGAAAAGTGTCTCTATTCCAATTTGGGAGTTAATCATCTCCTTTCTTAGTTTATTCTTCCCCATGGCTAAAAGCTGTTCTCGTAGGTTGCGGCTCAAGCATAAGTATAGAATCTGAGCATTTTTGCCTGCCCAGTGTGACCTGTTTTTCCCTAAGAAGGTGCTTGATGGAAAGTTGCTATTTGTACCCCAAAAAAAATTATGGAAATGAAAATAAAACAAAATAGATGGGAAGAAGGAGGAGAAAAGCTTAGTATTGTGTACAGTTTCGATAGTGCAACTAATAAATAAGTTTGCACATCTACATGTAAGCAAACTAGAAGTTTGGATCTAAGCATGAGATGAAAGACTTGAACTGATACTATCAACTGAAAAGACAGAAGAGGATGAGGAAAAGTAGAGAAGCCTCAACCACAATATGATCAATATCACCAAGTGAAAGAAAGTGACTGGTTGCGAGGCTTACCAGTAGGGACTTCCATAGACCAGTTAATGATTGTGCATTTGTGTAAAATACTAAGCTTATCTCCGTTTAAGTTGTAGAACAAGTTTTATAAGATTTTTGTTACAAAAGAATGGCTCTGTTAACATTTATATATGGAAATGAGAGACATGTTCCGTGAGGACCAGATCGTCCAGTTCTTACTCAGGCCAGACTCCCCTTGAAATCAAACGGAGCTTTGACTGAGTATGAAATGCTAGCACTGGGTTCTACGTTAATGAATGGCCACATTAGAAGCTGGTTTGAGTAAGTCGGAGAGCTGATTCTTATCTGGATATTATTACTATTTTTTTGGAAAACTTTGATCTCACTTAAGAGGGTAAAAACCCTGATACATGGGATGTTGGTCCCAGAAGCTGGAAGTGAAAAAGATCTATTAGCATGCCATCCAACACACCCTTAGCCCATGTAGGATTGCGCCGTACAGTACAGTCAGTATATTTTCTAGTGCGTTGTCCAGTCCAATTTAAATGTCTTGGGTAATGGGACCTTGCCAGTCGAACAGATCTAGGAAGGGATTTTCAAATACCTTCAGGGAGTTAGGAGGCTGAATGTAAAATCTCACCCACAGCAGTAAGGAAGATTTTTCCCTGTTGTCACTGTAGATTTTCCTTCCCAGAATCGCACCCCATTACAATGAGGTGTGCCCCCCCCGTGTCACCCTAAATGTTTCCTCTCCAGCCTTGGTGTTTATAATAATAATAAAACCTAGCTCGTCTATTGCACTTTCTATCTATAGATCTGCAAGTGTTTCGCAATCTTTTAATAGATTTAGCCTCACAACTCCGCTATGAGGCAGGGAAGTGCTATTTCCCGCATTTTAAAGGTGGAGGATTGGCTCCCGCTGTCAGTGGCATAGCCAGGTTTAGAGCACAGGGGGAGCGGAGCTAAAAAAAGGCGCCGGGAGCAAAAAGCGTCGGGAGCAAAAAAAGGCGCCGGGAGCAAAAAAAAATGCTCCGCTCCGGCTGCAGCGCAGGAGCAAAAGGCGTCGGAGCACAAAAAAGGCGCTGCTTCTGCTCAGTGTGGGAGCGGCCGCTCCCCCTGCTCCCCCCCGGCTACGCTACTGCCAACTCTGCTCCCAGCTTCTGAAATACAGACACGAGTGATGTCTGGTTTTAACGGCGTGGCCTTTCTAGTGGGGAAAATTTTGGCAGACTATCAAGAAGAATTTCCTGATTGATCACAATGTGGAAGGGACGGAGGAAAGTGATGCAAATCTGAATGTGTTAGCCATTTAATCCTGCCATGGCAGGGGCATGACTCCTGTGTTCTAACAGGTCTTTTGCCAAGAGTCTATGATGCACATAGTAGGAAGATAAAAGCTAGGCTTACACTACAGATATCAATTACTTCACTGCTACAAAGCTGTTGACTCATAAATATCTCCTGGTGTGACTAAGCTCAACAGAGTTTCTTTGGGCAGCCCCTGTGTGGAATATGCAGCATTTGTGCAACTTCTCTTTGAGAGGCATTATAAAATGTCCTTCCTCCCCCCAAATTTGATGAGTTTAACCCCGAAGCTGTGAAAAAAGGCATCTCATCTCATTTCCTACCCTGAGACACCCTTAAATATTTTCTTGCCTGTATTTTCCCCCCTCGAGTTTACTTTTCAATAAATTTTTCTTCGAGGAAGGATTATATACTTGAGCCTCCCCTATAAAGACTAAAGTAGTAGCAGAACCAGAAATATCTATTTCCAATGATTCCATAGCCAGGTACCTACATCTAACATAACACAGCTAGTTTCTCAAAACCTTAGATTCCTGTCTAATGCTCCCACACTGACCTCAGCACCAGCTATAATCACTGTCTAAGAATGAGAAGTAATTTAGTTCCTAAGCAACCTCTCTCCTGGACTCCTGCTAAATTGTGACTTAGCATTTTCCAAAGAAAAAAGGAGACATTGATAGTGATGTGTCAAAGCAGGTTTCTTTTATTAATACACTTAACCCTTAGGAATCTGGGCTAATACCCAACTACCCACTCTCAGCCAACTGGCTACCATCCTAGGGCTTTTTTGTGGCCACTGGGTGGTGCTGTGTCATGAGGTGGGGAATGGGGAGGAGGAGGGTTTCTGGGCTAATATGTAAATTGAGGTAAACCCACATTCCTTTGTCTAGGACAGACCTATCACTTTTACCTAGGCTAGGCTGTCTGGTCTTAAACATGTTCTAGTGACATTAAAGAGAGGGAATTCAGAACTTCACGTATATGGTGAACACATGCATTTTACAAAGATAGTAATGACCAGAGTAGGGTGACCAGATGTCCCGATTTTATAACAGTCCCGATTTTTGGGTCTTTTTCTTATATAGGCTCCAATTACCCCCCACCCCCCACCGCTGTCCCGATTTTTCACACTTGCTGTCTGGTCACCCTAGACCAGAGTGCTATGAGTTTTCACATGATACCTTGCAAGGCATATTTTGTGCAAACATCATTGCATGTAGGATGTGGATACAGGGCTGCTTACGGACACACCTCCCTTACGGCCTGATCCAAAACCCTTTGGAGTCCGAGGGGACCTTTCCATTTTGGATCAGGTCCTTCGTGTACATGATGACTGCCCGTTTTCATAAAAAGCCCGCCTGCCAGCACTTAACCTGCAGAAGGGATTGTAGGATGGGCTGCAGACGACTGGTCCCCTCCGGTCCTATGTTCCTAAAAGGAGCAAGCCCCAAACTACCCATGTTCTACCTAATGTACTTATATGACCACCATTACTGTAGTACCTGAGCACATTACCACCTTTCAGGTATTGGTCTTCACAGCATCCCTGGGAGGTGCAGATATCCCCGTTTTACAAAAGAGAAACTGAGCCACAGACAGACCACATGACTTGCCCAACATCACACAAGAAGTTTGTGGCAGAATAGGGTCTCTAGTGTCCCAGATTAGTACCTTTCACCCGGAACACATAGGCTCCCTGCTTTCCTGTTCTGTCCCGTCTCTCCTGGTCGCTGGGGAGTGTCATGGGAGGAAATGTGTTGTGTCTTGAGGTCAGGCCACCACCAGAGAGTTGGCAGCTTGGAAATGCAGATAATGATTGATGACTGATTGGCAATCCCTCAATTTGAGGATGATCTCTACCATGGATTTACATATGGATCCTGAGATGTCTCAGGAGTCCGATCCTGGAACCGCAAATCCGCCTGCAGTTGGTACAGACATTTTGTGGCAGGCCAGCAGCCTGCTGGGAGAAAGTTATTTATTTTTCCTTCCTCCTCTCTCCCTGTTTTCAGCTTCAAGGACAAGGCGCTTCTCCTCGAATCGGGCCACTGCCTGATGGAGGATATGGTGCCATTGGGGTTGATTGGTGGCTTGCTCTTCCCAGCTTGTGATGTCCACATCAGTTCCTCTGCAGATTTTCTTTTCCAGAAAAAGGTGTAGCCTCCACCTTCTTCTCTCAGTTGACCTTCATCTGGGCACCTTGTCTCACTCAGGGCAGCAACGTTGATGTTATATCTCGCAAGTTCCCTGGCGACGATAGCCGTTCTTCTTTCCTGCCGTACATTATCTTTGTTATCCATCTGGGTGTGAACATTCCACGTCGCAAAAGTTGCTGTCTTTTTATAGCTTTGACTGCAGGCAGAGTGATCCCACTGGACGCGATAATCCAGCCAGGAGTGGGTGAGACAGCCTAGGTTTAGGGCATGTTTTCTAGCCCTCTCCCCATGCAGGGTGAGCAGAGGAGATCGTGAAGAGGACTGCTCAGTCGCGATAATAGCTGCCGAATTATACCTCTGTCTCCGGTAGATTCAGGTAGTGACGGAGAGAGGTATGGTCTGTCCATTGGAGCTGGAGGCTTTTCCTGATAGGGAAACTGAGACTTGGAGAAGTTTGTGTTTTGTCCAGGGTCACATAAAGAGGGAGTGATAGCTGGGACTAAACCCAGACATACAGGCTCTGTTTGGAGCCTGTCCGCTACACCCCTCTGTTGGTGTATGGAGTATTGATAGGGTGTCCATCACTATGGTATCCCGGCACTAGGAATGTTATTTAAAGCAAATCCACAGTGTCAAGGACTGGTCCCCTGGTGCATTCTTGCCAGTTTGCTGTTACTCATTTCGGTGGCTTTCATCTGAGCGACCCGGGCTCTGTTTGAATGAAAGCTGTTTATTGCAAGTGAATGGGGCTTGAGACGAGAGAGGAGAGAGGAGGCCAGGTGGCGGGAGAGGAGCAGGCGTGGCCTCAGGGTCTGACTCCTGCCTCCGGCTCTTGAGTGAGACTGAGGCGGTGGTGCTGACAAGGCGACTTGCCCTCAGAGCACGCTGAACGGCAGCTCTCCCTTCGTACGACATCCCCTCGGACAGACAGAAGCACGAGGTAACAAACTCCTTCTCTGGTGGAACTGCCTAAGGGGGATCAGTGGAGCTGCCCCAGAAAGGCCCAATGTCTGGTTTATTTGCCTCTGCAACCGAATCATCAGGAACCATATATCTCCCATTACGCTGACACCATCAAGTAAAACGGGCTTTTCTGTCCATATTACCATATCCCAGGCTATATCTGCATACGTGTCCCTGCATACTGTCCACACCATTTCCTAGGGATAGATGACCAGACTGTGCATGAAAAATACCTTCAGGAGGCCATATAACTTTCCCTGAATATGCAGGATAGAATCAGTTCTTTCTCTCTCCTCACTGTATTGGCTCTGCAGGGCTAACCGGAATAAAAACCCTTACTATGACCATTAAAGCCTGCAGGTCTGACTCAGTGTTCACAACAGGAGCGGTTCTGTTAAGTCAGATGCCATTTTTACTTAGTCAGAGCATCACAGATGGACGTAAGCAAGTGCTTTGCTGAATCGGGGCCTTGGCATTTAGCTGCTTCGAGCCCACAACGAAATAATGATAGAGCTGGGAATAGAAACCTAGAGTGACTTAACAATTAATAATAACCTCTCACCTTTCCCCTCTAGCTACGGTAAGTTGCCTATCCTTGTTAGGAAGTGCAAACACTTCATTTTTGTTCCTCTTTATCTTAAAAAAAATAATAAAATAAATAAAATACACTGGCAAAGATTCAATGTGCCATAAAATGGCAGGCACACTGCTTCGTTTGTTGGAAGTAGTTATACAGATTAAATTAGGACTTTAAAAAAAAAAAAGAGAGAGATCATGCATTTTCTATGGACAGAGTTCATTCACAAGTCAGTCATTGCTCTTGCTCCTCGGGGAGTAATATTAGGCAATTAGCTAATTGGTTTTGGGAGGTGACCTGTCAGTGCCTCAAGGAGGAAATGTCTGCTGTGCAGTTTGACATAAAGAATATATTTTAAGCCCATCGTGACAGCTGCAAGCACCCCCTCTATTAAAATCGAACATGTAATGGCAGTAATAAATGCAAACTAGGAATCCATTGTACTGAGCGAAAAGCAATGAAAAACCTGATAATACATACTAAATTGCAATCGCAGCCGGCATGTTATTGTGTCAGGTTTGAAATATTTCTGAATTATCTTATCATTAGCATCACATAACCATCTGAGGCATTTCTGAGGGTGAAATCTGTCCCCAATCGCCTTTTTATACTCTCTTAATCTGGTAGCTCCAAGCTGTGTGTATAAAGATATTTTTAAGACAGATGGATCCAGATATGATTTTGGTCTAAGTATGGGAGATCTGAGTCCAGGTGTTTGGGCTGGTGCATCATAGAAATAAGGGCCAGATGCAAAGCTTTGCTCCATTTCTGTATGCAAAAATTTTCTGAATGTTCTCTGTTCCATGGCTCTGGAGAACATTCCCACAAGCCTGCCCCTTTGGTGAGGGTGTGTAAAGCATTGTTCTGTTTACCAGTCCTCAGCACACCTGGTGAACAGAGAGGAAGCAGTGAAAGGATAAAGAGACCAGCAAAAAAGACCCCAAACATCCTAACACTGGCACCCCTAGCATGGCTTTGTGGTAATAACCTAGCCCTTGTGCTAATGCCAGGCGGTGGTGATGTGATACAAATAAATACACATCAGTCTTTTAGGAAACCTTGACTGGGGAAAGCAGGAAGCCTCTTCGCCATGATTTCTAATCTGCCAAAACATTCACAAACACTTTCTCCCTCTGTTTACCCATGTTTCCTTGTCCCGTGAGTTACGTTGTTGGCCCATGCGAGTCAGTTATAATACTGAAAGTGACAAACAGCCTTACATAGTGCAGAACACTTAGGTATAGATCTGCAGTTCAGGTATTGTATTATTTGGGCATTGAGAGAAGCTGAGTTTCCACATTTTCCACTGTAATCAACAATGGTTGATAGTGCTCAGCTCCTCCCAGGATCAGGTCCACAGCCTGGTCTGTGTAGGATGCTGTACTGAATCCATCTAGCACTTCTGGGCTCAGCTATAAATCTAGAGTAACTCCACTGAGGTCAATAGAGTTATTGCCACTTATGCCAGTGAAGCAGAGCAGAATTTGACCTTTATCCGAACTGTTGTGTCTGCAGGGCTGGTTGTGTCTGAGAGGGTGGGCAGGTGGTTGCTTAGGGCAGCAAAATATTTATATTGGTGACAGTTTAATTTGCAAGTAGCTGCTGTATGTGAAGGGCCATGCATTGTCCAGTTCATTTAGAGCAGCAAAATTCCCTCAAGTGTTGCTACGTTGCCTTGGGTTTGTTGGTCTGTGTTCTCCACAACAGCGTTAAAGGTAAAGTATGTCCAGAGCTCCGCAAGAGCCATTTTACCCAAAACGATAGCCATCAATAAAAGTTCTCAAAGGTTTTTAATAAAGTCAGTTGTGGTTTAAGTCACAAATGGATTTTAAAACATATTATTGGCTTGCTGCAAGATCTAAGTATATGCTGGCTGTCTTGAGGATGTCAGCTGATTGACACAGGGAAATGAAAGGATTTCTTCCCATCCTGCAACTCTGTGTACAAGAAGAGTACAGTATTGGGGTCTGCTGGGAGAGAGGGGGGGCATGGAAGGGGGTCAATGACTGTTGAGGATATTCGATTGGATGGACTTGCAAGGCAAGCAGTGTGTTTTCAGAAATCCAAGCTCCCAGGGCTGATGGCAGAGAGGTGGGGCGTGCTGGAAGCGCTCTGGGCTGTCGGGGCCAGGGTGTGTTAGTGCCGTAAGGGTGATAGAGTGGGTATTTCTCAGCCTTTTGACTTTGAATGAGGTTGGCCAATGTGAAAAGTTGTCACAAACCCTCCCCCTTACATTTACTGTAAGAGTAATGCTAACAATGTGTAAGCAGAGTCAGAATGAGTTCTATCCTGACAACTGGTGGTAAGCTGTGGGAAAGGACTTCAGGGGCTGATCTCGTTTGTATGGGCAAACCCACCCCGCCTAGCATGATGGGACAGCTTGCCCAAATGGTCACTTTGGCTGCTGTGGGATTCCCAATCTCTTTGTTAGTGGGGCAGGAGTAATAAAGTGTTGTTATCCTGGTGATATGAATCAAGGACAGTAGAACTGTACTTGGCATTTTATGACGGAGGGACTTGCCCTCAACTAAGTACCACTCGCTAGGGAAGAGACATGAGTTCCGAAGCCCAGTGAACTGAGAGAGGCTGGGGACAGGTATGTGTACCTGGTAGTGTGTGTCCCTTCTGAGGGCCCCAAACACTGATTTGCTCCCTTCTCTCTCCCCTGTGCAATGACATAGCTAATTTTGACTCCATTAGGAGTCTTGTTACATGCTGCAGAGCTGAAATCACTGATACTCAAAGTAGGTCTAAGCATTAGACCTACTTGGATTAATGATTCTGAGTGCACCAGCACTGAGGCTCCCCTACTAACAGCTGAAATCACTAAAGAGCTGAAGTTACTAAGCGCTGAAATCACTGAGAGCTGTGTTAAGGTGGGGGGCCTGAAGACATATTGGTGAGCGGCTAGCAAGGCGGTTAGCAGAGAGGAGCGGCCAGCAGGGCGGGGTGGTGAAAGACTGCAGCAGAACCCCATGGAGAGGTGCGGCAATTGGCCATCGACCTGAGCAGTGAAGCATGTAAGATGCCTCCATACCTCCCCCCACTTCCAGCCAGGCTAGGAGATAAACTCTGCAGATGAACTTCTGAACTCTGGGGGCTGCATGGACCAAGGACAGAAACTGCATGGAGTGAGTGTTGGGTTGCTGGACTGGACCTTTTGCTCATGGTTTGTGTCATGAATCCTGTTTGTGGTGTTTCCCCAACATAATGCTGCGTTGTTTCCCTCCTTTATTAAAAGGCTCTTGCTACACTCAGCCCAGGGCTACACTAGGGGAGGGGGGTCGATCTACGATACGCAGATTCAGCTACGTGAATAACGTAGCTGAAATCGGCGTATCGTAATCGGCTTACCTGACCATGAAGACGGCGGCGCGTCGATCACTGCAGCTCCCCCGTCGACTCCGCTTGCGCCGGTCGATGACGTGGTTTTACGGCGCCGACGGGGAGCGCGATCGGGGATCGATTAGGCGCGTCTTAATGAGACGCGAAAAATCGATCCCTGATAGATCGATTGCTACCCGCCGATCCGGCGGGTAGTGAAGACAAGCCCTCAGACTCTGTGCTTGCGAGAGGGGAAGTATTGCCTCTTAGAGGCACCCCGGGGGGTGGGTATGTAATTGTCCCAGGTCACTGGATGGGGGCTTGAGCCGGTTTTGCATTGTGTCATTGGAATGGAACCCCTAGATACTGAACCTGGCCCTTGTTGCTGCCAACTCTGACGGGCAGAAGGGTTACAAATGCAAGGCCTATGTCACTGGTTTGTGTGTGTGCTTCGAGAGGCTGGCAGAGAATACTGAAGGCTAAGGATGTGCGGGAAGTGGGGGAGTGAGATTTTCTTTCTTTAGATTGCAATGTTTTCAGTGCCCCGTTGCCTTTCATTACCTGCCCGCCCCCCAAGGTGGGGAGAAAAGGGGAGGTGTAACTCATCAGCTGAGAAACATTGTTATAGCTCTACAGGTCAGGCACTAGTCCCCCACTTGCCCAGGAATGCAGTCACCCAGTGGAACAGCTTTTGAACCTGTATGTGTCTACAACATTTTTGTCTGTCACTGGAGTCCTCCGATGGAAGAATCTCCAAAACAGGTTGCCACGCTCCAGTTTCCTGCATGTGGCACAGTCACCCACAGCCCGATGGGACTATTTCTGTGCAGCACAGCAAAGCTCTGCTTAGCTTTCTGGGCAGAGTCTAACCGCTGCCACTTTGCCTCCATTCCATGAGCGAGCCAGCCCTTCCCTTCTCCATTCAGAATCTAGGCAGCCAGGCCCTGCCTGCAGACAGCCCCTTCATCTCCTCGCTCGCTCGTATTAATCCATCAAGCCGTAGTGCCTAATGGATCTGTCTCCAGCCATGCAGAAGAGCCAGGATGGGGGCGGTGGGAGGGGGAAGCATGCTGAAGGGGAAATGAAATAAGAATGTTGTGCAGGAGCAAGTCTACCTTCTGTGCTGTACCGCCCATCTCAGCTCTTTGTCCCCAGTAATTCTGCTGCACTTTCCCACTTTACACAGCATGTCGTTAACCCAGGGAGACCATTTTACTGGGATGACTGCCCCGCAGCCGGCCTGAGCCTAATGAGTGATGGGAAACGAGTGCTGCTGCAGCGTCCTTGTTATTAAATGTTTGTATTCGGTAACACCTAAAGGCCCCCACCTAGATCAGGGCCCCATATGTTAGGGGCTGAACCTACAGAAGGTCAGACTAGCTCTGGTGGTCCCTTCTGGCCTTCAATCCTCTGACTCCATGTCTCTACCCTAAGAGGCCAGACCCTGCCCCAAAGAGTTTGCTGTGCCAACAGACTTGGCAACGGCTTAGTCAGCTGCTGGGAGGTGAGTCGCCTAGAGACCATATACTGGGCACCTGGGAAGGTTCCCAGCATCAGGAAGGCTGAGCAGGGAAGGACCTGCTATGAACATGAATCCCAACCCACCTCCCTGTTTGGGGAAACTCTCCCTCTGCCCCAAGACTATTGCCCTTACCCCCACTGGCCACCCAAACCTATAAAATAGCAGGTTCTCAGGGTGCCACCCATCTGGAATCTAACGGTTAATAATTCATACTTCCATTTCTGGGTTGGTCAGTTCGTACGCTATGGGCTGGTCTACCCTGAAAAGTTACATCAGCCAAGCTATGTCCCCTGAGGTGTGAAAATCCACACCCCTGAGTGGTGTAGGTAAGATGACCTAAACCCTGGTGTAGACGGCACTAGGTCGACAGAAGAATTCAGCCTAGCTACCCCCTCTCAGGGAGGTGGATTACCTACAGTGCCAGGAGAACCCGAGCCATCACTGCACTAAATGTCTACTCTAAAGCGGTACGCGGCGCAGATTCAATGCTGTAGCTGTGCTGCTGTAGCATTTTCAGTGTAGACGTACCGTATGTACTTTCCTACCCACCCCAGTACCAGAACTTCCCCTTTCCAGAATTATGCAGAGACCCTGGTAGCTCATTCGTCAGGCTTGATCTGCTTTGCGCTTACCTCATTTTACACTGAAGTCAGCAGAGTTACACTGAGGTGAGATCAGAATTGGACCCACTGGGTTTATTTTCTTTCTGTTGTTATAAAGACTAGTGGGAAGTGGCTGGAAGTCTATGGAGAATAGCCAGCAAAACTGCACCCCAGGGAATCTGGGTGTACAGCATGTGGTGGCAGCTCTGGATCCAAAACCCAGATGGATCACTGTGTCTGATGGCCGGTGTTTTCACTGGTGGAATTTTAAGTGCTTGAATAAATACTCCCTACTGGAAATCCTAGTTGGAAATGATTTGTAATCTGACTACTCCTGGTTCTATCTGGCAACTAGGTTTTTGAAAAAAAACATAATGGTCTATTGCAGAGGTTCTCAAACGGGGGGTCATGACCCCTCAGGGGGTCACAAGGTGGTTACATGGGGGTTGCGAGCTCTCAGCTTTGTGAGGCTGATAGCCCTGAGCCCCCATTAAATTACCTTCCCCCCATTTTTAATTTATGAGGGTCACACTCAGAGGCTTGCTGCGTGAAAGGGGTCACCAATACAAAAAGTTGAAAACCACTGGTCTACTGTTTCCTGGGACTACTGATCCTTTAACAGAGACCAGTAGAAACCAGTTAGAGACTAGGTTTAAGTGTAGTAGCCGTGTTAGTCTGTGTCAGCAAAACGAAAATAAGAAAGAAAAACTTGTAGCACCTTAGAGACTAACAAATTTATTTCAGCATAAGCTTTCGTGGGTTAATGAACAGAGACTAGTCAATGAGTTATTTCTAATACGGTACAACCCATTGGAATTTCCAGTACAGCTACTTGTTCAGCATCCATGTGATTAAGCCTTGTAAGGAAAAGGCACCGCAGGATGCACTGCTGGTATTCAGCAGGTGGTACTCCTACCGAGCCAATGCCCAGCGTGGTCTTCTTGGTCAACGTACTGGTGGAGGTGCTGTTCTTCAGGTAATGAGTAAAACCACTTCTGATCATTACAGATCCCAGTGTTACTTTTCACATGGGGTGTTAAATATGGGATCCTGACCAAATTTCAGCGTAGGCAATTTTGTCCTGTGGTCTCATTCAGACTAGTCTTCTTCACTTCTTATCCTAAATGGTTCACTGTTACTGTGCCCTGTTAAACAGCTGACGTGGTCCATACAAGTAATGGCAGCATTTCAGCACTTAGTGAAGTGGTCTCTGAAGATAGTTCGAAGCTTTGGTATTCTTCACAATGAAAGGTGCTAAATAAATGTAAAGTTATAATAATCCCTAAGCCTTAGATAGAGTTTGGTTTTCTGTCTATCATCCAAAGTGTAATTTCTTTCTTTCTTTCTTCCCCACACACTATATTCTTGGGTGCTATAAGTGATATTTATATTCACAGATTCTGTATTTCCCCAGCCACTCAGAGCTCTTTTCAGTTGACACCTAACTCATTTGTAAAATAGATTTTCAACTCTTTCATAATGGACTGCAGAGGAAACAGGGACTCAACTCAAATGGCTCCTGCCTCGCCTGTAAATATTCACTTTGAGAAGTTGTGTATGCCACTCGGAGGAACATCTATCATAAAAGGCTGCAGAATTTAAATAGACTAGAGGGTCAGTTAAGGGACAAACTTTAAAAAAAAAAAAGAGTTGCATCTGCAAAGTTTGAGGTTAAATGATTTGCCCAAGGTCACAAAGGGGTCGGTAGCAGAGCTCGAAATGAACCCCAGGCTCCCGACTCCCAGTCCCATGCTTTGACCTAAACAGAGGGCTCTGGTCTTAAGGGTTGCCCATGTGGGACCCTACTAATTCAGTGCAAAGAATATTAAAGAAGCGGGGGGAAAGCAGGTTTTGTGTTTCTGCTCTGTGGTTAACTTTGCCCCAGATGCTGCAATGGGACACACACTGAGACCTGCTGATTTCAGCAAGACTCGGGGACACCACATAGCTGTACAGCTCCACCCATGTGGATCTCCCTGCAGGATCAGTAATTATGATTAATAAGGGAGCATCTGCCCCATTAGTCAGAGAATCAGGCTTAGTTGTTGACAGTCTCCCTTCAGTTACTCAATTCCTGTCCCTGGGTTTGGCTCTGTTTGATCCTGAGGTCTCCAGGGGTCAAATAATTCACACTATTGGTTTAGAGCCATTTAGATTCTTTGCAGAAGTGCAGTGCTAACAGGAGAGTCTCTATACATGCTGTTGCGAAGGCCTGGGAGGAACACCTCCGTGTTAGCCATCGCTCCTGACAAGCCAGTCAAAGAGAGCAGCTATAAGGGCAAACATCCTGACAGGAAGAGGAAACGCTTCCTCTTGGCTCCCAGTCACCGGATCACTTGCCTTCATATAGAAAGAAAATGTTGCTTCCTGCCGGAGGGCTGGAGCATGTGTATTGGCCAGAGAGAGGAGACCATGTATTCCCCAGTTGTGCGGTGAAGGGCTGATCCAAAGCCCACTGCAGTCAAGGGAAAGACTTCTGATTTCAATGGTCAAGTCAAGCTTAAAGAAACTTCTTACATATACATTGTTCCAGGTGTCTTTAGGTAGCCTGCTTGTTAAAAGGGGACACTAGCAAGAGAAAAATCATAGCTTAAACTAGCCAATATACTATAATACCCCTGTGACTGCCAATGCGAGCAAAAGTCTGTTTTGCTCACACAAAAGGAGGTAGAGGCTGGCAGAAGTTTTGCAGGGCGGTGGAAGATGAGGACCCAAAGCTTGAAGCCAGTACAGAAGGCTGCTAGGTTATCTCCATAGAGCAAGAGCAGACCTGGCCCCTCAGTCTGGGTGATGTTGAGTGAATTTTCCAGTGGCCGCAAATTCAAATATGAAAAGTCTCCAGAAGAGAGAGCACAGTGTGTGAGACCCGCTCTGTAACAGCACCCCCTAGAGCTAACGCAGGGAGCACCCTGCAGGAAGGTAAAGGGCCCACTTTACTTTTAAAAGAGCCCCCCAGTCCCACATCGCTGCATTTGCCACAAAGATGCTTGGCTGGTGCAATGACATGGCCTGTGCAGCGGGAAAGGAACAGTTTTGTCAAGCTGACAATGAACAAAAGAGCGAACGCGGCATGGCTTCTAGATCAGCCTGTTCTCTGGCTCTGCAATGTTTACAGCATCTGCTGGGGCAAGCAGGGTGGGGTGAGGGGATACAAAAAGGATATTTGTATTCTGCTCCGGAACTTGTGATGAGACTGACCTACACACACACACACACACACACACATACACACTCAGTGTTGTGGTCAGTTAGCAGCAGCAGCAAGCTCTGTCTCTGTATAAAGAAAGACAGAGTGAAAACTACTGACTGGATCCATCAGAAGACACAATACAGAGAGGAAGACTCCAGGAAATGAGAGTTGTGGGTGGTGTGGTTGTTTTTTTTTAAATGTCCAAGAAAAGATTTCCTGCAGCACTAAAAGGGCAACGGAGGCGGGAAGCTCTTCCCCAAAATAAATAGGCAGCTGGATGTAGACAGCTCCGTCGTGGGGCTGTCTGACTTGACAGAGAATGGATCAGGGTCAGTTCCTGAGGGCGCTCCCCTTCCAGACCGCCTCTCCTCCTCACATTATAGGTAAATCCAAAGCATGCCATCCTTCCTCCTCCCCCATTTGGTGATTGTATCTGGTTGGAGCGGCTGTGAGAAGTATTGGGGGAGGGGTAGAGTACAAGGGCAGGTTTATTGCCATTAGCTTGTGCAGATGAGGTGTGACAGTGTATGGCACAGAAGGCCTGATTCTACTCTCGCACACGCTGGTGTAAATAAGGAGTCACTCCACTGGGGTCCTGGCCATGTACTGAGCCCTCACTCTCAGATCCCGTCTGACCCACAGGCAACCCACCTAGGGTTGCCGGGTGTCCAGTTTTCGACCGGAACGCCCGGTTGAAAAGGGACCTTGGGCCATTAAAAGTCTGGTCGTCGGTGCTGTGGGGCTAAGGCAGGCAAGTCCCTACCTGTCCTGACACCGCACTGCGCCCCGGAAGCGGCAGCAGGTCTGGCTCCTAGGCAGGGGGGCCACGGGACTCTGCGCACTACCCCTGCCCCGAGCACCGGCTCCGCACACCCGTTGGCTGGGAACTGCAGCCAATGGAAGCTGGGGGGGCAATGCCTGTGGGCAAGAGCAGCATGTGGAGCCTCCTGTCTCCCCCGCCTAGGAGCCGGACCAGCTGGCTGCTTCCAGGGCGCAGCGCGGAGTCAGGACAGTCAAGGAGCCTGCCTTAGCCCTACTGCGCCGCTGACCGGGAGCCACCTGAGCTAAGCCGACGCCCCAACCCCGAGCCCCAATCCCCGGCCCCAGCCCGGAGCCCTCTCCTGCACCACAAACCCCTCATCCTTGGCCCCACCCCACAGCCTGCACCCCCAGCCAGAGCGTTCACCCCTCCTGCACCCCAACCCCCTGCCTCAACCTGCAGCCCCCTCCCGCACCCTGAACCCCTCATTTCTGGCCCCACCCCAGAGCCAGCACCCCCAGTTACAGCCCTTGCCCCTTTCCCGCACCCCACCCCCCTGCCCCAGCCCAGTGAAAGTGAGTGAGGGTGGGGGAGAGCGAGTGAATGTAGTGAGCTGGGGAAGGGACGGGACGGGGCTACGGTGTTTGGTTTTGTGCGGTTAGAAAGTTGGCAACCCTACTTCCACCTACCCCCTGCTGTTCATTACAAACACTTTGTGGCAGACTCTGTGTCTAGCTGAAACAGCCACTTTCACTCTTACTAGCCTGGTATTGTTCCTGGGGGTTGGCAGAAACGAAAGGCCTTGCAGCAAAGTAACACAGCAGCTGCTGCAAAGGTTCATTTGGGTGTTTTGGGATTTTTTTGTTTGTTTGTTTTTCATTTTCCACCCTGGGGGGAGGGGGGGGAGGGGGGTTCCAAAACATTAATGACAAAGGGGCAAAATAAGGAGAGGGAGGAAAACAGACCAGCAACCGCTTCTTCCAGGGCTGTGCAGCTCTGGGCACATGGAAAGAACTAGGGTCGGTGTGTTAGACTCTCGGGACTAGATTCCCAAACAGACAAATTGCAGGCAAGTCATTGGGGCCCATTTGTGGCCTGATCTGGATGCCAGCGCATGGGCATAAGGGGGAACAAGACCCTGCTCTTATGCTGCTGCATGGTCTTCCTAGGTCCAAACTCACAGGGGTAAGAGAGTTTGCCTTTGTTACTGCCCCCTAAGCAGGCAAAAGCAATAATATTAGTAGGGAAGGTGGTCAAGTATGGGTTGAAATGTGCATGGGGGGGTGCCGCTCATGGGCAGTCAGAGAGCACTAGATCAGTTAGTTTTCTGGGACTGCAGATGGTGTAGCAAAGCCCTGCACCACAGACACTTCCCATTGCTAGATAATCTCATACACCTACTAGGACTGGACACTGCACCTTCAGCTCCAAACATACATGACGCTACCACGTGGATTAAAGCTGGTCTCCCTCAGCTGGCTCTGGGAGTAAAAGTCCTTTATCCTCTCTATGCTGCAACACCACTTGCCCATACACCCCGTGCAGTAAGGAGCTGAGTTGCAGTATCTTCCTCTTCAGCTCGTGGTAGTTGTAATTTATAAAGTCAAGTCTACTTTTCTTCAGTGCCCTAAGGGTTAATGATTCATGCTTTCTTAAACTGACATAAGTGGGTGTAGTTGTTTTGCTCAAGTGACATCCTGAGAATGCGACCTACACTGGCAATTGTTGAACCAAAAACACTTAAGGAGGGAAGCACATACCCCCACTAGGGAACCTACATGCCTCAATCTAATGCATCAGCCACAAGTACATTCGATAGGTTTAAACAGTAGAAGGGATATAAAACCTCATGCTTCAGGGCCTGAGTAAACCATTCCCCAGGGTTGGGATAAAACTTCCCCCGTAGGCAGGGTACTCCACCATTGTCCATGATGGGGTTTCTTGCACCTTCTCTGAAACACCTGGTGCTGGCTTTTGTCAGAGATAAGATCCTGGATCAGAGGGAGTTGGGTCTGATCCAGTCTGGCAGCTCCTGTGTAATCCTAGATCTGAACGCTCTGAACCTTGGGATGTTTGCAATCCAGATCAGGGTCTGATTTTTGCAGCTTGAACCCCAGTCTACTTCAATAAACTCTAGTTTATTTCAAATATGGATAAAGCAAACACGAGCAGGGCCTGCTCCAGGTTTTCGACCACCCCAAGCAAAATAAGAAAGCCCAGCCGAAGTGCCGAAGCAAAAAAAAAAACGGCCGCCCCAGAATCCCCGGACTGCCGCCCCTTACAGGGTGCCGCCCCGGGCACGTGCTTGGCCGTCTGGTGCCTGGAGCCGGCCCTGAACACAAGACCTACATGTTTCAAAGTTAGAGCCTCTTTAACTGTGGCAAATTGCCAAATCTGTCCCTTCTTATCTAGCCCCCAACCACTACTGTAACTGAGTGTCCAAGAAACATTGGTTTGCAATCGGGTCCGGGCTGCCATTCAAGAAGCAGCATTTCTCACAGTTATACATTGGCATTTGAGTTAGTGGTGTTATTTCCTAGTCAAATGACAGGGGAATGCTGCAGTCTCTATGTAGACTCCTCTGTGATGACTGTGCATAACTGGCAGCTTTTCAGTGACCATCACTGTAAGGGCCAGATTCTGATCTGAATTCATAGAGTCATAGATTCCAAGGCCAGAAGGGACCATTGTGATCATCTAGTCAGACTTCCCGTGTAACAAGGCCACAGAACCTCCCCAAAATAATTCCTAGAGCAGATCCTCTAGAAAAACATCCCATCTTGATTTTAACTTTGCCAGTGATGTAGAATCCACCATGACCATTGGTAGATTGTTCCAATGGTTAATTGCTCTCGCTGTTAAAAATGTACCCCTTATTTCCAGTCAGAATTTATCTAGCTTCAATGTCCAGCCATTACAGGTACAGTGGTGAAAACCTGGAGTAACTCCAGCGATTTCAGAATTCAGCCAGAATTCTTCCCCAGTGGCGTAGCCAGGTTTAGAGCACAGAGGGAGCGGAGCTAAAAAAAGGCGCCGGGAGCTAAAAAAAGGCGCCGGGAGCAAAAAGCGTCGGGAGCAAAAAAAGGCGCCAGGAGCAAAACAAATGCTCCGCTCTGTCTGCAGTGTAGGAGCAAAAGGTGTCGGGAGCAAAAAAGGCACCGGGAGCAAAAAAAAATGCTCCACTCTGTCTGCAGTGTAGGAGCAAAAGGCGTCGGGAGTAAAAAAAGACGCCAGGAGCAAAAAGAATTCTCTGCTCTGGCTGCAGCGTAGGAGCAAAAAGCATTGAGAGCAAAAAAAGGTGCCGGGAGCCAAAAAAAAAAGCTCCGCTCTGGCCGCAGCATAGGAGCAAAAGGCGTCAGGAGCAAAAAAGGCGCCGCTTCTGCTCAGTGGGGGAGCGGCTGCTCTCCCTGCTCCCCCCCTGGCTACGCTACTGTTCTTCCCCCTCATCCTTTGTTTATTTAGCTGTATTATAGTTCAGACCAATCATGCTAGGTGCTGAGTAAACAAGTAGAACAGATAATCCCTGCTCCAGAGAGATCACAATTTAGGATGACAAGACGCAACAGGTGGACAAAGCGAATGGGGACAAGGGACAAGTAACCATAAAGATGAGTGCATTTGCATAAATAAGTAGCCTCATTGGTTGGTCGTAGTAGTCATAAGCAGCCACTAGCTTAGCCAACCCCAGATAATAGCAGTCTGTAAGCATCACAGCAGAGGTAGTTCTTAGAGGGATTTATACCTGTGGGGATGTGTTTGAAATAAACCCTAGTTACAGTATATAAAGCATGTGGGGCATGTGTTTTTATGTGCATTCCTCCAATGTCTTTGTTTTTGAAGTGCCTGAGCCAGGCATGTCTTTTATATTCCCCCCCGCTTTTTTTTTTTTGGCTGGGTAGTTATATGGTGGTTGCTACTATTTATATTGATAACCGTGAACCTCAGTGTAATATCACAGTCAAATCTTCCCTTTCAACTTTTCCAATTAAACAATAGCTTTTTTTTTTTAATCACTTGGTAAATTTTATTTGCCCAAATATTCCAACTCACATGCTGTATCTAGACAAATAACAGACCCACACATGAAAAGGCCCCATCTCTTCATACAGCAACTGAACTCAAGGGAAGAAGTGTGAATACAATAAGATTATTCAGCAATTCCTTCTCCTCTTGTAAGGTGGACTGGGCATCCCTTAGATCCAGTATAAAAGCACACTCCATTCCACCCATCATGGAAGGGGTCGTGCATGGAAAGTGCAAGTGTGTTCTGAACTAGGCATGATCTTTGTATGTTTGCGTGTAACCCTGAATAATTCTTAGATGCCTTGCTTCATCCATGCCTGTTCCTATAGAGCCACGGTTCTCAAACTGTGGGTTGGGACCCCAAAGTGGGGCAGGACCCCGTCACCAGGGCTGGCTTAGACTTGCTGGGGCTAAAGCCTGAGCCCCACTGCAGGGGCCAAAGCCGAAGCCCAATGGCTTCAGCCCTGGGCAGTGGGGCTCAGGTTACTGGCCCCCTGCCTGGGGCTGATGCCCTTGGATTTCAGTTTTGCCCTTTCTCCTCCCATCCCCCGCTCCCACCTGGGGCAGTGGGGCTCGGGCTTTGGCTCCCCCCCCCCCCCCAGGGCAGCAGGGCTTGAGCAAGCTCAGTCCCCCCTCCTGGGGCTGTGTGGTAATTTTTGTTGTCAGAAGTGGGTCGCGGTGCAGTGAAGTTTGAGAAACCCTGCTATAGAGTGTAAGTTCTTGGTGGCAGAGGCTGGCTGTTACTAGGCATAGGGGGGATCCCAATATTGGTGGGGGCTTCTAGGTGCTAAAGTAATGTAAAATAATAAATAAAATAACCTTTGCATTGCTGCCTGGGTGGGTACTAAACCTCACTGTGACATGCTGAGGCAAACGTTCTTGGATAATGTATATGGATGGGAAACATGGAATAGGTAGAGTCGGGCTTTGGAATTGTCAAGCAATACTGTGAGCTCTGATGTGTGTTAAATAGGGCTCTGCATTTGGAAGAAGTACGATTTAAAGAGCGAGTCTGAATGGGAATCTCCCAGAACGAAAACAGAAACTTCCTCGCACCTATGACTAGAACCTGCCACTCAGAGACCCAGCGCTCTCTTGCTGAAAATCAGAATCGCCTTTGAGGGAATTCAGCTTGGGCACCCAAATCATGCATCACCTTTGAGAATTGAGTTCCCAGTGACTTCAGTAAACTCATAACCTTTCTGTGCCTCAGATTTGCCTGTAGCACTGGGTATGTGCCTTACAGCAGTGTTGTGAGGCGTGATTAATATTTGCAAGTTACGCTGAGATCAGGTGAAAACATTTCTAATGATGATGTGTGCCCTCCTCTGCTTTGCAAGCAGATATAGCCAGGGGCGCACAGACAAGGCTGGTGATGGAATTAGACGATCAGTTCTGAGAAAACGACTGCTATTCAGTACAAATGTTTATGCTCGTCTCTTACAGTTAGACACAACTGCTTTTAAATGCATCTCTAATCAGAGGATGTAAATAGATAATGGAAGCAATTTACTATATGCCAGTGCCATGCAGCTAAGAGAGCTGTACCCGTAAATATCAATATTCCATCCAAAGCAGCCACACATTTTGAAACCAGTGATGCAACAATTGCAGGGAATGTTAATGCAAATAAGGAAAATCGAAGAGCTAAAATATCTTCCTTGTTGTTTTTACTTTGCATAAGGCAGAGGAACCTTAAAGAGGCTAGTGCTTTAGAGCCTCATTAGCTCCTGACACAAGAGCATACCACCTACTCAAAGGCTCTTTCACAGCCCAAGAAGACCTTGGAGCCATCTCATGAATAGCATCACATTGTGCAAAGCTGGATGGAGGGGGGGAGAGAGCCATTGTGGAGGGACGGATTCCATGTGACGATGATGGGCTCGGGAGTGCTATTCTCCATTCTCCATTGTAGTGTTTGCAGAGATGCATCACCATGAGCACAAAAAGTAAGGGGTGGGAAACCACAGTGCATGGGTGGTGTTTTCAAATGCACTTAAGTAACAAAGGGCTTTTCTATAGGAACACTTAGTTCATGGCAAGCTGGGGTGTAAATCTTCCTTGCACAAGCCTGCCACTCACTATGTGTCCATGTGGACCTTGCTGCTGCGCACTAAAGGTTCACTAGTGTGCTCTAAATCTACCCCCATTTCAAAGCAGGGTAGATCAAAGTGCACTAGTTCATGGCAGTAGGGTCCACACGGACACTTAGTGAGTGGCAGGCTAGTGCAAGGTAGATTTATACCTCAGCTTGCCGCAAACTAAATACTCCTATAGACAAGCCCTTGGGAGCACCTGCCCCACTGAAGGTCAATGGAACTTGTGCTGCCTATGTGATTTAGAGTGGGATTTTCATAGCACCAGACCTGGCATTTACAGCCAAATTTTCCAAAGTGGCCACTTTTGGGTCCCTCTAGTGTGGGGTAGCCAGCCTCTTCCTTTGATGTGCCTAATATCTGGGATTTTCAAAGGGGACTAAGGAGGTTGGGCACTCAATTCTCTTAGACCACTTTGAATATTTCAGCCTCAATCTGGATTTGGATGCCAAATTGTAGGTACCTAATTTTTCAAGTTTGAGCCCCAAGGGGTAAAAAATTAGCTTTAGTGGTTAGAGCAGGACTCCTGCTGAGCTCCATTCTTGACTCTGCCACTGGCTCCCTGTGGGGCTGTGGGTAAATTGCTCCATTTCTTTGCATTTCAGATTTCCCACCTGCAAAGACAGTCCTAATACTGTAGAAGCGACAAAGGGTCCTGTGGCACCTTATAGACTAACAGAGGTATTGAAGCATAAGCTTTTGTGGGTGAATACCCACTTCTTCGGATGCAAGCAGTGTCCACTGCTTGCATCCGAAGAAGTGGGTATTCACCCACGAAAGCTTCAATACCTCTGTTAGTCTATAAGGTGCCACAGGACCCTTTGTCGCTTCTACAGATCCAGACTAACACGGCCACCCCTCTGATACTTGAGTCCTGATACTGTACTTCCCTACGCGTTCAGGTATGCTGTGAGGCTGTAGAGTGCTTCGAGCCCCACCTCTGAGATAAAAGGAACTATACACAGATAAAGTGTTGTTGTATTTAACAAGAGCTAAGTGGAATTTTTTGTTAATTACATCTCTGTGAGAAGCAGACAGGAAAGGTTTCACCTTGCCCTGTTTTCTGAGCACCTGAAAAGCCAAATTCTCTTTTCTTCTGGTTTTCATCATATTCCACCTGAGCCCACTCACCTGTGTGCTCAGGACTCTCCATTGAGATACATGCATCCGACAGCAGCATCTGGACCTAGAACATCTCCCATTCCAGTGCTCGCATTGGCTGAAATGGAGAAGCAGGGAATTTAGTCCTCTTGCCCAGGGCCGGCTCCAGGCACCAGCCGACCAAGCATGTGCTTGGGGCGACACCTTGCAAGGGGCAGCGCTTGAGGTTTGTTTGTTTTTTTTTCTTCAGCAGTGGCGCTCGGGGTTGTTTTTTTTAACTTCAGCAGCGCTGTGGGGCTTGGGGGAGGTGGGGAGGGAGGGTTATTTCGGCAGGGCAGCGCGGGGCTCGGGGGAGGGGAGGGGAGAGGAGGGGACGTTGTTTCGGCGGCTCGGGGGAGGGGGGCGGTTTCGGCTCGGCAGGGCGGCTCGGGAGAGGGCGCTGGTTGTCGGCGGGGCAAGGCTCGGGGGAGGGGGGCGGTTGTTTCGGCTCAGCGGTGCAGGGGAGGGAGTGTTGTTTCAGCGGGGCTCAGGGGACAGGGGGCTGTTTCGGCGGGGCGGCACTCGTTTTTTTTTTTCTGGGGGGTGGGCGCTCGGTGTGGTTTTTTTTGTTTTGCTTGGGGCAGCAAAAAGGTTAGAGCCGGCCCTGCTCCTGTCTTTCATGTGTGGCTGCCTTCCAAATCCATTACTCTTTATTACTTGTATTACGGTAGCACCTGGAGATGCCAGCTGAAATTAGGACCCACAAGGAATCAATTCTGAACCACTTAAAGGAGGGGAAATGATCAGGAACGTTCAGCATGGATTCACCAAGGGCAAGTCATGTCTGACTAACCTAATTGCCTTCTATGGTGAGATAACTGGCTCTGTGGATGAGGGGAAAGCAGTGGATGTGCTATTTCTTGACTTTAGCAAAGCTTTTGATACAGTCTCCCACAGTATTCTTGCCAGCAAGTTAAAGAAGTATGGGCTGGATGAATGGACGGTAAGGTGGATAGAAAACTGGCTAGATGGTCGGGCTCAACGGGTAGTGATCAATGGCTCCATGTCTAGTTGGCAGCTGGACTCAAGCGGAGTGCCCCAAGGGTCGGTGCTGGGGCTGGTTTTGTTCAATATCTTCATTAACGATCTGGAGGATGGTGTGGACTGCACCCTTAGCAAGTTTGCAGATGACACTAAACTGGGAGGAGTGGTTGATATGCTGGAGGGTAGGGATAGGATACAGAGGGACCTAGACAAATTAGAGGATTGGGCCAAAAGAAATCTGATGAGGTTCAACAAGGACAAGTGCAGAGTCCTGCACTTAGGACGGAAGAATCCCATGCACTGCTACAGACTAGGGACCGAATGGCTGGGCAGCAGTTCTGCAGAAAGGGACCTAGGGGTTACAGTGGACGAAAAGCTGAATATGAGTCAACAGTGTGCCCTTGTTGCCAAGAAGGCTAACAGCATTTTGGGCTGTATAAGTAGGGGCATTTCCAGCAGATCGAGGGACGTGATCATTCCCCTCTATTCAGCACTGGTGAGGCCTCATTTGGAGTACTGTGTCCAGTTTTGGGCCCCACAATACAAGAAGGATGTGAATAAATTGGAAAGAGTCCAGCAGAGGGCAACAAAAATGATTAGGGGGCTGGAGCACATGACTTATGAGGAGAGGCTGAGGGAACTGGGACTGTTTAGCCTGCAGAAGAGAAGAATGAGGGGGGATTTGATAGCTGCTTTCAACTACCTCAAAGGGGGTTCCAAAGAAGATGGATCTAGACTGTTCTCAGTGGCAGAAGATGACAGAACAAGGAGTAATGGTCTCAAGTTGCAGAGGAGGAGGTTTAGGTTGGATATTAGGGGGGAAAATTTCATTAGTAGGGTGGTGAAGCACTGGAATGGGTTACCTAGGGAGGTGGTGGAATCTCCTTCCTTAGAGGTTTTTAAGGCCAGGCTTGAGAAAGCCCTGGCTGGGATGATTTAGTTGGAGTTGGTGCTGCTTTGAGCAGGGGGTTGGACTAGTTGACCTCTTGAGGTCCCTTCCAACCCTGAGATTCTATGATTCTATGACCCCATTGTGCCAGGCATTATACAAACACATAGTGAGAGACAGTCGCCACCCCCAAAGAGTTCATAATCTAAGTACATGAGACAAAGGGGGAGGGAAACTGAGGCACAGAGAGTGACCCAAGGTCAATGGCAGAACCAGGAATAGATGCAAGAGCTCCTGCCACCTGGTCCAGTCCCACCAAACCATGCTGCCTCCCATATAATCACATCAGGCCTCAACTGAAATGAGTTTTAATTTAATTTTGGATTGCTAATGTTCTGGGTCAAATTCTATGTTGGGCTATTGCACGGCACACAGCTCCCATTGATCTCAGTGAGCGCCGAGCACACACATCCAAGGGCCAGATGTGGCCTTTTGCATAAGTAAGGTTTTGTCTGGTTAGCCTGTGCAATTGACACCAGCCCCAGTGAAAGAAGGAAATTACTCTCTAGATGATGTGAATGGAACAGGGGCATGAGGTGCACCCTCCTTTGTCAGTATCTGACTTCATCGTGTGCTTGCCTAGAGCATTACTTCACCAGCAGACAGCCCCTTCCCACCCACTAGATCCACTGCAAGGGTCTCTCCGATCCCAGCTCATGGGTGTGTCCAGCCAAGAATGGATTGGTCCCCCTTTACTGTGCAGTTCGCACATTGAGTGATCTACTGAAGATTCAGCTGTGGATAATTCAATGCCCGTTCCCATCACTCGGGTCAAAAGGTCCATAGAGCGTGAGTCATGCAGAAACCTTTCCCCTCCCCTCCTTGGGGCAATTTAATTAAAGACTCAACATTCCACATCGAAACTAAAATGAATTCCAGCCTGTTTGTGTATGGAAGATAACATATATATAAAGCAAAGGAAGAGTCATGTCCTCGTATGTCACATTTCTCTACTTGAGACTGTAGGGTGAGTGGCTGTAGGCCCTCACCTACGGCTGGCATTGCCATTGCACTTTACTAGTACGTATCTAGGCCAGCGGTTCTCAAACTTTAGCAAACTGAGGACCCCCCATTTTTATTTAAAATTTTTTGCAGTCTCCCAAGCCCCTCGCTCAGCCGCATGCCCTGCCCCCACTCTGCCCCTTTCCCCAAGGCCCCACCCCACCTCTTCCCGTCCCTGCTCCACTCCTGCCCCTCCTCTTCCCCGCCTCTTTCCGCCCTTCCCCCACACCCTTTCCCCGCTCCTCCCCCTCCCTCCCAGCTTCTCCTGCATGCCGCTGAACAGCTGTTCCGCAGTGTGCCGGAGGCACTGGGAGGGAGCGGGAGGAGTTGATCAGCAGGGCCGGTGGCCCCAGACATGACTTGAGGATCCTGGGGGTCTGCGGACCCCAGTTTGAGAAACCCTGATCTAGGCCTTTAAAGGCTGATACAAGAATCTTCCTGTTGTAATCTTGCCATTATTTTTTCATTCCCCATGCTATTCCCCCAGGGGTCCACATGGTATATGGCTACAGAAGAGCCCTCTGGTTCAGCAGAGCCCTCTCTCTTTGGCACAGAATAGCAACCACCTGTCCTGGCTGGCATGAGTCCATCCCATCAGAGACCTTAGAACAAAAAGAACAGGAGTACTTGTGGCACTTTAGAGACTAACAAATTTACTTCAGCATAAGCTTTCGTGGGCTACAGCTCACTTCATCAGCTGTAGCCCACGAAAGCTTATGCTGAAATAAATGTGTTAGTCTCTAAGTGCCCAAGTACTCCTGTTCTTTTTGCTGACACAGACTAACACGGCTGCTACTCTGAGACCTTAGAACAGTGATCTACTCCTCTCTCCCAGCTAGGGCCCTACCAAATTAAAGGTCCATTTTGGTCAATTTCACAGTCAGGAGATTTAAAAAATGATACATTTCATGGTCTCAGAGATTTAAATCTGAAATGTCATGGTATTGTAACCGTGCCGGGTCCCGACCCAAAACAGGGTCACGGGGAGAGGGTCACAGGCTATTGTAGGAGGTGTCACAGAATTGCCACCCTTACTTCTGTGCTGTTGCCTTCAGAGTTGGGCGGCCAGAGAGCAACGGCTGCTGGCTGGGCGCTCAGCCCTGAAGGCAGCGCTGCGCCACCACCAGCAGCAGCGGGCGGAGAAGTAAGGGTGGCGACACCGTACCAAGCCACCCTTACTCCCACGTCGCTGCTGGTGGCAGCGCTGCCTTCAGAGCAGGGCTCCTGACCAGCAGCCGCCACCACTCTCCGGCCGTCCAACTCTGTGAAATCTGGTCTCCCCTACAATTGCCAGATTTCACGGGGAAGATCAGGTTTCATGGTCCAGGGCACGTTTTTCACCGCTGTGTATTTGGTAGGGCCCTGCTCCCAGCCATCCCCTTGACATGGCAATTTTCTGTCTGCATTTGGATTAATAACAAATGAAGAGTCCCAAACTGGCTTCACAAAGAAGCTCAATTCAACAACATGAGCAGGATGTCTTCGCGGAATACTGAGTGATGGGCAGGAACCTGACATCAGAAGTCTGGCATTGGCTGAACAAGCCTGAAGGGCAGGCTGCTGTTACACAGGGAGCTGATTTCTTGGGTTTGTCTTGCACCAAACTTACTTCCACCCTGTATCTGCATTTCTGTCCCTAAGTCCCCCCACCTTGGAGCGCGGATGGAATTGAAACCTGCCTTAGTTCTCGCAGGCGTCGTTTCATTAATTTAAAATAAATTATACATGGATGGGAAGAATCATACCCTGCAAAGCCATACAGGTCGCCTTTCATTTCCTTCTTCCTCCAGGGATCATGGGTGAACGTTGTCTAGGGGCGGAGGTCTGATTTATTAAGCTATGGGTAATAGGGCTTTGCTGAGCGCTGCTGTCAGAAAGATGAAGAGGCCCTTTGAAGGCAGGTTCCTGGGAGATTGATATTGCTGTTCTATTTTGTATAAAGCAGTTTAGACTCTCCTTAGAGCAGGGGCAGTTCTGCGGTCTGTAATATGGACTGTTCCGGACGGAACCGTGGATAAAGGAAAGCTACCCAGATCCACCTGCTGGCTGAGACTTCATACAAATCTGTTTAATGCCATATAAATACCAACCTTTAAAAATGTACCCAACCCTGCTAGCCCGAGGAATAAGCCTCTTAGTCAGGCTGCAACCCAGATGCCTCAACCCATGCCCCCACCCCACCTCTCCGGCCCAGTTTCCTGCTAGTCAGGTATCCACTTGCTTGCGCCTAAGGGCTTTGGTCTCTTTCAAGCTAAACTCTTAGCTCCAGGGCAGGGTGTGCGCAGGAATTTAAATTTGACCCCTTTTGGAGGGGCACATTCTGTGCTTCGCCCCCAGGAGCTCACTCTTCCTTCCCCTTCCCCCCACCCCCCAGGCCCTGGCTGGAGCTTGCTTTTCCCTGCCCCTGCGGCCCCTGGGGCTGAAGAACTTCTGTGCCCCCAGTGATTATTGGGGGGCCCGTGCCCCTGCTTGCCCCCCCTTGTGCATGCCCCTGCTTATCTCCCAATGAATGGTGCCTCCAGGAGATATCTAAATTGGGGGTTGAGGAGGGTCTCAGGGAGGCGGTGGGAAAGCCATGGGTGAGGTCCGAGAATCCGTGCATGCTACATCAGTCCATGTTCACCAGAAGTCCTGGAGTCTCTTAATAGCAGTACCCAACTGCCTTAATATGTGTCTTTGAGCCAGTCCCATAACCTCTCTGTGCCTCAGTATCTTCAGCTGAAGAGCAGGGATAAGGATGGCCACCTCCCCAATTGGCATGATGACTGATGAATGCTTGAAAAGTTCTTTGAGACCATCAGATTAGCAGGACAGACCCTCATTATTATCTTAGCAGTTGTTGGTTTCACTCTTAGTTCAACTCACTGCAGCATCTAAAAGCTAATCAAATTTACCATCTAACCTTTCTGAAGCTTGGCACGGTATGCCATTTGGCATGAGGTTTTCTTATTGCACAGAGATTTATTTTTAATATCCCTCCCACCCCCACAAAGCCTAGACTCCACCACTAGCCCCACAAACCATGCCCTGCTATTCTACATAACATTTGCTTGATTTAAAAATAAAGACCACTGAGTGCTTACTGGAATAACTATAGAAACCAGATATTTAGTTCTACTATAAAAGGCAGGAGTGCTTATGGCTGGGAGGCCAAAGGCATTTCCAGGCTAAGTGAGATTTATTTTCAGTTCCACACTCTATTAATGTGCAGCCAACAATTCTAAATTTAAATCCTCCCTTCCAAGAAGGTGCAGTGGCGCTACAAGGGGTTTAAATCAAGGCAGGATTAGTACCACGAGATTTTAAATAGTCAGTCTTGGAAAAGAGGGCTGAAATTTAGAGTTGTCTGTTCATCAGGGTTATTACAGTAGAGCTTTAGGATCAAGGGGCACATTGTGCTAGGCATCATACAAACACAGAGAAGTCCCCGAGCTTACAACCTAAATAATGCCTAGAAACTCTCTCTTTCTTAACACACAAAGGGAAGGAATCAGTGAAAGGATTTTGTGTGAGGGCCCAGATACTGCAGCAATGGGCACCGTAGAAATGTGCATAGCAAATTGAAACAGAAAGCAGGGACCTGTTCTAGGGCTATATTAAATTCAGTTTCACAGTTTACTGCGGGGGTGAGGGGGTGGGGGAGGAGGTCTTTCAGATGAGATTTAAAGCCGAAGTGGAACAATTAGGGCTGGCTGAAAATTTTCTATCAAAGCATTTTTTGGATGGAAAATTGTTTTTTGACAAGACAAATTTTCACAGGAAAATCTAGTCTACCTCGCTGTCAAAGAAGGATTGTTCCCTATAGCTTATTGGTGTGTCCTGTCTAACTTTAAATGGTTGGAATAGTCTCCCAATGGAAAACAGAGCTTCCACTGTTTCCCTTGGGAGACTATTCCACACTCTGATAGAGCTCACTATTAGAAAAGGTGTTGTGATATTCAGTCTGAATTCTCCTTTCACCTCATTCTTCTTCCCTAGTACCAATCTAAACCATTTCTCTTTCTCCTTCAAATACTTGCAGACCGTTATCATGTCCCTGCGAAGCTGTTGTTTAGCCAAACTAAACGAATTAGCTCATCAAGCCAGTCTCTTTGGCCCCTTAATCATATTTTTGTTGCTCTTCTTGGAATGTTGTCCTGTTTATTGACATTTGTGTGGAACTGAGGTGCCCAGCACAGAACATAATGTGAAGAAACTAATCCTGCAGGAATAGCAACACTCTACGGAAAGCCAAGCTACCTATTAAACAACCATTGGACATTGCTGCTTAGAAACAGCCCTTGCTTATTATGGCCTAGATTGTGTCCTTGTCTTCCTCACATGAATCTGGGAGGAAGGCTGCTCCCCATCTCCTGCTCAGCCATGTGAGTTGTAGCTGCATCTTGGGTCTGGGTCTAATGTGGAACACAGTTCCTGCTCTCCAGATACTCCCCATGCCCACAGGTGGGTGGAGAGGGATGGGGAGTGTGCTTGTCTGATACGGGGTTTACATGTCCTCACTGAGCTCCACTACTGTTCTTTTCCTCATCCACTAAGACCGAACCCCCAAATAAAGCAGTTAGTCAATAGCTAAACATAATTTCCACAGACTCTTTAGCATCTAGGGGCAATCAAAGCACCCTTCCCAGCTCTGCCACTAGGTCCATAAGTTACGTCACGGTGGGTGGTGCATTATTTTGACCAAGAACTTAGCTAGTAGGTAAAGGCTGAGATAACATTAACCTATAGCCAAAATGTTACCCAACCCAGGCAGCAGCTGTGACAAAGCGGGAATGTTCTTAATGTTTTCTCTGAATACTGTGTGGGTGCCTCAGTTTCCCCAATGCATTTCTTAAGTATCTAGGTGGTGGGATAAGAGTGTGTGAGTGTTGCAGAGCCTTGAGTGCCAGTGTGATGGTGTCTGCACAAGGAACGGCTGACACCCTGTCTCCTGGCAACTGATGGCCCGGGCCCCTCCCCTGCAAAGGTGCCAGCTGAAGGTGTGGGAGAACAGAGATCAGGTGGCCTCCTGGCCCGGGAAAGAGACAAAGGCCAGAGGAAGGGCTGGAGAGTTTCAGTTTGGAACGGGCTGGGGAAGTGGAGGGAGGCCCAGATGGGGCTCTGGGCTCCCTGGCCCCAAGATGGACCTGACTTCGGGGTCCTGTTTCCTGTACTTACAAGCTCTGTTTTGGACTGTGTTCCTGTCATCTAATAAACCTTCTGTTTTACTGGCTGGCTGAGAGTCACGTCTGATTGTGGAGTTGGGGTGCAGGGCCCACTGGCTTCCCCAGGAGCCCCGCCTGTGCAGACCCACTGTGGGAACCACACGGTGTGGACGGGGATGCTGAATGCTCTGAGGTCAGTCGCAGGAAGGTCGAAGCTGTGTAAGCTTCTTGTCCTGGAGACAGTCTGCTCACAGAGAGGAGGATCCCCCAGAGTCCTGACTGGCTTCCTATGGAGTAGTTCCAGAGCATCGCCCGGGGACTCCGTGACAGCAGCCACATTCCCAAGCTCAGTCATCCAGGCAAGTCCAATAAGAACTCCCACCAGCTCCTGCAACCTCACCCTGAGCTCTGATTGGCTAAGGGGAATGTAGAGACAAGTAGAACTGCCCTTAATGGTAACTTCGTCACTGCCGTCAAAGAGAGACTGAGAATGCTTAGGTTTCAGTGTAGTAGCCGAGTTAGTCTGTGTCAGCAAAACGAAAATAAGAAAGAAAAACTTGTAGCACCTTAGAGACTAACAAATTTATTTCAGCATAAGCTTTCGTGGGTTAGTACCCACTTCATCGGATGCATGGAATGAAACATACAGTAGACAGATATTTATACAGTCAGAGAAACATGATAAGGTGGAGGTGCATAGACCAACCTTAAGAGGCTAATTAATTGAGAGGAACCATAACAGCAGGGGAAGAAAAACCTTTGAAGTGATAAACAAGATGGTCACACAGGTGTGAATGAGGATCGTAAACTTAAGGGAAATAGATTCAATTAACGTAATGGCCGAGCCATTCCAAGTCCCGATTTAATCCTGAGGTAATGCAATCTAGTTTGCATATCAATTCGAGTTCAACAGCTTCTCTTTGAAGTCTGTTTTTGGAGTTAATCTGTCGCAACACTGCGACCCTCAAGTCTGTCACTGAGTGATTAGGGAGGTTGAAGTGTTCTCCTACTGGTTTTTGAATGTTATGATTCCTGATGTCAGATTTATGTCCATTTATTCTTTTGCGTAGAGACTGTCCGGTTTGGCCAATGTACATGGCAGAGGGGCATTGCTGGCACATGATGGCATATATCACATTGGTAGATGTGCAGGTGAATGAGCCTCTGATGGCGTGGCGGATGTGATTAGGCCCTGTGATGGTATCACTTGAATCGATATACGGACAGAGTTGGCATCGGGCTTTGTTGCAAGGATAGGTTCCTGGGTTAGTGTTTTTGTTGTATGGTGTGTGGTTGCTGGTGAGTATTTGCTTCAGGTTGGGGGGCTGTCTGTAAGCAAGGATTGGTCTGTCCCCCAAGATCTGTGAGAGTGAGGGATCATCTTTTAGGATAGGTTGTAGATCTTTGATGATGCGCTGGAGAGGTTTTAGTTGGGGGCTAAAGGTGACGGCTAGTGGTGTTCTGTTATTTTCTTTTTTGGGCCTGTCTTGTAGTAGGTGACTCCTGGGTACTCTTTTGGCCCTGTCAATCTGTTTTTTCACTTCAGCAGGTGGGTATTGTAGTTGTAAGAATGCTTGATAGAGATCTTGTAGGTGTTTGTCTCTGTCTGAGGGATTGGAGCAAATGCGGTTGTATCTTAGAGCTTGGCTGTAAACAATGGATCGTGTGGTGTGTCCAGGATGGAAGCTGGAAGCATGTAGGTAAGTATAGCGGTCAGTAGGTTTCCGGTATAGGGTGGTGTTTATGTGACCATCACTTATTAGCACAGTAGTGTCTAGGAAATGGACCGCTTGTGTGGACTGGTCTAGGCTGAGGTTGATGGTGGGATGGAAATTGTTGAAATCATGGTGGAATTCCTCAAGGGCTTCTTTTCCATGGGTCCAAATGATGAAGATATCATCAATGTAGCGCAAGTAGAGTAGGGGTGTTAGGCGACGAGAGCTGAGGAAGCGTTGTTCTAAGTCAGCCATAAAAATGTTGGCATACTGTGGGGCCATACGGGTACCCATAGCAGTGCCACTGACCTGAAGGTATATATTGTCCCCAAATGTGAAATAGTTGTGGGTGAGGACAAAATCACAAAGTTCGGCCACCAGGTTAGCCGTGGTAGTATCAGGGATACTGTTCCTGACAGCTTGTAGTCCATCGGTGTGTGGAATGTTAGTGTAGAGGGCTTCTACATCCATAGTGGCCAGGATGGTGTTGTCTGGAAGATTACCGATGGATTGTAGTTTCCTCAGGAAGTCAGTGGTGTCGCGAAGATAGCTGGGAGTGCTGGTAGCATAGGGCCTGAGGAGAGAGTCCACATAGCCAGACAATCCTGCTGTAAGGGTGCCAATGCCTGAGATGATGGGGCGTCCAGGATTTCCAGGTTTATGGATCTTTGGTAGCAGATAGAATGCCCCTGGTCGGGGTTCTAGGCACGTGTCTGTACAAATTTGTTCTTGTGCTTTTCCAGGGAGTTTCTGGAGCAGATGGTGCAGTTTCTTTTGGTACTCCTCAGTGGGGTCAGAGGATAAAGGCCTGTAGAATGTGGAGTTACAGAGCTGCCTGGCAGCTTCTTGTTCATATTCCAACTTATTCATGATGACGACAGCTCCTCCTTTGTCAGCCTTTTTGATTATGATGTTAGAGTTGTTCCTGAGGCTGTTGATGGCATTGTGTTCAGCACGGCTGAGGTTATGGGGCAAGAGATTTTGCTTTTCTACAATTTCAGCTCGAGCACGGCGACGGAAGCAGTCTATGTAGAAGTCCAATTTGTTGTTTCGACCTTCAGGAGGAGTCCACGCAGAATCCTTCTTTTTGTAGTTTTGGTAGGAAGGATTCTGTGGGTTAGTATGTTGTACAGAGGTGTGTTGGAAGGATTCTGTGGGTTAGTCTGTTGTACAGAGGTCTGTTGGAAATATTCTTTGAGTCGGAGACATCGAAAGTAGGATTCTAGGTCACCGCAGAACTGTATCATGTTCATGGGTCTGGAGGGACAAAAGGAGAGGCCCCGAGAAAGGACAGATTCTTCTGCTGGGCTGAGAGTATAGCTGGAAAGATTAACAATATTGTTGGGTGGGGTAAGGGAACTGCTGTTGTGGTTCCTTGTGGCATGCAGCAGTTTAGATAGTTTAGTGTCCTTTTTCTTTTGTAAAGAAGCAAAGCTTGTGTTGTAAATGGCTTGTCTAGTTTTTGTAAAGTCAGTCCATGAAGAAGTTTGTGTGGAAGGTTGGTTTTCCATAAGAGTATCCAGTTTTGAGAGCTCAGTCTTAATCTTTCCCTGTTTGCTGTATAGGGTTTCGCAGTTTCTTTGAGAGTGTGAGGCACAATCTCTCAGCATAGTCTGTGTGATAAGTAGATTGTAATGGATTTAACTCCTTTCTTCTGATTCCCTGGGCTCTTGTAGCTACTGTATAAAAGCATCTGGGTTACACACACACCCACTACTGAAGGAACAGGAGTTCCCTGTATATTTATCCAGGATGATCATCATGATGGTGTGGGAACAACAAAGCTGTAATTCCTCATCTTCTCTGGTGGGAGGAGGGTATGGATGTAGGGAGGCAGGGGAAGAATCTAAAATGGGTTTCCGCTCACATCTGTTTACTCAGCAGCTGAAACCATTTGAGCACATTCATTGCTAGAAAAGGACATTTACATTGTAGAATCGGCACACACTCCTCCATTTCCCCTGCTCCTTCCAGGCGTGCCAGTAAGCTGCACCACCTCTGAACACCACTGCCGCTTGCCAGTGTGTGCATGTCCAGTCACTCACACCTCTCCAGATGTCTGCCTCTGTGCCAAACAGTGCCCCAGATGGGGCCTTGCTGGAACAAACCTCCAAGAGAGCTCTGCTCCCCCAGGAAGTCTGCAGCGACTGAATGGGTGCCAGCGGGCATGGTGATTGCTTGTGATGTGGGAACTGGGCTCAGGCTGCCAGTTCATTTCACACAGGCCTCTGTAGAGCCAGTCGCTGCTGTTGATGGGCAAATCTCCAGAAGGTTCAGAGAGCTGGGCTTAGACAAGCTCTTGGAAATTAAGATGTGCCTCTCAACCAACTGAGGTGTTTGAGAAACTCGTCCCTGTGCTTTTCATTGAGGACCCCACTGCAAGGGCGGCCAAAGCTTCCTAACAGTGGGTGGGCCACCAGCAGCTGAACCGTGGCCCCATGCCCCTGCACTGCCCCTCCCCCGCAAACCGCTAACCCTGCACCACCCCTTCTCCCAGAGCCCCCACCCTGGCACCTCCCCTTCCCCCAATGCCCTGCCCCCACACCGCCCCTTCTCCCAGAGCCCCCACCCTGGCATCTCCCCTTCCCCCAATGCCCTGCCCCCACACCGCCCCTTCTCCCAGAGCCCCCACCCTGGCATCTCCTCTTCCCCCAATGCCCTGCCCCCACACCGCCCCTTCTCCCAGAGCCCCCACCCTGGCACCTCCCCTTCCCCCAATGCCCTGCCCCCACACCGCCCCTTCTCCCAGAGCCCCCACCCTGGCACCTCCCCTTCCCCCTGCCCCCACACCACCCCTTCTCCCAGAGCCCCCACCCTGGCATCTCCCCTTCCCCCAATGCCCTGCCCCAACACCGCCCCTTCTCCCAGAGCCCCCACCCTGGCATCTCCCCTTCCCCCAATGCCCTGCCCCCACACCGCCCCTTCTCCCAGAGCCCCCACCCTGGCATCTCCCCTTCCCCCAATGCCCTGCCCCCACACTGCCCCTTCTCCCAGAAGCCCCACCCTCACTCCTCCCCTTCTCCCCGAGGCCCCACTCCCGTACTGCCTCTTCCGCCCCAAGACCCCGCCCCCTCTCCCCCATCACTCACTTTTATGGCCAGTAAAAGGGGGGGCCAAGGCTCCCCCTGTTCCAGTGCCCCTGCCCCACTGCCTTTAGAGTGAGGACAGTCTGCAGAACCTCAGCCTCAGCAGCGGCAGGCTGTGCCACTGGATTCCCTGCTACCCCTGTCAAATGTCACACGTCTGGGGTTTCCTCTGTAGTGATGCCCTCCCAAGGGTACATCACACCTCAGACGCCCCTGGTCACACAGCGAGTTGTGTCCCCCAATCAGCACTGAAGAGCCACAGCATCCAAATGTTACCCGTTCACATACCATGACCTTGCACGGCTGGAACATCAGGCTTGTGTGCCACCGTTTGGGAGCTACCCGGGAAGCCCCATATTGCAGCCACTCACAAACAGCAGATGTGGGGGGGAGGGGGACAGGGAGCGAGACATTAACTAAACTTTCCCCAGCTTTGAGCTCTGGGCAAAGGTTCAGGACAGATTAAAACCGGCAAGCAAGAGATGAAAGGATTTGATTTCAGCTAGCAACCCCGAGCCATCCAGTTCCCTGGCTGGACAAGTGCAGTACGCTAAAACTAGAGTGACTCAGAACATACCTGGACTCTCAGAACAGAAGTGCCTAGAGATGTTAAGTTGCTAAGAGTGGTGTGATGTGTGTTCTCTCTCTCTCTCTTCCCCCTCCCTTGTGCCGTATGCTCACCCCAACCCTTCAGGCAAAACTGTAACAGCCCAGGCTCAGCCACTTGCTGCTGCTGAGTCGCCCCAGCATATCCAGTCAAGGATACAAGGGGCAGGGTGAGTCAGCACAACAATGCAAATGCTGCTGAGTCAGGAGGCGGGTGAGCCCATGTGCCGGCTGAGAAATCCTGTCTCCCAGCTGACTTCAAACCCATGCCAGACATTGGCCGGAGAGCACACAGCGCTGCTGCGGGTGGAACGGCCTGTAATCCAGTTACTGCATAAAACTGAGGCAGCATAAAACATGACTCACCCAAAAAAGGGCAGATCGTCTCCATTCACTGACAGTGAGCCAAAGAATCTGCAGCTAGGTTAGCCCTGAGCGGCCTCCCTGACTTCCACTCACCGTACGGCACTGTGCAGTCAAACAGCATACCTGCCGCATGCTTCTTTGTGGCCACAAAGCTACCCTGTGTGATAAATACTTAGCCCATACATAGAATCATGCCGGTCATATGAGGACTTTGAAAACACTAATTAACCCCCAAGAACGCAGTGAGAAAATGTATTGGATCTGTGGCTAAGGGCTGTTCTGTACCTGGACCGTGCTTCTCGTGTCACTTATGCTGATGTCAGCCAGGGATAATTGCACTGAAGACAATGGCGTTACGCGGCTGTCAAACACGTGTCAGCAAGTTCAGAGTCAGGTGAACAGGGAATGTCATAAATGGGGGAATGCTGGGAATGGGGCAACTCTTCCTCAATTGTCCGGAGAGCACAAGCTCTTCCCTCCTTTCTGGTTCAGCCCCTGGCTACAGCCGCCCTCTCTGCCCTTTTTACCATTAAGTCACCTCAGGGTCCATCTCGTGCCTGCAAATGGCAATTTACTCCATGTCACCTGCATGGCAGGGCAGATCCTGCCTCTCCTGGGTAGGACCCCATTCCAGCCAGCTGCAAGCCAGGTTCAATCTGCCACGCTGAATTCTCTTAGGTGAGAGAACAGGGCTAGGGCTCCCTTCAGAGATCTGGTCAATCCCCCTCCACAGAGAGTCCATGCTAACCCACACAATAGCCGTCTGCAACAGCTGCTACCCGACCACCCAGCCTGGGAACAGATAGCATCAGTGAAGCTCTTGACTGCATCTTTCTTGCTATACAAACCCAGGTCTCCTGCTGGATACCTCAGAGTGCTACCCCTGGCTCACCAGGTCAGACCCTTCAGAACATTATCCACAAAGAATCATAGACTATCAGGCTTGGAAGGGACCTTAGTAGGTCATCTAGTCCAACCCCCTGCTCAAAGCAGGACCAATCCCCAATTTTTGCCCCAGATCCCCAAATGGCCCCCTCAAGGATTGAACTCACAACCCTGGGTTTAGCAGGCCGATGCTCAAACCACTGAGCTATCCCTCCCCCACAGTAAGGCCAGAATGCTTCCTTCTGGCCTTACTAGCATAGATGCTACACTCCCACCCCAGTATCAGTCCCAGACATGATTTAACACTGTAAATATATCTCAAAATCATCTTTTCCACCGGTCCTCCTACCAGCTGCTGATTCCCCAACCCCATTCCTGTTTTGGAGGAATGATTAACACATGCTGCAATAAAACTCATCGGCTCCTCCTTCCACTCCTCTTGGCTGCAGGTTCAGGTTCCCACAGCCCTTTGCTACCTCCCAGATCACAGAAATGTTTCAAGCAGAGAAGTACTTCTCAGCCCATCACTCAGCAATGCGAAGCACTTTTCCGTGCTCAAAGTGCTTTGCAAACATCAGCAAAATCATCTTTGCGACACCCCTCTGGGGTAGAAAAGGGTTGCCTCTATTCAGCACTGGTGAGGCCACATCTGGAGTATTGCGTCCAGTTTTGGGCCCCCCACTACAGAAAGGATGTGAACAAATTGGAGAAAGTCCAGTGGACGGCAACGAAAATGATCAGGGGGCTGGGGCACATGACTTACAAGCAGGGCCATCCCTAGCTATTCTGGGGCCCTATGCAGCCCCTCCCCCCCCACCCCCTCCATGAGGGTGTGTGTGGTGCCCCAGGCCTCTGCAGGGGGGAGAGGGGGCTGGCCCAGGCCTCCATGAGGGGGGCGGGCCCCAGGCCTCCGGGGGGTGGGGGGGAGCTGGCTTGGGGGACAGGGGGAACCACCCCCCCAGCACCAGGGCCAGCTCTAGGTTTTTTGCCGCCCCAAGCAAAAAAAAATTTGGCTGCCCCCCACCCCAGCCCTGGGCTCCCCCCCCGCACCCGCTGCCACCCCAGCCCTGGGCTCTCACCCCCGCACCAGTGCCCTCCCTCACCCGCACTCCCTGCCGCCCCAGAGTTGGGCTCTCCCCCCACCCCCACCGGCACCCCAGCCGTGAGCTCTCTCTCCCCTCCCTGCACTCCCTGCCGCCCCAGCCCTGGGCTCCCCCACACCAGTGCTGACTCTGCCTGCTCCCCTCTCTCACCTCCGGCCTGTCCGGTGCTGGCAGGGTCAGGGTAAGCAGCGGGGCTCCCGGGCCGCGCCTCAGCCCAGGGTCCCTCCAGCTGGGGCTCCTGCCTCCAGGACTGTCCGGGACTCGGGATGGCAGAGCCGGGGGGACTGCCCCGGCAGGGGGGGTGAGGAGCTGGGGCAGGGCAGCCCCAGAGGGAGCTGAGCCCCGGAGAGCAGGACGCAGGCCCCGCATGGCAGCACCCCGGGCACCGGTCGGTCCCCTCTGTGGCCCTGCTGCTGCTGCTGCTCCTGGACACCCTGCCGCAGCCCCTGAGCAGCTCGGGCGCTTCATCCAGCCCCAGCTGTGGTGCTGGGGGGGCGGCTGCCCTGCAGCACCTGCGGGCAGCTCCGTGTGCCCTGCGGGGCGGCCCCCAGCCCGAGTGTCCCAGTCCTTACCCAGTCCTTTTGCCGCCCCAAGCCAAAAAAAAAAAAAAAAAGGATGGCCGGAATGCTGCCCCTGAAAATGTGCTGCCCCAAGCATGTGCTTGGTTTGCTGGTGCCTAGAGCTGGCCCTGCCCAGCACTCACCAGCAGCACAGCTGGGGCCGGGTTGCTGCACTTCCCACCAGAGAGTGCAGGCCTGCCCCTGCTGCAGAGCTCAGGGGAGTGGGGGTGGGGCTGGGGCAGAGCTGGGGGTGGGGAAGAGGCGGGGCAGAGCAGGGGCGGGGGCCCTAGGGAAGAGCCGGAGCAGCACGCTGCTGTGCAGGGCACCAGGAAGTTTCGTGCCCCAAATCTTCTGGTGCCTTAGGCAGCTGCCTGCTTTGCCTATGGGTAAGGACGGCCCTGCTTTCAAGGAGAGACTGAGGGAACTGGGCTTGTTTAGTCTGCAGAAGAGAAGAGTGAGGGGTGATTTGATAGCAGCCTTCAACTACCTGAAGGGGGGGTTCCAAAGAGGATGGAGCTCGGCTGTTCTCAGTGGTGGCAGATAACAGAACAAGGAGCAATGGTCTCAAGTTGCAGTGGGGGAGGTCCAGGTTGGATATTAGGAAACACTATTTCACTAGGAGGGTGGTGAAGCACTGGAATGGGTTACCTAGGGAGATGGTGGAATCTCCATCCTTAGAGATTTTTACGGCCTGGCTTGACAAAGCCCTAGCTGGGATGATTTAGTTGGTGTTGGTCCTGCTTTGAGCAGGGGGTTGGACTAGATGACCTCCTGAGGTCTCTTCCAACCCTAATCTTCTATGATAGGGAAGGCAGAGAGGAAACTGAGGACCAGAGAGATTAAGAGACCTGTCCAAGCTCAAGAATTCCTTGCTTCTAGTCCTGTGTTCAGGCCAGTATTCTATTCTGGTTGCTGTACTATGCACACCACTTGATTACGTGAGAGTCTTGCAGGCTTAAGAATAAACAGAAGTAGTAGCCTCTGTCATGTACGTTTTCCCCTCCATTCCTTTCCCTCTGGGAGGGGGGAAGTTATGTGTATGAAGTTTTTAAAGCCAGGTGTCCTCTGGAACGTTCACAAACCCATTGAGTTCCTGGCGTTAATAGCAAGTGACTAAAAAGTCTAGTGAAGACAAGGCCTAAGCAACACAAAGCATATTGGCTTTGAAAAACTCATACACATAAACCTGATGCCATGTCCCATAGGGAGCCAGAGGACTGAGTGCTGGGGTGATGTGCTCTCGACAGCCTGGCTTGCTGAGAAGTCTTGCTGCTGCTTTTTGTACTGGATGCACTGAAGGCAAATAATACCTTTATGTCTTATTTAAGGTACTTAAATGGCCCCCATTCCTACAGTATCTGGGCACTTCCCAAGGCCCCATCAGGGTAGAAAAAGTGCTGTTACCCCCATATTACAGATGGGGAAATGAACCACAGAGAGACTAAGGGCCAGATTTTAAAAGGTATTTTGATACCTAATGATGTACATAGGTGCCCAGTGGGGTTTTCAAAAGCACCTAGTTCTAACTCCTATTGGTGCCGAACTACCTTTAAAAATCTAGCCCTAAGTATTTTGCCCAAAGTCACCCAGGAAGTTTGAGGTAAAGCAGGAACTTACATGCAGGTCTCCCAAGGATCACTGCTAGGCCATCCTTCATCTCTGCATTAGCTTCCCAATCATTTAGGTAGCATCTGTCATCCACTCATGCTGCCAATGAATCTTGACACCTCCATCCTTGAGCTGTCTGGCTAGGACCACATGAGGATGTTTCATGCTGACACGTGCCTCTTTCTTGCTTCAGCGCTTCTGATGTGTTTACGATTGAGTGGAAGATGTTTAAGTGGGTCAGCAAAGAGGTCATTTTCTAATGCAAAGTGCTGCATGTCCTTAATACATTAAACAACAAGGATTTTAATAATACATGAAGGGGGGAAGAGGTCCACTGCCTTCTGAAATACTTCTCAGATATTGATCGGGTTGGCAGATAGATCCATGGCCAGTCAGGATTCCTGTGGAAATATGCACAGCGGAGCCAAAGGAGTTTTTCCCATTTAGACCAGCTGAGGATCTGGCCAAGGATTGTTAAAGGCTTTTTCGGTGCATATGAGCAGTGAGATATTATGAGCTAGATCTGGGCGGCAAGACTCCTGGATGATATTTCTTGTTATGCTTTGGTTCTCTTGAGAAAGTCACTTAACTGCTCGTTGCCTCAGTTTCCCTGGGTGTAAATGCTGATTATAGGCCTCACCAGGGTACTGGGACGCTCAGCTAATTGCTGGCTGTACAGTGCTCTGACACTCAGAAGAAGTGCTATCATGCAAAGCAGCATTATTGATTAAACATGATTATCCCCTGCGTGGCTCCATGCAGGGCTCTCCAGGGCTGTTTGAAATGGCTGCTTACAGTGTAACCCACAACATGACGATTAGCTCATTCCATCAGCAAGTGCATCCTGGCCGCTGCAGTCTCATAGCAAAGATTCGTGCTTTGGAAATATGCCCGCAAGGAGCAGCCTGGCTGTGAAATCCCTGTGGTCGCCCGGTGTCCAGCCAGTTGTTTACTACATAAGGTCGCCCGTGCCCTGCAGGCTGCCGGAGTTAACTAGCGTTCATCATTTAACTTTTGCTCCCAAAAACCTTCCCAGACAGTCACACCACTGATTGTGCCGGCGGAACATGTCTTCTTGGCACCAGGGAAGAAATAGCAGTGCTGGCGGAGGCTGGAGAGACGTGACCGTTGCTTTGTGTTTTATTCCATAAGGCCAAAGCCTCCATGTTGCAGTCACCAGGCTTCCAACCAGCCCCTTCAGTGGAGCGTCTTACTCGGTGGAAGGTGTCGCAACTGAGCGATAGCCTGGTGTGAACCCCTCCATCCATTCATCCATCCACGGAGTCACACAGAGTTGGAAAGAGACTAAACACTCCCGCCCTCTCCCCCCTCCCCTCCCGGCCCGAAGTCACACAAACAAGTCAAGGGCAGAACCAAGAGGATAAAGCCCACGTCTCCACTCACAACCCTGAGTTCATCCCAGTTGCTGGTAGATGGGTGACTTTGCTAGGATCATAGATTTTTCTGAACCAGTCCTGTCTGGTTCTCCCGTGTGAGCTGAGCACTGTGGGGCTTAACAGTTTTCTTCATGGTGGTTAATTAGTTTCTGGCTTATCAGCCTCTGTTCACATATGACAAGTATTATGGTTTGGGTTGTTCATACAGCCAGCGTGGCAACATATCTTCCCCCGATACCTATTTCCTAGGTGTGGTACCTATATTTAGGGCTGGTACCAGGTGTGTTGGTGAAGGTACCAGATTTCCTACTGCTGGTTTTTGGTATCTACATTTCAAAAGGCGCTTGCTGCGGTGCAGGGAATTTCCTAGCCCCATTCACTGCTCTCACTGAAGCCGTGGGGAGTGTTGCCACTGCAGCGTGTTCAGGAGCTGGCTGCAACAGACAAACGTTTTCAGGGAGGAGGAATTGCCTCTGACCCACTCATGAGCTGTGTGCTCACTTTTCCGGCTGGAAGCGTACCCGTTTCTTTCTCTGCAATGTTGCAGAAAAAGGACACATCCCACGCCCAGTGTAAGTAACCAGAGCTTTGCTGGGCCAAGGAAGAAATTCACCCCTGTGCAGAGAGCCTGCAGAGACTTGAAGATGTCAGTGGTGCAGAGCCTTTTGGAAAACCCTTTGCACCGGGGTGAATTGCAGCCGAAGTGAATAGGCTGGGCTAATCTCAGGCCATTTAAGGAGGACTCTATTTTAATTAAAGGTGATGTGCAAAGAGGAAAAGGAAACAGTTCAGCCCAGATTTTCTGTTCTAGATGATCCAACTAACCAGGCTATGGAGGGCATAGAAATACAGCTTACCTAACCTTTTCAGAATCCTTCCTCCCCTTCCCCTGCCCGCCTTTTGTGAAACTTCTTGGTAACTGCAGGTTCGCTGAAGAGATCCCAGAATACAGCGACACAAACACCAACGTCTCCTTTACAATCCATTTAAACGGTGGCATGTGTGATGTCATGGAGTGGCCCATCCTGGGATACCTTCGGCAAACGAGAGAGCACCGGGACAATTTCATAGAGGGAGTGGACAGGTTTTTAAACGTGCCGTGCCATACGCTCTCTGCGGCCAGGGTAGTGCAGTTACTGGGCACCTAGATCTGATCCCAATTCGCTAGCCATTTTTGCCTTGCAGTTTACCTTGAAAATACCTAGTGTCAGTTCTTACGCCCGGATCCAGGGTGCTGTCACGACTGCGCCACTGTCATCGCGCTGCCTTGTTCCTCTTGGAGAACCTTTATCCCAGAACAGCAAGAGGGGATAGCGTATTGGCCCAAATGTGACAGGGCTCCCTGGACGTTCAGGCTCCAACCCCAGCAGGGCTGAGTCAGGCCTTCACCCTCCCCGGGCAGATTAACCGAGTTCCATGAAGATACTCTGCGGGCGTCTTTCGGATCAGAAACGGGTGTGGCTTTCACTGAAGTCAGGTGCGGCTGCAGGTGTCCAGTGCCACTGAAAATCAGGCCACAAGATCCTGCCTGCTGTGTGTGCATGTGACACGTCCGCTGGAGCTTTTCATACTGGAAGGGCTGCCACTCTTGTCCTCTCTGCTGTGCAGAGTGGCTGCATCCCCTTGGTACTGTATGTGGCTATATTTTGTACAGTCCTTTGAGCTTAAAGTTCCTCCACCGTCTCCTTGTTCCAGTCCCTCCGACAGGCTCCCTTCTCCCTGGCAGGCCCACATGCAATGAGTCAGCAATAATATTAATAACCTTCAAAACAAATCCTAGCCAGTCCCTCCTCTGGGCTCTGCGTCTGTCTTGTTTACGCTGTAAGTTCCTCAGGGCGGGGCTGTCTTGTGTGGGCATCCAGCTATTGCCCGCCCTCAGCGAATGACAATCTCCCCAACTGTAAATGAGTGTAATTAGATTGTTTCTGACATCTGAGCCACGCCAGTCCTGCCCAGGAATACAGCACTGGAACATGCTCCCCCGCTCTAGTTTTGCTGTTACTAAGCTAGTTTTTGGTTTGTGGAGGCTGCCTCCCAATTGGCACATGCTGCCCTTAATCACAGCACGGTTCTGGGGCTGAGTGACATGTTTACGCGCATGTTCTGCTCTGCTGCACTGACCCATCAGCTGTCAGCACTCTCACAGAACCATGATACCTGCTACATGCTAAAGCAGATAGAGCCGATGCAGGCAGAGGCAGTGAAATACAAACAGGTGGGTCTCAACTGTGTTGTTTTTCTTTATTGATTATCCCTGTTATGGTAGCACCTCGACGCCCCAGTTGTGATCGGACTCCATTGGTACAAGGGGTAAGAGTGAGTTTGTGTTGCAAAGAGCTGGCAGGCGGGGTAGTCTAGTGGGTAGTGCGTTGAAGTGGGAGTCAAGAGACCCCAGGTTCCATTCCCGCCACAGACCTGCTGTGTGAGCTTGAGTAGGTCACGTTGGGCTTGTCTACACTACAGATACCTATGCCAGCAAAGCCCCCTAGTGGAGATGTAGGGTATGCTGACACAAGGAGTTCTTCTGGCGGTATAGGTACCCCGCCACCCTGAAGGACATTCGCTAGCCCAACAAAAGCACTCTTCTGTGGGTAAAATTGCGTCTATGCTGGGTGTTATGTCGGCTAGGAGGTGTGGTTTTTGTCATTCTCCGAGCCAACATAGCTATGCCAGCAAACTTTGTTTTGTACAATAAGCCTTCACTCCTCTTTCCCCTCCCATTCTTTGCCTGTCTTGTTTATTTAGATTTTAAGTCTTTTCGAACAGGGACAGTCTCTTACTATGTACAACGCCCAGCTCAATGGGGCCCTATTCTTAGCTGGGGTTACCATAAATAGAAATAATAATCATAATAATTTAAATGGACAAAGGAAGGGAACTGAGACAGAGAGAGGTTAAGTGACTTGTTTAAGGTCACACAGGAAGTCTGTAGCAGAGTCAGGGATTTAGCACCGATCTCCCAAGTCCTCACACAATGTCTCAACCTGAAGATCCCCCTTTCTCTCTAAGGATGACTGCAGAGAAAACAGTGCCATCCTCTTAATTTATTAGCAGTGCTATCTTGGTAAGATTTAATGTCTCACTTCTAGGGCAAGAGGCAAATCAGTATTTCATCCAAGCAGAGACAGGCATGTGCTATGACAACAAAACAGCACACGAGCCTTTTGCTAAAGATTAACGAGCCTCTGGATTTTTTCTGAGACTAAAATTCCTTCCCATGGAGCACGAACCAGTCCCCCAGGAAAATAACCCAGGAGCCCAGTCCATTATATAACAGTGATGCTGTGAGAAACTTCCCATGGCTGAAAGTGTGATGGGCGGATCATTCCTCATGATAAGTTCCCTCTTTTTATTCCTTATTTCAAATTAATCCATGGACACTGAGCTGCAGGAATGTATGCTGTTGATGGGGCCCTTTAACTGCATCAATTGTGCTTACAAGGATTAAGCTTCACTTAGCAGGAATGATGCCTTTATCTGGGTTACTTTAAAGAAGGAGCGATCATGGAGGCTGGGGGTAGTGTGCGTTCTCTCTCTCTCGTTGTTTCTCAATCCTCTGTTCCAGCTCTGTTTCTATCCTTGTTTGTTTTCCTTTAACCTTTTGTGGCTCCCTTAGGCTCCTGAGAACCCCCTGAGAAGTGCTGAGTGGAAAATGGTTTTCCTGTCCCATGAGCGTTTTCAAGGTTTCGATTTTTTTTTCTCTGTCCCAAATCAGGATGAAAAGTCAAAATCTCAAAAATGTCTGTGAACTGTTAATCTGGAAAAAAAATCAGTTTGGGTCAATTGAAACTTTTCAATAATTTCAGTTTTTTTCCATTTTGACCTTTAACAAAACCAAAACTTTTTAGTAGTATAAATTAACTTTTCAAAACGAAAGGCTGTTTTTAACCAAACGCCCAAACGTTTCACTTTAAAACCATCATTTCAACAACTTCAAAACTTTTTTTCCCCGCAAACCACGTTTGAATTGGGAGAGTTGTCGAAACTGACACCTCCCCGTGGACAGTTTTGATTTCGACTACACTCGCTGTAGCGCTGCAGATGCCCAAGCTGTGAGTTGAGAAACAGAGGCGCCCCGTGCCTTTCAGAACAAGGCCTGATCTGTGGAATGAAGTCCCACTATAGTTCCCCGCTTAGCTTGCCGCTCGTCCCTCCAACCCCATTACATGCCTGCAAAGGCTAAGGAGAGCCCATTGAAGGGCCAGGACCATAACCTTCTATCAGTGCACGGGGTTGGCATTGATAGAACATGATGGCAATTGGCTACAGCATGGATTGAATTTATAATCAGGTCGGGGGGATTCCTTGTGGGTGCTTCCATTACTGTTTTTAGGGATGTTTGTTTTACCGTTTCATAGGACTAGTGCTCTCTCCTGCAGCCCCTTATTGCTGAATTTGAGAGACCAAGAACAACCAAACAGCTGCAAAACTCAACCACAATTATCCAAGCATCATGGTCAAAAATCATTTAATGATTAATCAAATGACTAAAGAACTGATCCAAACCTCATTGAGGTCAATGGAAAAAAAACCCTATTAATCGGTGAGCTTTGGATCAGGCACAAGCTAAGCAGTTTGATAAAGTGCTTTTTAGGGTACATATTCTCTCAAATTAACTACTGACTGATGGGGATTGGGAGGGAAGTTTCCCTGAAGACCGATTGCTTCATAACTGCCTGCTGCAGGGTTTCCTGTACTTTCCTTTGAAACAGCTGGTTATGCCCATTGTCAAAGGCTAGCTGGACCACCGGTTCGATCCAGTAGGTAATTCGTATATGCTTAGCACTTGTATCACACTCACATAACACAGTGTTGGGTATGGGATAAGAAGCCTAATGGATGGATAGAGTCATGACTAGGAGTAATAGGATGAAATTAAGAACAGGCTGAATACCAGGAAATACTTCCCGATAGTGAAGAGGAAGTGGTGGAAGCCCTAGAATGTGAGTCATTTAAAGCCAGCCGGGACACATCAGTGGAACAAACACTGCAATAGGCAATCCTGCACAGGTAGGGGATGCTGGACTATCATAAGTGTATTCGGGTCTTTTCCATCTCTACCCTAGATAGGAAGTTTTAATTCATCCAGGGCCACTTTTCATAGTTCTGTATTCTGAATTACCCAGGAAGGGAACCTGAAGGAGAATTAAAACATTCAGGACTGTACCGTTGTATGTACAGCACTGATGCCACAGCAATGGCCATGAGCATGAATGGCCTTGAGAAGTACTGTCACTCATCACAGATTTCCACAGTGCAGGGTCCCTAGGTCGCGTTATACAACTGAGTCCACATGGCTGGCCCCATCATAAAGGACATGACTGATTAACTGGGACGTTGCCTATGGAGCATACTGAGTGGGATGCATTTCAGTGGGCTGATTCTGAAGCGAGTGTAAGTCAATATTTGTGTAGTGTCTTAAATGAAAGGCCAGAAGAAATGACTCCAGCTTAGACTTCCCTGGAGCCCACTCCAAATCTGGCAGAAACTTAGTTGTCTGAATACAGAGGTGATGTGCGAAGAGCTGTGTGTATTGTGCACATTGATAAGTGGGGATGAGTCTAAGCTGGTGTTGTACACACCTTGTGGGAAGAGGCAGTAGGCGTGCATTACACCACCTTAGTTGCCTTCCAGGCTCACCTGTGAATTTAGTCCTATATGTCTATGGGGAGTCAATGGAACCTGTGGGCATTCACTGAAAATCAGACCGAGGGCGCACTCACATTGCATTCTTCTACCCTAGCTGGATTTCTCTGTGATGTTTCAGTTTAACCTATGTACATCCTCTATATACAAGTACAGTAGACTCTCACTAATAGAGCTTGGTGAAAGATGGACTTCAGTTTGATGCCAATTCCAAAAAGTTAGAAAAAAATAGTTTAAAGTTTAACCAAAAATGAAATTTTTCAAAATGTTTGGCCAACCACAAAGTTGGAAAACAAGTTCTTTCTGGTCAAACAAAAGTTTTGTTTCAATTTCAAGCATTTTCAAACATTTTTAAAAAAATCAAATTAAAGGAACTTCTGAAGTAAAAAGTTATTTTGAATAAAAAAAACATTTTGTTTTGAAAGTGTCAAAATGAAACATTTTGGTTTGGGGGAATTTTGGGTTTTGTTTTTGTATTTGAAATGAAGAATTTGGCAAAATCGACACATCTGCAAAATGTTTCAGTGTCACCATCTCTGTATGTTTGGTGAAAAACAGTTTCAGGCACAAAATTTCACCCACCTCTACTCACTAATTTTTACTCTGCTAATCTACACACCCCATCGTGTGTACTGTCAGTTAGTCCCCACTTCTTGGCAAAGATCTCATTACTTTTACAAGATCCACTGCTTCATGACTTGAAACCATTACAAATGAGTGACACTTGGAAAATGTATCGCAAAACGTGATTTGATTGGTTTGTTTTCCTTCTAATTTGCAGAATTCCGTCACTTGCACTGGGTCTCTCAGACCATGCGAGCTAGCGAGGTTCCATAGCACTTTTATCTCCCTTTTGCTTTGTGGCTATTTGTAAAAGACCATGTGCTGCCTTCATGCAGGCCTTGCAGCCTGGTGGGGCACAGGCACCTTAACATCCTAAAATTGGGGCCTCGGTGCATTCACAATAAAGGATCTGAGTGAGAGGAAGCCAAAACCAACTAACAAAACAGCATGTCCACTTTTATTAAGGTCTTAGGGAAGGAGCAATTGCCACAACAGTGCATAAAGCCCTCACCTCTGGACCCTAGGTCAGAGCTCCCAAACTAAAGCTCAACAAAATAAAGTCTCTGAATCTTGTCAGGCTGGTTCCCTGGAGTCTGAGGCTATGTCTACACTACCACGATAAGGCGACCTAGGTTACGCAATTCCAGCTACGTGAATAACGTAGCTGGAGTCGATGTACCTTAGGTCAAGTTACCTTAGGGTCTACACCGTGGGGGGTCGATGGGAGAAACTCTCCCGGCGACTTACCTTACTCTTCTCATTGGGTGTAGAGTACAGGGGTCGACTGGAGAGCAATCTGCTGTTGATTTGGCGGGTCTTTACTAGATACGCTAAATCAACCGCCGGTGGATCGATCTCAGAGTGCCGATCTCTGCCGTAGTGTAGACCTGCCCTGAAAGACAGCCCATCATCCACTGCAGCTTGCATGGCTCCTAATCCCCTCTCCTGTTCCTGTTTAAATAGCCTAGGGTGAGGCAGGGCCCCATTGGTTAAACCCAGGCTGTCTTGTAGGCGCTACTTATTCACTAAGTAGCAGCACACTTATTCACTAACTACTCTTTAATTACCTCTCATCTGGCACCCTTAGCGCCTTATTAGTAAAATCTATAATGGGAGGCACTGATTTTTGTACAGCTTCTTTCTGAGGCATGCGACTTTTATGGCAGAATTCTCTCCTGTTCCGAGAGCTATAGACAGTCGTCTCCTCAAAATAAGGAGCAGGACACGGGTGATGTATAGGTCTTGTGGCTGGCCCCACTGCATGGGGGGTGAATTTCCCCCATGGGAATTAAACTTATGCCACGATCGTTCCTCACCCAGCAGAAAAAACACAGAAGAGGGAACATTGGTTTGATGGCACCGAGTGATATACAAGCTTTTCTCCAGCAAGATTACTCCCACTGCTACCCCCACGATTCAGGCAGGGGCAGTGGGTCTGCACGTTGGTTGCACCACAGGAGGATTTCCCAATGCTTGTCGCCAAGGGACACTGTTGTTTTCAGCTGGCTGCTGCTGACAACACAGTCAATCAAACCTATCGAATGCTAGGGTCACCAGCAAAATAGGAACAAACTGTGTGAACCACAATGCCTATTGGGCACCCATAAAGAAGGACTTTCCAACTGTAGCGCAACATTCACGCAGGAGGGATGGAAAAGAAAAACTGCAATGAACCAGAAAAGAGATCTAATTAGGCAGAAGAGCAACTCACTGAAGGTTATTCAATATCTCTCAAATACAGCGCATAGGTCTGCTGTCTGCTCCCCTTCACACCAGCTGAGGATCTGGCTGTGTGCCTTTGGAAAATGCTAATCAGTCACATAGAAAGCTGCCACGTGAATTGTCTACTGGTGCATTCACCTGGAATGCTGAAAGCAGCTGTCTGTCCCAAGGGTGAAGCTTGAGGGGGCATGAGCAGGATGCTGTCAGCGGTGGCCGCTGGAATCTTCCTCCTGGAAACGCATCTAGAAAGTATTGTCCAGTTTCACCTCTTTCTGCAGGCTTTTCATAGAATCATAGAATATCAGGATTGGAAGGGACCTTAGAAGGTCATCTAGTCCAACCCCCTGCTCAAAGCAGGACCAATCCCCAATTTTTGCCCCATATCCCTTAATGGCCCCCGTCAAGGATTGAACTCACAACCCTGGGTTTAGCAGGCCAATGCTCAAGCCACTGAGCTATCCCTCCCCCCCCAGTTTTGGCTAACTGGAGGCTCTGCAACACACTGGCATTCCACCTGCAGCCTGGGTTTTCTCTGTCCTCTTCTTTTAATGCACGGGGTGGGAGGAAGTCATGATCCACTTGTTCTCTGTGCTTGAATTAGGCATGGACAATGCACCCTTCTTGAAGGTGCCAGTTCCATTGTTTCAGTGGGCTGCCATGGCTGCACAGTGGGATGCTGTTCCTTAGGTAACCGGAGTCAGTCCTGTGGCGGGAGGATACATATGAGACCGAAACTTTGATTTGATTCTGTATTTCATTGGGACCTTGTGCAGAGAGCAGAGCGCCACGGTGATGAGCTTTTCACTAGGTGATATGCATTGTTCTGTCTCAATGGAAGCTTCATCAGGGTCATCAGTTTAATTCCTAGATAAAATGAATTGCAGTAATCCAGTCTACAGGATACAAATCCATGGATTGCCATGGACAAATCAGGGTCTGATATGGTAGAGTGCAGTCTTCTGCCCAGCCGTAGCTGGAAGGAGATTTTTTTTTTTTTTTTTTTTGCAGTCATAGCTATTTGGATACTTAAGGGAAATTGGGAAGTCCAGAAAGACCCAAGGCTGTGAACCATCTTAATAAAATGTGTATCCATATCCGATCCGCAAACATGTTCGTGGATATCTGCAGATTTGCAGGGAAGTGTAGGACTGTAAGGGACCTCAATAGACCATTCTTGACTGGTGTTTGTCTAACCTGTTTTTAAAAGCCTCCAGTGACAGAGATTCCACAACCGCCCTAGGAAATTTGTTCCGGTGCTTAACTACCCTGATGGTTAGGAATGTTTTCCTAATGTCCAACCTAGACCTGCCTTGCTGCAATTTAAGCCCATTGCTTCTTGTCCTATCCTCAGAGGTTAACACGAACAATTTTTCACCCTTCTCCTTGTAACAACATTTTATGTACTTGAAAACTGTTATCATGTCCTCTCTCTGTCTTCTCTTCTCCAGACTAAACAAACCCAATTTTTTCAGCCTTCCCTCATAGGTCATATTTTCTAGACCTTTAATCATTTGTGTGGTGTCAAGTATCAGGGGGTAGCAGTGTTAGTCTGTATCCACAAAAACAACAAGGAATCCGGTGGCCCCTTAAAGACTAACAGATTTATTTGGGCATAAGCTTTCGTGGGTAAAAAAACCACTTATGCTGAAGAAGTGGGTTTTTTACCCACGAAAGCTTATGCCCAAATAAATCTGTTAGTCTTTAAGGGGCCACCGGATTCCTTAATCATTTTTGTTGCTTTCCTCTGTTGTCATGTTTCTCTCTCCCACTAGTATAACCTCCAACTTCTCTGAGTCCAGGTTCAGCCAACTGCTCTTCACCCAGATGCTGATGGCTCCCAGACACTGGGATAGATGGGACACTGGGCTGTTAATGTCTGATCATAAAGAAATGCAGAGCTGGGTGTTGTCTACATTTTCCTTGCAGGGGGGTTCACAGGGTGTCCTAAGGTCCCCCAATGGTTTCATATAAACATTGACTGCGCTTGAGAGAAGGTTTGGGGCTGGTGGGATTCCAGAGGTGAGGACTCTGGAACCAGAATAGGGAAGTTGCCCATCATGACCCTCTGGATTCAGTCTAAGAGTGAAGATCGGCACATCTCAGCGCTTTCCTCCTATCTCTGAGATGGGACAGCGGTAATTGGTGGTTGTCTGTGTCAAATGCTGCAGGAGAGATTCAGCAGTGTGATTATGGATGGATGTCCCTTGTCCTTGGATAAGAGGAGGGCATCTATCTTCAATGCAATCAGTAATGTCCCTCTCCCATGTCCTAGCCTGAAACCTGACAGGGGCTGGGGAATCTAGGACATGGACAATCATAGGCGCCGACTTCCAGTGGCGCTGGTGGGGGCTGACACCCGGCGTCGGGGGCGGGGCCCTGCCCCCGACGCCGGGTGACATTGCGGGGCCCAGCCGCCGACGCAACGTCGCCCAGCGTCGGGGGCGGGGCCCCGCAACGTCTCCCGGTGCTGAGGTAAGCTTGCCGCGGGTCCCAGGACTGGCGGGGAGCTGGGCGCGGGCCCCGGGAATGGCGGGGAGCTGCCGGTGGGTGCTCTGCACCCACCAATTTTTCCCCATGGGTGCTCCAGCCCCGGAGCACCCACGGAGTCGGCGCCTATGTGAACAATGTATAGGCAGAGTTGGGTGACAGCTCTTCACTAGCTTTGAGCAGTAGCTAGCGAGATTGGTAGCACAAAGTGATGATATTTTATGTATTAACCAGACTGTTGACGATTTAGAGGGGGGTAGATTTTGCTTTCCAGGGATGTATGAAGGATGCTGTACGAAGGATGCTGTACCTGTATAGGATATATTACTGGAGAGTCTGCTTAAGTCATCACTCATAATTATAGCGGAACGACTCATCTCATCTCTAATTGAACACTGGAACTGTATGCCTTTGAATCGCTTGTCTCTCTTGCTCTCTGCACATTGATGATGAGCTATTATAACTAAACAGACCGAAAGCAAACAAACACCACCTGCTGCTAGCCAAAGATGTGTTGGATTAAAAGGTACTCTAGCTATGTAAACAGCTGTCGACTGAGGACAAATTGTTTGCATGTAGTTTGGAGAACTGCCTTTTAGATTATGGGGGGGCAGGGATAGATGGCTCAGGTAAGTAGCAATGATCTACAGTGCCTTTCAGCTCTGGGATAACAGCTGGAACCCAGACGATGCTGGAAGTGACTGAGAATCGCCATGATCTATTGTAAAAGGAGTTGCTGGCCATAGTAAGCTTATGTCCACGTGGTAGTAGGATGCTGCGCTCTCATTCACCTGCCTGCACTGGTCCATCAGAAAGCCTAAGACCTAACTGGCATTACATTGACGTTAACGTCTGCATGGATTTTCCATACTCACTGCTAGCCCCTCCCTTACCCGTCTCTGTCTCTGCTCAGATATGGTTCCTCTGAGTCAGGGTTAAGGCAAATTAGTGAGAATGGAGCGATTCAGTGGGAAGCATGGGCACTGCCACTGCCTCCGTAAGTCGAGGACTTTTCTCTCCAGAGATGTCAGTTCCGCATCATCTATGAGCATCAGAAATGTTGTGAACCCACAGGGTAAAATGTATCCATGGGCAATGAGCCAGCTCAAGACCTATGCCTCATTTAAGCCTTAAAGATATGGGACTTACTTGATGCCTAGACCCTCTGATGCTCTTCTGCACAGGGTTGAATTTCACCCAGTGTGAGCTATGGAAAGAAGGGCTTTATTTTGTTAGGAATTCAGTGGTAGCTCAGCCACAGTTAGGTCAATGTCCCTCTTAATACAGGAAGCCTGGCTATAATCAACAGTGTTGTTGTGGATGAAAGAACAACAACAGCACTTGATAAAAGCTTCGCTTTGATTGTCTAGAGTAGGCCAAGTCACTAAGGCTGGCATGGAAAAAATAGAAGAAACAAAAGCTGGCTGATAATGTAACAGAGCATTCGCTTATTACAAAGCCAGATGAGCTCTGGACTGAGCCAAAGAACCAATCTCAGATTCTTCTGTGTGAGTCTTGGGGGAATGCTTTCACACACAGAGGCCTGGCTTATACAGCTGGAGGAATTGTTCAGTAATAATTCTGCTCACTTCTATGGGACCTGGTGTGACAATGCAACATCATGACTCAGCCTCACGTCATCGGAATTCAAGACATCTGAAAGGGCCCTGCTGATCTTCCCGACTGGATCAGCGTGAGCTTGGCTTTCCAGTAAAATCATCCAATTGGCTTGAGGAAAACTCACACTCAAATGTCTGTGGCCTTGATACACACACGTACATCTTGTGCCATACAGTCTTTATCTCTCCTTGCCTAAGATAGGCCATAGGTCTATCATGTAATGGCCACCCTGTGTGTTAACTGTAATAAGAGGGAGGATGGTCCAGTGGTTAGGTCATTAGCCTGAGGTTTGGGGAACACAGGTTAAATTCTGTGCTCTGCCATGAACTCCTTGGGTGAGTTCGTCTGTGCCTTCGTTCCCTGTCCATAAAATAGGATAACATACTGCCCTCCCCCAGTGGGAGTAGTGAGGAAAAAGGCATGAAAGATTGTGAGGTACTTAGAGGCTATGGTGATGCTACCTCTGTAAGTAACTTACAAGCCCTGTAGAATGCTCTAAAGGGAGCAATCTGGCAGAAGCACTGGATGATTTAATAGGTCTTTTCCCGCCCTACCACGTATGATTCTGTGCAGAAGTCAAACCCGTGTGCCTGATTCTGTGAGCCCTCTGTCTGGATGTTTTCCCCAGAATCATGACATGTTAATGGGTGCTTAGGCCAGTTCCATCCCTGGTTTAACCAAGGATTGATTCAGCCCCGCGCTTTTGACCGCTGCTGCACACTGAGTGGATGTTTTCAGAGAGCTATCCATGATGACTCCAAGATCTCTTTCTTGAGAAGTAGCAGCTAATTTAGACCCCATCATTTATATGTATAGTTGGGATTATGTTTTCCAATGTGCATTACTTTGCATTTATCAAAATTAAATTTTATCTGCCATTTTGTTGCCCAGTCCCCTTGAGGAGTTGCTTCCAGATTAATGCCAGAGTTCATGTTGGAACCTGGCAGAAAACATAAAACCATCACTGATATAGTATGAAGATGATACAAAAATTGGTGGGGTGGTAAGTAATGTAGAGGACAGGTCAGCGATACAGAGTAATCTTGACCACTCATTAAGCCGGACTCAGGCAAACAATATGCTTTTAAATATGGCTAAATGTAAAATCATGTGTCTAGGAACAAAGAATGTAGGCCATACTTACCGGAAGGGGGACTGTATCCTGCGAAGCAGTGATTCTGAAAAAGATTTCGGGGTAGTTGTGGATAATCAGCGGAATATGAGCTTGTCGTGCGACGCTGTGGCCAAAATGCAATCCTGGGATGCAGAAACAGGAATTCCAAGTAGCAGGGAGGTGATTTCACCTCTGTATTTGGCAGTGGTGCAACCACTGCTGGAATATTGTGTCCAGTTCTGGTGTCCACAATTCAAGAAGGATGGGGAGGGTTTTCAGAAGAGCCACGAGAATTATTAAAGGGTTAGAAAACTTGCCTCCTAGTGACAGCAGGGCCAGATTACCAATTAAGCACAGTAGGCACGTGCCTAGGGATGCCAGCGTTCTAGGGGTGCCTAAAAGTTAAAAGTGAGTTAAAAGTTTCATTTTGTATGGAAAATACGAAGGTCAGCTGTAGGCAGGAGTGGGGCACCGAAGATGTTGTGCCTAGGGGCACGTAAGGCATAAATCTGGCCTTGAGTAACAGATTCAAGAAGCTCAATCTCTTTAGCTTATATAAGAACAGAAGAATGTCCATAATGGGTCAGACCAATGGTCCATATAGCCCAGTATTCTGTCTTCCAACAGAGGCCAATGCCCGATGCTTCAGAGGGAATGAACAGAACAGGGCAATTATCGAGTGATCCACCCTCTGTCGTCCAGTCCCAGCATCTGGCAGTCAAAGGCTTAGGGACATCCAAAGTATGGGGTTGCATCCCTGACCATGTTGGCCAATAGCCACTGATGGACCTATCCTTCATGAACTTATCTAGTTCTTTTTTTAACCCAATTATACGTTTGGCCTTCGCAACATCCCCTGGCAACAAGTTCCACAGGTTGACTGTACGTTGTGTGAAGAAATACTTGCTTTTGTTTTTTTAAACTTGCTGCCTCTTAATTTCATTGGGTGACCCTAATTCTTGTTTTATGTGGAGGAGTAAATAACACTTCCATATTCACTTTCTCTACACCGTTCATGATTTTATAGACCTCTATCATACCCCACCTTAGTCATCTCTTCTCTAAGCTGATCTATCCCAGTCTTTTTAATCTCTCCTCATATGGAAGCTGTTCCATACCCCGAATCATTCTTGTTGCCCTTCTTTGTACTTTTTCTAATTCTAATATATATATTTTGGAGATGGGGCAACCCGAACTGCACACAGTATTCAAGGTGTGGGCATATCATGGATTTATATAGTGGCATTATAATATTTTCTGTTTTCTCTATCCTTTGCCTAATGGTTCTTAACATTATCTTAGCTTTTTTGACTGCTGCTGCACACTGAGTGGATGTTTTCAGAGAGCTATCCATGATGACGCCAAGATCTCTTTCTTGAGAAGTAACAGCTAATTTAGACCCCATTATTTATATGTATAGTTGGGCATTATGTTTTCCAATATGCATTACTTTGCATTTATCAAAATTTTGAATTTTATCTGCTATTTTGTTGCCCAGTCACCCAGTTTTGCCAGATCCCTTTGTAAATGTTCATAGTCACCTTTGAACTGAACTATTTTAAGTAATTTCGTATCATCTGCAAACTTTGCCACCTCACTGTTTATCCCTTTTTCCAGATCATTTATGAATATGTTGAATAGCACTGGTCCCAGCACAGATCGTTGGGGGACCCTGCTATTTATCTCTCTCCATTGTGAAAACTGACCATTTATTCCTATCCTTTGTCTCCTGTCTTTTAACCAGTTACTGATCCATAAGAGAACCTTCTCTCTCATCCCACTACTCACTTTGCTTAAGAGACTTTGGTGAGGGAACTTGTCAAAGGCTTTTTGGAAGTCCAAGTATGCTATATCCACCTGATCCCCCTTGTCCACATGTTTGTTGACACCCTCAAAGAATTCTCAGAGATTGGTGAGGCATGATTTCCCTTTACAAAAGCTTAACAAAAAGAGAAGGTTACGGGGTGACTTGATGATAGTCTATAAATATCTCCATGGGGAACAACTATTTAATAATGAGCTTTTCAAAGTTATAACACAATCCAATGGCCGGAAGTTGAAGCTGGACAAATTCACTGGAAATAAGGCGTACATGTATAACAATAAGAGTAACTAATCCTTGGAGCAACTTGCCAAGGGTCATGGTGGATTCTCCATCACGGACTATTTTTAAATCAAGATAGGATGTTCTTCTAAAAGATCTGCTCTAGGAATTGTTTTCGGGAAGTTCCATGGCTTGTGTTATACAAGAGGTCAGACTAGATGATCACAGTGGTCCCTTCTGGCCTTGGAATCTATAATTATTATTTGTATTATGCAGAGTCCCAAATTGAGATCAGGGCCCCATTGTGCTAGGTGCTGTACACACTGAGAGGCAGTCTCTGCTTCACAATGCTTAAACTCTAAACAGCTAAGACAGACAAAAGTTGGGAAGGGAACCAAAGAAGCAAAGTGACATGACTAAGGCCACACAGCAGATCAGTGGCAGAGTTGGGGTAGAATTCAGGTTTTCCAATTCCCATTCTAGAATCCTATCTACTAGACAACACTCACTCTATCACTCAGACTGAGCTTCTGTCTTCCTCGTGCTGTGTCTGGCTGAGTTTATGAGGCTGGCATTACATATCCGCACCCCTCACAAAGGCCACAAGATGATACCCCAATTCACTCAGCACTTTTCTGTGTTCTTATACAGCTCCCGTAGGCCAGAGAACTCAGATACCTAGAGGCATGCCTCAGATTACTAAGGCCCCATCGTCATCTAAGGTAAATGGATGTCATCTCAGTGGAGCTATGCTGATTTACACCAGCTCAGGATCTGGCCCTGAAGCTTGGTAAACTAAACACCGCCAACAACCCTGTTACTAAGTTGTATTCGGTCAGGTCTGTTTTCACAAAGTGGTGCTGCAGTGACCTCACTGACAGTAAGAGAAAAGGCTTTGTCTTCAGTGAAAGTCACCACTCTCGGTTTCTTTTGGTTTCCAAAGAATAATCCTGCCAGGACTGTGGAATCAGTGCCAGATTGTGAAGGGATTGAGTGTAGTCTGATAACACGTGGATACTAACGCAGTGAATAATAGAAAAATGTCCAGGCTATATAGTTTATACATCCAATACACAGAAGCTTGCACAACATGACAAGCCTCAGGCTGGCTTAGCCTGAATTTCTGTGTCAGTTTCAGAAAAGTTTAGATAACACTGCAGGACTGAGACTAGACTTGGTTGCTGAAACAACACAGACCTTCAGGCCTGTCACTGGCACACTGATTAACGTTCAAATGCAGAGCTACGAATGCAGCCAGTATCTTACCCTCCATAACCCAATGAAATCTCTCTCAAAACTGCCCTTCACTTCCATGATAAAGGCTCCGGTCCTTTACGGCCTGCAACACACCCGTGTGAAGTCATGCCCTGTGTGATTGCGGTATACGGGACTTTTTCCTATGCTGCTGCTGCCCAAGGCTCCAAGCAGCTGTGGCAATAAAGGACAATCCCATTGTGATGGTATGAATGCACACGGTGCTGTGACCAAATTGCGTTGTGATGGTGTTTGGCAATGTGGTAGGGGATGGTCTATTGGCCAGGGCACAGGTTTGTGGGTTCATTTCTCAGCTCTTCCCCCAACTCCTGGTGGATTCATGTCCAAATCCACACCGGCAGTCCTCCCAACTCTGCTATAATTGGCTCCCAACGGTGAAAGTACCTCTCCAGACTGGCTGACACTCAGGCTTTTGTTGTGCTGAAGCTCTGTTTATTATTATTGGTATTCCAGGAGGTCCTTGAGGTTCCAAGCAAGCCCCACGCCACATTGCACATGGTACTGTACAAACACATAGTAAGGGACAGTCCCTGTCCTGAAGAGCTTGTAGTCTAAATAGACAAGATTGAGAAAGGGTGGGAGACAAGAAGGATCATTCTCCCCATTTTACAGATGGGGAACTGGGACACAGAAAGATTCAAATGACTTGCCCAAGGTCACTCAGGGCGTCTGTGGCAGCTCTGGGAATTGACCCTAGTCACTGCCTTAGCTATGTCTTCTCCAGTGAGTCTTTACTTTATAGCAGGGGTCTCAAACTCAAATGACCACGAGGGCTGCATGAGGACTAGTGCATTGGCCCGAGGGCCGCATCACTGACCCTGCCCACTCGCTGCCCCGGCCCCTCCCCCATGCCACCCCTTCCATTAGGCCCCGCCCTTTCTCCGCCTCCTCCCCTGAGCACGTGGCTCCCCGCTCCTCCCCCCTCCGTCCCAAAAACCGCGAAGCTCTTTCCTGCGGCCCGCCGAGCTCCCCGCACCCCCCCTTTTTTTTAAAAAAAATTTTTGTAATTGTTTTTGTTTGTTTTAATACCCCCATGCAGTTCCCGCTGCCAGAACAACTGTCTGGCAGCGGGAACTGTATGGGCATAAAAAATTTAAAAAAAAAAAAAATGAAAAGTGGGGGGAGGGCACGGGCCGCGTATTTGAGACCCCTGCTTTATAGTGTTCCGCACCAAGGGTGGAGGGGAGGCTCACCTGTCCGTTCTCCCCTTTAACTACATCCACACACACCCTCCAAGCAGCGCCCTTTTCTCCGGAGAAGTGGTCTTACCCTGTTCCTTTTGGAGTGTGGCAGTCCCCCTAGAAGGCAGTGGGAGCAGCTCTCAAGGATTGAATACCCTGCCTTTGCCCCTGGAGCTGTGTTTTCCCACCTCTCTACTCCCCAGACGGAGCTGGAAATCTGGGGCGCTGTTTCTACATTCCCTGTGCTGTACCACTGACCTACTGCCTCCTCGTGAGACTGCGGACACATCTCAGACTCCTCCATCCCCAAGTCAGGCTGCTCAGCATCCCATCAGACGCGTCAAGGCTCTTCCAGCACATCACTGGAGTGTGAATTCCTCTGGCAGGGGCAATGCAGTCAGTTCAGCTCTCTGCCAAGCTCCTGGGCCAACGACTGTGGGTTGAATGTGTTTAATGGGGTGTTAGTCCCTTTATGTGAAGGGGATTGTGACAGACACAGGATGAAAACGGGGAGGGGGTATTAGCGGCTGCTGCAAAGGAGACTCATGCAGACACAAAACCCTTTACGTGCACATTAACTACAGAGCTAGGGGCCAGCAGTCATGGTGAAAGCAGACGGGCTTTGGAGCTCCGTTTCTTTCTCTTCGCTATTGTCTCCTCATATAGACCTGGGACCATAGGGCCTGATTCTCTTCCCACCTATGTGCTAGGTTTTCCACTGGTTATCAGTCTATTGATGTCAGTGGAGTTGGTCCTGATTTTACACTGGGGGAGGAGATGGGGCCGGGGATTTGGGGAAGGGATTGGGAAGGGACGGAGTTAAGGCAGAGCCGGGGCTGGACAAAAATATTTTTGCTTGGGGTGGCAAAAATCCTAGAGCCAGCCCTGGATGCAGGGACCAAGACGCAGCCCTGCCTGACATCAGATTTAAAAGATGCTGACATCCGATTCCCAAGACGTACAGGGGCAGTGGTTCCGTTAGGCCGTTCACTAATCAAGTCCAGCAGAGTGGTTGGGACACCAATGCCCTTTAAGGCCTTCCATAGCACGACTCGGTCAACCGAATCAAACCCAGCCTTACGCATGACATACGTCACATGAAGGGGCTTCCTGAACTCACGCTGTATCTTTGACAACAAGCGGAGGGCCAAAATGGCGTCTAATGTGGACTTGTTCCACGTAAAGCCTGGCTGTTTGGGGCTATGCTTCCAATGTAGCAGGGGCTCCAAACATGTCAGCAGAATATGCGCAAATCCCTTCCCTGGCATGGACAACAAGGAGATCAGCCTGTAGCTCTTACATTCACTCCACCACCTCTTCCCCTTCTAAAGTGAGATCACAATACCATCCTTCTAGGTGGTTGGCAAGGTTCCAGTTCTCCACACCAGGCGAAAGTGATTCCACCACTGCTTGAGTTTAAAAAAAAATGGGGGCAGAGGGGGGAGCCAACAGCAAAACTCCCACTGATTTTGATAGGGCCAGGATTATCCTTAAGTCCCTTAGTTGCCTGCTGCAGCAGAATCATACACCTTTTATGGGCACCAGCCACAAGGGGGACAAAGGCCCGTGGTCTAGTCCTAAAGTGGGTTACACTCCCAGGGGTAAGGGCAGGACACTCAAGCCCTGAATGCAGTGAAGGCCATGCTGGCAATTCTGGTGACCACATGTGTGGGTGGAAACTGCCTGGATCAGGCGGACCCATTCATCTAACCACGTTCTGCCCCCTAAGCAGATCACACGCTCTCCTCGCTGATCAAATTTGTTTCCCTGTAATGGCCGTAGCCATGGCCTTCTTATCAGCCATTACTGTGACTGAATAATTATCAGTGGATTCCTTGCCTCACCAGTAAAAGGCAGTTTGAATGACCTGCTTAGATGCTATCAGCATCTTTTTGCTGCAGTTTCCTCCTTCATGTCAACTAGGACACGGGCAGGGAAGGCTGTGTACAACGCTGCATGTGCCAGGGAAAGCTACTACCTACCTCCTGTTCAGAGTGGAAAGTGTACACTTGCATTAACCCCTCAGTCACCAAGGATAAGTGTGCTTCCACTGGCTCCTCCTGCCTCCCTTACCCGTACCCTCACCACAAACACCCTGATTCTCTCCTAAACTGCCTACCCAAGAGACGCACCCTCTCCTGCAAACATTCTTTCCTGGGCAGCTGTCTCCTTCCTCTTAGCCTCCAGGTATCTGCTTCTTGCACACCCACTTCACGGACATCTTCCTCCAAAATCCAGCTCCACCTCCCTACTTCTCTGTTGCACAGTTCACAATCTGATTGTCTGGTCGGCAACAGGTCACATAGGGAGCACACCAAGGAGGTCCCTGGCAAAGAGGAGGCAAGATTCTTGACCCAGTCTTCTTATCCACTGCCAGGAATCCTCCTCATTCACTCAGCCAAGCATGCCTCATACAAATCTTTTCCTGTCTGTGGATAAAGCACCCCCCAGCCTGGAGCACTCAGCCCATAAAACCAACGGAGCTTCCACTTGCTGAGAATCTGGCCTCAAACCCATAAAACAGCCAGTTTCCAAGTATCCATTTGGAAACTGGACAGTTCTCTGAGGGATAGCATGTCCTTCCTCTATTAAGAGATTCAGTCGAATCCTCTTAGAATAGGCACAGATCGGTCTTCATATAATAATTACGTAATCGTCATGAGCAGAGGCTGAGATGAACGCATTGTGCTGGGAGGTCTACATTTTTTGTTCTTTTTTCTTGAATTGCCTTAAAAAGAAGTAAGGTATGAGGAATCAAAATATTTTAAAATTATCTAAAGGCCATTAAACAGCCATAATTTAGTGGAGAAGATGCCTGATATGAACAAAGGACCACGCAATGGAAGTGTATGCCACACAAACATCAGTTTACAGCTGTTACGCTACTGGCCCTACTCCACCATAAAAAAAGAAAAAAAAGCTATTGAACAAATGTAACCCTTGGATCAAGGCTACATGGGAGTAAAATGAGAGGCTCTGGTATAGCTGGGGAAACGGAAGTAGGCAAAGGTTTCACACAAACTGGAAATAGAGGGGACCAGAAATAAGCAAAAACTGAAAATTGAAAACAAAACTGGGAACAGGCAGTGTTTTTAGTAAGAGACAGTGTCGGCCAGTGGCTAGTGCACAAAACTGGGATTTCAAAGGGCTGCATTATTTTCCTGGCTCTGCCACTGACCTGCTGTGCGCCCATCTTCTATGCTCTATAGGTGTTTATACTGCACTCATTGGTGTGGTATCTGAGCTCCTTCCGGTAGTGCATTGAGCAACGTGACAATGCCTCTGTCAGCCATTGTTTGTTCTCTCATCCTCTCTCCTGGATGTTGTCTTGCGAGGGGCTTGAGTTTAAATGTACACGTTGCTATGTATCTGTATGAGAGAAGGCAAGGTCAAAGAGGCACACCTTGGACTTGGAGCAAAAAGTAGAGCAGTTGGGGAAAGTCTTTAGCTCGTGGGGGAATTTGTTCTGCAGTTACAGAGGGTCCCCTGAAGAACCTCTAGCTCCCTCATAGATGAGCTTTATTCTTATCGTAGAGTGTCACAACCCAGGGGTCTTGAACACAGCCCCGCAAAGGCCAGGGGCACAGCCCCATTCCAATCCTCCACCTGGCTAGCAAGAGCTTAGCTGAGACCCCTGAAGCCCAGCCCCAGTGTGAGGCTCCGCCCCGAGGTCTGATTGGCCCACTGGCCCTACTGAAGCCAGCAGCAGGAAAAGGAAGTGGTGTGAACAAGTGGGCTTCGCTCTGTTGTGGAGTGTTTGCACGCATCTTGTGCTTCCTGCTCCCTGGTTTGAATTCCTGGCATTCTGACCCAGACTGACTTGTGGTTCCCCTGTTTGTCTCCAGCCTCAGACGCCCTGGTATCCTGACCCATCCTCTCTCTAGTCCTATCTCCGGTTTGTCTCCTGCTTCTGATCTCCAGCGATCCCAACACAGCTGACTCTTGACTCCTGTCCTGTCACTGAGGACTCTGGCTCTGAATACTAGGTCTCGCCACCCATGGCCTGACTGTGACAGAGTTCCATTGTGCCAGAGAGGCCAAGTTATTAACCCTGGTCTTTATCCTAGAGCTTTGGGCAAGTCTCTTCATCCCACTCTTTCCCTTCCCATCTCTCCCAGACACTACGAAGTTGGGGTGCTCTAAGAAAACCTAAGGTAGCTAAATCTGAATGGTAATAACCTCCAGCCCCAACAACCATAAATTAACTGCTCAACACACTGGGCCAAACCCTAAAAAGGCAGCATATGATATTGCTCTTTATCACTTCAGAGAGGCAGGCTACATTACACCAGTGACATACTCAAAACAAAGGCCCTCTCCTAGAAAACATAGTCTCAATGATCACACGGTGGAAATAGATACCGAAGCCCCGAGGTACAATGGAAACTCAAGAGATAACTTTGTAAAGAATGTAATGGGGGAGAAATTGAAACAGACATTCATTGACTTTGTTGTACAAAATACAGAGAAGTAGGAGAAAGATCCCTCCTCAGCCTATCAGAAAGAATGGTTCCCGCAAACAGACAGGCAGGAAAACTGTATCACCTCTGCCTGCTATGGACACTTCACTCACGATGGATACAATGGGCAAAATTCAGAGTCTAAGGGCTTGATCCAGCTCCATTGAAGTTAGTGGAAAAACTCACCACCAAGTTCAAAGGGAATTAAATCAGGCCTGAAATAAGCATAAAGGAATCTCATAGATTCATAGATTCTAGGGCTGGAAGGGACCTCAAGAGGTCATCGAGTCCAGCCCCCTGCCCTCATGGCAGGACCAAATACTGTCTAGACCATCCCTGATAGACATGTATCTAACCTATTCTTAAATATCTCCAGAGATGGAGATTCCACAACCTCCCTGGGCAGTTTATTCCAGTGTTTAACCACCCTGACAGGAACTTTTTCCTAATGTCCAACCTAAACCTCCCTTGCTGCAGTTTAAGCCCATTGCTTCTTGTTCTGTCCTTAGAGGCCAAGATGAACAAGTTTTCTCCCTCCTCCTTATGACACCCTTTTAGATACCTGAAGACCGCTATCATGTCCCCTCTCAGTTTTCTCTTTTCCAAACTAAACAAACCCAATTCCTTCAGCCTTCCTTCATAGGTCATGTTCTCTAGACCCTTAATCATTCTTGTTGCTCTTCTCTGGACCCTCTCCAATTTCTCCACATCTTTCTTGAAATGTGGTGCCCAGAACTGGACACAATACTCCAGTTGAGGCCTAACCAGCGCAGAGTAGAGTGGAAGAATGACTTCTCGTGTCTTGCTCACAACACACCTGTTAATGCAGCCCAGAATCAAGTTTGCTTTTTTTGCAACAGCATCACACTGTGGACTCATATTTAGCTTGTGGTCCACTATAACCCCTAGATCCCTTTCTGCTCTACTCCTTCCTAGACAGTCTCCTCCCATTCTGTATGTGTGAAACTGATTGTTCCTACCTAAGTGGAGCACTTTGCTTTTGTCCTTATTAAACTTCATCCTGTTTACCTCTAACCATTTCTCCAATTTGTCCAGATCATTTTGAATTATGACCCTATCCTCCAAAGCAGTTGCAATCCCTCCCAGTTTGGTATCATCTGCAAACTTAATAAGCATACTTTCTATGCCAATATCCAAGTCGTTGATGAAGATATTGAACAGAGCCGGTCCCAAAACAGACCCTTGCGGAACCCCACTCCTTATACCTTTCCAGCAGGATTGGGAACCATTAAGAACTACTCTCTGAGTACGGTTATCCAGCCAGTTGTGCACCCACCTTATAGTAGCCCCATCTAAGTTGTATTTCCCTAGTTTATTGATAAGAATATCATGCAAGACCGTATCAAATGCCTTACTAAAGTCTAGGTATACCACATCCACCTCTTCTCCCTTATCCACAAGACTCGTTATCCTATCAAAGAAAGCTATCAGATTGGTTTGACATGATTTGTTCTTTACAAATCCATGCTGGTTATTCCCTATCACCTTACCACCTTCCAAGTGTTTGCAGATAATTTCCTTAATTAATTGCTCCATTATTTTCCCTGGCACAGAAGTTAAACTAACTGGTCTGTAGTTTCCTGGGTTGTTTTTATTTCCCTTTTTATAGATGGGCACTATATTTGCCCTTTTCCAGTCTTCTGGAATCTCTCCTGTCTCCCATGATTGATCAAAGATAATTGCTAGAGGCTCAGATACCTCCTCTATTAGCTCCTTGAGTATTCTAGGATGCATTTCATCAGGTCCTGGTGACTTGCAGGCATCTAACTTACCTACGTGATTTTTAACTTGTTCTTTTTTTATTTTATCTTCTAAACCTTCCCCCTTCCCATTTGCATTCACTATGTTAGGCATTCCTTCAGACTTCTCGGTGAAGACCGAAACAAAGAAGTCATTAAGCATCTCTGCCATTTCCAAGTTTCCTGTTACTGTTACTCCCTCCTCACTGAGTAGTGGGCCTACCCTGTCCTTGGTCTTCCTCTTGCTTCTAATGTATTGATACAAAATTTTCTTGTTTCCCTTTATTCCTGTAGCTAGTTTGAGCTCATTTTGTGCCTTTGCCTTTCTAATCTTGCCCCTGCATTCCCGTGTTGTTTGCCTATATTCATCCTTTGTAATTTGTCCTAGTTTCCATTTTTTATATGACTCCTTTTTATTTTTTAGATCTTGCAAGATCTCGTGGTTAAGCCAAAGTGGTCTTTTGCCACATTTTCTATCTTTCCTACCCAGCGGAATAGTTTGCTTTTGGGCCCTTAATAGTGTCCCTTTGAAATACTGCCAGCTCTCCTCAGTTGTTTTTCCCCTCAGTCTTGATTCCCATGGGACCTTACCTATCAGCTCTCTGAGCTTACCAAAATCCGCTTTCCTGAAATCCATTGTCTCTATTTTGCTGTACTCCCTTCTACCCTTCCTTAGAATTGTGAACTCTATGATTTCATGATCACTTCCACCCAAGCTGCCTTCTACTTTCAAGTTCTCAACGAGTTCCTCCCTATTTGTTAAAATCAAATCTAGAACAGCTTCCCCCCAGTAGCTTTCTCAACCTTCTGAAATAAAAAGTTGTCTGCAATGCAGTCCAAGACCTTATTGGATAGTCTGTGCCCCGCTGTGTTATTTTCCCAACATATATCTGGATAGTTGAAGTCCCTCATCACCACCAAATCTTGGGCTTTGGATGATTTTGTTAGTTGTTTAAAAAAAGCCTCATCCACCTCTTCCACCTGGTTAGGTGGCCTGTAGTAGACTCCTAGCATGACATCACCCTTGTTTTTTACCCCTTTCAGCCTAACCCAGAGACTCTCAACACTTCCGTCCCCTATGTCCATCTCCACCTCAGTCCAAGTGTGTACATTTTTAATATATAAGGCAACACCTCCTCCCTTTTTCCCCTGTCTGTCCTTCCTGAGCAAGCTGTACCCATCCATACCAACATTCCAATCATGTGTATTATCCCACCGAGTTTCGGTGATGCCAACAATGTCATAGTTGAATTTATTTATTAGCACTTCCAGTTCTTCCTGCTTATTACCCATACTTCTCGCATTTGTATACAGGCATCTAAGATACTGATTTGATCTTGCCTCCCAGTTTTGCCCTGACCCTCCCATCTCTATGTCATTTGAGCCCACGCTCCCTCCTATTTCCGACCCATCTCCCAGGTCCCTCACTTGCATCCCCTCTGCATTTGGCCCATTATCCGTCTAGCCTGATCCCATTAAGCCAATGGAAGGGCTCCCATTGACATCCAGTGGGGTTTAGATCAGACTCTAAAGCATCAAAGCCTTTGCTTTTGTGATACTTCAATGCGGGCATCGTTTTCCCTTCCAAGGACAATTGACACAGGGCATTAGTTCCCGCTAGACCTGTAAAATCTGATAAATTGCTCTTTAGCTGGTGGGGACACAATGTAACTTAAAGGAATTTGACTAGGAGGAGTACAGTGTAGTAGCCATGGAGATGAGCATTATGAATGCCGAGCTAGATTAGGTTACACAGAAACTGCAAACCACTCCTTCGGTAAAAATATCAACAGACGTGAAGAGGAGCTCTGTGTAAGCACAAAAGCTTGTCTCTTTCACCAACAGTCGTTGGTCTGATAAAAGATACTACCTCACCCACCTTGTCTCTCTAATATCCTGGGACCGACACGGCCACAACAGCACTGCAATAAACTGATTTGCAAGAAAATAAATGAGATTCACGTTCAGGGGTATGTTCTCTTGGTATGAGTAGATACCAGGTTTTGCCAACAATCTGAGGTCGTGTTCCGATTGACTACAGGGGGCTTTGGATGGGCTTGTCCATTGATAAGATACAGAACAAAGTAGTAGAGAAGTTGTAATGGGTTTGACGTCAGTGATGAATGAGAAATTCTCTTTCTAGTGCGGACGTATCTCACGCTAGTTGGTGTTTTTCCTTAAAGCCTCAGCTCCTGGAGTCAGATGATTACGTGAGAACCTCAGCTTTCGTCTCCTTTTTTAAAGTAAGTTTCCAGCCTTCATGATTATGGAGAGAAGCTTGAAAATGTGAATCCCTAAGGGTCAGAAAACAGAAGACAAATAACAAGAACCCCAAATGTATTGGGTTTTTAAATTCTTTTAAAAAAGAATGTTATGGTTGGGGATGGGGGACTGACTCATGATTTTTGAATGCATAGAGTACACCAGGATTCCGGACTGAGATCTGCTACAGGCTACTGTTTCTCCATGTACTACATGGGGATAATAATCCCCCAGTATAGTGGTGTGAGACTTGTGGCTCCTCAGTGCTAAGTATTACTACCCATGAAGAGAATGCACCATTAGCTTCTGGAGCTAGGCTAAAGGGGTAAATGTTTGCAAGTATAGAAAGCTGTTGTGGGGGATGGTGGCATGCGGTCTTGTTACTGTAGAACCACAGAAATAGGAGATAAAAAAAGAGCTATTTGTTTTTTTCTGTAATGGTTGCAGATGGGGCGTGCCCACACACATCTATATATTTAATTCCTCTAATGCCCAGCCATGGCAAAGAGAAGATTATGATTGTTTCCCAAGCTGAACTGAAATCTGAAAGCCAGCCTGGTGAGTTGTATTGCTAAACAATTCGCTGCTCCACTGCATTTGTAAGATCATACTGTGCCTAGTTTCCTGGCATCAACCGCCAGTTTGAGAATTAGCGCAAAACTAATTAGGTTACAAATCTTGGAGAAGCAAACAAAGGCTATTTATAAGTCTTTATAAGAAGAGAAGTGAAAATCTGATTGTTCAGAGAAATGACTGCAGAGGTTTCTCTTTCTTAATTGGGTCACTGAATTCTCACAGAGCTAGTCTAAATACCAGAACAGTCCTTCCAGAATGCACTACAATAGTGACTAGAATGAAGTGGACACAATAAGTACTATTCTGAGATATACAGTGTGTATGTGCACCACTGTCCTCTACTGGATGAAATCAGCACTGCTGAGTCCTGTACTGCTATAATAGCTCAGGAAGATCCTCCTTGCTTCTGGAGAAGAAAATCTGAATTCCATATCAGCTGATGCTATGAGTTTCTAAGTCATTGCACGATAAGGGCTGGCTCACGGCACATCTCCTATAACTGACATCATCTCCAGTGCACTGAGTGATATTTTTGCCTTTATTAATTATTATTATTTATGTATAGCTACAGTACAATCATGATTCATTACCAACTAGGGTGACCAGATGAGAAGACCCGAAAATCGGGACTTCTCACCAAAAAAAACCAAAACGGAAGGGGCTCAAAGTTGTTGAGCAAAAAAAACCGGCCTCCGGAATCCTCCGGAGCTTCTCTCCGGGGCCGCCAGAAACGGAAGAGCCTCCACCGGAAGCTGTGGAGGGGAAAAAACAAAAAACTGAAAATCGGGACAAAAGGCGTCCCGACCGACCATCGGTCGGGACGCGGGACACATGCTCAAAAATCGGGACGGTCCCAATTTTATCGGGACGTCTGGTCACCCTATTACCAACAAAGAGAAGACTAGCCTGGCCTGAATTGCTTCCAATAGAAGTGACACAGACACAACTTTCTTGTCAGTGGGGTGTTGATAAATGAAAGCTGATGTAATTCAAGTGTGAAGTATTATTATTTATTATGAATACACAGCCATGTAGGGTTGTGGCCATAATTTCCTTTTGCTGGGATAACACAACTGCCAAAGCAAATACCATTCCAGACTGGTTTTAGATGTACCTCTCCTGTTTCCTCATGATGCTGTACCAGTTCTGCCCTGGCAGTATTTAGATACCAGCATGATTAGGTTCCTCTACCGTTCTAAGACAGACAGAATATATACAACCTAGTGCCTGCCCTCCAATTAAAACTTCTGCTTCCTTTCTCTTACTGGCTGCATGTAATTGGGTTAGATCAGTAGCGGCCAAGGTGCAGAGAATTCTATCATGCACACTATAGTCACCCTCATCATTAATATGGCTATGTAGCCTACTACCGGTCCCAGCAAGTGATGTTCCATCTCAATAGGTCACTCAGATCAGAAGCACTGCATGATCAGAGGTGTAGTTTCCATCCCTGTATTAAAGATGACAGTGGCTGCAATTTTCTCCATGTTATGGAAATTTGGTTCAACCTTTGGGATCCTGGCAAGCCACCAAAGTGGCCCTCGGTTGGACAAGTTTTGGGGGGTCAAATTTATTTGAAACCTTTAGAGCCTGTTTCTGCCACCCATTACTCATGGTAATTAATATCTTACCTCAGGCCTTGGGCTAGGCCCTTGGTGCTGGAGGACTTGAGTTCAATCCGTGCAGATGATGCGTTGACTTGTGTCTGCAGCATAGCTAATCCCAAGCATTCAAAAATCATGAGATTGTCTTAAAATTATGAGGGTTTTTTTAAATAATAAATTTGGGATTCTTTTTATTTGCCTGTTGGTTTCTGAGCTATTCAGGCTCACGTTTTCAAGCTTTTCTCCATAACCATGAGGGCTAAAAATTAACTTTAAAAAAAATGAAAGCTGAGATTACCATGACTCCAAGAGCTGGGGCTTTAAAAAAGAACCACCAAATATCACACGGCAGCACTGGGGCTGTCCAGAATGCATGTGGCCGTGGGCTTTGTTATGTGTGTGCCTATATTTTTTTCTTTTAGCCTGTTAAACAAAATATTTGGGGTGAGTTTGTGTTCCCTGCCTGTGGTTTTTATAGATAAAACTGACATTTATTCAACAAAAAAGCATGTGAACCTCAGAAACAAAATGAAAACAGTTCTACTTAGCTTGGCAAATGGTCAACGAGCTATCTGCAATACGCCATTTATCAACAAATGCAGCTTTGTCAATGCAATGCAAGTTTGACACCAAGTTTATCTCTCAGAAACACATTTGTTCTCCTTCATGCATGTATGATGTAAATGGATTTAATGCAACTGATTGAAGAGGAAGGGATAGATCTTCAGGTGGTTTAAACTCACAGAGTTCCAATAAAGTCAAGGGAGCTGCATCAATTTATACCAGTCAAGAATCTGGCCCTGCATTTCCCTACACACACATGGATACTAACAGAGGCAGGTGTCAGATGTGTACCTCCAAGGGAAGAACATGCTCAGAAAGGTTTAATAAAGATTTGCTACAGAACAGAATTCACAGCTGGTTAAGTCTCCGAAGCTCCCAAGGAGACATGGTCATAGAATCTCAGGGTTGGAAGGGACCTCAGGAGGTCATCTAGTCCAACCCCCTGCTCAAAGCAGGACCAATCCCCAACTAGATCATCCCAGCCAGGGCTTTGTCAAGCCGGGCCTTAAAAGCCTCTACGGAAGGTAGATTCCACCACCTCCCTAGGTAACCCATTCCAGCGCTTCACCACCCTCCTAGTGAAAAAGTTTTTCCTAATATCCAACCTAGACCTCCCCCACTGCAACGTGAGACCATTACTCCTTGTTCTGTAATCTGCCACCACTGAGAACAGTCTAGATCCAAACTGGGACCGTGGATCCAAACACCCCTGAACCTTAGGGAAGTTCAAACTTAGAGCCTGGATTCTCTCCTGCACCACAATCCATTCAGTGTAAGAGAGGGGGCAGGGGACCATCACTGAGCTGGTTGTGGCTCCCTGATTCTCTGGGACAATCCACAGCAGCCCCAGGCTAGGTTACAGCAGCCTATGACCTACTCTAGCCTATGTCGGCTGGCAATGGTCTAGTTGGGGATGCTGAAGCAGATCCATGGATCCATGCCCCTCTTTCCCCCGCCAATCTGCCCATGCATTGAAGCTGGCTGAGAGCTCCCCCCATGCAACAAAAGTTCTCAGCTGTCCAGATCCAGCCAGAGCAGCACAAAAAGGGGTCAGAGCAGGGGAGAGAAGCTTGACCGAGACCTGAACTCCACAGCTGGACCGTATCTCTGTAATGAACCAAAACCAAAACCCTCCATCTGCCCTGGATCTGGAGTCAGACATTGCAGCTTGGGCCCAACTCGACTTCCAAGCATGGTGATTCCACACACGGGCCAGATCCTGAATGGTGCTGAGCCTCTACCGGTGCTGACTGACTCCATGAGAGCTGAGTTCACCATGTTGTAAGATCCTAATGTACAGTCTTAAGGAGGAGCCAGAAATCAATTATTTCCTCTCCTGAAGGGCTTTCCTTAATGCCGTGACATTTTATAATAGCAACAGGCCACAGAAGTATGTGAGGATAGCGCTGGACAAACTTCAGAAGGTCTATCTCTGGATGAAATCTATGGTCTCTGTTATGTAGGTCAGACTAGAGGATCACAATCATCCCATCTGGGTTTAAAGTCTGTTACTCATAATACTTTGAACATACAAAATAAGTACTAAGTGACATACAAACATGAGCAAATCCACCTTCCCAGAACTCCTGTGAGCTGGATAAAGCAGGATTATTATTCCCCTCTCACAGAAGGGGGAAACTGAGGCACAGAGCCATGCGATCACACTGCTTCTCGTGGATTTTATTTAGCTGGGATGAGCACCCAGTGCTTAGAGGATCTCTATACAAACCTACAGTGCCTGCAAAATTGGGCTGGAATCGGCTGGGCTGGGAGATTTCCGTACCGCCTCCCCATAAAGACTATTGTTTAGAGCCACAATTTAGTCCTACTAGAAAATGCTAAATATAAGTAATCCTGTTAGGCATCCCCCAAACCCAGACAGCAAACTGCACACCAGTCTCTTCTGAGCATGTTTCACAAGATTGCTTCAGAGCTAACGTGACAGCCCAGTTTTGTTTTGGCGTTTTTAAATTCCAGCTCAGGTCACAGATTAATTCCTTCTCTCTGCCTCCAGCAGCCGGGCCAATATGCATTCTGCAAACACATGTGCTTCTTGGCAAAAGGCATATGATCTGAAAACCAGCCCTTCAAGCGTGTCTCACTCAGCCAGCACTTTCCTACATACAAAACAGGTGTTTGCTTAGGGGAGGAAAATATTGGGGGCAGCAAAATGTTCATTACGTGAGCGATTGGGGGGGTCGTGAGTCACATTTAATTTTCCAGTTTGCCTAGGGCACCATAAACCCCCAGAGGCTGTTCATGAGGGTAGCCTTGACAGGGATGGTTCTTTGAGAACCAATAACATTTTCTTTGCTACGGAATTTGATACATTTCAGGAAACAGAAGATTTTGCAAACAAGTGAAGCTTGGATTCTCCACAGATCTTCCTGGCATGATTCCCAATATTAAAAAACAGCAGCTTCATGTTGGCTTTGTTTGCCTCTCAAATACTGGCATTTAAACATGCATGGGAGAGGCAGCTCTCTGACGCATACCCTGCTACTGTAAAGCCTCGATAGAACGCCTCTCGGGGCATTGTGTCCAAAGGGGAGGTGGTGCTTTTGTGTTACTGAAATGTATTTCATCGTGATTATTGCTGCTAACGTCTTCCTGCAGATCACTTGGCACTGAGAGTATGACTACGTTGCAATCACAGGGTGTGAGTGCAGCTCGTGTAGACGTACCCTAGCTAACTTCAACCTAGCTAGTGTGGGCAGCGGAGGCGTGAAGCCATGGCTAGCACCCAAGTAACTACCTGGGGTTCTGGGCAGGCTTGTCCATGAGTGGCAAACATCATGATTGCAGTGTAGACATACCGAGAGAAAGAGAAGACATTCATTGGACACTCAGCTGAATATAGCAGTGTGATCAAGAACTTCCTAAATTCTAGTCCTGACTCGGACACCTTCCATGGTCTTCGGCAAGTCACTTGGGGCCCCTTTGTGTGACGTGCTAGGCAGGACCTCTCAGGATCAACCCATAACCACTCTGTCAGATAACTTACGTCTCCCAGTTCATTCGCACTGCCTGCCCAACGCGGCCGTGTGTTCCCCGGTGCAGTTTTAAGTGACTCGCGTGATGGGGAATGCTGGCCAGTGGGATCTCTGTATTCTCAGAGGGGTAAGACTGTTTCTCTTTGGTCCTCAGGCGTGGAAGAAACGTTGGTTCATCCTGCGCAGCGGTCGGATGAGCGGCGACCCGGACGTCCTGGAGTACTACAAGAATGACCACTCCAAGAAGCCTCTGCGCGTGATCAACCTCAACTTCTGCGAGCAGGTGGACGCAGGGCTGACCTTCAACAAGAAGGAGCTTCAGGACAGCTACGTCTTTGACATCAAGACCAGTGACAGGACTTTCTACCTGGTGGCCGAGACGGAGGAGGACATGAACAAGTGGGTTCGCAGTATCTGCCAGATCTGTGGCTTCAACCAGTCTGAAGAGAACGCAGGTACAGTGAGAGAGCTATGTCTGGAATATGAAATATGGCCTCATCTGTCAGACCATGCTCTAGAAAGGAGGCTAGACCCAAACTCTTCCCCTTGGGAATCCAACTTCTCTGTTAGATTGGAGTGAGAGTTAGAGAGATTGAGCCCTGTTTCTGTTCCCACTGATGTTAATGGGAGCAGGAATGGAACTTTTCACTTCTAAATGGGAAGTTTTCTCCAGTGTTCCTCACCCCAGGAGTTCCCTATTCCTCCCAGCCCCTCCAGCACTTCTCTGACTTCCACAGCATGGCAGCAGGTTCTGATCCTGCCTGCTCCCTAATTAATTCTCACTGTAGCTTTCTGTCTCCCATACTTTCCCCCACACTGAAGCTCGCTCAGCTTGCCGTTTCCAGGAGCTGATGTTGATCATTTCTTCAATGGCAGAGTAATGGATGGTCCTGTGGTTAAAGGCACTGACTTGGGATTCTTGAGACTGACGTGCTCTGCCGCAGGCTTCCCTGGTGGTGACCTTAGGCGAGTCACTGATTCACTCGCCATGCTTCAGTTCCCCATCAGAAAGGCACGTCCGTACCATGGTAATGAGTGACCTTATAAAACCGTAGAGAGCTAGGATGTAACTGAGAGCATGATTTTGAGACATCAGGGAGGTTTAATGGGCTAAGTCAGATGAGATGTAACATACAGATCGTTCAGAATAGCATGCAGTCGAGCACCCCATTCATAAGACTTTTGCTTTCCCATCTTTCTACCTCTGTGTCCAAGGTTTAAGCCTTCTCAGGTATATGTTCTACATTCTCAGTTGTTGTCAGCGGTCTCTTCAAAGGCTTTGGGACTTGGCAGTGGGACATCCTCTCCTTCAAAGGTTTCGTTTAGCTGATTGACAGGGGTGGGCTCAAATGGAGGAGACAGGCTGATGGGGGAAGATTCTAGAAGAAACATTGTGTCCTGTCCACATCACAGAACCCACCTCTGCAGTAGGCAGGCTTAGCCAAGGAGTGATTGGGTCAAGGGGAACCCATCCCTAAACATGGTCCCTGTCGGACCCAGGTGAGACACTGGCAGCAGTTGACAGGTAAAAACTGGTGTTGTTCTGTGTAATAGGAGAGTCACATTTGATTCACCAGCACTAAAGGCATCCTCAGCTGCACACAATACGGTCGTTTTCTGGTTTGTGCCCATGTTGCTGGTTTTCTCTGAGTTGCCCAGAGAGCGTCTACATAGACAGAGCGTCTACACGGTGCCCAAAGCGCATCTACACAGTGACAGTACAGCCCCTCTCGGTGTTCCCCACACGCACTGGCTGAGCAGGGATGTTTCTTTTCAGTGGCACACTGTACAACATCTGTAGCGTGGTGAAAAGACGCCACCAAACCCTTCAGTTTCCCATACAACGCAGGCAGCTAAAAGGGCAGTGTAAGCCAGGCTGGAAGAAAGGCAGTGCCGTCTGGAAAGAGGCACAGGCTGAGATACCCTGGCAGCAGGGGGAGTCTGCGATTGTCTCCCAATTACATTATTATTGATAATATTTGCTGGTGTCCCCTGCGTTGCGAATGCCTTTTGGGTACATATCTAACCCTGACCTAAGGACATTTGGGGAGCCCTAATATAACAGTCAACTTCGAGCCCATGTCTTGGGGTCCAGTGGCAGCCAGGACTGTTGAACCAACTAAACAAAGGAGCAGCAGGCAAGGTTGAACTTTCAGGATCGATGCTTCCTTGAGCCCACTGCCAGTGAATGTAGATTAAGGACAGTGGTCCCCAAACTGGGGTGCACCCCCAAGGGGGGCACAGAGGAATAGTCAGGGGGATGCAGCAGGGCCCGAGCCAGCCCCAACAGGGGGTGGGGAGGGAGCACCACACAGCCCTGCTCAGCCCCCCAACATTGGTCCCCAACCATGGCGCCACTCCCGGCCCCAGCCCCAGCCCTGCCACCATCCTCGGCCCAGTGACTCCGCTCTCAGCCGCCGGCTGTGGCTCCACTCCCGGCCCCAGCCCTGCCCCCAGCTGCGGCCCCAGTTTCCGCTCCCGGAGTGGGGCAAAGACAGGAATAAGTGGGGCGGGGGGTGCAACAAGAAAAGTTTGGGGACCACTTCCCTCTCAGGATGTCACGGAACTGCAGGATTGTTGCTATGTCCCAGCTTCTAAACAGTCTCTTGGAGGAACCCCAAGTGTGGCAGACTGCCAAGGGATCCCACTCTTCCTTCAGGCTCACCACCTCCTCGCCTCAAGCCTCTGGGCCCCAGCATGCCTGCTTCACACCCTGAGTTCTGCCCCATGAGTCCAACTGAGCTAGATGCCTGGCAGAGACATGTCTACTCCTCAGGGATAGGCTGACCATATTTCCTTGAGACAAAAACGGGACATTGGGATGGCAAAAACGGGACGGGGAGACAAGGGGCAGCCGCAACAAGCCGCCCCTCGTCTCCCCGCTCAGCAGCTCGGCAGGGAGACGAGGGGCAGCCGCAACAAGCCGCCCCTTGTCTCCCCGCTCAGCAGCTCGGCGGGGAGACGAGGGGCAGCCGCAACAAGCCGCCCCTCGTCTCCCCGCTCAGCAGCTCGGCGGGGAGACGAGGGGCAGCCGCAACAAGCCGCCCCTCGTCTCCCCGCTCAGCAGCTCGGCGGGGAGATGAGGGGCAGCCGCAACAAGCCGCCCCTCGTCTCCCCGCTCAGCAGCTCGGCGGGGAGACGAGGGGCAGCCCCAACAAGCCAGCGTTCAGTTTTTTTACAAAAAAATAAAAACTATATATAGTTTATTAAAAACGGGACAAAATTGACATTTATATTAAAACGACGGGACGGTCGGGAAATATGAAAAAAACGGTACTGTCCCGTTTAAAACGGTACGTATGGTCAGCCTACTCAGGGACTAATGCACCTCAGCAAGCGTTTGCACTGACACCTCAGCAGCATTTTCTGAACAGAGTAGGATTTATTAATCAACTGGCTCACAGCCCTTAGGTTAGCACAGAGACCTCAAGGTTAAAGCATAGGCCATTCTGGTCAAGCCAAAGCAATTCACTAGCCAAGCTGAGGTGAGCTCCATGTCAGGCTCTCTCTCTCTCGCTCTCGCTCTCTGACCTCCTTAGTCAGTCCCAGGAGACAGCCACCAGCCTCTTTCAGAAACCAACTCTTTATTCCCTGCCGGTCACCTCCCAGTCCTTTGGGCTCTCCAGGCAGAGCCATGCTGAGTTCACAACCCCAGCTGAGAAGTGGGGAAAAGCCCCTTCCTCTGGGTCATTGATTGCTAGGTGTGTCAATGTTCTGGCTATTGGGGTTTTCCATGGTCTTCTCTTATTTTTCATCGCTATGGGTTGGCCTCAGCCAGTCATCTTACTGACCCATTCAATCTGCTCAGACAGCTGGGTGACACACGCACCTAAGGCCATGGCTACATTGATGCACGTGCGCCGCTGTAAGCTCTGTAGTGTAGCTGCTCTAAGCCAACAGGAGAGAGCTCTCCCGTCAACTTAATTAATCCACCCCCAAGGAGCAGCGGTAGCTAGGTCAGCGGGAGAAGCTCTCTCACCAACATAGTGCTGTCCACACCAGTGCTTAGGTCGGAGTGACTTATGTCGCTCAGGGGGGTGGCTTATTCACACCCTTGAGCAACATAAGTTATATCAACATATGTGGTAGTGTAGACATACCCTATGTCTCTTGGTCTGCCTTGAGAGCAGACCTAATCCTGTTTCCCCCCCAGGTAGCAATGCAAAGTATAGGGGGAAACTGAGGTACACATATGCTTCATAAAAATTTTACCCAAAATTTCCACTTCGGCACACAGGAATCATGAAATCACCACCTTATCTTCTTTTAAATCGTCCTTAAAACCTACCTCTATTGTGATGCCTACAATATCACTCCCACTGTTTTTCTCTTAAACTCTGTTTGATTGATAAACTCTGTTTGATAATAAGGGGGGAGGGGTGCGACAAGAAAAGTTTGAGGTCCTTTCATCCTTTCAGCCCCACAGCTCCCAACCCCATTTGTCCGGTCTCTCCACCTGGTGCATCCTATCTGATACACAGATTGTAAGCTCTCCAGGGCAAGGACTATCTTCTTTGCTCCATATCTAGCACAAGGAGGCCCTGATGGTTGCTTGGCCGTCACAGATGCTATCGTGCAACCAATAATAGTATCCAACTTTAATTCATTTTGGTCAATAATGGAGCAGCTGCGAACTGCACAAACTAAAACCCTGCCAAAAGGTTGTCAGGCAGGATAGCAAACAAAGCATCACAAGAGCACAAACCCAGCCTTCAGCGACTAACGCATGAAACAGGACATCACCTTGGCAATGATTGTGTATGAGTGGTATAAAGAACCCTTGATAATCTTGCAAACATAAATTTACAAAGAAAGTTCAGGCTAAATAAATTTCATCCCGATCTGATGATGATTTCATGGCCATCAGGATTCAGTTTAATAGCAGACACCTTTTTCAAGAGCTAGAGCAGACCCGATCACAGGAGCTGCTGTTTTGCTTGCATTAAGCTGGAAGAAATGTTATTGTAGCCAGAGTTTTTCTATTTAGCAAAACAAGCCAGAGATAGCAGAATCAATACTGGACTTAAGTGAAATATAAGTCTGGATATCATCAGCCTCATAGTGAAAAACAAGCATGTGCTTATGAATAAACTCACCCCCAAGGGAGCACAAGGATTCTTAAACTGCAGAGATCCGTGAGTAGGTCCCTGAAGGACCCTGGAGTGACATCAGCAGAAGAGGAACAAAAATCTCTTCTTGACACAAAATAGCTGTTGGTGAATGCTGTAGGAAAGGAAGCCATTCAATGCACTGCCAGGCTGTCAAGCACAATTTCTGAGTCAGTCTTAAAAAGGGCTCAGATGGTCTGCAATGTCAAACTCAGAAGACACATCCCAATGCGTTAGAAAAGAGATGTTCAAAATCAGATTGCACCATGGAATTATTCAGAGCTTTCACTAAAGCTCCATTGGTGCTATTAAAATAAAACAAACAAACAAACAAACAAAAACAGACTGCACCTGGTAATCACCACACCTGCTAACTTAAAGCCAGTGCACAATGATCCCCTGGCTATTTAGAGCCAAGTTCTGGTTTTGAGATCTCCCATTTCTGCCCATGGACCTGGGCCCTTCACTCCAAAAGAACACAGAATTTGCATCGCAATAGGGCATTGAATGCAATGCGACGCTGTGATGTGCAAGCTTTATGATGCTCATCCCGGTCTCAGGCCTGATTAATCCATCCTAGAGCACAATCAAACCCATACCAAATTTACCCTACTTAATGATGACTCCATATTGTACTGTTCCCGTGACAGCAGGGATTTAGGGGGAGGAAGACAGTACAGTTCTATTTTTGTTACACTCACTCTGTGTAGCACATTAGCTCCATTTGTTGCAGTGATTGATGGTACAGAGAGGTCATGGGACTTACCGAAGGCCACAGAACAAGTCTGATCCCAACTGGAAATAACCCAGGTCTCCTGGTTCCCAGCGTTGTGTTCCATCCAGTGGAACAAACAGCCTTCCCTGACTACATCTCCGCCACCTCCTCCATCTCTGCTACAGACCTTGATTTATGTAGCACTGGAAGTAAACTGAAATCCTCAGATGTGGCTCAGCCAGGGCTCACTGATACAGAACAAGTCCTGATCATTAATCCGATCGACCAGCAGCAGAGCTCAGGGAGATGGTGAGTAAATCACAATTCAATGGGTGGGAATGTTAGCTAGTGGTTAGATCACAGCATTGGGAGTGTCCTGGGTCTCTTCCACTTCTCTAACACACTTAGCGACATTGGGCAGGTCATCTGACCTCTCTGGCACTCAGTTTGACAGACTTGTGTAATTATTATTATCTGTTCTGCCATAGTGCCTAGGGCCCCTGCCAAGGACCCTGCGAGACTCTCCTTAACCTAGGTCAAAATCCTTTCACCAGATCTTCAGCTGGTGTAAATGGGTGTAGCCAAAGGCCAAGACACTGGAGCGTGGCTGATTTTTGCCAGATGCTGATCTGGTCCAATGGGGCTTAATTTAGGGTCCTCAGGGTCTTGCAATAATTTGCACACACACCAAGACACTTAAAGTACAATTCCCCCTTGTGGGGGTCTTACTTATTAAACCTGTTCTAAATACAGACAGTTTGGGCCCTTAGACCCAGATGCTTCCTGTCTTCATCTCAGGATTCCCACAGCTCTCCTGATGAGTGCCTATGTTGTGGTTAAGGCAAGGGTTCCTCAACTTGGTTCAGAAGTCCCACCACTCTCTTGCTTGGGGCCTGTGCTGTGACTAGGGCCAGCTTCCCCCAGCCCACTTGTAGCCAGTTTCCAGTTCTGCTTCACAGTATGCCTCTTCTCCCCCTTGGTTCAGAGGGCTCACAGCCCTCCTTCTGGGGCCAGGCAGGCAGGCATCCTCCTCTCTGAGCTGTCCGCCCTCTCTCCTTCTTTGCCTCTCTGGAGGCTTCTCCTTTATTATCAAGCCATGACTGGTTTAGCCACATAACCTACCTGTCATTTGGCTGTGACAGCTTTCCCCAGGCAGGCTGAATGAGGCACAGATGGGGCTGGACCCAATGGGGTTGGTCACCCTGCGACAGTTCCCCTTTCTCGTTTTATGGGGTATGTGTGTGCATGTGTGGGATGGCACAGGAGGTGTTTTGAAGCACGGAGTAATAACGTTTGATGTATATTTTATGGTAGAGGTTCTTGGTTTTCACGCCATACCTATGCTGGTACTTTAGTAGACTATATTACCCTCATTTATGTGAAAACGTCATTCATTGCTATACTTCAGTAGGACTCCCACGGACACTTAGATGTGGCCTGCTGAAGAAATACAAGCTCATTGTTATTTTATTCTATTTCTAACCATTTGTATTTCCCTTGCCCCAATTGGCAGGCAGCCTGATCTCAGCTGTGAACTGTACTTTCTCATATGTTCTGGGGTTGTTGTTTTTTTTTTTTTTGGGGGGGGGGGGGGAGAGATAATCTTGCTAAAGATATTTCTTGTATCATTAACCCTCTTTAGGATCACATGAGGGATCCAGCCAATACCCCGCTAAGTTGTATTTTACATATATGGGGGGGTGGGTGCAAGTGCCTAGTTTAATTTTCTTTGAATAAAATATGTATCTGGAGATCTAACTTATTCACTTTTTATAAGTGGCCATGAGTATGCATCATACTGTATGTTGAGAGAGACTGGACCAGTGCAGAGCACTGACCTAGGACTTGGGAAACCTGGGTACTATTCCCAGACCTGGTACCGATTTGCTGTGTGACTTTGGACAAGTAGCTTTGCCTTCCTCTGCCTCTGTTTCCATTCCCACCTCTTGCCTATTTATACTGAGGGAACGACTGTCTCCTACTTTGTATTTGTACAGTGCCTAGCTCAGGGGCCTAGATCTCAGCTCGCATCTTTCAGCTCTACTGTAATATAAACCATAACAATAATAATACATTAATGGAGGAAGATATGGTCCCTACCCCAAGTCTAAGGATCAGATTCCAGGAGAGAAAAAGTAGGGGTTTTGGAGAGGGAATAGGATTAGCTTTTGACATTAGTCTGAATTTAGCAGTGACCTCTCCCAGTCACATTTAATAATGTAGTAACAGAGTTAAAGAGAGTTGGAGGGGTTTTACATGTGATTTTATTTCTTGACCACATTGTCCTGTCATCTGTTGATGTCCTTTTTGCAAACCCTCCGGCTCGTGACATTCCCCTGGTTTTACTGCAGAGACTGTGGCAACACTGGGAATAAAAGGCCAGGCTCACCAAGAACTAGTCTGAATGAACCCGGGTTTTCTGCCGCGTGTTGTCTTTTCAGAAGGGCACATGCCTGGGGCACATGCCTCCCCCTGCTCTGCATGCAACAGCAAGCGCTGCGGAGATGAGGGTGGGAGAGAGACGGAGGGCTCCCGAGTTACCTATGGTCCCAACACTAAAGCTTTAGTGTTAACGTCATGGCATTTCGAATCAAAGGTCAGCTCGATCACCAGAAGAACTCTCTGTGCTTTTATTGTCTCGCTGAACGTCACAGCCAGAAACCAACATTCACTTTTCATGGAGAGACTGAGTGTCTTTTGCTGGCCCTGCTGGGAACAAGGGGACGATTAATGGGGAGAGTTGGCCTGGGAAAGCAGTAGTGTCCAGCCCTCCAGAAGGAATCCTGCAAGCTGTCCCATTGAAATCAATGAGCAAAGTTCACTCCCGTTGGCAGGGCTTGTAGGATCGGGCTCTTGGGCAGCACAGTGTCTGAAGCCATTTCTCTCCAGGTCAGGCAGGTTGTTAACACAAATGCAACAGCAGCTCTTTTGTCTAAAAGAACTCATGGGCACCCACAGACAGGCCGAAGCCCTCAGCCTGCAGCCATTCAGAATCCATAGCAAAGCTCCCACTGTCTGGCTGGTGAGTCTTGCCCACATGCTCGGGGTTCAGCTGATCGCCATATTTGGGGTCGGGAAGGAATTTTCCTCCAGGGTAGATCGGCAGAGGCCCTGGAGGTTTTTCATCTTCCTCTGCAGCATGGGGCACGGGTCACTTGCTGGAGGATTCTCTGCATCTTGAAGTCTTTAAACCATGATTTGAGGACTTCAATAGCTGAGACATAGGGGAGAGAATTATTCCAGGAGTGGGTGGGTGAGATTCTGTGGCCTGCATTGTGCAGGAGGTCAGACTAGATTATCATAATGGTCCCTTCTGACCTTAAAGTCTAAGAGTCTATAAGACTCCAAGGAGAGCTGGTCTGAGCCACTGAGGAAGGGCTGATGGCAGAGCACAGTGTAGGGCTCTGCCTTACGCTGATCCTCCAGCTCAAAGGGCAGGGCGTTCCGATCCAGGAGAGGTGAGAATACCGGACTCTTGTTGTTGTGCTGTGTCTCCTCACAGCTCCATGGTGTTAGCTGCATACAGCCGTAACCTAGAAATGTCAGGAGCTGTTTCTGCTCTGAAAAATTAAGACGTTTTCAGTCCTTCTGTGCATTACACTAAAAGATTTGGTAGCTTCCTGCTCTGGCGTCCCCCGCAAAAACGACTCTCTCTCTTCTTCCTTCTTGTCTGTATGATCTGGAAGCTGGATGCTCTTCTTCTTAAGAGTTTCTGTGAGGGCCTGTGAGATTATCTTGAATAAACCCATGGCCCTTTTCAGCTGGAGATGGTATTCTTCATTGGCTGTCCCATAGCAGTGTATGGGAACAGCCACTGTAGCCCAGCCTGAGAGGGCTGCATTTCAGCAATGGGCCAGGCAGAGAGAGAGTGTATGCGTAAGTCACTTTCCCGCTCTATGCTAGTGTTCAGTGTTGCCAAGTTTCCTCGCAGTATTTGGTGACCTTTCTAAAGCCTCCAGCCCCAGGAGGCACGTGATTGTGTGAGACGCTAAACTTTGATTAAAAAGGAAATACGTCTCTAGCGGTTGCAGAGTAAAGGCTGAAAAATGTGACTCCTTCTGGCTGATACCAGATGGCATAACAATGATCCCAAATATATTGTAGATTAAATCTCACACACTTGAATTCTGAGGTCCTAACTCCTGATTTTTGAGCAATCAGGGTTGGCAATACTGAGGGCTGCATAATGATAATAACTGGAGAGATGAAGTAAAAGGCCCAAGGAAGGGGACATCAGTCAGCATAGGGAGAAGCCCCTGGAACCACCTATAAGCTATCCGAGGCAGGGACTGTCTTTCTGTTCTGGGTTTGTACAGCTCCTAGCACAATAGGGTCCTGCTCCATCACTGGGACTCCTAGGCTCTTCTGCAACATAAATAATAATGTCATACACAGAGATCATCTTCCACGGCTGACTCATCTACCTGGTTTGTGACTCCACCCATATCCCCCCACTCTTTCATTCACTCCCTGTGCTCAGTAGCGTAGCCAGGGGGGAGCGGCCGCTCCCCCTGTGAGCAGAAGCGGCACCTTAAAAAGGAAACGGCACCTTTTTTTTTAAGCAGAGCCGCGTCTTTTTAAGCGCCGCTTCTTGCACTCACCCAGCTGCGCTCCGGGTCTTCGGCGGCATTTCGGCGGCGGGTACCACCGAAGACCCGGAGCGAGTGAGGACCCGCCATCGAAGTGCCGCCGAAGACCCAGAGCGCCGCCGGAGGCGCCGCCGGGTGAGTACAGGGGGAGGCACCTTTTTATACCACCACTCCCCCTGTGCTCCAGACGTGCCTATGCTATTGCCTGGGCTGCCCTCTTCCACTCCATCAAACACAAACCTCTTGCCCTAATGTCCATGCTCGCCACAGTTTAGCCCTGCCCTACCTACCTGCCTTCGCCGTGCCCACAATGCAAGCCTCCATTGCTCATTGGTCTGTTGCCATCATGGAACAATTTAACACTCACAACGGATTCAGGTTCAGCTGAAACGGCGCCAGGCTTTATTCCGGGAACACATCACAGCGCTTAGCAGGTGAGGAGCCAGGCAGCTATTGCGCTGAGCAGACGCTGACTGGCACTCGCTGAGTTCTTATGTAGCCGGTGTGAGCAGCCTCTGGGGGGGGCAATGACCAGTAGGGGTTAAGTGATACTAATTCACAGGCTACATGTGTTCCTTACAGCTTCTCCCACAAACACCTCTGCTCTTTCGCCCAAACTGCCCCTTATACATAGGGCAGTTTCCCAGTCTGTGTTAACCACCCCCTCATCCTCTTTCCAAGTCCTTCTCACACCTCACCTCTGCCATGACACATGCAGGAAACTGCTGTCTGGTAAAAGCCTGGTAGGTGACAAACCATAATTACTGCACCTGATTGGCTAAGAACTACGCACACGGCTAGTCTGTGCTAAAACATGCCATTGTTTTCGTTACTTCATCTTCTCCGACCCACCCGCTTGTTTGTCTCATCCGCCTCCTCGGTCTTGTCTTTCAGACCGTACGCTCCAGGAGGCAGGGATTGTCATTTAGCTGAGTGGGGTTGTATTATGAATGTTAACTAATAATAATGGTGATGAAGATAAGACTCATTTGCAAACATGCGACGAAACGGGGAATAGATACGGCCAAGAGATCCAGGAAGACTCGTCCAGATGGCAGGAGCTACAGAATAGGATGCATGGAGGATGCATGGAGGGCCCACGAGCAGGCTGCTGTTAGCCGAGCAGAAGGAGGGGTGTGAAGTGGGAGAAGATTAATGAAGTAGGTGGGACAAGGTCGGTAGAAGGTTTTAGAATCCGGGAGAGCTTTGAATAGTTCAATGGATGGAGACGGCGCCTCCTTGGCTTTCCATATATAACCTCCCTTGAATACCTGAAGTTCAGTACCCTTAGAAGTGCCACCCTCATGCCTCACCCGCATGAAAGGATGCAGCTTCAGAGGGGTTCTGTGAAGGACGGCAGTGACAAGGTGACATGAACAAAAATAACTACTGTGGAGTCCTCTCTCTGTTGCTGCTGCTGCCTCTTGTGCTGCCAAGCTAAATTCAAATGCCGGGGAAACACTAGCAGCTGCAGTGAAGTCCAACTACTTCCTTGCTATTGTGCCTGGCACATGGTCCTTTCTTTTCACGCTAGCAATCACGATGCAGGGCACTGGGTGATATGAGATGCGTGGTTTGAAGGGTAGTGGCCAAGAGTAAATTACATACATAGCAGGTTAACGCCTGTTTTTCAAAAGGGATCAGAACAAGCGGGCATGGAAAAATGGTTGTGTTCCCATTGTGCCCCGCAAACCCTGTCATTATTTGGACACCTGGGTGCAAGTATATTTACCCAGCTGGCATGCTCACATTGGGGGCCTGCCGACTAGTCATACATGCTTTGGTAAGTGCCGCGAGCCACCTTGCATTGTTTGCAGTTGCAGAGCCGTGCCCATGTTTGAATGTTCGGCCTTTATTGTCAAGGGCCTTTTTGCGGACGAAAGAGTAAAGGCCAAAGATTTCACACTTAGAACCTAGCTTCATATTTAGACACCTAAATAAAATTGGCCTGACTTTCTGGGCCATGGAGCATCACAATTTCCACTGATTTATAGCATTGTCAATGGAAGCTGGCTTTAGCTTGCGTCACAGATGCACAGCACCTCTGAAAAATCAGCCCACTTTCATTTAGACGCTGGTGATTGGCTGACTTCTTCTCTTTTTGTATTATATATATATACACCCACACACACACACCATGCACTGATCCAGTAGAACGCAGCCTCTTTACTTACCTTCTTTGTAATCTGTCTCCCTTCACCAGTCAACACTTTCTGCCCCTAAGTGAAGTGGAGATCTCTCTTTTGAACACGCCAAAGATCAGATTTGGGGGGAGAGAAAGACTTCCACTGATTCTGGTTGGCTTTGGATCAGGTTCTTAGCTGAATGCCTAAGGACGTAAGAAATGTAGCCAAACTCGAAAAATCTAAGTCTCAGAGTTCAAAATCATTACTTGACGTTACGCTGCCCCTTTAAATTTGTTGTAAACTTTGCTAACCCTGGGTTTCCTGAGTCACAAACAACGAGTTATTTTAAGATCTTAGCACTGTTCAGCTTTCATTTCAGTGTAAACAATACCAGAGATGGAGCAGTTTTTGGCACAAAGGAGCTGCTTAAGTATATTGAAGTGCCGTTGCTCTTTTGGTTTTCCCTTCAGGGATTAGATAGTTCAGGTGCTAAATGAGTCACAACACTGAAAAGCAGAGAGCGCCACAAACAAGTGCGGTTTTTCCCCTGAAAGAAAGAAACAGTGACTATCAGTATTATTGTTTATTTAGAATACCGTAGCTCCTATGAGCTGTGCTGTTCCAACACAGAACAAAGTGACACTCCCTGTTCCCTTGCGATCTACAAGAGAGAACAGGTGGATGCAGACAGATGGGGGAATAAAAAGGAAACAATGAGATAATATTGATTAGCATGATAGGCAACGGTCTCAGCGCATCAACAGCCTAGCCGTTGTCAAGGTTTTGGCGTACTAGTCCTCAGAGTCTTTCTAACCTTCAGCATCTCTTTGATATAAATTTCCTTTGCGTTCTGAAGAAGGATTCGCTTGACAGGATTTCGGCATGCTGTTCTGAGAAGCATCCTGTTTATAATCTGGGCACTGCATAGTCCAGAACTCTGATATTCTGTGGAGAGTATCTGTATTTTTGTTGCTTGGTCCCTTACATTAGCACCTCCTTGCAACAATTTATTTCTATGGCCCTGACTGGAAGCAAAGTGTATTCCAGCAAACTTGACCATTTATATTTTTCCATGAAAAGAGAAATAGGCTCGATATGCTATGCTCAGATCTGGATTTCAATTTCCCCAGAGTTTAGTGAGTATTTGGAGCTGGGGTTATGGTTTGGGATCATCTCTAGTTAAATAGCTCCAAGAATCACCAGTCTCAGTAAACCGAGATGCAAAATTGCCAACTCTTGCAATTTTGATCATGAATCTTGCAATATAGTAGAACCTCAGAGTTACGAACACCAGAGTTACAAACTGACCAGTCAGCCACACCCCTCATTTGGAACCAGAAGTATGCAATCAGGCAGCAGCAGAGACCAAAAAACACCACCACCACCAATACAGTAGAGTACTGTGTTAAATGTAAACTAAAAAATAAAGGGAAAGTTTAAAAAAAGATTTGACAAGGTAAGGAAACTGTTTCCATGCTTGTTTCATTTAAATTAAGATGGTTAAAAGCAGCATTTTTCTTCTGCATAGTAAAGTTTCAAATCTGTATTTAGTCAATGTTTTGTTCAGAGTTATGAACATTTCAGAGTTACAAACAAGCTCCATTCCCCAGGTGTTCATCACTCTGAGGTTCTATTGTATTAGTCTTGTGGATTCCCAGCTGGTGTAAGCTGCCATAGTTTCATTTACACCAGTTGAGGTTCTCCCCTGTGGTGTTCTTAAAGCCTCAGCTCCTGGAGTCATGTTGTTATATCAGGAGAGATTCATAGATTTTAAGGCCTGAAGGGACCATTATGGTCAGCTAGTCTGACCCCCCTTCATACATTTCTTTTTTTTTTTTAAGTAAGTTTCTAACTCTCCTGGTTGCAGAGAAAACTTGAACTCATGAACCATAAAGCCTCAGAAACAAAAAAGCAAATAAAAAGAACCCCAGGTGTATGTTTTAATCACATGATTGTTAAGCCAAATCATGATGTGGGGGACTCATGACCTTGAATGGTTGGAGTTGACAATACTGGGACAGGATGATGTGGGATTTAATTATAATTTTTAATGGAATTTCAAAAAAATCAGGGAGCGGGGGTGGCTAATATACGTTTTGTGGGGTGGAAAGTCATACCTTGAAGGGTCAGATCTCCACTGGTATGAATTGCGAAATTCATACAAAGCTCTGGCCCAATTGCTTTAGGTTTAGTCAGTGATGGAGGAGAGGGGAATGGAATGGCCTTATTGCCCTTACTCAGCAGTATTACTCAAAAGGGCTGATCTACTTAATCACATGCAGTCTATATACCTACACAGCAAACACATATTTGATAGTGGGCTCTTTAATGTAGCAAACCAAAGTATAGGAAGATACAATGGCTGGAAGCTGAAACTAGACAAATTCAGATGAAATAAGGCATACATTTTTAACAGTGAGGGTAACTAATCATTGGAACAGTTTACAAAGGGTCGTGGCAGATTCTCCATCACTGGCAATTTTTAAATCAAGATTGGATGTTTTTCTAAAAGACCTGCTCTAGTTCAACCAATAATTATTTCAGGGAAGTTCTCTGGCCTGTGTTATTCAGGAAGTCAGTCTAGATGTCACAGCAGTCCTTCCTGGCCTTCTAATCTATTAATCTTCAATGGTCCAGGGATCTGGACATGAGGGAGTTGGGGGAAGGAAAAAAGGAGATGGAATAAATCAGGCAGGAAAAGGGTTTAACTCTAACAGGGGGTTTGACCCTTTGCATGGACCACTCACCAGATCACAGAAAGATCTACATTTGGGGAGTTCATATTGGGTTACATCTTGTGACAGACTGACAATATCTTGTAATATCCTGAAAGAACTTTATGGAATTATTTTTGGGTCCATTGTATTAAAAACCACAGTTGTGTATGTGTTACTGTATATATGTACCTTCTCTAGGAGACTGGCTATGCAATCTCTTTGGAAGGTATTAGGAACTTCACCGTTATTGTTCCAAAAAGTCCTTTAAAGTGGATTTCCTAGGAAGTACTTAGGGAATGCAAATGACCCTCTTCCCAGACCTGAAGAGCTCTGTGTAAGCTCGAAAGCTTGTCTCTCTCACCAACAGAATCATAGAACCATAGGGTTAGAAGGGAACACAAGTGTCATTTAGTGTAACCCCCTGCCAAGATGGAGGACTTGAATGCGTCACAGTTCGGGGCAACCACACTTGTATTGAAGTAGATCCAATAAAAGATATTTCCTCACCCACATTGTCCCTCTTTAAATTCTCCTTTCTGAAGTTATGCCTTGGAGAGGAAAACTCATTATCTACCACTTATCTGCTCTGGGAAACTCCAGATCAAAGACCCCCGAACCATGTAAAGAATAGCTTAAACCTGTGATGAGCATGCTTGTTCTAAGGCAAGCTGAAGCTGTGATGAACTTGTAACCACCAGGAATCCCCCTTTGGGTGGGGGTTTGAGGGGCTGCCCCAACCAGAATCCACATTAAGGTTAGGGTGATCTCTGGTAAATTTATTACCATGCGTGTAGGTTCTTTTAGGGTTTTAATATTTTTTTGTAGTGCTTTTCCCCTTAAGAATAAAGTAGGCTTGCTTAAAAAGACCCGTGTGGTAATGATAATTGTGGGCGATCACACGGTTGCCTGTCTCTGAAGAGAGAAACCAGCAGGTGCCCCAGGGGAAACCTGTCTGTTCTGGGAATAACAGAGTGAAGACAGGGAACTGTGCAGCCTGGAAATACTCCAGTCAGAGAAGGGAGCGGGACGCGCGTCTTCATTCAAGACAGGCAACAGCTGGGGAGCTGGAAGCCTGAGAATGGGGACCATTGCTGGACCACTGAGGGGAAATACAGATGCGGTTTCCCTGAACTGTGACACTTTAAAGGCTGCAGACCGACTCCTGCAGGATGTGTACGTAGGACTCCCACCTACTTTTGCAAACAAAGACGTTTCTTATCAGATGCAAATAATAAGAGAGGCTACCACTGGGAAGGCAAACTTATGCTCCACATTTAAAAAAACCCAACCAATCCTCAAATCCTTCTTCATGCTCACAAAGCCTTAGGGATATTGGGAGTTAGTTACATCAGGGACCATTTTGCCTCCAGATGACCCAGAATTGAGTGGGGAAGGCAGAAAAGTGGCTTAGAGACATCTTTCTCACCCTGCCCTCTGAGTATAAAGTTGGTGCTGGTGAGAATTGGACCCATGGGGTGAAATCCTGGCCTTATTGGCCAAATTCCCATTAAGTTCAGTGAGGACAGGGACTCCGTGGCTATGTTTAAGGTCAGCACAGATTTTCTATGGAAATGTTTTTGTTTTAACTGGCAAAAAAAAATTGACGTTTGAGACCTTTGTTCATTAAAAAAAAATCAGTTACCAATATTGCTTGGTAATGGCAGTTCCACTACGGTTGGGAAGCAGCATTCACCTGTATTTCAGATCTGCCCAGAATTCATCCACCTTGAACAGGTGCAAAAATCTAAAAAAACATTTTTTGAAAAATCTATTGTTTCCGAGCTTTGCATTGGTTTTTCTTCTCACAAGCTCTTTGCATGTCAGTACTTAACTGACCATGGGAAAAGGAGAGAGGCAGACACTATCAGTCTAAGATCAAACAACCAAAACCACACCAGTCTTTTGAAGCTAAAACAGCTGATAGACATTTAGGGTATGTCTATACTTACCCGTCGCGTCGGAGGCGCGGGATCGATGTTCTGGGTTCGATTTATCGCGTCTTGTCAAGACGCGATAAATCGAACCAGGAAGTGCTCCGCCGTCGACGCTGGTAATCCAGCTCGACGAGCGGAGCAGGCGGAGTCGACGTGGGAGCCTGCGCGCCGCGTGTGGACCACAGGTAAGTTCGAACTAAGGTACTTCGACTTCAGCTACATTATTAATGTAGCTGAAGTTGCGTATCTTAGTTCGACAGGGGGGTTTAGTGTAGACCCGGGCTTAGTAACAGAACTGGAAAAGCAGCACTGCCTGTACAAAGCACAGAGTGAGAGGCACTTTGGGAATAATCCAGCTAGTACAAAACTCACATTCCAATTCCCCTTTCTTTCTTTCCATAAGGACAGATCCCCTAGTAGCCAGAGCCTGTCTGCATCTCACGATGATATACTCCTCCTGTGGAGTCAGGCCCATCAAGAGAAATTTGGGGACATGGTAGATCATGTTTGCTGGGGCCTCACCTCCGTCCAGTTCACTTTATTTACACAGATGTTTTTTGGGGGTCCTAAGCTGGGGGCCCAAGTAAAATTGTCCCCCCTCACCCCCAATTCTCTCTCGTCAGCCCTGAAGTGACCTTGACCTTTTCAGTGCTCAAGGAAGGAACAGCTTCTACCACTATGGGAAGCTGGCTCCTATGGACTGGATCCCTCCCATTCCACCTTGGCCCCCTCCCATCATGACACTGGCTTCTGGCTCTCTTTACAATGTCCCTATATTCAGTCTTCCGTGAAGCCACCTCTCTCCACTCCTCCAGTTCAGCAACTCTGATGTTTTGTATTTACCCCTTGAACTCTCCTTGCATCCAAGGCATACATATCCCACTTGGCCCCAGTCAGGAAGCTGTACTTTCTGCGCTCTGGGCAGTCAAATGGGTATGCAAATTATTTAATAAGCAAATTTGCATATAACCATAAACTGGCATCAGCACACCTTGCCCCAAGCAGTGGCAGCAGTAGGACATGAAGCTGCACAAAACTTGGCAGCTGAGTCTGGGGAGGGCGCCTGCTGTTGGGTGCCAGGGATGCTAGGTAGGCAGGTGAGGGCTGTCGGGTGCTCCAGTGTTTGGGATGAGGAAGAGCTGGAAGGTGTTGAGATATGGGGTGGGAGTAGGGTGACCAGATGGCCTGATTTTATAGGGACACTTCCAATATTTGGGGCTGTGTCTTATATAGGCGCCTATTACCCCCACCCCCTGTCCCGATTTTCCACACTTGCTGTCTGGTCCCCCTAGGTGGAGGGAAGCTGGGGGATGAGTAGAGTTGTCTGGGGCCAGTACTGGAGTCCTCACCTTTTGTTCCCCTCTGGCTCTTCTTACTCTTTCTACTGCCAGGGCCTGCCCCTCCTCCTGGCTGCTCCTTCCCCACTCCGATCCAGCAGGGGGAGTAGCAGACACCAGCCCAACCCCTGGCACCTGCCAGCAGCACTTAACAGCCCAGCTGGAGGTATAACACGTCAGCTGTGCTGCAGCAAGGCCTGACAACAGGGCTGCTCTGAGAGTCACACCCAATGTCCCTGGTGGTCTGTAACAGATGGCAGGTCTCAGAGTAGCAGCCGTGTTAGTCTGTGCCAGCAAAAAGAACAGGAGTACTTGGGCACCTTAGAGACTAACAAATGTATTTCAGCATAAGCTTTCGGGGGCTACAGTCCCACTTCATCGGATGCATAGAATGGAACAACAACAACAAGCTTATGCTTGTTGCACAGTTGCATGATGGATGAAGCCTGGTGGAGCGGTAAGAGGTGATTTATTCGGTTACAGCGTCCAGACCGCTCGTTCCCCTCCATCTCGCGACCAACAGAGTTTGCCCCGAGTTATGGTTACAGCATCTTTTTATCCCCAACCTTCTTTTTTGGTACCTGTCCTGTCCCTTACCCTCTGATTCATCCTTTTGCTTCCTAATATGGGGATAAGCTAAGGCCTGGGTTCTTAACCCACGAAAGCTTATGCTGAAATAAATTTGTTAGTCTCTAAGGTGCCACAGGTATTTTTCTTGTTTTCTTTTTACTGTCAGTAGATTGAGAAACTAACCTGTTTGCTCCCTAATATGGTGATAAGTGCAGTCTTATTTTACTGGCAGCAGATTGGGAAACTGAATAGCCATCTCATGGTAAGGCCCCAAAACAGGGAACTTTGTAGCTTGGAGGATGCTACTGTGAGGCAATTCCTGTATTGCCTTCTTTCCTATTATACAGGGGGTTGCTGCGGAGAATTATGAGGGTAGGCTCTTATGCCTGGATCCTGCCTTCAGCTCCCTGCAGGCTTGATCCAGCTCTGAGACCCCCCTCTATTCCCGCACCCACAATGCTGAAATAAATTTGTTGGTCTCTAAGGGTATGTCTATACTTACCCGTCGCGTCGGAGGCGCGGGATCGATGTTCTGGGTTCGATTTATCACGTCTTGTCAAGACGCGATAAATCGAACCAGGAAGTGCTCCCTCGTCGACGCTGGTAATCCAGCTCGACGAGTGGAGTAGGCGGAGTCGACGTGGGAGCCTGCGCGCCGCGTCTGGACCACAGGTAAGTTCGAACTAAGGTACTTCGACTTCAGCTATGTTATTAACGTAGCTGAAGTTGCGTATCTTAGTTCGACAGGGGGGGGTTAGTGTAGACCTGGGCTAAGGTGCCACATGTACTCCTGTTCTTTTTGTAATAGATGAGGATTATATAGGACCCAATTCTGATCTCAGACTGGTGTGAATTTGGAGTGACTGCAATGAAGTCAACACAGACACCATTCAGACTTAAAGGCAACATGACAAACTTTACAAGTGTTGCTTGTTTAAGTATCACAAAGGGATGCACCCCTCAGGTACCTGCCAGAAGCAAGTGTGGATGGATCTTAGTGGGTGGGGTTTGATCCTCTGTGCCCATTTGTCATTCCTGTGCATGCCTGATCTGGGGGCAGGATGAGATCCCTACCTATCATTGCAGGATTGCACAGTGCAGAGAGAGAGAGAGAGAGATTGTGTAGATGAAATGACTTTGTATTTTTTAATCTAACAATTTAGGGTGGCTTTTTACATCATTACATTTTTTCAAGCTGCGTTATCTACCCGTTGATTTCCTCCATGTCTTTGTTTGTTTGTTTTTTGTTTTCATGCTGATCCTTTTAAGCCCTTAATATCAGCTGCTCTTTAGAGATCCTGAGCCTCATTCATTAAAGCGTGAGATGAAAGCCAGGACAGACTTCTCTCTCATTTCCCAGACCTTGATGTATATTTGTTTACTTTTTTTTCCCCTTTGCTTTCTTATTTCAATGAGAAACAAACCTAACTAAAGAGGCAGTTCTCACAAAGCCATCAGACAAAACCAACCATCACAGAACAGGCTGTGAAATAGTGGCTTCATGGGACTCCAGATTTGCATGAACTTTCAGCGACACCATTTGGTGTTCCTTTCCAGTTTGATCTTATTTATGAATGCAACAGCATTTATTACTGATTTTATCTGCAAAGATAACACTGCTTCCCCTAGCTAGCTTCTAGTTCTCAGATGTAACGACTGTGTGTTTTGCAACGGAGTTCTTTAAAAAACAATTGTTGGACATTTCAGTGGCGTTATTGTTATTATTAATATTTATTATTTGAATTGCCATCATACCTAGGGGCTTCTCTCACAGACCAGGCCTCCATTGAGCTAGGTGCTGTATAACATAACACAAAGATGGTCCCTGCGTCAAAAAACATACTATCTAGATATAGAATACGAGTATGAGCATTTTGTTTCTTCTGACACAGGAATGCATTTTGAGCCAGATCCAATCAATGTGAGTGGAGCAATGGCAATTTACATTCGCTGAGGACCTGGCTCTTTGTGCCTAATCATTTACAATACAGATCAAAAAGCATATTAAATGAAGACATGGGGTCAAACTCTCAAGTGTTCGGCACCTATAATTGGGATCGTATTTTCAAAAGAGCTCAGCTCTCCGCTTGGGCACCTACATAAGATCCAGAGTTTGAAAAAGCCCCCACAGCTCCCACTTCAACACTTACAAACAGATTTTCCAAAGGACTCAGGACCCAACAGGAACTCTGTGTGCTGAGCAATCTGGCAATTCGGGCCATTTATTTGAGTTCCCTAAATGGGTGCTGAGCTCTTTGGGAAAGCAGGCCCCTAGAACCGGATTCTCCTCCATTGACTGCAGTGGAGTTACTCCTGATTGACACCAGTGTAAGAAAGGTCAGGATCATACCCATAATACTTTGCACTACTCAGCACTCCTACAGCCACAGCTGGAAGTGTCCGTGTCTATGGGGACTGGAGTATCAAAATGAACCGGGGACACCTGTCACTCCTCATTCTCCACACTCATCCCCCCCCTCCCCTCTCCTCCCGGGCTGGTGCTGCTCCTGCTGGCTTGGCTGGTCACTGCTGCCAGCCAGACCCCACTCTGGCCTGCTGGTTCCAGTGCCACCCACCACCCACCTGTGGTGGTGGTAGTGCCTTTCTAGTACCATCACACAGCTCGGCCTAGAAGCACAGGTGTAGCGGCTCTCCCTGAGGGCAGAGGAGAATGAACATAAAACGGGATGTTGTTTTAAGTCTCCAGGTTGGCAAGACAGATTGCTGAAAAATGGGACCATCCAGAAGGGGAAAAACCCCAAACAAACAAGCTTTCCCCCATGCCCACAGCGATCTCAGACAGCTTTCTGACAGCCTGGGAAGAGGAACTGCAGCTCTGTGTCCTTGGACTGTCTGTCCGAGCTGCTACCACACTCCTTCTCCCCTACTCTGTTCAGGTCAGCCGACCTTTCCTTTCCTCCCTTGGTGCCCAGCCGTGGCTGTGCCCGAGCTCAGAGCAACCAACACCACCACTTCCAGGGGCCTTAAAGAAAAGTAATTTAGCTTAAAGTAGGAGGGTCAGTGGCTAAGGCACTAACTTGTGAGGCTTGGGTTCAATTCACTGCTCCACCCACAGACTGCTTGTGCTTCACGGAGGTCTGGTCTGCACTACAGACCTATATTGGTATAACTACGTCGCTCAACGGTGTGAAAAATCCACACCCCTGAGCGACGTAGTTATACTGACCTAAGACTAGCCCTCAGTCTCTTTGTGCCTCAGTTCCCCCTGGGGATAACAGCACTTCCCTATCTCACGGAAGTGTGGTGAGGATCACAACATTAAAAACTGTGGGGGCACTCAGGTACTACCACAATGGGGGCAGATAAGTACCTTAGATAAAGCAAAAATTATAAATGATGAGTTAAGAGCTAATTGATGCCTGTGTCAGGACAGGTGCCTGGGGATGAGGAGGCCTCATGAGCCCCTTTCTCCCCACTAATCCTGTGCAGGAAGCCGCTGGGATTTGATCATTTGTATCCCCCAGGCATGGAAAGAGATGCTCTGCAGGCAGGTGTGGTGTCCCACAGGGGTGTTTCTGCACCAGGAGCGGGAAGGTGAAGGGTAAGATGGAAATTAAGAAGCCTAGGTGGGCATTTGAAGGTGCAAACAGCTTCAGCCATAGAAGCAAAGAGCAACAAATTCTCCAATATATCAGAAGCAGTAACCTGTGGGAGAATCAGTGGTTCTGCTGGAACTCCAGGGAATAGCTTCACTATGAGCACATGCTTAAATTCAATTGAAGTCAGTTGGATTTATACACATGCTTCAAGGTCAGTACACACTCCAAGTCCATAATGGACTTGGAACCTAGAATGGCAAGACATTGCACAGATGCCTCAATCTTCAGAGGATGTTGGGGGAAAGACAGTGATGGAAACCCATTGGCTTCAATGGAGCTATTCCCAGTTTACACCAGTTTCGGTGAGGGGAGAATGGGTACAACCAATGTGAGATTAGACCCCAGCCCTATATTTTCAGAATTACATAAGGCATAGAGTCTCACTTTGCAGACAAAATGGTTTAGGTTTTTTTCAAAGGATCAAACAATTGCGTGGATATGAGAATAACCAAAATTCCATCAGATAAGTTTTTAGAACTTACTAGGGGATATATATGTATTAGTTCCTAAGGACCGGTTAGTCCATGATATAGTGCACTATGTGGTTCTGTCTCGGAAGCATCCCTGATGCCAGAACACTGGACTGAATGGATTATGATCTAGGATGGCAAGTCCTGTGTTCCTATAGTTGTGTAGCACAGTTGGGATGAAAACATATTACAACATGGTTTATTCTTCCCAGTGTTTGTGGAGAGAGAAAATTCCATTACAGTCTATCCATCTTAGGGACCCATATTTTTGTCCATTGGTGTAGGGGTAGGTAAGATGGATAGGTAAGAGTCCCCAAATATTTAAGTCCACAGTGTCCCACAGCCAGGGACAGAAGCCAAGAATCATAGCAGCTAGTCTTCCGTTCTAACCAGTAGGCCACAATTCCTACCTTGATTGGTAGTACCCCAGTCACAGAGTTAGGACTAATACGTATCTAATTAATGTTTTTAAAACTACGTGTCTTTCCACTAACTAAGGGGGGGGGCGGGGAGTTCTCATGAGTTCCACATGTGGAATCTAGGTTCGGTGTTAACTGAGTCAGTTTTGTGAAGAATGGGAAACAGAAAGATGTAGCTATCTGAGGAAAAACATTCCGATACCTTACATTGTATTTATTTGAATAGTGCCCATAGTACCAAAGCAGTGAACTTGTGAACTTCCCTAAATGTTCCTGATTATCTCAACTTAATTGTTTTTGTAGCAATTGCTTCCATAGTTACTGCTGCTCCCTTGATTGCATTTTCCCGCTGCACTTAGAGCTTGTCTACCTTTCTCTTGAGGAGCCCATGACAAGCAATTTGGACCCTATCCACTGGGGACTGGTCTCTGGATTCCACTGCTTTCCCTGCTAAACTCACAATTCCATTGCCGATGCATTTAAAAGGAAAACAGCCACTACTATTTCAGTGTGACACATTCAAACACACTGCCCTTGCTGGGTATTCAGCTGCAGTTCAGGGCATAAGTATTCAGAGGGGCCCAAGAACCACAAATTTAAAGTGGGCCACAACTATATAATTTAATGCCCCCTTCCCATGGCCTCCTCTATTTGCCATCCACCCTAAAAGTCCACCCACCCCATACTCTCAGCTCTACATTCCCCCTTACATCTACTTTTCAGCTCCCCAATTTGGCCCCCAGGGTAAGTTAGAGCAGTTCAGAAGCAAATTATTAATTATGATGAAGTTAGACTAGTTAAAACCAATGCCCGTAAGGTCAGAGTCAGCCCCAATGAGTCAATTTGGCTCCCAGTGTAAGTTAGAGCAGCTTCTGACCTGCTCTAAGTTACACCCAGCTGCCTATTGCCCCAAGGGGTCATTTTGGCAACCAGGAATAGCCAGAGCACAGGGGTGTTCTGGCCACACCCCTTTTGACACAGCCACACCTTTACACCAGGGACTGTGACATGGTGGCACAGAACCACCTTGCCAGCTCTTTGCTATCGTAGGAATCCCCTTATGCTGAGAAATTACTAACTGGATGGGTCCATTAGGTTTAAAGCCCCTTTTGTGCCAATGGAGTAGTGCATAGTGACCAGGCCTAATATTTCCAACACTACATCAATTCCTGCTGGTATCATCAATGCTGCACATGCTCTGGCAAACAGACAATGGAGTGAACAAATTTCATACAACAAGAAAACCCAGGGTTATCATTAGAAATCAGGAAAAGATCAAAGGGGGGGCAGATTATCCCACCTTTGCTGCTGTGGGATTCTTACATCTGGCTCTTATGCAATGTCGGTCCCAGGATATTAGAGACACATGGTGGGTGAGGTAATATCTGTATTGGACTAACTTCTGTTGGGGAGAAAGACAAGCTGATGAAAAACACCTGGTTACTGCCAAAGCCAGGACATAGAACTATACAGACCTTATGTCTGAGCCACTCTGGAGAGGCCTATTGGTTCCTTCTCTATTAAGAGCCCAATCCTGTGAGGTGCTGCATACCATCAGTTCCCACTGAAGTCCGTGGAAATCCATGGAGCTCTCTGCCTTGTAGGACTGGTTTTAGAGACACAGCCCCATAGAAAAGTCAATGGAAAAAGGATGCAATCCATGGTTTTCTGGGAGAGAGCCATAAGTTATCAATCTACAAAGGCAACTGGAAGGGTGTCCCCTTTAAAAAGTGCAACTCTCAACAGCAGCACAGCCAGGAAGTTAATAGAAGGGAGGGAGGCACTCACATACCAGACCCAGCAGGTTGACTGGAGCAGTCCCAGTTGTTGTAATCATCATCAAAGGGTGTGTCCACAGAGGAGGGGTGCTGCAGGTCTCCCCCCTCCTTCTGTTAATTGCTTGCAGCAGAGTGGTGAGTAGCCCTGCATTTCTGAGTGTGAACATCATGCTAATGTTTTGCTGCCTTGCTTTCAAGCCAGGCCAGCTTTTATCTTTGGCACAAACCTCAGTCCCAAATCTCTGCCAAACCAATACAGATGTTTTAACACTCACCAGCGCCCAGATAATTACAAACAGAGCTGAGAGTCTGTTTGGGGATGCTTTTTTCTTCGTTGACTGAACTTCCAGCCACTCTATACATCCCCCCTTACATCAGAGCTTTAAAAGACCTTCCTATGGTCTAAATTGCTAATATTAATTATGTCGTGGTAGCGCCTAGCAGCCCCAGACAAGATTGGGGTACCATTGTGCTAGGTGCAGTATCTAGTAAGAAACCGTCTCTTCCCCCAAAGAGTTGATAAGCTCAGTAGATAAAACGGACAAAAGAAAGATTATTATTCCTGGTGGAGAACTGAAATCCAGAGAGGCAAAGTTTTACAAAGACAGGCCAATGTTTTGTTTTGTGTTTGTACAATGCCTAGCTCCTGGGTGCTACCACAATATCATTCATTCATAATAATAAGTGACTTGCATCAGGTCATAGAGAAAGTCTGGTGGCGCTGGAATTTGAACTTCCATCTCTTGAATCCTAGTCCACTGACTTAACCATCTTTCCTCCCAAGGTCAAAGGGTGCGCACTGGACATCCTAAAAGGGTCGTCGTGGTGGGACAATGCAGTCCCTTCTGTACTGGCCAGTGGAGCGCTTCTCGTGCACAGGGAGTCAGGGGCTGCTCCCTTGTGAAGGGTATCACAGCTTCTGCTGCTACAAGGAAGCACCTTGGTATCCCTGCACCCACAACTTGAGCTATCTCTGAGAAAGGTTAGATTAGAGCCCTGTATGTGATACCATCTGGGCCTTTAGGTGCTTGGGAAGCTTTGGTGTAAGAGAAAGGAGAACCAGGTGCATGGACTTTAATGGGATAATATCCTTGACTTAGAACACCAGATTCGCTTCACCCCAAGCTATCAAACAGCTACCTGATGGAAATGATATCTGACCATGATCAGCCCAGATCTGATCACAGCCACTGCTCTCCCAGAGCAGCCTCAGAGTTTGAAAACAAAAAAACGTACAATGTGGAATCTGTCAGCAGTGCCTCAGTTTCCCCATCTGTAAAATGAGGATATTGACAGTGACCGCCTTTGAGATCTACTGATGAAAAGCCCTATAGAGTAATGTGTTGTAAGTATTATCACTGACAGCCTTTTTGAGTATGCAGAAAATACCACCTCAGCGTCCAGCATAGGGGTCCTTGGCTTCAAGTCCTCTGTCTGGTTGAACTCAAGGGTGGATAAGAGGCTTTTGCCCAGAGATATGAGGAACACACAGTAAGCAGAGAGCAGGTGTCACTCCTTGCTTAAACAAACATCACTGCACTTCTAACTTGATGACAGGGTGCTCATCAGGGAACTAATTAATTAAAAGAACAGGATTACTTGTGGCACCTTAGAGACTAACAAATTTATTTCAGCATAAGCTTTCGTGGGCTACAGCTCACTTCATCAGATGCATGATGAAGTGAGCTGTAGCCCTCGAAAGCTTATGCTGAAATAAATTTGTTAGTCTCTAAAGTGCCACAAGTAATCCTGTTCTTTTTGCTGACACAGACTAACACGGCTGCTGCTCAGAAACCTGTAATTAATTAATGAGACTGGAGGTTCTGTGTCTTGCAGCCAGTTTCAAGGAAACTGGCAATGGGTCTTAAGGCTCAGGGAAAGGGTACGAAAATGTTAACCATGTGAGACCGTTCCAAACTGATTCGCTTAAATGTGAGGCATTGCCATTTCCATTCAAGTGAATGACTGAGAGGCACAGATATTCTCACTTAATTTGTATAGAGAATCTGCTCTCTACTGATCTCCAAGTGTTCTACAAATATGTTTCAATTATTTATCCCAAACCCTATGAGGTAAGCATTATTGCTTCCATTTTATAGAGTAAATGAAAGGACAGTGATGTTAAACACCTTGGCCAACACCACACAGAAAATTAGTGGCAGAGTCAGGAGTAAAACCCAGGAGCCTTGTCTTCCAGGCCTCTGCTCTAAGCACTAGAGAACACTCCCTTCTAGAGGTTGGAATAGAACCCAGGGGCCTGACCCACAGTCCCCATCTCTAATCATGGTTAGACCTCGCTGCATCCTAGAGTCAGAAACAGAACCCTGCAGTCCATTGGCCTCGTTAGCACTACAAAAAGGAATTTTCCCTCTGTTGATATTCACCCTTTCTTGTCTACTGTTGTGAATGGGCCACTTCCACCCTGATTGAATTGACCTTGTTAGCACTGATCCCCCCCTTTGGTAAGGCAACTCCCATCTTTTCATGTGCTGCATTTTTATACCTGCCTACTGTATTTTCCACTCTGTGCATCTGATGAAGTGGGTTATAGACCACGAAAGCTTATGCCCAAATAAATTTGTTAATTTCTAAGGTGCCACAAGGATTCCTCATTGTTTTCACTCCAATCACAGTCACTTTTGAAAATGGGACTTAGGCTCCTAAGTCACTTAAGGATTTTTGAAAATTTTAGCCCCAAACCAAAGTAGAGCCTATGTGCCTTTTTTCAGATTTCCATTTCAATCATCAGCAGTTTCATCTGCATTCAGAATCCATTTCTTTGATCATGACTAGTCTTTCACCTCTCTACCCCCATAACTGCAATACACACTTCTAAGGCACCCACCCATGGTGCCTGGGCACTGATACACACTTAGGCCTATTCACTGGTCCTTTAGTCACAGATTCTACAATTTCCTGCTTGTTACAGGAACACTGTGACTCCTTTCTCCTGCCAGTCCCTCCGCACTGGAATGGGATGAAGAGTTGCTGCTTCTACCGCTTCTAGCTAGTGTAGACAGGGTATTAGCGTCTTCACACTGCTCGGAGCATAGCCAGAGAATGCATACCAACACCACGTGAACCTAGTTTCCTGCAGTTCTCCCTCACTGCTACCATCTGTGGAGCTGCAGTATTGCTAGGGGCCATAGCGGGGTTCACATCTCTTGTAGACAAGGGCTATATGTTTTGCAGAACAGCCTGGTCAATTTTTCTTCCCAACACCATAGGGGGGGGGGGGGGGACACACCCCAACCCTCCCCCCCATGCCAAACCTAATTAAATTAACAGCTTTTGTCTAGACTATGCTGCAACTCTCCCATGAAGTGATGTCTTTTATGCAATGCTTTTATTTTTAGCTGTGCTTGGTTCTTTTTATTTAGCCTTAAATCTAGATGATGCAAGTTAGGCTCTCCTCTGCCTGACCTGCTCACTTGCTCTGTTTACAGGTGCATAGGACTTGGGATATTGGATTGAGACCTGTTGTCCATCGTGTTCAGTAGCCTGTCATAGAATCATAGAATATCAGGGTTGGAAGGGACCTTAGGAGATCATCTAGTCCAACCCCCTGCTCAAAGCAGGACCCAATTTTTGCCCCAGATCCCTAAATGGCCCCCTCAAGGATTGATCTCACAACCCTGGGTTTAGCAGGCCAATGCTCAAACCACTGAGCTATCCCTCCCCCCCGTCACTGATAGCTGCCAGTTCTAGAGGCTTCAAAGGTCGATGCAAGAAACCTAATACCATGTAATGCATCCTCTTTGGAGAGAAGGCCTCCTGGTGAAGGTTTTTCAACCCAACCACTCAATTATGGGTTGAGAAAGTACCTAGTCTACATGTCAGAGTCAGCCAGGAAGTCCTGCAGCAAAAATAGGGAAGATAAGACTTGATGTTCCTAAGATATCTAAGGGAATAGATAAGAGAAAAACACCTTAAAGAAATCTGTGGTAGTGGCAGTCTTTTAGTCTGTCTGTATAGCAACTTTCACAATGGATCTCTGATTGGGGCCTCTAGACATTACCACACTATAAATAATCGGTAATAAAAATCAAACAACCATCCCAACTGTCCTTATCCATTATAAAGGGCAACAACTGAATGTACTGTATCATTATTATGTATATTACAATTGTACTTAAAGGCCGACTTACTAGACACAGGAAGAGACAGTCCCTGCCCCCAAAGAACTAAACAGACAGGACAGACAAAGGGTGGACAGAAAAACTGAGGCACAGAAGGATTAAGTGATTTGACCCACTGCAAATCAATGACATGAATAGAACCCAGGTGTCCGGTGCTCTAACCATTAGGCCAGACTGCTTTCCCCCCCCCTTTTATGGAAATTCTTCTCACCCCCACAAATTCTCTCCCTGATCCTGCTAAGAATTTCCCACTGCTTCTTGCACGGGTGTAGCTGCTGCTCTTGATTCCTGGCATTTGTAACACTGTAGCAGTTAGACTGGCAGTGAGCTGATTTAATTGACACGAGGTTAAAAATGACTGCAACCACAGAAGCTTTATCCTACTCTACAACTCCCAAATTTGTTAGCAATGGTGGCGACACTTTTAGAATGTCTTCACTATAGATAAGAACTTAGAGGATTTTTCCTAGAGCCATGGGAAAAGTAGTTTTTTTTTAAACCTAAATGCAGTGTTACCAGAAGCACTTCAAAGTCATTACACACACACACACACACACACATAATGTCATTAGAATGGAATTTTGCATATTCTCTTTCCAAAATATTAGTATTTAAAGTGGTGCCAAGGTTTGGGTGGGGGGGGGGGGGGGAATGACCAAACCTTAATTTCTTGTCTACCCATAATAACCCTGTAGCTGGTGTGGCCTGCCTGACCCCACTTTCCATGGCTAATCTCTCACCAAACATTTTTAGACCCACCAAAGGGCTGCTTGGAAATCAGGTGGCACATGAAGGGCCCAACAAAAGCAGAAACTCACAATCATAGACGATGAGCAAAATAAAAATCTACCTATTTCTAGGTCATCTTCCTAAAGCAGCTTGTTTCAGTGAAAGCCCCATAGAGAGACCCTTCAGTTTATTGGTACACTTATTGTGTGTATGTATTTCAGTGGTGCCTAGAGTCCTCATCCCATCCAGAAGAGAACCCGTTGTCCTAAGTACTGTGCGCGCACACAGAGTAAGAGAGTCCCTGCTCCCAGGCTCTGACAGGCTAAACAGATAAGACAGCTGATCAGGAACTGGAATTTCCATTCCAAGTGAAATTCCAACATTTGGATTTTTTTTTATTCTAAATCAGAATGAAAAGCTGAAATTTCAAAATTTCCTGCAAAATGAAATTTCATTTTCAGTCAATCTCAGTGTTTGTTTTTGATTTTCAGGCGTCTTTCAAATGTTTTATTTTATAAGATAATCTAAAATATATTTCTAAATGAAAAGTCACTTCATAAGGCAAAATCAAAACGTTCCATTCCAAATTTGTTAAATCATATTTCCACTTTTTTCCCCAAAATGAAATTTCTTTGAAACGTTCCCGCAGAAAGTGTCTGTCTCAATGGAAAGTTTTTGACCAGCTCTACTCATCGACTACCTGAAGGGGGGTTCCAAAGAGGATGGAGCAAGGCTGTTCTCAGTGGTGGCAGATGACAGAAGAAGCAATGGTCTCAAGTTGCAGTGGGGAAGGTTTAGGTTGGATATTAGGAAAAACTTTTTCACTAGGAGGGTGGACTGGGTTACCTAGGGAGGTGGTGGACTCTCCATCCTTAGAGGTTTTTAAGGCCCGGCTTGACAAAGCCTTGGCTGGGATGATTTAATTGGGGTTGGTCCTGCTTTGAGCGGAGGGTTGGACTAGATGACCTCCTGAGGTCTCTTCCAACCCTAATATTCTATGATTATCCCTGTTTTTCAGATGGGGAAGTGAGGCACAGCAGGATCATGGCTAGAATTTTCAGAAGAGCTTGGCTTCTATCATAGTGCAAGCTGAGTTGACTTTTGGGTCCCTAAATGAGAGCTGAGCTCTGTTGAAAAGCTGGCCCCAGCTGTAGGTGTTGAATGCATGGAAATCTGACTTTAGGTGACTCATTTGGGGGCACATAGTGAAATCCTGTGGCAGAGCCAGAAATACAAGTCAGCTCTCCTGACTCCCACCCTACTGTCATGACCTCGAGACCATCTCTCCTGTCTCATGCAATTCTTCGTTCTGGTTACTCTGTAAGTGGCACTAATTTCACAAGGAGTTTCTGGGAGGGCACTGCGTCAAGCCTGTGGTATTTCCCAGCCTCAGTGGGGAAACAAAAAACAATTAAAGTAGAACATCATTCATTCGCCTTCTGGCAAAATAAACATTCCCAGTGGAAATGAATTTGGGGGCATGTTATTTACTCTACCTATCAAGCCTCTGCTACTCTGACAGGGCTGGGCTAATGACTGTGAAGTCAGTTCTCCCTGGCCAACCAGGGAAGACCGCAGCCTATAGTGGTCCTGTGCCTGACCCCTTAAAACACAGCAACTGTACTTACTGTTAAGATGGCAGGAGAGGACAGGTTGCTAGTGCTACCGTGGCTCTATTGGGGCCACAGAAGGGAAACCAGCCTCATTTCAACATAAATGTCTAATCCCTGTTAATGGTTCCTACCAAGCAATTTGCCTCAATAATTGTAGGCCTATCTTGACATGAGTCACATGGCATAAGTAAGACTTCATTTCTCAGTGGGCGTGATTGGGAAGGTGAATGGAAGATTAATTTGTAACAAACATTAGGCTGGAATCAGTCTAACTAAGAAAAGCAGGAACAACGTTGGTTGGTACTAGAGACAAGATAGCAGCACATGAACCAATCCTTGTACAGCATGCTCTGTCCGTGAACAGTAACCAAGCCAGTCATGAAGCATATGATGCAATGTATAGTCAGGAATGCAAGTGTTAATATAGATATATGTCAGGAAACGTTTTGCTGTGTAACTTTGGGTTTGTGATGTACCATCCACCCACTGTGTTTAAACCTGGTCAGCTTGTGCATAGTGTTGCTGTGTGCGAAATAAAGGTACCTGAATGCCCAATTCCGGAGTCAAACTGAATTTTTGGGAACCAAGTGGAAGAGAATCTCAGGGGATCCCAACGATAATATCCTGCAGCAGGGAGTTCCACATGTTAATAACACATCCAGCCAAATTCTGCTGCAGATACCAATTGGCTTTCCCATTGACTTCAATGGGAGTAGCACATGTATATCTAAAGGCAGAATTTAGCTCATTCTGTAAAATGTATTCTCTTGTCTGTGTTTTAAATGTCCCTTCATGTACTATGGAAAAGGCTAAATGGGAGCTCCCTACTGCCCTTCTTTGGCCACTCACCATTTTATACAGTTACAGTAGATCTCTATTATCTCTGCTTTTTTCCTCTCCATTCCAAATTAAACAGATCAAGCCTTTTTTTAAAAAAAAATCCCTTCTCATCATATTGTTATTGTTCATAACAGAAATGATGATTCATGAAACGGAAAGTCATAAAAAATGTTATTTATGCAGAATAAATAAATCCTGCCTCGTCCTAAATATTTCCCCACACTGTTATTTTCCCTCCTTGCAGGTCTTTATCCCACATGTGGTCTGTAAGATAAGACCACACGCAGGTTTGTCACTGCAAGGTTGCTTGTAAGTGCCAGGCTGCAGACACTGATATTCATCTGTCTTTTCCTTGAGCCCTGAAGCACTCATTTTTTAAAAATACGTACACGTTGTTACCTTGGGCCCTGCAAGCCTATCAAAAGGGGGAAGGTTCTGTAGACCAGATGTTAAGTCTACAAACATTGGCATTGTCCCTTTAAGGTTGATCATCACAGTACTGAGAAGCTGCTATTTATTTTTTTATTAAAATTAGCCCCAGTGTTCAGGGGTATTTTAGTAAGCCAACTTCATCACATCCCTTTGCTAACGTAGGGCTCGATTCTCCACCGCGGCAGTCAATGGGAGTTTCTCCGTGGATGTCAATGGAAGCAGGAGCAAGTGCATGTGGGACCTTGTGTCTCCACTGCTTTGCACCTTGTGAAGCCATTTACCCTTGCAGAATATGGGTATAATTTGTACAGCACCTAGCACAATGGTATCCTGGTTCATGACTGGAGCTTCTAGGTGCTACCACAACACAAAATATAAATCTCAGTAGTGGTCTGACCTCCTGCATAACACATGCAGTGCAGTAATTCCTGTACTCAAGGGAATTAATCTACCATAGGAGAACAGAGAGAGGCCTGATCTGAACTTTTGGATCTGAATCTAATCCTGGATCTGGATCCAAGTCTTATGACTCGAGCCTCGATCCCATCTCTCCTGTTAGAGGACAGAACCAGCACCCCAGAAACACTCTGTCTGGTAACTGATTGGTAGCAAGCCACACAGTCAGCCTTCTGTGCAGTCCTAAAGCAGCTAGTGGGCTTTGTGTTTTAAATGAGCTTCATGTATTTTACATCTGAATACCAAGGAAGCCATTAGTCAGTTCGTGCTGGGGGGTGGGGCAGGGAAGCTCATGTGAATTGCAACAAGGTTATGCAAGGCAGGTCAGGCAGGCACATGGCTGTGCCTTTTATGTTGCAGCCTCTCTCCCTTTTCCCTCTTTGTCCTTCAAATAATTGATTTCTGTTAAAATAACTGAGATATATAATGCTTTGAGGTCAGGATGATCTGACTTGGCTCTTTTCCCTTCTCTCTCTCTCTCCAGTGCTGTGATATTTTTTTCCTCGTTCCCATGCTCCTCCGAGGCTATCACTGCTTTGGAAGGGTCTCATGTTTCTGTATTCTTTTTACCAGTCCAGGGAGATTGTTGACACTTCTGCACACAGGGATGTTATTTTATTTACATTGATCTCTCTCTCTCTCTCCCCCCACCTCTCAGCAAATGTTCACTTTGTAACACACAAACAAAACAGCAAAAGCCAAACTCACATGTAGCATCGCTTATTTATTGAAGCAAAATCTTATGCTTGGGAAAGGTGTTGAACTGACAGCCCGGGCGACAGCCGTCCTTTATCTACCCAAAGAACTAACACCGGCAGTGCAAACTTCTCACTGTCCTGTGAACGTGCTGATTGATGCACCATCTTTAGGGGGGTGAGAGGATATTTCAATCATTGGCCTCTCTGCTGAGTGCCAGTGACAGTGGGAGGTGGACATCTCTCCACTGGGAACTGGACTGAGACCACCAGCTCTTTTTGCACTCGCCACCAGTTTACATTCACTACTGAGGAAGGATGGTCTTATGCTTAAGGCATCAGACTGCACCTTAGTAGCTGTAGAGTCAGCCCTTCCTCTGCCACAAACTTCCCATATGTACTTGGTCACATCACTTAATCTCTCTTTGCTCAGTTCCCCATCTAGGAAATGGTGATACTTCCTTTGTCTGACTTGTCTATTCAGACTGAAAGTTGTTTGTGGCAGGGACTGTCTCTTAGTTTGTGTTTGTACAGCACCTAGAACAATGGAGATCTGATCTCAGCTGCAGTTCTGGGCACTACTATAATGCAAATAGTAATAACCTGCCCTGCATTTGAACCAATAACCTAGAGGTGAAAAGCTGTAGCCTGCTATCAGGTTCCTGTGGCACCTAGCTCCTTTTAAATATATGAAATGGATAGTGGTAGATTCTATGGGCTAGGTCTGATATAAACTGGAATAGCTCCATCAAAGTCAATAGAGCGGCACTAATTTTCACCAGCTGAGGATCTGGCCCATAGAATCATTGTCAGCTATAACACAGATATTTTGTAGTACGGGGAGCATCTTCAGCTCCCATTGAAACTGTTAAGGTGCTCAGCATCTCACAACAGCGACCATGCCTGAGCATTGGTTGTCCATTGTGGTTCATATTTCAACACAGAAGATTACTTGTGAATTTTGAACTTCTTCTGTAGGTGAGCAGCCAATCCTAGCATTCAGAAACTATGTCTATGGGGTTGGATGCTATAGAAAGCCCTAAAGCACATGCGAGAATATCTTACTAGGAAATAGCATTCACTGTAACTTTGAAAATCTCTCCTCCTGAGCTTAATGCAATGACTTCATCATATTCCTCTAGTGTTGCACTCGGGGGTTTTGAGTTCAAGTTTCGACACTGCTGTGGGGTTGGGTTTAAAATTACAACAACCCAGTGACTTTCTAGGTCTTAATGGTCCCTGAAGAAAAGAGACAAGGGAGGAATTCTGGTGTTAACTTTAAAGGGCATTGAGTTCGATGAGAGAATGTGCAGAACGAAAGAAGAGAAGGCAGCGATCAAAATCTGCCAGCAAGAAATGGGAAAGGAAAAAATGTTGAGATCATCTTTCCCATTAAGCTGTTAGATGGACATTTATAAGGTGACTTTACTTCTCTGTCAATTTTCTGAAGAGGAGAGATTGGTTTTTTCCCCCATTTCATATTAGATTTTCCAGATATGATAGAGTCAGAGGGAGAAGGGGAAGGTTTGGTAAATAAAAAGATCTCGGAAAGAGCGCACTTATTTGGCAGCAGCAGTGGTTTTAAGTGACCCGAGAGAGCCTGATGTCAGGCAGCTGGTGTGCTGAGACCCTGACTGTTATGCTGACCAATATTGTCTCATTGTTTCCTGGTACTCCACCTGTCTAACCACGCCTTGTCTTATACTTAGGGTATGTCTGCACTAGAAATGCTACAGCATTCTTCCATCGACCTAATGGTGTCTACTACATTGGGGCTTAGATCAACTTAATTATATTGTACAGGGTGTGAAATATTTCACAGCCCTTAGCAAAGTGGTTATGCTGACTTAACTTTGCACCATAGAACACCCTTAGATTGGAAGCTGGCCCTGTTGAAGTCAAGAAAAAAACTCCAATTGAGGGGCCAGGATTTCACCCTAAGATTTGGCACTATGCCTTCGGTGTCAATGGCGCGGGCGCTGTATCAGTGAACGTGACCATAAATGGAAGACGGATCCTCTCCAGACAGATGGCAAAGGAGTCACCTCCTGAGCCTCACCACTGTCTGGATTCAGTTGTGGAAGGTGATATATTTACTATCCCCATTAAAATATAGATATACATACTGTAAGTTTCAACAGGAAGAGACGACCGGTCAAGAGGTGAGCCGAGAGCCATGTCTCAGGCTTTGCAAGTTCCCATCATAGGCAAGTGTCATATGATCATAGTAACATAGGACTGGAAGTGACCTTAATAGGTCATCTAGTCCAGTCCCCTGCACTGAGGCAGGACTAAGCATTAGCTAAACCATCCCTGACAGGTGTGTCTAACCTATTCTTTAAAACCTTCCGTGATGGAGATTCTACAACCTCCCTAACTAATTTGTTCCAGTGCTTAACTACCCTTACAGATAGGAAGTTTTCCTAATGTCTAACCTAAATCAACCTTGCTGCAATTTTAAACCAATTACTTCTTGTCCTTCCCTCAGTGGTTAAAAAGAACAATTTATCACCCTCCTCTTTATATCAGCCTTTTACATACTTGAAAACTGTTATCATGTCCCCGCTCAGTCTTCTCGTCTCCAGACTAAACAAACCCAGGTTTTTCAATCTGTCCTCTCAGGTCATGTTTTCTAGACCTTTAATCGTTTTTGCTGCTTCTCTGGACTTTCTCCAATTTGTCCACATCTTTCCCGAAGCGTGGTGCCCAGAACTGGACACAGTACTGCAGTGGGGGAGGTTTAGGTTGGATGTTAGGGAAAACGTTTTCACTAGGAGGGTGGTGAAGCACTGGAATGGGTTACCTAGAGAGGTGGTGGAATCTCCTTCCTTAGAGGTTTTTAAGGTCAGACTTGACAAAGCCCTGGCTGGGATGATTTAGTTGGGGTTGGTCCTGCTTTGAGCAGGGGGTTGGACTAGATGACCTCCTGAGGTCCCTTCCAACCCTGAGATTCTATGAGTTGAGGCCTTATCAGCGCTGAGTAGAGCAGAAGAATTAATTTTTGTGTCTTGTTTACAACACTCCTGCTAATACATCTCAAAATAATATTGATTCACTATGACCTCCAGGTCGTTTTCTGCAGAACTCCTTCCTCAGAAGTCATTTCCCATTTTGTATTTGTGCAACTGATTGTTCCTTCCTAAGTGGAGTATTTTGCATTTGTCCTTATTGAATTTCATCCTATTTACTTCAGACCATTTCTCCAGTTTGTCCAGATGATTTTGAATTCTAATCCTGCCCTTCAAAGTGCTTGCAAACTCTCCCACCTTGGTATCATTGGCAAACTTTACAAGTGTACTCTCTATGCCATTATCCAAATCCTTTAGGAAGATATCGAATAGATCCGGACTCAGGACAGATCCCTGCGGGACCACACATGATATGCCCTTTGAGCTTAACTGAGAACCATTGATAACTACTCTCTGAGTATGGATTTTTCCACCTTATAGTAGGTTCATCTAGGCTATATTTGCCTAGTTTGTGTATGAGAAAGTCATGTGAGACAATATCGAAGCCTTTCTAAAATTGAGATATATCACATCTACTGCGTCTTCTCATCCATAGGCTTGTTACCCTGTCAAAGAAAGATTCTAGGTTGGTTTGACCTAATTTGTTCTTGACAAATCCATGTTGACTGTTACTTATCACTTTATTATCTTCTTGTTGCCTACAGATTGATTGTTTGATTATTTGCTCCCATATCTTTCCGATTACTGAAGTTAAATTGACTGGTCTGTAGTTCCCTGGATTATCCTTATTCCCCTTTTTATAGATAGGTAATATATTTGCCCTTAGGATCTCTCATGTCCTCCACAAATTCTCAAAGATAATTGCTAATGGCTCAGAGATCTCTTCAGCCAGGTCCTTAAGTGTTCTAGGATATATTTTGTCAGGCCCTGCCAACTTGGAGACGTCTCACTTGTCTAAATCATTCTTAACTTGTTCTTTTCCTATTTTAGCCTCAGATCCTACCCCGCTTGCACCCATGTGCCATTATGGAGGCACATGGGTATAAGCCAAAAGCATGAAGAGCTGATGGCTTCATAGATCGATTTGACTGGTCGCTCTGCTAATCCACATCTAAAGCGTGAACCCTAATTTGTCTCTGAATTTAGCTTGCTTTAAAGGGCAATTCCTAGCCTCATCCACAAAACAGAGCTTGAAAGCAGGATCCGCATTCCCAAGCAGGGCCGGCTCTAGCTTTTTTGTTGCACCAAGCTGCCGAAGCCAAAAAACAAACAAACAAAAAAAACGGCCCTTGAAATATGCAACCCCAGGAATGGCCGGAATGCCGCCCCTTCAGATGTGCCGCCCCAAGCACCTGCTTCCTTTGCTGGTGCCTGGAGCCGGCCCTGTTCCCAAGGCATGTTGGTTGGACCTGATTCTCCACTCCCGTTTCACAGCCACATGATTCCATTGGCTCCTCTGCAGTGACCCTTGCTTCAAGCAACATAAGCGAGAGGCGAAGCAGGCCTATGGTATCAGATGGGCGCCGCATCAGTTAACACGGTGACGTCAGGACCTGCCCTGCAAATGCCACCTCACATCAGCAGTCCTTTCTCGTGCAAACACTCCCATTAACATCAATGGCACTACTCACAGGAGTAAAAAACATTCACAGGGGATATGGAGACCAAATCTGGCCCTAACTCTGTGTCCACAAGAAGCCCATGAATATAATTGACTGTGAAAAGGGATTACAGCTCTTCCATAGAAGCACCTTTTCAAGACCGTGAACATGGGAAACGTTTCAGGGCAGTATCTGGCTCTAGGCAGGGGGGAACTGTCATTATATCAGCTGCCATGGTTAAAAAAAACTACCTTCTGAGCAATAGTTTCCAAAGGAGACTGAGTAATTATTTTACCCAGATAAGCACGGGAACATTGTGTAAAAATATGTGTACCCAGTAACAGTCAAGTGCACTAAGCAAGGGAATTTAAAGCTGTCAACAAGGAGGGAAATACCAACTTTTCAGATTGAAAAACAGTCATAAAAAATTCCTGGCTCCCAGCCTAGTCAATACTGAAGTGAGCCACAGTTTTAGATTCACATTTTTCCTTCTGGGATGGAGTCTCAGTTGTTTTTTCCTTACCATAACATAAGACCTAACATGCACATCTTAACTATGAACTCTACAGGGCCGTAGCCTCAGTTGGTGTCAGTCAACATTGACTTTGACGGAGCTACACCCATTTACACCAGCTGAGCATCAGGCTGTGTTTCCTTAAGGGATCACCAAAGCGTCTGTAGCATGAACTTGAGGAGCGGTTCACATGCAAAGCAATGCTGCTAACATGGAGAGAAGCTCGTAGGCGTTCAGCTGTGCTCTGTGCTCCCCCTGCCTTGCCAGATCGTGAGAGTTTAACTCCCAAAACTGAATGGCTGGAAAACCAGGAAATGTGAGGTTAAAATGACACTTCCCACACAACCTTAACTCTGCCCCTGTGGGGATGGCATGAGGAACTGGGAGTATGACAGTACCTTAGCCCTCCCTAACTACTCCTGACATTTGCCCTGCACCTGGCACAGTTCCAATGTCTCACGCCTGTTCATAGAGACTTCACTGTGCTCTGTGATTCATTGATCCAAGGAGTACTTGAGACTGGTTGCACACAAAGGCCCGGTCCTGGGAGCTGCCTGAGGGACTCCTTCGGGGAAGGATCAAACGGGGGTGTGGGGGGGGGCAGACTCACAGTTGGGTGGCACGAGGATTTTTTCGTGGCCGCCTGCCTCAGCGTGTGGATTTAAGAGCACTGTCAAATAGCTCTCAACAGAAACACTGCTGCAACTTTAACTCTGGTATTAGTGGGCGCTACCCCCTAATGCTGCAGGCAGGGGGCTAGAGCGGCCGCCCTGCACTCTCTCCGGAGAATGTAGGTCTAGCAAAGGTGGAAGCACTAGCGTTCTGGGGTTAGACCTCACAGTGGTTAAAGACACCAGTGCCCCATCTACGCCAGCTCTGCCGTTATTGCTGGCACTGCAGAAGCTGCGCTGGGGCTAGAACAATGGTAGGAAATAACACACTCCTTCGTAGACAAGGCTCTGGAAACTGATGTTCTCTGCCCATCCAGGAAATGGGCACAGCACAGCAAACAGGGCTGATGCTAGCTGCCCCCGATGAACTAGTCCCTAGGGGCAAGGTAGGCTCTACGCCCTCCCCTCTCTGGAGAAGCAACCCTGCCAGCAGAAGTGTCCGTTGCAATGACCTTGTCCACTCAGAACTGAACCTGTCAGCTCATTTCTTACCGCCTGCTAACTGGCTATAGCTTTTGGAGATGCCAGCTGGGGCTGGCTTTGAACCATGGTGGAGAAAGCGAGGACTCCATCACCTATTACCAATCCCTCCCTCCCATTGTCCCCACCTCATTGCCGACCGTGCATGAGGTGTGTATTTTTAGGAGCAAGGGAATGATATTCCGTTCAGCAGGCTTGCACTTGCTAAAAACGAACCCTATAGCTGGTATTATGATTTGTATTACAGCAGGGCCAAGAGATGCCAGCTGTGATCGGAGCCCCATTGTACTAGGGGCTGTACAAAGAGTCCCTGTCCTGACGAGCGTGCCATCTACATGGACAAAGGGTGATAGAAAGGATGTGTTATTATCCTTCCCTTACAGATGGGGAGCTGGGGCACAGAAAGGGGAATGACTTGCCCAAGGTGACTCAGGGCGCTTGTGGAGAGCCAGGATTGGAATCTGGAGCTCCTGAGTTGCAGCGTTGTGGCATAATCACACGATCAGCCGTCCTCTAACCTATTGCCATTTCCAGCCAGTATAGAAATGCTAAGGCCTGGGCTTTTCTTTAAGCACTAGAGCTGTGTTAGCGTGGATCAAAGATAATCCCCATCATGTCAAGCGAATCCTTTAGCACTGCATGCTTTTCCCCCTCCTTCCCCAAAAGGACCCATCGCTGAGGTTTGACCTAAAGCACACTTTCCTATTTAATAACAAAAATATATCTTGGCAGCCTCACGGTGCGGCAGCTGGGTTTATTTTTCTGGCACTTGAAATACCCTCCCAGACCCACATAACAATCCATCTCTCACCTGCTATTTATGGAGTTCATCTCACAAACCTAATGGAGTAAGTGAGTGCTGAATTCACTCCCATTAATGCGCTCGGTGTCCAGGTCAGTGCGGGAAGCGTAATGGGAATTCATTTTGAAAATCAATGAGGATGTCAATGGAATGGTGTCCCTTGAGGGGGCGGCATGCTTTTACTGGAGTTTGCTGCTCATTCCCCTGCCACCTGCTTTTTTGCCCTTTTTTTAAACGTCTTCGCAATCAGGGAGAGAGCTGTGGAGCCATTAGTCCTGCCTTAAATTGCTGTTTATTTTTCAGTGCACTCATCAGTTTCCCCACATCTTCGGTAGATGCCAAATCACTTTGGTGGAATGGCCCTCGACAATCAAATCTACTCACAATGCCGTTGAATTCTAACATGCCTCATTCCCACGACTGTCGGGCAGCAGTAGCCATAGGGGAGATTTTGAACGAAGGAGGTAGAAATATTAGATGAGAAGAGGCAGCTTACGGTGTGACATAAAATGGCTACCTAAGCAGATAGGCCTGTGCAAAATCAAAAAATCAAAATACACCGTGGCCTGATTATGTGGATACCTATGACACTGGGATCCTTTTGTTTTTCATACACGCATCTCCACAGAGGCGGGCAGCCCGCTGGGGGTGGCTGGACTGAGGGGCAGATGGAGATGTCTGACTTTTTATTTATAACAGCAAGACTTGATAAATGCAAAGTAATGCACATTGGAAAACATAATCTTAAATACGCATATAAAATGATGGGGTCTAAATTAGCTGTTACCACTCAAGAAAGAGACCTTAGAGTCATTGTGGACAGTTCTCTGAAAACATCCAGCAGCAGTCAAGAAAGCAAGCAGAATGTTGGGAATCATTAAGAAAGGGATAGAAAATAAGACAGAAAATATCATATTGCCTCTATATAAATCAGGGGAGGGCAAACTAGAAGCCCGCTGGCCGGATCTGGCCCATCAGGGCTTTCAATCCGGCCTGAGGGATTGCCAGCCCCGTGGCGCAGTGGGGCTAAGGCAGGCTCCCTGCCTGCCCTGACCCAGCGCTGCTCCCAAAAGCGTCCGGTACCACGTCCCTGCAGCCCCTGGTGGAGGGGGGGAGAGGGCTCTGAGCATTGCCCTCGCCTGCAGGCACCGCCCCCCACAGCTCCCATTGGCCGGGAATGGGGAACCGCGGCCAATGGGAGCTTCGGGGGTGGTACCCGCAGGCGAGGGCGGCACACGGTAGCGCCACCTGCTCCACCCCACGCTCAGGAGCCGCTGCTGGACATGCTGGCCACTTCCGGGAGCGGCACGGGGCCAGGGCAGGCAGGAAGCCTGCCTTAGCCCCACTGTGCGCCACTGCCACCCCGGAGCCGCTCGAGGTAAATGGTGCCGGGCTGAAGCCCGCACCCTGAACCCCTCCTGCACCCACACCCCAACCCCCTTCCCTGAGCCCCCTAACCCCTTGCCTGAGCCCCCTGCTGCATCCCCTCCTGCACCCCAACCCCTTGCCCTGAGCCCCTTCCTGCACACCACACCCCCTCCCACACCCCGCACTCCCTCCCACACCCCAGTCCCCTGCCCCCACCCTACATTCATGGCCCTATATACAATTTCCTCACCCAGATGTGGCCCTTGGGGCAAAAAGTTTGCCCACCCCGATATAAATCCATGCTACGCCCACATCTTGAATACTCCATGTGGGTCTGATCGCTCCATCTCAAAAAAGATATATTGGAATTGGAAAAGGTAGAGAAAAGGGCATCAAAAATGATAGGGGGTATGGAACAGCTTCCATATGAGGAGATATTATTAATAAGACTGGGATTTTTCAGCTTGGAAAAGAGATGACTAAGGGGGGATATGATAGAAGTCTATAAAATCATGACTTGTGTGAGAAAGTAAATAAGGAAGTGTTATTTACTCCTTCTCATAACACAAGAACTAGGGGTCACCAAATGAAATTAATTGCCAGCAGGTTTAAAACAAACAAAAGGAAGTATTTCTTCACACGATGCACAGTCCATCTGTGGAACTCTTTGCCAGAGGATGTTGTGAAGGCCAAGACTATAACAGGGTTAAAAAAAGAACTAGATAGTTCAGGAGGATAGGTCCATCAATGGGTATTAGCCAGGATGGGCACGGATGCAAAACCATGCTCTGAAGTGTCCCTAGCCTCTGTTTGCCAGGAACTAAGAATCGGTGTCAGGTAATCACTTGTCCACTCTCTTGAAATCACTTGATGATTACCTGTTCTGTTCAGTCCCTCTGAAGCACCTGGCATTGGCCACTGTCCAAAGACAGGATACTGGGCCGGATGGACCATTGGTCTGACCCAGTATGGCCATTCTTATCACTTGTCTGTGTGTATAGAAAATCGGATCAATTTGATTTATTGATTATATCCTTCTCCCTCTCCTTTAGTATGCTGCCTGTCTTCATTATCATTGCCATGCAGCCCATTTATGTCAGCTAGGCTGGTGCAAAGGGGCTGCGGGGCAGACATATATTCCCCCCCAAGGAATACCTCGGGGCACCCTGTACTGCCTCTGCAACAGCCCAATTGCAGGGGCAGGCCAGAGAAGGGAGAGGATGGATCTGGGGATGTAGCCAAAGTGGGTCTGTGCTCTGCCTATTCTGTGCTCCTGCAAAGCCCCATACTGGCCATTGAAGCAGGGGGTGCAACTCAGTGAAGTCATCTGGGCTGCCCTAGCCAGAGGTCCCCGCACCCCCGCCCATTTCAGCAGGCACTGAATAGGGGAGGCAAAACCTGCATTCCCTCTGTGCTGGTGCCAGCGCTGATGCAGCCAGCAACCCGGCTCACAGATTCTAGGGGCTTCGGGGCAGGCACTGTATGTGCAGAGTCTACAATACAGTGGGGCACCAGTTCTGATTGGGGTTTTTGGCTACTATAGCAACATAAATATTTAATAATAATGATGAGTGTCCAAGGACGCTGAGGCAACTGTCTACTCCCCTGAAAAGCACCGAGGGATTTTTAATGTCCATGCAAAGAAAACAAGAGTTGGTTTTTTTAAGTTCTCCTCTAACCTCATTAATGTCAATGTTAAATATTGATCATTTTTGTGTTTAGCAGAAACCACACAATAAAGTTGAGCCACGCTCCCGGACTTTTACTAATGTGCTTTTTCTGTCTCAATAGAAGTTCACAGTATGATGGGGGGAAATATATCAGCGGTGAAAGATCAGCAGACAGATCAATTTGGTACCTTGACATGATTTATGAGACTGAAAAATCACCTCATGAGGGGCCATTCTTTTTCTGCGTCACTTTTCTTCTCTCTGTTGGTCATGTCACAAGAACAAAGAGCCAGATTCTGATCTCAGTGTTACCAGTGTAAATCCAGAGTAGCAGCGTTGACTTCAATCTAGATTAGAGTCTGGCCCAGATTTGGGGATCTAGAGACGACAACAGAGATAAAAGCTGAAGATCTATTAACCCTCATTTGTTCTTCCAGTGATGTCCCAGGTGAAACATAATCTTTATAACAGCAACTTTCACTTACATCACCCAGTTTCTTACATTCTCTTTCAATAGGATCCCATGGTCAAGTTAGGAGAAACAAACCTTACCTTGCTATAAGTGAGGGTTAAACACAATGGATTGTTTAGGAGGTGCTTACTAATAATCACGGAGGAAGATAAAAGGGTGTGGACTGATCAGAATCTCATTTTAGAGCTGGTGTATTGTCAACACACCCTGGTCATCAGCAGGCAGGCTCGAACCCGGGACCCCTGAAGCTTAGTGTATGAGCCTCTACTACTGCGTGAGCTAAAAGACCTCTCGCTCTTAGCCAGTGGTTTTCAAACTGTGGGTTGGGACCCCAAAGTGGGTCGGGACCCCATTTTAATGGGGTCGACAGGGCTGGTGTTAGACTTGCTGGGACTTGGGGCTAAAGCCAAAGTCTGAACCCCACTGCCCGGGGCTGAAGAGCTGAAGCTTTGCCCTCCCCTCCCCCCAGCGGCAGGGCTTGGGCTTTGGCCCCCCTGCCCAGGGTGGTGGGGCTCGGGCTTCGCCCCCCCCTTCCCGGAGTTATGTAGTAATTTTGGTTGTCAGAAGGGGGTTGCGGTGCAATGAAGGTTGAGGACCCCTGTTCTTAGCTAAAGCTGTAGCAGACTCATCAGTCTCTAGCTGGGCTAGGTGCCACTAGAGGGGGACAGAGCAGCACCCCAAGCAGGCCTGGGTTACACCCGGAAAATTCTGATCTCAGTTACACTGGTATTTGCCAGCGTAACGGAGATCAGAATCTCCCTTTGCAGGTTTTATCTTGTACATAAGAGCTGCACTCCAGCCACACCCCCATCTGCAGTCACACCCCGACACACACTCTACACCGAAGCTAGGAGGCTGGGGTGGCCAGTTATCTGGTCTCCACTCTACCTGGACTTTCCCCAACACTGTGGGATTTTCAAACAGCTCGTTACACCTGCTTTCCATGGGGTGCACACTACCAGAGCGGCACATGGGGTTGCCAACTTTCTGACTGCAGAAAACCGAACACCCTTGCCCTGCCCCCTGCCCTGAGGCTCCACCCCCTGCTCACTCCATCCCCTCTCCCACCGTCATTCGCTCTCTTCCACCCTCGCTCACTTGCTCATTTTCGCCAGGCTGGGGCAGGGGGTTGGGGTGCAGGAGGGGGTGAGGGCTCCAGCTGGGGGTGCGGGCTTTGGGGTGGGGCCGGGGATGAGGGGTTCGGAGTGTGGGAGGGGGCTCAGGGCTGGGGCAGGGGGTTGGGGTGCGGGAGGGGGTGAGGGCTCCAGCTGGGGGTGCGGGCTTTGGGGTGGGGCTGAGGGGTTCGGAGTGTGGGAGGGGGCTCAGGGCTGGGGCAGGGGGTTGGGGTGCAGGAGGGGGTGAGGGCTCCAGCTGGGGGTGCGGGCTTTGGGGTGGGGCTGAGGATGAGGGGTTCGGAGTGTGGGAGGGGGCTCAGGGCTGGGGCAGGGGGTTGGGGTGCGGGAGGGGGTGAGGGCTCCAGCTGGGGGTGCGGGCTTTGGGGTGGGGCTGAGGATGAGGGGTTCGGAGTGTGGGAGGGGGCTCATGGCTGGGGCAGGGGGTTGGGGTGCGGGAGGGGGTGAGGGCTCCAGCTGGGGGTGCGGGCTTTGGGGTGGGGCTGAGGATGAGGGGTTCGGAGTGTGGGAGGGGGCTCAGGGCTGGGGCAGGGGGTTGGGGTGCGGGAGGGGGTGAGGGCTCCAGCTGGGGGTGCGGGCTTTGGGGTGGGACTGAAGATGAGGGGTTCGGAGTGTGGGAGGGGGCTCAGGGCTGGGGCAGGGGGTTGGGCTGTGGGGGGGGATGAGGGCTCAGGCTGGGGGTGCAGGCTGGGGATGAGGGGTTTGGGGTGCAGGAGGGGGCTCGGGGCTAGGGATTGGGGTGCAGGAGGAGGTGCAGGGTGCAGGCTCTGGGAAGGAGTTTGGGTGCGGGAGGGGGCTCAGGGCTGGGGCAGGGTGTTGGAGTGTGGGAGGAATGTGGGGTGCGGGCTCCAGGCAGTGCTTACCTTGGGCGGCTCCCGGAAGCAGCATGTCCCTCTGGCCCCTAGGGGGAGACTTGGCCATGGAGGCTCTGTGTGCTGCCCTCGCCCACAGGCACCACCCCCACAGCTCCCATTGCCTGCGGTTCCCGGCCAATGGGAGCTGCAGAGCTGGTGCTCGGGGTGGGGGCAGAGCATGGAGCCCCCATGGCCACCCCTCCACCTAGGAGCTGGACATGCTGGCCGCTTCCTGGGAGCCATGCAGAGCCAGGGCAGGCAAGGAGCCTGCTTTAGCCCTGCTGCCCCGCTGACCGGACTTTTTAGTAGCCTGATCTGTGGCACTGACCTGAGCCACCAGGGTCCCTTTTCGGTTGAAAACTGGACACCTGTCAAGTTAGCAGCACAAAGTAGGCGGATCAGGGAACCGGGGTCTGAACTTCTGCCTTCTCACGTTGTTGCAAAAGGCCGTCTTTTTAACTCCCATGGGGAATTAGATGCCTAGACACTTTTGAAAATCCAACTAGGCACCTATTTCCATTGTTAGGTACCTGAACATCTATAAAGATCTGGCCCAAAGCACCTAACACACCTTTGGGTGCTATGTAAATAATAATAATAATAATTATAATACTGTTATGCATAGGTGCCGACTTCCCCTCTGCCCAGTGGGTGCTCAACCCCCCCGCCGTCCCTGTCCCCGCTCCTGTCCTGCCTCTTTCCGCCCCTGCAATTTTAGACTGTGTTGGCAGAAGAGTTTTTGCTGAGTATTTTAATTTCAAGCAGAGGCCTATAAGTATGGTACAGCCTTGGAAGAAGCTGGAGAGAGTTTTTGGGTCTGATGCTGGCTAAAGAGGTTTAGGGCTGTAAGCAACAAAGCTATCCCCTGTTTTGGGTTCCTCCTGTGTTTGGAGAAGCAGGACTTTGTACATTCCTTGTAAATAAACAAGATTGTATCAAAGAAATATAAGCCTCTATCATCTCAAGTATCAGAGGGGTAGCCGTGTTAGTCTGGATCTGTAGAAACAACAAAGGGTCCTGTGGCACCTTATAGACTAACAGAGGTATTGGAGCATAAGCTTTCGTGGGTGAATACCCACATCCGATGAAGTGGGTATTCACCACGAAAGCTTATGCTCCAATACCTCTGTTAGTCTATAAGGTGCCACAGGACCCTTTGTTGCCTCTATCATCTATTTCTCATCCGAGCTGAAACACTCACAGGCTTTGATTAGCCACTTGGATCAAAATGGAGTAACACTACCAACCAGTGGGTTCCATTTCTTGACTTCACTGGGAGTTTTCCCTGGGCAAAAACTGCCTGTTACTTCTGTGTATGTGTCTGTCGGGCACATAGTCTGGTAGGCAGCTTGTTTGGTTCAGAACCGATGCCGTGTGTGAACTAAGGCTGTGATTCAAGTCCAGATCTTAGTGCACAGGTGTCCACTTCACAAACCCACCATCACAACTCGCACTTACCTGCCCCACTGGGCAGAAAGGTTAAGGATTGAATGGACGTGGAGACTGAGCTGTCTCTCTCTCTTCCCGTAAGGTACAAATTTGTAACAATGGAATAACTGATCTTGGGCTGTGGTAGATTCTCTATCACTTGGTGTTTTCAAATCAAGACCGGATATCTTTGTAAAAGAGCTGCTGCGGCTCAAACAAGAAGCTATAACCTCGGTGTGGGAATTAGTGGGTGACGTTCTTTGGCCTGTGCACTGCAGAAAGACAGACCGGCTGATCATAATCAATATCTATGAATCCCTATGGGTGGTCCCGGCAGATCGCAGTTGAGACAAACAAGCAGTTTGTACTGTTGTTGACTGTGCTGTGCCGGCTCCATGGAGAGAGGATTTAATTCCCCAGGACTGTCAATCAGGCACTTTTCCCATCAACACTACATTAGTTAAAATCACAGCTATAAAAATGGTGACTTCAGTACCATATGACTAGAGTTTTATATGCACTGTGATTACGTGCCTCGCCTGGGAGCCCTTGAAACCACTTTAACTAAACTGGCTCTGCTTTTCCAATATATATTTCCTTGTTTTTATGGGGCTTACAGCCTGGCTGTAAAAATTCATGCCTGGTTCAAGCTCTTGGAGCACATTTATCGGAGAGCTGGGATGGCAGCGGGATTGCTCTTGATCTCTGTAGGGGCTTTGGGTGGAAATAGAGTTAGTATTTTAAAATGTATTTTCTCTTTCAACAACAGTGCAGAGGCAGTGCTGGGTAGTGGCTAGAGAAGGGGACTTTGAGTTAGGCCTTGCATCTCTTCCCACTTCACCTGGTGTAAATCAGAAATAGCTCTATTGGAGTCAATAGAGTTACTCCATAAAACCAGTAGGAGAGGAGAATCAGGACTCTGGAATGCCTTCCTGCTCTGCCACTGACTCAATATGTGACCTCAGGCAAGACACCTCACTTCTCTGTGCCTCAGTTTACCCTGCTGTAACTGGGATGTAATAATGATCCCAGACAGGTGTGTTGTGAGGCATATTGAACAGCTGTCTCTAACACCTCTGGAAAGTTCTTTGGATGAGAAACACAACTCGTTATTTAAAAGCTCCCATTTGTAAACTGTTGTTCCAGTGAGTTCACGACGATGCTAGGGCCTGATTCTTGGCAGATTTGTGCCTTGTGTAGTCATTTACCCCTGTGCAACGTGAGCGCAAAAAAGGGTGTAAAATGCTGCCACTCTATGCTGGTAACATGGTGGACTCACTGGACACAGGTGTGAATGACTACCCAAGGCAGGGAAGAATCAGGCTCCCTCGCCTCAGGATGTCCCAGCAAGGTAAATGCAACCAACCACCTGCTTCTTGTATTCCCACCTCAGGATCAATTGGGGCTAAGCTTGAAGGCAAGAATTTGGGAACTAAAGAACTTGTTGTTTAAAGAAGCCCTTAGGAGCCCTTCAGTGGGAGCCTGATTTAATTCTTTCCTATGCAGAGACCCTGAATTTGATTCTCCTCTCATGCTGGTTTGTCACCAGTGTGACCTCCTTGACTTCAGGGAACAGTCTCCTGATTTTCACTGGAGTAAATGAGAGGAGAAACAGGATCCTATTCCTGTCAAGTGCTGAGAACCTCCTGCTAGGTGACTTCCATCACCACACTTGACCAGGCACTCGGTCCATTTACTCCACGACCACTTAATTCTTTCTGTTTCCCCATATCCCCCTGCAAATAAGGCGGTGTTTGATGCTGCCAGTTTATAGTTGCACCATGGGACCCAGTTTCCAGTTCCTGGATGTATTTGTTTGTGTACATCCCCCAGGTGGCTTTGTCGGCGGATACTCACTAACTTAGCGCCAGCACAAATAGCTGTGTTTCCCTATGCTGAGGAACGTGATGGGTTCCTGCATGACTATGTCACTAATAACCATAAGCAAAACCATCTCCCTCTCCCTGAACGCCTGGGCATTTTCCTAAAGAATCCAAAATTCAAATTATGAAGGACAAGGTTGGCATGAATCATTAGTGCTTGTGAAAGGCACCAGATGGGCAACCCTGGAGAATTAAATCTTGTCTTTATTCACAGCCTGGGGGGTGGGAACACAAGTTTGCCCACGCTGCCCCGCCAACGTGTTTCAGTCATGATCTGGAGGTGAGAATACAGTTTAGACTCCCATGGTCCATTCAGTGGTTGGATTGCCTGCAAAGCTGCCATTGGATTGGTGGCTTTTGCACTGTGTTATTTTTAAGGGCTTTACAGCTGAGATCTCTAGACAGGTATAACTTTGCTGACTGAAAGTAAGTGCCTAATGGAGTGGTAGTGGGGGGTGACTCAGAGGTAGAACACCTACCTGCAGAGCCAAGTGATGGGCGTTCTATTCCCGCCTCTGTCCTTAGCCCCGTGAGTGTTCTTGGGTAGGCCACTGTATGTCTCGCTTTCCCGCTCTGCCTTTGTATGGTGCTTGTAGATCTATGGCTAAAAGGGGCTAGCTGTTTACATGCTAATAATCCTCATTCTATTTTTCTCACACAGACACTCTGAGGAACATTCCCTTGGTGAGCCATGGTCCACGCTCCTCCCCAGCCGAGCTAAACAGCTCCAACCACCACCTGCTCAGAGAACGCAAGTCGTCAGCTCCTGCCCACTCCAGCCAACCTACCTTGTTCACTTTCGATTCACCTGCCAACCACGTCCAGACCACCTTGTCTGCCAGCGCCCCACAGGACTATCTCTTCCTGCACCAGTGTATGAGCCGAAAATCAGAAAATACAAGGTACAGTAGGAGATCTTTGGGCAAACCTAGGGGGAAACCCTGTACCATCAGCAATGATATTCCACCCTCAGAGCTATATCCAGAGGGAGCATTGGTGGTTGGCTACAGCACAGGCATTCTGGGGGGGCTACTTCCAGCTCTGCCACTGATTGGCTATGTGATCTTGGGCAAGTCACTTAATCTGACATATCTATCACTGACATCAATGAGAATTGTGCCTTGATCAAAGGCATGATGTCAGCCTTACCACGTCAGTAAATCTAGGCAGCTGAAGAGAGGGTAATGATGGCTCTAAAGTATCAGAGGGGTAGCCGTGTTAGTCTGGATCTGCAGAAGCGACAAAGGGTCCTGTGGCACCTTATAGACTAACAGAGGTATTGGAGCATAAGCTTTCGTGGGTCAATACCCACTTCTTCAGATGCAAGCAGTGGCTCTAAACTATCTTCATGCTCCCCAGGGCTGCTGTGGGGTGGGGTGGCCCATGGCATAATTTAGAGCAGCCTTGGGGCTCATCTACATTACACCCAGCTGTAAAGGCTTCCAGGGGGCTGTTCCAATGTTAGGGATTGCCAGCATGCAGCTGAACTGTGGCCAAGCCCTCTCTCCCTCTCTGTGTCCATGACATGCCCCCTATGCTGGAGTGGCTGAGAGGGGGCAGCAAAGAAATGACGATGCCAACTAAAGGAATCCAGCTTTCCAGCCCCTCTGCACTGCAAGAATCTGACCCATAGTTGCCAGTTTTAATCTTTAGGCAAAGCTTTTTGGACAAAATAACCATTTTTCCCTTTCAAGGGACGGGTGGATTTGCCTGCTGTTTAACACCCTTCGGACGTTTCATATGGTGACTGTGCAAACCTGCTGTAACCCAGAGCTTGGTTTGCATCCCAGCTGTCAGTCGCATTCAGTGCAGTATTTATGGGAGAATGGCAGCCATCCCACCTCCCAGCTGGAAGGGCTGCCTTAAACAGCAGAGAGCCGGTTTGCAGAGGATAAGCAATGAGGAGGGACCACTGAGCGAACGAGAGGGGAGTAAAGGTCACAGCACAACTGGATTGCTGAGGTCAGGGGCTTCTCCTGAGTCCCCACAGAATTTCCCTGCTGCATCTGTCTTTCGCTAACAGTAAAAAAATTAACTTCAGATGGAATTAATGAAACATTATAAATAACCCTCCTCATGGTCCAGCTGTTAGACGCCTCTTGGAGACTAAAGACCATTCTGCACACATCCTCTGCAAGCCTAGTGACAGAGGAATCTGAGACAGGGAGGAAAGATAACAAGGGTTAGACGTCCTTGGAGTAGGAATAAGACCGCCCCTTGCGCCAACGACCTGGTCTCGCGCTGTGCAAATACTGGATTTTTGGTTCACTGATAAGTCTGAAAAATTGGAGCGGGGTGGGAGGAAATAGTTTCAGGCTGAAGTGAAAACCATTATTTTTAAAATTTTCAGTGAATCGAAAAGTAAAACGAAACTTTGTTTTGGGTTGAACAACATGTTTTGTTTTGATTTTGAGCCTTTTCAATTGGTTCTGAATTGTTTTTGAAAGTAAAATTCTAGGAAATTTCTAAACAAAAAGTTGCTTCAGACTGAAAATATTGAAACGTTTCATTTTGAAAAGGTTGAAATGAAACATGTCCAGATTTTAAGAATTGTTGTGTTTCGTTTTCGGCACATGAATTCGCAAAACGTTTTCTTCTTGCCAAATCAGCATTTTTTGCTGGAAAAAGTTACACTTGAAAAATGTTGCCCTGCTCTAACCTGGACTCTATAGAAATATTTCAAATGCCCAGAGAAGCATCTGCAGGTACCTTAGCTGGGATGAAAATAATAAGGGATGCCAACCTTCATGATCATGGTATCAGCTGATTTCCAGTAGGGGCCTGGAAGAAAATTCCTTCCCTGATGCATGGTTACAGTCCAGAGCAAGGTGTCAAGGCTCCTTGGTACTGTTCCCATGTAACCTCTCTGGGTCTTACCCAGCTGTAAAATGGGGATAATAATAGCTATGTGGCAGTAGCGTTAGGGGGAACTGACTAATTAACCTTTGCAAAGTACTTTCAGATCGTCAGATGAAAGGCAAAGCAAGGCTCTTCCTTTGGGGCATCTGGCGTAAGTCACTGTCAGAGTCAAAATACCCGACTGGGACCCAGGAACCAAATTCCAAGGGCTGAGCATCCACTTGGTGTAATTCAGCATTGTCTTGTGATGCTCAGAGTCTGTTTCTTAGCGCCATCTTGTGATGGTTTCTGTGAACAGCAGCATCTTTATCGCTGCACATTGTGGGAGACGTCTCCAGACCTTAACATAGAAACAAAACCATCCTCTCGCCGGCCCTTGCCCACCCGGTGTACAAACGTTACGCACCTCAGAAACAAATTGTAACTCCCCTGTGCAATTTACTGCAGGCAAAATCTTCTCTGGAACACTAATCAGTGGCACAACCCTGCAGCTCCCCAACACTCCCCACTCACCTCATAGTCCACCAACTCCCCCTCAGCCCCTCACCCACTACCCCCAGGATCTTCCGGGTCACACCAGCACCTCTCATCCCCCAGCTCAGTACTCTGCGCCCGACCAGGGGTGCGTGCAGGAATTTAAACCTGGCTGCTTTTGGAGGGGCACGTTCTGTGCCCCCGCAATGGCCATTGCCCTGGGGCCGGAGGAGCTCACTCTCCTGGCCACGGCCACAGGGCTGGAGGAGTTCTGTGCCCCCCGGCGATTATTGGGGGGGGGGGCGTGCCCCTGCTTGCCCTCCCTTGTGCACACACCTGCTTCCGACCTGGGCTAGGCCAGCTCCACCCAATCCCAGCCATCCATCAGTTCGGCAAATGCCCATTGTCTGCCCTGCTCTGATATGGGAAAAGCCAAATTGGAGTGATGAGTGGGGCTGCGACTCCATGTGCCAAGTTGCAATGCCACTCACTCAGATTTGGCCAGGCCACACTCCTGGCCATGACGGAGAGGCAGCTGGACCAAACCTGAGCACCCACGCACCCAATCACAGGGCCACTCACCTTCGGCCTGGCCTGCCCTCTCTCCAATGGAGGGATGGCAGGGCAAAATGTGAGCGAGCAGCATTGTGACCCTGTGCACCAGTTGAAGTGCTGGAGTGTTGCTCTGTCTGGTTAGGCCCCCATAACCTTATGGGCCCTGGGGCAACTGCACCGCTTGCACCATTGTACTTATGCCACTGAATATCATTTCCTCCTGATATCTCTACTATTGATGCAGCACAAGGCTGTATGATGTCTATAAATAACAGGAAAGTAACCCTGTACAATCCAGACTAATGAGTCACCCCTGCCCTCTAACCTGGGGTGCCCTTTACCATGCCTCGCTGCTGTAGCCTCCAGCCTGGACTGCTCACAAACAGCCTCCAGCATGCAAGTCACTCCCACCTACGTCTGTGTGTGCTGCAGCCAGCCAGCCACACCTTGGCTCTTACCAGCCTTGGTTATGCTGCAGAGTGACCCCAACACACCTCCTGGCCCATATTAAGCCCATTATACCTTTAAGGGAATAATATGCACACAACCTGCTACCAATGTTCCCTCTAATTTTTTCCATCCATGTGCAGAATGAATTTTGTTATGTGCAGAACCAATATCGAGGTAATATGCGGATGTGTGCCATCACGTTGTACTTCCATGGTAGCCCTTATCCCACCAAGAGCTCACAACATCCTACTGCTAGCACTTAGCTGAGTCTTAGGGAAAGTCTGTCTTCGGGTGACATCTGCAGTACCTTTCTGTTCATTCCTACTCCCTCCTTCCACAAGGATCAGTACATGCTTCACAAACTAGACATATACATGCAGCCAACTCTGGGGAGGAAAGTCGGCAGCCGGCTAGGCCAACAGCACAGAGAGTACTGTGCAGTAGTTTGGAAAGAGAAGGGGAATTTTGGATAGGAAGAATCTTTTCCTCTTATGCAAAAAGCTTGAGATATTTAATGTTCAGACCGGGCTTCATCTGTAAAGGTCTCATCTGAATGTAAAATATAATACTGCAATATTAGAAATCAAAGTAAATGTTTCTTTTTAAATCAGGACACTAAGGCTCAAAATAATTTTTTTAAATACTCAAATTCCCCTTACTACCATCCTCTTGTATTAACAATACAAAGCACTTTAAAAGTCCTATAGACTATTCAATCTTCATGTTGTTTACATTTTTACACTGGATTGTCCTGGACAATTAAAGTAGCACAGTCAAGTTCACCTTCAGATTCTCATGCACACGTACAATGTTCCAGTGTCTCAGTTATTAACACACATCGCTCTCTACATTTACAAAGCAATTTACAAACACATGGGCTCAGGCAAATTTTACTTCACATGAACTTCTCCCATTTCTTTCCATGAGGCCACTCACATGAGTAACAGGTACATGAGTAATACTTTGCAGCATCAGGCCCCTAGATAAACTGTGTGTCCTCCTGCCCACAAAAAGCTTTGCAAACACTGCTAGACGAGGTTTAAATCCACAATGGGGAATTGTTGTAATTGGAAATCCCACAAAAGCAATCACAAAAACATTTCTATTAGTCCTAGTTTTTGGTAATTTCCTTTTAAAACACAAATCTAAAAGCCAACCATATTTAATGCTTTTCATTTATAAATCTCAAAGTGTTTCACAGAGGAAGGTCAATATCATTATTCCCATCTGGAAAATGGGGAAACTGAGGCAAAGTGTGGGGGTGGGGTGACTTCCCAAGGCCACACAGAAACTTAATGGCAGAGCTGGGGAAAGAGCCAAAGTCTCTTGACTCCCAAGGCTCCCCCAGCTCCGGGGCTGTGGCGGGGAGAAAGGACTCCTCCAGCCCTGGAGTTGGGAGAGAGGCATCTCTCCCATCCCAACCATAGCTGCGGAGCTTAGGCCAGGAGAGAGGCATCTCTTCCCCCCCGTAGCCCTGCCTCTCCTCCCGTAGCCCTGCATGCCCCAAGCTCCTCCAAACCTCCATCACCTCACCCCACTGCCCCACCCACCCTACACATCCTCCACACTCACCTGTGTGCGTGCCAGCACTGCTGGTGTGCAGCCCTTGATGGGCTCCTGTTCTTAGAGGGAACACAGCTTGCTTCCCCAAACGGAGTGACCCAGATACTTCAACTTGAACACACTGGATTAGATAAAACAATAGAACAAGTTTATCTACTACAAAGAGAGAGATTTTAAGTGAGTACAAGTAATGAGGCATAAAAATCAGAAGTGGCTACAAGAAAAATAAAGATAAAATGCCTCCTGATGCCTAACTTAAGAAACTATATTAGATTCAAAACCAAGTTTTGTCACCATATGATTTCAGCAGGATTACTGACCAAACTCTTTACGTCAGGACTCCATCTCTCAGAGTCCAACAGCTTCTTCCTTTGTCTCTTCAGGTGCAGTGAATGTCCTGAACAAGGGGAGAGTGACAGGTGCTTGGGGGAGGGGAGGATGTCCTGTCCCTTTTATAGTTTCAGTCTCCCTCTTGAAAAACATTTCCAGCTGAGACCCAGAAGACACAGAGTCTATGTGGAAGGATGTTCCCTGCTGAGCTTTTTTTCACCTGTTTGAACTTCCTTTGTTTCCCCTCCCTGTTTGATGACTCTGTTTACTGCTTAAATGCAAATTAAGCAGAGCATACTCTCCTTTGTGTTAGGACAGACCTGATTGCCAACTCCTGTTTGTGGGAGGGGGCTGTGAGGTTTGGAACATAGGTTAATAACATCACACAGCGAAATCTTATAACGTCACATGCAACGTTGCCACACATATTTTATCAGGACAATACTGACCTGCAAATTATGAGTTTTCCAGTGATACCTCACCAGGCATATTTTGTACAATAATGATTACAATAGGGTGTGAATGCAGAAGTGCATTCTGTCACAACCAAGACATTCCTTCCACAGGGAAGGGCTCTGAATCCTACCATCAGGGAGGTGGAGTTTGCCCAGCTCTAGTACACAGCCAGAGGGCTGGCCCCCTACACCTCAGATCCCAGGCTAACCATGAAAGCTCTGTGCCTTTGAATTCCCTTCCTCCTCCCTTCCTGTTGCTGCACCCAGGTTTCCCCTCAAGGGATTTCGCTCTGTTGTGGAGGCAGGTGTCTTTGTCCACTTGTACAGGCTGGGGAGGCACAGGGAGTGTAGCACGTGACTTGCCCATGGTTACCCAGCAAGTCAGTGGCTCTCCCGACTCCCAGACCCCTGCTATAGCCATTGGCCACGCTGCCTTGGAGAGCTAAGCCACACCCTTTCCTCTTTCCTAGGAGCGCCAGTTTCTCCCAAGCCACAAGATCCTCGTTCTTCATGAGGAGTGACACGGCCGTTCAGACGCTCTCCCAGGGCAACGGACACTGTGTGAATGGGGTCAGCGGGCAAGTCCATGGATTCTACAGCTTGCCGAAGCCCAGTAGGCACAATTCGGAGCTCAGGGACAGCGCCTATGACCTCCCGCGGAGCTTTGGCTCTTACACTCACACCAAAGCCAGCCTCACGGGCTCGGACACGGATAATGAGGAGGTCTATACCTTTAAGACTCCCAACAACACCCTGTGCAAGGAGTTTGGGGAGCTCTCCACGGACTCCTATGACATCCCTGTCACCCCACTCTCCGTATACCAGATCCCAAGGACATTCACGCTGGACAAGAACCACAATACGCTGGCCGTGGCCTCCAGTGATTCACCAGCTGCTCCCCCACCCCGGCCCCCTAAACCAGGGCAGGTAGAGTCACGGTGGGGCAGCCCCCAGCAGCGCCCTCCAAATGGTGAAAGCGTAGGTATGGTCTCTGTGGCGGCCACCATTCCCAGGAGGAACACGTTACCAGCAGTGGAGAACAGTAGACTACATCGAGGTAAGTGTTACATTTAAATGGGGGTGTGTGGGGCAAGGCGTCTTTCCCCCAGATATCAAGTTGGACAGTACAGCCAAAGATGCTGACACCATTAGAGAGAGGTTGGGCCAGATGCTCAACCTATGTAAATCAGCATAGTTCAACTGAAATCAATGGAGCTGCACTGGTTTATTCCAAATGAGCTGCTGGTACTACATGTTAAGGGAATGGGCTTGTGGCCTATATGAACATCCCTGAATTTTTGGGTATGTCCAAATTCTGCGGTTGGTTCTTGTCTGTATAAAGGGCTGAGCCAAAACCCAGATTCAGTCACCCCCAAACTTTGGGGAAGTTCAGATCTAGATCAAAACGCCGCCGTTCAGGCCCATATTTGTTGCAGCTCCTGCCGGTACATTTGACTTTTAATTCAATTTATGGCCAAAGTTTTCAAAAGTTGCCACTGATTTTGGAGGCCTTGAAGTTTGGGCACCCAACCTGAGACAACTAAAGGTAATTTTCAGTGCCCTCCAAGCCTGATTTTCGGAGCTCCAGAGCAGCTGCAGCTCCCGTTGACTTTGGCTGGAGATGTGGTTCTTCAGCCCCTCTGAAAATCAGAGTCGGGCCATCTCCAGCTGGACATACAAATGACCATTCCAGGTTGAGCTAGGTCAGCTGCAGCCAAATGCTGTTACCGCCCTCACTAGCCATCAGTGAGGATAAATGAATCAAACGGCAGTGGAGTACTTAGACCAAGCTGTTTGAGATGGGATAGAAAAAAAAGCGAGAAGACTTGCACAGTTTCAGAACGCCTTGCCCAGCTACCCGTGCTCTGCTAACCTAAACACACATCATTTACTGTACAGCAATAACCAGCCACAGTTAAAGGTGAGCTGTTGAGGGCTACATGTGTCAAGGGCACTATTAGAACTAGAGCAGTCACAAGCAGGCACCGTGTGTATTGTGAATCCATGATTTGTGTTTCAGCTTCTTCCTGTGAGACTTATGAATACCCCCAGCATGGTGGCAGCAGCACAGTTCAGTCAGCAGAGTCTGTGAATGACGGATTCAACTCATATCTGGTAAGTTGATGCTACTATCACCCACTCGTCAGTGTGTGTCATGCGTCCCCCTCACCCACACAGGAAGTGAGTCTGCCATCACAACACACACATTCCATGACCCAGGACTGACTTTGCCGGCGGTACAATTCCGACCGGCCCCTGAAGGCGCATGGAGGATGCCATTTTGTAAAACAAAATGGCATCCATACAACATACATGCAAGGTCATGCCTTCCATGGCAAGTGTAGAGTTTCATGCCTTACTGAAAATGTCACTGTGACTCTGCTACAGCTGCCAGCTTGGGGATCTAGGGCTTGAGCTGGCTCCATTGACTCAGTGGAAGTTTTGCTTTGACTTCACTGAAAGCAGAATTGAAGCCTTCGTCCTTCAGCTCATACTGGAGCCCTGGGAGTCTCTGGTTCAACCCTGGTGATGACCAACTTAACAGTTGTTTACTAGTAGCTAGATAAGCTCACACCATTCAGAAGTGAGATTTGATTTGGCTGGTTACACAAACCGTATCTGACTGGCACTTCAGCTCAGAGACGCACCAAAGAGATTGGATGCTTGTTGAAACATCCTGCGTTTTAACCATTGGACCAAACTACAAAGGGAAGTGGTGGATTCTCCATCTCTTGATGTCTTCAGGTCAAGACAGGATGCCTTAATGGAAGATGTGCTTTAGCCAAACACAAGTCATGCAGGGGTAACTGGGTGAAATGTAAGGGCCTGTGATATATAGGGGGTCAGACTAGATGATTTAATGGTCTTTTCTGGAAATATGAATCTGAATCTATGATTCTGCAGAGCTGGGCTGGAAATGTTGCCAGCACAGACTCTATCATGAGAATTCTGATATTTCCTGCTCCCTTTTGAACTGGAAATACCATTAAACCAGCCTCTCGCGCTGCATTTCTGTCACGACTGGAGCCAGGACATGCAGAGATGCATGAGAAACAGAGTAAGCTGAACCTCCGAGAAGGTTCAGTTCAGTCTGAAGTTTGCGTGAGTTTATCTGGATGGATTCCACCATCCCATCTTTAATCCCCACCCTGAACTTGGAGCTCAGTGAGATGTTTTGATAAAGATCATTATCAGAGCTGTGTGCAAAATTCACAGTGGGAATGAAAAAGCTCCTTTCTGAGTATGCAGAACTTCTGCAATCATGCTCTGAGGCCACAAGAAGGGATCCAGATCTGGGAATTCAAACCATCCTCCCAGCTCAAGATGCTTATGATACTCAGAGCCTAACTACAGCATCTTGAAAAGCCAGAGTTCCTGAGCTTGAGGAATTGAGAGGCAGAGTTATTTACAGGACATTATAGGGCCACTGTAAAGCCAGTCCATTTCACAGCAGGCTGTCCCAACCATCCCTGTGAGGGAGTCAGTGTCATGATGGGAAGTGGCTAAGGTGGAGTGGAGGGGCCAATGGATGGGACCTGCCTTCCAGGAGAGGTAGAGGAAACTGACCATTCCTCATGTACTGAGGTCACATCTGGAGACTGGATAGAGTTGTGGTTGGAGACATGGTCACTAGAAATACTGATAGCTGGAAATGTGATGAAGTAGCCTTGTTTACTTCCCTACTGGCTGTGAAGCTGGGTCTCAATGGACATCTAGACAAACATCCACAGAGTGCTGGGGAGGATCCTGTGGTTGTGGTTCATATTGGTACAAGTGACAGAGGGAGGTGTAGGAAGGAGGTCTTGGAAGCTAAATTAGGGGCCTAGGGTTAGCTCCACACCTGGGCCAGCTAGTCAGGGAACCATCAGGGTCTCAACATGAGGATGAGAAGATGTTGTAGAGGGGAGGTTTAAATTTATTAGAGATTCCTTAAGGAAAGGAGGAGACCTGACACCAAGGGGATGGGCTTCACCTTAACCCAGGTGGAAACTAGCACAGGGGGATTATTAAAATCAGGAGCTGGGGGAAAGCTGGCAGGTGCTACAGAGCACTTGGGTTGGGCAAAGACACTCGCTAAGGAGGAGAGGGACTGTCAGCTCCTTGGGGCAGGGATTGTTTCCTCTTTCCCTGTTTGGAAAGTGCCTAGCACACCTTAGGCAATGCTGGAAATCGATTGTAATATTAAAGGTAACTCTGCCTCTCTCTAGCAGTAAAGGCTAGCCCAGAAATTACAGCCGAATGGGAGCAAAGAGAGGTTGAGGGCCAGTGCCAGAACTCCCCGGAACTGGGAACTGTTTGACGTTCAGATCCAAAGGCTGACGTGAATTTGGCAGTTTTGACCCCATCTCCGGTGTAAATGTCTGCTCACTGTGATAGGGAGGGATTATACTCTGGGGTCTAGGCCACAGTGAGTAACGCTGAATACTGCTGCTCGTATTCCATACCTCACTAAATATCCTCTTGACCCTTGACCTCCCCTGTGCTTTCCAGCAAGCCAGAGCCTCAGTGGCTCGCTCCCACAGTGCTGACTCCGAGGACAATTATGTCCCAATGAACCCAGGCTCCTCGTCCCTGCTGAACATGGAGAAAGCGAATGACAATTCCCAGAATCTCTACATCCCCATGAGCCCTGGTCCGCACCACTTTGACCTGCTGGGATTGTCCTCGATGACCCTCCCAGTCCATAAAGGAGGAGCCATATCCCAGTGTCACAGGCGGCTGAGCGAAATCCAGCCCCCCCCAATCAACCGCAACCTCAAACCCGACCGGAAAGGTAAGACCAGTTCCTTGGACAGAAACACCTGTACTTGAGGGGAATCTTCACAGGAACTCTGTTATGACTAGTTATAATACTTCAGACAGCTGAACAGAGGTATCACATTGTGCCACATAACCGTGGGGGAACAGTGGTGCACAGCCTCCAGGCAAACACTGGGACGCGCACTCACTGCCTTCCAGAGCCCTCCAGCACATATTGACTGCCACAGCCCTGTGCGGGGCACCGCTCCCTGTCGCAGCAGAGCCAGCCAGCTGCACGGGCCACTATTAGAGCAACTCGGAAAATTCTTACGGAACAGAATGTAAAAGTCTAAAAAATTAAACTTTTTAACCTTTTTCCAAATCGAAATTTGGGGGGGAATCTTTGTTCCATGAGAAAGTTTGGTTTTTCAGTTTGATTTGGGGGGAAAAAACTGAAGTTTTGGAATTTACTATGAAACAAAAATTCCAGTTTCTGAGCAGCTCTAGCCAGGATCTATGTACAGGGACAGAGGCTTTGCCCCAATCCCAGCCCCTCCCTACTCCTCTTCCATCTTCAGGGCTGGCACAGCCTTCATAGCCCTTATGCACGATAAGTGGAATTCTTTCTGGCCTTTACACAAGGCCCTATAATGGGGAAGGGCCTTGCTCCACCCTCATCCTTTAAGAAACCTGTCCCATAGCAAGTAATCTGTATACCAGAAAATGTACCTTCAAATCAGCTACTTGACACACCGGTCACGTGTCACTATGGGCTTCCAGACATCCCCATTGTCTTCAAAGGGAGCTAGATCAGCGCTGCCTTTATAGCTGTGCATGGTCTCTCACCTGAACCAGCCATTATACTGAAAGATTTAAGCAGGAAATACAGAGCTCCATCCTCCTCATGTAGATTAGGCCACTAGGCACCACAGCTCTCTTTGAGGGGAAGGTGGTGTTGTGGTTAAGGCATTGGTGTCAGGCACTGTAGGCTCAAGCCCTGATTCTGTCTCAGGCTTTCTGTATGACCTCGGGTAAGTCTCTTAGTCCCCCTCTTGCTATGGGTACTTCTGCATTTGGAGCTGGTCGTGTAATTGAGGAGACATACCCATGCTAGTTCTGACTGACCTAGTGCACTGAAAATAAAGCACAGCCATGGCAGCACAAGCTGTGGGAAGGGCTAGCTGCCCAAGGTACGTGCTTGCGCAGCTAACCAAGGTGGTTGCATTCTACTTTTAGTGTGCTAGCTCCATCAGAGCTCACGCAGGTATGTCTCCTTGTTCTGGAAGTTATACCTCCAGCTCAAAGTGGAGACGTGCACTGTGGGTATGTACAGCGCCTAGCACCATCTCTGTAGGCACTGCCATCACACCAATAATCATCTGAGTTCAGGAAACAGCAGGAGACCTTTTAAGCTGTCATCTTTTTCAATTATCACCACTGATTAATTAACCATTTGCTTAAATTCACCATTTTGAAAATAAAATAACAGACTGGAATTCAGAGCAACTTGGAAAGTCTCCTGGTTTCTCAAACATTCAGATGGAAGCTGCTGCCTGGATGTTGTACTGCCCAGTGTGGTGGGAATGAAATGCAGGAATTGCTGGGTAAATTCTCTGGCCTGTGTTACATACGAATTCAGACTAGATGATCTAATGGGCCCTTTTAAGGGCCTATACTCTGTGAGACGCTGATTGTGTGAGGGTGCTGTTGAACAGGCACGAGGTGCCCAGCACATGACAGGATTAGGCCACTAGTCTGTGTTTTAAGAACATAAGAATGACCATACTGGATCAGACCAATGGTCCATCTAGGGCAGTCTCCTGTCTTCTGACAGTGGCCAATGCCAGGTGCTTCAGAGGGAGTGAACAGAGCAAGTCAATTATTGAGTGATCTATCTCCTGTCGTCCACTCCCAGCTTCTGGCAGCCAGAGGCTTAGGGACACCCAGAGCATGAGGTTGCATCCCTGACCATCTTGGCTAATAGCCATTGATGGACCTATTCTCCATGAACGTATCTAGTTCTTTTTTGAACCCAGTTATACTTTTGTCCTTCACAACATCCCCTGGCAACAAGTTCCACAACTTGACTGTGCGTTGTGTGAAGAAGTATTTCCTTATGTTTGTTTTAAACCTATTGCCTGTTCATTTCACTGGGTGACCCCTAGTTCTTGTGTTATATGAAGGGGTAAATACCTTAATCACTTTCTCCACACCATTCATGATTTTATAGATCTCTATCATATTCCTCCTTAGTTGTCTTTTTTCATATTATCAACATGGTAGCTGCCTATTGTTACAAAGTGCTGTATTATTGCTGTTAGTTAAATCCCATTCTTTCTGGACAGCAGCGCTCTCCTCTCCTTTGTAATGAGCTACATGTTACAGGGCAGATTTCCTTTTAAAATGCTTCATGGGAAACCTTCTGGTCAGAGCCCACTGCAATTAAGTGGCATGTTGATAATGTTAATTTCTGACTGACGATCAACAGAGGGAGGCTTTTCCGAGTCTAATGGGCATCAGTGTTTCTTTAATAAGCCACATCTACATGCTGTCCTTCTGGGCATTTTTGGCTCATATCATTCCCATAGAAGACACATTCACCCCTCTGGGGCCCATACAACGGAACTCCCATTGGAGCCAGCAGGAGTGGGGTGTGCACATGGGAGGGAGGAATTCTGCTCTGATTTCCCGCGGCCCTTGCATGAATGACTGCAGGAACGTTGTGGCTGGGAATGTTCCTCAACAGCAAGAATAGTTGGGGGGCGGGAGGGTTGATCATCCACGTGGCTGTGGAGGCCTTTGCATTTTATTGTTTAAAATACAGTGATTTAGTGTTAGGGAGAGTTAAAGAATGTGTTCACTGATGAATAAATCCTTCTGTGACAGCAAAGCCAACACCTCTGGACCTGAGGAACAACACGGTCATCGATGAGCTTCCCTTCAAATCGCCGGTCACCAAATCTTGGTCCAGACCAACGTGAGTACATTGGGGGCAGTCTTAACTCCCGCAACACCATCATGGGACAAACTCAGGCTGTGTCCACATTAGCTGGACTTACTTATCTTCAGGGTGATGGCATAGCTAATGCACCAGGAGCCACATTCTAGTCTCGGTAATATCTGTGTCATTCTGGAATATGGCCATTGCAATCAATGGAGATGCTGGATGTACACCAGTGTGACTGAGATGTAACTGACCTTAGCTCTCCAGTGTAAGCAGCACCAAAAAGAGCCTTCGTGTTCTTGTTGTGCTGGTCTCTTTAACATCTCTTGCTGTTAAGGGGATGTGCCTTCTATCTTGCAAGACTTGCATTTTGATTCTGAGCTGGAGATGGGCCCCAGCTGCAAAGTCTGGAGCCAGATCTGAACTTCCCTAAAAGGCTGAGGAGGTCTGGATTCAGCGTTTTGGCTTGGTCCGTTTTATAAGTAGGGGCCAGCTGCAAAATTTCGATCAGACTTTCTCAAAGCGTGGTGATGTTCAGATCTGAAATTCCAGTCTTGGCCCCAATTCTAGCCCATCCAGAGAAATGCATCAGCATTTGCTAATTTTCTACCTGGTGGTGTGATAAAACTCTGTGAATACAGGAGAATTGCCTCAGATTCGACATTGAAATCCAGTGCATTACAAAGTGCTAATCACCAACAAAAAGTCCGATGGTTAATCTCATTTGGAGATTGTTGCCTTTTTCAGAATTGTGCATAATCCAAACTACACCTAAGTCAGGTAGTTTTGATCCAAACTCAGAGCAAGGGTGGTCATTGGCTGGCTGAGGTTTACAAAATCTTTGAGTGAGCCCAGACTCAGCTGAACCTGGAGTCAATATATGGTTTCATATCAAAACTAGCTGAAACCCACAGCATCAATGCAAAACAGGATGTCACTCAAAAGGTTTTGACTAAGTTTTGCTTTGAGGGCCCAATTTAGTATTCTGCAAATTGAAACTTAAAGAGCTTCATACCAAACCCTCTAAGCCAAAAGTGCCGGGATTCATCCAACTTCAGTTCTGCCACTAGTTCATAGTCTGACATTGTCCAATATGAGGACATTGTCTGTTATGACTGTTATAACAAATTGGATTGTTTGGAGACTGACTGCAGGGCATGAGAGCTGTGTGCTCAGATCACTACATTAGGAAAAATACAGCGCTTGGGTTTTGATTGACAGGACGTCTGACCCCACAGAAGCTAATGGATTTTTCTCTTATCGACTAATTTTATGACCCTTTTTTACTGCAAGGCAACCAATAGCTTTTTAAGATGGGAACTTTAGTAACAGACTCTGATTGCATTATGTTATTCCTTATACAGTAATTAGATCTGGTTGACTGAAAACAAGATGAGGCCTTCAAGGTTTAGCCTTCCATCAAAATGCAAGTAGGCTGCTGCACAGTAAACACAAGCTTGAAAGCTGTGATTAGCATGGAGGTGAAATGGCGCGAGAAGCTCGGGGGCTCTATGTGCTGTCATAAGGGGACTGCAATTAAATACATCCTGTGAGATAAAAGAGTTTATGGAGCCTGGACTCTAGTAATATGGTAGCAGGAGAATTGAGGCTACATAAAGAAACACGATGATATTAAACAGAAATGAGCCCGAGCTAAAGGCTCAAATCTGGACCCTCCCTGAACTATGGAAAGGTTGGGTTGTGGAGACAAACTTTATCAATGGTCCTTCTTAAGCAGCACCAAAACCCTGGATCTCCTCCATGAGCTGCAGGAAAGTTCAGACTTGGATCCCAGCTCTGCAGCTCTGACCCATCCCTCATAAGTGGTGAGCAGTGGGATCCTGCGGCTGTAACTAACCCATCGGCACCTCTCATTACAGCCCGACGTTCAACTCCAGCGCCTCACAATACTGCCGCCCGGTCTCCACCCAGAGCATCACCAGCACTGACTCGGGAGACAGCGAGGAAAACTACGTGGCCATGGTAAGTGCTAGGACTGTCAAGCTACCTATGTCCTGCAGTGACTTGGGCTCTATACATGCAAACCACGGGTAGTGACCGTAGTGTTAAAGATACTCAGATCTATGGTGATAAGGACAGTCTATATCCTTATATGGATTACAGGGCGGTTGTTTGTAACATGGCATTCTAACATGTATCTATATGAAACATCCTATTGTTTTTTAATTATTGTTTTACGTTGTGGGAGCAGAGAATGAGAGAGGACACAGACATAACGTGTGCTTCTCCCGCCCATACCAGAAAGCTCAAAAATGACCCTCCCTTTACTAAGTATTCCTCTACATCATATCATGGTCCTCTCTGGAAACTGGAGGACCAAAAACTCTATTCTTTTAATGCCATGCCACATTTTATTGAACCTGTTTATTTTTAGATTGATGTTTAGACCCTTCTCCCACAGGAAGTGCTGGCATTCTCTGACTGTGTGTGGGGCAGGAGCCATCCACACTGCCCCAAGCATGAAAAGGCAGGTTCCCAGCTGCTATAACCAGCGACATTGATGAAAGAGACAGGAGAATTTGTGTCTCTTACAAAGCTGCCACCCCATGACCTATTATTAATCAGTTGTATTTAAGCTTACACGGAGCTCTTCGTCATGCTGGGAAATGTATTCAGAGTGTGTACACAGTTCCCAGACCTGAAGGAGAGCTCTGTGTTAACTCAAAAGCTGGTCTCTCTCACCAACAGAAGGTTCAATAAAAGATATTACCTCGCCCACCTTGTCTCTCTAATATCCTGGGACCAACCTGGCTACAGCACATTGCATACAGTTGTATTTAACACTGCAGAGTAAATCTACCTGCAGTGCAGGGTAGCGAAGTGTAATGATGATTCTGGGCCCAATTATGGCCATGCTAAGGCCTCCTTCCAGCAAAGCACTTAAGCATAGGTTTAACTTCAGGCATGTGAGTAGTTCCATTGAAGTCCATGAGACTGCTTGGGTGCATCAAGTTAAGCATGTGATTTGAGTTATAGGACCCCATTGAATTCAGGCCACTGTGCTGGTCTCATGACTCCTGACCCAAATTGCAGAGGGATAAGTGAGGGGAGAATTCAGGCCAGGCTCTCACTTAAAGTGCTACCAATGATGGATTTTGGTTTTAGGTCCCTTGTATTCTCCTTGTTTTATTAACCCTTTTTTTTCTCCCACCTCTTTCCTGCATTAGCAAAATCCAGTTTCTGCTTCTCCGGTTCCTAGTGGTACCAACAGCCCAGCAGCAAAAAAGAGTTCAGGGAGTGTGGATTATCTAGCCCTGGACTTCCAGCCAAACTCACCTGGGCCGCACAGAAAGGTATCTTGGGGTTTTTGTGTGTGTTTTTTTTAAATTTAATTAAATATTGTGTATTTTGAAGGGTTTAAAACCAGTTCAACAAACAATAGGGGCCCGATCCTCACCTGAGATAAGGAGGCACTGCTTCAGTGATGTCAATGGTGTTGGATCCATTTAATCCACATGAGGATCTGGCCCTGTAGATTATTCTAGGCCAAATTCCGCCCTTACTCACATACCCGCAGCTGCGCTGGAGGTGTAACTAAGACCATTGGAGGCAATGGCTTTTATGGCTGTAAATGAGAGGGGAATTTGGCCCACCTACTATAGATCCTATATTAGGCCTAATTCAGCTTCCACTGAAGTCAATGGGAAGATGTCCTTTTCTATGGGAGCTGGATTAGGTCCTCTCGTTCCTTTCTTACATTTCCAGATGCAGGATCTCCAAAGTGCCCTGGCCTAAATTATCCAAAATGACTTGTGATTTGGATGCCCAAATTGAGATGCCTTGAAGTGCTTTTTAGAAAGTGCTGAGCACCCAACCACGGAAAATCAGGCTGCCCTTAAGGTGCATCAAGTTGGGCATCAAAATTACAAATCACTTTTGAAAAATGAAGTCCCTATCTATGAGCCAAATTCTGCTGAGCCAGTTAAGATGCTGCCAAATGAAGACTAGCTGGCAGGAGCAGATGGACCAGTGATGGGAAACACCAGCAAAATGGCTTCTAGATAACATGGAATGGAGTTAATGGCTCTTCAATATCTTCAAATATGTATCTTACATACAATACACCTGTATGGTGTATAGTGTCTTCCATGCCAACTACATACATTACAGAATAAAACAATACACATACTAGAGAGGTGGCATAAAGCCACAAAAATCTAATCTGGATCCAGTTTAAGATTTTCTGAACCTCCAAAGTTTGGATCTGGGATTCTCAATTGTGTTTCTCTAAAAGAGTTAAGCAACTGCAGAGGGACAAGAAAACTAAAGTACTCTGAAAAGCAACTCTGTAAAAACGGCATCGTCTCACTCAGCAGATCTGCTCCTTCTGTGAATTTGGAGCCACACCCGCTTCTTTGAATGACAAAAATAATCTTTTACTCCTTGTTAGCCCTGCAGAGCCAATACAGTGGATTCTAGTCTTTCTACTGTGTTGCTAACAGCTGCTTACTGAGAAGGAAAGAACCCAGTTGGACTCTCAGATCCCAGGCTGAGTTTGCAGTGCTGGCAGTTAGAAAGCAATATTTTTTTGCTTGTAAACTGAGCACATTTGACACAGAGTCATTGAGAGACAATAAACATGGAAGCCCAGGGTACCATTTTTACACTCCTCTTTCTGACCAGGCTCTCACTTTGGGCCTGATCCAAAGCCTATTAAGTCAATAGGAGTCTTTTGATCAAGGCTCATTAAGAAATAAGAGGGATCTAAAGAAGGGATTTGCAAGTAATGTAAATGAAGAGCTACCGAGGCTGAGATATAGGCAGGTAGTTCCAGATAGGAAGAACTGCAGAGGAGAAGGCTCTTTCAGTACGAGTGGTGAGATTGTACGAGAGGACAGAGATGAGGCCAGCAGAAGCAGCGGAGTGGGCTAGATGTACTATCACTACGTCACGCTGTGTTCTCCTCCCCTGTACCCAGCCCTCCACATCATCAGTCGCCTCAGACGAGAAGGTCGATTATGTGCAGGTTGACAAAGAGAAGACACAAGCCCTTCAGAACACCATGCAGGAGTGGACCGACGTCCGGCAATCAACAGAGCCCATTAAGAGCATGAAGCAGTAATGGACGGCACAGATGGGGACAGCCATCCAGACAGGCAAATGTCCAATGGGTTTTCCCAGGCTGGGGTTCCCCTGGGTATGCAAGCTCACTTTGGGGTTGCATTTCTACAGTACTGTTGTTTGGGTCTTTTTTTTTTTAAAGAAACTTAACTTCAGGGGAAGACTTGGCAGATATTGTTTGCCAGTGACAAAGACCAACTACTATTAGTGGCTGGGTTTGTGCTGTTACTTTAGCTGCTGGATATACTATTCAGGAACTTAAAACTTAGCAATACTGGGGTGACAAATGCCCTGCATGTCTTTTGCTTACAGCTGTTATTAAAGCCACCTTGTACCTGCTAACACTGTAGTATCTCTCTCAGTCTTCTTCTGTACTGTACACCTGAACTGTGCCGAATGTATACTGGTTTGGTGGCGTCCTTTACAGGACACGGATTCCCGCTCCATACCGTATGGTGGTCCTGACCTCTTCAACCTCTTCAAAAACAATGGGCAACCGCCAGGTCTAATTTGTACTTGTTTTATTATCAAATTGCTTGTAAATAATGACCAACATGCATTTGTAACCTGCAGGGGACGCTTCTCCATCAGGTGGCATGGCTTGTGTGCCAATACCTGTGGCCATTCTGTAGCTTGCAAAGCGCCCAGACTGACCGATTGGTTGTGACAACCTTAGACCTCCAGGATTGACCTCTCCTCCCTCACAGCACACACATAATGTATCAAACAGCAAGATTTACTGAGGTGCCTCTTCTTTTTAAATAGCTGTTGTTGGTGGGGGGGTGGGGTGTTCAAAGCTCCCCAAAATCAAAGGGCTGGCAGGATCGGCTTGTGAAAACAGAATTAAAGGACTAGAGGCTTGAACCCAATGGGAGTCCTTTCACCGACTTCAGTAGACTCTGGATCTGGCCCCGATGGCCAACTTCTGCCCAGGGCGGCAGCATTTGCAGCCCCATTGGGAGACAATTCTGCTGCTGTTGAAGCCAGCGGAAGCTTTGCCATTGATTGCAATGGGAGCAGGAAAAGGCTCCCCTAAGTCTGAGTGGAGAATTAGGCCCATGTGTGACTTGTATGGCTTAATGATGAGTAAGGGGAATGGGATATGAGACTGTCGACAAATATCTGGAGAGCATAGATACTGTAACAAGGAAGGAGTGGAATTGTTTAAGAGGCCCAAGGGGGAGGTGTAATGCAGTGGAGATGAGTGAAAGAAATGTAGGCTACTGGTGAGATCTTCAACTGGGGAATAGTCTCCCAAGAGGAGTCAGGGCAGTCCCATCACTTGAGTAACCTAAAACTGGCTTAAATAAAGCAGTGAAGAATGTGCTGTTGGGAACGACTGTGCACTGGGCCTAAGAACTGACCTGTGCCTTCTTCCCCCATCTCTAGTTGTCTCAGTCCTGTGGTTTGCACAGTGCGGTGCCTCAACACTGGGTCAACGCTACAGTAGCAATTGGTGTTGATGAAATGAACAATCCTCAGCTGTAATGAACAATGAGCACCTAGTATATATAGGGCGGTGAGCTCCAGGGTCTTGACTCATCCAGCACTTTGGGTTCATCTTCTTCTAAGCACTTGCCCCTCTGAGAGGAGTGAGAAGGAAGGGAGAATCTATTGCCTGGATAATAATCTGTAAACGAATGGATAACAATCCATGACCCCGTAACAATATGGAGGAACAACGATCAACATTTAATGGTCTGATTGCCCAACAGAATGCTAGAAACGCACTGATTTGGACAAACAGCATTGCTATAAGCTAAGAGTTAACAGAAGGATAAACCAAGAGGTTAAGATAATAAACGCAATGATTAAAGAACTCAGAGTATCTATTCTGCCCCTACTCCCCGCTCCTATTGGCGGCAGGGATGGATGAAAAAGGCACTACAGCTGGCCAGAAAATGGAAATCCAGTCCTATGAAAAAGTTCATTTTTTGTTTTTATAATTGTGCCGAATTGGGATCAAAAGTCCAAAATGACATTTTCACAGGACGGGATTTTCAGGAAGTCCGGGGGGAAAACTGAAAATGGCATTTTTTGGCTTCCCAGCTGCCCACCCGGGAAGGCTCTTGTCATTTTCACTTTCTCCCCACAGGCAGAAAGCAAAACAGCAGAAGCATTCCAGGCCCACAGCCGGGGAAGTGACATTTTTATTTTTCCGAATGGAAAATTGAAATGTTTTGGCAAAATTGAAATTTTCCCACAGGAAAAAAAATTTGTGATTTTGCATAAAGGGCATTTTCCATCAGAAAACCATTCTGATGGAAAATTCCCAACCAGCTCTATTAGGCACCCAATGCCCATTAAATGTCCTAATTCTGGCTGAGTAACATTTGGGGGGGATTGTCAAGACAACGTCACATATATATTGTGTTGCACTGGCGCAAAAGCAGTAGAGTTGTGAACATTGCAAGGCTGGTTCTAAAGTCATAGCGGTGCCAATCCTGGTTCTTTGACTGTAGCCAGCACTGCTACTGTGCATACACAAACAGCATGCCTGTGAGGCAGCTATCGTGATGGACGGCCAATGCACCTCTATAAAATGATGCACACGTCATGTATACAAATAAGAGCTGTGCATTTCCTTGCAGCCTCATGCTCATATGGCTGCCAAGTTGCATGTGTGTTGAACTAAAGCCACATACAGACACTGCCATCATCAGCAGGGGATAGAATGCAGAACTGCCAGCAACAAAAACACAGGTCCCTACCACTTGAGCGAAAGGAGTTTCTCCATTAATAGTAAGTAGCTGGCTGCTGTAGTCACTGGGGCTAGCTATGAGAATGAGACACGATAACACACAGACACACACACACACAGGGCCGGTGTATTACAAATGCACGGTCGTACCATGATATTTGCAAACACTTTCAAATTGGAATGCCAATTAAAAACAAACTCAAAGCCCGATTTATTAAAAGACACAGAATGAAATGTACAAGAGCACACCACAAATAACATAGCCCAGGCTGACACTATAAACGACGCCATTCACATTTCTCCGATGCCTTCATTACACATTTCACAGGCATTTGCCTTAATTGTATAACTCCTGGTGCGATCCTAGAAGCATCATTATGAAAGACACTAGGTCGGATAAAATGTATCACCTGGTACTATGGGGCTTTCGGGTGCTCCCACTGTATGCAGAACAATACATACGAAGGCTGAACACCCTCTGAGCCCCAGGATAGGGCTGAGGTCTGTTGGCAGGACAGGATGGCGGTAAACCTTTGCCTGGCCTGTGCATCCATAGAGAATGTCTGTCTCCAGGACTGACCATCTGGTGCCTTTTAACAGACATTAATTAATTCTCCCTGAGCCCATACTTACTTATTCACATTTCGTATCTGCTCCAGAACGGGTGACAAACAGTGTCAAGCTCTCTCCCAATATTCAACAGTCAGCGAGCTTCTTCTCAGGGGTCATTCCATCCAAGGGCTTCATGGTAGCTGTCTGGTTGGAATTTACCTCTGCGCAGAGGCCTATGTCCCACCTAAGCCCTGCTGTGAAACTGAGGTCTAGCCTCGCCTCCTGGCTCCAAAGGGCAGGGATGTTTGGCTCCAGGCTGGTGAGCCCAGTGCACGTGTGCGCTATGAGGAATGCCTCGGAAGGAGAGTTAAAATACTGAGCCATGTTTACACATTGAGAGGGGGCTCATACAACTCAAACCATTAGCATCAGTGGAGCTCCTCCTGATTATAGTCCAGTGTAAGCAATAGGAGAATCAGGCCCATCGGGTGCTTTAAGACGTTCAATCCAGTGCAGAGGACCCAGATGAAGGCCCTCAGTGGGGTGCAGGGCTTTGTCTGGGCTTTCTATTTTGGGGTGCATTTCACTTTGAGTGGGGAGCGCAGCATTGCCAATGCGTTTGTTCTTTTTCAGTTTTTAAATAAAGTTCCTTCAGCATCAACAAGAAACTAGTGGCACTGGAACACTTTTAATTGTGGGGGTGCTGAAAGCCAGCTTCCTTACCCCTGTCTGCCCCCCCCCCACCCACAGACAAGGGTAAGGGGGCCAAGGCTGGGAGCGGGCACAGGGCCAGGAGAAGACCCCCCTGGGCGCGGGGCCGGCAGCCAGGACCCCGTGTGTGGGGCTGGGAGCAGAGCCCGGCGTAAAACCTGGGGTTGCTGCAGCACCCCCCATACCCCAAGTTCCTGCACCTGTGCAAGAAACAATGTCATTATTGTTAATTATTATTGTTTGGGCATTAACAGCTCTTCCAGACCTGCCCCTCCCCCCATCCTGCAATGAGCACTGCAGGATCCAAATGGATCCCGTTGTAGGATGCTGCTCTTTGAGAACCTTATGCTGCCTTGCAAAACTGTCCAGAAATTTTACCAGCCCAGGCACATCTTCTACCCTTTATCATGCAAAAGGCTGATGATCATGAAAAAGCTATAAAGAAATTTTGCAAGGCTGCCGTGATGGTATTTTACAGGAAAAATAAAGCAGGTGTCATAATCATCCAAATAAAAAGAATACTAATCACTGTGGTGTTGCAGGAAAAGGCTAATAGATGGGGCCAGCATAGATCTCTGTCTTTCATAGGTCTGTGAGTGCTTTATTGCCAGTAAGCTACTCTGCCCTGCGTACAGCGTCTGAATCTTTTTGCAGTGAGACAATACAAGAAAAGCACGATTCGTTGCACTTCTATAGCCCCGTTCATTGTAGAGCTCAGTGGGCCTGGTCCAAAGACCACAGCAGTCAGTGTAACGATTCCCATTAAATTCAATAGTCCCGTTAACAGGATATTGGCAACCCCTGTAGTCTAAACATTGCAGCACTGTGCTATTTCTTGAGACCCAGGAAGTGGAAATAAATGGAAACAAAAGCAAAACTGATTCAGCTGTTCTCACTTGCCCAGTTGGAGGGATTTGCAAAATGTAACAACAAAAATGGCATACGCATTGGGAAACAAATAACGTTTTTTTAAATTCTTTCAATTTTAATGCTCTAAAATATTATCATTAACACAGATAAGATTCTTTTTTTAACAAGCTATGATTATTGGCCTCACAATGTCCCTTTAATTTATTAACCTTTAGGTTCATTTCACCCACCAGTGGAATGCAGCCACCTCTGGTGTGCATCACAACAGCTATTTTAACAGCACACAGCAGTACCACCCCACATTTTAGGACCGGCAGACTTCTCAAAAAAATGTAATTATTATAGAGATGAAACTGAAGCCAGCTTCAGACAGGAAACTTACAAAATATTGGGCCTGATCCAAAGCCCATTGAAGTCAATGGAAAGACTCTTATTGACTTGAATGGATATTAGAGCAGGTAAATTGATACACACCCTGCCTGTGTGCCTTGTAGCCTGCGATGCACGTATACTCAGAGCTTTGGGAATTCACCAAAAGAGGCGTGATTAGAAATTCATTTTCTCTTCACATCTACCAGGCTGAAGAGAAGTTGAACTGCCAAATGGCCACGTACTATTAGGATGCTGAATATAGCTTGAAAGCCAGGGAGCTGAAACAGGACCAGGCTGGGCATTTTATGACTGATGTCAGTGGCACAATGAATACAATAGCGGATGAGCTGTTCTGTGTGGCAGTCCCATTGTGCAAGGGATTGCTTTAATTCCACACCAGAACATTCAGTCAAAGGCAAAAAGCTCTAATGTAACAGTGTCGAGACTGGTAACATGACTTGGAGTTGGTGATCAGAGTTTAGTACATACGTGTGTGTGTTCAGATTTACTTTTAAGGCAGCTACAGACCTCCTGAAACTGCTGGGTGCATCTCCTGCTCTGCTCACTGGTGAGCACTCATTAGGTTCTCCCTTTCATGTTGTTCATGAAGGTGGCGCATTCCTCACACGTTTGTTGCACAGCACGGTGCACATAGTCAGTGCATACTAAATAATAACCTGCATGCTCTGTGCATTATGGTGCTCTGCCTTCAAAGAAAGGCACATCTAGGGGCCTAAGTATGCTGACCTGATATAGGTGGCTGCTGAGGGAATTAGTCTAGTGCATCCCATCTGCAGTGGGACAGCCAAGAAAGAGTGGCTTCTTGGTTAGATCTGGGTATCTTAGGGAGCTCAATGCACTGAAAAGAATTAATATTAAATGCAAATGAAAGAGTTGGCCTGATTCTCATGCCAAGGCCTCCTGTCTTTGTCATCCCACCTAGAAAAAAATGGGTGTGTGGTGAGGAAGAGAGGTTGAATTTTTTTCTTACTGTTATGATATAACAAGATCATGGCACAAAACCCTCAGCCATACCATGCTCAGCAGATATTTTTTAAAGGCGCATGTGTCCGAAAGTATGTATCACTTCTTGCAAGTTACCAGCTATGAGCTATCCACGCCCTTGGAATGCATTGGCTGCCTGTAGCTGATTTGTTTAGGGTTGACGTTCAGTGTTGGGTGGGAAATGAATTGCCGGCTGCTATAAATGGCTTTGGGTTCTAGAGTTAGGCTTGCACTGAAGTAGGAGAAAGAAAAGGAGTGTGTGTATTGTACAGTGGAGGAGTGGCACGATTCACTCCTGTACCATGTGGTTGCTGTCGGCTGGGGTTTGGGAAGATTAAATCAAGCCGGATGAATTTAGAATGCTGCGCTTAGTTATGGACACCAGCCATTTGAAGGGTTCCCTGGCCTGTCTCTCTGCAGAATTATGTTAGAGGAGGAGCAACTCCTAATGGCCTGAGAGTAGACCTGGATATTAGGCCCATCCTGGTCCTGACGCTTAACCCCTTCCTTTGGGAACCCCTCTGCCTGAGTTTTCCCCAGGAATAATAAGGGGGTCAGCAAAACATACCTGACTCACAGGGATGTGGTGAGGATTGCTAATGAGTTACGGCCCTTTGAAAACACAGGCCCTGACTCTGCAAAGGGTTGAGCACCTTCAGCTCCACCATTGATTTCAATGGGGAGCTGAACTTGCTTGGCATCCTGCAAGTTTAGCCCCACCCAGCTGTGGGGCCTTATCCCATGACGTTCAGGTGAGCTGGTCCTACAGAATGCCAGCTGTAACAGCCCAGAGGTGGCAGGTGAGGAGCCCTCACCAACAGACAGTATGGCACTGAGGCGCAGATTCTTAGAGGTGCTTTGAAATAAGGATAAACAGCCATCCCGGGATCTGCATGGGAAGGTTGTAGCATTCCGGGTGATCCCGTTTCTGTGTCCCCTTTGTCTGTGAGGAGACGACACGGCTGAGACTCATCGTGTGGTTCCAGAGCTTCGCTCCGGGCCGAAAGGGGCTCTTCTCCCTCTGCCCAGTCTCCTGTGAGGAAAGAGGCAATTCCTTCCAAGCTGCTGAGATGCAGAGGAGCCTTTCCACCCTCCCAGCAGTCAGCTCAGAGGGAGGAGAAGCCCCAAGCCCAGACCTGGCACAAGGGGAGTCGCCCCACAATAACAGACATGGTGCCACCTCCTGACATCGCTTTATTATGTCTGTATCAGCAAGACGAGCAGGGACTGGGAGTCAGGAGACCTGGCTTCTCGTCTCAGCTGAGCCAGCCACTCGCTGTGGCCTTGAGCAAGTCTCTTAGGGGCTGTCTACATTGTGATAAAAAGCCTACGGCAAAGAGTCTCAAGCCCTGGTCAGCTGACTCAGTCTCCGACTGCTGGGCTAAAAATAGCAGTGTAGATGTTCAGGCTCCGGCCCAAGCCTGAAGGTCTACACTGCAAATTGATAGTCCCACAGCCGGAGCCCCACAAACCCGAGTCAGCTGACCCAGGCCAGCTGCAGCCATGCTGCGGTGTATTTGTTGCAGTGTAGACACACCCTTACGCTTGCTTTGCTTCAGTTGCCTGCCATGTAAAATGGAAACGGTGACTTGACTGGCCTCAGTGAAGTACACTGAGATGCACAGGCAGATGGTGCTGTGGAAGGGCACGTTATTGTCATTTATTGATTGCCCGTTGCATCAATAGGGGACGTGTTGTGAGTGGGCAACATCAGGATGGGACGTCAGGAAGCGGGGCCACAATTATTTCATGCCCCCCTGCAGCTGTGTTCAGTTACACGGTGGCTCCCCCCCCGTTCTGAGCACACATGGAAACCAGATGGTGAGAGCCAGGTGTCTGTTAGTGTCTCTTGCTGGGATGGGTTTTTGGTGCTTTAACAGAAGCCAGAGAAATCTCCCAAATCTCTACAGCATTTCCTTCTGCCCCAGGAGTGAGAGAACTGGCTGGTTTCTGCAGAGGTGGAATTCACACGGTGTTTCAGTGGTGTCACATTCGTTGTATCCCATCTTTTGATGTAGCTGATCTGCTACAAGGATGAAGTTCAGACCCAGGTGTTGTGAGTTTTACTTCCACAGTGTAGTGGTTACTATTGGCTGATAAATTGTGCAGTTCCGTGGATGTGGACTGGATTACCCTGAAAGACGGCAGAGACAGTAATGGACTGCAAAGATCCCATCTATATTCCTGGCCAGGTCTTTGGAACAACCAAAAAAAAGTCGTCCCCCGCCCCCCAGTGAATCCTACCCAGGTTTTATACAGAACCGGGTGCATGCTGGAAAGGACTTAGTCTCTGCAGTGTGACTGCCCATGTAATGCCAACATGATCAATAAGGCTTCTACTAACGTACCTCACAATCAAGCCTCAGTGCTTTGTTTTAAGGAGCTCCCAAGGGACAGAAAGGCGTGGAGATTCCCCACTAAATATATGTGTATATGAGCTCTGTTTAGAATCAGCCCAAAGTCACCACTGGCATCTGTACAGTACCTTATTAGGCCTCCTCAGTATAACATGTGTGAAACAGGACCGAAGCTGAATGGTAGCCCTAGCTGTGACAGGAGAGAATTCTGACCTACCCACTCTCAAGTTACAGGGACTAGGTAAATTTGAGCTTGTAAATTTGAAGGCTGAAGGTTCCAGTGTGCCCCCAAGTTGCTGTCCCTGTATCAACTGCTTCCTTAATTCCATTGCAGTTTTTCCTTTCAGTGCTCTCCTGTGCTATTTTAGTTCAAGTACTTTGGATCACAGCCGAAAAGCACTAAGATGCTGTTATTTATGCACTGATATTATGACTGTTAATGATATTCCTGCGGCTTGACAGCTGTAGTTTTATTAAATCATTTCTTCCATGGCCACGTCTGTGGCATCCTTCCCTCTGTTGGTCTGTCCTCTGTCTCCTGTCCTGTTGTCCATCTCTGCCGTTCTTTGGGATGTATTGTTGATAAGGTCACCACAGCGCTGGTTCCCATGGGAAAGACCCAATATTTAAGGCTTGTAGGGCTGCCAAAGTGTCATGAGATATTTCCCAAGTCAGCCCAATGTCACCCCATTGTAACATTTATTCCCCTGTGCATACAGATGGCAGGATCACCAGTTGCAACACAAACAGATAGAACCCAGGACTGTCAGCTCTATCAGTTGAGCAAAATTAGATTTTCTGTCAACTCACTAGTGGTAGTAAGGATTTTCTATTCTGTATGGCCACTCATTAGACGGTAGTGGTGCGCAAACAAATTGGAGTGCGGGCTACACTCTAGAGCAGTGGTTCTTAACCTCTTTACCATTGTGAGCCACATATGCGGCCCAGAATGTGTTATGTGGGCCGCATCCAATACTACTTATATGGCCCCGAGGATGTCACATGGGCCGCAGCTCTGTGCTGATTGGGCCGTAGGTTGAGAACCACTGCTCTAGAGGGCTGATCACAAGACTGGGCACTAAGGCAAGTCATGAGTTCTCAGCCCAGCTCTTCTGCTGCCTCCCTCTGTGGCTTTGGGTGAGTCACTTAGCCTCCCTAGATCTCATTTCCTTTCCCATTTGTAACATGAGCATACTAGTACGTATTTCCCTATCTCACAAGGGTGTTGTGAAGGTTAGTTAGTTAATGTCAGGAGCTGCAAAGTGCTGTCAGTAGTCTACATTACTAGATCACTACATGATGATGATGCACCTTACAACACCAAATGTCACAATGCCATCCTATCCATCCTGGAACCAGGATGTCCCACTGGATAAAACCCATTAAAAGAGCTAATCCTAAATTGTGCAGGTGAAGAAAGGTGGTGGGAGGCTTTTTACACAGTTTTGAAGCTCCGCTGTCATATCATACAAGAAAACGTCTGCCACTTTAATGAGCAATTAAGAGCTCCTGGCTGGAGAGCAATGAATATAGGGAATGTAACGAGGGACTTGGTCCTGCATCCATTGGAATCAATGGGAGTTCTGACATTGACTTCAATAAATTCAGGATCAGATCCTTTGAATAATCAATAAGGCCCAAACCAATTTCCACTGAATTCAACAGACTCCCATTGATTTCAATGGTAATTAGACTGGACTCATTTACGTTAGGATAGCTTTTTTAACTGCTGTGAGGTGTGTATGACTTGCAGTTTTAAAGTTGTTGAATCTGCAGCATAGTCTCAGTGATATTTTGTGTGTTCCGAAGTGTATGACTGTTCTTAAACAGGATTGTGGGGTATTTTTTCCATTTCTAGAAGTCAGAAAGGACAAAAATAATCAGTGGCAAAATGTACAGTCTGTGTCTTCTTGTGGTGTCGCTGTTTGAGTTGGTTATTAATTTTTCAAATCACTGTGGTCAACTAATCACTTAAGTTATTAATTTATTCATGGGTTTTTTTCTAAAAAAAGAATAACTTGAAACGCTTATTTATCCTGTAAATTGCTCTTGAGCTTATCCTAGATAATACGTTTTTGCTGTTAATAGACATGGTACATGCCTGAAGCAAAGTTGATCTTGTTTTTAACTATTGTATCACAGCAGAGAAGCAACAGGAAAATAAATAAATAAAAAAAATTGACAACCACAATTCCTGAGTTGTAATGTTATTTCAATCCGAGGGTAAAGACCTCAATTAGTGAACAAATGGACTCAGGCACCATCTTTCATAAAATAATTTGTGTTGGAAGAAGCCTCTTATTGGTTAGCCATAATTATGGGTTGTTTGCCAGAAGCTGGGAGGGGGCGATAGGGGTTGGATCTCCTGATGATTACCTGTTCTGTTCATTCCCTCTGGGGCACTTGGCACTGGCCACTGTCGGCAGACAGGATACTGGGCTAGATGGACCTAAAAGCATGGGGCAGCAGTCCGTGCTCGCCGCGGCGGCAATTCGGCAGCAGCTCCGCCGCTCTTCTCGCCGCGACGGCAATTCGGCAGCAGCTGCTTGGGGCGGCCAAATTAGTAGAGCCGCCCCTGTTCTTATGTATCCTGCACCATGGCGGGAATGAGACAGCATTGGCCTCTGGTGAGACACAACCAGCCAGGTCTCCAGCTGGAGTAAATTGGCATTGTCCTGTTTTAGTTAATGGAGATATGCTGATTTACACCAGCTCAAGATCTGACCCAGGACTGGGTGTAAAATGAGGCTCACACTTATCTCATGGTATGAGGTAAACTGGGCTGCACTGGGAGCACAGGTTATTGTACACAAGGATTCTCAACAGGGGAAAGGTGCAATGGGTCCCAACCTACCCTGCTTCCCAGCATGCCAAAACTCTGCCTGGTGCCTGCCACTGGAAGGCCTAGCCGCAGGGTCATAAATAACATGGGACTGGCCGTTGGCCTACGGGTTAATGTGCCTTTTCTTCACGCTGCATTTTTAGAAGATCTTGTCAGCATTCTAATCAGTTTCTCTCTGCCACAATCAGTTTTTCACACTTATTTCCTCCTGTGGTGATTTTTTTCCTTCTCAGTTTGTTTGTGCTTTTCCCCTCTGTCTCATTCCTATTAAACTGAGCTCAGCCCATGTCTCAACTGTGGGGAGGGATATTTTGGCCCAACGCACCAGGGCAAACCCCTGTTCTTAGGAATAGAATGAGACGTGAAATGGGGAGGCAGGCGCGGAGGTATTCTCCAAACCTCTGACTGCTTTACATACCAAAATGAAACAGTGTTGCCAACTCTCATGATATTGTCATGAGTCTCATGATAATTAATGCCTTAAAGCCCCAGCTCCTGGAGTCAAGTGGATACGTTATGATTTCAGCCTTCATGCTTAAACAAAAAGTAAGTTTCTAGCCCTAGTGGCTGTGGATAAAACTTCAAACTGGGACCCCAGTGAATTCTAAAGGCTCAAAAAGCAGAAGGCAAATAAAAAGAACACCAATTTGTACATAAGCTCATGATTTTAAAGCCAATCTCATGAGGTTTGGTGAGCCTGATTCAACGTTTTTGAACATTTGGGGTTGGCACTATTGATGAAATGCCACTCACCGCAGATTAGTGCAGCTCTTCATAACACAATTGCGTTTAGTCTTTTGGGCGTGCTACCATGACTGCCAAATACCGTTTGGCTTGGGTAACATTTTCCATTGACTTGGTACGAAGGTAAATAGAAACACAAGGTGCAAGGCAGTGCAGCGTCAAGGCCGGCAGGTCTCACTGACTTCGATTGGAGTTGGGATACTTGACATTTCTGAAAATCAGGCCCTTTTATCTTTTTGTGGGAATGACCCTCTAAGCAGAATGGGACAGTGCGGAGAGAGGTGTGTTTTTTATGTGGTAGCTAGGTAACACAGGGGAGCTATTAACACACTGAAGACAAGGAACTTCAGGTTTACTGTGAAGTAACTATAGGGCTCAGTCAGTCCTATCCCCTTATTTGTGATTGACAGCACCTAGTTACATCACAGTAAAGCTAAAGTGCCTGGTCTTCTCTGTATTTTTACTTCAGAATAGTTCAGGTATGTTAGTTAGTTTGAGGTAAAAAACACAACTTTTTTAGTAGTGAAGACAAGGCCAGAGAGAGCGTGAGAGGGAGCTGGAACTAGGGTTGCCAGGCGTCCGGGTTTCGAATGGAACGCCCGGTCGAAAAGGGACACTGGCGGCTCCAGTCAGCACCGCCATCAGGGCTGTTAAAAGTCCAGTTGGCAGCACAGCAGGGGTCTGGGAATAAGGCAGGCTCTCTGCCTGCCCTGGCCTCACGCGGCTCCAGGAAGCGGCCGCCTGCGGTCCCTAGGAGAATGGACAGCCAGGGAGGCTTCTCGCGCTGTCCATGCCCCAAGTGCCGGCTCTGCAGATCCCATTGGCTGGGAACCGTGACCAATGGGAGCTGTGGGAGCAGCACCTGCAGGCGCAAGGGCAGCATGCAGAGCATCCCTGGCCACCCATGTGCCATGGGGCTGCAGGGACCTGGAGGCCACTTTCTGGGAGCTGAGGTAAGTGCCACCGGGACCCCACACCCTGAATTCCCCTCCCGTACCCCAACCCCCTACCCCAGCCCAGAGTCCCCTCCTGCACCCAAACGCCCTCCTAGAGCCTGCACCCCCCACACACACACACCCAACCCTCTGCCCCAGCCTGGAGCCCCCTCCTGCAACCTAAACCTCTTATCCCCAGCCCCACCCCAGAGCCTGCACCTCCAGCCGGAGCCCTCACCCCTTCCCCTGTGTCACAACCCCCTGCCCCAGCCCTGATTCCCCTCCCGCCCTCCAAATCCCTTGGTCCCAGCCTGGAGCACCCTCCTGCAACCCAAATCCCTCATTCCCAGCCCCACCCCAGAGCCTGAACCCCCAGCCAGAGCCCTCACACACCCCTACACCCCAACCCCCTGAGCCAACCTGGTGAAAATGAGTGAGTGAGGCTGGGGAAAGTGAGCAACAGAGGGAGGGGGATGGAGTGAGCAAGGGCCGGACATTGGCGAATGAGCAGGCCCTTGGAGGCGGGGCAGGGCAGGGGGTGGAGCAAGGGTGTTCAGATTTGTGTGAGTATAAATTTGGTAACCCTACCTCTTTCTACTACACCTATACATAAGGAATACTAAAGTTCCTTTGGGTTTACAATCACACGTGGAATGATTAAATCAAATATGAATCATTTCTTCTTTAGTCAGACACAAACAAGTGAAATGCAAGAATTTAGCAGAGGCTTTGCGAATACTTATCTATGAGATACCTGTTTCAAATGGAGAGAGGTAAATAGTGTGTCCCCCAGGGGTCTGTAATGGGCCCAGTTCTATTTAACATATTCATAAATGAGCTGGGAAAAGGGGTAAACAGTGAGGTGGCAAAATCTGCAGAGGATACAAAACTACTCAAGATAGTTACGTTCCAGGCGAAGAGCTACAAAAGGATCTCTCAAAACTGGGTGACTGGGCAACAAAATGGCACATGCAATTCAGTGCTGATAAATGCAAAGTAATGCACATTGGGAAATATAATCCCAACTATACATATAAAATGATGGGGGTCTAGATTAGCTGTTACCACTCAAGAAAGAGATCTTGGAGTCATTGTGGACAGTTCTATGAAAACATCCACTCAATGTGCAGCGACAATCAAAAAAGTGAACAGAATGTTGGGAATTATTAACAAAAGGATAGATAATAAGACAGAAAATATCATGTTGGCTCAATATAAATCCATGGTACGCCCACATCTTTATTACTGCGCGCAGATGTGGTCGCCCCATCTCAAAAAAGATATATTGGAATTGGAACTGGTTCAGAAAAGGGCAACAAAAATGGTTAGAGGGTATGGAACGGCTGCCATATGAGGAGAGATTAATAAGACTGGGACTTTTCAGATTGGAAAAGAGATGACTAAGGAAGGATATGATAGAGGTCTTTAAAATCATGACTGGTGTGGAGAAAGTAAATAAGGAAGTGTTATTTACGCCTTCTCATAACACAAGAACTAGGGGCCACCAAATTAAATTAATAGGCAGCAGGGTTAAAACAACAAAAGGAAGTATTTTGTCACATAACGCACAGTCAACCTGTGGAACTCCTTGCCAGAGGATGTTGTGAAGGTCAAGACTATAACAGGGGTCAAAAAAGAATTAGATACATTCATGGAGGACAGGTCCATCAATGGCTATTAGCCAAGATGGGCAGGGATGGTGTCCCTAGCCTCTTTGCCAGAAGCTGGAAATGGGCGACAGGAGATGGATCACTTGATTACCTGTTTTGTTCATTCCATCTGGGGCACCGGACATTGGTCACTGTCAAAAGACAGGATACTGGGCCAGATGGACCTTTGGTCTGACTCAGTGTGGCCATTATGTTCTTAAATATGCAGGTGTAGGACTGTAGGGGAGCATAGGGTAGGTGGGGCTATGCCTCTGTGTATCAGAGGGCAGAATCAAGACCAGGCCTCTTTCTCTTGTTAAAGTGAATTTAGTACTGGTGAAACATGTCCTGGAGATGAGCTGCAGAAAGGTTAACACATGGCCAGAGCCAGTGCAAATTTCCTTGTGCTCTCCCACAGTGCATCACTTCAGGAACCACCTCTAGGATATGAGGGTAGCTCAGTCGCCGTCCCAGACAGTCACTGACCCATCTCGAGACTGAAAACTATGAGGTCATGGACAACTGGATTGAACACAGCAAGTTAGCAATAAATACAATGTATAAGGGCATCTTTTTTCCAAGATTGAAACCTCCTTTACTATATAGTAAGGGACATTTTAGAAGTTATTTCTCACCCACCCTTAGAGAGGCAGGATGGCCTTATGGTTAAGGCTCTGTAGCAGGCCTGTAGCAGGATCTGTGTTTAATTCCTAGGTGTGCCACAGATTCCCTCTCTGACCCTGGACAAGTCACTTAGGCCTGGTCTACACTAAAAAAATTAGGTTGGTTTAACTACATTGGTTGGCGGGAGGGTGTGTGTGAAAAATCTGCACCCCTGAGCAGCATAGTTAAACCGACCTAAGTTCTTCTATAGTCCATCAACCTAGCTACCGTCTCTCGGGGAGGTGTCGTATCTATATGTAACGCCGATAGACCCCAGTCGTGGGTGGGCAGGATTGAACCTGGGGCCTCTGGAGCTTAGTGCATGAGCCTCTACTCCATGAGCTAAAAGCCAACTGGCTGTTAGCTAAGGCTGTAGAGCAGACTCAATCTCTCTCTCTAAGGGCTTGTCTTCACTACCCGCCGCATTGGCGGGTAGCAATCGATCTATCGGGGATCGATTTATCGCATCTCATTTAGATGCGATTAATCGATCCCCGAACGCGCTCCCCGCCGACTCCGGAAATCCACCTCTGTGAAAGGCAGAAGCGGAGTCAACGGGGGAGTGGCAGCGATCAACTCGCCGCCGTCCTCACAGCCAGGTAAGTCGATCTACGATACGCCGACTTCAGCTACACTATTCACGTAGCTGAAATTGCGTATCGTAGATCGACCACCCATCCCACCCCCAGTGTAGCCCAGGGCTAAGTGGTCTCAGTGCCATTAGATGGGACAGAACACCACACCCAAGAAGTTACATATACAATGGGAGACTCCCTCCCGTCAGCGCAGGTACTGTCTACACTGAAGCACTACAGAAGTGCAGTTTTAAGTGTAAACAAGCCCTTAATCTCTGTCTCTGTTTCCCATCTGTTAATGGGGGTGATAATACTTCATTTCTTCCATCCTGTTGTCCCACTTGTCTATTTAAATTGTAAGCTCTTCAGGGCAGAGACTGTCTCTTACAATGTGTATGTACAGCACCCAGCACCTCTAGTGCTACTGTAAGACAAATAATAAAGTGAAGTTTAGTAGAAGTCAAACATTTGGAATCCCCCATGGACAGAAGGGTTACACAATATACTGGTAATAGGGGGTATCACTGTACTGTTTAATTGTGTTACTTTTAAACTATATAATTACAGAGCTTGGGCCATATTCTGATCTCATTTGTAATGGTGTAAATCTGGAGTAACGCTACTAAAATGGTTGCTCTTAGCCAGTGGCCTTAATGGGGCTATACGCTAGATTTATAACAGTGTAATTCCGAGCAGAATTTTTCTACTGGATTTAACATAGCGCAACTAATAACTTAGTATGAATACAATTCTTATTTTTTGCAAGTCCTTTATTTCTGTTATGATATATATAAAAGCAGGGGAACAGAGATCCTTTTTTCAACTTGTGTATTATTTAGAGCTGTTTATTTAAACCTCTTCCCCCTGCACCCTATTGCTTGCTATAAATAACTGTAAAGAGCAGGGGAAACTTGTTAATTCCTTAAAATCACTCAATAGACATAGCTGTCTACATAATGATTTGAAAGAAATAGATGACACCGTCAAATAACAGCAATAATCCCATAGAAATGATCTGTAGCAGAATTGTGGGGATAGTGGTCATAGTCCTGCATTCTTTGTCTTTTTTTTGTTTTTTATCTATATTGATATAGATATACATAAAAAGAAAAAAAAACTGACGGTAGATGCTCAGTATTTTACAATACAGCCTGGGTTTAATAATGGTCTTTCCTTTGTGCCCTGGAGTTTCAAAGGATGAGACACATCTGTCCTTCTAAGGCTGAAAACTGCTTTGAGTTATGCGCCATCTCTGTTCCTGCCTCCCTGCCCACCCACCCGCCATGTTGCTAATTGAGCAAATGAGTGCCCAGAACTGTTTTGGGAGTACAGCCCTCATCCATGGCTCCCATGCTATTGTAGTGCAGCATACCAGCAGGCCAGGGCAGGCTGATGAAGCGTTCCTGGAAGGGAACACCAGCTAGGAAAGATTCAGATGAACTCTTAGGGCAGTGTAATCAGCTTGTTCTGCACTGAGGTATCAAATGCTAGTGTAGTGCAAGCCCTCAGACACCCCCACTTCCTGTCCCTCCCCCAACAAAATGACACCTCCATAGACCCCCTCCCCCCACACCTGCCGTAAGTAGGCCCTGCTTCAGTGGGCAGAAACCAAACTCCCAGCCCACAATATCCATCTCATACAGCCACTGATTGCACCTGTCTAATCAGGGCCCTAATGATTATTCCCAAGACTCTGGCCTGACACGGGTGTGAGGAGAATCGGGGGCCTTATGTAGCCCCTGTGCAGAGTAGCTATGCCACCAGGAGGGGTTCGCCCATTGGCGTAGATAATCCATCTCCCCGAGAAGCGGTCGCTAAGTCGACAGAAGAAGTCTTCACTACAAAGTTAGGTCAACCCAGCTACATCACTCAGAGGTTTGAAAAACCACACCCCTGAGTGTCGTCGTTAAACCAATTTAATCTCTGTGTAGACAGTGGTAGGTGAATGGAAGAATTCTTCTGCTGACCTAGCTATCACCTCTTGGAAAGGTGGATTTTCTATGCCAAGAGGAAAACCCTTCCTGTCAGCGTAGGTAGGATCTACACTGAAGCGCTCCAGTGCCAGCACTAAAAACACAAAATGATATAGTCACTTAGGAGCCTTATAACAGCGGCCATACTGGGTCAGACCAGAGGTTTGTCTAGCCCAGTATCCTGTCTTCTGACAGTGTCCAGTGCCAGGTACTTCAGAGGGAATGAACAGAGCAGGATAACTACTGAGTGATCCATTCCCTGTCACCCACTCCCAGATTCTGGCAATCAGAGGTTAGGGACACCTAGAGCATGGGGTTTGAACCCAAAGCATAGGGTTTGAACTCTTTTTTGAACCCCGTTATAGTTTTGGCCTTCACAACATCCCCCGGCAATGAGTTCCACAGGCTGACTGTGTGTTGTGTAACGAAGCCTCATTGAAAGTCAACAGCTTAAATGGGACATGGGCTCCTAAGTCACCTACAGCTAGATTTACAAAGGTATTTAGGCATATAAAGATGCAGGCAGGCCGTAGAGTTAGCTCCACAAAGGGATTTAGGTGCATAACTGCCATTTAAGCACCTAAATCCAAAACTGATATCCTCACAAGCCCCGCTCAGCTGCTGCCTAACTCTATAGGCGCCTACAGTCTCTCTAGGTGCCTACATTTCCGCAGGAAGGCCCCCAAATGCCTAAAAAGATCCACCTCTGGGCATGCAGCCATCTACGTGCCTGGGCACCAAGCTCACATCTAAGATTCAACAGGGTTATCAAACTAGGCATGCCCCTGCCTAGCTCGCCTTTGGGATGTGATGGGGCGGGGATGCTCAGAAGCCCCATGACTGGGCCCTATACAAAACAATGCTATAGCCCAGAGGTGGTGGGGTAGTCTGGGGAAAATCTCTCTCAATCTCTTCTGTTGAAGCTGTTCCACTGTGTATAGCTAATTAAATGTGCATTGAAGCAGGGGGATTGGAACACAGGCTTCCCACAGGCTGGGAGAGTGCTCAAACAGTGGGCTGAACAGAAGGGCGAGGACCGCTACCGCTACCACCACCTCCCCCTCCTCATATGAGAAAGGACTTAGGCGCCTAACTCCACAAGAGGGTTGGTTGCTGGCTTCGTGGATTCCAGTCCTAGGGGCCTAACTCTCCCCAAGCATTGTATAGGGAGTCTGGGCTCCTCACAAAGGGCCACAGATTCCACTAGCTGGTAGGTACTGTGATGGGGTGTGTAGCCCACACATGCCTTGAGTGGGTTAACATGGGCCAGGAAGGGCCAATTATCCTTAGATGCTGCACCTGGAGGGGAACCAGCCTAAGGAAGGCTGGGTAGGAAGAAGCCCAGGGAAACAGCAGCAAAGAATGGGACAGTGCAGACCTTGGCTGCTGGTCATAGGGCCCCTGGGCTGGAATGAAGCATAGAGGGAGAACTGGGTTCCCCTACCAGCCACTAGCAAAATGGCAGCACAGGACCCGGAGATGTGGAATGGCGACCATCTGAGACAGCATTCAGATAGCTTGTCCAGTGGGACTTCGTTACCCAGGAAGGGGAGGAACCATATAGTGACCTGGCCGGGGGGCTGAGTCACAGAGAGAGAGCACCTTGAGTTGTGAAGAGAGAGATGAGCCACAGCATGAGTAACCAACAGCAGGAGGAGCCAGATGGGGAAAGAGCTAATTTCCAGACCTACCTCCAAGGAGGTGGACCTGTGGCGAGTGGAACCCCCTTCAAAGATACCTAAAAGTTAGGTGTTTAAGTCCCCTTTGTGGCTCTAGCCCCTACTGGGAAATTCAAACCTGCCTGAGCAGGTCATCTGTCTAACGCCCAGTGATTGCAGGCGCCACTTTTGAAAACTTCACCCCAAATCTAAGAGTTTCACGAGTCAAGCCTGATCATCTTCCCATGATTTCCTGCCATTACCCCCCAATACCATGAACTCTGATATAGTTAAATGGTGTGAAAGTCCTGAATGGTTTCTAGGAAGCTTGAGATTTTCCTTCCATTCATCAGCCATTTCACTGCTTTTCAAATATTTTCAAAAGTGGCGACTGGTTTTGGGTGTCTCAGTTTGTTTAGGTGCCCATCTTAAAACCTGATTTTTTTTTTTAGAAGTACTGAGCACCTGCAGCGCCCTTGATTTCAGCCGGAATTGTGAATGCTCAGCAGCTCTGAAAATCCTCATGATGGAACAAAGATGCGCACACTTCACTCCAGAAAGGTGCAACGTCCTAACTTTAATGGGCGTTTTGCCTGCATAAGAGCCCTGGAGTGGGACTCTGCATGGGCTGATCCTTCAGAAAAATACCTAATGGTGGCTCGAATGATTAGATGTGAGAGGAAATTGTGCTAGTGCTGGGCAAACCTCAAAAGGGTTAGATAGTACTAATTAGAACTGAACAAATAACTCTCATTCCATAATTGATCTGCTGCATTTAGCCACTCTAATAGATTTGTTTATGTCATTTGAATTTAATTCAGGATTTGGGGTTTTTTTAGTCTATGGATACACAATATTCAAACACACACCACAGTAGGATTTGAACCCAGACCCTCTGGCATAAACAGCACAACTCCAGCCCACTCACCGCAGAGGAGTCAGTTCTGCAGGGAATGAGTAAGTGGCAAACTATAAGAGTTGTTGGGGACCAGCCGCTAGCGAAAGTCGTGCTCACAGACACTATACCAGTGTATTAACTAGCACCCCATACTCCATCTTGAATCAAGGTGCCTGGCTGCTAGGATTAAGATGGAGCTGTGGCTGCTGCACCCTGTGATCTCAACAAGGCAAGATTTCCAGAAGTGACTAGCAATGTTAAGGTGTCTCAGGTTTTGGGTGCCCAGTGTCGGATGTCTTAAAGGGGGCCCAATTTTCTGAGGGCAGGTACTCAGCACTTTCTGAAAATCAGGCTCCTTTAAGGGGGATGGCAAGTTGGGCACCCAAAGCCTGAGGCATCTGACAATCACTAGGCCCTTCTGGAAGATCTTGGTCATAGATCCCATTTCCATGTGGAAGATTTGGGCTCTGCATTTGGGTCACTGGTGCTGCAGTTGGTCTCTTCCAAAAGAGCCCTGTTTCCCTGCACCTCTCCCTGCCCCAGTCTTGATGGACCATGTACCCAGCAGGCAAGATGATGCTACAGTTAAGAAAGTAGCACTTCTCTTAGTTATCAGTCAGTAGCTCGTCACCGCAGAGCTCAGCAGCTAGTATTATTATTTTAAGGCGTTCAGACCAAGTGCATAGAAAGCAATAGGAATCTCCATGTGCTAGTGATTTAACTCCAGCCAGCAATGGGCTCCCTGAATCAGCAGTGAGTCCTTCTACTTAGACAGGATTCAGGGCCAAACTCCTCTCCTTGGTAACACTGACTTCAAAGGAGGTGAGAGGAGACTCTGGCCTCTGTGGGCCCCGCGGCTTGGTTAGAAATGAAGTTGAAGAGGGGCTTCTTGCTTGTTGGTTATAGTTAGTGTTTGTGTTCAATGGAGCCTTTAGAAGACTAGTCCATGAAATGAGCCCGAGCCTCCACCTCCAGCAGCTGGACCGCAGCCCCCAGAAGAGCCTTCGTCATCCTTGTCCCTGTCAAAATCTCTCCACCACAGAGGGGATTTGGGCAAGGTTGAAATGTAGGCAGCTCTGTTCCTTGCTTCCTTTTCTTGCTCCTGGGAGAAAGGAAAAAAAACAAAAACAAGCCAGGCCTGTTTATCTGAAGTCTAGTGATTCCGGCACATCAGAGGAATGCATGTCAGAAAGCAGCTCCCAGATTCTCTCGAAGTAGAGAGGCTGGCTCCTGAGACTGAGCTGCTGGCCCTACACCAAAAAGAACATGTGGTCTAGCGGATAAGGCATGAAACATGGAAGTGGGACTCCTAGGTTCTGCGTGATAGGGGGAAACAACAGCGGATATTTCTAGTAGAAGCTCTGATTGAAGTGGCAAGGCGGTCCTGGCCACCATCAATGCTCGTTACAGAATTCACGGTAGGCAGTGTGGGTGGGGGTGTATATGAGGTCTCTGGCTGGGGGTGTGGGCTCTGGGGTGGGGATGAGGAGTTCGGGGTGCAGGAGGGTGCTCCAGGCTGGGACCAAAGGGTTCGGAGGGCAGGAGGGGGATCAGGACTAGGGCAGGGGGATGTGGCGTGGGAAGGGGTCAGGGATGCAGGCTCTAGGCGGCACTTACCTCAAGCAGCTCCCGGAAGCAGCGGCATGTCCCCCCTCCGTCTCCTACGTGGAGGCGCAGCCAGGCGGCTCTACGCGCTGCCCCATCTGCAGGCGCCACCCGTGCAGCTCCCATTGGCTGGGGTTCCTGGCCAATGGGAGCTGCGGGGGCGGCATTTGGGGCAGGGGCACCGTGCAGAGCCCCCTGGCTGCCCCTATGCATAAGGTGTGGAAGTCTGTGGCAGAAGAACACCCATTTCCTGCCTCCTAGTCGTATTACTTAAGTATATTCCACCCACTGATGTTGTGTGTGTCGTGTTTTTTAATACCATACAGAACGTAGGCATAAGGATTCATTGCCGGAGGGGGACATGCCGCTGATTCCAGGAGCCGCGTGGAGCCATGGCATGCATGGCACGGGACAAGCCCCCAACCCCATTCCCCAGCTCGAGCACCGGAGCAGGGCAATCCCCAGACTCTGCTTACTGGTGGGAGCTCGAGGGCCAGATTAAAATGTCTGAAGGGCCGGATGCGGCCCCCAGGCCATAGTTTGCCCACCCCTGATTTAGACTGTAAGGTCTTCAAAGCAGAGAGTGTCTCACTCTGTGTTTGTGCATTGCCTGGCACAATGGGGCCCTGATCTCAGTTGGAGCTACTGTTATACAAATAATAATGAAACGCTTTACATTTGGATTGAAAAGGGAGGTGAGATTCAGCTTTTGCGAGCCACGTGTGTAAGCTACAGGCCTGCTCCCACTGAAGCCAAGAGAAAAGCGGACACTGATTTCGATGGAAGTAGAATCATTCCCCTAAGACGTGGTGCTGAAGGTAAAAGGAGTTACCTGCAAATACAGGATGTTATCTTTGGAAATGGCTTCCATCAAGTCTTTAGTGGGAGACGGTTCCCCATGTAGCCGGACGGCGTCTGAAACGGCCTCGTGCATGGCCCAGCTCTGCTTGCATGGCCGCTGCCTGTAGAAGAGCACATAGGCCGTGTCTTTGGGGAAGAAAGAGGTCACGTTGCTGACCGATTCGAAGGAGGAAAAGGACACCCTGGTGTCGTTGAAGAGGTACCACTGGATTTCAAAGTCCAACTGCTTGTCCGACGTGCTTTTCGGTGCCCCGTCCCTTGGCGGGCTGCTGGCACTAGTACTGGTACACTCTCGGGCATAACAATAGTAATGGCCACTCTCTGAGGAGACTCCGGAATGGACCACCACGCTACAGAGATCATACACCACGGACACAAATCCATTGCATGAGGCAGCCCTGTCATTCCTGTTCTGGCATACTTCACTGGAGTCCTCCGAGGCAACCAGGACCGGCAGCTTCAGCACCAATGGAATTGAGACGTTATCCAGGATCTTCTTCCTCTTCATGGTCCTCAGGTCAAAGGAGAACCTCAGCAGGGTGAGGACGAGGTAGTGTGGCCCCTCCGTCAGCTCGGCCACTTTCTCCGCATCTTGCAGGGAAGCACACTTCTCACAGTGATATTTATTCTCGGACGTCAGCACCTCCGGTGATAAGAAATAGTTGATCAAGTCTGGGACAGATCTGGAGTCCTCGGAGCCACAGGTCTGCTCTCCAAAAGCCAACACTGGATCTTTCACTGCCTCCAAGCTGACATGATCTCTGTCAGATCTCAAGATGAAAGGAGTCTCTTGTCCCTCTGCTTCCTGGAATCCTACTGTTTCTATTGGCAAGAGCTGGACGGGAGGTTCTCCAGACACGGGGTGCTTCCTTTGCCTCCTTGGAGATTCCGTTACCTGACTCTGTGGTTTTGTGGGTGGCTCAATAATCTGTGGGCCGATTTCTTCCACTGGTAAAACCGCTGTGTGGCTCTGCCGACGCACATGTCTGTTGGACGGTGGGAAAGCCAAGGACAGGTCTGTGAAGGCTTCTTCTCGGGAGGAGACATTTAGACACTTCAGACAGCGGATTTTTGTCATCATCTTACCCCCGAACATCTTCTCAATTAATGTCTTGTTTAAGTAGTGGTGCTCCTCAGCCTGAGGCATCAAGTTGGACTCTTTGAGCTTTCGGTAAATTCTTTTCCCAGTTTTCTCTTCTTCATGTAGCCTTTGGCAGGGGGGCAAAAACCTGCATTAGAAATCACACAACAGACCAGTAACCTCCAACGTGTGGTGTCCCTCATCCATAGATAGCCTCTCACTACTTATTTTTTTCACACCCAACCCCCTAGGAGGTTGATGTACTTTCAACTTCTCAACACTTTCGGCCAAACTCGACTCTATGAAGTTTCATCTCGTTATGGCTCAGCACCGCCGGTGGCTCCCCACACTGTAAAGCTTGTCAGCTCCAGCATGGAGGATCCTGCCTGCTGTGGTTCTCCTGCCTGAGTGGGGGTGAGGGGATGGGATTTGGGGCACATACACGTTTCGTGTGCCACACACCGCATTTCTGCTGGAGCTCCTTTGTGTGCCCACCTGCAGCTGGGATTTGAAGGGGATCTGTGGCTTTTGAGCTACAGAGAGAGAGAAAGAGAGAGAGAAATTTTTGACAAATGTCAAAATTTCAAACAGGGGTGTGGTTTTTTAAATGCTTGTCATTCAAAAATAGTCCGATTTTCCCACACACTTGGCCGAGACAATTCCCTTTGACTTCAGGGTGAATGTGGCAGTTTTCGGGCCAAACTGAAGTAGGGCTTTATAATTGAAGCTTCAGCTAGAACCCTTGTCCTTCAGCACCAAACACACAGTGCTCCAGCCTGTGAACTAAAGAACCCCCTTGGGCCCTAGCTGACATTACTAGCTTCCTTATCCCCTCGGTAGCCCAGCCATACTAGGGTAACCTCACTCACTCAGACCCCCAGCACCAGTACATTACTCACCTGTGAGTCAATACAGGGTTTAGAAAGCCTTGGACATGATCACTGATATTAGTTGTCCAAAATCATTCATGAAAACCTTCCAACTTTCTCTCTAGGGAACAATCCCACATTGGCAGGGGATGAGCACAATGACCCAGACAAACAGCTGTTTGCATCTCGGTTAGAATGTATCATGTTGTGTTTAGGAGGCCCTGCCTTGTAGAAACCAAGAACAAAGAGACCTGACTCCTGCCCCAGAGTTTACACTCTAACCGTGTACAAAGGCTGCCACTTACCGATCCAGGAGGTACTTCAGGTATTCGGAACAGTCCTGCTGAGCTCCAGGGCTAAACCAAGGAGGCCAGGAGGCGGAGAGGAAGCCTTCAGGTGAGACAGCCGGTCGCTGGCAGCAACAAAACGAGAGGAAGAGAAGCATTTAAGGCCATTGGGCATCACTTTCCAGTCACTTCAATGAGAGTTGGATGAGGCCCTTGCAGACAGAGTCAGTCAGTGAAACCCGTTTGGGAGGCAGTGTAACACTCATCAGCGAATGTCAGGGATAGAGGTACCTGTGCCTTGTCCCTTTAAGGATTGAAGGTCTGCTGAGGGGGGCCAAAGGGGACAGCTCTGGTTGCAGCAGAGTGCTGTGTGGTCTGAAAGGACTGAGCGGGGCTTGTGCAAACACTGTTTGTTTGGGCGGGGTTGATACTAAGCTTAATAAAAACTCCAGTTTTAAAACTGTGTAACATTAGCAGGGCAATACAAAGATTTCTTTTTAACCACTAGAATGCTGATAAAACTGCGAACTCAGGGAGTAGGGTGGCCGCTGACGCATCCCCAAAATATAGGGCATCCCCACTCCCGCCAGCATGACCCCACATGTGGAAACGTTAGCAAATAAAACCTGTACCAAAACATTGGCACGTTTAAAATGCCCCGCTCATTCCTGAGTATTATCGTAAAAGACTAATTCTGATTTTTTGGCAAGCTCAACAATGCAACAGCCTGCAAACCCTGCATTCAATTCTGTGTATGATTACACAGAACGGCATGAAAAATTACAATGTAACTCAGAACTTTCTCAATAAAAGATGGTGTTCATTTGTGTGTAGGGAATAATGTGACAATGTAAAAACAATTAGGCTTGCTAGCAAGAAGCAGATTGTGTGGTGTGCCTAATTCACAGAATACCATAGCCCTTTATTGGTGCCCATCTCAGGCCTCCTTCAGAAGTTCTTTGTTCTTGTTCAGCGTACATATTCTTGCATTCCTCTGTTGAATTGACACATATATGGAATTCCACTTTCATGATCTCTGCATCCTTTCATTTCTCCAAGCTGTGATCATCAGAAAGAAAACCCTCTCGTGTGACCATTGCCACGTGGTATTGAAGAGATGTAACAGCTGATTTTCTTCAAGTTCTTGAAGTTGCCCTGTGCTTTGGTGAAATTTTTCAGGTACCTCTCTTCACGAGGCAGGCAATCCTTTAATGCAAGAGAAGAGATTAAGCTTTCTATCATGCCAAATTCTTCATTCTTTCATGCTACAAGTGCAAACAGCTTCAGAAAAATTCTTCAAAGCTGATGGGTTTTTCAAGAGCTAACTTGGACGCTTTGCTGTGAAGGCAAAGTGAAGTCAAACCTGTCGTGCAGATACTTCTTTGCTCTTTCATAAAGGTCACAAAGCCCTTTTTACACCTTCCAGGAACATCTTGAGTAAGTCCCTGGAGCATAGAATTCACATGTATCCAAAGAACTTGTCCCTAATCCTTCCCTCCAGTTTCATATTCAGTCCCTTCATGAGCTCATGCACTGAAAGAACACTAAAGCACTTGGCTTCTAAAGCCTCAATTCAGTCCATGAACAGCTTCAGAGCATGGCTCACAATGAGAAAATATAGTTCGGCCACCTCACTGGTAGCCCCCTTGTTACCAAAGCATTTCCAGATTACTTTGGGACACTCCTCCTCTCCTAAACACTAGAAATCACTAGGTAGTGGATTCCAGCACGTCAGTAATTTATTGACTGCCAGCCACCTGGTAACGTGTCTCAATACTGTAGATTGCACTCTTCCACCTCGCGGTCACAAATCGCCTTTCATTGTGCTGTTCCAGTAGCAGAAACGCTGAAGTGGGAATAAACCTTTAGAATTAAATGTTCTACACGGACAACTCTGCCGCGTACTCTGTTGTGCTATGAAGAATGTGTGCTAAGCAGCTGGCTGCTAAAGTGTCCCTGTTGGCATTTTTCAGTTTCTGGTAGGGTTGTCAAATGATTACAAAAATTAATCACGATTAATCGCAGTTTTAATCCCACTGTTAATCAATAATAGAACACCCATTTACATTTATTATAAATATTTTAGGATGTTTCTCTGTACTTTCAAATATATTGATTTCAGTTACAACACAGAATACAAAATGTAGAGTGCTCACTTTATATTATTATTTTTGGTTTCAAATATTATTTTGATTAGAAATATTTTATACTTATATAAATAATATAAGTATAAAATAAATAATAATACAAATAGTATATATTATTATTTATTTTATACTTTATACTATTTATATTATTATTTTTGATTATAAATATATTATTTGTAGGGTCACCAGATAGCAACCATGAAAAAATGGGACAGGGGGTGGGGTGTAATAGGCGCCTATATAAGAAAAAGTACCCAAAAATGGGACTGTACCTATAAAAACGGGACATCTGGTCACCCTAATTATTTGTATATTATATATACATACTTATATTATATACATATGTATATTATACATACACATATATATTATTTTTATTACAAGTATATTATTTTTCATTACAAATATTTTATACTTTATACTATTTATATTATTATTTATTTTATACTATTTACATTATTATTTTTATTACAAATATTGCACTGTAAAAAAAGATAAGACTTGCAATCTACAAGTCAAAGCATGAAGGGGTATATGAATGTTCAGCATATCTGGCACGTAAAGACCTTGGAACGCTGACTACAATAGTGCCATACCTGTTCTCACTTTCAGGTGACATTGTAAATAAGAAGCAGGCAGCATTATCTCCCATAAATGTAAACAAAAACTTGTTTGTCTTAGCAATTGGCTGAACAAGAAGTAGGACTGAGTGGACTAGTAGGCTCTAAAGTTTTACATTGTTTTGTTTTTGAGTGCAGTTATGTAAAAAAAAATTCTACATTTGTAAGTGGCACTTTCATGATAAAGAGATTGCACTACAGTACTTGTCTGAGGTGAACTGACAAATACTATTTCTTTAGTTTATCTTTTTTACAGTGCAAATATTTGCAATCAAAAATAATAATATAAAGTGAGCACTGTACACTTTGTATTCTGTGTTGTAATTGAAGTCAATATTGAAAATGTAGAAAAACATCCAAAAATATTTATAATAAATTTAAATTGGTATTCTATTATTGTTTAACAGTGTGATTAAAACCGCAATTAATCACGATTCATTTTTTTAATCAAGCTAATCTGTTTTGAGTTGTTCGCTTGAGTTAGCTGCGATTAATTGACAGCCCTAGTTTCAGGTAAACGTTGTTATGCTTCCCATCATTTACACTGGCATTATCTGCTGCATAGGCTGACAGCTTCTGCAAACTGAGGTCAAAAGCCAGGAGTTTTCCAAATGTTTCTGTGGCAAGGGCTTGTGCAGTTTCCTATCACTTCAATCCAGGAGAAGGTGTTGAATCCCTTTTTCAAAACTGAAATACCTTAAGACTAAAGAAAAACACGTTGCTGCTCCCTTATTTAAAGAATCAGTGGTCAAACAGAAATATAGATCATTACTCTTAATATATTCTAAATGCTTCAGAACGGAATATGGGGCTAAAATGTTCTTGCTCAATGCTTTTTGCCTTGCTTTTTCCGCAAGTCAAGTCTTTAGCCACAGACGAGTCATGATAAATAGTTTTATTAAATGGTATGCTACCGTTGATGCGTCGTTAAGGATGGTGATGCATAACAGCACGGACCCCTTTGCAAAGTTCAGCAGCAGTCACGTTATCGGCATGAGACGACACGCTTGCTTTGAAGAAGTTCTGCAGATTAGCTGAAGTAGCTGCACTCACGAGTCCTGTTTGTACTTTTCAGAAGAAATGTGTTGATTCAAATCTCCTTTCCAGGATTGCTGACAGCTACATCACTCCTGCCCAGGCTGCAAGACGCGCGATGCTCTCCGTTCCTGCTTTCAGCAATGAACTCATATTCTTTCAGCCATTCGGAATTAAAAGACGTCTTGCGTTTCAGCACGGTGACTATAAACAAACTCCGAGACAATGTTGCCTTTATCGACTACAGCGGAGAACTGATTGTGAATCAGTGTTTCAGGGAACAAGCTATCTGTATGAGCAGTGGTGTAGTCAGCCTGATCACGGAGATTATTGTTTATCAGGGACCAGGATTTTTTAAAAGACTTAGAGAATTCCCATTCGGCTGACCAGATAGCAAGTGTGAGAAATCGGGACAGGGGTTGGGGGGTAATAGGAGCCTATATAAGAAAAAGCCCCAAATATCGGGACTGTCCCTATAAAATCGGGACATCTGGCCACCCTAACTCCCATGGTTCAGATAGACTGACGTGTTCCCCTACTATGGTGATGGGACAGGCACAATATAAGAACCTAAAGAGCCCAATACCAAAAGGCCCAGCAGGGTATAGTAAAGAAGCTTCTTTTTGACTCCTATATGCAAAATACTGGCTTCAGTGAAGTTCACACCTGCTTACCCCAAACCTGAATCTGACCCTCTGCTCTAAGTGAAGGAGCAGATGTTAGCAAACCTAGAATCCCGCAGTCCTTTGGTTATGTTGCTACTTGCTACCCTTTTCTGCAACGAAGTAGCTACATGTGGAGCCCACTGAGATGATCATAACGCCAGCCAGACTTTCCAGCTGCTTTTGAATGGCCTCAGAAGTATGCATTTAAGGTAAGCGGGTTATTCTGAGATACAGCCATGTGCTGCTTCCACCACTGCTCCGTCTAGGTGCAAAGGCAGCGGTGCCACACAAGTGTTGATAGCAGGTGCAGCAGTTCTGCTAGAAAGGGTTTTCTCCCACCGTTTTCAGACGAGCCCCCGGGGCACCGTTAGAGAGAGACTGTTTCGTTGCTGGCTGCTTATCCAGATCAGAAGTTGGCTGTAAACCATATACGTTTCTCCTCTGTTTGGAGCATGCGCATCACCGATGTATTTGATGAACACAAGGCAGCAACACGACCATGATGGAGTCCCATGTTCTGCTTGGGAGAGTCAAGTGTGGCAGGCTCTGGAGTCTGGGTTTAAGAGCCTTTTAAGCACACTGTCTGTCACAGTTTTGTTCACACAGTTTACTGGTGCACCACCAGAGATAGACAGACAGACATGAGCTCCTGCTAGACCTGAGGTTACTGGTGTATCACCAGGGAACAGACATGAGTTCCTGCTAGACCTGAGGTTCCTGGTGTATCACCAGGGAACAGACATGAGTTCCTGCTAGACCTGAGGTTACTTTTAATATCAGGCCCTCCATTCTAACAGTCTGTCAACCTCCCCCTCAGCCACCAGGCCCCCGTCCTTGGCCTTGATGCACAAAGTTACCTTTCCAATCCATTCAGTTTCAATCCTGTACTTCAGCCTTGCCCTCTCGATCTCTCTCTGACGTCCCCCCTCGTTGTCTTCCCTTCATCTTAAATTTAACACGATCCAAAAAATGGAACTCCTTCCTGCATTTTCCGTCGGTGCTGAAATATCACCATCTTCCCTATCAGCCACTCAGACCATTAACTGGTGAGTCCTCTTTGACTCTTCCCTCTCCCGTGCCCCCGCCACATGCAGCTGTGTCTTCCCCTCTGCTGTTTCTAAAATCTGATCTTTTTCATCCTGTGCACCCTGCGCAAACTCTGGTCCCTCCTCATAATCTCACAATGTTGGCTACTGTAACCTCCTTTTTGCTGGCTTCCCAATGCCTGACAGGGGACAGCACAGAGGCCAGTTTGGACCCCTGCCTGCAGAGTCTAACCAGCTGTTAGCCACGTCAAAGGCTGGCTGCCTGGTGTGCAGCCTCTAGCAGCCAAAGAGAGGGAAGGGCAGCTGCTGCAGCTGGCCCAGCTGCTCCCATGGGCAGGGCCGGCTCCAGGCACCAGCTTTCCAAGCTGGTGCTTGGGGCGGCATCCAGCATGGGGCGGCAGTCCCTGTCTTACGGCGGCAATTCGGCGGCAGCTGCTTGGGGCGGCCAAATTGGTAAAGCCGCCCCTGCCTATGGGCCCGCCCCCCGCCACGCCGCACAGAGGCACCGCCCCCACTGGCGTCCTCCTCCGGAGACAGATTTTCACCGGATAAAGCCATGTCTGGTTTTAATCACTACCAGACAGGGATAGAAACTTTACAAAACTAGGACGGTCCTGCTTTAAACCAGACGAAAGGCCTCCCTACTCAGGAACCGGAGCAAACTTCATTGGTGCATTGCAATTAGGGAGCATTCAGGGGTTAAAGTAAGGGAACAGGCCTCAGAAAACGTGTTTTCTAGTCCCACCTCTGCCACTGTCTTGCTGTGTGACCTCAGGCAAGTGACTTAACCTCTCCATGCCTCAATTTTCCCATCTGTAAAGCAGGGTCATTGAAATGGGCCTACATTTGTAAAGTGCTTTGAGATCCCCAAGGGAAAGGTGCTATATAAGTGCATGCTCTATTTGTGTTATTTACTCTTTCAAATGAGACTTGAAATGAAGGTGTCAGCCACATACATGCCTTAAAAATCTCACCGCGCATTTTGCATGAGCAGGAGCGTTTTAACAGAAGAGTCCTGGCTGCCTTTCATCTTGGATAATGTTATTCTGCCTCTCTGAGGGCTCATCTGGAAGTGGAAATTCTTCACATTTCAACTCAGCCTCCTCTTCATTCTTAGGAGCATAGGAGTTGTTGTAGTGGATCAGGCCAGTGGGTCCATCTAGTCCTGTATCTCGTCTCCCACAGTGGCCAGTACCCACAGAGAAAGAGACCCTGCTGAAGGAGATTACAGGACAACCTGGCCCGAGGGAAGTTTACTTCTAATCCCCAACATCTAATTGTTTATACTATGCTGTACGAGGGTAACTTTGGATATTTCTGTTGTCCATATAAATGCCTAAACAAACCCCTTTCTGAATCCTTCTACAGTCTTGCCCTTATGGTACCTTGTGGTACTGAGTTCCACAGGTTGATTGCACATTATGTGGGAAAGTATTTTCTTTTATCAGTTTTGAACTGGCTACCTCTCAATTTCCTTGAATGTCTCCTTGCTCTTGGGAGTATCAACTGATCTACCTTCTCTAGCCCACTCATTATTTTATATATTTTTTTCATGTCCCCTTTTATTCATCTCCTCCTTCCATGTTTAAACTATTTATATACTAGTACAGAGACTTTCACTTAACTCATTCACCAGTTCATTTGATCCTCCATTAAATTTGATCCAAATCCTTTTATAAAAATAAAACAACTTCCACCCATTCTTCTGATCACTGTAGGCAGGTACTATATTACTGAACGATGTAACTAATGCCTTGAGGAAGCGGCTATCTGATTCATATGGATGGGGACACAGCTTTGCATGAGAAGAGATTTAAGAGCTGAAAGAAGATCAACATGAGAAGAGACAATAGCTAGAAGCAGTTAGGGAGACAGTGTGATTGACCATATAAGCACTGCCACATGTTATGCCCCCCCCGCCCCCCCTGGCCCCAGGGTCAGATGGATAATAACAGTAACCACGTATTTTAGCCAGTAGGAATGCAGCTGATTGAATGAGAAGGAAGACAGTATGAAGCAGCAAGCTCTTAGGCAAAGTGTGACAACATTAGCTCTTACCCAGCATTGACAGTACATCTGAAGTTATCCCCAATGCTGGACGTTCTCAAGTGTTTTCAAAGCATGACCACATCTTTGTACCCATTGGTTTGTGGACACCACCCTTCCCATGCAATTGTGTGGAGCACATGCCCTTCTATTCATAACTGTGACGACCACCTCCTCTCCCACTTGCCGCTGAGTAACACCCTTGTGGCAACCACAGCAGTTGCTAGCATGGAAAAGCAACAGCAGAAAAGTACTGATGCATTCTCATCTTCTTTCAATGCATCTGGAAATGAGGAAGAGCCAGCTTTCTGCTGACTGTGGCTTGGGAATTATTATCCATCACCTTTCAGTGGCCTCTCTAAGAGGCTTCAAATTGGCCATCCAAAATGGAAGCACCCAAAATCACTCGTCAGTCGCTTTTGAAAATCTTGGCCTTGAGCTTTTATGGTTGTGAAGATAACCTTCAAACTATGAGCCATGTATCACCACTATTGTGATGTCTGCCTGAGTCTGCAGGCAGCCTGAAACAAGAGCTCCAAAAGCTGCAAACTCATTCATCTCTAAAACCCACTGAATCGAATGAATATTTAATTGTTAATATTAACTATTACACCGACCAAACCAGGGGAGATTATAATCTGAAGACTGCCCATTCTCTTGAGTGAGAGCGCTTGGGAGAGACCACCACTTATATTTTTCCAAATCTGAACCCATAATTACTCCTGGGGAAATTCTGTCCCAAAATATTAACAATTCTGTGCACAATATTTTAAAATTCTGCAAAATTCTGCATATTTTATTTGTCAAAATAACACAATATAATCACTCCAGTTTCAATTATTTCGGTAATTTATTTCAAAATACCTGTCAACAAGTATGTCAACACTACAGACCCCAAGAAAAAAGATTCCCCCAGGAGTAGAGAATTAAAGAAACCCCTATGACAACCCAGTTCTAGTTGCAGGGTACTGGAGAGGGCTGCATGGAGCCCCCCCAGAGCCCAAACACCTGCACCTCCCTCCCCCCAGAGTCCAGCCATAGGGCACACCAGCTGAGAAACCTGCACCCCCTCCCTCCCAGAGCCTTTACTCCCCACAACTTCTTTTCTGTCATTGCGGTGAGGCCCTGCACTTCCTCACCCTTTACCAGAGCCAGGTCTCCCATGCCTTCTCCTATCCCCGGGCAGATGAGAATCAAGCCGGGCAGCCAGAGCATACAGTCTCCATCCCCACCAGGCTGGGCATGCCGCTCACTGTGAGCTGGAGAGCCGGGCTCTGCAGAGTACAGCAGCCCCTACTCATAGAATCATAGAATCTCAGGGTTGGAAGGGACCTCAGGAGGCCATCTAGTCCAACCCCCTGCTCAAAGCAGGACCAAACCCAACTAAATCATGACTACTGGCAGCCAGCAACTCTGCAGTCCCAGGTCTGCAGGGGAAACATGAAATTCTGCACAGAACATTAATTCTGCATTGGCCGGGGCGCAGAATTCCTCCAGGAGTACATAATAGAAACAGAATTGGGCACTTTATAAACTGCACCAAGACACATAGGCCTCTTATCAGCAATTGAACCAGGCAGAGTGTAGCACCCAAATGAGCCTTTCTGTCGCCAACGGTACAAACAAGAATGTGCAATAATTACCTGACTGTGCTCCAGAAATGCAAAGAGCCACTGGAGTTTTGTCATCAAGGGCTGAGAATTGCTTTCAGTTAAATTCAGCACCGAATGCCTAAAGCTTTAAAAGCAAATCAAAAACACAGACAGAGAAAATTAGCCACTGGGGAAACCCAATTTCTGTAACAGACAAACTCACAGCACTGTTGATAAGAGGAGAGGGAAAGGAAACCTACTCGGAGGCCATGAAAAGAGCCTGAATGATGCTGTTCATGTAGCAGGTGTTCCCGAGGTTAATTAAGCCAATCTTCCCTGTGTCAGATTTGGAAGCTAGACGTGGGTAGAAACAGGCCAGCTCATTCTTCTGGGAGGTCCAAGCATTTTGTCCCAGTAAATGTTTAATTCGGTCTTCATTTGGAATTGGAAGAGCCTTAGAAACAACCAGAGATCTGTGTCAAAATCCATTTTACTTCCTGTGATGTAATAAAGAATCGCTAACAAGTACCAGTGGAACTTGTCGGCAAAGCTTCAGTGGGAAATTCAGGTCACTGGAAACTCATAGGGAGCGGTATCGACTCCCCACTATGACTTGCTTAAGCATAGTATAACTTACTCTATTTTATTTGGATTAGAGAGGTGGCTAGAAGCAACACTTGTGATCAGGACCCCACAGTGCTAGGCACTGCACAGACACATAGCCTTGGTCTACACTACGGGCGGAGGTCGATGTAAGGTACGCAACTTCAGCTACGTGAATAACGTGGCTGAAGTCGACGTACCTCGATCGACTTACCGCACTTTAAGGACGGTGCAGGGTCGACTGCCGCCGCTCCCCCGTCGACTCTGCTTCTGCCTCCCGCTGGGGGTGGATTGCCAGAGTCGACGGCAGAGCGATTGGGGATCAATTTATCGCGTCTACCCTAGACGCGAAAAATCGATCCCCAAAAGATCGATCGCTACCCGCCAATCCGGCGGGTAGTGTAGACAAGGCCATAGTAAGAGATGGTTCCTCCCCCAAAGACAGGGCCATGCTGCCCAAATAAGATCCAGATTCAGAATCTGAAGCATGCCCTTCCCCCCCCCAGAGTGAGGAGAGCTCAGATATGATTCAGGCCCATCTCTAATGATGAGAAAGTTGCTCTGCATTGAACAGCAAACTAAAGATAGTTTACATGTGGTTCAGAGGACTAGACTAGAATTGCATGCCTTACCTTGACTGCTTCCATGACCGGCTCGTAGAGATCTGGAAATCCTGAAAACCGGAAGAACATAGAGTGGATCAGCTCGGCCAGCTGTTCCAGGCAGCTTGTTGCTGAGTTGGAGTCTTCCTTGTTCAGAGAGGCCACCAGTCTGGGAATGTGAGGAAGCAGCTAAAAAAGCAAAGTAATTTCATTGACATAAGGCTCAGACTAGGTATGCATCTACACCACACACAGCATGCTGGATTAAGGAATCTGTGTGAAATTCACCCCTTCTAGAGGGCCAGCACACAAGGCCTGTGCATCACTTAAATCCCACTTAGGGCTTGACCTTGAATCTACTGAAGCCAACAGCAAAGCCCCATGGTCTTCAGTAGTGCAGGATCAGGGTCTTAACCCTTATTTTGAGGGCTTAATTGGGGCTTAAGTGTGTTACCTAGGCCCTGTGTTAGCCCTTTGCACAAGGGTGACTTCCACCCTCTCTGTTAATCTGTGCTATCTGTCCGTACACATACTTACTAGGGAATGGATTGTTGCGTGCTGGAATGGAGCACTAAGTAGCTTAACCTTAAACTACGAGCTACATATATTGCTAATTGAACCTATCTTGATTAATCTGTGATTTGTACCATTTTATTGCACTCTCTATAAACTACACTACAGTTATAGCCTGATGGGTGGGAAGAGATGTCCAAATAGCCAAATTGATTCTTTTGTTTTAAATCCACTCTTTATAGAGGAAATTAAAGCAAAAAAGCAGCTCTTATTTTACAGACTCCAAACCCAAAAGAATTGTACACAAGTGCCCCCTGCTGGGTCTGTAGCAGTACGGAACTAATATATTGTTCCCAAATGTACAAATGTGCTAGACTCTGGTTTAAAAATTCCCATGAAAATTCATGCAACATTTCTCACTAATGTGTTTCCTGTGATTTCACATCATCTGTCCTGAATTGCTATTTTTGAATGAAATTATCTCTAACACCGCCTCTGCTTTGTAAAACAGTTGCATGCTTCTTTCATTTCAAGCATGAATCTTTTTTTGCTAATCTGTGGTGATTTCATTAAGAAAAATGGGAAATTCTGTTGAGGAGGGAAACAAACACCTTTTTGCAATTAATAGTTTCCTAAGCTCTGGTATGAACATTTCTCAGACCTCATCAAAGACATACATGCCAATATAAACAGATAGGAAGCCAGATAGGTTTGCCTCCTATGTTTGCCAAGCAAAAGAAAGGAAATGAAGGCCAGGAGGAGTGGTCAGGGAGAAGGTAGAAACCAGCTTCCAGTCTTCATCCCTGGTCTCCTGCTGCAGCATATTTGCTTGGTCCCTTGCAATCAACTTCTTCTTAGGCTCAGAGCACCCCAAATATACCAGCTCTGGTTCCCCTAGTGCCACCATCAATCTGCTGTAGAGATGGATGCAAAAGGTTCTGAGGAGCAGCTGAGGAAGGACTGGGGCCAGATTTGTGGCATGCCATGAAAATAATTTTGAGAACCTCTGGCCATGGAAGACAATTCTCTAGTGTCTTCCAGGCTCTTTTTTAGCTACCTTGGCTATTACATTTATCATACTGAACTGAGGTAGGATATGTTCCATATGACACACTTGTTTAAATCTGGATTTAGCCTTACCAAGTGGAATGCTTCATGCGAGTGCTGGAAACTCAGCAGCATGTACAGCAGAACGGACAGCGCTCCCTCCCTCACAATGGGGTACAGCAACTTGGAAAAGACCTATGGAGGGAAAAGCACAGAAAGGCAAGGTGCACACAGTACCAAGGCACCACATTAAACATCGTGGCCTCAGGTTCTATTAAGATTGGTGGAAACACCTCTGCACAACTCAGGAAACGCTCTGATCTGCTCTTATAAGCCAAGTAGGGTGAGACCTGGTTGGTGCACGGATGGGGAGAGTGGCATGGAATACAACTTCAGACTGTATAGGGTCTAATAACAGCAGAGGCAGAGGGATGTTCTAGAGGCGCAGGCCAGGGAGATTAGGGATAATTCCAGTTTGGGGATGATGAAAGACCATAATCCAGTCTCCTTGGGCTAGTTGAGGCTGAGAGACAATCCCTGCCCTCAAGAGCTTACATTCTAAACAGACACGATATGTATGCGCCGCCCCAGCGCTGCACGCCTAACCCCAGCTAATCCTGGTGTGGGGGAGAATTGGGGGAGGAGGACTTGAGTCTTGGGGCTGGTCCACACTGTGGGGCGGGATCGATCTAAGATACGCAACTTCAGCTACGTGAATAACATAGCTGAAGTGGAATATCTTAGATCGATTTTTAAAAGTACTTACCGTGGTCCACACGGCAGCAGGCAGGCTCCCCCGTCGACTCCGCTTACTCCTCGCGCGGAGCTGGAGTTCCGGGGTCGACGGGGAGCGCTTCTGGGATCGATTTATCGCGTCCAGACGAGACGCGATAAATCAATCCCAGAACATCGATCACTACCCGCCGAATCGGGCGGGTAGTGTGGATGTAGCCTTGGAGAGTGAGCCCGCCCTACACTCACCCTGCAGCAACAGCTCCTGTTTTACAGAGCCGGGCCTGGCTCCCTGCGGCCTGGTGCATGATGGGATCGCAGCACCACTCAGGTTTGGCCTGGCCAACGCTCCAAACGGATAGGAGGGAGGCAGGGCCAAATCTGAGGGAGTGGTACTGCGACCAGACGCCAACCTCTGGCTGGGCCAAACCTGTGTGATGCTGCGACCCTGAGCACCAGGCCGCAGTGTCTGGAGAGGAGAGTGCGGCTCAGCCCCATGGGACAGAAGCCATCGCTATCCAAACCTCACTCCCCACCCTCCCAGCCTCCCCTTGGACTGGGCCAGAAGCGTATGTTTGCCTAGGCCCGTGCTTAGTGATGGGTTAATCCAGCCCTGGACATGGCAACCTTCCTGTGACCCAATGGTGGGTCAGGATGCACTGTTTGGGAAATATTGTTATAGAGAGACTGCGACAGAGCCACGAACACAACCCAGATGCCAGGAGCTGCAGAGCACAAGTCACTATTAGGGGAGTGATGAAAACAGAGACACAGCCCAGGAGGGAGACTGGAGAGTTTTAAAAATCAAGACAGCCATCCTGACGTGGAGACCTCTCTGCATTGAGACGGTGGGCGGCAGCACCCTGGAGAGCCGAGCGCCGGGGAGACCGTGAGAGGAGACGAAGGCACAAACGGTGACTGCCGCACAGGTGGAATACAAGGGATCTCATCAACGTCTCGCCCAGCTCAGCTCCCTGGGCACAGTCATTAGGAGCTGCTCCCAGAGGAAACAGCTTCTGTTCCCTGCACCCTGCAGATTCTTACTTCTGGGGGAGCAATTCTTGAAGTCAAGTTCAAGTGTATTTATAGCAGAAGCAGCCTCGCCAGCACATCCGGCTGAGTCCCAAGTGCTGCGATTCCAGGTGCGTCGGCTGACGGTGGCTGGGTGAGATGAGACTGAGGCTGCTCTCTCCCCACTGGGCCTTGAGGGGCTCGCTCAGCTCTGCAGCAGCAAAGCAAGGAGCACAGAGCAGCGGGGAGAGGTCGGTCTCTTTATCCTCCTCTCCACGAGACAGATGCTGAATCCCACATCCCCAACCTTCAGCATCTCTCTGCAACTCCAGAGGCCAGTGCGTGCCCTGGCTTCCTTTCCTGGCTGCCCCGCCAGCCCAGAAGCGGCGGCTGCTGCTGAACCAACACATCTCCAGAGCACCCCGTCTCCCTCCAGTACCAGACAGGGAATGGCTCACTTGGCAGGCAGGCGAAGGAAGGAAGGAGGAGCATGTACTGGCACTGGGCATTGCAGGGAGAGACACCCTGCAATGCTGAAGATCACAGAGAGGAGCGAGGCACAGGGCAAGAGAAAGGGAAGGTCTGGGTGGCGGGGCTTCCTGTCATCAGGACCTAGACTGGATAGGCTGAGTGGGAAGGGATGCTCCTGAGACAAGAAGCCCCATCCCCTGTTCCTGGGATTGCCATGTGGGAGGCTGCACAACAATACATTTGATGGACGGGTCAGGGCAGGGGCACAGAAAGCTCTCTGAGAGGTTTTTGTGCTGCGGTGAAGAGTCCTTCGCAAAAAGAGAACGTAATGAGCCTGTGCTAACACCACACGCGTGAGAGTGAGGAGATCCACCTTCTATTCCTGGATCTGCAATGGACTCTAAGCTTGAACCCTGGCAAATCATTGGATCTCTCTGGGCCGGGACTTTCCCTCTCTGTAAAGGGAGGATAACAGCTTCCCAGCTCACAGGCTTCAGAGTGGTAGCCGTGTTAGTCTGTATCCGCAAAAAGAACGAGGAGTCCTTGTGGCACCTTAGAGACTAACACATTTATTTTTGGGCATAAGTGGGCTAAAACCCACTTCATCAGATGCATAGAGTGGAACATACAGTAGGAAGAGAGATATATATACACACACACACACACACACACACACACACACACAGAACATGAAAAGATGGGGGTTGCCATACCAACTCTAAGCCCTGGTCTACACTAGCGAATAGCGTAGCTGAAGTCGGCGTATCTTAGATCGATTTACCTGGCCGTCCTCACGCCGGGGAGTCGACCGCTGCTGCTCCCCCGTCAACTCCGCTTGTGCCTCTTGCAAGCTGGAGTACCAGAGTCGATAGGGAGCGCTTTCGGGGATTGATTTATCACGGCTAGACGAGACGTGATAAATTGATCCCCGAAAGATCGATCTCTACCCTCCGATCCGGCGGGTAGTGAAGACCTCGCCTTTGAGACTAATCAATTAAGGTGAGCTATTATCAGCAGGAGAAAAAAAACTTTTGTAGTGATAATCAGGATGGCACATTTCAAACAGTTGACAAGGTGTGAGTAAAAGTAGGGGGAAACTTAGCATGGGGAAATAGTTTTCAGTTTGTGTAATGACCCAACTACTCTCAGTCTTTATTCAAGCCTAATTTAATGGTATCCAGTTTGCAAATTAATTCCAGTTCTGTAGTTTCTCATTGGAGTCTGTTTTTGAAGTTTTTTTGTTGAAGAATTGCCACTTTTAGGTCTGTTATTGAGTGACCAGAAAGATTGAGTGTTCTCCTACTGGTTTTTGAATGTTTTGATTCCTGATGTCAGATTTGTGTCCACTTATTCTTTTGCATAGAGACTGTCCGGTTTGGCCAATGTACATGGCAGAGGGGCATTGCTGGCACATGATGGCATATATCACATTGGTAGACGTGCAGGTGAATGAGCCCCTGATGGCGTGGCTGATGTGATTAGGTCCTATGAGGGTGTCACTTGAATAGATATGTGGACAGCGTTGGCAACGGGCTTTGTTGCAAGGATAGGTTCCTGGGTTAGTGTTTTCGTTGTGTGGTGTGTGGTTGATGGTGAGTATTTGCTTCAGGTCTGTAAGCAAGGACTGGCCTGTCTCCCAAGATCTGTGAGAGCGAGGGATCGTCCTTCTGGATAGGTTGTAGATCTTTGATTATGTGCTGGAGAGGTTTTAGTTGGGGGCTGAAGGTGATGGCTAGTGGTGTTCTGTTACTTTCTTTGTTGGGCCTGTCCTGTAGTAGGTGACTTCTGGGTACTCTTCTGGCTTTGTCAATCTGTTTCTTCACTTCAGCAGGTGGGTATTGTAGGTTTAAGAACACTTGATAGAGATCTTGTAGGTGTTTGTCTCTGTCTGAGGGATTGGAGCAAATGCAGTTGTATCTTAGAGCTTGGCTGTAGACAATGGATCGTGTGATGTGTCCTGGATGGAAGCTGGAGGCATGTAGGTAAGTATAGAGGTCAGTAGGTTTCCGGTATAGGGTGGTGTTTATGTGCCAACATAACTGTTTCACTTGTGCATTGCCCTGCCCCCAGGAGCCAGTTGTGTGCACCTGCTGTGTTTCTCCACCAGCCACGACCATGAACTCTTTGGGGCAGAGACTCTCTGTTGCACATGTGTAGTGTGCCTCGCCCAATCCCTCATCAGGGCTGGAGGTGCTGCCACAATGCCAAGATGAGTTGAGCTCCTCAGATGGGAGATGCTAAACAAGTGCAAAGCGATGTTACAGTTTCTAAATTAATCCTCACTTTCTTTGCCATGATGTTGCCAACGTCTTCAGCCCCTCAGACAAATCACTGGAGGCTGTGCGTTGAAAGCAGAGGGCTAGTAACTGTATCCTCCTCTTTCAAGATTGGCATCTCACAAGATAACAGGCAAAAAATGCCAACACTCCCGAAGCTGATCTATAATCTATCTCTACCATAATCCCAGCAGCTAAATGCATCACACGCCAATTTTAAATGGCTGTCAGGTCAGTTTCTAATGGATTAACATTGGAAGAAAAGAAGAACAAAAGCAGCAGCAGGAGAAATAATGCCCCTGCCACTCTCAGTTTGGTTCATTCAGGAGGTACTTGCAGTTAACAGTAACACTTTACACTTTAATAGTGCCTTCATGGCTGATTCTCCTAGGTAGGTAAGTATTGTCCCTGTGACGTTGCACTCCATATGTTTATGGAAATATGCTTATGAGTGTGAATATAATGTAACTGGAGCATGCTTTATGCAAAAGGTCTCTTGTAAGATATTACAAAGCTTATGTTCTACTGAGTGTGTTCATCCTATTTCTATGTATGTATCATTCTTGAATCTAAAACTAGAAATATGAAGTATTACTCTGAAGTCCTATTGTAATTATGCAAAGTGTGGGCTATTCATGGTGGCTTGGAATCTTGATGGCTCCCATCAACTAGGACAATTGATTGTGAATGGCTCTGTTTACTTGCAGAACTTCCTGGGTACGTGGGGGCCAGCCTTGGAAGAATGGAGACTAGCGGTCTCACAGGACATGTGACAATGCCACATGATACTGGAATCCATCTTAAACCTGGTGCTTTTCCATTTAGAAGGAGGGGTGGGAACCCAGAAAGAAACAAAGGATTCCCACCTTGTGCCAAAGCTATAAAAGGGGGTGGTACAGAACAAAAGGGGTCCCAGTCATGTGGAATCTCCTGCTTTTCACCTAAGATGCCTACTGGAACTAACAAGGTCTGTACCAGGGGAAAGGATTGGGCCCAGACTAGGAAGGAGTCTAGTCTATGAAAGAAGCTTATTGGAACATCTCTGAGGGTGAGATTTACTTGTACTGTACTCAGTTTCTTAATGTATTAAGCTTAGACTTGCATGTTTTGTTTTATTTTGCTTGGTAACTTTGTCCTGTTATTACTGGAAACCACTTAAATCATACTTTTTATATTTAATAAAATCACTTTTGTTTATTAATTAACCCAGAGTAAGAAATTAATACCTGGGGGAGCAAATAGCTGTGCATATCTCTCTATCAGTGTTATAGAGGGTGGACAATTTATGAGTTTACCCTGTACAAGTTTTATACAGAGTAAAACGGATTTATTTGGGGTTTGGATCCCATTGGGAGCTGGGTGTCTGGGTGCTGAAGACAAAAATACTTGGTAAGCCGTTTTCAGTTAAGTCTGCAGCTTTGGGGGCGTGGTTCAGACCCTGGGTCTGTGTTGCAGCAGGTTAGCTTATCTGGCTCAACAAGACAGGGTACTGAAGTCCCAAGCTGGCAGGGAAAACGGGCTCAGAGGTAGTCTCAGCACATCAGGTGACAGTCCCAAGGGGGTCTCTGTGACCGAGCCCATCACAGTCCCCCATCGTACAAATGGGGAGACTGAGGCAGAGAGATGCAGGGGTGATATTTTCTAAAGTGGCCACTGATTTTGGGTACCCAACTTGAGACACCCAGGGCCTGATTTTCATACTGCGCTGAGCATTCACCTCAACCATTAAAGTCAACGGGAGCTACGGATGCTTGGCACTTCTGAAAATCAGGTCCTAATTGTCTCAAGTTGGGCCCTCCAACAATGAGGTATCCAAAATCCACAGTCATTTTAGATGTGGCTGTAATTGACTTGTCTGAGGAAACACGTTGGGCCAGTGAGAATCAGGCAACAACGCCGGACTCCCAGTCTCCTGCTCTAATGACTAGGCAGCTCTGCCTCCCACTTCTATAGTTCCATTATATGTGGAGGCAAGAACTGCTAGCTAGAAAGCCTTCCAAGGCAGATTCCAGTCTACCAGCTCTGTAGATAGTAAGATAAGGTGGGTACAAACTCCAGTGGGTGCAAGCCATTAGCACAGCTCCAATGCACCGAATATTCAATTCTACAATGACCCCTTTAATCACCTGGTTGCAGCACTATGGTCAATATACAGTTCAGTCAAATTTGATCGAAAGGCAGGACGGAGAAGCTCCAGTTCTAAAGGGGAAAGAGGGACACTGGCTGCAGCCTTGTCTAAAGGGCTCACTGACCTTTTCAATTTTCAAAAGAGTGACTTCAATCAAGATGCTGAACTTTTTCACTGCCGCCAAACCCTTCAGTAGAGCAATGATCCATTTGTCGATGTTCTTCCCCAGGGGCCAAGAGACCCAGTCAATCATCCTACAATGGAAAACAAATGTCCAGAATAATTACTTAACATATGCTTTATAAAATCCATGATGTCCTGGACAACCCCGTCCCCTCCAAAATCCTATCCAGGAGCTTGGGATAACCCAAGAAGAAACTGCCCCCAAATAAACCATCCCATGTTCTACACCAAACCCAGTCATTGCTGGATTAGGATTTTGGTAATTCAGTCGGCACTACATAGCCGTTAAGAAGGCCTGATCCAAAACCTATTCAAGTAGATGGGGAGTCTTTCCACTGGTGATTGCATAGAATCATAGAACCACAGTCGTGAGAAAGGACCGCAAGGATGATCTAGTTTAATCCCCTGCCAAGATGCCGGATTTGTTGTGTCTAAACCATCCTACTGTTCTTACAGTTAGGAAGTTTTTCCTGAGCTGGGTTTCAATGGGTTTAGGATCAGCTTATACTTAGGCTTGGCAGAATTTCATTATTTTTATTATAATGTCGACAGATAATATCCATGTTTATCTTGAAGCATTTTTTTCTATTTTTCTCTCTTTCATTTTGTACAGTTGCAGGAAATTATGTGGGGGCTCAGACTCTAATTATTCAATGACAGTATCTGTTGAGATTCAAAAAGTTAAAGCTTTACAATTGTTAGTGTTAAAACATCAATGGTCAATATCACGTGTCAAGTATACAGAGTAAATATCCTTAAATCAAACTCTAATAAATTCTCAGGCAGCATTTTTCTTGCTTTGCCTATTTGTAAATTTAGATTACTATCGATGGAAATATTTTATCATCGTTCGTGAAACCATCTTGGGTTCAATGAGCTTTCATCGAATCACAGGCAGGTTTCCTGCATAGGTTCCTGGTAGGTGATGGGGAGTCCAGGTTTCCAGGTTCCACAGCTCTGGGGCAGCCCCACCATGGCAGAGTTTCCTGGCTTCCTGCTGAGGAGCACAGAAGCCCCAGCTCTAACCGGGCTCTGTCCCCATATTCACAACCTGGAGTCAAAAAAAACCTGAGAGACCCCCTTGAGCAGCGGTGAAAAGGAGCAGAATCATGTAAATTTCAGTCAGCTGCCACAGGTCCCAGGAACACATTTTGTTTCAGAAACACCATGTGTCTGTGGTTCTGAAATGATTTTTTTTGAAATTTCCCGCGAACCAGAAATTCTAAGTTTCAGCCAGCTCTACACAGAACTCCACCTCGCTCTTAGACAGCGCTTTTCATCAATAGATCTCAAAGCACTTTACAGAGGAGGTCAGTATTGTGAACGTCATGTTACAGATGGAATAAATATAATGCCACGGAAAGGCAGCCACACAGAAACACTTATGTGGACAGAGAGATAGAAACGATCCACTGAACTGCATTGTATAACCAGAGGAGCAAAAGTTCTTAGAGGTACTGAAGATCCAAGGACAATTTCTGTAAGAGGCATTTCTCTCCAATGTCCTTGGCCAAAATATCCCATTCCTCACTCCCCGCATTGCTTTTGTACTGTGTGCTGATTATCCCCTAGCTACAACCTTCCCACCCCAGAGGTGGCTGCCTTCACCCATCACTGAAAGATTTTGCTATGTATGTCGTTTCTAAAGCATTCTGAGATGAAAGAGGCTGCATACACATGTAAACTATTACTATATTTGATATGTGTCGAGCTAGATGGTTCCATGCACAAAAATAAAACCCCTTTATGTGACTTTCAAAGTAATTCCACTTCGAAGAAAGAATGATGTTAATGTAGCTCTCTGGAGCGCTATCAGTTTATAAACACTCCACCAAAACTTCCGCCTGGCTCCTAAGTGAGCCTAATGACATTTCACGAGCTCTGCTTAATGCTTCGGTAGCAATGAGTAATCATTCATCGTAACGGAGGATTTTAAAGGAAAGAGGCAATTGATTTTGCGACGGCTATTTTTGGAAGCTGGAGCTCTTAGTGGAATTATCGATTAGAGTCCACAGCGGCATCTGGGATTAGCTCCCCGTGAAAAGAAACAAAAGACCATGGGGGTTGGAAACAGCACTGAAATATAGACACGCTTTGACTTGGATCACTTTAGACTTTATGAAAACAAACCCCACCCTAGCAAGTCAAAGAGAATTTTGCGCTAGTGAAATATGCGGAAGCCTCTTATTTATCCATATAAATCCATTTATCCATGGTATAACGGCTATGCCGGTGAACAGTACTAGGTCCCCACATGTAGCCTGGGATGGGGTGGACACACCCGGCACTAAAAAAGGTAGGGAAGGGGTTAATGCTCTGACTAGGGAGACAGGGAGAAGACCAGCTCCACTTGAGCGAACCTGCTTAACCTGCCCTTTATGGAGGAGTGTTTGTACTTGGGCTCATGAGAGCACACACTTAACCTGGAGGACAGGGTGGATGCAGGTATCAAAGGAAAGCAGGAAGTGGCCTCTCTGAGGAGTCCACAGGATGAAGACTCTTCTATGCCAAGCGTGTTCAAGGAACCTGGGAGATGGAAGAGTTTTGGGACTTGGACACAGGCCTGCAGAGGAGGCTGGTGACCCCAGAGAGGAGACTCTATTCCAAGCCTGACCTTGAAGGACCACCTCTAAAATGCCAGACATTCATTCTGCCCTGTTAGCTGCCCCTCTTCTCTAGCTCCTCTGGTCGCTTAGGAGCTGGCTCTTTAAACCCTCGTTCTCCCTGAGTAGCCCCACCCCATGGTTAATGGGTGCTAAAGCGATTAGGGATCAAAGCCTGCACAGCTCATTCACTCCTTGGCATCTCCATTGAGTCTGCTAACAAGGGGGCTACCTCTTGTGTGACTCCAAGATCTGCACCGAGACCACCACCGATCACCATTAGACGGCAGCCAAGCACCATTAGATGGCAGCTAATTTCCATTTCTCCAAGGCTATGCCTACACAGGTACTTTACAGCGCTGCAACTTTCTCGTTCAGGGGTGTGAAAAAACACCCCCCTGAGCGCAGCAAGTTACAGCGCTGTAAAGTGCCAGTGTAGCCAGTGCCCCAGCACTGTAAGCTATTCCCCTCGCGGAGGTGGAGTGCCTGCAGCGCTGGGAGAGCTCTCTCCCAGCGCTGGCGCGCGACCACACTTGCACTTCAAAGCGTTGCCGCGGCAGCGCTTTGAAGTTTCGAGTGTAGCCAAAGCCCAAGTTAGAGCACATTTGTACCACTGTCCTGCAGGAGAAAAATGTCCTCTGGCTTTTTACCCATCCAGCCCCCCTTCATTCCACTACTGGGGCAACCAAAAGAGACAGCTCTGCCATTCTAGGATAAAAGATATACTCGGCTGTGCATTGAGTGGCTAAACCCTACCATGTAATCTGCAAACTAGAGGTTAAAACCATGTACAGGCAACAACAGTTCTACCCTTTGTTATTTTGAACCTTGGCTGTGTAAGCCTTATGCTACCTACTTTGGCTGAAGGGAACTGGGAATTTATTTCAGGAATAAACACAACTAGGAAGATTGATTCCGTCCACCCCCCACCCCCCATATGAAACTGCTATTTAGCCGACCGGCCCGGATATAGACAGATACAATAAGTGCTACTGCAAAGCTGGGACATTGGGTGAACGCTGGACAGCAATTAGAGGGAAAATCTGACAGGCCAGACAAGCACCCTTGCATGTAGGCCAGGGGCAGCAGGGGCTCAGCTGCAGGCAGGAAATGGGAGACGGTACAACTTTGGTTTTCCTTTATAACCTCTCTCAAGCTTGGTAGTTCTAATGCATCCATCGGGGTGGGACCTGGGTGCTACACAGTATCTGAGCTATGTCACCAACTGATCACTAACCAGCCCACCACCTTCTGTAGTTCCTCCGTGCTCCAGGCTTGCTAAGCCTGTGGAGCTCCCAGTTCTATAGCTGTGACTTTCGCAGGAGCTAGGGTCGGAGGGAGCTGCTGCTCCAAAAGCCAGTCAGTTGTGCCTTACTAGCCACCAGCACCAGCAGCTGTGCTGCCCAGACCCTCCTGATAGCCCCGGTAGGGAAAACGGCAGCTCTGAGTTCAGGCCGTTTTCACAGCCAGGGTGCGTGCCAGGGATACGTCACCCATTAAATAAAGAGCCAGTGAAAAAGCACCGGCAGTTGCACTCACCTTGGGCAAGATTTTCAGAAGTGCCTAGTGATTTTGGGTGCCTCCACTTCAGGTGCCCAGCTTGAGACACTTTAAAGGGACCTGATTTTCAGAGGGCAGGTTCTCAGCACTTTCTGGAAATCAGGCCCTTTTAAGGTGTCTCAAGTGGGGAACCTAAAAATCACAAGTCCCTGTTGAAAATCTTGGTCCTTATTCCCGGAGTCCTGCATGCTTGGAAGGTATGAGGAGGGATAGCAAAATTCTCCTGTCCCCTCACCCCTCAAACCTTCACACTAGGGCTGTACAAGATACCAGCAAAGAGCATTCTGCTCCTAAGCCTGCGGCCTGGGATGAAATTGCTAGGAAGGGTTGAATGTAGCTATTGGGCAGGTCTTTCCCTGGCCTGAGGATGCACAGCAAGAATCCTTCCAGGACGTTCAGCAACCGGTACCTCCCCACATCTCCTACCTACTGATCGCCGTCATCATCTGCACATCCGTTATGCTGTCATCATTGGTGAGGTTTCTTATGACACCATCCATGAGCTCTAGTGGAACGTACTGGACCACGCTGGCCAAGGCATTCGATGGAGCTTCCTGCTCCTCTGTAAGATATTAGTAAGAACAGACAGCATTACAGCTGGTAATCGCTGGGAAATCCGGTTCACATTATCCTGTCTCTACTGCAAAGGTCAGATCCTTTCTAGCAACACAAAGGGCCATCTCATCAGCTTGTGTAAATCAGCATAGCGCCATCGACTCAACACTGTTCTGGGATGGCAGTTCCTGTTATTAATGGCACCCAAGCCATGCGGTCGTGGCAGACACCTTGGGTGTTTTGTGAGGCACACAGCTGAAAAAGAGGCAGGGATCACATGGAAATGAATGCAAGCCCCTGGAGTGTGCTATTCCTTTTCTAACAGCTGGCCAATTGGTCCCGACCCCTAGATCCCTATGCAAGCAAATTCCCTCTCTATGCTCGCTTTATGATGCATCTTGTACAAGATATGCCATGTGAGATGTTTATGGAAAAGTGATGGTTTGCTGAATATGACTGTCCTATTTTCATAAATGTATCATTTTTGTATCTGGAGTTATGAATATTAACTATGTATTTGTATTTCAAATGTGCTTGCACCTGGGTAACACTCATAAAGCTTTACATACAGTCTGGGAGCACACTGTGAATGGCCTATTCAAGTTGAATGGCCCATCCACAAAGACAATGGGCAATGGGGAAAGCTCATCTTCATCTGATGAACTGTCCTGGGGACAAAGAACGGGGAGTACTTGTGGCATCTTAGAGACTAACAAATTTATTTGGGCATAAGCTTTCGTGGGCTAGAACCCACTTCATCAGATGCACAGAGTGGAACATACAGTAGGAAGATTATATATATATATATATATATATACATACATACACACACACACACACACACACACACACAGAGAGAGAGAGAGAGAGAGAACATGAAAAGATGGGGATTGCCATACCAACTGTAAGAGACTGACCAATTAAGGTGAACCATTACCAGCAGGAGAAAAAAACCTTTTGTAGTGATCCCGTGAACAATGACTGCCACAACTCATCGGGAGCATGCAAGGGCTTGTGACCAGATCACATAACACTGAAACCCATTTTTGTACCTGTATTTTTCCACAAACTGGGCTGGGAACGTGGCTTGGCACAACGGGGTTCCTGCCATATGGAAGAAACTATAAAAGGGGGAAGTGACATCACCCCGGGGCCTCACTCCCCACACCAGAGAACACCTGGAAACACCTGTGGAACAAAGACTGAACTGGGGAAGGGGGGTCCCAGGCAGGGAAGAAGGAAGCCTGCCTGTGCATGAAGCTTGATGGGGTATTTATACTATCTAACAAGATGAGACGCTGCTTAATTCAAATCCTATCTAGTGTATAAGACGTACATTACGATTTTGTCTATTTCTTAGGTAACCATCTTTGATCTGTTTGTGATCACTTATAAGCACTTGAAATCTATCTTTCTGTAGTTAATAAATCTATTTTATATGTTTTACCCAAAACAGTGCGGTTTGCTTGAAGTGCAGGGAAAACCTCAGCTGAGTTAACAAAGGCTTGTGCGTGGTCCTCTTCACATCAAGGGAGGGGCGGACTGGGTAATAAATTCGGGCAGGATGGTACAGCTCTGGGGTCTTAGGCTGGGGAGCTGGGGGTATTTTGGCCGGAGCCTCTCAATTGTTGGTTCATGCAGTGGCTGGCAGAGCATTCATGAACACAGCTGGGTGCGGCCCCTGCCTGTGAATGTCTGTGTGAGGGCAAGCCTGGAGGGCTTTGCAGCTTGTCACAACGTCACAATGTGAGAGGGAACCAGATAAGACAGAGGGCTCAGCAGTACCCCAGTTCCACGTTGCACCCCAGGGGGGCCGTCACAGGAGGATCCTGGATATTGACACCCCTGGGGCATGCTTCAAGGCACAAGGCCAAGGGTGAGATTGCAAAGCACCCAGGGCAGAGAGGTGTCCAGCTCACACTGGAGTTTGTGGGAGTGGAGAATGGGCACTTACTGCCCACTGGGAATCAGGAGCCCCACTATGGGAATCTTTCCACTGGCTTTGCCCATCGTTGAGTTGGGCGCTATATCACTGTTTTACACCAGCACGCTGGTCAAATTTCAGCTTGCGTAATTAAAATTCCTCCTACGTTTCCTCTGCGATCTCAACTGGATAATATACTCTTCACTTCCTGGCCTAAACAATTGGGTAGGGTTGCTGTGGACTTACTGTTGCATTTCAGTAGCAGATGATGCCAGTCCTATTTATTATAGCCTGTGCAACTGTGTACCTGTTTTATTAAGTTCCTAAAATGCCAGATCTTTTAGGACAATGTAAAATGTAAGACAGGGGTCGGCAACCTTCGGCACGCGGCCCATCAGGGTATTTTGCTGGCGGGCCGGGAGACAGTTTGTTTACATTGACCATCTGCAGGCACGGCCGCCCGCAGCTCCCAGTGGCCGCGGTTCACCGTTCCTGGCCAATGGGAGCTGCAGGACCAGAGGTTGCCAAAGGTTGCCAACCCCTGATGTAAGACATTATATTTCATTATTAGCACACGGCTGAAAACACACTGTACTGTTTTTACCTGTCGAAGAAATGATAGTAAAAAGCTCCTTCAAGGATGGCAGAATGGAAGAAGTCTGAGCTCTCCAGATCTTCTGCAACAGTCCGCTCACTTTGTTCACATGGTCTAGAAACTCCATGATGTCATCTTCTCCTTCTGAGATGCACTGGAACTGCCCAATGCACCGTATTAGCTGCTGGCAAAACAAAATCTGGTGTTTGCCTGTGGGAACACACTGAGGATGCTGGGATAAGAGCTTACTGATCTTAGCGCACTGCTTGGGCCCAGGCCGCTCGCAGACTTTGCGGAGCACTTCAATCCTCAGCAGGCTGAAAATGTCACTAGCTGACGGGCTCTCCAAGATGAACTGCAGTCCCAGGTGGATATAATCTAATACGTAAAGGCTCCTTTTCCCCACAGGCCCATATCCTTCCTGGAGGAGACTCAGGAGGAATCGGACGTTGAAGAACTCCTCGAACTCTTCCGGGTGGTAGTGGCCATAAACTTCCAAAACCTCTTTGCCGATCTCTCTCTTAAACTTGGTGTCGCCCATGAGGTAGAGCTTGGTAGAGAATTCTAGCATGGACCAGCACTGCTCGCTATCCATGGGCTGCTTTATTGCCTCTATGACACGTCTCACTAGCCCTTGTTTCACGTTGTTGGGGTAGGAAGACATCATCACAGCTTCTAGTATCTTGTCCATTTCCGCTTTCAGACTCTGCAACAGTGTGAAACAAATATAATAATAAATATGATATATGGAGATACGCCTATCTCATAGAACTGGAAGGACCTTCAAAGGTCATTGAGTCCAGTCCCCTGCCTTCACTAGCAGGACCAAGTACTGTCTGTCCCCTGACAGATTTTTGCCCCAGATCCCTAAATGGCCCCATCAAGGATTGAACTCACAACCCTGGGTTTAGCAGGCCAATGCTCAAACCACTGAGCTTTCCCTCCCCCCTGTAGCAGCACACATGTTAGTCCAGTTTCACTTTAACACCCAAAGCTACTGAGCGCCCATGGCTCCTGCTGGCTTCAGCAGGGATAGGGTTGGGTGCTCAGCACTTCTGAAAATCCAGCCACTTTTATTTAGGTGCCTAATTCTCGATTTCGGAGCGGCGTTGCCAGATTGTAAAATTTTAGCCTGTGTGCCTTCCCCGGTTCCCACTCCTCCTCACCCTCCCATGTTAATCTTTAATATTACGTTTAGAGAGTCCTATTAGAGGAGAAAACACCTTGATTGGTCCCTCTCCTAATATGCAGGGTGACAATCAAGCAATAAAGACAACTCAGAGTTGATTTTGCCTAAATGGCCCCTAATCTGATTTTGATCCTCAGATTAGACAGGGCCAATTTGTATCACTAGAGCAGGGCCATAAAGCTGGCTTAATCAGTTGCCTGGGGATTCCTCTGGCAGAGTGTAAAACTGGCTCTATTCTAAACCCTTCACTGCTCGTGGTGTAAGGGGGTGTGACTTGGGGCAAGGGGCGTGGCCAGAGCACCACTCCTGTAACAACCCCTTTGGGCTGTGGACAGCCAGCTGCAACTAAGAGCAGCCTTGAGGTGTTTCTTACCAGGAGCCAAGTCGGCCCCAAGATCAGGCAGCTGCAAAAGTGACCTGGGTCCTGCAGCAACCACAGGTCGGGCAGATCCAAGAATCGGAGAGCTCTGCAAAGCTACACTGCTGTAATCCGCACGACTATCGACATCTTCTTCCTGGACAACACTGACGATCTCATGTCATTTCTCCCCCCTAGACGTGCCTGGCTCTGGTTATTGTGCTGAAGTGTCTTTATTGTGGCTAAAGAGATCTGGCGGTCTTTTTGTGTGCGTCAGATGATTAAATTGCCAGTTATGAATTTTAAAGAGCAGCCTGGGATGACACAGGTGAAAACACACACATTTTGGTGACACCCTTATACTCCTTTTTGAGTTCACGCAGCCTCCCAGCCACCACAATTGGAGGCCATTTTCTATTCATGCCTGGAGACCTACCGTTCCAGATCATCATCGCAACTCCCCTGCACAGCTTGCAGTGACTCATTCCCCATCTCCAGCTGTCAGCCTGAGAAAATCTCAGCACAAGACTGAGCGAGGGCCTGTTAGCTGCAAATCTGTCGCACGTGATTCTGCGCCTGGATTCAGACTCTGCGATCCCCTTTCCTCCCATTTGTTTTGTTAGGAGTAATACCATAACAAATCCATGGCTACTTGTTGTCTCTGTGCCAGGCACTATGGACACTCGGAACGTCACAGCAGGGAAAGAACCCCGGAACGAAGAGGAGTTTTCTTTAGCTCTTTGCAGTACAGGGTCCGTGAGAGTCACTGACAAACAGTTCCAATTGTAGCCAGCCCTGGAGCTTTGGTAGAGGCTGATGCACTGGGATGACTAGGGTTGCCAACTTTCTAATCGCACAAAACAGAACCCCCTTGCCCCACTCCTGCCCTGCCCCTTCTCCAAATCCCCACCCCTTCTCTGAGGCTCCACCCCCTGCCTGCTCACTCCATCCCTCCTCCCTCTGTCGCTCACTCTCCCCCACCCTCACTCACTCGCTCATTTTTACTGGGCTGGGGCAGGGGTTGGGGGGTGGGGGGGTGAGGGCTCCAGCTGGGGGTGCGGGCTCTAGGGAGGGGTCAGAAATGAGGGGTTCAGTGTGTGAGGGGTTCAGGATCTGGGCTGGGGCATGGGTGCAAGGGGGGTGCAGGCTCTGGGAGGGAGTTTGGGTGTGGGAGGGGGCTCAGGGCTGGGACACGGGTGTGGGACGGAGTGCGGGGTGCAGGCTCTGGGAGGGAGTTTGGGTGTGGGAGGGAGCTCAGGGCTGGGACAGGGGTGAAGCGGGGGTGCGGGGTGCAGGCTTTGGGAGGGAGTTGGATGTGGGAGCAGATGAGGGGTGTGGGCTCCGGGTGGCACTTACCACGGGGGGGCTCCCCAGAAGTGGAGACATGTCCCTCGACTTGTAAGCATAGGGGTGGGCAGGCGGCTCTGCGCGGTGTGTGCTGCCTCTGTGCACAGCCGCCGCCCCCGTAGTGCCCATTGGCTGCGGTTCCCAGCCAATGGGAGCTGTGGAGCCAGCGCACGGGACAGGGGCAGCGCATGGAGCCCCCTTGGCCACCCCTGCGTCTAAAAGCCATAGGGATATGTCACCACATCCAGGAGCCGCCCAAAGCCAGGTAGGTAGCCTGACAGCCCCACCAACCAGACTTTTAACAGCCTGGTCAGCGGTGCTGACCGGAGCTGCCAGGGTCCCTTTTCAACCGGGCGTTCTGGTCGAAAACTGGACACCTGGCAACCTTAAGGATGACCCTCAGAAGAAATAGCACAATGGCATCCATGCTGAGGATGTTAACCTGTCCCACGTGAGCTCAAACATTTCAGGCACTGTTGGGGTACCCTGACGGGGGATATGGATATTCAAGCTCTGCACTCTCAGAACTACCCTCCCCCCCACTGTGGGATAAGCGCTATCCCCCACCAGCCACCTCCAGTGCCACCCCACTGTTCCCCTGATCTGTGAGGAAAACATCTACGGGTGATGCCTTCCATGGATCCCCATCCCTGCCTCTTCCTCAGCACTCTGACTGCGTGAAGAGCCTCCTCATTTGACACCAGAGAGAGGTCACCAGTTGAAGAAGCTACCAGGACAGGGAGGCTGGAACCTCTGCTCCAAGGAGAGATTCCCTCCCTGACCCTCCATCTAACACAGGGATCTCAAACTCAAATCACCACGAGGGCCACATGAGAACTAGTAAATTGGCCCGAGGGTCGCATCACTGAAACCTTTACATACAATGATACAAAAGTATAGTCAAAAATGAAAAAAATGAAGAGTAATAGAGTATTCTATTAAAAGTCAATGTATTAACTTTTTAAAAACTGTAATGCAAAGAGGGGTTTTAATAAAATATAAACACTCAGTAATGTTTGGAGTTTGGCTGCCAGTGGAGTCGGCGCTATTGCGGGCCGGAGGAAATAACTCCGCGGGCCGCATGTGGCCCGCGGGCCGCGTGTTTGAGACCCCTGATCTAACAGATCAGCAGTTAATGATTTAGGAGGGTTAGTAAGTTCTTGCAGAGGGATGTGTGAAAACACAGGGTGGATTTGATTTAAATCACTAGTCAGGAAGACTCGATTTAATCATCGTTTTCTACATAAAAGTGCATTCTTGTTGGTTGTTATAACCTTAATACATATTATTCACAACTCAGAGATAGATATAAGTTTCATTTTTAGAAGGTACAAACTATACATTTTTAAACAGTGATACATTTTGTAAACTTTTCAAATTAGTTTTACAGCTATATCAGAAAATGAATGACTGTTTGGTTATTTCATTTACCAAAGGTAATTGAAGTAGATATTTATGAAGTCATTGGGAGGTGAACTATCTCCAATTCAACAGGTTAATTATTAATATTTGGAGGATTTTCTTGCCATGCTGCATTAGGAGGAAAACATCACCAGACAGACATTTAAATTGTTTTATTTAACTAAAACAACAACGTTAAGTATTCTGGATTTTTTTCTTCAACAGCAAACATATAATATTTTAAGAAAAAAGTATATGTCCCTCGCTTCTCACATTTATCTCCAGACTTCTTCTCTTTGTCCCGATCTATTCTGCCCCCAACAATCTTCTATTCATTGAACTTTTTGAAACTTTGCACGTTTAGACAGAGGTAAAAGATTGACTCTGTGTACACAAATTTCCAGAGGGACAATATAATTGAATCATAGAATATCAGGGTTGGAAGGGACCTTTGAAGGTCATATAGTCCAACCCCCTGCTCAAAGCAGGACCAATCCCCAATTTTTTTTGCCCCAGATCCCTAAATGGCCCCTTCAAGGATTGAACTCACAACCCTGGGTTTAAGTAGGCCAATGCTCAAACCACTGAGCTATCCCTCCCCCTGAAGTCTGTTATTTCTCACCTCTATATATTATTTATTTATTTAAAAAACATTTTTGCTGTCAACAAGCATGTTATCTCTGGAGACACAAATCTACAGTTTGAGAACTGCAAAATTAAGCATCTCTGATGGTATCTTCTAGACTGAGCACTGAGTCCCATTGGGTAGATAGAAAGATTAACCTAAATAATCTATACAGAAGCCTGTGGAACCCCATAAGATTGGGTCCCTAATCCATGAACTACTGGAACTCATTTACAACACTTTTCTTAAACATTACATGAATATATTATCTCATACTATAGAATTAGAATTTATAATCCCTATTCCATGATGAGATATCTTTGAGCTATAATGTATCTTAATTAAAACTATCTTTTAGATAGGTTTTTTCCTCAAAAAGGATTTTATCAAAAAAATCCAATTTAAATTTGTAAAAAATCTGATTTTTTTTCTTATTTTTTTTAAATCATTGATTTTTATCCACCCTGAGACTAAGCCACCTTGCTGGTGGAGTGAAAAAGAGACCTGTTCTGAAGCCTATGCTCGGCCTGCATTGATGTAGGGCCTGAAAAGTTGAGACAGTGACTCTGTGACGTTCTGGGTCTCGAACCCAGGCGTCGCCAGGCAGCTGCCACATCCAATGGCTACTGAAACTGAGTGGGCTGAGAAGCTACTAGGGCTATAACGTCAGCCCAGGTACCATCCATGGGAGCTCTAATGGGAGGATCATCCAACTCCACTGATTGGTCCAACCTCGCTACTTAAGCCAGGAGGAGGAACTGGCCGTTTGTCTGAGCAACAAGGTGTTTGCCTGTTGTAGCTGCATTGGACCCTGCTTGTGCCTGCCTCCTGCTCGGCTCCTAGCTCCTATTCCCACCGTGCTCCTGCTCTGTGCTTGATCCTTGCCTCTCCTCCCGCCCTTACACCTCGCCTCCAATCCTCAGCGATCAGTGCTGACTCTCTGACCCCAGTCTCTGACTTCTGACCCTGACTCCGGCTTGGCCCTTGGCTCTGGCATTTGGCATCTGACCATCTCAGCTGCGATTCCTGGTTCTGACTCTGGCTTGACCCCTGGCTCTGGTAATTGGCAGTTGACTCTGGGGCTGACCCTTGGCTTCATTCCCCAACCTGGACGCCTGCTCCGCCCACTAGACCTGACTCTTGTTCTGACTACTAAGGCAGACTGCCTACATCCCAGGCCATAACAGGTCCAAGGGCAAGGTGGCATGGTTGAAGTGAACTGATTTTGTGACGATAGCATGTTGGATGGATGGAGGTGCAGGGGAGGGAGTGTTAGATGGACCTGAGAGGAGAACATTGCAGTATTCGAGGTGGGGGGTGACTAGGCTGTGACTCAGCCATCCATTGTGAGGGATGAAACCACAGGACTTGGTCCTGTCCTGGCTGCGCAGGGGCAAAGAAGCGGGAGCAATCAAAGACAGCCCATGGCTGCAGGCTTGGACGAGGGGAAGAACAGAGGTGTTGTCAACAGTAATGGAGGGGGAGGTCATGGAAGGGAAGTTGAGGAGTTCAGCTTTGGCCCTTTGAAGTTTGAGAGCATGGCGAGCCATCCAATGGGAAACAGCAGCAAGACACAAGACTGAACAGCATGGGGGCGGGGGGGTGAACATGTCTTTGGGGGAGGCTGGCCTCAGTGCCCCCAACCCCAGGCCTTGTGCGTACCGGCCCCTGCCTGCCTGCCCCAGTCTTGAAGAGCGGGGAACTGGAAGCAGGCTGGGGAGGGGATCTGGGGGCGGAACGTGGACAGGACCATGACAGGCTGTTGGGGGAGGCCCAGCCTTTCCCTGCCTATGCTACCCGCCACCCATGCTGAACAGGCTAAGATATGCTAAAAAGACAGAGATTGCTGCTGTAGCTTTAAAAACGACATCCCTGTCCTCATTTAATAAAAAAAACTGAGCACGCTGGCATTTTGAAAGATGCAGAGGGATTTGATCTTCCATGCTAATGATGACACCAATATGTGGGCTGTAAGATTTAAAAACCACCCAACTAAAATAAACACCTAGAATAAACAGAGCTTCCTACAATTGGTCATGTATTTGTCCTTTGAATAAATGCAAGATAAAATACTTAGAGCCTGATCCTAAGCGGGGCTGACTATTGAAATCAACTCCCGCTGGTTTCAATAGACAAAGACACTCCCTGGTGGATTATGGGGTAGAGAGACTGGGCCAGATCCACAACTCGTGTAAATTGGCATAGCTGAATGGATGTTATACTGCACCATTTGATGGTCATTTTGTACTTCCAAAAAAAGGAGACAAGCAGTGGGGAGAGAAATGGATTTTAGTTGAATCCTCTCTGTCTCTGCAAGCATGCAGGGAAACTCAGTTAGAAGAGCCCAGAGATATCCAAAGGAGGGGGTGTGGTAGTTACTGGACATGCTCTGTAGCTGTCTCTGAAGCTAGACAGAGGATTTCCATTGAGGGCAAGCAGTCTTGCAGTTTCTGCACATTTGATCAGAACTTGGGGGCGGGAGAGGTTATAAATATGGGATTTGGAAACAACTCCGTGGACTCAGCCTCTAATCAACACAGGACCAACAGATGACTCTGCTCAGATACTATGGTGATGGGGTGTCAGAGTGTGACTGGTCCCTTTAAAGGGAGGTGGGGCGAGCTCCACCTCTGGCATAATTAATTAGCTGCTTCCCAGCCTGAAAGGGCAGGACTATGGGAGCTCTGATGATATATTACTAGCCAGCTGCACCTCATAAAAGGACATCAGTCTGGTGTGGAAAGTCCTTAATTGGGGCTGCGGGAGAATGGTGCTCCAGGGGGAACCAGTACTCTATACCAGAGAGGGGGAAAAGCCCAGAAAGAGGCTGGGAACAGGGTGCAGAGGGTGGGTTGAACTTAAAGAAGCCCTGGAAGGGCAGAAGAAACCTTTTGTTTGTTGGGATTTTTTAGTTGGACTTTTGCTATGCTGAAAAGGGTTAAGTTTGACCTAGGGTGACCAGACAGCAAGTGTGAAAAATCGGGACAGGGGGTTGGGGGTAATAGGAGCCTATATAAGAAAAAGACCCAAAAATCGGGACTGTCCCTATAAAATCGGGACATCTGGTCACCCTAGTTTGACCAGAGGACTAAGCCATGGCACCCACTCCAACCTGTGTGGGGAGGGAAAACTGAGACAGGGAGTGCCTGCAGCACCATGCTTGGCCAGCAGGGGGTGCTACGGGGCCCTATGACAGGGGGACTATAAGTAGCTAAGATAAATAGATACACAGCTGCAGCCTGGTACCTGGATAGAGAGGACTTCAGTCTCCTGGGCTATCAGCGCAGCACCTGTCATGAACAAACTTACTAAGAAACACCCCCACCCCTCAATAATTTACCATCCCCCTAACTACAGAACAAGGTGTCTGAGGTGTTTGAGTTCAGCTCTGTTTACGTTTAGCTTCTTTGGTTTCCTCTCTCTCTACCTTCAATGTTTGGAGCCCTCTCTAGCTCTCGCTGGATTTACTCCCATGCCTATGACGGGATTCTGCCCAGCTCGTGTGGGTTCTCTGTTTTCCATAGTGCTGCCAGCCAGCCCAGCCTTTACTGGAAGAGAATAATGCAAATCCTGGCTGCTCATCAGGGAAACGCTGCGGTTTTGTATTATACAGTCAAAGTGACAGGAGAGACAGAGAGCAAGAGATGGAGACTGCAGAGTCAGGCGGAGTTTGCCATTTGTCACTGCCTGAACTCACCATAGATGGGATTAGAAGGGAGACCTGCTGAAAGAACAAGGATTTCACTGGAACAGTTCAGAACATTAAAGTCAGATTTGTAGCCAGGCATTGGATGAAAACACTGAGCAGGAAAACCCATGAAAAATATTATTGAATCAAACAGATAGAAATAATTGTGTCTTTTAAGACAAATCTATTACAGTGCCTTGCTGCTACCTGTACAAACACAGTAAGAGCCAGTTCCCAACCTGCAGAGATAAGTCTAGACAGATAAGACAGACGTGTGGGAGAAAGGAAGAATTATCCTCATTTCACAAATGAGGAACTGAGGGGCAGGGTAGATAAACTGACTTGCCCAAGGTCACAAAGTAAATCTGTAGCAGAGCTGGGAACTGAATCTAGATTGTTTGCATCCCAGCCTAGCCTACCCCTAACCGGAGGATCATCCCTCCTTTCAACTTTTACCCAGCACTGCAGGTCTACATGACTAGATTACACAGCCGAGTTAAACCATTTTCTACAGGTCAAAGAACAGGTCTGGGAGCGAGGAGCGGAGGAGTCTGTTCCTGGTGCTGCCACAGCCTTCCTGTGTGACCCTGAGGAAGACACCTAACCTCTCTGTGCCTCAGTTTCCTCATTTGTAAAATGGGGATAATAATACCTACCTACCTCACAGGGCTATTGCAAGACTTAATTCATTAATGTTTGCAAAGCATTTAAGCTCCTAAAATGAATGATGCTACAACAGGGCAAAACATTAGTGGGAATGGCATAGATATAGATCAGAGAACAAAGGCTCTCAAGAGAGGGGTCCCGGCAAATTTTCTCAGAGGATACAGTGAGCCTTCGAATGCGTGGTGTTGCAACCTGGCACAGATATTTGCAGTGTCCTTCTCACTATTGGTGGTGGGGGAGGGGAAGAGAGGGATCCTCCAAGTTAAAAAAAAATCCTTAAGTGGGGTGTGATTCAAAAAAGGTTGAGTGCCTCTGCCACAGAAGACTAGAAGACAGCACTGCAATGGCAGGGTTAGATGACATAATATGTCTTTTCCATCTCTAACTTTCATATAATGTACAGAAAAGGTGTCAGACTGTTTGGCCCAAGTGATCTTTTCTGGCCATATTTTAGAATCAGATTAGAACTGTGGATTTTTTCTGGGCTCCCCCCTGTTTTTTCATAGATTTTTCCAGTCAGAAGGGACCATTATGATCACCAAATCTGACCTGCTGTATAACACAGTCCAGAGAATTCCACTCAGTAATTCCTGCATCAGCCTATATCTTGTGATCGAGCTAGAGAATGTTTTCTCCTAAGAATCATAGAATATCCGGGTTGGAAGGGACCTTAGGAGGTCATCTAGTCCAGCCCCCTGCTCAAAGCAGGACCAATCCCCAATTTTTGCCCCAGATCCCCAAATGGCCCCCTCAAGGATTGAACTCACAACCCTGGGTTTAGCAGGCCAATGCTCAAACCACTGAGCTATCGTGACTGTTTACTAGTGGGAAAATTCCAAGCCAAAACACAAAGACACACACACACAAAACCCTGTCTCCGAATTCTTAACCAGCAAACGTAACAACTAAACCATTCCACTTATCCAAATTATTACCTACCCCCATGACTGCACAAACGCCAGGAAACATCTCCATGCTCATTCTGTTCCTTTCTGCTGGAAGTTGGCTGTTTTGCTCTGTGAAATCACACAAGGCGGTCCCAGCACGTACATGACTGCATCATTCCCAAATGTGCTTGGCCCTACAATGTGGGCACTGAGCCGTGATCCTGGCCTTTCTGTTTTGTGCTAGTTGCTTTATATTGTCCTCTGCAAATACATGAGATTTTTTATCCCCTAGTGCACCAGTCCTGCTCTGCCACTAAGTCCACACTGTAAACAAGAGACAGTTGGCTATTGCTCCTACTTTAAATGCCTTCAGTGACTGAATCACATCCACGGGTCAAGCACGCATTCGGTTTGTAGGAAATGGGGAAAGGGTAGCAGTAGAAAGTAAGAAACCCACAAGTGATGGTGTTTCAACAGAAAGTATTACAATGAGAGGAAGAGATGTAGAGACCAACGACTGGCTCTGATGACAGAACGGACCATCTCGTGGTAAGACAAACTAAAAGCAGGGAGGAATGATCATCCTGCTACTAAACAGCCTATTTTAATTACACCATCCTTCCTGTCCTCTGACTGTTTGTTTCCTCCACCTGTCTACTCTTTAGACTAGAAGCGCCCTGGAGCATTTCAGGAGTGTACTCAAGGCAGGAGTGCAAGTTGGGTGGTACTCGCCCGTACGCAGTACCGGCAAGAGATTTTTAGTGGAGGTGGGGTGGGGCTCCAGCGGCTAGGGAGGGCATTCATTCTTTAAATGGCCTTAACAGCACAATTCATATGCCAACAAACTTAAACAAAGGCTTTGTTTATGTTTGTTAGTATATGTATTGTGCTGTTAGGTTGGTCAGGAGTTTTCAAGAGAGGGCGGGGGCGGGGGGGACACGGAAGGTGTTTAAACCGTGTTTTTGATTCTGTTTTTCCCCGTTGGTCTGAATTATCCATGACATCCATACTGCATCACACCAAGTCCAAATCATTAGAGGAATGCCTCTGCTTGCACTGACCAAAGGATGTTTGGATTCTGATGTCAGCCCAGTTCTGCACCCTTACAGGAATTAGGTGTTGTCCCCAGTGTACACAGAATTCTTCTTGGCAGCCAAAGTAGTCTAACATGCATTTTGTTAACTGGAACTGGAGCAGCAAAACAAAGAAAATAAATGCCTCATTTTCCAGTTTTGTGGGTGAGAGAACTATAAGTGAAGATTATAATGCTGAGGGCCTTAAACCAGCTGACTCAGGAATCTGTCAAGAACTTTGCTGAAAATATGTTCCTCATCTTAGCAACGGAGCTAAGACTTATCACACATCTGCCCACCTTTATTCGAATGAACCTCCTTCTGATCTGACAGCTCAGGCACTATCAGTTTCATCCAGAACAATTTACAAACTTGGAACCTAATCCTGTAAACCCTTAATCATTTGATCAATCCCACTGAAGACAACGGGACTATCTGCATGACTATGGACCACTTTTGTGAACTGGTAAGAGTTTCAGGAGTCTGTTCCTATAAAGGAAGTTGAATCCCCCATTGAAATGCAATGTTTGGGTATAATGCCATAAAGCAGTTTAGGATACAGTTCTACTTAAAATTTGTCTTTTAATAAATCATACATATGCTGAAATGGCTCCTCACTCAACTCCCATATTCCATATAAACAGACTGAATACTACATATGTGGGGGCAAAGTGAATGGTTAAGCATGTTGATGTTTGTATATACAAAGGGAGGTGTCGGAGGAGACGGGGAGAGCATGGGGGCCCCGGGTTTGGGGTGGGGCAGGTAGGAGTCACATGGAGGGTCACATGGGGAGGTCACGAGCCCCTGCTTGTGTCACTCCTATGAGTGCAGTGTGCCGGCAAGAAATGATTTCTACTTGCACTACTGACTCAAGGGCAAACTGAGTATACGCACATCTCAGCTGGGGAACGTGGAGTTTGGGCAAACTACCAGGGGGTAGCCGTGCTAGTTTGTACTGTATCCGCAAAAACAACAAGGAGTCCGGTGGCACCTTAAAGACTAACAGATTTATTTGGGCATAAGCCTTCATGGGCAAAAAAAACACTTCTTCAGATGCATGGAACCTTAACTACTTTTGTTTACCATTATCACCACCGGAGCATTTGTACGGAGCCCAGTACAATGGGGCCCCAAATGGGTTGAAATCTCTATTGCAATATAAATTCTTACAAGCAATGCAGACAGCAGTACTTGTCATTAAGGTTATCCAACACTTTCCATTCTAAGTCCCTGTTTTCAGTTGCTTATAACACTTTGCCAAACTTTAACCATCTGGGCTGAAATTTTCCATGCCAGGAGTCTGCCTCACACTGAACAGTTCTGGAAAATTTCAGCTAAAACAGTTCTGCCATTCCTCAGAACAAGCTTAGTGGGAAATACTGTAAGGGGCTTCCCTCCCCCTACCTAGGTTGCTGGTAGTGTGGTTAGAGAGATTGGCTGGCGGGAACGGGGGACGGGGGGAAGGGAGTAATGGATTGAAACAAAGTGTTCCTGTGGTAGGTGATGCTGCCTTTGGCCAGCTCTAGAGGAAGCTCTGGATGCATTAAAGTTTGTTTGATTTATCACTCACTGGAACCTGTGACAGCCAAAATAGTGGGCAACAGCAGAGGCTCCCGATTAGGTGCCTTCTCCCTCAATCTGTTGGCAAGGGGAGCTGAGAGATTTACTGGATACAGCTTGCTTGGAATCACAAGCTGAATTGCCGGTCGGTCGAGGAATGAGAAGAGAGGGCATTTGGCCTTGGGGGCTGCTCTGTCAATACTCGCTTTAGTCAGCATGGACAAGCATTGCCTTAGTGCTCCTGGGTCCAACTGCTGCTAGGGTTGCCAACAGTTCCTTATTACGTCCCTTATTTTTTCAATCTCTGTATAACAAGGTCGGGAATTGCTGAGTGTGACAAAAAGCAGCAAGAAACACCCCTGGCAAATGGAGGTGAGTTCTGCTTATTATTATTGAGGATAATATTGGAAGGAGAGGTGGGGCGGGGGTCCAAGAAAACAGGGCTCAGAGGGAGCCAGGAAAACCCTAAAAATGCCCTTAAATAGTTTATATCTCTCTGTGTATTACACCCAAAAACCGCCTATGTTAAAAAAACATCCAGGCAGCAATGTCAAGCATTCAAAAGTTAGGAAATGCCAGAATTGAGGCTGCTTGTGCTACCTTAGTTCGCCCCCCTCGTACATCTACTTTATGATAGTCTTTAATTACATGATCAGGCACTATTTGTCCCACAGGATCCCTGCTCCATTCAGTGCACAGAACGGACCTGCTCTGAGCAAGAATGAGAGTTATGCAGTGAAGAAGGCTAATGTCTGCAAGGCCCCTGCCTCATTTGTTGCACACCTTCCAAATGCTGCAATGCAGTGAATGAGGGAAAGGGCCTGCAGGAACAGAAAGGGATGATCTCATAATTAAGGCAGTTGAATGTTGCCCTGAAGAACTGAATTATGTCCCTGCCTCTGCCACTGAGCACCTATGTGATATTGGGCAAGTCACTTACACCAAACTTTTCTCAGGTGGTCACTAATAGTCTGTTCCTCATTTTCTGGGTGCCCCATTTGAGACCCCGGGTCTGAGCTGTAGAAGCGCTGAGCCCGCACGGCTGCACCTGAAGTCAGTGGGTGCCATGCTTTGCATTTATAAAGGGCTGCATAATGCAATGTACTAAATGCCCAATGTGTAGAGTGGGCATAACACTACGCTCTGACCTCCTTGGGGTTTTGTGAAGATCAATTCATTCATGTGTGTGAAGCACTCAGATGCAACACTGATCAGTGCCACAGACAAGCCCATGAGAACATTAATAATTCTGTACTCAGTACAGAGTTTGGATGGTGTACAGCAAACAATGCATGGGGCTACAAATCAGAGGTTAAAATAAATAATAAACAGCTACTCATTCAGTGACCACCATCCTTCTTGTGCAGTGAAAGAGGCTAGGTGATCTTGTGATTGAAGCCTGTATCATAAGGCAACCTGAACTCTGGCATTTCCTAACTTTTGAGTGCTTGACTTTGCAACCTCAACATTCTTTTAATGTAGATTTTTGATATGATAAATGATAATGGTGGTTTTGATAGCCCAGAGTCCTGGGTTTCAGGCCCAGCTCTGCCACCGATTCACTGTATGACCTTAGGCAAGTCATTTTGGGGAAAAAATAGCCACTGATTTTGAGTGTCTCAATTTTAGGATGTCCTGCTTCGGATACTTAGAGCCTGGTTTTCAGAGACACGCTCAAGCTGATTACTCAAAAAACGAGGCGCCCAAAGTCAGTGGTTAGACTTGAAAATGTGGCTCTTGAATTCTCTATACTCACTTTCCTGATCAGTCATCTGGGAGTGGTAACAGGAGTGTTGAGAATTAGGCTACGTCTATACTACCCGCCTGATTCGGCGGGTAGCAATCGATCTTCTGGGCTCGATTTATCGCGTCTCGTCTAGACGCAATAAATCGATCCCGTAAGTGCTCGCCGTCGACACCGGTACTCCTGCTCCGCGCGAGGAGTAAGCGGAGTCGACGGGGGAGCCTGCCTGTCGCGTCTAGACCCGCGGTAAGTGCTGTTTAGTTCGAACTAAGATACTTCGACTTCAGCTACGTTATTCACGGGGGGTTAGTGTGGACCAGCCCTCAGTTTACTCATGCCCGCAGAGAGCGTGGAGTTCCTGGGGCGGAAGGAAGATGCTACAGAGATACAAAGTATTAATGATTATTAGAATAGGAGCCGGAGCTTCCCTTCCACTAGGTGGCGCCAACATCAGCGAGAAAGGGCGCTGCAGCAAAAGTCACATAAAAATCACATGAAATAGGAACTGCCGGTCTGCTCCCCAGGCGAGTGGCAATGTGCAAAGAGCAGCACAGGAGTGATGTGAACAGAGATTGTTCCATGGACAAGGTAGGCATGACCAGCACAACATTTTCTGTGCCTCCTGCTCTCCCCAGAACTCACTGTACTAAAGCACGGAACACAGATTTATAGGATGTCTGCCCCAGGTGGCTCTAAATTATGCCTCTGGCCACGCACACTATTTATGGTGGCATGATCAAAAGCCAAGAACGTCCATGAGTGCAGCCAAGCAGCAAGCAAGAATCAAAGAGAGGCACCTACCTCCCTTAGGCACCTTTGAAAATTCCAGACCTTGTATCTCTCCAGGCAACCCGCTCCTGAAATGTTGTTTAACGCCGTATCTCCAAATCCAGATGATCGCAAGCCAAATTCTGCATATTTTATGCCGCCCTTACTCAGGCACTCCTGGGAGGTGCTGAACACTGAACTCTCTCTGACATCAGCACCATACAACTTGGAGCCCTATGTTCTCATTTAGCCACACTGGGGTCTGTTGTACTCCCACATCTGCCCCCTTCAAAAAAAGATTGTTTAAGGGACAGTTTAGGGTTTACATGAAACCTAATCTGAATAGACATGTTTTCACCAACATTTAAAATATGTACTCTGTTTACCTTAAAATGTGTCTCTGCAGTGTTGGACACATACAAATACTTCAGCAGTATGCCAGAACTAGAAAGTTAAATTGACTGTAAACAAAATAATGTAACTAACCAGCATCAATGGGGAATAGGAAGCTTGGATTCTGTGCCCACCCTCACCGCCCTCTCCCCACCCCAGCCTGGCTTTATTTTAAATAAACCAAGGTGATCTTTTAAACATAGGTAAGGGATGTATAGGATTTTAGTATATGATTTTTCACAATGGCAGTGTTTCTTTAGCTGGGATTAATTTCAATTGAAGTCCTTCTGGCTGTTTTTAAAATGTATTCATCCCATACCCCACTTTCTAGCAGTAGATTTTCAATAAAGTTGCCTTAGACCATTTTGCAGTGTTTCAGTGTCAGCTCTCCTACTTCAAATCCAACAAGGTTAACTAGGGTTGCCAGGTGTCTGCTCCCCAAGCCGGAGCCCTCACAACCTCCCGCACACCAACCCCCTCCCCTGCCTGGCGGCTCAAGTCAGCACCACTGACTGGGCTGTTAAAAGTACAGTTGGTGGCACAGCGGGGCTGGCAGGCTCCCTGCCGGGCTCCACGTGGCTCCTGGAAAAGGCGACATGTCCCTCCAGCTCCTAGGCGGAGGGGTGGCCACGGGGGCGCCGCGCATTGCCCCTGCCCTGAGCACTGGCTTCACAGCTCCCATTGGCTGGGAACTGCGGCCCATGGGAGCTGCGGGGGTGGCGCCTGCGGGCATGGGCAGTGCGCAGAGCCTCCTGGCCACCCCTCCGCTTAGAAGCCAGAGAGACATATTGTTGCTTCCTGGGAGCCGCCTGAGGTCAGCGTTGCCCGGAGCCTGCACCCCAAACCTCCTCCCATGTCCCAACCCCCTGCCCCAGCTCGGAGCCCCCTCCTGCACCCAAACTCTCTCCTGCACCCTCTCCCACACTACAACCCCCTGCCCCAGCCCCCTCCTGAACCCCAAACCCCTCATCCCCATCCCAGAGCCCACACCCCCAGCCGGAGCCCTCACACCCTCTCACACACCAACCCCCTGCCCCAGCCCAGAGCCCCCTCCCACACCCTGAACCCCTCATTTCTGGCCCCACTCCAGAGCCCACACCCCCCAGCCCAGAGCACGTACTCCCTCCCACACCCCAACCCCTTGCCTCAGCCCAGAGCCCCCTCCCACATTCCAGACCCCTTGGTCCAGCCTTCAGCCCAGCGCCCCTTCCTGCATCCCAAGCCCCTCATCCCCAGCCCCACCCCAGAGCCCACACCCCCAGCTGGAGCCCTCACCCCTTCCTGCACCCCAACCCCCGGTTTCAGTCTGGTGAAAATGAGTGAGTGACCGAGGGTGGGGGAGAGCGAGTGACGGAGGGAGGGGGGATTGAGTGGATGAGGGTGGGGCTTTGGAGAAGGGGCAGGGCAAGGGAGTTCCGTTTTCTGCAATTAGAAAGTTGGCAACCCTAGTTATGACAAGTAGATCTTAGATGTTCCTCCACTTTAAAAAAAAAAAAAACTGTATTGCAGTTAGCACATTTTCTAGGAAGGAATCCAGAATAACTTTAGACTGTGTGATCTGTCTGACAAACTATACCAAAAAGACAAAAAAAAACCAAACTCTAAAATCCCACATATCCTGATGATCAAAGTGTTTTCCGGCTTACATATGTCACATATATAAAAAAAAAAGTCCTGCTGTCACAGACGTCCGGGATTTTAGAGAAGTAGATCAGAAGCCAAGAATCACCCAACTACCTTGCATTGTCCTTAACTTCAAACTGTCCCTGCTTGTCAACCTAGATGTTACTAAAAAGAAAACAAGAAAAATACCTGTGGCACCTTAGAGACTAACAAATTTATTTCAGCATAAGCTTTCGTGGGTTACGAACCCACTTCATCGGATGCATGGAATGGAACATACAGTGAACAGATATTTATACATTCAAAGTGAAATATCTGTTCACTGTATGTTCCATTCCATGCATCCGATGAAGTGGGTTCGTAACCCACGAAAGCTTATGCTGAAATAAATTTGTTAGTCTCTAAGGTGCCACAGGTATTTTTCTTGTTTTCTTTTTGCTGACACAGACTAACACGGCTACTACACTGAAACCTAGATGTTACTGTTATTCTTGCTGTATACTCAATATAACTGGGCAGTTACACCTTAATCCTGCAAGCTGCTGAAATGCTCCTGTGAGGTGCTAAATTCCCTCAACACCCATTGAAATTACTGGGAGTTGAGAGAGTACAGTACCTCAGTGGAGTACTCAGCACTTCGCAGAATTGAGCCCTCACTGCTCACACTCTGAAGTGAAACAGCCTCCGCCATGGCATGGACATCCCCTCTTCTGGGTTCGCGTTCCAGGAACACCCGAGTAATCAAGTTTGTGCTGATGAATGTTGGCAGGAAGTGTATTTGAAAGTCACATGTAAAGGGAATTTTAAATTTGGACCAGGATGCTTGCATGCTCATCCAATCAGGGAAGAGAAACAATAGCGTGTGATTTATCTCACCGATCACATCTAGCTAATCCAGCTTGCCTAGTGAGTATCAGATAGTCACAGAGAACTGTTCCTATCAAGCCGCAGAATTGAAAAAGGAAATTCACAGACTTTGCAATAGATTTGAGGAAGTCTCCGTTTGCCTATAGAGGCTAAATTCATCAGCAAAATACCATCACCATGGTTTCATCCCTCACCAATATGTCCACATCTCCTCCTATTTTAAGTTTAGCTGTCCTTTACCTCTTGTATTTTACAGACCCAGCTATCATCTTAGTTTAAGAGGGGCTTGGTTATTTCATCAAAATCAATCATTATGGCACACATGTAAAGTAATTCCAGGTCAGCCATCTGCATATGCCCCAAAGCATAATTGATACAATTGCTCTTTATCCTTCTATTCTTTTATATTTATTTTTATATTCAATTTCTTATAACAGCCTAAGGTGTTAAACCATATTATTTATGTTGCAGTAGCACCTGGAAGCCCTAACTGAGATCATGGCCCCATTGTGCTAAGAACCGTTTACACACATAGGAAAAGAAAGTTCCTGCCCCGAAGAACTTGCCCTCTAGAAAGGCAAATGTCAAGAAAGATGTGGAGAAATTAGAGAGGGTCCAGAGAAGAGCAACAAGAATGATTAAGGGTCTAGAGAACATGACCTATGAAGGAAGGCTGAAGGAATTGGGTTTGTTTAGTTTGGAAAAGAGAAGACTGAGAGGGGACATGATAGCGGTTTTCAGGTATCTAAAAGGGTGTCATACGGAGGAGGGAGAAAACTTGTTCATCTTAGCATCTGAGGATAGAACAAGAAGCAATGGGCTTAAACTGCAGCAAGGGAGGTTTAGGTTGGACATTAGGAAAAAGTTCCTAACTGTCAGGGTGGTTAAACACTGGAATAAACTGCCCAGGGCGGTTGTGGAATCTCCATCTCTGGAGATATTTAAGAGTAGGTTAGATAAATGTCTACCAGGGATGGTCTAGACAGTAATTGATCCTGCCATGAGGGCAGGGGGCTGGACTCGATGACCTCTCGAGGTCCCTTCCAGCCCTAGAATCTATTAATCTAAATGGACAAAACAGACAAGAGAAAATATCATTATTCCTATTATACAAATAGGAAACAGCAAGATGAAGTGATTTGGCCCTGGTTACACAGACAGTCTGCGGCAGAGTCAGGAATTGACTCCAGATCTTTTGAGTTTCAATCCAGTGCCTGGACCCTAAGACTCATCAGGGTGGATTGATTTTAATCAACATGAATTAAATCAGCAAGCAGGAAACCTTGATTTAAATCATCAATTTTAATTGTATTTTGCAGGTGTACTTTAGCCTAACAAAACGAAGGCTGAGTGGGGATATGATTGCTCTCTATATCACAGAATAAACATCAAGGAGGTTTCAAGTATCAGAGGGGTAGCCGTGTTAGTCTGGATCTGTAGAAGCGACAAAGGGTCCTGTGGCACCTTATAGACTAACAGAGGTATTGAAGCATAAGCTTTTGAAAGCTTATGCTTCAATAACTCTGTTAGTCTATAAGGTGCCACAGGACCCTTTGTCGCTTATCAAGGAGGTTGACTCTCTCTAGCTTATAACCATTAAAACATGTTCAATTGCAACTAAATGTAGCCTTTACACTAAAATGTGATGCTTCTTTTTTGCTAGCCAGGAGGATACACTATATCGGTACATTTATTTAAGCAATTTTTTAAATATTTACATTTTTATTATGTTAGAAAATGGTGAATGATTTATTTCTTATTTACTAAATGATTCATTTTTTACTTGCAATCTGTGGCAAGTGCTACTTGGATAGAAATTCAAATTAAATTAAAAATGCACAAAAACAGCTGTAACACTGTTTGGACTATGCGTCACCATTTATAACGTTATGGATAACAATATTACAAAATTGCAGTGAGTCATACAAGATATGGCATGTAAGGTATCAATGGAAACGTTATGATTTCCTAAATATGATAAGCTTATTTATATGTATGTATCGTGAGTTATAAATGTGTGATATACTGATATCTCAAACTTGTGCTGTGTATCTGGGTGACACCCTCAGACAGGTTGGCATCAGCACTATCCAGCCTGCTTAATGGCCCAACAATAGGGTCTTACCAAATTCACGGTCCATTTTGGTAAATTTCACCATCATAAGATTTTAAAATCTTAAATGTCACGATGTTGCAACCGGGGGGTGCCCCTATCCAAAAGTGGGCTGTGGGAGGTGGTCGCAAGGCTACTGTAGGGGGGATGCGGTGTTGCCACCCTTACTTCTGCGCTGCTGGTGGTGGCGGCTCTGCCTTCAGAGCTGGGCTCCCAACCAGCAGCTGCAGAGCACCTGCAGCCGGGGGATGTTCCCGGAGGTGGGTCTGACTTGGCCCTGGGAGTGGCCCATGCAGAAAAAGAGGAAATCCCATCCCTCCTCAGCCCAGCCGGAACTAGCAGTGGGAGCCTGGCGCCAGTTAGGAGCCCCTGGCCAGGGTGTCCCAGCTCTGCCCCTCCCCAGCTCTGGACCCAGCACTTGGAGGTTAAAGGGGCCTTGGGCTGGCTGGGGGTGCGTGGTGAAGTGACCACAGCGCCCTGAGCAGTTGCCCACATCACCCACCATTAAAGCTGGCCCAACTCCCTGCAAAAAATGACGACTGCACCCATAGCATGCCACCCTCACTTCTGTGCTGCTCCTGGCGGTGATACTGCCTTCAAAACTGGGTGCCCGGCTCCGAAGGCAGCACAGAAGTAAGGATGGCAATACCTTGACCCATCTCCCATAATAGCCAGATTTCATGGGGGAGAGCAGATTTCACAGTGAAGACTAGATTTCACGGTCTGCGATGTGTTTTTCACAGCCACGAATGTGGTAGGGTACTACCCATCAAGGGCAATCAGCTGTACAAAGAACCCATTGAGAGAAGCCATGGGCCAGGGTGGATAAAAACATTTTTTTAATCGGATATTTTTTATTTAACTCGGATTTTTTTGATAAAATGCTTTGAGGAATAACCCTATCTAAAGATATCTTTGAGCTATAATGTATCTCATCGTGGAATAGGGATTATAAATTCTAATTCTATAGTATGAGACAATATATTCATGTAATATTTAAGAAAAGTTTTGTAAATGAGTTCCAGTAGTTCATGGATTAGGGACCCAATCTTATGGGGTTCCACAGGCTTCTGTATAGATTATTTAGGTTAATCTTTGTATCTACCCAATGGGATTCAGTGCTCAGTCTAGAAGATACCATCAGAGATGCTTAGTTTTGCAGTTCTCAAACTGTGGATTTGTGTCTCCAGAGATAATGTGCTTGTTAACAGCAAAAATGTTTTAAATAAAAAAATAATATATAGAGGTGAGAAATAACAGACCTCAACTCTATTGTCCCTCTGCAAATTTGTGTACACAGAGCCAATCCCTTACCTCTCTCTAAAAGTGCAAAGTTTCAAAAAGTTCAATGAATAGAAGATTGTTGGGGGTGGAATAGATCTAGACAAGGAGAAGAAGTCTGGAGATAAGGAGGGACAGGCAGTAGAAACAAAAGTGAAAGGAACATATCTGAACATGCAGGATCTTCAGTTTGGTAAAAAAAAAATTATTTCATACTTCTTTCTTAAGGACTGCCTGTCTTCCTTCTGGACTATTCTTGAATTCTCATGTTAGAGTAAAAAATATAGTTGTTACTCTATGATGCTATCATTTTAGATGCAGTTGTGATCAAAAATAAATAGCTGAAATAGGCAGATCTTCCTTTTACAATTTCCCCTTTAAAGGGGGAAGGGATAGCTCAGTGGTTTGAGCATTGGCCTGTTAAACCTACAGTTGTGAGTTCAATCCTTGAGGGGGCCATTTAGGGGTCTGAGGCAAAAAAAAAAAAAAAATCTGTCAGGGGACAGTACTTAGTCCTGCTAGTGAAGACAAGGGACTAGACTCAATGACCTTTCAAGGTCCTTCCAGTTCTAGGAGATTAGCATATCTCCATTTTTTTTTTAAAGTACTGAGTGTCAGTGAATGCAATTAGCAATACTAAATGAGAAGTAATAATTAAACAACTGCTTTGACTTATTTTGTTTAGGAGAATCCATCCTCAACATACAAGATTTTGAAGACTATCCACCTTCTAGATCACCATCATTCCTATAGTTTCATAGTTATCTGCCAACGATAGTGTTTCAGTCACATCATGTATGTCACATAGCCACAGTAGATCACCTGTAGCAAAAAGGGGGGGGGGGGGAAATCTCCATCATTCAGAACCAAACACAGATAAATTTGTGATAAGAACCAGCAGATTACAAAAAAAGGTAATTGATGAAAAAATTCCACGGTTTGCTTATGCAACAAACTCTCCTTTCCGAATGATTGAGAACCCCCACACTTCATTAACATGGTTCAGTAATTAAGACCAGGATACAGTCCCCCCAACAGAGCAGACGTCGCAGGCAAATCGCTCGATAAAGTGTATGAAAGAGACATTGAGCAGTGTGCAAAAGGTCTAGAGGGTGAAATTGTTCACCTGAGTCTTGATGGGAGGAGCAATGTCCACAATGATCCTGTTGTATGTGCTTGTGTGACAAAAGAAAAAGGGACTGTCTTCCTTACAGAAACAATGATACATCAGGAAATGCACACACAGCAGAATACTTACAAGAAGTAGCAGTAAAAGCTATAACAAACTGTGAAAAAATATTCAAATGTCTAGTACGCAACTTGGTCACAGACAACGCTGCAAATGCATCCAAGATGAGAAGAAATTATTTAGAAGAGAGTCCCAAGCTAATAACATACGGTTGCAGTGTCCATTTGATGCACCTCCTAGCCAAAGACTTCAGTGTTCCAGAAATAAAGGCTAATGTTGTTGAAATTGCAAAATACTTCTGTAATAGCCACTTTTCAGCAGCTGCTCTAAAAAAAGTGGGAGGAACCAAGCTAACTCTCCCACAAGACGTGCGATGGAACTCAGTAGTGGACTGTTTTGAGCACTATATCAAGAACTGGCCTAATCTGATGACAGTTTGTGAACAAAATCGTGAAAAAATAGATGACCCTGTCACAGTCAAATTTCTCAACATTGGACTTAAGAGAAATGTTGAACACATGCTGAGTACACAGAAGCCTATTTCTGTAGCCTTGAACAAAATGCAGGAAAATAGCTGTTTTATTGCTGACACTATCTGCAGCTCATTTTCTTGCAAATGTTCTCAATACTCGGTACCGGGTCAAACCTTAACTGCTGAAGAAGAAGAGTTGGCTATGACATGGACATCCAGCAATTATCCCTCCAAGACCATAAAAGGGTTCAAAAAAGAACTAGATACATTCATGGATGATAGGTCCATCGATGGCTATTAGCCAGGATGGGCAGGAATGGTGTCCCTAGCCTCTCTTTGCCAGAAGCTGGGAATGAGCGACAGGAGATGGATGGATGACTTGATGATTACCTGTTCTGTTCATTCCCTCTGGGGCACCTGGCACTGGCCATGGTCAGAACACAGGATACTGGGCTAGATGGACCTTTGGTCTGACCCAGTAGGGACATTCTTATGTTCTTATTATCAAATCCACCCTCACTCTTCTCTTCTGCAGACTAAACAAGTCCAGTTCCCTCAGCCTCTCCTCGTAAATCATGTGTCCCAGCCTCCTAATAATTTTTGTTGCCCTCCACTGGACTCTCCAATTTGTTCACATCCTTTCTGTAGTGGGGGCACAAAACTCCAGATGTGGCCTCACCATTGCCGAATAGAGGGGAATAATCACTTCCCTCGATCTGCTGGCAATGCTCCTACTTATGCAGCCCAATATGCTGTCAGCCTTCTTGGCAACAAGGGCACACTGCTGACTCATATCCAGCTTCTCGTCCGCTGTAATCCCCAGGTCCTTTTCTGTGGAACTGCTGCTTAGCTAGTCAGTCCCCAGTCTGTAGCAGTGCATGGGATTCTTCCATCCTAAGTGCAGAACTCTCACTTGTCCTTGCTGAACCTCATCAGATTTCTATGGCCCAATCCTCCAATTTGCCTAGGTGACTCTGGACCCTATCCCTACCCTCCAGCGTATCTACCTCTCCCGCAAGCTTAGCATCATCTGCGAATTTGCTGAGAATGCAATCCATCCCATCATCCAGACCATTAATAAAGATGTTGAACAAAACTGGCCCCAGGTCAGACCCCTGGGGCACTCCGCTTCATAGCGGCTGCCAACTAGACATCGAGCCATTGATCACTACCCATTGACCCCAACAATCTAGTCAGCTTTCTATCCACTTCACTTCCCATCCTAAACTTCTGTGTAGAGATGACAGGTACGGTTAAACAATTGTATGTCAAACAATGGCTGCATTTCAAGGGGTGGGGGGGAAGGCGGCAAAATAATACCTATATAGCCCTTACCTATTTCACAGGGTGCTAGGCTTAATTAATCCAGGTTTGCAATGCTCTTTGAGATCCTTGGATGAAAGGCCCTATTGAAGTGCTAACTACTGTGGAGAACTGGCTATTGTTTGTGTTTTACTACCCTCTGCTGCATTATATGAGAACAGCTCTTGTGCAGCATAAGCCCTATACTGCAAAGAGCTGGTGGAGATTTTCTTTTAGTGACAGCGATATGCAGCTTTAGGAGCAGGAGTCTCTGAGTGCCATGAAGTTCCAAAATGCCAGGGTGGGCAGCACAGTACCCATTGTAAAGGCCCTGGTGGTCAGAGATTTGTTACATCATTACTATCATCCATTCTGACTTTCAACATTTTCCAGGACCTCACCCTAAATTAGGCCCAGTAATGTTTTAGCTAACCTGTTCTCACATCTCTGCAGTGATGGTGCCATGAGCCCTTGATACTGTGACTCCCTTGGAGTCCAGCCCATTGCTTTACAGTTCTTGGCATTATGAATTTTGTTCTAACATAGTTGAAACTTTTTCTTTCAGCCACATGGGTGTGATAACACTAAATAAAGCCCAAATCCACCAGCATTTCATCCTCTCGCTCCCTGGATATGTCCTCTCAGTTCAAACCCTGCACAATACATCATATTTTGCATTTACACACCTTTTCGTCAAGGACCATTACAAATGTTGATGGATTTAGTCTCCCAAAACCCCCATGAGAGATTATTATCCCATTTTACAGGTAGGAAAACTGAAGCACAAAAATGACTTGCCCAAAGTCTCATAGAAAATCAGTGGATGAGCAGGGAATTTAGAACAGAACGTGCTCTAACCACTTGACTATGCTTTCCTGGCATAGTTTCTCCTTCTCACATCTCCCACATAGACTAATTTTCCTTTGATTCTCAAGTCATGATTTGCTTCCCATCCAAGCAAGACAGTGGCACCAATTAAACTGCTCTGGTTGGCTGCTGTGCCCAGGACGCCTTTGGGTTATTGGATTTTGCCTTAATGTGCCCTGACCTTCACACCGACACGCCCTCTGTTACCGTCCTTGGAGAATATAAATAATCCCCCTCTGTTGTGCTTGTCGTTTCTTTAAGGTATTTATAGACTAAACATCTCGTCTCTCCCTTAAAATTTCTGTCTTTCTTTATCTGTATAAAACTCTAAGATGTAGATGCCGCCAATGTTTTGGCTGAGAGGAGACACACCTGTAAACTGTGCCTTTATAACAATGCCACACGTCATTCATTTTAGACCCAGATTCACCTCCATCCCACACAAACCCTGGGGTTCTCTCTCACAATAGAAGTCAGATGTGCACACTGAGACTACAAACAACTTTATAAAGACTACATAAGCATAAAATAACAGATTAATATTTGATACATCCCTTTAGCTTCAGCCCTGGCCAGGTGATAGATCTGATGGTCTATTTGGTGTTTTCTATCTCTCACAATGGACTCTACAAAGGCTCCGGATGTTTACATACAAACCATTGTACATCCCTAAATTCATAAAGCATTTTGAGATCCTTCGTAAACTGGCATACAAATTACTTGCCAAAGCCTGCTTTTATTTCTCCAGCAAAACTCCTATCAAAGTCAAGGAGAGTTCAGCCTGAGTATAGACTGGATCTGGACCAATACTGCTGCTGTTACAGAGCTCATGAGGGGGTACTTATTGCATATTAGAGAGTCCAGTGTCACCCCACAGAATGGGAATATCACCCATATCTCTCCCCTTCTCTCAAAGGATGCAAAGCAACCTCTGTCGCCCCCAAGCTCTGTCCTGATGAAAACCTTTCCCCAAGTTAGCCACCCACTTCAAGCAGGATGCTGTCTTGCATACTGTCAGCGCCATGCAATGCAATCATTAGAAAAAACACACAAACGCTCGCCCACCCTTCCAACGCCACAGACGAAATATTTCTCAGCATCCTTATTACCCCACCCTCTGCAATCCTGCCTGCCCTACAAATAAATACCTTACTGCACAGCAAACAATCCGCAAAGGGGAGGAGGAGGCGGCGGCGGCTGCTGCTGCTGCTGCAGCAGAAGAGTCCACGGTGCCAGGGCTGCTGCTGCTGCTGCAACCAGCACTTACCCCCAGCGCAGCCTCTGGCGCTGCTGGAGATGTTCAGAGGCAATAATAACAGCCTGCGTCTCCTTTAACACCAGCTGGTAAGGTGCAGGCTCTGCCCCGGGGCCTGCTGGGAGTTGTAGTTCTCCTCTCCAATGGCCTGGCTGTAGACCTGGAGTCCTGAGAACTACAAGTCCCAGGGAGGGCTGCGGGGCTACCAGATCCTGCCTTCCATCCTACTCCCTCTGCCGACCCGACCCTGGCTGGGTTTGTCCCGCTTCCCCCCGCCCGCGCCTGGGAGAGGGGCCAGGGGGCGAAGGTGGGTGCCGCGGCGCCCCCGGGGGCTGGGATGCAGGGGTGTCCCCGAGGAGGGGGATGCTTGCGGGGCTGGCGAGCCCCGGGGCTGGCCCTGGGCTCTGCGGGGCCCCCGCCCGGCCGCGGGGCAGGACGGGCTGGCGCTGCAGCCCGCTGAAGGCGGCTCCCAGGAGCGAGTGGGCGCTCTAGGCCCCAGGCTGGTGCTGTGCCGTTGTTGGGAGACAGCGGTGCCCCGCGGAGCATTGGACTAGCCCTGGGGATCGCCACAGCCCCCTACCAGCCCTCGCGCCCCCCAGGTGAGTGTCCTCATCCCCCTCTTGCAGAACGGGAAAGTGAAGTGTGGAGCGAGTCGCCCAAGGCCAGTGGCGACTGGCCCAGGCCCCTTGTGCTAACAAGCGGGGAGCATTGCGGCTGGGTAACAGCAGCAGTTTGTAATGTGGGCAGGAAGCATTAAGGCACTAGGGCCCCGGGCCCCCTAATTCTACTAGTGCTTTGGGGTCCTTATACACGTCCCCTTCTCAGCGACTCACCTGTAGGGACTGAAATGATGGTTGGGGTTGGTTAGCAACAGCTGCCTCCATATACCAAGCTGTGGACCTGATTCTCCACCCACACCTGTTTTACCCCTGTGTAATAACGCCATTTGAATTACTCTTGATTTACACCAGTCTGTGAGAAGAATCACACCCAACATTCAGGGCTCAGTTTGCCTAGTACTGGACGGTGCCCACCTTCAGCGGTTAATAGCATATAGGTACAGAGATGTTGTCCATGTATAGAACCATGGGCACTTTTTAAGCTTTTGGTAAAGTTTAGTTTCTGATGACAACTGGCAGGTTAGCTTTGTTTTTTGTTGGGTCATCTGTTAACACACAGCTACCTCTCTCTCTAACTGCATTCATTGTGTCAGTGATAATCTTATCTGTGATGGTAGGGCTGCCTTTGGAAATGATTGGGATAGGCAGGAACTAGGTAGCCACTCAATTAGTAGGTGTACAAACTTAATATGTCTACCTACACCCCTGCCTAGCAATTCAGCACAGGAGATAATACAGGATCCTGTTGTAGCTACCTGGAGGATTTTAAGTGGGTGGAATGCAGTTTCCCATGGGAAATTTAGCCGGGACTTTGAAGAGCATGTGAAATGCTTTACTGAGAGTATGATTAAATTGATGCGGGGGGAGTTTGCTTTAGTATCTTGAATATACTGAGGGTTCGATTTGGCAGTTGGCTGCTTCCTCCCTAAATATGTGACTTTAAAAACCAAATGGAATGGCCCCCTGAGCCCATTTCAGAGGCTTTCTGAGGGGTGGGTCACATCAGAGCTGTGAGTTACACTCAGATTTTGCCCTGATCCTCAGATCACTTAGCAACTGGTTCTTTTCTCTCTCCCCCATGATCTTTTCTCCCTACCCTCCTCCCAACACCCTCAGCAATTACGGAGCTTACTTTCTTTCTCCTCTTCTCCCCCATAAAGTGATTATTTCACTCCTCTGCTTCAATTTGACCCATTATTTTACCTCTGTCCTTGTCCCCTCCTCCCCCCCGCCCCACTAAGTGGGCTCCAACCCTGTCTTCCTCTCCTTTGTCCCCCACCCAGAGCAACCCTTTGCTTGGTTTCAGTATCCACAACCTTTATCCCTTTACATTTAGCTCTACCGCTAAGCAATAAGCATCAGCACTGTGGCCAGAACTGAGCGCTGCTTGTGACCGCTTATGATGCTTTAAAGCCGTTTTCTATGCACTTCTTTGGCACCGGATAATGCTGAGCCACTCCTCAGTGTTAAATTGATGAGGAATTGAGGAACGGTGCCAAGCTGACTGCTAAAAGCAAGGAAGCTGGGGAATGTGGTGGAATGAACATTCATGCTTATGTTGCTTGTGTGTCTGTTTTGCAGAGAAATTTCTCCATGTCTACTTGGGGAAAGGGCCTTCCAAGATGAGGCCCTGATAATACCCACAATATTTTCCTCTAAGCTCCCCAGTCTGCTAGACCAGTGATCCCAACCTTTTCCAAATCGTGACGCCATGTAACAACAAAAAAGAATTTGAGGACATCCCTTTCATCTGGCCATAAAGAAAGGGAGGATGGTCATGACCAGCCCTGGACCTGCTGGAAGCTTCTGAGGTCCCCCTCCCCTTTCCCAGTCAAGATCCCATGTGCTAGACCACTTCGCCCAGATCCAGGATGAGCAAGGAACAAGGTGAGGGCCCTGCATTAGTGACTGCCTCGAAAATTCCATGTGCACAAAACCAGACCTATAGCAAAGACGGGACATGTGCAGGTTTAGCAAAGCAGTTAACCACCAGGTCCCTCTGTCTGTCTAGATAGCTCTTGGTGGGAACAGTGCTTGTATTGTCCTGCACCATTGGAGTAGGAGAGCATGAGTCTTCCACAATGAGCTCAATCAGACTAAGCCCACGCAAATATATACGGCAAAGCCTGCACTTCAGGACTTGAGGCAGATATGAGTGAATGGCCCAACTATAGTTGCCTGCCAGCCCCATTAAGCTATTCTCTACAGATGCTGTTTTAAATCCTTCCTTAAAACCTACCTCTGCTGATACCTACAGATCACTGCCAGCTGGCATTGGTTAGGTAAGTGGTGAGCTGAGACTTCTATTCTTCAGCTAAACTCTGCTCATTTTGGTACTCTTCCCACCCCTACCTTGTTGGTCTGTCTTGTCGACCTGTCACACCCTGCCTCACACCTAGACTGTACATTCTTAGGGATTGGGATTGTCTTTTGCGGTGTTTGTCTGATGCGTGCCTAGCACAATGGGGTCCTGATCCTTCACTGGGGATTCTAGGGATTGCTAATAATAATACTGTCTTGAATGGAGACTGGGAACAAAACACATTGATGGACACAGTCATGGTGAGTGCTCAACATCAGGGAGCATGAACGGCAGACTAGACTGACCAACCAGATCTACGTTTCAAAGCCGGGGGCTGTTGATCATAGTATCTAGGTATTTTGTAAGTATGGGAATTTTTACCTGAATTTGAAATAGACTATTGCATGGTCTCAGTTCTGATGCACAGTTTTAGACCCCTGTTGGCAAGTGACATTTTAATTAATGAATGCTAAAGCAACACAATAAAGCATATCAGACCAAGTGAGAGAAATGAATTTCTAAACACGAGAAACGTTGGCACATAGCCCAAAACAGAGCAAGCATAATGCCTCTAATGATTGCCTTTGAACAATCGCAGCAGCCCTAACATTTAATTTTAATGCACTCTAGAGAATGAGACCAGAGCCTAATAATCGGAACAACCATGTTTTCTTATAAAACCACCATATTTAACGTCTTAGCTGCCCATGAACAGATGCTCAGAATTTTTTCCACAGCTACCTATTAGATGGAGCCAATCCATTCCTGGCCACTGCAGAATTATTTCCTGTAGTACATTTACTAGCTTTTCCCCCTCATTCTTCTTTAAATGGCCCAGGAGATTGGGATTCCACCTTTTGGGCATTATTCCAAAGGCTAATAGATCTTAGTCTGGATGTTCGTCTTGATACTTAGCATAAATGTTCCATTTCTTATTTTCATTTTATAAACCCTAGTTATACTCCATTGTACCACCCTAAATAATTCATCTTCCTTGCTGGTGTATTCATCCTTTGCAGACTGTTTGGTACTCTGAGATTTCTCTTAAACTACCCATATTTAGCACTCTTAACTTTTCATTATAATCCAATCCCACCAGTTCACAGATACCTGTTACTTTACTGCCCTGAATTTCTTCCAATTGTGTTAAACTCCTCCTGGTGATAAGACGCCCACAGCCTGTTACTTCTCTGTTCTACAAGACAATGGCTCTGCAGCCCAAAATGCTAGTGATCTTTTTTCCCTCTGCCATAACACATTGTAGATTCATGTCTCATGTTGTTATCGCCCCCTTTGTCTCTCTCAGCATGGCCGCTTTTCATGGGTCTCTCTCCCAGTGAATTCTCATATTTGTCTTCTGAGGTACTGACTTGCATTTTTTCCAGACTGAAACCTCACTTTGTTACTTTCTAATCTGTTTGCTTGCCTTTCTCCTCACTGGTAATTGCAATTCCTCCCTATCTGGTATCATGCAGATTTCATTAACATTCTCTAGACACATTTCTCCAAAACATCAATTAAGATGTTCAACAGGACCAGACTTGTATCTTGTGGTATCTGACTAGGCACCTTCTCTGACTTGATAACATACTGTTTTACTATTGACCTTTGCTGGTCCTTTACCTAGTTTTAATCTGATGAGATCGCATGTACCACTTTCCCTTCCAGCTTTAAGGTGCAATGTGACCCATGCAAGAAGGCCCTTGTGCCAATGAGGTGTCCTATTGAATTCAGTGAGAGTTTGGCTGCATTGATGATTGTTGACTCTGGCTGAATTGATCAGATTGCTTTTTTTACTAGAATTAGGCTCCAGTAACGCAGTCAGATTCGTCTGTCAGTGTGTACTTCTTGTAAGCCCATCCTACATGCAATCGCTTTAAACCATTTTGATTTGCTGTCTGCCAGTATCTAGGGGGTTGAACATGGTGTTGTCTGGTGGCCATCCCATCTGGGCATTGTTAAAATTCTCCTGCCAGAAAATCCCACTGCAAGAAATCACACATGTACCATTGATCCTACATGAAGCATTTCCCCATTGGGGGTGGCAACAGCAGAGTAAAACTGCTGCAAGACTAGGCGGTATCCTGCTGGATAGTGTAGTGCAAGAGCAGTGGGGTGATCCACCCACAGAGCAATCTGAGATACACAGTTGGGAGAGAAGAGATGATCATAAGAATATAGCAGTAGGGCTATATTACAGACCAACTGACCAGGATGGTGTTAGTGACTTTGAAATGCTCAGGGAGATTAGAGAGGCTATTAAAATAAAAAACTTAATAATAATAATGGGGGATTTCAACTATCCCCATATTGACTGGGTACATATCCCCTCAGGAAGGGATGCTGAGATAAAGTTTCTTGACACCTTAAATGACTGCTTCTTGGAGCAGCTAGTCCTGGAACCCACAAGAGGAGAGGCAATTCTTGATTTAGTCTTAAGTGGAGCACAGGATCAGGTCCAAGAGGTGAATATAGCTGGATGGCTTGGTAATAGTGACCATAATATAATTAAATTTAACATCCCTGTGGTGGGGAAAACTCCACAGCGGCCCAACACTGTAGCATTTAATTTCAGAAAGGGGAACTACACAAAAACGAGGAGGTTAGTGAAACAGAAACTAAAAGGTACAGTACCAAAAGGAAAATCCCTGCAAGATGCGTGGAAACTTTTTTAAGACACCATAATAGAGGCTCCACTTAAATGTATACCCCAATTTAAAAAACATAGTAAGAGAACCAAAAAAGAGCCACTGTGGTTAAACAACAAAGCAAAAGAAGCAGTGAGAGGCAAAAAGGCATCCTTTAAAAAGTGGAAGATAAATCATAGAATCATAGAATCTCAGGGTTGGAAGGGACCTCAGGAGGTCATCTAGTCCAACCCCCTGCTCAAAGCAGGACCAACCCCAACTAGATCATCCCAGCCAGGGCTTTGTCAAGCCTGACCTTAAAAACCTCTAAGGAAGGAGATTCCACCACCTCCCTAGGTAACCCATTCCAGTGCTTCACCACCCTACTAGTGAAAAAGTTTTTCCTAATATCCAACCTAAACCTCCCCCTCTGCAACTTGAGACCATTACTCCTTGTTCTGTCATCTTCTACCACTGAGAACAGTCTTCCTAATGAGGAAAATAGAAAAGAGCATAAACTCTGGCAAATGAAATGTAAAAATATAATTAGACCAAAAAAGAATTTGAAGAACAGCTAGCCAAAGACTCCAAAAGAAATAGCAAAAAAAAAATTTAATATATCAGAAGCAGAAAGCCTGCTAAACAACCAGTGGGACCACTGGACGATCAAGATGCTAAAGGAGCACTCAAAGACGATAAGGCCATTGTGGAGAAACTAAATGAATTCTTTGCATTGGTCTTCACTGTTGAGGATGTAAGGGAGATTCCCAAAGCTGAGCCATTTTTGGGGGATGACAGATCTGAGGAACTGTCCCAAATTGAACTGTCATTAGAGGAGATTTGGAACAAATTGATAAACTAAACAGTAATAAGTCTCCAGGACCTGATGATATTCACCCAAAAGTTCTGAAGGAGCTCAAATGTGAAATTGCAGGACTACTAACTGTCATCTGTAACCTATCATTTAAATCAGCTTCTGTACCAAGTGATTGGAGGATAGCTAATGTGATGCCAATTTTTAAAAAGGGCTCCAGAGATGACCCTGGCAACTACAAGCCAGTAAGCCTCACTTCAGTACCAGGCAAATTGGTTGAAATTATCGTAAAGAACAAAATTGTCAGACACGGGGGTCACCAAGCATGCGGACAAAGGAGATCCTGTGTATTTAGATTTTCAGAAAGCCTTTGACAAGGTCCCTCACCAAAGGCTCTTAAACAAAATAAGCAGTCATGGGATAAGAAGGAAGATTCTCTCATGGATTGGTAACTGGTTAAAAGATAGGAAACAAAGGGTAAATAGTGGTGTCCCCCAAGGATCTGTACTGGGCCCAGTCCTATTTAACATATTCATAAACGATCTGGAAAAAGGGGTAAACAGTGAGGTGGCAAAATTTGCAGATGATACAAAACAACTCAAGATAGTTAAGTCCCAGGCAGACTGCAAAGAGCTACAAAAGGATCTCACAAAACTGGGTGACTGGACAACAAAATGGCAGATGAAATTTAAGGTTGATAAATGCAAAGTAATGCACATTGGAAAACATAATCCTAACTATACATATACAATGATGGGGTCTAAATTAACTTAAATACCTTAAATTAATCAATACCTCTGTTAGTCTATAAGGTGCCACAGGACCCTTTGTCGCTTCTACAGATCCAGATTAACATGGCTACCCCTCTGATACTCTAAATTAACTGTTACCACTTAAGAAAGAGATCTTGGAGTCATGAATAGTGCTCTGAAAACATCCACTCAGTGTGCAGTGGCCATCAAAAAAGCGAACAGAATGTTGTGAATCATCAAGAAAGGGATTGATAAGAAGACAGAAAATATCATATTGCCTCTGTAAATCCATGGTACGCCCACACCTTGAATACTGCGTGCAGATGTGGTCGCCCCATCTCAAAAAAGATATTGGAAATGGTTCAGAAAAGGGCAACAAAAATGATTAGGGGTATAGAACGGCTTCCGTATGAGGAGAGATTAATAAGACTGGGACTTTTCAGCTTGGAAAAGAGGCGACTAAGGGGGGGATATGATAGAGATCTATAAAATCATAAGTGGTATAGAGAAAGTAAATAAGGAAGTGTTATTTACTCCTCATAATACAAGAACAAGGGGTCACCAAATGAAATTAATAGGTAGCAGGTTTAAAACAAACCCAAGAAAGTATTTTTTCACACAACACACTGTCAGCCTCTGGAACTCCTTGCCAGAAGGTGTTGTGAAGGCCAGTACTATAACGAGGTTTAAAAGGGAGCTAGATAGATTCATGGAAGATAGGTCCATCAATGGCTATTTGCCAGGATGGGCAGGAATGGTATCCCTAGCCATAGGTGCCGACTCCGTGGGTGCTCCGGTGCTGGAGCACCCACGGAGAAAAATTCGTGGGTGCTCTGCACCCACCGGCAACTCCCCGCCCGCCCCGGACCCGCGGGAAACTTACCGGGAGACATTGCGGGGGCCCCGCCCCCGACGCTGGACAACATGGCGTCGGGGGCGGGGCCCCGCAACGTCACTCGGGGGCGGGGCCCGGCCCCCGACGCCGGGTGACAGCACCCACGGGCGGGGCCGGAAGTCGGCCCCTATGTCCCTAGCCTCTGTTTGCCAGAAGCTGGGACTGGGTGACGGCATGGATCACTTGATGATAACCTGTCTGTTCGTTCCCTTTGGGGCACCTGCCATTGGCCACTGTCAGAGGATGGGATACTGGGCTTGATGGACCTTTAGTCTGACCCAGTATGGCCGATCTTATGTTCTTATGAGCTAATGTGTATCTTCCACTGGCCCAGCAACCTGCTGTTTCCCAAGCAGTAGAATGAAATTCATCAGTGTCGCATCAGTTTCACTCTGCTCCTGTTAGTGATGATTGATCCAAGGGTAGAGAGGGGACGTGGATACAGAGAAGGGGTGGAGGTGGGAGGATACAAAGATATGGGGAGCAGAGAGACAGAAGGGTAGGCGATGAGGATCAAGGAGCTGGCGTGGGATGTGAGACTTGTACTGAGTGGGGCTGGCCTGGTGGTCTATGACAGCACTTCCATATTCAGGACCAAGCTTCCTCTCTGTGCCAGGACTGTGACCACTGCAAGGGCTGGGGAGAGGAAGAGAGAGGCCTTTTTGCAACTACCTCAGGCCAACTGCATGAGCAGCAGAGGGAGCTCCACCATCCATGTCAAGCCCGCCTTGACCAAAGGGAGGGTCACATGACCTTTGGAAGAGGGAAAAGAGATGGGCGGGAGCAGAGGAAGGGAGGAAAGGACAACTGACAGAATTAGAAAGGATATTTTGGGGGAGGAGTGAAAAAACCCACAAAAGGAGTGGGAAGAAACTCCAACACAGAAAAGACTGAGAAAAATGATGGAACAGCTTAATTTTAGGGGAAAGATGGGATCAAGAAGTCTGTCTCCCTGCAAATACAGGACTTAGGCCTTTGATGGAGAATGTATCGGGTATTAAACTGATACTGCACTGATTTTAGTCAAAGGAATCTGGGAAATAAACTCTTTCCTCTGCAACGTTTGTAAACACTATTGCCAAGTCAAAAGCAGTAGGACTAGACGAAAGCTCCGTGATATCAAAACCGATAGAAAATGGCCTGAATGTCTCTAATAAGCTCTTCCCTCAAACTGAGATTTTTGATTTTGATTTCTTTTTGCTAAAGGAAGTCGCTGCTCAGAGGAGTGCTCATAAAAACCCATCAAAGATGCAGTTTCAAAGCTCATCAGAGCTAGCAGAACTGGAGTGAGCTCCTGTGGTTTTCTGTATTAGCCGATCACGTGTACCGTATGCCCTGGCTCTGCTCAGTAAAGAGGCTGCAGTTCAGTATTACAGCTGACAACAGGCACCACAGATCCACTGCACGTCTGTCACTCTGTTCTAAGAGACATGCTGTCTAATGACTTGAAAGGTCTCTGCTACTGAAATGCTGCTTGCCCAAGGTCACACAACTTAAACTTTCTCTGTCTCGCTGTCCAAATATCAAGTATGAAAAATCGGGACACTTTTGGGGGAGGGGGCGGGGGGGAGAAGAGGAGGATATAGTGGCATATATAAGACAAAGCCCCTAATATTGGAACATCTGGTCACTCTAAGGGAGGATAATGCTATTTACTTGCCTTCCAGTGGTTAGTTACTGACTGTACTGTGAAATGCTTCGAGATCCTTGAATGACGGGGGCTATAGAAGGGCTAAATATACTGAAGTGAGATTCTGTACTGGTGTAACCCACTGTTCAGTGTGTGTTATGAGTCCCCACCCCACTCTTTTGTCTCCCATCCACAGAGGATGGTGACTCTGTCACAGCCCCCAGCTATCAAGCCTGGCTCTTTAGCTCAAGCTATAGAGACTCGCGCTTTAGCTCTGGAGGTCTCAGGCTCCATCCCCAGCATGGGGGGAGGGATAGCTCAGTGGTTTGAGCATTGGCCTGCTAAACCCAGGGTTGTGAGTTCAATCCTTGAGGGGGCCATTTGGGGATCTGGGGCAAAAATTGGGGATTGGTCCTGCTTTGAGCAGGGGGTTGGACTAGATGACCTACTAAGGTCCCTTCCAACCCTGAGATTCTATGATTCTATGTCAGCCAAGACCGCTGTCGTCACGCTGTACCTCAGCAGGGGCAGCACACATAGAGAAGAGGAGACCTAGAGAGCTGCTCTAAATTTCAGCAGCCTTGCCTAGGCTAGCTGTGGGCAGCTCCATGGTCTCTGTAACGTTCTGGGTTATAGAGATTCCCCTCTACTTGATACACTACCTGTCCTGGGCCTTGCCCAGGACAGCCGACAGCTGTTCTCTGTCATGCCTGTCCTGATGGAATGCTCCCGCAGCTGGCTAAGGGGCCACAGCAGTATATAGACAGTGGGGAAAATCCCTCCCATTATGTTTTTATCTAGAAGTCTTGAGCCCCCTTTCTCAATCCAGTTGGACAGGCAGCGAGTTCTTTATTAAGGAAACTTGTCCAATGGTAACCTGGGTTCTGTATTTCATTGTCTGCAAAAATACATGACTGGACTAGATATTTTCTTTTGTTGCTGCTGCTGCTAAAATTAATTGTTGCTATTTCTAAGGGTTTGTCTACATCGAGATTTAGTGCATGGCGAGATGAGAGAGAATTCTAAAGCACACTAGCCTGCCATGCAATAATTGACTCCATGGTCTGTGAACTGCACTAAAAGTTTCCTAGTGCACTTTAATCTGCTGCTGTTTGAAACCACAGTAGATAAAAGCACAGTATGGAATTTTTAGTGTGTGTTACCAGGGTCCATGTGGATAGTGAGTGTGTGGCAGGCTATTACACTGTAGATTTACATCCCAGCTTCCCACACACTGTGGCCATATAGACAAGCCCTAAATTGTGATGTGGTAGGTCTCTGACTCAAAGAGAAACTACTGATTCAGTCTGCACTTAGTTATCCTGGGTGCGTCTGCTGAGAATTGCTGCTGATCCAAGACTGAATTCCATCTGCCCACCTCACTTCCTTCATCAATGCTACTGAATGGCAGTTAAGTCCTGCAGCGCAGTTTGGAGGAGCCAGCTGTGAGATCTCTGGATTAGAGGTACTATACAAGAGCTAGGTATTATTTATTATTACATTAGCTATGTGCATGATCCTGATAGTATAGGATGAGCCACACACATCATGCTCCGGTGAGGAATTCAGCAAAGCAGCAGGCTAGACTGCCAAGTCATCCATTTCATCTGCCTTTAGTTAATGTTTACAGGGAAAGTGAGGCAAGAGGCCGTTTTCATTCTCAGCCTAGGGTCAGATGCGTTGGTCAATAAGGCCAAGTCAGTGGCGTGTTCAGCAGCTAGCAACTAATTAAATGTCATTTGCACTGGTGGTTTTTGGTTGTCCTGGGCTGCCAGATAATAAGATTTGTCTTGTTTGCACAGCATTGCAAAGATAGGAAGCTTTATAAATTAAACGAAACATGGAAACGAAAGCAGACATTGGGCCCATTGTATGTAAATTCAATTTTACAAGACAACTGGCTACAGAGTGCAAAAAAAAAAATCTGAAAACTTAATCCAGTTTGGGATTTTAAAAATATGTTTGTTTTAGTCAATCCAGAAATCTTTTTAAATGAATCCAGTGTGTGCAAAAATGATATCCTGGGAGAGCGACATGCTCTATTTGGGATATAGCTGTTCTTCATATGGACTTGGAAGTAACTACCTTCAGGGATGAAAGAGCAGGTTAGTTTCCATTCAGTCTTTGGCCCCATCCACTCAGACTGACAACGAAGGGGCCAGTTATGTGATGTCCATTGGAACTGGACTGAGAGACCCTCCCCATCCCTCATATTATATAGGGTACCAAGCAGCCTTTGTGTCAGTATAAACATGGGTTAGATTTGAACCAGGGCCTAGAGGCAAAAGGCTCTATATCCTATCACTAATCATCTGAACCAGCCACCTTCACTTTATAATTCTTGACACTCAATGGTGCCAAAGTGAAGATTGTGCCACAAACTGAGTGAAAACATCACACTTTTCTCTCTCCAACTAGTCAGGACCAGCAAAGAGGGTGAGAAATGTGGTGGTAACACAAAGGAATAAGCTTGTTCTCTGTGTTCCATGCAATAGGATACGGGGATTTTATTCTTTGATTAAACTTTAAAAAAAACACCATTCATCTTGGGCAGCTCTCTGGAATGTCACATTTCATTCATAAGAATTTTTTGCAGCCAGAGTATCGGTTCTTGGAAAAACACATAGCTGTCAATTGAACTACAGAGCCAGGCCAGGCCAACCCGTTATATAATTTGACTCGTCTCCTTACTCTACATAAGCAGAAAGCTGTAGATAGAATTCTTCATGAGCAGTGGAATATGCTGACACTTCAGTGGAGAGCAGGGTTTAAGGTTGGGGGAAAAAATAGTTTTATTCTAGAAACTAGATTTTTTTCCCCCAGGAAACATCCCATTGTGGCTAATAATGGGAATGTGCTACAGGTACTGTGGGGTTTGTAGTGAATTGGGTCTGTCTATATGCAGGAGTCCTTCTTGCCCAACTTTATTAAATACATGTGGGACTGGTACGAAAACTCAAGACCTTCATCTCCAGCTATACACAGGCATCTAACCAATTATCTTCTATGCAAAGAGCTCCACAGGCTCAGAGAGCTGTATGTGCCCAAGCAGATCTGATGCCTTCCATCCATTAATGGGTTAATGTACATCACGGGTTAATGGAATGCCAGGTATGAGGAGGAAGGCTATACTTGTGGTTTAGATAAAAGGCTGGGCTTTTGGACAAAAGGATTTGGGCTTTTGCCATGGCTTCCTCTGTGACCTTGGGTAAGTTGCTTAGATCAAAATATAAGTGTCCATTAATGAGGGGTGTCTCCCTTCTTGGGTGCTCAGCTTCAGATACCTAACACCTTGTCTTGATCAGAGGTGCTGAATGCCCGCTGCCCCTGTTGAAGTAACGCGTGCACAGTGGCTCTCCAAAACCAGGCTGAGTCTTGAGTTGAGCGCGCGCACGTTTTAAAATCGAGGGTTTAGTCACTCCGTGCCTCAGTTTCCTCCTCTGTAAAATGGTGATCACTATCACCTGTCTCACAAGGGTATTGTGAACCTTAACTTACAAATGTCTGCAGTTGCTTGGAGATCCTTAGATGAAAGGAGAGACCAGCACAGTTGCTGTCTTTGGTATTAGCCAGTGGAGAATTGATTTTACAGTCTAAGATCATGTTGTCACTATGTGTATTAATATGACTACAGAGCCAATAATGGTGGCACAGTATCTCTCATTATTCCATATCTAGTTACTGAAATGCCTGCACTCAAAGTGTATTCTACAGGGAGCAATTCGGCAGCTGTCTATGAAATGACCACACATGTTGCAGCATGAGCTTATAAAAGACAGCTTCCGCGTATCTCTGGATACGAGCCATTGATTAGACTGGACTGTGAACTCCCAGCTAGAAGGAACAACATGAAACTGAGGAAAGGAAACAGTAGGTTGAGGACCAGATCCTCAGCTGGTGAAAATCCGTATATCCTCATTGACTGCAATGGAGCTACGCTGAGTTACATTAGTTGGAGATACGGCCCGGAATGTTTCCGAGTGGTGAAACCTGTTAGACTGGGATAGTAGTGAACCTTGAAGAACTGGAGAGCCACTTAATTATTGAATGGAGCTGTCGACAGCCATGTGTGTTTGGCAGCACCACATCCTGACTGCGCTGTGACATTTGTGTGATCATCATCACACACCTGTGTAACATGGTGAAGACAACACAAAGCAGTGTTGTGATGTTCTGCTATGATAACTTTTGTGGTTCCGGTAAGACCCTTGCACTCTAAATGGAGCACATGCAGGGAACACCAAACATATGCAAGTTTCCTGATCTCTTATTTCTTATGCACCCCAAACTTCTGTGTGGCTCAGTGGAAGTTTTGGGTGTGTGAGGGATATGGGGTTGGGTGGACCCAGGATGAAAACCTGGCCTTACTGAAGTCAGTGGGGCCAGGATTTTACCCTCATTTTGGATGGGAAGTGATGGAAGCACCTCACTTAAGACCATTATTAAAATGAACTGGACAAAGCCCTTCTGAATATCTGTTGGGAGCCAGAACAAGATTGTCTTTCTCTCCCATATGTCCAAGATGACCTCTAAAACTTTACCCATCTCTAACTTCTATGGTTTTCATACTGATATAGACATAGAAATAGATATATATCCTTGTAAATCAAGGATATTTCGCAAAGTGACTGTTCTGAACCCCTAAACATATTGTCTTGTTTTTCCCCCCAGTATTGTTCCCAGCATCGTGACTTTTTCATCATGTCAGAACCTATAACTCTCAACGTTGGAGGAAAACTGTACACTACTTCCCTGTCTACCCTGACTAGTTTTCCAGACTCCATGCTGGGCGCCATGTTCAGTGGAAACATGCCAACCAAGAGGGATAGCCAAGGCAACTGCTTCATTGACAGAGATGGCAAAGTGTTCCGGTACATCCTGAACTTCTTGAGAACTTCCCACCTGGACCTCCCTGAGGACTTTCAGGAAATGGGCTTGCTGCGACGGGAGGCAGATTTTTATCAGGTCCAGCCGCTGATTGAAGCATTGCAAGAGAAGGAGGTGGAGCTCTCCAAAGCTGAGAAGAACGCCATGCTCAACATCACCTTGGATCAGAGGACACAGACAGTTCACTTCACTGTTCGGGAAGCGCCCCAGATCTACAGCCTATCTTCCTCCAACATGGAAGTATTTAGTGCCCACATATTCAGCACGTCATGTCTGTTCTTGAAGCTCTTGGGTTCCAGACTTTACTATTGCTTCAATGGCAACCTGTCTTCAATATCCAGCTACCTGCAGGACCCCAACCACTTGACCTTGGATTGGGTCGCGACTGTGGAAGGCCTGCCGGAAGAGGAGTACACTAGACAGAACTTAAAGAGACTTTGGGTGGTGCCAGCTAATAAGCAAATTAATAGCTTCCAGGTATTTGTGGAAGAGGTGCTAAAAATAGCCATGAGTGATGGGTTTTGTGTGGATTACTCCCACCCCCATGCCTCTGATTTCATGAATAATAAGATTATTCGACTAATTCGGTACAAGTAGAAATAGCCGGTTGTTATGGTATCAGGATAGACATAACCAAACACAGTGTTTCATTTTAAGACCTACTTCAAGACATTGTAACAAACAGCCTAATACAAAATTATGTGATAATCTGTACTAAGAATCACTAACTGTGAGTGATTTTCCTATACTGAATTTACCAATGTCCTTTCAGAATATGTCTATATTCTAGATGGATGGAATGCTGTCTGTTGGCTTGAGCAGGGTCTAGGAATTAAGGAGTCCTGAGTTCCATTTCTGCCTCTACCACTGACTCGCTGTGTGATTGTGGGCAGGTCACTTAACTTCTCTCTGACTCCATTTTCCCACTGAAAAACAGGGATAATAATACTTAACCTACTTCAAAAGAATGTCATGAGGCATAAATAATGAGGTTTACAAATCGCCTTGAGATCATCCAATGCAGCATTATAGAGCTGCAGAGTTGTAGTAAGTGCAGTTGGTTTGATTCTCCACCACATTGCACATTGTGTAGCCAATTATACCTGGCCAGAGTGGATGTAGAATGCTACCAGGTCAGAAGGATAGAGGTTTCACACACACTTTACACAGGTATAAACGACCATGCAAGGAAGCAGAGAATCTGGCTTAGAGTGTTTAAACTGAAGTCTTCTTTTCCCACCAAAGCCGATTCTTTTCCCTGTAATGAAGCCTCAATCCTGTTCTTCTATTGGAGTGGGCAATTGACAGATTATTCTGTCTGCAAATGATGAAGGATGCCATTGCAGACAGAATAATGCTGTCTATGTAGGTTTTGTTTACACATGCTTTGGATACCCTTACATCCTGACTAATTATGCTCTAATGCATTAAAGGTAACTAGATTTGGTCTTTCTCATAATGGTATGTGTGTCTGGAGGATACTGTTGAAAACATTTTTTGTTCTGGAGACAATTAAGAGACTAGAGATTGTCAGCCCCAAATGTCTTCTAAATAGTTTGAACCACATCTACCCATGCCCCACACCTTCTCTTTGGGCACATGCTCCCCAGGGGAGATGGGTAATGAATCATTAAGGGCTGAACAAAACATAGTTTGCCTTTTGGAATACAAACCATCCTTTCTATAAGATTATGCATGATATGTTTTCTAATTACTTTTCTTCAGTAAAGAGCAAGGGCCTGATTTTCCTTTACCTTGCACCTTGTGCATTTGTTTACACCAGTGCCAAGTGCGTAAAAGACTACCCAGTCAGAATGGAAGCATTTTATACCCCCTGTGCTTGGGTGTAAATGACTACACAAGGGGCAGGGAAATGGAGAACCAGCCCAGTAGAAATGATGGAAATGTCCAAGCACTTTAATTAAGGCCTTGTCTACACCAGAGGTTCTCAACCTTTTGCTTTCTGAAGGTGCCCTCCCCCACCCCACCCCCAACATGCTATTAAAAACTCCACGGCCCACCTGTTCCACAATAACTGGTTTTCAGCATATAAAAGCCAGGGTCAGCCTTAGCAGGTAGCAAGCAGGTCCATTGCCTGGGGCCCCATGCCACAGGGGCCCCCACGAAGCTACATTGCTCAGGCTTCAGTCCCGGGTGGCGGGGCTCTGGGACCTGGGTTTCAGCCCTATGCGATAGGGCTTCGGCAGGGGTTGGCAACATTCGGCACGCGGCCCATCAGGGTAATCCGCTGATGGGCCATGAGACATTTTGTGTACGTTGACCGTCCACAGGCACGGCCCCCCGCAGCTCCCAGTGGCCACAGTTTGCCGTTCCCGGCCAATGGGAGCTGCAGGAAGCGGCCGGCTGCAGGGATGTGTCTTTCTGAACAAGGTTGTCACACTCAAGCACTGACTACACTGGCAAACCTCTGGATATTGCCCACCATCTGTCATCTGTAATGAGACAGAAGGGAGAATACAGTGGTCTGTAAGGCATCCAATAACTAGCATCCATACCTGCATTTTTACTGTCTCCAGAAGCTTTTAAATCAGGTCTGTGTTTCTACAACGCTTAGCCTTATCCCAGTCCTTGCTTCCTAAAGTAGTATGGTGCAGTGCTGAACCAGTTTATGTGAAACCGTTGTATTTTGTTACTGTTATTAAACTGTGTAAGAGCTGTGCAACTTTACCACCCCAAGCTGCAATGACTGTAGATGGTAAAAACCCAGATACTGCAGCAAGTGGTGTTACATGTCAAACCACCAACACCATCCCCTCTGAATCAGTGCTGTACCAATGCATCAGTGTGATATGGGAGGCACCATGCTGTTGGAGATGCTGCCTTTTGGATAAAATGTAAAATTAAGGTCCTGACCCTTTATAGCCATTAAAAATCATCTGGAAACTTTCATAAGATTGAGGATTTTAATCCTGATCTCCTGGCCAAGATCCAACATGAAAAATTATGTTCTTCCCATTTGAAATCCCCTTGCTGTTTCAAATAGATCAAGTAGCATTCTTTCCTCCCTGTCCGAAACTGCTGTGTGGTGTTAAACGACTGCCATTTTCCACACCAGAGGTAGCTGCATGTCTGTGGTGAAGCAAAGTGATTCCTGTGTGAATCTAGTTTATACAAAGAGTTTATAGCTAAACTGGATGCTAACATGTTATACTAATCATTTTACATCCTCTGAATAGTCTGACTTGCAAGATCTCAGAAGCATCCTGCTCTAACCAAAGCTGTGCCATAAAGCAATTAAAATTACCTTGGAAGTAGTGCTTATAGAGTTTCTGGGGCCCTTTGGGCAGTTTTTATCCTACCCTCTAACCACAGATTTTCAATTATACCTGATATGCAGACACAATTTTCATGTCAGGAGGAAAGGACTATTAATCTGTAGTAATTTATTTTTATGTACATTGTGAAATCAACGAGCCTCAAAAGGTAACTCTAAAGAAGTTAGTGGAGCCCCACTCATTTACACCAGCTCAGACTCCAGCCCAATATTTCCAACTTTTATTTCATCAAAAGAAACAAGCTATTCAAATTCATATTAATTCCCTAGTTAGCAGGAAGAACTAGACAGGTACGAGTAACATTACTGCACAGATACCTACCAGCCAACTAGAAAAGCTGGGAACGCCAAGCCCCTACCTCTGTAACATAGTGGGATTGCAGAGAAATAGCCACACCCAGGTTTGATGAAGAAGAGACGTAGGGCTTTGTATCATTCTAATCACACCACAGCCTTTAATGCAGAGGTTTTCAAATTGTGGGGTGCATCCCCCTAGGGGGGCATGGAGGAACATTCAGTGGGGCTCAGGCCAGCACCGGTGGGGGATCGAAGAGGGCCAGCAGGCCACCCAGCCTGTGGGTGGGTGTTAACACCTGCATGTTCAGGCTGGCTCTGCCCCCGAGATCATCGCATGCACCTTCTGCCACCCTGAAAACCCAAGGAGGAAGGGGCAGGTGGTGGGGGGGAGGGTGCAACCAAAAATTTTAACTCAAAGTGGGGGGGCTCAGCTCAAAAAGTTTGAAAACTGCTGCTTTAGTGTCTTGCAATCTCTCTCGTGGCTGTACGTACGCATTGAAAAGGAGTGCTATGCGGTGCTTTGTCCATAATTAGCTGCAGAGAGGAAGCATATTTATAGAACAGAACCCTCTTCCCCTTCTGAGAGGAAGGGTTTAGATTTGTTACAAGGCTGCTCCTGCCTGATCTTGCAGACGATGCAATAAAACATCTATCCTGAAGTGCCCAGGTGTTCATCTGTGGTAAACTCTTCAGGGGAGAGCTGTTATCTGAGAAAGGAGTGAAAGTCTGGAGTTCTAGTCTTATCTTTGATGTCACTCCCTTTGTGGACTTAGGCAAGTAACAGAGCTTCTCTACCTCAGTTTCCCTATCTGTAAAATGGAGGGGAAAGTACTTATGGGCTTCAAATGTATTATAAGGCTTAATTCATGTTTGTGAAATATATAGTTGTTACAAATGCTAAGTATTAGAACTAATAAATCAGGGTAGTGTCTTCTGCGGTTTCTCTTTTAAGTCTGTTTTTGAAGTGTTTTTGTTGAAGTATGGCTACTTTTAAATCTGTTATAAAATGTCCAGGGAGATTGAACTGTTCTCCTACTGGCTTATGTATGTTACCATTCCTGATGTCTATTTTGTGTCCATTTATTCTTTTACGTAGAGACTGACCATTTTGGCCAATGTACATGGCAGAGGGGCATTGCTGGCACATGATGGCATATGTCACATTTGTAGATGTGCAGGTGAATGAGCCCATGATGGTGTGGCTGGGTCCTCTGATGGTGTCGCTAGAGTAGATATGGGGACAGAGTAGGCAACAGGGTTTGTTACAGGGATTGGTTCCTGGGTTAGTGTTTCTGTGGTGTGGTGTGTAGTTGCTGATGAGTATTTGCTTCAGGTTGGGGGGCTGTCTGTAAGTGAGGACTGGTCTGCTTCCCAAGGTCTGTGAGAGTGAGAGATCGTTTTCCAGGATAGGTTGTAGATCGTTGATGATGTGCTGGAGAGGTTTTAGCTGGGGGCTGTATGTGATGGCCAGTGGTGTTCTGTTATTTTCCTTGTTGGGTCTCTCTTGTAGTAGGTGACTTCTGGGTACCCGTCTCACTCTGTCAATCTGTTTCCTCACTTCCCCAGGTGGGTATTGTAGTTTTAAGAACGCTTGATAAAGATCTTGTAGGTGTTTGTCTTTGTCTGAGGGATTGGAGCAAATTCGGTTGTATTTTACGGCTTGGCTGTAGACAATGAATCGTGTGATGTGTCCTGGATGGAAGCTGGAGGCATGTAGGTAAGTATAGCCGTCAGTAAGTTTCTGGTATAGGGTGGTGTTTATTTGTACTGTAGTGTCCAGGAAGTGGATCTCTTGTGTGGACTGGTCCACCCTGATTGAATTGGCCCTGTCAACAATGGTTCTCCACTTGTAAGGTAACTACCTTCTCTTCATGTGTCAGTATATTTACACCTGCATACTATAATTTTCACTCCATGCATCTGAAGAAGTGGGTTTTTTACTCACGAAAGCTTATGCCCAAATAAATCTGTTAGTCTTTAAGGTGCCACTGGACTCCTCGTTGTTTTTGTGGATACAGACTAACATGGCTACCCCTCTGCTCCTTGGGAAGAACTCCCTGATGGCTCCTATCCTAGACAACATTAGGAGTGGAGTGGTGTGATATATCCATGGATTCTAAAGAAAGCCTAGGAGTCTAGGAATGGGCTGCTGGGCACTCTCTCCCCTATTTTCTTGCTTCTGGCTTTAGGATTTTCTAGTTGACAAGAATTTGTCCCAGATTTGTTAAGAGAGCTGTGCTTTGACTTACTGCTTTCTGAAAAATATCAGAAGCTGTTTTATTTCCTCTAACTCTTACAGAGTTTATAGTGCATTTTAATTTTAAATTTGTTTCACTTTTTTCTGACTATAGCTCTTTTCTGAATAATGTTACTAGAAGTGTATTTTAAAAATAAGTAAATAAAATGTAACGAGTGGTGCACCCGATTCAGTGATGGACATAAATTTGTTTGCAAACAAAAATGTAATGGTGTTTTCTGAAGTTGTAGCTTATTTCCCTCTCTCTAGGACTTTACATAGCACATTAACATAATACTACCACCCAGAAGGCACTAGTGCTGAGAGCTGCACTAGGAATTCTGCAGTACTTACCCAGAAGGCAACGCAACCAAACTGGTTTAGAATAATCCTAGTGTGGACATGAAGCAGAAGCACAAGCCATTTTAAACCCTAGGCTATAATCTAGGCTAGTATGGATGCATTAGACCAGGAGTCGGCAACCTTTCAGAAGTGGTGTGCCAAGTTCACTGTAATTTAAGGTTTCGCATGCCAGTAATACATTTTAACATTTTTAGAAGGTCTCTCTCTATAAGTCTATATTATATAAATAAAGTATTGTTGTATTTAAAGTAAATAAGGTTTTTAAAATATTTAAGAAGCTTCATTTAAAATAAAATTAAAATGCAGATCTTATCAGTTTAGTGTGATCCTTGCCCTTGCTTTTCCTTGCTGAGTTTTCCAATGTGGGCCACAGCAGGGGGCAGCTGAAAAGCGCTGGGCTGAGGCCAGGAGCAGAACCCCGGGCCGGCGGCCGGAACCCCAGACCAGCAGTGGGCTGAGCGGGACCGGCGGCTGGTAACCCAGACTGGCAGCAAGCTGAGCAGCTAAGCCCGCTGCCGGTCTGGGGTTCCGGCCGCCGGCTCCTGCCAGCCAGGGTCCCGGCCGCCGGCCCCGCCCAGCCCACTGCCAGCCTGGGGTTCCGTTCACCCAGGCCAGCAGCGGGCTGAGGGGGCCGGCGGCCGGGACCTCGGCTGACAGCAGTGTGCCATTAAAAATCGGCTCGCGTGCCACCTTTGGCATGCATGCTGCAGGTTGCCAACCCCTGCATTAGACCCTTTAAGGTTTGATCGATTATACTGTGAACAATTCTGTCCTCTAGCACCGATTCCTGCAAAGATACTGCAACACTGCGATTCAACCCATGGCTCTTCACTGTCCCTAAATTTGACCGATGGCCTATATTAAGTTGATGTAGCAGTTGCATTGAAGGAAAATAAGCTAATTTAAATACTGTTTGTATGATTTGTATTAATGTAGCACCCGCTTAGGGTGACCAGCTAGCAAGTGTGAAAAATTGGGACATGGGGTGGGGGTAATAGGTGTCTATATAAAGACAAAGCCCCGAATATCGGGACTGTCCCTATAAAATCGGGACATCTGGTCACCCTACACCCTCTAGGTGCTTTCCAAACGTGTAATAAGATGGTTCCCTGCTCCAGAGAGCTCACAAGACGACATGCAAGTGTCACCTTCACACAAACACACCCAGCCCTGTAACAGTTGGCAATTTCTTGTAGGCATCAAAAGTCTTGAGCCTACAAACCTATAAAAAAACATCTCACAGCCACCTAGGGCTTTAGTTGTACCAATTAGTTACAACTCCTGGCGATAAGTTCTTTAGCTCAGCTCCAACTCAACAGATGTATTCCTTAGTGGTTTCTTTCTAATGATGACAGGAAGCCGTAAGCATTGCAGCTGCAGTGAGTTCACCTATGCTTTCCCCTCTATCCTACTGTGCAATGCCTTACTTTGGAAGTTACCCAGAAGCCACTGCACACACAAATAGTTCTGGCACATAGGATATTATTTGGGTGAGAGAAGGGCTGTTTTTTGCACCAGCTCAGGGGAAGGAGCCTGCTGCTCTCCCATCCAGTGCAGCTCATCATTATCCTCCAGAGCCTGCAACGCTGCTGGGAAGGGCAATCCCTGGAACTCCGGAGGCAGCTACATATTAAGAATATGACTGATTCTCCCTCCCTTTCCTGTGCAGAGTGATTATGATACCGGAAGAGAAAACTAATTATTTTTACTCCAATAGGCAAGTAGAATTTTGCAAAGGTGTGATAATTATTAGCACTTACAAGATGCCCTAATCAGAGTAGAATGTGTTTATGGGTGTGGTTAGACTACGTAGATGCTGCACACCGCTAAGGGTTGCAGGCCTAAAACTTCATGGCTAAAATCCTTTCATATCTCATCCTAATCTAAATCAAGACAGTACTTGGGTGGGAGACCAGGTAAAATCTGCATGGTGCAGGAAGTGGTGTTGAAGAGTGCTGCTTACTCTCCCCCTTCAGTGAGTACTGAACCAATGCCCCAGCATCAGGGTGGATTTGATTTAATCAAATTGATTTAAATCACTAGTCAGGAAGACTTGATTTAATCATGGATTTCTACATAAAAGTGCATTGTTGTTGGTTGTTATAACCTTAATACATATTCTTCACAACTCAGAGATAGATGTAGGTTTCATTTTTAGAAGGTACACACTATACATTTTTAAACAGTGATATATTTTGAAAACTTTTCAGATTAGTTTTACAGCTATATCAGAAAATGAATGATTGTTTGGTTATTTCATTTACCAAAGGTAATTGAAGCAGATATTTATGAAGTCATTGGGAGATGAACTATCTCCAATTCAACAGGTTAATCATTAATATTTGGAGGATTTTCTTGCCATGCTGTATTAGGAGGAGAACATCACGAGACAGACATTTAAATTGTTTTATTTAACTAAAACAACAACAACGTTATGTATTCTGGATTTTTTTCTTCAACAGCAAACATATAATATTTAACAAAACAAGCATATGAATTTTTGAATTTAGTTAAACATTCAAGTTTTTTAAAATCAGGTTTGTTTGGTTAAAATTGTTTTTCACTAAAATAGTTAACTGACATTTTTTTTTTTAAGAAACAAAAATTAAATTCACTATGTCAGCCAGGTCAACATGAAAAACTTAAAATATTGGCTTCTGCAGCTAACTCAGTTGTCTTCACCTTCATTTTCCTGTTTGTTCATAATCTGGAAAAGAAAAAAAAGCTTTCCTCCTTTTTCAGGTCCCAAACAATTTCTCATTTTGGAATGAATTAATCCAAAGGAAGAAAACATTCTTTCTACACCTGCAGAAGAAGCTACTGCTGTTAAAAGTAAGATTATCACTTCAACAGTCTCTGAATCCAAGTGCTTAAGTGACTTCAGTTCACTGGTATGACTTTCTTTAAAACATCATCAGCAAACATGTATTTCTTGAATGGTTCTTATTCCCAAACTGGGTCACTTTTATGGCCTGCTGCCATTATAGGTTTTCCCTTCTAGTGAGAGAATGGTATGGTAGATCTCAAATCAATGAAGGCTACACTCAGAAAGACCTCAAGACTTCTGGAATATGCTGCTCAAATAGTTCACTTTTGTTTCTGCTGCCTGTCCCTCCCCTTCTCACATTTATCTCCAGACTTCTTCTCCTTGTCCAGATCTATTCTGCCCCCAACAATCTTCTATTCATTAAACTTTTTAAATCTTTGCACTTTTAGAGAGAGGTAAGGGATTGGCTCTGTGTACACAAATTTTCAGAGGGACAGTAGGGTTGAGGTCTGTTATTTCTCACCTCTATATACTATTTATTTATTTTAAAACATTTTTTCTGTTAACAAGCATGTTATCTCTGGAGACACAAATCCACAGTTTGAGAACTGCAAAACTAAGCATCTCTGATGGTATCACTGACCCCGCCCCCTCGCTGCCCCTGGCCCTGCCCCCACTCCACCCCTTCCATTAGGCCCCGCCCCTTCTCCACCTCCTCCCCTGAGCGCGTGGCTCCCCGCTCCTTCCTCCTTAAAAAAATGAAGAGTAATATAGTATGCTATTAAAAGTAAATATATTAACTTTTTTAATTAACTTCTTTAACTGTAGCCTTCCTCCCCCCCCCGCGGCAGCTAATCCGCAGGCCGGGGCAGCCTCCCACCCTCCCCCACCCCTCGTGGCAGCTAATCTGCGGGCCGGGGCAGCCTCTCGCCCCCCCACCCGCGGCAGCAACTCACCTCCACCGAAGCGCCAGCCCTGGCTCCGCCTCTTCTCATCCCTTCCCTGTCCCCCTTCAAGCCCCTTCCCCAAAGTCCCCACCCCAACTCCGCCTCCTCCCCGCCCCTATTACACCCCTTTCCCAAATCCCCACCTCTTCTCCCCCCCTGTGCGCACGGCTTCCCGCTCCTCCCCCCTCTCTCCCAGAAACCGCCAGACAGCTGTTCTGGTGGCAGGAACTGCCTGGGGGTAAAAAAAAAAAAAAAAAGGGGGGGGGGGGGCCACGGGGAGCCCGGTGGGCCGCAGGCAGGGAAGAGCTCCGCGGGCGGCATGTTTGAGACCCCTGTTCTAGACTGAGCACTGAGTCCCATTGGGTAGATAGAAAGATTAACCTAAATAATCTATACAGAAGCCTGTGGAACCCCATAAAATTGGGTCCCTAATCCACGAAATACTGGAACTCATCTACAAAACTTTTCTTAAACATTACAGGAATATATTGTCTCATACTGTAGAATTAGAATTTATAATCCCTATTCCACGATGAGATATCTTTGAGCTATAATGTATCTTAATTAAAACTATCTTTAGACAGGTTTTTTTCCTCAAAAAGTATTTTATCAACAAAATCTGATTTAAATAAAAAAATCAGATTTTTTTTATTTTAAATCATTGATTTTTATCCCCCCCCCCAGCCTGACACTACCATGTATTCATTCAGGACTGAACCAAAACCCACTTTACAGACACATTAGCGCCTGCGCAGTAGACCTGTCTCCGGGGAGCGTTCAGCGCGAGACGGAGGGGGCTAACGCATGCGGAGTGCATAGTCCGCACGTGTCCTGAGAACACGCGAGCGGAGGGGACGGCTGGCGCATGCGCGATGTGGTCGCAAGATTATTTTTTAAAACCAGCTTTAGGCGGGCTCGCGCGGTCGTTTTCTGCGCGTGCGCAGCGGTGGTACCGGAGCTGTCAGTGAGCGGCGTGTCATGGCGGCGGCGGGCGGAAGCGGCGGTTGCTGGTTCCTGGCGCTGGCGCTCGGGGTTTCCCTTCTCAAATGTCTCCTCATACCGACCTAGTAAGGGCAGCGGAACCGCCGGGCCGGGCCAGCCTCCCCTTCGCCACGTCTCTGTGCGTGTCCGTGTCCTGCCCAGCGCCTCCCTCCACCCGCCCGCCCGGGGGAGCCGCGCTAACAGCCCCGGGCCATCCCCGCGCCCCCCTTGTCAGCCCCATGCAGCCCCTGGGCGGGGGGAGCTATGTCCCTCAGGGGTCAGGCGGCGGCCGGGCTGCAGGTTGCCTTGGTTACCACCCGTGCAGGGTCGCGTGACCGTAACATCCTGTGGTGCCCCGGGCGCCGCCACCCCTCCCCGCTGCGGCACCTTGGCGCCCGGTGGCCAAGGGGCTCCTCGCGCGGGGGCTGCGTGGCGCCGCCTTGCGGGAGAATTGCAGCGAGGCCGAGCCTCCCCATGCCGCTGGCCTGGCGTGTGGGGGCTGCTATGGGGCGCCTGTCGGGGCTCCTGTATTACTGAAATGGCTCTTCACAGACGAGTGCAACTACACCCAGAGAACGGTGCCCCGGGGTTTATGAAGTTTGCTGGCCGTGAGGCTACCCCCCAAAGCAACCCATAAATAGTTGCATCTTGTACTAGATTGTACTGGTTTAGGTTGCAAATTGCCTCCCCCCTCTCTTTTCGTGCTGCTGGAGGGTCAGGGCATCAGGTCCCCTGAGAGTCAAAAATCTTTTCCAGCGCCCAACTTTGGTTTGGTTTACTTTGTGCTTGACACTAGTGGCCTTATCTGTCACCCATGAAAGTGATACTGAATTTTGCATATGAGTTTCAAAATGTCTAGGCTTTTAGCACAGTTATTGATGACTTTAACTAATCTACCAAGCCCCCAGATGGAGGGAGGCTATTTAATAGGACTGCACACTTATATGATGTGGCATTGTGGGAGTATTTATTTTTCTAATACTGAACCTCAGTTTAATAATTTATCACTTCTGAGACAAATTATGATAAGTGAGAATCCATCTTCTTTATTTGTCCTGATTGGGAATAAATTTGGGTTTGTAATGATGACGGAGAGTTGAGAGCAATGTTACCTGGCACCTTCTGTAGAGAGCATTAAGAATGTTCCTAAGCAGCCTGATTGTTGTTCTCACCTCTTAAAAATCTCACTTCAAATCTCTGCTAGAGGATCAAAGTATGATGTCTGCTTTCCTCAAAGAAAAGCAAAATAGACAACCTTAAGTAAAACCTCTATGTCCATTTATGGGTTTGGTTTTTTAATTCTCTTAAAATGAGAAATTTGTTTTAAAGATGCAATGTGAAGTCTTACTTTTTGTGAAAAGTTTAATAGTAAACAAAGTGGTTCTTAACCCACGAAAGCTTATGCTGAAATAAATTTGTTAGTCTCTAAGGTGCCACAGGTATTTTTCTTGTTTTCTTTCTACTCTTAAGTTACATAATTGTTTCAGACATTTACAGAGTGGGATTTTCAAAAGTTTATAAATGAATGAGCACAGATGCTTTTAACTCAAACTTAAAACTTAAGTATGAATGCTTTAATTTGCTAAATATGAGCATATTCATTTCCTTAGTATGTTCATAAGTATTTGTTGGAGTAGCTCATTATTAAATACTGTCTGATGCTCAGATCTGTTTTCATATTACGTAAAATCTTTCTCTTATGCTCATTTGATTCTGCAATTATAAAGCAGAATGGTTTGATTTTTAAACACATTTCTCATTAATTTTGTAACATGAGCAAAGGACTAAAAAAACTGACCTTTTTATAATCGCACTAGAACTTTAAAACAGTTTACCCTTGAGGTAACCAAAAGCATTACATATTTATAATGCAACTTTAATAATTTGGCAGACAGCTGTGTCAGATCAGAACAGCATCAGACATGAATCTTCCAATATTCTATGTAATAGCTTTTACATTTCTGAGTAACAGTAGTCAGCTTTTCTATAAATTGGGACTGTTTTCAGTTGTCAGGCTCCCTGTACAATAAGAATACTCTCTGCAGTGAGTGTTTGCAATGGGTTTCATTAAGGTGAGAATGGTATTATCAAAATGTTTAAATCTGATGCCAATATTTAATTTTTAAAAAGTTCTTTACACTTTCATGTAATCTTGTAGTACCAATTGCTTGTTTGTAGTAGTTTCTGTTGCCAAGCAACTAGAGTAAGGTTTGTAATAAGTAGTAATGCTAATGGTAAAACATTATAAACTAAAATTAGCCCTATGCAAATTAGATCTTTCTTTAGCTATGTATCTTGTATGTTCTCCATTGTTTTATGTCTATATTTCTAACAGATATTACATGATCTGGAGGATAACAAGATTATAAAGGAATGGCCAGCATGCATTTGTCTAGAACAAATCATTCCAAACCACCCTAATTTCTTTCTTTTACAGAGTTACTGGTCTAGTGGATGGGGGGGGGGGAGCAGTAGATATGATATATCTTAATATTAGTAAGGATTTTGACACAGTGCAACATGACTTTATCACAAGCAAACTAGGGAAATGTGGTCTAGATGAAATTGCTATCAGGTGGGAGCACAGCGGGGTGAAAGCTGTACTCCAAGAGTGTCAATGGTTTGCTGTGAAACTGTGAGGGTGTATCTAGTGGAGTCCTACTGGGGTCAGTCCTGAGTCCAGTACTTTTTTAATATTTTCATTAATTACTTGGATAGTGGAATGGAGTGTGTGCTTATAAAATTTTTCAGATGACAACAAGCTGGGAGGGGTTGCAAGCACTTTGGAAGACAGGATTAAAATTCAAAACAACCTTGACAAATTGGGGATTGGTCTGAATTCAACAAGATGAAATTCAATACAGACAAGTGCAAAGTACTTCCCTTAGGAAGGAAAAATGAAACGCACAACTACTAAATGGAGAATAGCTGCCTAGGTGGTAGTACTGCTGAAAAAGATCTGGGGATTAGAATGGATCACAAACTGAATGAGTCAACAATGTGATGGAAGTTGTGAAAAATGTTAATATACCCCCAGAATATTAGCCTAAGTGTCATATACAACAGGCCTGCACAACTCGTAAAGCAGTGAGGGCCACATTACTCCAAAGAAAAAAGCCGAGGGCCAGATGCGAGGAAAGTTGAGCAAAAAAAATAATATTTTTTATTTATTTATTTTTTTAAGCCAGCCTCCCATGGGCCGCACAGAGAGGCTCCGCGGGCCGTATGTTGTGCAGGCCTGATATACAAGATATGGGAGGTAATTGTTCCGCTCTACTTGGCAAGAGAGTAACAAAAATGATGAAAGGATTAGAAAACCTGGACATATGAGGAAAAGTTAAAAACAATAACTGGGTTTATTTAGTCTTGAGAAAGGAAGATGAAGGCGGAACTGATACGTTTTCAAACATGTTAAGGGTTTTGGTAAAGAGGACAATGATCAGTTGTTCTTCATGTCAGCTGAAGGTAGGCCAAGAAGTAATGGTCTTAATCTGCAAGATTTCTACAAGAGAAATTTAGGTCAAATATTAGGAAAAACTTTCTAACTATAAGGGTAGCTAACATCTGGAATAGGCTTCCAAGGGAGGTTGTGGAATCTTTATCATTCAAAGTTTTAAAAAAAACCCAGGTTTGACAAACACCTATCAGGGATGATCTAAGTTTACTTGGCATATTCTCACCAGCAACTACACACCGCACCATAATAACTCTAACTCATGAACCAAGCCATGCAACAAACCTCGATGCCAACTTTGCCCACATATCTACACCAGGAACACCATCACAGGACCTAACCAGATCAGCCACACCATCACCGGTTCATTCACCTGCACATCCACCAATGTAATCAACCTCCCTGGACACACAATAGCAGATTTAAAGGTAGCCATCCTGCAGCAAAAACACTTCAGGACCAGACTCCAAAGAGAAACTGTAGAGCTTCAGTTCATTTGCAAATTTGACACCATCAGCTCAGGACTAAACAAAGACTATGAATGGCTAGCCAACTACAAAAGCAGTTTCTCCTCCCTTGGTGTTCATACCTCAACTGCTAGAAGAGGGCCTCACCCTCCCTGATTAAGCTTACCTCGTTATCTCTAGCCTTAATCTTCCCTGCACATTTATATCTGCTCCTGGACATTTCCACTGCTTGCATCCGAAGAAGTGGGTATTGACCCACGAAAGCTTATGCTTCAATACCTCTGTTAGTCTATAAGGTACCACAGGACCCTTTCTCGCTTCTACAGATCCAGACTACCCCTCTGATACTTAAGTTTACTTGGTCCTGCCACAGCACAGGAAGCTGGACTTGACTTCTCAAGGTCCCTTCCTGCCCTTTATTTCTATGATTCTATTACTTTAAAATTGCATTACTTAAAAATAGGAACATCCGCTCCTGATGCCAAGCAAAACTGAGAGCTATAACTGGATCCTAATATTCCTGTCTGTTAGCAATTTGTAGAAACCAAGATGACTCATGCTCTCTTATAGTTACTACTATACTCAGGCTGCTTTTTTAGAATTGCCTAGTTACCACTACAGCTTTGATCCAGCTAAATCCACTGGACTAGCAACACAAATAGTTTCTTTCTGATTCTTTTCTGTGTACCTATAAATGGTTGAATACTTTGAAAAATATTTTTTTAATCTTTAAATCTGTACATGCCTTATTATTAATGTCCATATTCTTTGCAGTCATTCCACAGATTTTGAAGTACATAGAAACTGGCTTGCCATCACTCACAATTTACCAGTCTCTGAGTGGTACTATGAAGTAAGTTCTTGTTCCGTTCATTTGCTTTTTAATTGTGTGTGAGTTTTGTACATATTAGAGACCCAAGTCTGACATCCCAAATGAAGTCCTTTCTTCACAGAAAATATACATCATGGATACTGATGGTCTGTAGTTGGTGGTTGTTTTGCAGTAATGTCCAGGAATACCAATCATGGATTAGGACCCCATTGTGTTAGTGTGATCCTCTCCTCTGGGCACAGTTTAGCTGAGGACACACACTTCATTTTGATATATACACTGAGATGGCTTATAGTTAAACTAAGAATAAGGTAATTACTAAAGTGCGTAAAATAAAAATTGAAAAAATGCTTTAAAATAAACAATGATATTATCAGTCAGTTGTAAAAAAATAAAATAAAATGCAAATTCTGCCTCACCGACCCATTGACAACCCCAAAAGACTTCCAGTTCCTCCATAAACACTACCATCTCATAGGAGAGCTACTGAACTCATTTTCAGCATTGTACAATTGCTCAGTTCCATTGTGAAGTAGGACTGAAATCAAAGGTACTGGCCTTTGTTCGATACTGGCTACCGGAGTGAACATACCAATGAATCCCATATGACAGACTTTTCTTTATATAAATCTCTGAGCAGCTGTCTTGATCTTCAGTTCTAAATTGGTAAATCATATTTTGTTTTTAGGCAACTTCTGAGTGGACCTTGGATTATCCTCCGTTCTTTGCTTGGTTTGAATATGCACTTTCACACGTTGCCAAATACTTTGACCAAGAAATGCTGGTTATCCAAAATTTGAACTACTCTAGTCATGCAACAGTCTTCTTCCAAAGACTTTCTGTCATCTTTACAGATATTCTCTTTGTGTATGCAGCCCGTGAGTAAGTCTCAGTATTCTGTTCTTTGGGGACAGTGGGGTGTCTGTTTAAAGTATTGAGTTTTCAGAAATGGGCAGGTGGTAATCACAAAGGTGTCTACATATAGACTTGTAAATGTGTGGAAAGAACACAGTTCGCTAAACCTATTTAAGGAACAAGTGGGGGGGTGTAGCTAAGGCTAGGTCTACACTAACCCCCCCTGTCGAACTAAGATACGCAACTTCAGCTACGTTAATAACGTAGCTGAAGTCGAAGTCTCTTAGTTTGAACTTACCTGTGGTCCACACGCGGCGCACAGGCTCCCCCGTCGACTCCGCCTGCTCCGTTCGCAGAGCAGGATTACCGGCGTCGACGGGGGAGCACTTCCTGGTTCGATTTATCGCGTCTAGAGAAGACGCGATAAATCGAACCCAGAAGATCGATTGGACTCCTCCGACGCGACGGGTAAGTATAGACGTACCCTCAGATAGAAGACCTTTTTTCCTCTCTTATCTGGGGAGTCTAATATTGTGGGCACAATTAAATTTATTTTAGACATTAGTTACCTTCTCTCATATGTAATGTACTTGGCAGTTTAAGAATTCTGAAGGAATTCAAAGCGCAGACTGGATGACCTAAGTCTTTTTTCATCCTGCTATGATTCTAAACATGAAAGAGTCTCATTCATGTAATTTTGACATCTTTTCACATATTAAACTGTTCTTTTCTGTTGGTCTTGTCTTCCAAATGTAACGTTTTATTGGCAATTAGTTAAGCAGTCTTAATAAAAGTTCATAGCATGTTTAAATGTACCATGGATTTCAGGGAGGGCAAAGAGTGTGTGTGTAATCTCTCATGTTGGGGGCGGGGAGAGAGATTATGTATTTTGAAGAAAAACCTGTTGCCCACCAGAGTGATTTAGAAATAGCAAAGTCTTTCTCATACTGAGTGGAGTGTTGTATGCTCATAGGTTCTGTATTTTTTAAAGTCCAATAGAAATAACTTTTAAATAAATACTACCTTGCATGTTGCATTCCAAACACTGTAGTGTTCTAATGCATGAGAACCCGGTAATGAAACTTACTGACTGTAAAGTAAATAAGTTATGTTGACTATTATATTTTCCTTCTCCAAGGCAAGAGAATGCAAAAAACAAATTAGATTTTAAAAATTCCTTGATTTAATAACAAAAGGTTATGGTTGTAATGTAGACAAGGAAAAAAAATCTTTTAAAATTATCGTTCTTAACCTTAAAACCCTTGTAATTTTCTAAATTCTGTTTGATACTTTCTTCTTGGGAAATTAGTCAGACCTTCAGAGTGTTGTGTTTTTAAAAAAATAAACTGTTCCTATTTTAGGAAAAACATATTTCCAGTTATACATTATAACTGATTGTAAATTAATTTTTTCTTTGATAATTTGAATGAATTATCAAAAATTTGCTATCACTTTTAGTAACTGGTATATGGCAGAACTTCCCTGAATAGATCATCTTCCATGTTAATAATATAAATAGGTGCTAAAATAAATAAATTCTGTATTACTGTTTGATTTCCTTCATTCAGATGCTGCAGATGTGTAAATGGGAAACGACCTGGAAAAGAACTTCTGGAGAAACCGATGTTTGTTCTTGCTGTTCTGCTCTTATGGAATTTTGGCTTATTAATTGTGGATCGTATCCTTTCAGTTAGTTGTCAAAATCTAGCAAGGCTTTAAACAAATCAAATACTGCCAGTGGTTTCTGTATATAGTGTATCTAATAGCTTAGTCAGAACTAATATTACTCTTGATTGCAACATATGTGTTACTGTTTGGATTTCAGGGAGGTCTCAGCTGAGTAAAGTTTCATTATAACAATATATTCAAAGTTTATTTGTAAAAGTTCTGTGATCATGCTAATATAGCTCCAAAGAGTTGCATTACAACTAGAGCTGGTCGGAATTTACTGATTTGGCAAACCTGAAGTGTTTCACAGAGACGGTTTAACTTCTCCGGGATTCAGAGGGTCCACGACTTTAAGGCAGTCAGCCTAGCAGACTCTTTTTGACTTTGATTTGTTAGTGTGCAACCTAGAACTTGAATTAACTTTCTTTGCCTTTAATTTTCAACATTTCATTTAAAAGAAAGGAGGAAGTAGAAAATCATAATGCTAACTAACAGATCTGGTAGGCATCAGTCAGTCTTGGGAAAATGTGCACTGATCTAGCTAGGAGCACTTGTTAGTGGCAGTTAATATACATTAAAAAATGAGCACTTCAGCAGCTGCGTGAAAATCCAGTGCATCTCAAGAAGTATGAACTCTGTCATTATATTTTTAGCTGCAATTTTTGAACATCCATGACTTTAGATTAAAGTGATATTTCCACCCTTCACCATGAATATGTACTTATCAGTGAGGTCCATTTCCATGCCAAGTTTCCAACATGCCATTACCATTTTTTCAGTTATATGTGTAGTGAGGAAATAAAGAAGGAGCATGGCAGCAATTATTTTTACAGCAGAAAATGACCATTTGTGACAGTTTTCACCACAGCCCCCTCCAAAGGCAACCCAAACACCTGAATATGTCTAATTCAAACATTTAAATCACTTCTGGTAAGAGACTGGCATTTAAAACTTCAGCGAAAAGGGGGGATTTTTCATCAAGTGAAAATGGTGGTGGAAGAGGATAGTGGATTATAATTGAATCCATTTAGCATAACCTTGTTTATAGTGTTTTTTGTTGAGTTCCATAATACACATAACACTTTGCTATGTTACCTGCATGTAACCAAAAATTTCTCAGTGAGGTTAAGCTCTGCAGCTTTTATATTTTCTAATTAGAACGGATAACAAAAAGGTAATTGTATAGTCAATTTGGAGTAATAATTTAGGAATGTTTACTTGATTATAGTTCCATTTGATCTGTTTGCTGATTGTGGACTTCTGATTCTGTCCAAGCAAACTGACGGTAAAAAACTTCTTCCTTGACACAAGTTCAGATATTCACTTTCAGTACAATGGCTTTTTATTTGGATTGATGCTTCTTTCTGTTGCTCGATTATTTCAGGTAATCATAAAATCAAGTTGCAATGTTTTTGTTGTCCTGTGACAAGACTTTTAACCTTAATCATGGGCCTGCTCCTATTGTAATAAGTGGGAGCAGTTCTGAACTGCTGTCCACTAGAAGTGGATCTCTTAGTATTTGTTCTGGTTTTTAGTTCACTTGGCCATAAAATATTAGCTGTGCTGTGGAGACAGCATATCTGCCCCCCTGTGAGGGAATGAGCTGTATTGCTGTTTAAATACACAACTTCTTCCTAGTTGTTATATGAGGGAACTCAGCTGTTTTGGAGGGAACTACCAGTCCTTTGGCAGGAAAGACTACCCCGAGGAAGGGGGTTTATCTCTGAGGCTGGGGAGATATGAGGGATCTCCTGGGCTCCAAACACCCCTTAAGGTCAAGAAATTATCTTGTGATCTGAATCTACCCTGCTCTGGCCTATTTATTTATTTTAGGCAAATGGAAAAAATACCCATCCCCGCTAGGGTGACCAGATGTCCCGATTTTATAGGGACAGTCCCGATTTTGGGGGCTTTTTTTTATATAGCCTCCTACTACCCCCACCCCCTGTCCTGATTTTTTACACTTGCTGTCTGGTCACCCTAATCCCTGCATTCATACATGAAATGTTTTGATGCTTTAGGCAATGGAGGAAGTCCGTCTTTGAAACTGCTAGTGTTAAGGTAGGGTGAGTTTAAATGCCGCTCTTGTGGGGTTTCAGTCTCTACAACTTTTTTTTCCATTTAGAAAAGGCATTTGGAGGGTGCTCTTCTTTTTGCTGTTCTCCTGCATTTCAAACACATCTACATCTATGTAGCCCCAGCCTATTGTGTATATTTGCTACGATCCTATTGTTTCACTGCAAATAAGGCAGGTAAGTTACTGATCATTCCTTAATGTGTTTTGTATTAATGATGTGTGGGAAGAGGGCCCAGGAGACATGACATTTACATTCAGTGCTAACCTGTCATTACTGTCCTTGAAATTCTCTTTTATAAGTCTGACATATTACCTCGGTATGAAGCAGTATGGTGATGGGGTAGCGATAAGTCCACATTTATTCAGTGGATGCAAATGAATTAGAAGCTTTGACTTAAAGTATTTTATTGGAGACTGTTTTTGAAGTTGCTCTTGTAGAAGCTTCTCTTTCTCACAAGTCATTTCCGTACTTCTAAAGACTCAAGTTAAGCCAAGACTAGGAACAATTTCAGTGTTATAGAAAGCTATTCTGGAGAGATGTAAGATGGCTAGATCAGTGGTTCTCAACTTGCGGTACGTGGACCCCGGGGGTCCGCGGACTATGTCTAAGGGGTCCGCGAAAGGTGGCTGTTGTCCTAGAACAGTGGTTTTCAACCTGGGGTCCATGGATCCCTGGGGGTCTGCAGACTATGTGTAAGATTTCCAAAGGGGTCCGCGCCGCCATTTGATGTTTTGTAGGGATCCGCAAATGAAAAAAGGTTGAGAACCACTGGGCTAGATGACCCAGCTGGTCCCTTCAAACCCTATTTCTATGGATTACTGTTCACTTTATAGTTCCCAAAGATATGCTAGATCTTTTTCAGAAGAAAAGGAAAGACACGGGTCCATGCGCCAAAGAGAAGACCATCTACAGTTTAAATACTATACAACAAATGAAGGTTATAAATAATAGAGAGGGGATGGGGTAAGAGACAAGGTTAGAAGCAATATGATTTTATATCCTGGCATCTCATTGAAGATATTTCCTTATGCAAATTAAAATAAGGGGAAACAAGTTCCAGGAGAACAAATATAAACCCACTTATTGTGGGTGTCACAAAGAGGCGAGTTCTCAAGATCTAAATGAGGCGGTACTGGCTACGCTGATCAGAATAGGGTGAGTGCTTCATGCATAGTGAACAGCAAGTACAAGGATATAAGCCTTGCAAAGAATGTTCTTCACTTTAATCTCCAGAATTCTTCAAGTTAATCGGGCTTATAGTTGAAAGCAACTGCTGTGACGGGTTGGTATCACAGAAACCACCTTGGTGCTGCCACCTGGTGTGCCAAGGCTACTTCTGCCCCTGCTTCCCTGCCCTTTCCAGCTTGGGACTCCGGAATCCTGTCTGATTTGAGCCAGATCCACTGATCTGCTGCAAACACAGACCCAGGTCCGAACCACGTCCCCTAACAACTGTAAGGCTCCTGGAAGCAGCTCAGGAAGTGCGCTTGCCTTTGACACCCAGGTGCCCAACTCCCAATGAGGTTCAAACCCTTCATAAATCCATTTTACCCTGTATAAAGCTTATACAGGGTAAACTCATAAATAGTTCGCCTTCTATTTCAAAGATAGAAAGATATGCACAGCTGTTTGCCCTCCCCAGGTACCAACTCGTACTCCAGGTAACTTAATAAGTAAAAAGTGATTTTAATAAGTACAGAAAGTAGGATTTAAGTGATTCCAAGTAGTTACAGACAGAACAAAGTGAATTACTAAGTACAATAAAATAAAACATGCACGTCTATGTCTAATCAAACTTAACACAGATATAAAAACCTCACCAGCTCCAGATTCTTCCTTTTACAGGCTGTAGAACTCATAGCCTGGGTCCAGCAATCGCTCACACCCCCTATTGTCTTTGTCCTTTGTTCAGTCTCTTTCAGGTATGTCCTTGGGGGCGGGGGGTGGAGAGCCTCTCTCTTTAGCCAGCTGAAGACAACATGGAGGGGTCTTCCAAGCTTTTAAATAGCCTCTCCCCCACTCCCTCTGTAGCATCATCTTACCCTGGAGTTTTGGGATCACATGGGCAAGTCACATGTCCATGCACCCTAACCAGTCCAGCCAGTTGCATTCCTGGCCAGGCCCAGATGTGGATTGGGGTCTGCACCTCCTATTGTCTGTGTAAGGGTTTCTTGATTGGTCTCTTTACATGCACATACCTTTCTCAAGACATGATCCCAGGCTCTTACAAAGGCTATGTACAAAACCAGCAAATATAAAACCAATATTCATAACTCCAACTACAACAATGATACATGCATACAAACAAGAGGAATAGATTCAGTAGGTCATAACTTTCCCAGAGATATGTTACATGGCACATGTAGCATAAAACATATCCCAGTTACATCATGTATACATTTATAAGCCTCTCCCCATAAAGCCTTATGGGGTACACCGTCACAACTGCATCCACGGGCTAGGAGAGTTAAGGCATCCACAGGCTAATTGTATTTTGTGAATGTCTGTACGTTCAGAAGAAAGATGAAGGAATGAGACGTGAATAAGCCAGTCGGAAGTAATTAAATTCATGTCAATACACAACATGCCTTGTTTAGTTGGAGCTGTCTTACCAGCAAAATTGGTAAGATTTTGGTTCTGTCTTCCCAAACTGCTGCAGACTTGACTTTTTTGTTTTCATCAAATAGTCTATTTGGAACCAGTTTGGTTAAAAATTACAGTCTAAATCAGGTTGGCAACCTGTGGCACGTGTGCAAAAGGTAGCACACAAGCTGATTTTTAGTGGCGCTCTACTGCCAGCCAGGGTCCTAGCTGCCGGCCCCGCTCAGCCCGCTGCCTGCCTGGATGAACGGAACCCCAGGCCGGCAGCGGGCTGGCCCCCGGTGGCCAGGACCTCAGCTGGCAGGAGCTGGCAGACGGAACCCCAGACTGGCAGCGGGTTGAGCGGCTCAGCCCGCTGCCGGTCTGGGGTTCTGTCCGCTGCTCCCACTCAGCCCACTGCCGGCCTGGGGTTCCGGCCCCCTGCCAGCCGGGGTCCTGGCCACCATCCCCACTCAGCCCACTGCCGGCCTGGGGTTCTGGCCACCGGCCCCCTGCCAGCTGGGGTCCCAGCCACCAGCCCCACTCGGCCCGCTGCTGGCCTGGGGTACCAGCTGCCAGCCCCGCTCACCTCGCTGCATTATTATTTACTTTACATACAACAATATTTTAGTTATATAATATAGACTTATAGAGAGAGACCTTCTAAAAGTGTTAAAATGTATTACTGGCACTCAAAACCTTAAATTACAGTGAATAAATGAAGACTTGGCACACCACTTCTGAAAGGTTGCCGACCCCTGGTCTAAATGTTTAAAAAGAGATGATATGACACTGGCCTCGAACTAATGGTCATAGATATTTACATTTCACTGGCAAAATGACATTTATGTTGTATTACCGGAATAAAGTCAATGACCATAAAGTTCAAGTTAGGTATCAGAAAGAATAGATGTAGGTAGACTGAATTTAATTTTTCCTGCTAAGACCTACTTTGAAATAATGGTCCATTTGAATTTATCATGGCAATAAGTGTCCTTTTCCTCATACATACACTAAATATTGCTAAGGGCTATCTTTGTTCCTTCTATTCTGTTGAAGATGCAAGCTCATAAAGTGGCAGCAGTTAGAGCACAGTATTTCATAAGTGGTGTGTAAAAAAATGTAAGCATTCTAAGCTGAAAGTAATGGCATTCTCATTCTAAACCATAGCTGCCTAAGATTTTCTATAAATATAGCAAATCTATGTATTTCACAGTCTGTTTTAAACTGGATAACATTTGTTATTGGAAAAGCAAAACCAGCATCATCGCTACATTTTCAAAATGACTGTTAGACTAATGTCAAAATAGTTAGAAATGAGAGAGAGACTTCCTAGATCAAACTGTCTCCATTCAAGAGAGCATCTCTCATCATGTTGTTGAATATCATTTTCTCTGGTTTTGACAAATGCAGTCTTGCCTTGCTGATAGCCATTCAGAATGCTGGTGCAAAGATCATTTTCCTAGTCTGACATTTTGACCATGTCACCCCTCTCTTTTCATCCTTTCTCTATTCCTCCTTCATCCCTTCATATCAAACGTAAGCTACTGGTCTTCTCTTTCAAGGGCCTTCACAATATATCCCCACCCTATCTATCTTCCCTCATTCATTATTGAAAAGCTGACTCCGACCTCCAGTCGGCCAATGATGCCATCCTCCATCACCCACTCATTCAAGGTCAAACAAGCACCTTTGTGCTTTCTTCCATGGCTGTGGGAAGCTCCCTATAAACATCTGCAAAGCTACCTCATTATCCACCTTCAAAACCCTCCTTAAAACTCTACTTTTGCTCTGAAGCCTACAAAAGACTTGACAATGGTTGCACTACTGGTGTGCTCAGACCACGGACTGTCACACTGACAGAATTGTGTCATTGTTTCCTTTTACTCCTTTGTCTGTATCCATCTGTTTGTCTTATATTAAGCTTGTAATTTCTTTGGGGCATGGGCTGTCTTTTTGTTCTGTGTTTGTACAGCGCCTAGTACGGTGGGGTCCTGATCAAGACTGAGACTCCTAGGTGTTGTTATAATACAAATAACAAATAATAAACTAGCAAATTAAAGTAGGGCTCTCTAGCAGTTGAGAAATGGTATAACTTTGAGATTTGTAAACCTAGTTGTTGGACAAAACAGTGCTTACTCACTGAAAATATTCACCTTTACTACTCAAATCAATTTGTTTGCTTCCCATTCCTCTTCTACTTCCCCAAATATCTCTATTAATACGAATGTTAATTTTCTGTAGATGGATCCCTCAAGTGGAGCAGCTTCAGCTTTCTTCGCATAACTTTGCTGGGATTGATTGTCTGCCTTGTTTCTGCTCTTTCATTGGGACCCTTTGCAGTTCTGGTAATGACTCCTTATTCCCTAGCCCTCTAACTTTTCTTTTAGGGCTAGTTTACACTACTGTGCTACGTTGGCGTAGCTGCAGCATGTCTGGTGAAGACACGCTATGCCGATGGGAGAGCACTCTCCCATCAGCATAATTACTCCACCTTAACGAGAGGCGGAAGCTATGTCTACGGGAGAGTGTCTCCCGCCAACTTAGTGCTGGTGGACAGCACTTAGGTTGATGTAACTTGTGGTGGCTTTTTCACACCCCTGAGCAATGTACGTTACATTGACTTAAACTGTAGTGTAGACAAGCCTTTAGAAACAAAGTCTCTAAACAAGGGTCCTCTTATATTCTTTTTGTTCCCTACAGGGCCAGCTGCCTCAAGTCATTTCACGTCTTTTCCCTTTCAAGAGAGGCCTCTGCCATGCTTATTGGGCCCCTAATTTTTGGGCTTTGTACAATGCAGTGGACAAAACATTAGCAGTTGTTGGTACAGTAAACTAGTTTTGTATTTTCAGTGCTTACTTGCATATAATGCTCCCTGTAGGACTCAAATACCCTTTCTGAATTCATGTAATGAATTAAATTTTGTTGCTTGTTTTTAAGATTCATTTAATAATTTGCTTTTAAGCTCTATGCATTGCATAGCAGTAGGTTCCCAATTGCTGTAGAAGAATAGCTTGATTATTGAAACTTGTGTGAAATCTCTGCCATATCTTTGTGTTCACATAACTGTCGCCATTTATATTCATTTATATATTAGTATTATATACATATATTATACACTTTTCATAAAAATTAAGTGTGTGTCTATAGCTGAAAATGTACCTATGCTGTTTGACAAACATTATGTTCATTTGCAGGTATAAAATATAAATTCCTTGATCCCGAAAAGATTCCTAAAGCCTCAATGACAGGTGGATTAGTTCAAGAATTCCAGCACACCGTCCTTCCTTCTGTGACTCCACTAGCAACACTAATTTGTACCTTCATCTCCATATTGGTAACTTCAAAAAAATGATAGTCTTTGATATGTTTTTAATTTCCGTGTCCCCTTTTCCCTTGATTGAACTAAGTATTTTTGTATTGGAAAAGAGCAGTTAGGGTGGCTGTTGAGGCAGTAGTAATTTTGCATAACAAAGCATTCTCTGAGTATTCCTAGAAACTATGGTCTATGTCAACTATAGAGTATTCCAGAGACAGACCTATAGCAGGGACTCTGGTCAAAACCACTTTGCTTACTGTGCTGAAAGTAATTCTGTAGATAGTGATTTGAGTAAAACTCAAGGGATGTATCAAGACTGGACTGAGATGCATTGGCAGACAAATGTTTGGAAAACTTGCTGAGCTCCTAACAGCTTTATCTGAAGCCAGGAATAATGGAGTTGGTCCCTCACTTTTCAACTCCCCACCTTTTTTAATGGAGTGAGGAGCAGAAGGCTCAGGTGACTGGTAATTGGATGTAGAAACCTTTCATCCTCGACCGTCAGTCAGGATATTGGTGGCCAAAGGATACTAAAAAGCCATTAAATGTTCACTTATGTGAAGTGGGTTGGTGGTTCCAGTTAAATTCCCAGAGGCAGTTCCCCACAATCAGAGAAACACCATTCGTTTGACAGTGTGAGTGATATTTGACACCTTCCATCAGCACTACATATGCACTCCAGAAATATATACCTTCCTCAGTTGCTGAAAAGCGGTGCTGTGGTAAAAGCAGGAGCTGGATGCTCATTTGTGTATTTCAATAACAACATCATAAAGCTTCATATGGGCAATAGCTTATATACAGGATTGTGAAATTTTACACTGAAGTCTTATTTTTGCCTGTTGTTTCTAGCCCTCTGTTTTCTGTCTTTGGTTTAAACCCCAAGGGCCCAGAGGCTTTCTTCAATGCCTGATACTTTGTGCACTGAGCTCATTCATGTTTGGCTGGCATGTGCATGAAAAAGCAATACTCCTTGCTATTCTTCCTTTGAGGTAAGTGACTTGTTAAGTGGTTGTTCCTCAGATTTATCTGGTTGCAGGCTATGATTGAGGAACTTTTCAAAGGAGGATTGTCACTTGGTTTTCAGTATGATAATTCAGAGAATTTATATCTTATGTAAAACCTCTCAAACCAAAGCATCCTAATTCACTTTACATATAAGAATCATTTCATCCACCACTTAAATATAGCCCCCTCTGAGGTGGAACATATTAACTGTTTAAAGGTGCAAAATAACACACATCTGCTCTAAAAAGTAGCATTTCTCTTCAGGTGCTCCTAGCAATTCATCTCCTTTTAAAAGATACCTTGCATTCATGGAAAACCTTTTATCCAAAGACTTCATCATGCTTTACTAATGGTAGCTTATCCTCACAATAGCCCTTTGAGATAAGTTGTCATAAATATGAAGGGAGAGGGTCTGATGCAGTGCTATAAAATCCTCTTTCCAGTAAAGGGTTAAGAAATGCAGGTAGCCAGACTGACACCTGACCTGGCTGGGCTCTGACCAATAAGGGGACAAGATACTTTCAAACTTTGGGAGGGGGGAAGGTTTTAGTGAGTGTCTTTGTCTGAGAGAGAGTGATCTTGGAAGACAGAAGGAACCTACAGAAAATCAAACCTCCCTTTTCTGAAGTAAGTTTAGATAGCATAGCGTATAGATTTTCTGTTTATTTTTGCTTGGTGCATCCCCTGTGTTAGAAAGGGAAAGGGGGGGGGAGGTATTCATGGTTTTCTGTAACGTGAAGGTTTTGTCCAGAGGGGGAAATCTCTCTGAGTGTGGAAATATAGTGCCCTATGAAATAGTTACCATCCTGATTTTACAGAGATGATTTTACCTTCTTTATTTTTAATAAAATCCTTCTTTTAAGAAGTTGACTGTTTTCTATAGTGTTAAAACCCAGGGGGTGGGTTTTTAGATCACTGTGTAACCAATTGGTTGGGAGATTGTTCTCAAGCTTCCCCAGGAAAGGGGGTGTACGGCTTGAGGGGGCATTTTGTGGGGGAGGGAAGTTCAAGTGATTCCTTTCCTGGATTCCTGTTAGACATTTGATGGTGGCAGCAAGAAGCATTTCTCGGGGTGCAGGGAATTTTGTACCTTGGGGGGGTTTACCCTAAGCTGGTAAAAATAGGCTTAGGGGCTCTGAATGCGGGTCCCCACGTCTTTACCCTAGAGTTTAGAGTGGGGAGGGAATCCTGACATGGTGGCAGAGCGGTGGGATCTATTGAACCAGAGAGTTTTTTTGAACCAGACACAGGGAGTTTAGAATTTTTTTTTCTCTTCTCTCTAGCTCTTCCCTGTAGCTGCTGGAAGCAGGGAGGGGGGAGGGGTTAAGCTGCTAGGAGCTAGAGTATCTACATATGAAAGCAGGTAGTTAACCCCTACAGGGAATACCCAAGCAAGGTTTTTTTTTCTTTTCTAACACTATCGGGTTAAGACAGATTAAAAACAGAAAGGCTAAGATGACTGCCAGTGAAGCAGCTATTAAACTTGAGATAGCCCGGCTACAAGCTGATGAGGAGGAGAAGAAACATGCAAGACTGCTACAACTTAAACAGATGGAGATGGAGGAGAAGGAGAGAGAGAGGAAGCATGCTGAGGAGGAGAAGGAGAGAGAGAGGAAGCATGCTGAGGAGGAGAGGAAGTATGCTATGGAGGAGAAGGAGAGAGAGAGGAAGCATGCTATGGAGGAGAAGAAGTATGCTATGGAGGAGAAGGAGAGAGAGAGGAAGCATGCTGAGGAGGAGAAAGACAGAGAGAGGAAGCATGCCCTGGAGATGGAGAAGACCAGGGCGGAGCAGAATCTACCGGATAACACTAATAATCCTTCCCCAACAACCCACAAATGGGAGCGATTATGTCCACCGTATGATGAATCCCGTGATATTGCTGAATATTTTCTCACCTTTGAGAGACTATGCAATCTCCATCACATTCCTGATGATCACAAAATGACCCTATTGGTAGCAAAGTTGACTGGAAGTGCTCTGGACATATTCAATGACATGCCTATTGATGAGGCTTCTGACTATGAGAAATTCAAGGATTTGGTTTTAAAACAATTTCAAGTTACACCTGAAACTTACAGAGTAAAATTTCGAACCCTTATCCGAGGGCCTGGACTAAGTAATGTAGCTTATGTAAACCGGATAAAGGAGCTGTTAAAAAAATGGGTCAAGGGAAGGAATGTTACTAGCTTTGAAGGAGTGTGTGATTTGATGGCTCAGGAACAATTCCTGAATATGTCCAAGGATGATATAAGACAGTGTTTATGGGATAAGAAAATGGACTCAGCAGACAGCCTTGCTGCTTATGCTGATCAATACGAACAGTCCCAGATCAGCAGAGGGGCAAGGAAATTTGGTACACAAGGGGTGCAGGAAGCAGAGAGGAACAACCCTGGTCATAGTTTGGGGAGAGACCAGAAAGGAAAACCCGAGACCACATCCCCTCACCAGGAGCAGCCCAAGGCCCCACAAGGGAAAACCCAGACCCCTTATTGCCCCACCACCCCATTCTCCAGCAACCCACCTCGCCCCACTGACCAGTCAGCTGGGCGATGTTTCAGATGTAACGAATTGGGGCATGTGAAGGCCAACTGCCCCAAGAACCCCAACAGAATACAGTTCATTGCACCGGGGTCACACCAAAGGTCCTCAGGCCCAGATGCCTCCCAGATACCCTTGGAACGAAGGGAAACGGTGAGTGTGGGCGGAAAAAAGGTTACAGCGTGGAGGGACACCGGAGCACAAGTGTCGGCTATCCACAAATCCTTAGTGGACCCCAGCTTAATCAACCCAGAGGCACAAGTGACAATTCAACCCTTCAAGTCCAACTCTTTTAATTTACCTACAGCCGTGTTGCCTGTCCAGTACAAGGGCTGGTCAGGAAATTGGACTTTTGCAGTCTATGATGATTATCCAATTCCCATGTTGCTGGGGGAAGACTTGACAAATTGTGTGAAGCTAGCCAAGAGGGTGGGAATGGTCACCCGCAGCCAGGCTAAGCAAGCTGTCACACCTAGCTCTGTTCCTGGGACTTCCACCGGAACCCCATCTGTACTACCAGAGACCCAGATAGAGGTGGTGGAACCGGACACCTTGCCAACGACTGCAACAGCCGTCGTAGATCCAATCACAGAAACCCGACCCAAGCCAGTCTCGGAACTGGAACAGACGAAACAACCAGCACCAGAACCATTGCCAGCACTGAGTCCAGCGCTTGCAACCCCAGCTACAGTACCAACACCCGAGGGCACCACCGAGCCTGCAATGGCAGCAGCAGCCGATAACTCCATACAAGAGGCTCAGCCAGAGCCTGAATTACCACATTGTGCACCAGCGGAGAGCGGTTCACAGTCAACGGAAACAACCCCATCACCTACATCGCTTCCAGAGGGACCCAGCCCAGGTCTACAACCCAGTGAGGAACTGATGTCTCCAGCATCTAGGGAACAGTTCCAAGCCGAGCAGGAAGCAGATGAAAGCCTACAGAGAGCTTGGACAGTGGGACAGAGCACCCCACTGCCTCTCAGCTCTTCTAATCAATCCCGGTTTGTTATAGAAAAAGGCCTTTTATATAAGGAGACTCTTTCTGGTGGACACCAGGAAGACTGGCGTCCTCAGAGACAGTTAGTGGTTCCGACTAAGTACCGTCTAAAGCTCTTGAGCTTAGCCCATGATCATCCTAGTGGTCATGCTGGGGTGAACAGAACCAAAGACCGTTTGGGGAGGTCATTCCACTGGGAGGGAATGGGCAAGGATGTTTCTACCTATGTCCGGTCTTGTGAGGTGTGCCAAAGAGTGGGAAAACCCCAAGACCAGGTCAAAGCCCCTCTCCAGCCACTCCCCATAATTGAAGTTCCATTTCAGCGGGTAGCTGTGGATATTCTGGGTCCTTTTCCGAAAAAGACACCCAGAGGAAAGCAGTACATACTGACTTTCATGGATTTTGCCACCCGATGGCCAGAAGCAGTAGCTCTGAGCAACACCCGGGCTAAAAGTGTATGCCAGGCATTAACAGAGATTTTTGCCAGGGTAGGTTGGCCCGCCGACATCCTTACTGATTCGGGAACTAATTTCCTGGCAGGGAGCATGAAAAGCCTGTGGGAAGCTCATGGGGTGAACCACTTGGTTGCCACCCCTTACCACCATCAAACAAATGGTCTGGTGGAGAAGTTTAATGGAACTTTGGGAGCCATGATACGTAAATTCGTAACCCAGCACTCCAACGATTGGGACCTAGTGTTACAGCAGTTGCTCTTTGCCTACAGGGCTGTACCACATCCCAGTTTAGGGTTTTCACCATTTGAACTTGTGTATGGCCGCGAGGTTAAAGGGCCATTACAGCTGGTGAAACAGCAATGGGAGGGGTTTACGCCTTCTTCGGAAACTAACATTCTGGACTTTGTAAGCAACCTACAAAACACCCTCCGAGACTCTTTAGCCCTTGCTAGAGAAAACCTAAAAGGGGCTCAGGAAGAGCAAAAGGCCTGGTATGATAAACATGCCAGAGAGCGTTCCTTTAAAGTAGGGGACCAAGTCATGGTCTTGAAGGCGCTCCGGGCCCATAAAATGGAAGCGTCATGGGAAGGGCCATTTACGGTCCAAGAACGCCTGGGAGCTGTGAACTATCTCATAGCATTCCCCACCACAACTCTCAAGCCTAAAGTGTACCATGTTAATTCTCTAAAGCCTTTTTTCCCCCGAGAATTGAAGGTTTGTCAGTTTACTGCCCAGGGAGCAGAAGACGCTGAGTGGCCTGAAGGTGTCTACTATGAAGGGAAAAATGACGGTGCCGTGGAAGAGGTGAACCTCTCAATGACCCTCGGACGTATGCAGCGCCAGCAAATCCAGGAGCTGTGCACTAAATTCGCACCGATGTTCTCAGCCACCCCAGGACTGACCGAACGGGCATACCACTCCATTGACACAGGTAATGCCCACCCAATTAGAGCCCGACCTTACCGAGTGGCTCCTCACGCCAAAACTGCTATAGAACGGGAGGTTCAAGACATGCTACAGATGGGTATAATCCGTCCCTCTAGCAGTGCATGGGCCTCTCCCGTGGTTCTAGTCCCCAAACCAGATGGGGAAATACGCTTTTGCGTGGACTACCGTACGCTAAATGCTGTGACTTGCCCAGACAACTATCCAATGCCTCGCACAGATGAACTATTGGAGAAACTGGGACGTGGCCAGTTCATCTCCACCTTAGACTTAACCAAGGGGTACTGGCAGGTGCCGCTAGATGAATCCGCCAAGGAAAAGTCAGCCTTCATCACCCATGTCGGGCTGTATGAATTTAATGTGCTCCCTTTCGGGCTGCGGAATGCACCTGCCACATTCCAGAAACTGGTAGATAGTCTCCTAGCGGGATTGGGAGAATCGGCAGTTGCCTATCTTGACGATGTGGCCATATTTTCTGACTCATGGGCCGAACACCTGGAGCATCTCCAGAAGGTCTTCGAGCGCATACGAGAGGCAGGACTAACTGTTAAGGCTAAAAAGTGTCAAATAGGCCTCAACAGAGTGACTTACCTTGGACACCAGGTGGGTCAAGGAACTATTAACCCCCTACAGGCCAAGGTGGAGGCTATCCAAAAGTGGCCTGTCCCAAAGTCAAAGAAACAGGTCCAATCTTTCTTAGGCTTGGCCGGATATTACAGGCGATTTGTACCGCACTACAGCCAAATCGCCGCCCCTCTAACTGACCTAACCAGAAAGAACCAGCCAAATGCGGTTCAGTGGACTGATGAGTGTCGGAAGGCCTTTAATCAGCTTAAAGCAACACTCATGTCTGACCCTGTGCTAAGGGCCCCGGACTTTGATAAACCGTTCCTAGTAACCACAGATGCGTCCGAGCGCGGTGTGGGAGCAGTCTTAATGCAGGAAGGACCAGATCAAGAATTCCATCCTGTCGTGTTTCTCAGCAAGAAGCTGTCTGAGAGGGAAAGCCACTGGTCAATCAGTGAGAAGGAATGTTACGCCATTGTCTACGCTCTGGAAAAGCTACGCCCATACGTTTGGGGACGGCGTTTCCACCTGCAAACTGACCATGCTGCACTAAAGTGGCTTAATACCGCCAAGGGAAATAACAAAAAACTCCTTCGATGGAGTTTAGCTCTCCAAGATTTTGATTTTGAAATACAACACATTTCAGGAGCTTCTAACAAAGTGGCTGATGCACTCTCCCGTGAAAGTTTCCCCGAACCAACTGGTTAAAATCGTCCTTGCAATGTGGACAATATTGTTAGTCTTTATCCAGTTATTAGTATATTTGGAGATTCATGTGTCTTATTACTTTGTTTTCTTAAAGCTCCAGGAAGAAATCACAGCCAGTGTTTCACACTATCGGTGATTTGGGGGGCGTGTCATAAATATGAAGGGAGAGGGTCTGATGCAGTGCTATAAAATCCTCTTTCCAGTAAAGGGTTAAGAAATGCAGGTAGCCAGACTGACACCTGACCTGGCTGGGCTCTGACCAATAAGGGGACAAGATACTTTCAAACTTTGGGAGGGGGGAAGGTTTTAGTGAGTGTCTTTGTCTGAGAGAGAGTGATCTTGGAAGACAGAAGGAACCTACAGAAAATCAAACCTCCCTTTTCTGAAGTAAGTTTAGATAGCATAGCGTATAGATTTTCTGTTTATTTTTGCTTGGTGCATCCCCTGTGTTAGAAAGGGAAAGGGGGGGGGAGGTATTCATGGTTTTCTGTAACGTGAAGGTTTTGTCCAGAGGGGGAAATCTCTCTGAGTGTGGAAATATAGTGCCCTGTGAAATAGTTACCATCCTGATTTTACAGAGATGATTTTACCTTCTTTATTTTTAATAAAATCCTTCTTTTAAGAAGTTGACTGTTTTCTATAGTGTTAAAACCCAGGGGGTGGGTTTTTAGATCACTGTGTAACCAATTGGTTGGGAGATTGTTCTCAAGCTTCCCCAGGAAAGGGGGTGTACGGCTTGAGGGGGCATTTTGTGGGGGAGGGAAGTTCAAGTGATTCCTTTCCTGGATTCCTGTTAGACATTTGATGGTGGCAGCAAGAAGCATTTCTCGGGGTGCAGGGAATTTTGTACCTTGGGGGGGTTTACCCTAAGCTGGTAAAAATAGGCTTAGGGGCTCTGAATGCGGGTCCCCACGTCTTTACCCTAGAGTTTAGAGTGGGGAGGGAATCCTGACATAAGTATTATACTAACTTTACAAATGGGCATAGAGGCACAAAGAAACTGTGGCTTTCAACAAATTGCTTAACAGGTCAAGAGTGGAGCAGGAGTAGAATCCAGAAATCATGACTCCTAGATAGGAAAGCATGTAGTAGTTCTATCTTTCTTTCCATTTGAACATTTGGGGCATGTGTATTGTACATAGTGTGACAATAAACTAACTTCTGTAGCTTCAGCTACTTAGTAAACTTTGTGTAGGTTAACAAAAAAATAACCAGGTTGCCAAAAGCAATGCTAGCTGGCAAACTGTGCCTAAATTCAATGGCACTCTTGTGTATTCAACTGGAAATCCTGTGGCAGTTTCCATTAAATTTAAAATGGAGCTTTTAATTGGATTAAATCTGAAAATCAGTACTACAGCCACAACATAACATTCATTGTGTGCTATAGGTTTTTATATTCACACATACCAGCATCATAGAAACAGTTATGGGGAAGTCTTGGTAGCTGGATAGAGGGATATTTGGGACTTCTGGTATCCAAGAAGGCATGGTCAGTGATTTAGGATTGCTGAATAAGCATGACAAGGAACGAAATTAACATTTGGCCTGTCACCTTCAGGTTTTAGAATTAATGCATTAAGATGACTGGGATAGCTCACACTTCTGAGCTATTGTTTCAGGCTGCCTGCAAATTCAGGCATGCATCACTGCATTGGATTACACTTACTTCCATGTTTGCTTCTCAAACAGGACTTGAAAATTCATTTTTAATACAAGTTTAGATTCTGCAGCACAGCTCTATGGCCTGGAGTGGATTCTGTAGCTATGAAATACAGGGATCCCTATCCATAAGCATTAGTAGTTGATTAAGCAGATCTTCTCTTTAAATAGCTAAGATTTGAGATTCACTTTGTAGTATGCTATATTTGTGAAGGCCAATTTTTTAGCCTCTGTGCCTCACTGTCACTTGACAGATGAAACAGCAGTTTGCTGTTTACCATTATTTTGTTTATTGGGACAGTGCCTTGAGACCAATTGGGATCAGGGCCCCATTGTGCTAGGCACTGTACAGACAGTGACAGTCTGAGCCCCAAAGATCTTACCCTTTATCTTGTGCATATAGTTGTAAGGGAGAGGGATAGAACATACAAGCAGAGTGAACAACGTGATGGCTGCAAACTTCAGGTTAGTTCCTCAATTTTTTGGTTCTGTTTGAATGAGGGCTGTCGATTAATTGCAGTTAACTCACGCGATTAACTCAAAAAAATTAATCGTGATTTAAAAAATGAATCACAGTTAATCTCAGTTTTAATCGCACAGTTAAACAATAAAATACCAATTGAAATTTATTACATATTTTGGATGTTTTTCTACATTTTCATATATATTGTATTCTGTGTTGTAACTGAAATCAAAGTGTATATCAGATTTATTATAAATATTTGCACTGTAAAACTGATAAAAACAATAGTTTTCAATTCACCTCATACAAGAACTATAGTGCAATCTTTGTCATGAAAGTGCAATTTACAAATGTTTTTTTGTTTCATAACTGCACTCAAAAACAAAATAATGTAAAACTTTAGAGCCTACAAGTCCACTCAGTCCTCCTACTTCTTGTTCAGCCAATCGCTAGGACAAACAAGTTTGTTTACATTTACAGAAGATAATGCTGCCCTCTTCTTATTTACAATGTCACTAGAAAGTGAGCACAAGCATTTGCATGGCACTTTTGTAGCCGGCATTGCAAGGTATTTACGTACCAGATACGCTAAACATTCGTATGCCCCTTCATACTTCGGCCACCATGCTGATGACGCTCGTTTAAAAAAAAAAGCGTTAATTAAATTTGTGACTGAACTCCTTGGTGGAGAATTCTATGTCCCCTGCTCTGTTTTACCCGCATTCTGCCATATATTTCATGTTATAGCAGTCTCGGATAATGATGTGATGGGTTGAGTCACAGAAACTCCCTCAAGACTGTCACTAGATGTGCTGAGGTACCACTGAGAACAAACCCTCCCTGCCAGAAAAGGCTTCCCTCCACTCCCATCTTGCAGAGCTAGACACACCAGTCGGCTCCAGCACAGACAAAGAGGTTCGGCCACGCCCCCCTGCAGTTCACAGAAACTAAGATTTACTTAGCCCAGGGGCTTCTTAGTTAACAGGGACTTTCCCAGCACCCAGTATTCAGTCTTTCTGGGAGCCTAAACCCCGAATACATCCGTTTTACTCTGTATAAAGCTTATACGGGGTAAACTCATAAATTGTCCATCCTCTATAACACTGATAGAGAGAGATGCTCAGCTGTTTGCTCCCCCAAGTATTAATTACTTACTCTGGGTTAATTAATAAACAAAATTGGTTTTAAGTATAAAAAGTAAGATTTAAATGGTTCCAAGTAATAACAGACAGAACAAAGTAAAGTTACCAAGCAAAATAAAACAAAACACACAAGTCTAAGCCTAACACATTAAGAAACTGAATACAGGTAAATCTCACTCTCAGAGATGTTCCAATAAGCTTCTTTCACAGACTAGACTCCTTCCTAGTCTGGGCCCAATCCTTTTCAGACCAACGTTGTAGTTTATGGCCTGGGTCCAACAATCACTCACAGCCCTGTAGTTACAGTCCTTTGTTCCAGTTTCTTTCAGGCATCTCTTTGGGGTGGAGAGGCCATCTCTTGAGCCAGCTGAAGACAAAATGGAGGGGCTTCCAGGGCCTTTTATATTCTCTCTCTTGTGGGCGGACACCCCTTTGTTCTTCTCTGCAAAGTCACAGCAACAAGATGGAGTTTGTAGCCACCTGGGCAAGTCACATGTCCATAAATGATTCCGCTTTTTGCAGGCCGATGCCATTGTTTAGATGTTAGTTTGAATGTTCCCAGGAAAGCTCAGATGTGGATTGGCATCTCCCAAAGTCCATTGTTAGTTAAGTACTCCCAATTACTTGAATGATCCTTTCACACTATGTTGGCCAAATCTACCTTGTGTGTTTCCTAGAGCCAACGCTCTAACTTCAGATATAAAAATCATTGAGCCAATGCTCATAACTTCAGATATAAAAATCATACATATATTCATCCTATTTGTATGCATTCAGTAGATTATAACCTTTGCAAAGATATGTTACATGGCATATCTAGCATAAAACATATGCCAGTTGTCATATTTACACATACAAGCATATTTCTAGCATTATGGAGTGCAACGTCACAAATGACCCAGCACATGTTCATTTTAAGAACACTTTCACTGCAGAGCTGTCAAAACGCAAAGAAGGTACCAATGTGAGATTTCTAAGGATAGTTACAGCACTTGACCCAAGGTTTAAGAATCTGAAGTGCTTTCCAAAATCTGAGAGGGATGAGGTGTGGAGCATGCATTCACAAGTCTTAAAAGAACAACATTCCAATGCGGAGAACTCGAACCACCAAAAAAGAAAATGAACTTTCTTCTGGTGGCATCTGACTCAGATAATGAAAATGAACATGCCTCAGTTTGGACTGTTATCGAGCAGAACTTGTCATCAGCATAGATGCATGTCCTCTGGAATAGTGGTTGAAGCATGAAGGGACATATGAATCTTTAGCACATCTGGCATGTAAATATCTTGCAACGCCGGCTACAACAATGCCATGAAAACGCCCGTTCTCATTTTCAGGTAACATTGTAAGCAAGAAGCGGGCAACATTATTTCCAGCAAATGTAAACAAACTTGTTTTTCTGAGGATTGGCTGAACAAGAAGTAGTACTGAGTGGACTTACAGGCTCTAAAATTTTACACTGTTTTAGTTTTCAGTGCAGTGTTTTTTGTACATAATTCTACATTTGTAAGTTCAACTTTCATGATAAAGATTGCACTACAATACTTGTATAAAGTGAACTGAAAAATACAATTTTTTATTTTTACTGTGCAAATATTTATAACATATAAAGTGAGCACTGTACACTTTGTATTCTGTGTTGTAATTGAAATCAATATATTTGAAAATGTAGAAAACATCCAAAAATGTTTAATATTATTGTTTAACAGTGTGATTAATCGCGATTAATTTTTTTAATTGCTTGACAGCCTTAGTTTAAATCCATTAGTGAGGTTGTGTTAGGTGGGGATTACGTAACTGGAAAAACAAACTTGAGGGCAGGAGGTGATTGGCATGAACAACCACTCAGCACGGGAAAGAATGCTGAGTGAAGTCTGACATCAATACCTGAATGTCCCCCTTTAACTACTTTATGCAGCTACTCAGCAGCTTCAGCCTCTGGCAGGCTGCTTCCTGCAGTTTATTTCCCCAAACCCGCACTGTTTAGGGGAAAGACGCAATATGGATTCTGTGAGGGAGCACATCTCCCTTACACAGTTTTGGGTCTAGGGGTTGCCTGCCACGTGTAAGGAGTGGTCCCTGCTGAGTACCATTGTACTTCTTCCACCGCTAGTGCAGCAGTAGCTGCTTAAACTGCTCATGCAGCTGCTGTGCTGGCTACAGTCTGTCAACTATGACTTGTGTACTTTGGTAAAATTACACTTGGTTTCTAAGAGGCAAAAAGTAAATCAAAGTTCTTGTATTTTAGCTTGTTGTCTGTGGAGAGCCCAAAACATGCTGGCATTTATCTGATTCTGACAACTACAGGGCATTTTTCACTCTTCCCATTGCTGTTTACTCCACCAGGTAAAGTCTAAAGTCCCATGCTGCTGCTTTTCTCTCTTCCCCCCCCCCCGCCCCCTTTCATTTAATTTTATTTCCATTGTTTCAGTGATAGCTCTGCTGCCAAAAACTGTCTAAGTACACGGTGTTGAGCATTATACTGTGTGTCCAAAAGCCACTTTCAGAAAGGTGCCTTGTGAAGGAGGAGAAACTGGGTGTTGGGCAGTAACAAAAACACACTAAAGAGCAAACTGCAAGGTTTGGGCTGTGCACACAAGTGCAGGATGGATTATTTAAATTGCCGATTTAAATCAGCAAGTAGGAATCATGACTTTAAATAATGTTTGTACTGTTTAGTTATTTTCCTAAAGAAAGGTTGATTCTCATTCGTTGATAACCATTAAAACATGTTGATTTGCAACTAAATATAGTCTTTACAATACACTTGGTGTTTTTTGCTAACCAGGAGTATACACTATATCTATACACATTTATTTAAGCAATTGTATAGCTTAGCTTACATTTATTCAGATTCTTATTTTTTCTATTTTTTTATTATGTTAGAAAATGGTGAATGATGCATTTATTTACTAGATTAATTTTTTACTTGTGATTTGTATCAAGCTCTGTTTCGATGGAAATTCAATTAAAAATGCTCAAAACCAGCATCTTAAATGTACTGGATACATGAGAGAAAATAATTATAAAAAAGTTTATCAAAACATGTTTTACATTTAAAACTAACTGATCCATTAAGCAAAGGCGGTATTATCTGTTGTTAATTAACTAAACTGATTGTTTCTGGTCACCATGTCCTTCAAAATTTTCAAACTAATAGATCTCATCCTCTCACCCCAGTTTTTATTCATAGATTGGAAGAAGAAAACAATCTTTTCTGCTTTTTTCAACTCCTGATTGGTTTCTTAACTATGAATGAACTAGTCGTTGGACTGAAATAGTTGAAGGAAATGAAAATATTCTCTCTGCAACTGCAGAAGAGGTTACTGCTGTCAAAAGCTGGTTTAGCACTTCATTAAACTCTGGTCCAGGTGTTTAGCCAGTGTCTTCCACCAATTCAGTTTTTTTACTTTAAGCCATGACAGCAAACATATACTGCTTAATATTTTTGTATTTAATGTAAATAATTGTAAAAATTATAAGGTTAGGTCTTAACACAAGCTGTCTGTTTCAAATTTAATTTTAAATAGGTTTATTTTTTCAAAATTAAACCGTTATTTAATTTAAATATTAAAAAATCTAGTTTAAATCAAATCTGATTTATCTTTTTTTTTAAAAAACATGGATTTTTATCTACCTTGAACAAGATTTCCTCAAATCTAAAATCCCCAAGCTTCAAGAGAAGTGGGGAATTACTTCAATGGGCAAAAATTTCAATGATCAGACTACTACAGTATTTGAATAAAGACAGATATGGAAAATTCTCATAGAATCATGTAGCCTGTCTTTGCTATCCCCTCCTGGTTCTGCCACATTCCAGAAGTTCAATGCCTTCAAGTTTCCACATAATGATAAGCATCCTTCTACTGGGGGGGTGTCTGGATTTGGACTCCCTTTGATATCTAGTGATGCTGCTCTTTAAAATGGAGAGGTTGCTGTGTTGACAAGTGAGAAATTTCCTTTGCACTCTTATTTCCATCTGACATTACATTGCCTTTTACATACTTTTTTCCCTAGTTAAGGTTTTAGGTGGGGGCAGAGTTGTGTAGTTTATTTTCTGGTAGACTTGTTTTTTCTTAGTCAAACAAGACAGGAGCTAAGTATCAATCCACTACATTATATAGTTCTAATATATATTGCACTAATCACTGAAACTAATGATTGAATATGAAGACATTTGTACAGTAGATGTTACAAATGGGAAGAACCTATTGTGTCACTGATCATGCTGCCTATGCAGGTTTGTTCCTTAACAAATAGTACATCCACTAGTCTAATTTTAAATGTTCCAAGAAATGGGACTTCTGCTACTCCCCTTTGGAGAGAATGATTCTTATTACCTTTAATAAACAATGCAAATTTTAGTATGAAGTAGTTTAAATTATTGTATCTGTAATTTAAGGATGCTGTAACTTATAAAATAATAAGCAAAAACATTGCAAGTTTGTTGAATTTTTTAAAATGTTCCTTATTTCAGAAATCACAACTAAAATACTGCTCATGCTGCTGTTCACAGTGTATAGCTTCTCTTCACTGAGGGCTCTGTTCAGGTAATAACTAAGCAAATATTTTATGTTTAGGCTATTGAAACACTCTTTTTGTATTATTGGAGGGGACTGTATTGTAGTGGTGGGGCTGGATGGTTTAGGAGGTTGGAACTGAAATACCAATAGTTCAGATCCAAGTCAGTAATGGCCAAAATGTGAGGTGTCAGTCCAGTTCCCAGTAGACAGGTGTCCCCATCAAAAACATTTGACACTCCTGTTGCAAGAGAAGCCAGAGTTTGAATGGGCACAGAGACAAAACTATCCACTTGGCTCGGAAACAGTCCTTCCACATTGGAGTCAATGCATTGTCAGGGTACAAAATTGTAATGCCCCTTCTAAGGCGTACCTGTTATGTAGCTAGAGGATTTCAGTCTCCAAAGTTGTCATATGGCAGCTTTCATTATCAGTGAATTTACATACATTTTCATATACTTGTCTATTTATGTTAAAAGATGCATAATAGAGGTGCTACTTTATTAACAATACAGTATAACTTGTCAAAGTACTGAATGTTTTGACAAATACCAGCAGAGAGCTCCACATTAACTTCTTGAAGACCCCACTGTGGAGTATCTCCCAGGCCACTAACATATCTCTTAGCAATTCTAACGTGCATATTTCTATACAGTTTAGGGATGTACATTGGCTGTAGAAAACAGAAGAATCTGTGTGGGAAAGGCAATCAGTTCTTCATCCTGCTCTTTGGTTTCTACCCTTTGAATGCTCTGCCAGGCTTTCTTCTGTTCTTGGTTGTTGTTTTTTTGCAAATGCTTTGAAGAGGGGAGGTTTCATTCAGTCTCTGGCCTAACGGGAAAGCTGTGATTTATGGGGGAAGTAGTGTCTTAGGTAGCAAGGGACCCTCTTCAGCTGAGGCAACTGTTATAATCTCAATGACAACGCTTAGTTCTAATGAAATCCCCTTAGCAGATGGGATGAAGCAGCGTTTGTAGGGGTATGGAGATACAAAACTGGGCTTGTTGCCAGAGGTGACCTTTTTCAACAGAGCACGCAGCACCTTGATTCTTTCTGAGTTGCAGTTAACTGATGGTTTGTATGTCCTCCAGCACAATACTGACTGAATATCCACTTCTTCAAACCTCGTCAACTCTTCAGGACTGAAGTTCTGTGCCTATACAATTTAGGACATCTGCTAGAGCTTAATTTGAGTTTTGTGGGGCTGATGCTCCCGATCATCTGAAACCTTGATTTGTTCAAGAAGGATGGTGTCCCCTGAGACTCCCTTCCCCAAATAAAGGTTTACCTGTAGTAAGAAACATACAGTAACTCCTCACTTAACGTTGTAATTATGTTCCTGAAAAATGCGACTTAAGCGAAACGATGTTAAACTAATCCAATTTCCCCATAATAATTAATGTAAATGAGGGGGTTAGGTCCCAGGGAAATTTTTTTCACCAGACAAAATACTTTTTTTATATATATATAAACAGACACACTATAAGTTTTAAACAAACAATTGAATGCTGGTACACAGCGATGATGATAGTGAAGCTTGGTTGAGGTGGCGGAGTCAGAGAGTGGGAATTTCCCTGGGAATGCCTTAAAATGAACTAGCACTCCACTGAGCTCTCTCACACTCTACAAGCCAGCAAGCAGGAAAGGAGGGAGGGAAGACAGAGAGAGATGTTTTTCAGAGACAAAGGAGAAATGCGCATCTCTAAGAATCAAACATGGGGTCAGAAGTACACTGCCTTGTTAATTAGATCAGCAAGCCCCGCAGCTGCAGCTTCTGCCTAAGGCAGCAGCTCCCTCCCTCATGTGTCTCCCCTGCTCTATGGAGGATGGGGTAAGCAATGTGCAGAGGGACATTAGCCCCCCTCTTCTTCCCCTCCCCCCACATAGCAAGCAAGAACACTGACATTAGCCCCCCTCTTCTTCCTCTCCCCCCCACACAGCAAGCAGGCAGGAGTCTTGGGGAGCAGCACATGGCAGTGGGGGAAGGGATAGCTGAACTGCCATTCAAACGATGTTAGAAGGGAGCATTTCACAACTTTAAACGAGCGTGTTCCCTAATTGATCAGCACCTTAAGAACGAAACAGCGTTAACTGGGACGACTTTACTGTATTTTAAATAATATTTACAGTGGAAATATCTGTCTTTGTGTAGGAATTATGAACCATCTTAAAGCTTTCTTTCAGTTACGGTGATCTGACAATATCTAGAAATATACAGCCAGAAATAATGACCTGACATGTCCATTACCTGAATGTGGAAGAACTGACATGCAGTGAATGTGCATCAAAAGCTGTGGAAGGTCTCATAGCTCATTTATGTTGGCAGGATGGGTGTGGGGCAAAGTGAAGTGAAATAATGACTAATGCCATTTCTTGTCTAGATTCAAAGCTGCTAAAACATGGAATTTTGTATTTGAGTTTTATAATGCAGGATTATAAGGAAATTAGTTTTTATGTTATGCTAATTACATGCTATCAAGCACTGTATTTTAGTAAGTGGCTATATTTGAAGTTCTCACTGCCTGGCTCATTGTGCTGTTTAAAAACATGTTGTGACTTTGTCTTGCCCATCTGCTATGCACTAAGACTTGACAAGGGCAATATGCCTAATGTTCACTGAAAAAGAGAGAAAACTGAACTGAAATCATGAATCTTTTTTTTTTCCCCCACAGAAAAGAGGGGCCTCTGCTTAACTGGCTGGAAACTATCTACCTCATTGAACTAGTGCCTTTGGAAATCTTTTGTGAAATTGTGTTTCCTTTGACCCCTTGGAAACTGAAGTTCCCTTTTATCCCTTTGTTGCTTACTTCTGTATACTGTGCTCTAGGCATCACATATGCTTGGCTCAAACTGTATGTCTCTGTCTTGACTGAATCGGTAACTGTCAGACAGAAGGCAGAATAAAGCAGCATTGGGACCAATTCCAAGTAAATCCTTCAGGAGGATTATCCAGCACTAGGAGGAATTGTCTTCTAAGATCATGCACATTTTGAAAAGGCAATGGTACTATGTACCGTTCATCTCCATGTCTTCTGGTTTTCAGCATCTCTGTACTGTCAACTATTGTACCATCTGATCAGAATAGCTCTTTGAAATGTTGCATAGCACATGGTGAGATGCCACTTGCCCTGAATAAATTGTGAAATGTAATTGAAAAGAATATTGTATTAAAATTGTCCATTTTAAATGTCCAGATTATGTCTCTGAAGAGAATGTGTATGGTTTCCTTGTTAATGAGGGATTTTGCCAGAAACCAGTATGGCTACTTATAATAAGGGATCACTGCTGTATAGAAGAGAACATAATTATAATCATGTACTGTGGAAAATGTAAATAAAATACTTTTTTATATTTCTGCATTAAAACCTCTTTCTGGATATCTTTTGAGCTGGAGGGGCATCTGTACAAATTAGGAGTAAAACTAATATACAGTGTGGAATTTGTATGCTGATCAATTTTTTTGCCAGACTCAATTGTGAAACCCAGGGCTGAAATCTTATATGAAGATCAGATACTTCTAATGATGCCACTATCTGACTTGTCTATTTCTGCTGCACTGGTTTTCTCCATTTTATCCCCCTACCTCCCAAGTAACTTCCAGCATTCTGGCTATCCTTAACCATCTTGGAGAATGATAAGTACCAAATGGTAGCCAATTCTTTTGACACAGAGTTGGCATGATCCCAATAAAAGCACAAGGAACATGCTGTTGGGAATATTGGGTTTATTGCTGGTGCATGATTTCACATGATTTGTTATAAAATAAAATAAAAAAAATGTTAGATATGGGATTAGGCGTATCCACACAATGTGAATGTCTAGTACACTGCCCTGAAGAAAAGGCATTTATGATGTCTGGTGGTTCTGCAGTAGTAGAGCACAGGTTCATCTAATCTGATATATTCACATCCTTGAAGATGCCATTATGTAAACTAGTTAGAGGTGATGGACTGTGCCAAACAGTCTCTCTCTTCTCCCCCCCCCCCACCCTTAAAAAAAAAATTCATGATGCTAGTTCTCACTACTTGGAAGGAGATGATTCTTTCCTTAAAATCCCCTACATTTAGTACCAGAGTCCCCCTGCACCAAATTTTGTAATCTCCTAAATCCCTGATTTTGGGATTTGCAAGAAGATTTCTAGTTCTTCAATTAGCCTGGAAGAGGACTCTGGCCCTTATTTAGAGTGTAATGTAGAAACTTAAGTTAGTAGCTGATGGGTTAAGTAAAGGTGATCTGTTTTCAGCTAAAACTATTTGAGTGCTAAAAATGTGAGGTTTCTTGTGTTTTTTATAAAGGTGGAAGAACATCACAGCAGTCACTAGTAGCACAGACATCTTAATATATGATGAAAGAATAAATACTTCACTGTTTTATATGTAGATCTTGAAGTGCTTTTAACACGTAAGGCTAGATTCCCAAAAGGGCTTAGGCTTTGTGATGCTCATTGTCACAATACCTGATAGGTGCCTAGAAAAAAATCACAGGACTAGCATTCTGATAAGGCCTGAGTTGGGTGCCTAGGCTCTGTAAACAATGCATGGGGGGAACAGAGGTATGTAAACCACAAAAGCTACCACGGTAGGTGGGGAGCTGTCTAAACTAGCCAATGGAAGATGCTGTTAAGAGCTGTATGCCCCTTAAGTCCCAAGACCGGTTCCGGGTTGCAGGGAAGTGCCTATCTCTGCTAGCAACTCACAAGCAACTAGCAATTTCTTCTGAAGTCAGGTGGTTTAAGCATCTACATCGTTTCTTCTGATGAGTTAAGCATGGGTTGTATGCCCCACAAAATGGCTGGAAGTGGAGGTGCCTGCCTTAAACTTCTTGCTCAGTGGTTAGAGCACTCACTTGGGATGTGGGAGAGCGAAGTTCAATTTCCCCCACAGCAGGAGCAGGGGAAAGATTTGAACAGGGATCTCGTGTCTTTCAAGAGCGTGTTCTAATTACTGAGCTATGGGATATTCTGATACATGGTCCTTCAGGCTTCTGATGAAGCCATTCCATTGTGGATACATAGTCAGTGAAGCGGAGGCTCTGAATCTTGGGTCTTCCGCCTCCTAGCTGCGTACCCTAATCACCAGGCTACAGAGTCCTTCTCTGTCTGGCCCAATGACTTGTTGGGCCAGAAATAGCTCAAAAAGGGCAAGAACTATAAAGTTGATGCCATAGAAAAGGGGGGGTTGAATTGAGGAATCTGAGCACGATCTGTGGGATTATTGTGTAATTTAGCTGAATCCCCATGCTTTGGAGTAGAGAATTCAGCTAAAACGTGTCTGGTCTGCGCCCTCTTCTGTGTCAACTGGGAGGGGCATCCAGCAACCCGTGATTTCATTTCTGCTTTTGAACCAGGAGCGATCTGAACACTGATTGAACCGCTAAGGCGATTGGAGGGGGATGTTCCTGGTCTGGGTACTTGAGGTTTGAAGATTCATGTAGTAAATCTTGGGGGACTCAGAAACATTCCCCCCCCCCCCAATGAGGCCCCCAAAGAGGACCGATCCTAGCCAATCCCTTCCACGGCGCGCCACTCTGGGTGGGGGGACTGTAAGAGCGGCGGAACCTTGGTGTCCCGGCTGCAGCGGGCTGGCGGGTCGCTATTTGGGGCGGTACCAGCTGTTGTCCTTGAGCTGGTAGGGCCGGGTGCGTCGCTGTGCGCGGTCCGGGCACCATGGTGTTTTTGCCCGACGAGTCGCGGGAGCTGCCGCCGCCGCCCATCGTGAACAGGAACTCGGTGTGGCTGGGCCTGATGGGCTGGATGTCGGCGCTCTTGGACAACGCCTACAACCGGCGCCCGATCATACGAGCTGGTGAGGGGCCGGCGAACGGGGCCTGCGGTGGGGCTGGAACTCAGGCTGGAGAGGAGGGGGCTGTGGGGGGGAGGCTGTTGGAGGGAGGGGCGGGAGGGAGGCTGCGGCGGGGGGGGCTGGGAGGCTGCGGCGGGGGGAGCTGGGAGGCTGTTGGAGGGAGGGGCAGGAGGGAGGCTGCGGCGGGGGGGGGGCTGGGAGGCTGTTGGAGGGAGGGGCAGGAGGGAGGCTGCGGCGGGGGGGGGCTGGGAGGCTGTTGGAGGGAGGGGCAGGAGGGAGGCTGCGGCGGGGGGGGCTGGGAGGCTGCGGCGGGGGGAGCTGGGAGGCTGTTGGAGGGAGGGGCAGGAGGGAGGCTGCGGCGGGGGGGGGGCTGGGAGGCTGTTGGAGGGAGGGGCAGGAGGGAGGCTGCGGCGGGGGGGGGGCTGGGAGGCTGTTGGAGGGAGGGGCAGGAGGGAGGCTGCGGCGGGGGGGGGCTGGGAGGCTGTTGGAGGGAGGGGCAGGAGGGAGGCTGCGGCGGGGGGGGCTGGGAGGCTGTTGGAGGGAGGGGCAGGAGGGAGGCTGCGGCGGGGGGGGGGCTGGGAGGCTGTTGGAGGGAGGGGCAGGAGGGAGGCTGCGGCGGGGGGGGGCTGGGAGGCTGTTGGAGGGAGGCTGCGGCGGGGGGGGCTGGGAGGCTGTTGGAGGGAGGCTGCGGCGGGGGGTGAGAAGCTGTTGGCGGGGGCAGGAGGGAGGCTGCGGGTGGCGGGGGTGAGAAGCTGTTGGCAGGAGGGAGGCTGCGGGTGGCGGGGGTGAGAAGCTGTTGGCAGGAGGGAGGCTGCGGCTGGCGGGGGTGAGAAGCTGTTGGCAGGGGCAGGAGGGAGGCTGCGGGTGGCGGGGGTGAGAAGCTGTTGGCGGGGGCAGGAGGGAAGCTGCCTGGGGGGGTGGGACAGGACCGAGGTTGCCTGTTGGGCTTTAGGTGAGATTGTCTGGGAGGGGATGCCTGGGGTGAGCTGGTGGGGATTGTGTGTGTGTGTGGAAGGGGATTCTTAGTGGCCTAGGCGGGACCAGTGAATAGCTCCTGGTAGAAGAAGGGATTTATTATTCTTTTATTTATTGTGGTAGGGCCTAGGAGCCCCAGTTGTGCACCAGGGCTCTATGGCAAGGCACGGTACTAACACACAACAAAAAGATTGTCCCTGCTCTAAAAAATTTATAATAGGTCCCTGCTCCAGGGCTGGAGCACCCACAGAAAAAAATTAGTGGGTGCTTAGCATCCCCTAGCAGCCAACTTGTCCCCCTCCCTCCCAGCACCTCCTGCCCACCGCAAATCAGCTGTTCCACGGATTGCTGGAGGCACTAAGGGGGAGAGGGAGGAGCGGTTCCCCTCTGGCGTTATCTGGACCGGTGATCTGCTAGGTCACTCCAATCCTTGACTTTGGGAGCCAGCCTTACCCTGCTCTGCTGTGAGAACCCCCACTCCTGGGCTGTTCACGTACAGCCTCTGGCATGTAAGCTGCTCCTTGGATTGTGCAACCGAATGACACTCGGCCAATATCTCCGGTCCCAGACACAACCCTAGGAACCTCCGTCTTGCAGTGTCCAGTTATGCCCGCTGGACGCTGCAAGCTTATATGAGTTTGTCAATTTAACAAAGAAATTGATATATACCAAGCTTGTTATCCCAAGGGGAGACTCTGACACGCTTCAAACTAAACACACTGTTTCAGGTATCATAGAATCATAGAATCTCGGGGTTGGAAGGGACCTCAGGAGGTCATCTAGTCCAACCCCCTGCTCAAAGCAGGACCAACCCCAACTAGATCATCCCAGCCAGGGCTTTGTCAAGCCTGACCTTAAAAACCTCTAAGGAAGGAGATTCCACCACCTCCCTAGGTAACCCATTCCAGTGCTTCACCACCCTACTAGTGAAAAAGTTTTTCCTAATATCCAACCTAAACCTCCCCCTCTGCAACTTGAGACCATTGCTCCTTGTTCTGTCATCTTCTACCACTGAGAACAGTCTAGATCCATCCTCTTTGGAACCCCCTTTTAGGTAGTTGAAAGCAGCTATCAAATCATAGAATCATAGAATATCAGGGTTGGAAGGGACCTTAGGAGGTCATCTAGTCCAACCCCCTGCTCAAAGCAGGACCAATCCCCAATTTTTGCCCCAGATCCCTAAATGGCCCCCTCAAGGATTGAACTCACAACCCTGGGTTTAGCAGGCCAATGCTCAAACCACTGAGCTATCCCTCCTCCCCTCACTCTTCTCTTCTGCAGGCTAAACAATCCCAGTTCCCTCAGCCTCTCCTCATACGTCATGTGCTCCAGCCCCCTAATCATTTTTGTTGCCTTCCGTTGGACTCTTTCCAATTTATCCACATCCTTCTTGTAGTGTGGGGCCCAAAACTGGACACAGTACTCCAGGTAGAATAAACAAACAGATTTATTAACTACAAAGATAAATTTTAAGAGGTTATAAATCAAAGCACAACAAGTCAGATTTGGTCAAATGAAATAAAAGCAAAACACATTCTAAGATGATCTTAACACTTTCAGTGCCCTTACAAACTTAGATGCCTCTCACCACATGCTGGCTGGTTGCTCTTCAGCCAAGCTGTCCCCTTTGATCGGCACTTCAGTCGCTTGGTGTGATGTCTGTAGATGTAGGTGGAAAAGAGAGGAAGAGCATGGCAAATGTGTCTCCCTTTTATCATGTTCTTTCTTCCCTCTTGGCTTTGCCCCCCCACCCTCTTCAGAGTCAGGTGAGCATTACCTCATCGCAGTCCCTAAAAGGGGGTGACTCACTCAACCAGATTATTTTGTTGCTGCCTAGACCAGCGTCCTTTGTTCTTGTGAAGCTGGGCTGGGTTGGTTTCATACCTGCCCTGATGAGATGTGAACTAACTCTCTGATCTTGGAGAGATTTTGTCTGGGCTCATTTTAAGCCATGAGGATACATTTTCAGCCTCATAACTATATACATGAAATTATAATCTATAACATTACTGTAACAATTACTATAACAACAATGCTCAGTGCATCATGAGCCTTCCGAAGACACCTGACATGACAAACTTTGCATTGGATACCATACAGTCATTTTACAAGGATGAAATGTGGGTTCTGGGAGTTCCTCCAAGGTACAGAGCATCACTACGGGGATGGGGTGTGCTCGGGGAAGGGGGCAGAACTGGGTGGGAAGAGGCAGGGTGGGGTGGGAAGAGGTGGGGCCAGAGTGGGGGCTTGGGAGAAGGGAGGTGAGGCAGGGCCTGGGGCAGGAAGAAGCAGGGTGGGGACTTGGAGGAAGGAGTCGAGTGGGGGCAGGGCCTGGAGCAGAGCGGGAGTGGGGACTTGGAGGTAGGAGGCGGGACCTGGAGCGGAGCATGGGGTTTGAGCACCCCCGGGGCCCGAAGGAAGCCACTGCCTGTGATGGAGTGAATCTACACCTCATTGAGGTATCTAATCCCCATACACCCCCAGCCCTGGCAGTGCCCCTGGGCCTAGGAGGCAGATATGGGACTCTTACCAATGATGCCTCTATCTCTCCTCATTTCCTGTGGGGAGCTTTTCCTCTAGACAGCTAGTGTCAGCTGACAGGTGTGGACTCTGATGGGAATCTTTCCATTTTCCACTTTGCTTATCCTGAGCACTTGATAGTGGCAGTCTCATCTGTATCATGTACTCCTGGTTTTATTATGGAAGATTAATATGATCAGACTCCGAACCCGTTAAGACCTCCTCCTCTATAGTCCCAGGGATCTAGGTGTATGGTGTGTGTCTATCTGGTCTTGACTGAGGATTCTTGCTCATGTTTCAGATGAAGGTGTAACACCATCATGTCCACTGCCCAGTCCCTGATGGTACATGGGAAAATTCCTTCCCTCCGCCCCCATTCCTGGTGATCAATTCTGTGCATGTGAGCAAGCATTGTCCTAATCCTAGTTAGGCATCTACTTCCATCAATATCCTGAGAGCCCACGTAATCATTCATCTTTTTCTTGGGGATTCTTCCTGTATCCGAGTTACTAATCTCCAGACTATGGCTCCAATAATAACAAAATCAGATTGTGCGAAGTCACCTGTAATAAATATTCAGCAATCTGGGTGGCTTTTGTTTAAGTTGGGATCTTAAACATAGTGACTGTTGCAGCCTTCATGTTGAAGGCTGATACGTTCTGAAGGTATCCCTAGCACTGATGAGACTAAGGCTGCTATTTTTGTGTCTGAATTTTTAACAAATGCATGTTGAAAGCAGGGGAAAAGAAAAATCTTAACTTCCATGTGTAGCAATGATGTATACAACTTACATATCACTTTCTCTGGATTTTTTTTTTCCGCGTTGCAGGAGTACACCGTCAGGTCCTGTATGTCACTGTGGGCTGGTGTCTTGGATATTATCTCAGTAAACGTGAAGACTATATTCATGCTAAACTGGACAGAGAGCTGATGGAATACATTAAGCAACATCCGGAAGATTTTAAGGAAAAAGGTATACTGAGTTGCTGTTTTAAGAAAGACCTTGCACATTAGTTAATAAGTGATAAATTCTGGTATGCCAAAGTCAAAATCCAATCTTTCATAACAGGCTACAACTGGCTAGTATCACCTCTGTGACTGACTCACAATTTAAAGTGATATAGAAAGTCAGGAAAGTTATGATAAAGAAATGGACCTTTCTTTACTCAACAGATCTGCTGCCTTGGTGGTTTTCTGTTGTTTCCATTTACTTCACTAAGGAAATAAGCTTTTAATAGTAAGCACTGCCGAGGCAATATAACTATGGAGGAGCAAACTGAATTATAGATGTTAGAGATGTCAAAGACCTAGTTTTATTATTTTTTGTATTTTGGTAACCAAGACTGGGGCCCTCCTGTTCTAGGCACTTTGCTAACGTACGGTGAGAGATGGCCCCTAACCGAAACAGCTAACAATCTAAATGATAGTGGGTTATCCATTGTGGGGCCGTTCTCTACAATATGTGGTGTCCCTTGTGTTTCTAGGTTTAAACATCCCATTTGATCGGCTTCTACCCCCTCCTCTGGAGGCTGTTCCATTGCTTCAAAGGTTTTACTAGAATCTCTGATCTCGCTTGATACCAGTAGGAACTGTCTGTTAAATTCCCACTTGAGCTCTAGTGGTGGTGATATGAGGCAGACTGAACCCTGCTTGTTCTTCAGATCCACTTTGACAGCTGGGAATTAGGGGGGGGGGGGTGGAAATGATTTTGTATATTTTGTTCTGGAATAATTGAGAGAATGAATGTGGACCCTGCCCCCCTTCCAGAAGGCCGCCTTGCAGAATCACACTTCAACTTAAATCTCCATGAACTGCAGTGTTTGCATCAACAGCCTCCTTTGGCCAATTTTTTGTACTCCCATGATGCCTAAAATTCAGTTATCTGAACTGTGATTGCTGATCACTAGGATAGCCCAGCTAATCTGTCCTTTGTCACATGTACGTAAGAACATAAGAACGGCCATATTGGGTCAGACCAACGGTCCCTCTAGCCCAGAATCCTGCTTTCCGACAGTGGCCAATGCCAGGTGCTTCAGAGGGAATGAACAGAACAGATAATCATCAAGTGATCCATCCCCTATCACCCATTCCCAGCTTCTGGCAAACAGAGGCTAGGGACACCATCCTGCTAATAGCCATTGATGAACCTATCCTCCATAAACTTGTCTAGTTCTTTTTTGAACCCTGTTATAATCTTGGCCTTCACAACAGCCTCTGGCAAAGAGTTCCAAGGGTTGACTGTGCGTTGTGTGAAAAAAATACTTTGTTTTCAAACCTGCTGCCTATTAATTTCATTTGGTGACCCCTAGTTCTTGTGTTATGAGAAGGAGTAAATAACACTTCCTTATTTACTTTCTCCACACCTGTCATGATTTTATAGACCTCTATCCTATCCCCCCTTAGTCATCTCTTTTCCAAGCTGAATAGTCCCAGTTTTATTAATCTCTCCTCATACGGCAGCCATTCCATACCCCTAATCATTTTTGTTGCCCTTTTCTGTACCTTTTCCAATTCCAATTTTTTTTATTTTTTTTTGAGATGGGGAGACCAGATCTGCACGTGTATTCAAGATGTGGGCGTACCATGGATTTATATAGAGGCAATATGATATTTTCTGTCGTATTATCTATCCCTTTCCTAACGATTCCCAACATGGTTAGCTTTTTTTTGACTGCCGCTGCACATTGAGTGGATGTTTTCAGAGAACTATCCACAATGACTCCAAGATCTTTCTTGAGTCGTAACAGCTAATTTAGACCCCGTCATTTTGTATGTATAGTTGGATTTAAGTTTTCCAATGTGCATTACTTTGCATTTATCAACATTGAATTTCGTCTGCCATTTTCTTGCCCAGTCACCCAGTTTTGTGAGATCCTTTTGTAACTCTTCACAGTCTGTCTGGGACTTAACTATCTTGAGTAGTTTTGTATCATCTGCAAATTTGCCACCTCATTGTTTACCCCCTTTTTCCAGGTCATTTATGAGTATGTTGAACAGCACTTGTCCCAGTACAGACCTCTGGGTACACCACTATTTATCTCTCTCCATTCTGAAAACTGACCATTTATTCCTACTCTTTGTTTCCTATCTTTTAACCGGTTACTGATCCATGAGAGGACCTTCCCTCTTATCCCATGACAGCTTACTTTGCTTAAGAGCCTTTGTTGAGGGACCTTGTCAAAGGATTTCTGAAAATCTAAGTACACTCTATCCACTGGATCACCCTTGTGCACATGCTTGTTGACCCCCTCAAAGAATTCTAGTAGATTGGTCAGGCATGTTGACTCTTTCCCAACAAATCGTGTTCATCTGTGTGTCTGATAATTCTGTCCTTTGCTATAGTTTCAACCAATTTGCCTGGTACTGAAGTTAGGCTTACTGGCCTGGAATTGCCGAGATTGCCTCTGGAGCCTTTTTAAAAAATTGGCGTCATTTTAGCTAACTTCCAGTCATTTGGTGCAGAAGCTGATTTAAATGATAGGTTACAGACTACAGTTAGTAATTCTGCAATTTCACATTTGAGTTCCTTCAGAACTCTTGGGTGAATATCATCTGGTCTTGGTGACTTATTACTTTTTAATTTATCAGTTTGTTTCAAAACTTCCTCTAATGACACCTCAATCTCACAGTTCCTAAAAAGAATGGCTCAGGTTGAGGATTCTCCCTCACATCCTCCGCCATGAGGACCGATGCAAAGAATTAATTTAGTTTCTCCGCAATGGCCTCATCATCCTTGAGTGCTCCTTTAGCATCTCCATCATCCCATGGCTTCAACTTTGTACCACTGCTATAATTTTAATAGTTCTGCAATATTGTCTCCTCCTGCAGTCTAAAACTGTTGGCATAGAGGTAGGAAAGGCGGGCGGTTAGTGTGCAACCGTGACCACTCTTCAGAAACTGATGAAAAATGGCTAATGAACCCACTGTGATCCCTTCAGAGGCAGGCTGGAAATTGTACTTTGACTAACATAATGAACCATAGACTACTTCTCTGTGATTCAGGCTTAGTGTGCACTCATTATAGATGCCATTTGTTTGCAAGAATGGAAACTTAGCTCTTCATCAGTCACTAGGGTGCATGTGCGTGCGTGCGTGTGTGCGTGCGTGTGTGTGTGACAGACCTATTTTGAGTTTTCTCCTTTCTGAAGGGTCATGGAGGGGATAGGGGTGTTTTAACTCCTCCTATAACTTTTTCAAGACATACTTTTAGACATAGTTTTATATCCCTTCCCACTTAACACAACCCCATCTTCTGCTAGCCAAGTTCACCAAAACCTGCCAGTCAGGCAGAGGGGAAAACTGGCTCTTCAGAGGGTTTCTTCATTTCCAAACCAAATCAGTTAAGTGGAGTTTAGCCTGACTGCTTCCTCCCCAAACTCTCTGGGCATTAAATGCCTGATTCAAAGTCCATTGAACTCCGTGCAACATTCTTTATTAGACCAGGAGCAGTTATCCTCAATTTACCTAGATTGCAGTATTCACTATATCAGCAAACTAGTTCAGTGAATATTCAAACAGACTAACATGCCAGGTGAAGTAAGCATTAATAGAAACATTATGGCTCCATAGTACAATAGAATCTTGCTAACTAGCATTGCTTGAGAGAGCCATGGTGACTGAATTTTCGAAAATTAGCCATGATGGGAAGGGGGACTCAAGTTTACTGCCTAGCAAAATATATTTGGTTAAGTGGAGTTTAGTTATGATTTTCCATTATGTGCCAGTAAACATTCTGGAGAAGTAATGAAGTTCTTGATAATGAGACCTCTTTACAGGGCTCTGCTATTAAACCTTCACTGGGAAGGGGAGAGAGGAATGTTTAGTTTGTGAAGCAAAGTGCTACTGTAATAAAGCCTGATCCAAAACCCATAGGAGTTAATGAAACACAGGGATCCCATTGACTTCAGATGACTTTGGATCTGGCCCATAGCAAATGTTCTGACTTACTGATTATTGATCAAAAACAAACCCTCTCTAAATGCTGAATAAGCTTTCCTAATTGTACTTGATTACCTTTTGTAGATAAGAAAACCCTATCTGAAATTCTGGAGGACTTCCATCCAATTCGCTGAAAACTTCTCAAGAACTACAGACTTGTTCAGCAGATCGTGTTTCATGAGACCACTCCCAAATATATTTGAGCTGTATTCTTATAATTAAAACTATGAATAATTAGTGTGTTCCATGTGTTGTTAATATTTATCTCAGTATTTTGCTGTGCATTTCGCTCTTTTATTATAATTACATGTTAATTTTGAGTTGCCTGTTAACTATTGCGAAATGAGAACTATTGTACCAAAGAAAATGGTGGCGGTCAGTTACTAGTCTGTTGATGTAGAGCGAAATTTAATCCCTGCCTTCTGTTATTGTTAACACATTCCTTGAGTCTTGGTCACACTGTGGCCTTGTCCATGTGGAACTTATTGCAGGATTGGGGCCAAAGTTAGCCTTGCTAGGAAGGGTTTCCATACTGACTGAGAGAACGCAGTATTGACAAGGCATCCATACTTGATCCCCTTAGGATCCTATTCTCCACTTGCTTTCTCTCTGTTGTTATTACTTAGATCCAAATTTTTTCAGCTTTGGTGCCTAAAGTTAGGCCTCCAAATCCATATCTAGGCACCAACGTTTGTTGTTTTTTCTTTTCCCCAGAGATGCTGAGTCTCCACAATCCCTCAGCTTCAGTGGGAATTGCAGGAGCTTGGCATCTCTGAAGATCAGGCTACTTATTTAAATGCCTAAATACAGATGTGTCTAAAATTAGACATTGAAAGAAAGTTGTTGACCTATGGGGTGGTGTGACCCAGTCTATCTACTGATTATTGAGTTGAAATCCACAACAAATGTCTGAAAAATTCGTTAAAGTGTAACTCTTGAATAAGCTTTTCCAAGTTTGCGCAAACTGCTGCCTCATGCCCTTGGCACACATGGTAGTTTATCACTTTTGGGCCATGCTTTAAGATCATGACCCTTGTTTGGTGCAGAATTTGTTGCTGTATTTAAACCTTTTATTTTGGTGCTGTTACTGTTCTAACTTTTCTTTATCCGTGTATAGAATCCTGGAACTGTTGGGCTGGAAGTGACCTAAGAGGTCGTCTGTTCTAGTCCATCTCCTCACACTGAAGCAGGATTAAGTATACCTACACCATCCCTGACAGGTGTTTGTCTAATCATAGAATCATAGAATATCAGGGTTGGAAGGGACCTTAGTAGGTCATCTAGTCCAACCCCCTGCTCAAAGCAGGACCAATCCCCAATTTTTGCCCCAGATCCCCAAATGGCCCCCTCAAGGATTGAACTCACAACCCTGGGTTTAGCAGGCCAATGCTCAAACCTCCAGAGATGGGGATTTCGTAGCCTCCCAAGGTAACCTGTTCCAGTGCTTAACTATCCTCATCATTAGAACGATTATCTTAATATCTAACCTAAATCTTCCTTTCTGCAAATTAAGCTGATTACTACTTGTCCTTCCCTTGTACATGGAAAGCAATTGGTCACAATCCTCTTTAGAACTACCTTCTACATATTTGAAGATTATCAGGTCCCCTCTCAGCCTTCACTTCTCTAGACTAAACATTCCAAATTCTTTCCGCCTTTCCTCATAGGTCATGTTTTCTAAACCTCTGATCATGTTTGTTGCTCTGCACTGGACCCCACCAGTGCCAAGTACAGTGGGACAGTTACCTCCCAAGTCTTCCTGTTAATATGACCCAGAATGACATTTGCCTTTTTCTCAACAGCATCACACTGTTGACTCTTGTTCCATTTGTGATCACTATAACCCCCAGATCCTTTTCTGCAGTACTGCTGCAAAGCCAGTTATTCCCCATTTTTCCTTCCTAAGTGTAGTACTTTACACTTATCTTTATTGAATTTCTGCTTATTGATTTCAGACCCATTCTCCAATTTATCAAGATCGTTTTGAATTCTAATCCGATCTTCCGAAGCACATGTAACCCTTCCCAGTGTGGTGTCACCTGCAGATTTTATAAGCATACTGTCCACTCCATCAGCCACATAGTTAATGAAAATACTGAATAGTGCCTGATCTAGGACAGACCTTGGTGGGAACACCACTTGATAAACTAATCTCTCAAATTGGTTTCCCGAGATGTGCTGTTAACAAATTATATCTCGTCTAGATTGCTCCAGTGCTACTGAATCCCAAAATACAACGATCTTATCTAAGGCACTGCATTTGCTTCCTGCAGTGTCTGAAATGAATCTTCAGAATGCCTCTTGCCTAGAGGAGCCATTACAATTTGATCTCTGTTTAGTTAGCCTGCCCTCTGCTTTTGTTGTTTAGCTCCAGTGCAGCATGTCAATAATCATTCCTAACTCCAGATGACACATGGCAGAGACTTGATTCACCTTCCTTAATCAGGTTGCCTCCATCACTGTTTCTGTTTAAAAGTGATCTTTACATTTTGAGACTAAAATACTTTGTTCATTTTCTCTACCTTCTAAACATTACTTTGAGGGGGGAATATTTTGAATTATAAAGATGCTGGGTAAGAAGGAATATATAACTACCGTACAGTGACAACCTAATGTGAGAGCAGAACCACTTTCTTTCATGTGATCTACAACAATTGTTGTGCCTCTGCCCTAGCAGTGAACAAACAACATTCCCAGAGCTGTGTTGAGATCAGACAATTATGATGCACAACGCAAAAGCCTGGGTATACAGTGCAATGTTCAATAATTTGGGAGTTTATAGAAGCTGATTTCACCCATTTGTTACTTGTCAGTTAGTTTGCAAAGCGTACGTTGGCTCTGTTTAAAACATGGCAGGGGAAAGGGAGGGGGCATAACTTTTTGTTAAGTGATTGAAGCCCCTTATTTTTATTCCCCTCCTTTGACTGTCCCATTTGTCTGTTGTGGTATGTTTTGTGCAAGTACAAGTAGCCAGCTAAAGCTGTTAGTGAACTATAGGTTCATCCTGCACCCAGGAGAGTGGACAAATAGCCTTTAGTAGATCTGCCAGCAACACTTATCTGAATCAACTAGCACTGTGCTTTCTGCTGGAAGCAGTCATCACCTTACTTTAGCTCTTGGGAAGAATGTCCCCTCCTGCCTCATTCCCGGACAACCTGACCTTCGCTTATGGGTGGCGGGTATCATAGGATGGGGCTGGAATGGTCTGGCCCTTGCTCTGCCCCCAGGAGCCCTCCTGCAGTTCCCAGTGCTCTGCCCTGGCCCAGGCTGTCCAGGGCTGGGGCTGGCCAGCCTGCTGCGGGGACTTGGGGCAGCTGGCACTGGGGTCACGCTGGCCGTCTGGTGCTCCGGGGCTGGGGGCACTGCTGCTGCGCTGCCCGGTGCTCTGGGGCTGGGGGCCACAGTGGGGGTGCTCTGGGCTCCTGTGGGAGAGGGGGGGCGGGAGGGGCAGGGCCTTAGGTAGAAGGGGAGGGGCCAGGGGCTAGCCTCCCCCAATAGCTGGGTCATTGGCTGCCCATGACTTCGCTGGTGTAGGGAGAGGAAAAACCCCCATGAGTAAAATGCCGGCCCCCTTGAATTCATGACTAGCATCCATCATGTGATTTTTTTTTTTTTCCTTTCCCTCTTTTCTCAAAGGAGAAATTGAGTGGGTTTTTAATAAGTAATGTAATGTGTTACGTCCCCTGTGCTCTGTGCGTGTTAGAGAAGCAGATTGAAGACGTGCACCTTTATACTTGGAGTGGAACATGGTGAGGTTGGTGAAGTTTTTAGTTCCTTGGGGAGTTCATTCCACAGCCTTGGACCAGCCCTTGAGAAAACCCTGTCTCCTTCGCAGACAGCCTTTATGCTTGAGGTACAAAGTTACATGTGCCTGAGGAGTGAAGCTATGGACTTAGTTCCTCCTCTTTGATCTTTCAGGTATCCTGGGCCTAAACCATTGATGCCTTGAAGATAAGGACCAAACCCTTCACTTTGACATGGTATTCAGTGGGCAGCTAGCATAGCAAGTGGAAGACGGGTTTGATATTGCTCAAGAATTGGCTTTATTGGGCCAGGTTTTTTAAGAAACCAAACAAACTTTAAAGGTAATTTCAGTTTGTGATGTTTTATTACCAAGTAGTGGGTGGAAGCAGCCCACTTTTAAAAGTATAGTTACAAGTAAGAAAGATAATTCTCTTTTCTATCTTACCCGTGATTTTCAAACTTCCCACAGCAGCAGCATAATACAATTATTTTTGCCCTGTTAGTTGAAAATTAACATGCATGTGAGGTATTTGAGATGAACAATGAGTTCATGTTACAGCAAGGAATGATCACATTTATTCTGGTTATTACAAAACATTGGCTATCAGATGGCCAGCATCTTTGGTGTCAGTCAAGTAATTCACCAGCAGTCCTTGCCGCAAGACATCAACTGTATGCAGAGGGGTGGTAGTGTGTCCTGTGGGATAATCACAAAATAGTCAGCAATTTTGGCATGTTCTCTTTTATGTACGTGTTTGAGGAAGTACTGCTTTTGATACTGCATTTGTTGTCATTCAAAATAGCCAACTCAGGAGGGCATTTCTAGGTTCCAATGCTTGAATCATACCTAACTTTACATTACAAAGTACTGTTTTTCTTAAGTCTTTGCCACATACTAACCCCCATTAATCCTCCATTTATTTCCAGAAGTACAGGAGATGAGGTTTCCCCCTGGAACATAGCTCTGTGCCTATTAACCACATACAGTGTGAGAGTTCTAGAGGCCTGAATCAAAATCTTTGTGCTAGTGCTGTGCATGTGCACACGCACAAAATACAGCCCCTGCCTCCAAGAGCTTGTCATTGAAGGAAGCATTTGAACTTTTCACTGATCAGTTAATTTCAGACTTGAAACTTAATTTCAAGTGCTTGTATTTTTCTAATGTCAGAAAATTAATGTCATCTTTATAGAGCATCTTTCACACCCCAGAGCACTCTGCAAACTACAGTACGTCTAGCAGCGCTGCACAATAGCCAGTAGGGTCCCCAACATATGGCACTCCCAAGGATCCTCAGCCAAAACACTAGTCTTACTACGCGTTCTGTGTTCTCTTGTCTCTGCACACAGCAAGAGAGAGAACCTTGGTTATTAAGGGGTCATCTGAAAGTTGGCAGACACTTCACATTGTCCACCTTAAAACAAATAATCAAATCCCTCTTTAAAATGATCTTTGAGTCAAGTAAAAGACCCCCATTTGGTAAAATGGATACAGCAAATGTATCTACCTTGGAAGAAAGTGATTAATCCCCTCCCCTCCCCCGGATTTGAACCTGTGGGTCCTGCTGTTTTTAGGTGCTGATAACATAATTATCAGTTAAACTAGACTGATAAACATTTAGATTTGGGAGAAAGGGGAGTGGACACTATTTGACATCTCAGAAAACTTCAACAGAGATGTCAGGGCTGAGGTCTCACCTTTTGAAGTTATTGGTGGATGTTTCACCAGGTAAGCGTAATTTCACTCTGGTTGATCTGTCCTATAATTTCATTGTATTTTCTGGTCAGGGCATTGGCTTTTCTGGTCAGGTGGGTCAGGACACGATACAAGCCTGTAAAGTGATGATAAAGCAGTCCTTCAAGATCGGCCTCCTCTCCGTTCTCTTGTACTTCCTCTCTGCTGGTGATTTGGTGCTTGCTTTCATTTAGCGGCGCCAGTCTACCCTCCACTGCAAGTTTGATGGATTTCAGTTGCATGTAATACTCATACAAGTCCCTGTTGCCAAAATCACCAGTGGATGTGTCATCCTGTTGTTCCATGTAGACGCCTCTGAGGAGGCTGGGAAACATAACGGCTTGTTCCATCTTGTGGATGGCAGAGAAGTACTCGTCCATGGCTGTGGTCGGACGGCTTCTCCGGCTCTGAATCTTGCTGGCTTCTGCAGGTCTTAACAGAGATGCTGACTGATGGTGCTGAAGCCTTTCAGGCTGCTAGACTGTTATGATGAGGGTGAAAGGAGCACAGTGAACAGGTGGTTTTTAACAGTGGAGGGAAGGGGTGTGTATACCAGCTAAAGACACTCCTCTATTTCCAGCTAATCACACCACTGAGGTCTCAGGTCACCAGGTCTCAAAATCTGCTTAATCGGTTCAGGGTCAGCATTGGGTCTGTGTTTGCAAACTGGACCTCACCCAAAATGGTCCTTAACTAAATTTCAGAATTTGACCTTAAAGCAGGAATGTCATAGGTCATGTTATCTTTCAATGACCAGATAAGAAAATGGCCATGAGGCTAACTGCTGATTGGAACAGAGTTTTCCCTGCCCCCCTTCCCCACAAAAAATTGGAAAAGCTGGTGTCTGAAAAGCTGATGCAAGATGTGAAGGCTGCATAGAGTAATGATTTCCCCTATTGTCCTAATTCATTCAGTTTGCACATTGCTGGCAAGCTGAGTAACCTTGAAACCCATATGCATATCTAGAACATGAGACTCAACAAGCATGTGTCTCACAAGTGATCAGCAAACCAGATACATTTTATTAAGCTGAGGCTGAGAGAGAGTTGGAAGTTTGTCATGGGGGAGCGAGAGGGGAAGGGAGAAAAATAAAATGAGATGACAGAATAATTAGCAGGTAGTCCTACGCTTCACTGTGTTAGAACAGATACAGGTAAACCATATTTTCAGCTGGTAGAGAGGATTTATTTTTAGTCATCTTGAAGAGACTCACTTTTTGTGTGTGTGTGGGGGGGGGGGGGGGATTGTATTACAGTAGTGTGGTGAGGGCCTGGCTGAGATTGGAGCCAGCCCCTTAAATATATGCTATCAGATAATCCCTGCCTTAAAGAGTTACAGTCTAAATAGAGCAGGCAGATGTGGGGTGGGAAGGAAACAGAGGCACAAAGAGGTGAAATGCCTGTGGTCAGAGCCAGGAATAGAACTCGTGTCCCCTGACTCTCAATGCAGTGCCTTAGCCAATAGATTCTGTTGCCATCCAAAAACCCTCCAAATGATCTTTAAGTGGCAGATGAAAGGGAAGCAGCCCAGTGGAGCTAGCCCATTTGAAAATATCAATACCAAATTCATGGGAGAAATGAGCCTCACCTGGACTCTGTTAATTAAGCCCACTGAAACAAAGAGAAAATAGTGTTGTCTAGTGTTTAGAGCAGGGTATTTACTATTCTTGATTCAGTGCTTCCTTGGGCAAGTCACTGAATTTCTTTGTCTTGATTTCCCCATCTGTGAAATGGGAATAACAGCACTTCACAGGAGTGCTAGGAGGCATTCTATGGAGTCCTGTATTTGAAGGGTATCCTTTTCATAATGGACAACCTTTTCTTTACTTATGGTGTCCCAGGGTCCTGTTTTTGCTTGACACATTAGTTACTCCCTTCTCTTTGTGGTGTTAAAAGTGGGCTAATAAATTGAGTCCTAAACTGGGAAAGAATTTTACAGATGAGCGTGAATTGTGTGCATTGGGTTGGTCTCACTGATAACAAAACCACGGCATGAATGACTCCAGCAAGTCCCCAAAATATCTCCTGGAAGGATCCTCTTGGAATTTTTTTTTATTACATCCATTCTTTGAGGTTCTCAGTTATTTAAAGGTACAGTGCTCTTCTCAAAGCAATCTTCCCTGTGCTTTCCTTGCATGGGTGCTTTTCCTGGGTCAGATCCTCCGCTGGTATAAATCAGCATAATGCCATTGATTTCACTGGTGCTGTCTATGCCAATTTGCATCATCTGAAGATCTGGCCCAGTATTCTTAAATAAAGTGGCTTACTGATTACCAGCACTCAGATTTTAAAATATGCCAGTTTAAAAGGAAAAACAGGATCCATCGAGTTGTAGATCCCATAAATAAGTAATTTTTTATAGTTGTATAGACTGAGGTTAAAGAATGTAAAGATCTACCAAGTCACTCATTCCTTCTTGCCAGGGCAGGCTTGTCCTTTAGCCAATGTTTTCAAACTTGACAGCCTAAAGTTAGGCAGCTAAGGGCCACATCTTTAACTGATGTAAATTGGTGTCGCTCCCGTGAAGTCAATGAGCTATGAGAATCTGTCCCTGTAGCCTCTAGTTAGGCTCCTAAATAAAAGTGGCCTAATTTTCAGAGGTGCTGAGGCCTCACTCCATCCACTAGGGGTCTCTGAAGCCTCAGCATTTAAAAAACTCCGCTTAAAAGTTTTAAAAACTCAAAAAGAACGAGGAGTGTTTGTGGCACCTTAAAGACTAACAAATTTATTTGGGCATAAGCTTTCGTGTGCTATAACCCACTTCATCAGATGCACAGAGTGGAACATACAGTAGGAAGATATACAGAGAACATGAAAAGGTGGAAGTTGCCATACGAACTCTAAGAGGCTAATTAATTACGATGAGCTATTATCAGCAGGAGAAAAAAAACTTTTGTAGTGATAATCAGGATGGCCCATTTCACACAGTTGACAAGGAGGTGTGAGTAACAGTAGGGGGATAGATTCAATTTGTGTAATGACCCAGCCACTCCCAGTCTTTATTCAAGCCTAAATTAATGGTATCCAGTTTGCAAATTAATTCCAGTTCAGCAGTTTCTCATTGGAGTCTGTTTTTGAAGTTTTTTGTTGTTGAAGAATTGCCACTTTTAAGTCTGTTACTGAGTGACCAGAGAGGTTGAAATGTTCTCCTACTGCTTTTTGAATGTTATGATTCCTGATGTCAAATTTGTGCCCATTCTTTTGTGTAGAGACTGTCTGGTTTGGCCAATGTACATGGTAGAGGGGCTCATCTTAATTAATTAGCCTCTTAGAATTGGTATGGCAACTTCCACCTTTTCATGTTCTCTGTATATCTTCCTACTATATGTTCCATTCTATGCATCTGATGAAGTGGGCTATAGCCCATGAAAGCTTATGCCCAAATAAATTGGTTAAACAAGTACTCCTGTTCTTTTTGCGGATACAGACTAACACAGCTGCAACCCTGAAAGCTGTTGACAGAAGTGAAGGCCTGATCCTGATTGTCAGAGGAACTAGAGATGGACCTGGGCCCTCACACTTTCCCCAGTGTTCAGCGTGCCTGTATCTGCTATAAACTGGTGTTGGCTACAGCAAAGGGTTACTAACTTAGGCTTGGTCATTGGATCTGTTGGAGTGTGGTCTGATGGGTCAAGCCCAAGAATGCAGCATTCCCAGTTCCTGTGGCTTTGAGTCTTGTGATACTTGGTGTCTTTCTAAAGCCCCTGGAATCATGTGATTAGGTGCACAATCTCATCGTTCATTTAAAAAATAAATGTCTAGTCCTCAACGCTGTGAAGAAAAGCTTGAAAGAAGGACCCAAGTGCTTCCTCATAACTCAAAAAGTAGACGGCAAATACCACACACACCCATGTATTTAAAGTAACTCCTCACTTAACTTTGTAGTTATGTTCCTGAAAATTGCAACTTTATGTGAAACAATGTTAAGCGAATCCAATTTCCCCATAAGAATTAATGTAAAGGGGGGAGGGGGTTAGGTTCCAGGGAAATTTTTTTTGCTAGACAAAAGACATATACCTATACAGTATAAGTTTTAAACAATTTTAAACAAACAGTTTTATACTGTACACAGCAGTGAATGATTGTAAAGCTTGGTTGAGATGGTGGAGTCAGAGGATGGGATATTTCCCAGGGAATGCCTTTCTGCTAAATAATGAACTAGCACTTGGCTGAGCCCTCAAGGGTTAATACGCTGCTGTTAATGTAGCCTCACACTCTACAAGGCAGGAGGGAGGAAACACAATGGATGCAGGGCAGTAGCTGCAAAAACTGATGATGATGATGATCCCATGCAATCCAGCTGAAGTGCATCACTCCCTCCTCCTGACAGCACATGCACGACTGCACAGGTGCTGAGTTTCCAAAGTGCTGGGAGTAGGGTGACGGGACCGTCCCGATTTCCGACCATTTGTCCCGCGTCCCGACCGATGGCTGGTTTGTTTGTTTTTTTGCTCAACAAGTTTGCTTGAGCGGTTGTTTTTTTTTTGTGGGAAGTCCCGATTTTCGGGTCTTCCCATCTGGTCACCCTAGCTGGGAGCTGCGTGCATGAGTGAGAGAGAAACGTGCATTGCCCCTTTAAGTACACTGACCCTACTTCAAGTACGTTGCCCTTTTAAGCCATTCAGACAGGAAGCAACAGCTTCCTCCAAGCTCCCCCCTCTTCTGTCCCCAGCCCTGTGACTGTCCCCTCCTCCACTTTGTGGAGAGGGAGTAGGGGGGGGGGGCAGGAACAGGGGGAACATCCTGATACTAGCACCCCTCTTCCCCCTTCCCCCAGCAAGCAGGAAGCTCCCGGGAGCAGCTCCAAGGCAGAGGGCAGGACAGGAGCAGCATGGCAGTGAGGGGAGGGCCACCTGAACCGCTGCTGGGCAGCTGCTGAGCCACATACCTTACAGGGAATGTATGGGAGCTAATTGGGGGAGGGGGTGCCAGCCCCCCCTGGTTCTAATCCCCACAAGGAGGGGCTGCTCTTCCAGAAAATCCTGCAAGCAGCAGACAAAGCAGGTGGCTGCCGACCGATGTTATAAGGGAGCATTGCACAACTTTAAACAAGCACATTCCCTACCTGATCAGCAAGGTAACAACGAAACAATGTTAACCGGGACAAGGTTAAGTGAGGAGTTCGTGTATTTTAAAATCTCCTGAAGTGGGGGGGCCTGACTCACGGCTGTCAAATATTTCGGGTTGGCAACACTTGAGTGGGGGTTGGGACCTTGAGGCACAATTCTCGACTCTGCCACTTGTTTGCTGTGTGGCCACGGCCAAGCCCCTTGATGTTTTGTGTCTCCACTTGTGGAAAAAGTGGGGTGTTAACTAATATGCAAGTGATTTGAGATCCTCCAATGAAAGGTGCAAAAGACTAAACAAGGGGACTTCAGTTTGACACACTAACGGCTTAAGCTGTGGGGCGTAGACCACTCACAAGGAGGCACTCAGACCCAGATCTTCCAAGGTGATTTGACACCTAACTTCTACAGAATTCAATGGGGAATCTGGCCCTCAGTGCCGCTCAAGTCTGGCCTCCACTACAGACTTAACAATGGTATAACTGTCACTTGGGGGTGTGAAAAACCCACACCTCTGAGCAACATAATTATACTAACCTTACCCCCTGTGTACACAGCACTATGTCGGCGAGAGAGCTTCTCCCCTCAACATAGCTACCGCTTCTCGTGGGGGTGGATGAACTGTGCTAATGGCAGAGTTCTGTCCTGTCGATGTAGGAGCATCTTCATTACAGCCTACAGCTGTAGCAATGCAGCATTTTAAGTGTAGCCCTGCCCTCAGCAACTGGCTCTCAGCAGCCTGCTCTGCAGCCCATTAAGACTAATAGAGCAGCTGTGGTTTTTAAATCAGCTGTTAATGTGTAGTGCAGACACAGTAAGGGAGACGGCAGCTTTGCAATAGAAACCAAAGCTTGTGTACTGTCAATGAGGTCCATTTAAGAGCCTGATGAAGGAGAAGCCAAATACTCTACATAAATGTCCCTTTAACAAAGCCTTCTGAAAGGAGCCCTTTTTAAGCCAGAGCCAAGATACCAATCCAGAAGTGCCTGAGTGACAGCAACAGTTCCTTCTGCTGGAAGGCTGCAGGCTTCCCCACAGGCTGGGCAGCTCTGTAGTGTTTCCCCTGCTTGCTCAGGCTCTCTCCCCAGCCTCCCTGCCTGGAGAGCTTTGCAATCCCTTCTTTCTCTGCCCTTGAGCCAGGCAGAAGTGGTGCTCCTATCTCATTGCCTTATGGGCATTCCTTCTTCCTAGTTCAGGCTCCTGGGAGTTCCCCTTTCTCCTCAGCAGCTTCCACCTAAGCTCTCCTATGCCGTTTATCAGGTTCAGGTGCTCCTTGCTTAACTGCCTTCCAGCTGCCTCAGCAATTAACTATCCCCAGGTGGATTTGAGTTGCTCATTCCCTTCAGCAGAGCCTGTCCCAGGTATGTTGGATAGCTGGCTCCTTTAAAGATTTAGTTCGGAAGGGAATAAGATGTTTCTCCTGGAATGTGTTTAACGCTCCATATTCCGGCATGGGATTATTCCACGGGTTAGAGGATAATGTAAGGTGCCCAGGGCCAAGGAAGGGTTAAATAAAGACATTCTCCCCCATGATGGGCACAGGCAGGGAATCTGTGCTGCTTTGGACTAGCGCTAATGGGAGTGAGGGGTGTAAAGCCTCAATATAGCAATGAGCCCCACACAGGGTGAGCAGTGAAAGAACACAATAAACTGTGTGGTTTGGTAGCTGCTTCACCTTCTGGGTATTTTTCTGTATAAGTCAGTGAGAGCACAGTGGGGGCTGGTCCAGCCTGCACTGCTCAGCTCTACAGAGGACTCCAGGGGTATCCGTGAGAAGGCCCTAGCCTATATGCTAGCTCTAACCCCATGCTCCACAGAGGCACAGCTCCATTGGAGCTCTACAAGGGTCTGCAATAGCCCCCCAGGACTCCAGGAAGGGATAAGCAGCCTGGGGCTGTATCATCTTTTCCATGTCATTGCCATGGGGCTGGATGGGGCCTTTCCTCCCAGCCCATCCTCTGGCCCACCCAGTCTCCAGTACCCTCCTCCAAAATGGACCCCAGCCCATGCAGAGTGGCCTACATTGGGTCTGGAGAGAGTCAGGGATTGTGCTGCTGGCTGAACCCCTGTTCGGACTGAACCGTTTTGAGGCACACTGTATTCCTTATGCTGTGGGTTTTCCCAGTCCGGTCCAGATTGGCAGCATTAACATGATTCTGACGTGGGGCTGAAGGCAGCCCAGGGCGTTAGTATACTCCTGCTTTTCCTAAAGAGGCTGGCAGGGAGACAGATCTCTTTCAGCAGCCGAGTTGGCTCATGTCAACACATGTTAACAGGGCTGCTGTGCTAAGGGAAGTTATAAATAATGACATTCACACAGCTACATCTACTAGAAAATGGTGTATGTCAGAGTAATGGAAAGAGCGTGGGAAGGAAGGAAAAGTTGAAACAAAGGAGACTAGGAAATGCAAGATCAGAACAGACTGATGGTCTGTCTAGTCAGGGATCCCATCAGATCCTAGCAGATAATCCTGAAGAAAGCCTACCCCTGATAATACACTTACACACTAAATGCCTCACATCTGTTGTAAAGATATGGGCCCTGCGCCAATGCACCTAGAAACTACGTTTAATGTGCCACCAGTGAGGGAGGCATGTGGACAAGCGGATACAGGGAAGGACCTGGAGACAATAATAAATGCATCTGTTTTTCTCAGGCACAGGAACATCTCGGTAGCTCAGCGGGGCTATTTATAATTGATATCGGGAGTTGTAGTTTCGTATGCTCTCTTCCCCTCTCCTGGGCTTCATGGCAAGGGTGAGAATGTTGGAAGTGCTAAGAGAGGTGCTGGGTGAGCTGGCTCCGAGAGGGTGGTCAGAAACCATAACGCACTTTGTACTAGGGTCACCAGGCAGTGATGCTCACTCCTCTGGCAAGGCACTGCTGATAAGCAATTTCCATTGTGGGAGTGGAGTCCCTACATTCCAGGGCACCCGTGACAGAGCCTGCTTGGGGTGGATTGGCATTCCTCAGGTGGGGTTTGTGTACCAACAAGGGTGGAGCTGATAAATGGCTGGGAAGCAAAGGGTGGGATCGACAGCAACGTTTGTGCAGGCTGAGACAGCTTCTGTTTAAGTTAGGAGTGTTTCACTGAGGATCAGAGCATGCAAGGTCCTTCACTTACTGTTGCAGTCAGTGGGAGTTGAGAGTGGCCAGCACCTCGCAGGAGTGATTAGGAGTTACCAGTGGTGACTGATGATGGCTCATGACATGACCCTTAATTGAGGAGACAGTTAACTGCAGTGGGGTCAGTGTAGGGGAGGGAGGGGGTCTCCTATTGCTAAGGTGACCTGGAAATTTGCAGAGGTCAGTAAATTGAAATAGGTCTCCCAGGCATTAGTGAAGACTAATAAGATTCTACTGTGCCCTCCTGACAAGGCTCCATCCTGCAGTCCTTGGAAAAACTCCAAGAGGTGGCAGGGCCAGGCCAGCCCAGCCGGAGATAAGCGGACTCAGTGGATCTCCCAGGCAGTCTTGATGGCAGAGTCCCAGCTGGCATGTAAAACTGCCATCCCCAGGGTGAACCCCAACTCCAGCACAGCTACCCCTGCAGACACAGGGAGGGGGAGTATGCACCCCGCTGAGCCACTGGGCTTAAATCTGACCCTGAATTTACATGCTGGGGCCTCAAAGAAGATAGAGATGGCCCAAGGAAGTGGGGGGTTATGATCTGAATTGGGTTTGGCTCTGCTGAATTGGGGTCTTAGTGAACACCCTGTCAAAATAAAAGACAAAACAGCAGGAGTTAAAAACAGGTATAACCTCCATAGAATTACAGATGCTAGCCTTGTAATCTAGCCCCCTTGCGTCTCCCCTAGAGTCCATTTTATTGTCCAGTCTGACTTAAAACAATCCAAGCAACAGGGCTCCTCCTGGGCTTTTCATGGGAGTGTAGAGCTGAACAGATCTCCCTTGTAGGAAATGTTTCCTGATAGTCGGTGTCTACAAGTTTTCCTTTGCTGACTTCTTACATATTATTATTATTTGTATTGCGGTAGGGCCTGAGAGCCTCAGTCACGGATCAGGATTCCATTGTGCTGGGCACTATACAAACAGGGCAAAAAGCCAGTCCCCCGGCCCCAGAGAGCTGACAATCTAAGTACAAGATAAGAGACAACAGGTGGATACAGAAAGAGAGACAGGAATTCCCCCTAGTTCTAGCCTACCCACTCTCCTATTCTTTAATTTTCTTATTTCACTTTACGTCACAGCATCAGCTTTCTTTAAGTATTTAATTTTTACCAGGACTTATTTTATTTTTAGGAAGAGCTATAAAATACTCATCTACCTATTGTTTAACTAACAATCCAGAACAGAAGAGGCAGTTCCAATCTATTGGAAAAATACATCTACTTAAAAAAACAAAACTTTTACAGCTGATGTTATTTTCCTACCAGACCCACAATAACAGCTTGGAGCTGTTCCAGTTTATTGCTAAGTACATATTTATTCAATATAAAACCCACTTATTTATTCACAATAAAAGGCATTGCCAAGTTATTTATCATTGGATAGGCACAAGGATCCCATCTCTTTTCATCAGTAGATCTGAAAGCACTTTACAAAGGAGGTGAATATTATTATCCCTGTTTTATGGGTGGGGAAACCCAGGCCAAAGGTCACCCAGCACACCAGAGGCAGGAACACAACCCAGTCCTCCTGAGTATCAATCTAGTTCGCCGGCCACTAGGCCATACTGCTCTAGTATTGAAGTACTGCCTAGGCGCCTCAGTCATGAACTGAGCCCCCATTGTGCTAGGCGGTGTTCAAACACAGAACAAAAAGACATTCCCTGCCCCAAAGAACTTACAATCTAAGTACTATTCCTCTGCCATGGAAAAGAGAAAAGCTATTAGTGAAAAGTCCGTGAGGGGAGGGGTTTACAATTCCATGGAGAAGATGGCCTTTGAGCACCATGGATTCCAAGAAGCTTTGGGGAAAGTGGGCCACAACCTAGAGATCTCAGCCCTGCTCCACCTCACTGATCTGTGACCCTCCTGAGCAGCAAAGTTCCCTCATAAGTCTTTGGCTACTCCCCATCTGGCTATACACTAACCGCTTCTCCAAGATAGGGATGAGAACCCATAAAAATTAGTCATGTCATAGGATATAACAGCTCCTTTATCCTCTCTCCAGTCTATCAGGTGATCTGTACTTAGCCTCATACTCAGCCAGAGCATCCCTTACAAGGGGAACGGTACAGTGTTTATTGATGATGTGGGTTTTTTACATACACAACGGTCATAGAAACAAAGGCAGTGCTGTGTAACTCCTGCTGGCCTTGTCAGGGTTCCCTCCCCACTCTAAACTCTAGGGTAAAGATGTGGGGACCCGCATGAAGAGCTCCTAAGCTTATTTCTACCAGCTTAGGTTAAAGCCCCCAAGGTACAAAATTCCCTGCACCCTGAGAAATGCTTCTCACTGCCACCATCAAGTGTGTTCAAACAGGAATCCAGGAAAGGAAACCATTTGAAGTTTCTCTTTCCCCCCAAAATACCCTCTCAAGCCCGTACCCCCCTTTCCTGGGAAGCTTGAGAATAATCTCCTAACCAATTGGTTACACAGTGATTAAAAAAAACCCCACCCCCGGGGTTTTTAACACCATAGAAAACAGTCAGCTTCTTAAAAGAAGGATTTTATTAAAACAAAGAAGGTAAAATCAGCTCTGTAAAATCAGGATGGTAACTATTTTACAGGGTACTCAATTTCCAAACTCAGAGGGATTCCCCCTCTGGACAAACCCTTAAAGTTACAGAAAAAAAAAAGGAATAACCCCTCCCTCTCACACAGGGAACGTACCAAGCAAAAATAAACAGAAATCTACTCGCTATGCTATCTTACTTTAGAAAAGTGAGGATTTGATGAAAAGATGACTGGTTCCTTTTGACTCCAAGATCACTCTGAGTCTGACAAAGACCCACACACAAAGCTTTCCCCCTCCCAAGATTTGAAAGTATCTTGTCCCCTTATTGATCAGATGCCGGCCAGGTCAGGTATCAGTCTGGTTACCTGCATTTCTTAACCCTTTACTGGTAAGAGGATTGTATCTGCATCAGACCCTCTCCCCCTTCCCTTTATATTTATGACAGGCCTACACAAAGCTGGCTGAATGTCCTTGAGGGGGCCTGAGTTCCTAAGCCAAGATAGAGTTGATCTGGTTTGTGGCGTCATCTGTTTCAAAGCAACTGGAATTGGCTTAATCGACTAGTGGTGTCAGCAGGACACCGTCAGGTCTCCTGAGGACATGTACCCAATGGGCCTCTCCTGGCCATCGAGAACAGTTCAAGTACACAATACTCACGGTTCTGTGCAGAGACAAGGAACCAGCCAGGACACAAACACTTGCACAAGGGGGGCTAAGTTGAGGGGGAAGGCAAAAGCAATATTCTATCAAACATCACTCACTTTCACCCATCAACAGCTGTCCACATCCTCAGGTTCCCGAGGTTTGGGCTGTGACCTTCGTGGTCCTGCTAAATTGGCCTGCTCAGTTAACCATTCTAAGAACTCTCCTCTCCTTCAGGCTGGCGGACAGGGTGGTTGGGGAAGTGCAGGAGCAGCTTTCAGTGATTTTCTGGGTAACCGCTTGCTGAGCGCTTCTTGCCAATGCAAAGCCCACACAGAGATTCGGGTTGACATTTCAGTCCAATACAATGCAAATTCCAGCTTCTAGGCTGTACTTCCCCAAAAGGAGGAACCTAACTAATTTCCCTAACAACGGTTGCCGGGGCTTTCCCTGCAGCACATCGAACAGCAACTACAGTGAAGATGCGGATGGTGGGAAAACCACGAACCTCGTCACTCTGGACTATGGAGCCTTTCAAGCTCTCTGCCTTTTTTCCCTTTCCCAAAGAAGAGTGAGACGCGAACCAGCAGGCTGGGGGGAGCTATGGAAGAGCACCGTCAGTGTTTTGGGGGGGGGGGTGAGAGCCCTGTCTCAGCTCTGCCTCTCTCACCCCCCCAAAAACATTGGCGGTGCTCTTCCAGGTCATTGTTTTCTCTCCCCCCCACCTTCCCCAGTAGCCCCTCCCTTTGACGGGGAGGAAAAGAGAAAAGCACTAGGCTCCAAGAGCAACTGTTTCCACATCATGCTAGTGCGGAGGACTTTGTTCCAGAGTCAGACACTGACAGTTCAAAGCCTCTTGCAGGAGTAAATTGCAGCCCCCCAGGTTGGAGGGCTACAGCCAAATAGGCCAGACCAGTGGGCCCACTGTCTCTAGCAGAGCCAGGACTAGCTGCTTCAGAGGCAGGCGTACAATGCCCACAACTCTGCAGTGACGTGCCCCTTGGGTGGGGGTGGGGTTCTTAAACCCATTTCAAACAGGAGTGATTTGGCAGTTGGAAATCAAAAACCCATAACAAAAAAACCCAACTGGGAGAAGCTCATATACTAGGACCGTGAAACAGCATCTTAAAACTAGCCATGCCACCAGCAGGGTCCTGCAAGCTCAGCAGCACAGTAACAACGACCCTATGGGTCTCACAGACATGGCGCCTTTCAGCCAAACAACGCAAAATGCTTCACAAACACTGGCCTTGATTCTTCAGGGTCACATGCTGGTGTAAGTGACCCCAACATAAAGCTGGGGGTAAGAGAATGGAGACTGAGGCCCAGGAACTGTAACACCTTCAAGAAGCTGGGCCACCAGAGGCAAATAGCCTACTACTGCTACCACCTTCGCTTAAGGGGAGGGGAGATCTGTGCTGTGTTGTTGATGGGCCTGTGTTCAGATCCTGAGAAGGGCCATAAGCACCCCTTATTTTGGTTTTGCAAAATCCTAGTGATGAGCTTTAACAAAGCTAACCTCTCCCCTCTTTATTTGCCATGCTTTAGTTCAGGGGTTTTCAACCTTTTTTCTTTCTGAGGGCCCCCAACATGCTATAAAAACTTCATGGTCCACCTCTGCCACAACAACCATTTTCTGCATATCCAGTAGATTAAAAGCCAGGGCCAGCGTTAGGGGGATAGCAAGCAGTGCAACTGTCCAGGGCCTCATGCCACAGGGGGCCCCACGAAGCTATTTCAGCCCCGGCTAGTGGAGCTCGGGCTTTGGCTTTTCTGCCCTGGGCTGGGCCCCAGCGAGTCAAACACTGGCCCCTCTCTGGTTTATTTTGATTGACCCCCCTGAAACCTGCTCGCAGCCCTCCCAGGACTCCTGGTTGAGAACCACTGCTCTAGTTAAAAGTTTGCAAGGGTAGAGAAGTGAGGTTCCATCCATTCAATCCTGCAGCTGTTGGAACAGAGGTTGGTGACTCCAGTAACAAAAACTCACTGTACAGAACGAACTTTGAATTGATATCAGTCAACAGCTTCAGGTTTACAAGTGAATTACATCCAGGATGTTTGAAAGGCATAAGTGAGCTGCCCCCGTGTAAGAATGGGATTTGCAAAAATCAGTGACCTAGAAAATTCAGACCTGCCAACTCTCACTGTTTTCCAGTGAGTCTTGATTGTTTATGTGTTAAGAGACTCACACAACCTCCTACCTCCAAGGACATCTCAGGTTTCACCGCACTCAGCTCTGTTAACTCTTTAGGCCTGGCAAAGAGAAAATCCAAGCACTGCACTAAAAAGAATGCATAGTAACTTAGACATGGATTATTATTGAGGATCTCTGGGGAGAAATGGTTACTGCTGTGCAGGAAGCTCTGCACATAACCTAACGGTATGTCACACTCGCCTGGGCTGGGTTGCATCAAAAAATCAAGACTTGGGCCAAGTTCACTGAAAGGTTCACTCAGGTGCTTGAGTTATTCAATGGAACCTGGGCCTAGCTTTGATCAAGCCTTGGCTGATGATGGGTTTAATGACTAATGACACTGGGGCAAAACTAATGACACTGAGGCAAATTCAAATCTCTTTCACTTTGTGCTGCAAGCTTCTTTCTGGACCAAACCTTAAAGCCCGGTTCTCGTGGGGGGTGGGGGAGATGAGGTGGAGACTAGAGGGATGCAAACCCACACAAAGCAAAACCAAAAAAAGATTGCCATGAACATTTGCAGACTGACACAGTCCAGCTGTGGGAATGAGGCGCAAAGAGAGAAAGACAGACAGACTAGGGAGAGGACATATTGGCCTTCGACGTAAGAACCTCAAAAAATCTGGAGCAGAGATGAGGCCGTACTGCAAGATTCTGCTATGGATCTGAATTTCAACAACATTTTTGGGTCAGGTCTTGGATTCAGCACTCTCCCTCCTTTTAGGGTGACCAGATAGCAAGTGGGAAAAATTGGGATACGTTTTTCCCCCGGAGGATAGAGGGGGAATAGTTGCGTATATAAGACAAAGCCCCTAATAGCAGGATGGTCCCATAACAGCAGGACATCTGGCAACCCTATCTCCTTTGGAGTTCCTGTTTATATTCACTCTTATTTGAACCTCTGTGGTTTAAAAATCTGGCTGGAAATCTCATTAGCATAGACCCCCCCCCCTTCCCCTCCCTTCTCCCAGAATTCTGATTCTGAATCCCAGTTTTCTGATTCTGCCTGACTCCAGCTAGTCTGGCAATCCCACAACCAAGGAATTTCTGGTACTTTTCACCTTTGATTCCAGGTGAGTCAAGGTGTATGAAAAACAGGGTGAGGCGGGGATGTTAACCAAACATTTGTGAACTATCAAAAAGGGTTCAGGATTGAGTGGAGCTTCGGCTCTGGTCTTATTTTACCTGCACCAATTAATGAATGTCTGAGGACCCCAGAAAACCCAGCCACGTATGGGTATCCGAGTCTTAACATGTTGGCCAGAGCGCATGTGAACTATGGGATGTATGGTTCAGACTAACCCACGTACTGTGTCTTTAAACGGAGCGAGGAGGCCGAAGGGCTGGGACAGCAGGGTGTAACCAGTTCAGCCAGACAGTCGTCACACATGGCAGTGCTCCCAGACAGGCTCTGTGCATTGGGAGGGATTGTCTGGGGTTTAGTCACTGCACTGGTATCACAGGCGGATGCACCGGGCACCCAGCCAGGTCCACCCTGCCCCTCACAAGGTGTTGTGCGCTACTTGCCAGAGGACTGATGAATACACACTTCCGCTTACAGGCTCAGCCCTCCGCTCTGTCACACCTGTAAGCTGTGGCACAGCAGCACCTGAGTAAACTTGCGCCCTTAGGACAGTGAGGCTGAGCTGGAGTGACATACAGGAGCCTGGAACAGACCTGAGCCACTGCACAGAAACGGAGGGAGAATTAGAGAGGGGAGCCTGGAGTGTCCTGTACCCCTTGGCAGAGGCCGGGAGAGCGTCAGAGAGAAGCCCCGATCTGAGCGCCAAGCAGCAAGTTCCTCTTGTACCTCTGAGCCTCCCGCTCCCTTCCTTTGCCCTGCTGCAGGCCTGGGGGAGATGAGCATTTCATCGGAGCACCGATCCCTCGGGAAACAAGTCACGAGCAGTCTACAAACGGTGAGGAGGCCTGGCAATGTTCTGTCTGGTGGGGGTCTCAGCAGTTTGCGGGTGGGAACAGCATCCCCCTTTGCCCCAGTCTGGATGTTACGCTGCTTTTAGCCTGCTTGCCATTTCTGAGACTCGGGGGTCAGCCAGCACCCAGAGTAATGACCCAGAGGTGACTGCATGAAAAGCCTTTAGTTCCAGTTTGATCACATTGTCCACTCTGAGCATAATGGTGCCTCCAGCTTAGACACAAAAGTTCTGGCAATGACAAAGCTGCACTAGGCAGTGATTTCTGCTCCCGAACTGAAGGGTTTAACTTGTATTTGTTGGAAATTTAAAAAAAATACCCAAGCTTTTCTTGCTCGATGGGGTGTTATATAGTTGACAGTTGCAAGAAAGTTATCCTAGCATTTTAGATTTGCAGAACATCGACACCAGACTAGCATAGCAGGTTCGCTAATTCATGCTGTTAAGGACACCTAGGTCAGGTCTGCCCTAGGAAATTAGGTCGGTATAACTATGTCGCTCAGGGTATGAAAAATCCACATCCCCTGAGCGACACAGTTAAATTGTCCTAACCCCCGATGTGGACAGCGCTAAGTCAGCAGGAGAATTCGCCTCTCGGGGAGGCAGAGTACCTACCACAGAGTAGGTAGCATCTTCACTGAAGTGCTATAGTGGCATAGCTGCAGCGTTTTAAGTGTAGACTTGCCCTTAGTGAGAGTCACCAATAATAATACCCAGCTGTTATATGACGCTTGTCATCAGGTGATTTCAAAGTGTTTTACAAAGGAAGTCAGTATCAGAATCCCCATTGTATAGATTGGGAAACTGAGGCACAGAGCTGGGACGTGACTTGTCTAAGGCCAGCCAGCAGGCCAGTGGCAGAGCCAGGACTACAACCTAGGTCTCCTGAGTCCAAAGCCAATGCGCTCACCACTAGGCCACATTACCATGGGTTACTAATTAGTGAGTAACCAAATAAAGATGGTAACATTGTTAAGAAAGCTGCAGGAGTGAATGTAAAAGTGTTCATTTCCTTTGACAGAGTAGTTTGCATTAGTCATTGACGACAACCCTTTGTAAAAGTTTCTGTAAAAGGAGCAAAGGCTCAGGAGTATAAACCTGGCTTCCCAGCCCCGCTGTTTGATCTTTGCTGGGAAGTGGGGAGAAATTGCTAGTTTTCAGGTGGGACTTTACTGGGTTTGTGGGCTAGTGTAAAAACATTCAGTGAGGTTCCACTATATAAATATTATTGGGCCTTGGTCTCCTTTTCCCTGCACCTGCCATTTACACCACTGTCAGGTGGGTGTAAAATGCTTCCCAATGTGAATGACACCATTGTACACCCACTTTGCTTTGGTGTAAATGACTGTGCAAGGTGCAGGGCAATGGAGAATCAGGCCCTTTTTATTTCACTGTTCCTTTGGATTCATGTCCCCCCTACATTTTCTGGCTACGGGTTCAATCCTGAGCACCCGGGCCCTGACCTAGCAAAGCACTTTAAGCTTGCAATTAGTTCTGACGGAGTTGATCCTTGTACGATCAAGTCCCATGTGCATGAAAAAGAGCAGATGAGCTACTACAGGAAGTCAGTTTTGTGCCTGATGCTTTCCCAGTGGTTAGGTGTGGTCGTAGCAGTATAATGCATGTGACTTGCATTCCAGGAGTAATTGTGTTAGAGAACACAAACCTGCTTGTCCCTGCCTTTTAAATAAACAAGAAAACCATCCTCCCCCCCCCCCCCCCGCCCCACACACACTTTGCTGTACTGAGCACTAAATAAAGGGGCTATGCACAAAGGGTTTTCATCAGGCAGCACTGGGCGGGGGTATTGTGCTGCTGAAGGAGCCATCAGGAGTAACTAGTCTACACTGGTAACATTGAAGCGCTGCTGCAGCAAAGCTTTAATGTGGCTGGTGTGGTCGTGGCAGAGTGACCCACCTCCACGAGGGGCGTGGCTCCCAGTGCTGGAAGTGCAGCTCCCAGCACTGGTGCACTGTCGACACTGGCGCTTTACAGCGCTGAAACTCGCTGTGCTCAGGGGGGTGTTTTTGCTAGTGTAGACAAGCCCTAAGATTGTGACCTCTCTGGGCATTCAAAAGATCCCATGGCATTTTTCACAAACGTGGTGACATTATGGCCTGCAGAAATTCAAATTTGAGTAAATTCTCCTTTAGATTTAGGTTGGCAAATTCTTCTTCACTATATGGCCTAAACGCTATTGGAAAGTTTTAAGGTGCCTTGTAAACAGCTGTTATCTGCTACCTTGAAATGGCTGCATTTCAGTGGTGCGTGATCAGCTAATCTGGTCCAGCTTTTGGATTTATAACAATGCTCCAAAATAGGTAAAACTAATTTGGGGTTTTGTTATTAAAATTACACACAGCTCTTGTCCCAACTCTTAAGGGAAAACCCAAATCAAGGGGAGAGGAAAATAAAATGTTAGTTATTAATACTGTAACAAATCCTTGGTTGTCCTCATGCTTGTTGCTATCACCTCACTGAAACTTCATAATAGCAGGGAGTAGGGTGACCAGACAGCAAGTGTGAAAAATTGGGACACGTGGTGGGGGGTAATAGGCACCTATATAAGACAAAGCCCCAAATATCGGGACTGTCCCTATAAAATCGGGACATCTGGTCACCCTAGCAGGGAGAGACCTCAGGACTTCCTGTTCCCAAGGCCTCTATCACGTGAGGTAATGGGGAATGCAAAGAGGCAGGATAGTCCAGCAGTTAGGGCACTCACCTGAAATCCAAGTTCAAGTCCCTGTGTGACCTTGGCCAAGTCACTTAGTCTCTCTGTGCCTCAGCTTCCTAACTCTAAAATGAGGATAATGGCACTTCCCTACCTCACAGAGGTGTTGTGTGGAGAAATCCATTACAGAGTGTGAGGTGCTTAGATATTATGGCAATGGGAATCGTGTAAGTATCTTAAACAGACCCTTGGTTAGCTATTAGCAGGATATGAACTCAGATGCAGAGATGAGCAGTTCTGAGTCCATCCAGGAGGGGGCAGTGACACACTAGCCAGTTCATTCCAATTTCCAGCTGCTCTGACATGTAATGGGTGTGGTATTTTGCCCCTGTGGTTGCAGCTGTCACCGATCGTGGAGCTGAACGTTGGCGGGGAGGTGTACACAACAACGCTAAGCACCCTGAAGAAACACCCTGGCTCCAAGCTGGCAGAGATGTTTACTGGCCAGCCCAAGCTCAGGACTGACTCAGTGGGGAGGTTCTTCATTGACAGAAATGGCACCTATTTTAAGTTCATCTTGGAATACCTCCGCAGTAACCAGGTGCCCACCCAGTGCATCCAGGACGTGTATAAAGAGGCATTGTTCTATGACATCGAGCCGCTAGTCAAGCAGCTGGAGGACTCCCCTCAGATTTTTGGGGAGGTGGTGGCAAGGAAGCAGTTCCTGGCCCGCGTGCCCAACTACAGCGAGAACATTGAGCTGATGATTCGCATCGCCAGGGCTGAGGCGGTAGCCTCCCGCCAGTCCAGCGTCACGGTGTGTGTGGTCAGGACTGAGGAGGATGCAGCCAAGTGTCACGATGCCCTGAACAGCTTGGACATGGATAAGAAATCGGTGGTGAAGTTTGGCCCCTGGAAGGCGACGCCGAGCATTTCTGACCTGTTGGATTGCATTAAAATGGACATTGAAGCCAAAGGATACAAGATTTCCTTCCAGCCCCACATCACGGAGAAAGGCTTCCGGTTCAAGTCCTACGTCTTCTTCTACAAATTTCTGTTCACCTGGTGGTAGCAAAAGGGAACTTTTGGCAGTGATTTTTAAACATCTATTAAAATAAATAGACTTCTGTTGTTTTAATACAGAGAATCTCTCAGAGATCAGATTCTGGGATCTGGCCAAACTGCACATCTCACAAGTTGAGATGTGTGTGCAATGGGGGTATAAAGCCTCCCCGCCCCCATGCTGTTCCAAAACTGAGTCTATCGTGTACAGGCTTTGTCTTCCAGTGTAAGTCAGAGCAGCCTTAGACTGATTGCTAACAGCTCCAAGGTGCTGAAACCACAGTCAGGGGACCAGAGCAATAGAGGGTGCCCTGGCCTTATCCCCTTTACTCTGACCTCATTCTGTGAAAGCAGACAGGGCTTGGGGTAGTGTAGCCTCTACACCAGCTCTGGGGCAATCGTCCTGGGACTGAGTTAATCAGTTTTACCGCCAGAAACAGCTGTCAGTGCAGTACAAAGTAGCCACATTAGGGGATCTGGTACAGAATCTTCACTGTTGCTACATATATAAGATAATAGGCAGAACGAACTTGGCTTAGCTTCCAGATCCCAGGTCGTGTTTGTAGTACGCGCTTGGACCTAGGGATGGGGTGTGTGATTCCCAGCTCGAGGAGAATACCCATGCTAGCTCTGATTGAACTAGCGTGCTCAAAGTACAATATAGTGAGACTGGCAGGAAGGGCTAACCGCCCTGAGGATATGCCCCTCCGAGACCCTAGAAACTTACTCAGGGCGGCTAACCCACCCCCCAGCTCGCTCTGTCACGGCTACATTCTATTTTTAGCGGACTAGCTCAGTGGGACTTCACACACGTATGACTCCTTGAGGAGGGAATCACACGGCCCCAGCTGCCAGGGCAGACATACTCACTGGTCTCTCAGGTACAGCTGTGCACAATCAATTATATGGCATCAGTTGAAGGAGTTGTATAAGCACATGCAACTCAGGGGTGGCTGGTGAACTTTGGGGCAGGTGGGGCATAGCAGAAACCCCCAGGGCTCCCCCACACCACAACACCCCCCCCCCCCTGCACTTAGCCCCAGAACTCCGGGTGCTCTTCTCTTCCCCCTCATTCCCACCTTGCTTAACCCTGGCCTCTGAAGTCTCCCTCCTCCCCCTCCCTTCACCTGAATTCCTCCTTACTCCCCCAGCCTCCCTACCCCATTAGTCCCAAGCTCCTGAGGCTTCTTCACCTCCCAGGCTGGGAGTGACTGACAGATTTACCCACTCAGCAGAGTGGCTCTTCTCCTGAGCCTCTTGCCTTTCTTCTTGATTCCCTGAGGCCTCCCACAGCTCCTTGTCAATTTCTCCTGCCGCTTCTCCTCTCCTACAGACTATGCAGTCAAGATCTGAGAGGAGGCTAGCGGTGGGGATTTTGAGTGGGGTTTGCGGTGCTGAAATGACTGCAGAGCGCTCTGAAGCCTTTGCTGGGGGTGGGGCAGGGCCCTGACACCCTCTTTACATGAGCTGCCACTGAACCCACTGGGAGCTGTGCTCGCTCATGCCAAGGCAAAATTTGGCCCTCTGCTGAGAAAACCAATGCTCTAGCACAGTGGTTCTTAACCTGGTCCCTACCAGGACCTTGTGTTAAAACAGATAAGGTTTCAGGACCCCTACCTCTCCTCTAGCTGTAAAGAAAAAGGGTGTCAATGCCCAGGTTGACAACCCCTTCTCTAGCAAATATTATTATTATTTTTTGTATTGCAGTAGCACAAGGAGCCCCAGTCATGAACCAGGTCCCCATTGAGCTAGGTGTTGTACAAGCACAGAACAAAAATATGGTGTCGGTCCCAAAGGTTTTCCAGTTTAAGTTGAATGTGTTCCACTTGTTAATGCAGCAGTGTTTAGCTGTTTTTTGTGCCACCAGTTACATCTCTTTGAGTGCTACAAATTAATATGTGCATCAGGAGACATAATGAAACCCCATGATGATTATTAGATGGAAGAGTCTCATAAGGTACTTCCAACAGTACAAACTACAGCCCAGTTCCTATAGTCTCTACTAAAGCAAAACTCCCTTTGACTTCAGTGAAAATTTTGCCTGAGTAGGGGGTGCTGGATTGGGTCCTCTACCATTTTTTAAAACCTTAATATTCACAGATTTATTTGTATTTATTTTTATACTCAAGACAACTGATGATTTTTAAATTATTTACTACCCCAGCGATATGGGGAAATTATATTGGTTATTCTAGATCATGGTTATGTTTACTTTTACTCTTGAAATATGGGTTCCTCCTATAAAGGACAATATGTGTTTTGGGATACTAAATAAATACACTTTTAAAAGCCTCTTTGCATAGTATAAATCTACCTTATTATCCTCTTAAAAAACCACAAAGCTTTCCTTATACGCTACTGGGTTAGAATCTATCTTCATAAAGTGTAGTATAAAAGGCCTACATCCTGGTTATTATTTTTCCACTGGTGTAAATCAGGACTGACTGAAGTCAGAGCAGTTTACACCACTGTGTAAAACTGGTGTAAGTGTGAGAAGCTTCAGCCCCCTAAATTTTTGAAGACTTGGGCAAGATTTTTAAAAGTGACTAATAATTTTGTGTGTCCAAAATCACTTAAAGGGGCCTGGTTCTCAGAAAGAGCTGAGCACCCACTATCACTGGCCACTTTTGAAAATTTCCGCCCTGATCCACTATGCCAGGCCTGCACAACTCGTAAAGCGGCGAGGGCCATATTACTTCAAAGAAAACAGCTGAGGACCGAAACCCCCCGGCCCCGAGGAAACACCCCCCCCCCCCCCCGCAGGGCCGCCTGCCCCGCAGAAACAACCCCTCCTTCCCCAGCGCTGGGGTATGGAAGCCTGTAGAGGGGGAAAGAAACAGCGCGCATAGGGTGACCAGATCACAGCAGTAAAATAGAACCCGCCCCCCTCCCCGCTCGGCCCCACCATCACATCCCTCTTCACCCCCCCAGGGGTCACTATATTACTGCACACAACAGTCAATCAGTGCAGTTGTAGATGAATCTCTGCATTATGCATTTTTGTATAACTTTTATATGACTTTGTATTGAACCTTGGTAATGTGTTATAGCGGGCCCCTAAGGTAGTATAATTAAGGTAAAAGAAAAATGTCTTTTTGCTAGAAGTAGAATAAGCTCTTCCCCCCACTTTGTATTCAATTGCCCTGTTGAATGAATGAGGTGTGAATGAGGAAGGCGTGGAAGGCAGCACCTCCAGACAGCTGCAACCCTTGGAGAGGGGATGGGAACCAGACCAAGGACAATCAAACTTGTCAAGTGGGCTGACTAGAGAAGAGCAGACATACTGACAGCCTCGGGGGTTAGAAGCAAGCACCTTCCTTTGGGAACACCCTCTTTGCAGCATTGGGACAACCCCCAGCCCAGAGACAAGCAGCAAAAAGGACCAACAGACACAGTCCCAGATTTTGGGCCGCACAGTGAGCCCACCTACTCACCTCCCTGCGGGCCGCACAGTGAGCCCACGTGGGCAACATGCGGCCCCCGGGCTGCATGTTGTGCAGGCCTGCACTATGCTCTGCCTTGTTCATTTAGTTCTCAGGGAGTTCCATACCTAAGGCCTCTTCCAATGCCATTGAAATAACAGCTTCCTTGACTTCAATGGTCAAAGAACCTGATCCTGAGATGTACCACCCTCCTTCAACTCCCACTGTAGTCATTGGGAGTTGAGGGCATTCAACCCTTCACTGGTTCTGGTTCTAGCTCAGTGCTATGTAAAATGTTTGCAAACCAAACCCAAAAGCACATGAAACATACCCAGTTTGCAGTCTGATTACAAACTTAAAACACAGCTCAGATTTGGAGAAAACACATCCCAAACACAGAATTAAAACCACTTTTTGGGGAAAAAATGATTTTCTAGACATTATTGGGTCAAATTCACATATCACCGGTGCAACTCTACTGACTTCAGTGGTGTTCACACAGGAATGACTTTGGCCTGATATAGTCTGTATTAGTATATAGGAATATAATCTCTTCAAAGAAAGAGAGAGATGAGCCTGAGTCAACCTCTCAGAACTGAACACCTCCAAACTTTGTGGGAGAAATGGGTTCAAAATCCATACTCAGATCCAGAACTAATGTCTGACCCCTATTTCTTTGGGAGGCAGGGGACTTGAAGTCTGGATCCCTTTTAGTTCTTGTATTCAAAAAAGGCTATAGTTAAAGATATCAAACTTCAATGGGAAGCTTTTTCCACCTCCTCCTGACTTCAGCAAAACCAAATGCATCCCCATGAAATTTTGCATGCCACATCTCATATCGGGATAGAATTTTTCTGGAAAGTTTGGGTTACTTTTATATAACTTCAAATCTTTCCGTTTGGGAAAAAAAAAAAGGGTAAACTCCAAATAGTTAAGTATGTCTAAGTGCTGCCTGAACCTTCTCAGATGGGCAAGGCCAGGACAACTCAAGCAAATATGTTTCACCCTTATTTACCTAACCTACAGCAAATACTTATGAAACACAATTAAAGATAATTCTCCTGCTCAGTATAATAGTAAAGCTCATAGACTGGTATCCTAGAATTTGAAAGGCATATTGTATAAAGAAATCAGTAAAACTAGTCTTGGCATGAAGCAAGGCAGTCATATATTTTAACATTTTTAACTGCACCTTCTGGCTACTCTCAGAGTACATGTGCAGGTATTTATGAAAACATGTTATTGAGAATAACAGGAATGAATTTCCCTTCTGTATCACTAAATTGAACTGAAATACTCTTAGAATTATAGAATCTCAGGGTTGGAAGGGACCTCAGGAGGTCATCTAGTCCAAGCCCCTGCTCAAAGCAGGGCCAATCCCCCCCAATGTTTGCCCCAGATCCCTAAATGGCCCCCTCAAGGATTGAACTCACAACCCTGGGTTTAGCAGGCCAATGCTCAAACCACTGAGCTATCCCTCCCCTCTTCCCACAAAGAAATTCAGACTGGAAATAAGGCTTATATTTTTAATAGTGAACATAATCAACAATTGGAATAATTTATCAAAGGTTGTGGTGGATCCTCCATCATTGGCAAAGTTTAAATCACAATTCGATGTTTTTCTAAAAGACCTGCTCAATTCAAACAGGAATTATTTGTGGGAAGTCCTACACTCTGTGTTACACAGGAGGTCAGATTAGATGATCACAATGGTCCTCTTTGGCCTTGGAAGCTATGACTTTATGTCCGAGGTCCCCAAACTGTGGGGTGTAACCCCCTAGGGGGCAACAGAGGAACATTTGGGGGTGGCGCGACAGCTGGGCTAAGTGCCCACAGGGGGTGGCGATGGAGTGCCACCCAGCTCTGCTCCAGCCCCGTCCCCAGTCGCAGCCCTGGCTCCCGACCCTGCGCCTGACCTTGTCCCCAGCCTTGGCACGGCTCTGCACACGACTGGGGGACTGGCTGCTGGCCCACGTGGCCCTGCTGTGGCTCCACTTCTGGCCCTGCCCCCACTCCCAGCCTTGATCCCTGGCCACGGCTTCGTCCTTGGCCCCAGACCCAACTCCAGCTGCACCCCCAGCCCTCTTACCCCTGTCCGCGCCCCACTCCTGGCTCTCAAAAGTTTGGGGACACTGCTCTATGTGGTCACTCCACTCAGGCAACTGCCCGAGGAAATGCCCTCCCACTGTGCTGGGAAGGAAATAACAATCGGGCCCCTCTTGGACCATCACGGTGTGAAAGACATAAGGTACAATGAACCCCCTTAACAACCAGCAGCTATGGCAACCAGAGGCCACTAGGGGGAAGTAGATGCCTCGCCTACGCAAGACCTTGCATTTTTACAGTCGCCCTTCGCTTACACAAGAAGAGCTATCCTAGCAGAAAAAACACTCTCTTATACCAGTTTTTACTGACCAGATAGCAGACATCCGAGGTCTGGCAGCCACCAATCAAATGTTAACACGACCAAGACTTTGTCTAAGTGTGTATAAAAGACCTGTAATTTCTATGTGAATGAGAGTTCTGTACTAAGGTACAGTCTCTCCTTATTCTGCAGAATAAAGTAACGCTCTTTCCTTCTTATCCCTGTCTGGCTGTTATTGGCTCTCAGCTAGGCGGACCCGATATTTTGGTAACAATGGGAATAAATTTGTTAGTGAGACATCCCCAGCACCCAGTCCATTAGAAGGGATAGATATAGACATCTATTTGTGTGGTAACAAAAGACCTAATGAATTAAAAAAAAAAATCTTTCAGGAAATTAAAAATGTGCAGCCAGATCCTGAGCTCTGCTGATTTGCCCCAGCTGAGAATCTGGCATGGGATCCTGATCTGCACTACAGGGTCCCGTGGAAGCCATTAGTCAAAACTGATGCACCAAATAGTCTAGAAATTGAAGGGTGGCTTGGTACGATTCCCTTGGCTGAGCTGGGGTCACCTCTTCTCCGGCCCCTGCTGATCCAGCCCTGCTGGGGTCGGGTTTGTTTTTCCGAGCAGCGAACGCGTCGGATGGTCACGAGTGTGAGACGCATCCAGCCACGCGCGGCTCCTTGCCAGGGGGGTGGCCGCGCTGGGATTGGCACCTGGCTCTCCTGGCTCCCAGCCCAGTGCTTTAGCACAGGGACTGAACCCTCCCACTAGCAGGGTGGCTTTCCTAGCTCCAGGCACTCCCAGCGTGGGCAGCCCCCGTGGTGGGGCCAGCTGAGGGCACCGCCTCCTCCTGGCGCTGGCCTGAGCCTGCCCCATTGACTCATGGCCACTGTAGGAGCTCCAGCCCCACACAGGCCTCTCTCTAGCCTGGGATTCACTGGCCATAGAGAGCAGACCTCCAGGTGTCTAGGAAGGACAGTTTCTCTTCTCCGTCGTCGTCAGCATCTCTATGGTTTCGTTTCCGGGTGCGGGGGGAAGGAGAAGGAGGGTACGGTACGGTGGCTGAGGCGGCTCACGCCCTGCTGAAGGCGGCGGTGGCGGGGCTCAGCATGGCGGCGCACCTGAAGAAGCGGGTGTATGAGGAGTTCACTAAGGTCGTCCAGGTAATGGGCGAAGTCCGGAGCACGAGGGGGAGGCTTGGGAAGGGGACTCCCCTGGGGGAGGGGGCCCGGCCCCTGCCCCTGCCCGAGCAGGGCGACTCCCGGGCGGCCTGAGGTTGCAGGAAAGCCCGCTGGAAGCCTGAGGCCTAGCGCAGAAAGGCCTCCCAGTCCCAGCCCTGGACCCTCCGGAGCGGGGTCTCCACAGGGCGCAGAGGACCCCGGGGCACTGCCCGCCCGCCCCAAGCGGTGGGTAAAGCGACGGAGGGGCTGGGGCCTGGCGTTAGGAGCACAGGCCCGGCGGCTCCCCTCTGTTCTGCTGTCCCGCCTCACGCCGGGTCCTTGCTCCGCAGCAACAGCATGAAGAGATCTCCGCCAAGAAGCTGCGGCTGACCAAGCCCAGTAAATCGGCCGCGCTCCACGTAGACCTGTGTAAGGCCACTTCGCCGGCAGATGCTCTGCAGTATCTGCTCCACTTTGCCAGGAAACCAGTGGAGGCGGAAAGCGTGGAAGGAGTTGTCAGGATCTTGCTGGAGCATTACTACAAGGTAGAGAAATAGGGTCTGGGGGAGCAACCTGCATGACCCTTAAAGCAGCAGGAAATGGAAGCCCATTTGTACGGTTCTATTTCCTGACCCGGTTCTCGTTGGAGGGGTGTGAGGCTCAAGCGTTTGGTAATAGAATGTGGAGTTTCCGAAGAAGTGGGTATTCACCCACGAAAGCTTATGCTCCAATACCTCTGTTAGTCTATAAGGTGCCACAGGACCCTTTGTCGCTTCTACAAATCCAGACTAACATGGCTACCCCTCTGATACTTGAGTTTCAAAGAGTACATCGGGTTTTGGAGCGAGCTTCCCCAGGCTGGGTTGACAGACTTGGGTTAGCCGGGCTCCTGCTAATAAAATAACTGTGTAGATAATGCTTTGAATTTGCTGCTTGAGATCTGACGTGTAGGGAGCTGGATGAACTTCAGAGCACCCCTGGTATTACTGTGTCCCTTTGATTCTCATCAATCCACCAAGTTACTATGATGCCTATTATATCAATAGAAGCGACAAAGGGTCCTGTGGCACCTTATAGACTAACAGAGGTATTGAAGCATAAGCTTTCGTGGGTGAATACCCACTTCTTTGGATGCTTCTACAGATCCAGACTAACACGGCTACCCCTCTGATATATTATATCAATAATCCTCATTTAATTCCAGGCACTCAAGTTTGCACACCTTGGTGTATTTAAACACACACTAGTATTTAAACTTCTTGTGTTTGTATACAAGCACTTATAAAATCTGTCAATATTTAGTTGTCTGCTTTCATGTGATGTAATTGAATGGAACTCTTTTTCATTTGACTGTTTCTCTTCGGTTCCTACCAGTACTTTTCAATTTCTATCCTCTTCTCTTTACTAAGATTATAGAGTATCCCTTTTAATCCTCCCCAGTGGATGTGGTTGTCCAAATCATGTGTTCCTCTGCACCTGTTGACTTTCCCACAGCCCTTGGTTTAAAAACTGTTCTACTACTACTTTAAATTTACATTGCAAGCGATCTGGTTCTGTTTTGGTTTAGGTGAAGCCCATCCGTCCTATATAGGTTCTTCCTTTCCCAAAAGTTTCCTTATTCCTAATAAATGTGAATCCCTTCTCCAAACACCATCATCTCATCCACACATTGAGACCTTGCAGTTTTGCCTGTCTAACTGGCCTGTGCGTGTAACTAGAAGCATTTCAGATAATGCTACCATGGAGGTTCTGGACTTTAATCTATTACCTAGCAGCCTAAATTTGGCCTCCAGGACCTCTCACCTACCTTCCCCTATGGCTACCATTGGTACCTACATGTACCACGACTGCTGGCTCCTCCCCAGCACTGCACATAAGTCTGTCTGTCTGTCTCTCGAGAGGTCTGCAACCTTCACACCTGGCAGGCAATTCACCATGTAGTTCTTTTGGTCATGTAGTTGGGTCACAAACCCAACTATCGGTATTTCTAATTATCAAATCTCCCCCATTACTATTACCTGTTGCTTCCCAATAACAGGGCTCCCCTCCCCCAGAGTGCTATCCTCAGTGTGTGAGGATGCCATGACATCATCTGGAAGGAAGGTTCCGACTATGGGATTGTTTCTGTCTGCTCCAGCTTGATGTTCTCCTTCCCTGAGACGTTCCTCCTCCTCAGTGGCACAGAGGTTGTTTGAATGGGGGTGGGATCTCTCTATTGTGTCCTGGAAAGTCTCGTCTAGGTACCTCTTTGTCTCCTTTAGCTCCTCCAGTTCAGCCACTTTGTCTCAAGACCCTGTACTCTGTATCTGAAGGCCATGAGCTGCTTGCACCAAATGCATTTGCATGCCAACCACCCACAAGGCAGGTACTCATGCTGTATTTACTGCAGTAAACTGGATAGCCCCCACTCTGTTACTGGACTTCTGGCTGCATTTTTTGTACAGTTGCCGGGGTCTTTTGTGTGTGTGGTTTTTTGGAAGGGTTGGGTGGGGAGAGAGTGGTTATTGGCCTAAGTTTTTAGAGAATGTTTATTAGGTGTATTGGTCTCTCATGCTCGCTCTCTAAACTCCCATGCAAAAGCCTCCTGTTTGCTAGCTCCTCTGGTCACTTATAAGCTGTTTTTTTAAACCCCTGGTCTCTGAGTTATTGCCACTTCCGTTGTCAGGGGACCCTAAAGGGATTAGGAATGAAAGGATGGCAGGCTAGAGCTTTGTTAGGAAGTTCTCAGCTTGGCCTAGCAGGCAGCTAGGCTCAGCACACAGCCCCCGAAACACACCACACTATAAACTTCAATGAATCAGGCACACAGCAAGCAAGCATGCACACAACAACAAACAGACAAACAACAGACTCACCCCAAGGTTCACGTAGTTGCTCCTCCTTCACCTGGAGAACTCCCTTGCAAAACTCTCCTGTTTGCTGCTCCTGTGGGCTGCTCGGTGGTCCTATGTGAAAAGAGTTGGTGGTCTAAGCCAGTGATTCTCAACCAGGGGTACACAGAGGTCTTCCCCGGGGTACATGAACTCATCTAGATATTTGCTTAATTTTACAGCTGGCTACATAAGCACTAGTGAAGTCAGTACAAACTAAAATTTAATACAGACAATGACTTGTTTATACTGCTCTATATGCTATACACTGAAATGTAAGTACAGTATTTATATTGTGATTTAAAAAAAATAATTATATGATTAAAAATGAAAAAGTAAGCAATTTTTCAGCAATAGTGTGCTGTGACACTTTTGTATTTTTATGTCTGATTCTGTAAGCAAGTGGTTTTTAAGTGAGGTGACACTTGAGATACACAAGACAAATCAAACTCCTAAAAGAAGTACAATAGTCTGGAAAGTTTGAGAGCCACTGATCTAAGCCCCATAAAACCATCATCCTAGATTTGTGGTTAATTAGCACTCTGGTTGGCAATTTCAGCAGACAGGCCAAGGAGCAAGTTGGCATGCAGGATGATCTGTTCTAATTGGGACCGGGCCCAGATCAGATGATAATAAATTCGGATAATCCAGAGAATGGGAAAGTGCGAGGCTGCAGCACTGTCTAGTGGCCACAGATGAGATCGCTCACTTCTGAACCTGTATGCGCTGGTTGTTTGGTTAATATGGAGAGCTGGATAATGGAGGGTCAGATAAACGGGGGTCTACTGTATGTTATCTCTGCAGATCATAGAATCATAGAATATCAGGGTTGGAAGAGACTTTAGGAGGTCATCTAGTCCAACCCCCTGCTCAAAGCAGGCCCAATCCCCAATTTTTGCCCCAGATCCCTAAATGACCCCCTCAAGGATTGAACTCACAACCCTGGGTTTAGCAGGCCAATGCTCAAACCACTGAGCTATCCCTCCCCCCAATGGTCCCTAAGGGTAGAGTTCTGTGCAGATACAAAATTTGTATCCACATCCGATCCGCAAACGCAGATATAAAATGGGTATCTGCAGATTTGCAGGGCTCTAGCTGTAAAATTTGGATCCGCATCGATCCACAAACGTGGTCTGCAGATATCCGCAGATTCGTGGGACTCTACTTAAGGGTCATGGTTGTGTAATACTAGCAGGGCAGCATGTAGGAAGCTTGTAAAGCTGCTCTGTTGCCCTGGTGTACTTGCTCTGTGGACATTCTAGTTCAGACTCTAGGCCAGCAGTGTCCAATAGAAATTTGATGCTAGCCACACTTGTGGTATTGAATTTTTTTTATTCGCCACATTATAAAAAAGGATTAAAAAACATACTACAAACGACATTTCAAATATCAAAAATAAGTAGATATTACAAAAAATATATATGTATAATAGGTACTACTAACACAAAATTACTATATCCTAGCCACGTTAACAAGCTGTATATTAAAGCACGCAACCTGTCTTCCAGTACTGCTGTCTTCAACACACCAACACATTGCTCATGCATTAGCCACAATTCAATAGCCTATTTGCCACATGTGGCTAGTGATGAACGTATTAGACACCACTGCTCTAGGCTGTCAGTTTGACCCATGTCATCAGCTCTCATCTAACTAATAAATGAATAATGAAACAACGTATACTTTGTTGGCATCTAGGTAATAGTCCTCCCCCTAATCTATATGGCCAGACCTCATTGTGAATAATAGATCTGCACTGCAAACTGAAACTTTGCTACTGAACATCCTCATGATGGTTCCCTTCTTAAGTAATCTTTACTTCCCCTGTTGATGAAGTCAGGGGAATTGCTTTGGACATTTTCAACCAACTAACCTGATATCTGTGAAGGTATGAAATTCAGAACAATCCTTCTGGGATTTAATTTTGTGAATCCCATCCTGTTTTATCAAATTATGTGGAGCTCCCTGTTATAATTGCTATTACTCCCTTTCCAAGATGCTTGGTTGAAGACTATTTCTTGCCCTCTTTTTTTGTAGGTGCATGAGCTGAGAGGTAGCTTGTTCCCACAGTGTCCTCAAAAGCATTAGCAATCATACCAAGGTGGTAACTGCTTCATGAATACCTAGATAGGTTGTTAATCTCAACATGCTTCTTTCTATATTTTCCTACATTTTATCTTTGAGTCTATCCCATATTGAACTCAGTCTAAGATTTTTAAGCCATATTGATTTATTTCTACACTTTTCCTGCATTGGGATGCTGATTGAGACTATTTGGTGGCTTTCTCCTTACTCTTCACTAAATCTTGATGGAAACGTCTTTTTCAAATATGACTTTCCAACAAACTGAAGGAATACATAACATAAGAAACCTAACATATCTTGGCCATGTATGTCCCAGGAAAGCCATTGGGACAGATTTCCCATAATGTGAATTTCTCTTGCTCATCTTTCAGAGGCAACAATTGCATGAAAATATGTCTGGGAAGAATAACCATCATTTTTTAGAATAGGGTTGGATATCATACTTCAGGGGTCTTACCCATGCATTGTCCAACTGAGGGTCATGTTGACAACTTGGTAGGAGTCACAAGGCAACATCTAATTATAATTGCAACAAAAAGACAGAGATAAAATTCTGTGAAGACAATACACGATAACATACATGGTTAAATCTACACACAAGCATGATATTTCTTTCAAGTGCTCCATAGCCACAATTGGGGCCAGATTTTCAAAAGTGTTCAGACCCAACAGCTTCCAATGTGATGTTCTGGCCAGATTTTCCAAAGAGCTGAGCACGCAACATTCTGTGCTTTTAAGTGACAGGATTCTCAGATTTAAGTGCATAAATGGGAGCTGTAATCTTTTGAAAAGTTGGCCCTTACGAGAGTTATTTGCAGCTGAGCTGATCCTTGGAGCCTTTTCCTGACTTGTCCACCTGGCCAGGAGTAGGGAGCTGAAGGTTCCTCCTCTTACCTCTGTACTGGTCAATGAGGTAACGACCAGACCTGGAAGCTAAGGTCAGTTTCCCTAATCCACTGCTCAGGGCCAGGAGGTGGGAGAGAGAAACACCTCAATAATCTTTTTAATTTGTTTAAAATAAAATTGGAAGACTCATTCATGTAGGATTAAAAAAATACCTTTATTAGAAATAGTTAATTTCATTTAAATCTAGGTTAATGGTATCCTTTTAATACGAGAACATCAGAGGCATTTGTGTAAGCACGTAGTGTATTCTGTGGAAATCTGTGCCTCACGTTATTGAGGTAAATAGTTTAGTTATACTGCATATTGTGCTCCTGGGGGAATTCTGCAACAAAAAATTAAAAATTCGGCACACAATATTTTAAAATCATGCAAAATTGTGTTATTTTGACAAAATATGCAGAATATAATCACACCAATTTCAATTATTTTTGGTCATTTCTTTCAAAATACCTGTCAGCAAGTATGTCTGTAACAATACAGACAACAAAAAAGATTTAGGAAATGTTTTTTGACAAATAGATTCCTTACTAGGCATATTCATACAGAACTCTGAGTAATAATTCATTTAAACTACAATACAGAACTGTATTTTCCGCACCCTTCAGAAGCAGCGCAAAAACTTGGGGGAGTCAGGGGTAACAGAGGAGCTGAGGGAGAGGGGAGTAAATTGCTGGGTGTGAACTTGGAAGGTTGTTGGGTATGGGTGGGAAAAGTATGGAGCATGTTTTTTGTGGGGGACAGGCAGGGATTGTTAGGAAGCTTCCCCCATGCAGACCCTGGCTGACCCCTAGCCTCTCCCATTCAGTCAGGCACATCTGCCCCTGTCCCTATGTGTTCCTGCATCCCCATGTGTCCTTGCACCCCCCCGTCCATGTGTCCCTTCACCCCGTCTCAGACACCCACTCCCCCATCCCCATGTGGCCCTGCACCCCGTCCCCCTGTGTGACTCTGTACCCACCCCCCATCCTCATGTCTCTCTGTGCTCCCACTCAGCCACCCTCTGTTCCTATGTAGCTCTGCAGCGCTTTAACGTTGCCAGTGTAGACTAGCCCTTTGTTAGATTTCTCTTACACCCTTATGGTAGGGAATATTTCGAAGTATGACGTGATGCATAGTTGTCTTCCTATCTCTGCAGACAGCCTGAATCAGTAACTCTGAGAGATGTGGACTACTCCTACTAATTTAAATGGGATGTTGATTCTGACGCCTAATGATGGCAACATGATTATCACCAGAAACTTTCACTGTTGCGTAAATTGGCAGAAATCCATAGCTAATACACTTACCGTTCTCTTTGGATGCAGTGAGGCAGCTTTCTCCTTTGTTTGTAGGCAGACACACAAGACACCCCCCCCCCCCCCCCCACTGCTAAAAGCCTCAACTGGTTCCTTTGTGCTAAACCCCAAACTCTTTCTTTTTTTTGACATGTTCTGGGTGCCAAAACTACGAACTCCCTCTACCCACCTTCTAAAATCCTCCATCTCTCCCATCAATAATTGTTACAATACATTCGTGTTGTCAATAGAAAACTCTCCTGCATGCTGAAAACGGAAAATGTACAGTGTAAAACTGAAACCGTTTGAGCCGTCTGAATTTAGTATCAAAATAGCAGGGAATACTTTCTGTCAGTGCAGTGCTCATTTCATAGTCCGTGAAAGAACTCTTTTGAAATGTTCTGGGAGCTACCATGGGAATCCATTGAATTTAGCATTGCGGTGCTGCAGTAATTAGGGCCAGTGAGGGTCAGGGGGTGTCTGCAGTCTTGACGTCCATGGGGTTTTGTGCTGTATGTGGGTCCTGGCCTGTGTTTCACTGTTTTATGATCTTTAAGCTGAAAAGAGAGCGGAGGAGACCATCATTTCTTTCATCCCTAGGAGAACGATGCCTCTGTGAGACTGAAGATTGCTTCCTTGCTAGGTTTGTTATCGAAGACGGCAGGATTTTCTCCAGACTGCATTATGGATGATGCCATTAACACGCTTCAAAATGAGAGTAAGTCACACTTCAGATCTAATTTGAAATCAAGGCAGAATCCTCCAGACTTTGTACATCTAAGGCAGTGGTCTCTAACCTTTTTACACACAAGATCACATTTTCTTTTACCGGGCTGGGGCAGGCTCTGGGCTGGGGCCAAGAGTTTGGCGTGTGGGATGAGGCTCTGGGCTGAGCCTGGAGCAGGGCCTTGGGGTGCAGGAGTGAGGGGTGCAAGCTCTGGGAAGGAGTTTGTGTGTAGGGGTCATATGGTCACACTGCATCTAATCTCATGGAATCCACTGGATATTTCATGAGTTTTACTTTTTGTGGGTTATAGATCCAAAATCCTTCAGGGATTGTCACAAATTAGTAACAATCTCAACTGTGGGGCGTGCATTGGCTGAGCCCGGGGCAGGAGGTTGGGGTACACGAGTGAGGGGTGCAAGCTCTGGGAAGGAGTTTGGGTGCAGGAGAGGGCTCCAGGCTGGTGCAGGGGATTGGGGTGCAGGAGGGGGTGAGGGTTGCGGGCTCTGGGAGGGAATTTGGTGCAGGAGGGAGCTCTGGGCTGGGGCAGAGTGCTGGGGTGCGGGCTCTGGGAGGGAGTTTGGTGCAGGAGGGAGCTCTGGGCTGGGGCAGAGTGCTGGGGTGCGGGCTCTGGGAGGGAGTTTGGTGCAGGAGGGGGCTCTGGGCTGGGGCAGGGGGTTGAGGTGCAAGAGGGGGTGCGAGGTGCAGGCTCCGGCTAGGAGGCGCTTACCACAGGTAGCTCCCGGTTGGCGGTGCAGCGGGGCTCAGCCGGAGATTGCGATCGACTGGCAGAGGCTCCAGGATCAACCAGTCAGTCGCGATCGACGGGTTGGTGACCACTGATTTAAGGACTGTGGCAAGACTCTTACATGAACACAAACCGCCTAAGTACAGTATATGATTGGGGATTATTGCTCAGAGGGAACACTATTTCCTCCCCCTGCCTTATTCTCTATTTTTATGACCAGTGGAAAATCCTATCATGACATTCTCAGGGCAAAAAAATATTTCAGCATCACTGTTTGTTATATAACTTAATTGTAGAGCAGCAGACAGTACAGAGAGTGTGTTCCTGCTGTAAAATCACAGAGCCAGAGACATTGTTTCTTAACTGCTCAGTGTTGGGGGACAGCCTTGTTTGCAAGTGGAACGCTGTAATGGAATCTTTCCTCACCCCTGCTGCAGGATAATGTCAGAAGTTTGTTTTTAATTTGAACAAAAACATCATTCCACTAGCACTGTTTTCATAAGAGGGTGAAGGACAAACTATCCCCCATTTCTTGCTTTAACAAAGTCTGTTTTAATTTTAAAAGAATTTCATCCTTCCAAGCACTTTAGGTAAAAACCATTTATTGGGGGGTGAGGATGCAGGTCATCAGCGGGAGTTAGAAGCACAAGTTCCATTGATAGTCAGTGGGACTTAGGCACTTTTGGAAATTCCATCCTGTGAGCTCATCATTTCTGTAATACGCACAGTGGTGTATCAGTTTACTTGCAACATAGACAGTGAGATTTCTGTAGGCTCACAAAATTAATAGAGATATGAAACCTTTCACTGTTTTGTTTGACAGAGTCCCACCAAGTTCTTGCTCAGCTGCTGGATACCCTGTTGGTGATTGGGATGAAACTCACAGAGAACCCAGCTGTCAGAATGAGGCTGCTAGACGTAGCTTGCAAGGTAATATAGTTTTATTGATGAAGTAAATATGCTTTAAAGGCCAAATTCTGCTCCCAGATACTCATGTAGCTTGTGTTGAAATCAAAGGAAGTTGCATGCACATATCTGGGAGGAGAGTTTAACTCTACATTTTAAATATGCATCATTGATGTTATCAGAATTTTTATGATTGGCAATGCAAAAAAATCTCTATTAATGAGACTCTTGCAGCCCCAAAATTGCAGCTATGACCTACCTGTTAAAATCCATATTCATATCAGTTTTCATACTTTCCACTTACATAACCTTGTTCATGTGCAAATTTATAAATGTGGTTAAAAGTTGTTCCTGTTTTCCTGATGGGATTACTGGTGCATGGAGAAGCCAGGTGAATAGAACTATCTTAAATTTGGATATGGACATTGTCTTTCTACCTGTCTGCAATTCACCTAGCATCCCAATGGTTCTACGTAAATCCAGATTCCCTAATTTGTAGGCCTGTCCTCAATCCACTAGACCACAGTTGCCTTTTAAAAAGACAAAGGAAATGAAGCTCAAAGTTCATAGACAATGTTAGCTGACACTAGTTTGCAGCATTTAGGGGGTATTATTTTTGAAGCTTGTGCAGTAAATGTTATCTGACTTCTATACCTGCTACCTCTTTCCCTCAGCACTCATGTCTCACATAAGAGCCCTAGTAAAGATAAAAGAAACAAAGAGCTCTGTGTAAGCTTGAAAGCTTGTCTCTTTCACCAGCAGAGGTTGGTCCAATAAGCAATATTACCACACCCATCTAGTCTCAAGAAAACAGTGTTTGTTTATAGCTAAAATAATCTTGTTATTAAAGGGAGAAAATATACTGACTCTAATGTTTGATTTGACTAATAAGCCTTTTGACAATTTTGAATTTGTTACAATTATATCTGTAACCAAAGTACATTCTGTTCATGGAGTAGCTGCGTTGAATAAAAATCACAGAATGAATTGCCATGTGAGTTAATAAATTATCCATAATTACCTATATCCCTTTTGGTATTTCAATGAAAAAATTATCTGAGTCAGTGAGTCATTCCCCTTTAAATTTAATTTTAAAATATGCTGCTTATCCTTGGTTTATGATCAATCCTCTACTAAAGTGTTAGAGGAGGAGAATATATAAGAAGAAATTGTATTATACTAAAAGATCTTTAAAATGCTTTTTTGGGAGGGAATTTAATAGTGTATGTTTCATTGATACAGAAGATTGGTGATATGCTACCTAAATTTTACTCACCACTTGAAAATATACCTGTAGAGGAGGATTTTCTTTCTACAAATTGTATGGAGAGGCAAGCTATATCCATATTTTCTGTATGGGTACCAAATGAATAGGCGATTTCAGTGTCAATCTGTTGCGGGACAGGAATCCTTGTTAGGACTACTAAATTTAAGGGTATATTTTAAGACACTGATGTCATATAAACTCTGAGACAGTTTTGGTATGAGCACAAGACTGGGAACTAGGAACTCTTGAATTCCAACTTTGATACTTTTATTCTTAACTGTAAAATGGGGAGCATGGTTGTAAGTGCCAAATATCCTTGCTACACGAGCAGTTACTCATTTTGTGTGTGCTGCTTAGGATGTGCAGTATTTTGCCTAAATTACATCTGCACTGTTTTTGAAAATAATGCCCCATGAGACCGCTTATTTTAATTCGTTGCTGAAAAAGCAGTTTTCTATGGAGAGAACTGTAATGTATGTGTGTGTAAAATTTCTGATTAAACTTCATGAATTTGTTATTCTGTAGGATTGATAATGTATAGAATAAAATAAGTATCAAATATTTGAAGGAAAGCTACTACTGGACTTTTTCCCTGAAAACTGTTGTAACTTTAAAACAAAACACAAACTTTTGGGAGACTTCATCTCATGTGAAATAGTTTGCTGCTTGAAAGGATAAAATATCAAGAAAAACATTTCTTATTTTATCGCATTACACAGTATCTGACGGACGCCTCCCATGGTGTCAGAAACAAGTGCCTCCAGCTGATTGGCTATCTTGGATCTGTGGAAAAAGGTGCCGCAAAAGAAGCTGAAAGCCTGGCTACCAAAGATGTCCAGAAGATAATAGGGGACCACTTTAATGACCAGGACCCTCGTGTTAGGACTGCAGCTATAAAAGCTATGGTAAGTGCTGTTGCACACTTAAATGTATTAGGAGTAACTCAAGAAAACTTGCAAAGAGCCCTGTGGCACCTTATAGACTAACAGACGTATTGGAGCATAAGCTTTCGTGGGTGAATACCCACTTCTTCAGATGCATCATTCACCCACGAAAGCTTATGCTCCAGTACGTCTGTTAGTCTATAAGGTGCCACAGGACTCTTTGCCGCTTTTACAGATCCAGACTAACACGGCCACCCCTCTGATTCAAGAAAACTTGTAAGTGGTTGTAAATTGATCCAGAAAAACTCAGACGGGATGGTGATTTATTAAGTCATTTTGGAAAATGTGAGAATTAAAGTTACCCAAGTTTCAATTAAATTGGCCTTGAACCAGTGTGAGGGGAATATCCAGATTCTTGTACAATAGATTAGTAGAGGATAAATATATATTTTGGAAGTTTATTATTTTAGTGACTTCAGATTTTTTGGTGTGTATATAACAAAATCAAGCACATTTCGATTAGCAATAAATATGCTTTTCTTGCTTTAGCTTTAGTTATGGTCAATACTGACCACTCCAACTAATGCTTGTTGGGATATAGCATCAGAAAGTTGCTGAAGGAGGAACTACTTCAGTAACTTGAAAAATCCAAGAGAAAGTTTATGCTTAAAAATAGTGTTTCTGAAGTGCCCAGTAGTCATGTTAATTGGGTGTTCAGCAACTGCTAATAAGGTAAACCTGTTTCCATGTGGGGATGGAGGGTATTCAAATTAACCCTTGTTAAACTTCTGAAAAAGAGGCAGCGTTTAATACAGGATTTCACTAGAGTCTGGTTGGGATCGCCCTGTGCTCTTTCCATCCACTTCTGTTGTATTTTAATGACTCTCTTTACAGATATTTTTTTAAACGTGTTCATGTGACTTTTTATGGTTAAATTGAATGTCCAAACCTAGACTCTTATTGCCAGGACAGTTTAGTATCACAGCACAAAAGCCTCCATCGTTCTGTGGTTTGAGACCAGAAAGCATTATTTGGAGGCACGAAAAAACCTTGCCCATGACTACTTTGCTAGTGTTTTAATATTTTTTCTTCATTTGTAAATTGTAGTCTGCAGAGGCCTGTCTAGAAAAGATAAATGCTTAGTCTTAAAAGAGAGTCTTCCCATGTATAGGGAACATATATAATTCTATCTTAGTATTTATACTTCAGAAACTCATATGGAGCTACAGTATTCTGTATAGAAATTTTTCTACAGCTTTTCTGGGTCAGTAGTTGAGAATGTTTCCAGGACAAGATTTTATTCAGAGTTTATGTTGTGAAGCACAACTCTTCAGAAGACTGGAGAAAGATGGTGTTATTGGAAGCACTAATGTAAAAAACAAGTATGATGGAGACAAACTTTATACCAAAGTCTAGATAATTATTTATTATAATAAAATGAGAATATTTAATTCAGCAGAGGCCATGAAATGGTTGAATGTAGCAGAGAATCAACTACTATATCAAGCAATTATTATGGGATTTAAGTCAGTGGTAATCAAATGGCAGAGACAATAGCAATTAAAATTGACTATCTTATTTAAAACCATGTGGTAATGCATCTGTTTGTTTTTTCTCCTTTTATAGCTGCAGCTACATGAAAGAGGATTAAAATTGCAGCAGACTATTTACAGTCAGGTAATGCCTTATTAAATATTGTGCAAGTTCCTTTTTTGTTTCTGTGACAAAGTAGTTCAATAGGAGAGGAAGTATGTTCAAGGATAGTGAAGCTGTGGAGATGATGTAATTTGCGTTCAGAGCATGTAGTCAGATTACGTGTATCATTACCTTTGGTAGCCTCAGCCTGAAAACGCAAGTCTTTTTAAAATCCTAGTTTTCTCAGCTACACTAGGTCAGATAGGTATGCTTACTTTTAGTGGAGGAGGGAGAGGATGGGGGAAAAGGTGAGGCATTTTAGTAATTATGGCCCCGATCCTGCCGCCTAATCTGTGCAAGTGGAACCTTGCACACATGCAGAGTCTTCCAAGCATTCCATGGCCTGGGCCCAGGATATCTAAGAGACTGTCTAAAGCTCTGGGACAAAGACCTGGTTGACAACTATGCTCCTCTGGCATAATGGAACTCTCTACTTTAAGAGTAAAGCTCGTCTGTGCAGGAGACAGAACTTTCTCCAGGGGTCTGAGACTGTGGAATGAACTCCGCCAAGAGCTAAGGACCATCACAAACCCCTCCACTTTCTGCTCGTAGTGCAAAGTGCATTTTTTTACTTGCCTTCTCTTATGTAAACTCATAGCAACAGGTATATTTATTCGGGCGGGAGGGGGGAAACCCTACCAAAACAAGATACTCCACTGCACATGCTTTCTCCTTTGAAGAGAGGATGAGCGAACAAACAACATGTGGCAGGTGTGTAGTTGCATTGCTTAATGTACTACTGGAAGGTGCTCATACTATGGTGTTGAGCGCAGTATAAGAACCTGAATAGTGTTAAATAGTCTCATTGATGTTCCCATGAGGATGGGGGGGTGGGGTGTCTATCTTCATGGATAAGGTTTCAGGATCAAGGCCTATGGAAATGAGAATAATATGGAGCATAGTCAGTTGTAATGCGGACAGGTGCTGTGCAACATTTTTCACATGTCTCTGTGTAGTTCACCCAGTCCTAGAGCTCCCCTGAGCAGAGCTAACCAATCTGATAAGTATTGCACTGGATTTGTGTAACGGACAAAGGTCTGGTAGGACTAGGTTGAGATAACCAAATACATTTTGATTCGTAACCTGACCTAGCTGGTATAGAATCTGTACTTTATCATATAAGAGAGTTTAATGGAAGCTTAAATGTAAACCTGGTGCAGGGGTTTAAGATTAATATTTGGAAACTTCATTTCAGGCTTGCAAACTGCTCTCAGATGATTATGAACAGGTACGCAGTGCTGCAGTTCAGTTGATCTGGGTCCTCAGTCAGCTGTATCCTGAGAGGTATGTGCTGTATGCAGACTGATTCAAAAAGTTATCCAGGAGGGGAATAAGCATGCTAGTTCTGAAGGTTTTGTCTTAGACAAGTCCCTTAAGTAGTGGTTTGAAAGGCTATGTATATTAAATGCCTATAGCTTGATAAGCTAAAAAGGGGGCTGACATGTTGGACTAGATGACATTCTTTCCCCCTTTGCCCCTCCCCCCAAGATTCCTTGTGTTATACAGTAGTAGTACAGCACTGTTTATTTCATTGGTCTTTGCCATGAAGGATAACACATTTTATACAAAGTCTCAGCACAGTGACTTATATTGTGTGCCTTTGTCTTATTCAGCATTGTACCAATTCCTTCTTCCAATGAAGAAATTCGCCTAATTGATGATGCATTTGGAAAAATATGTCACATGGTCAGTGATGGCTCATGGGTTGTTAGAGTGCAAGCTGCAAAACTGTTGGTAAGTTTCCTTGTTATTCTCATGTCCTCTTGGTCGAAGGTCCGAGTATGTTGCCTTTTCTGCCTATGTTTGAGAAAAAAGGATGTGAGGAGAGCATTAATGTTCCGACTTGTTTACTGGATTTGCTGGTTGATACTGTGTATGATGTCAGTGTCTAGAGCAATTGATTTCTGCCAAAATTTCAAGGCAGTTTTGAGGGGAGAGGTGGAGCTAGCGGGTATGCAGATCCATTAGAAAATAGCTTCCCACCTGGGGATTCACAGCTGTTCTCTCCTCTGAGGGGAATGGACTCCTCAGCACAACCAAAATCTCATTTATGGCCCCCAACTTCAAGGCCAGGTTTTTAGATCCCTAGCTAGGACCAACTATAGATAGAGAGTGGGGTGCTGTGATGAATTTTTATGTGGACACTCATAAACTCTTACAAGCTCCTAAATATTGCAATGATGAGCACTATATAAACCCCTTGAAATACAGAAATGAGTGGTCGCTGTGCTGGGATGTGTCATTTAGCAGATTCTATTGCCTTACATTCATAACCATCTTGGTGCTTCACATAATGTGTTGGTTTTTTGTGTGTGTATGTTTTTTTTTTTTTTTTCCCTTCAGGGATCTATGCAGCAAGTTAGTTCCCATTTCTTGGAGCAGACACTTGACAAGAAGCTGATGTCAGATTTGAGGGTACATAAACCTTGTCTTTTATTATTTTGTCCTCCCCCCTCTCCCCCGTTACCTAGCATTCTAAAATTGTACAACAGGTATGTTAATGTCAAACATATTTGTTTATCTTTTCCATGCCTCAGGGCAATTGAGAGTTGATTGATCATGACAGGTTGAGTTTAATTTAACAGAAAATGAAGCCTAAACTGCTTCATTAGCGTTTGTGTTCTTGTAATAAATCACTCCTGAGGCTGTTCAGGTTTCTTTGAGGAGAGAGTGGAATTAGCATGCCATCTTGACACCATCTTGTTTTAGAGCTTCTCTCTCTTATCTATTGTGAACAGAAAGATTGTGTTCCAGTTTTGGCAACATGCTATAGCACAAGATCTTACAGGATCTCCTTGGCAGTCATTTCAAATTACTTAACACTTAGAATTGGGACTCTTGGTTTTTTGTTTTTGTTTTTTACCCTGACTTTATCATTGATTCATATATTGACCTTGGGCAAAATCCTTCTCTTTGGCTCAATTTTTCCATCTACAAAATGGGATAACTCATCTGTATATCACAAGGATGATGGGGCTAAATTCACTAATGTTTTTAAAGTGTATTGAGATTCTTGGTTGGATGGAAAGTTAATGTAAGGCTTTGTCTGCACTGGGCAAATGAAGTGTGTTAGGAAATGTGCAGACATTTTGATTAACATGGTTTAATGCTAGTTAGTATCTAATATAGACAGACAGTCATGTTAAAGTGGTAGGGCTTAACCGCAATTTAACAGGGGTAACCACAGAATCGTGTTTAAAGATATGTTAATTAAAACATGTTAGATATTACTCTTTTTCTAGTGAAAACAAAGCACAAAATATTGAATAATTTTTCACATAAGAGGATGGTAGCTTTCATGTCTCTGAGCAATTATATCTCTTCCGCCTATCAGTGTTGAAGCGTCTTGCTATAACCTTGTTATGGAACCAGAGCAAGTCAATTAATGCACCAATAGTTCCTTTAAAATTTAATAGCCTTTATGATACATCTGAGTTGTAATCAATCATAATATTTGTTTGCACAGAGGAAGCGCACTGCACATGAACGAGCCAAAGAGCTCTACAGCTCTGGGGAGTTTTCAAGTGGCAGAAAATGGGGAGACGATGCACCCAAAGAAGAAATAGACACAGGCGCTGTGAACTTGATTGAATCGGGAGCTTGTGGGGCTTTTGTTCATGGCCTGGAAGATGAAATGTATGGTGAGTGTTAACTTTGTATGTGGCAACCAAAGAAAGGAGGATCTGAATAAAGTCCCTACTGTACTGGATAATGTAGCCTTCCAAAATTCATGTTGCCTGGAACAGATTTTTTTTTTTTTAACAAGTGACTAATATATTGCAAGGTTTTTTTTCATTACCATCTCGGTGAGGGTGAGCAAGTAGATTTTGTTCCTGGCTGGTAAATAGTCATGATTTTTCAAGACTGAATTAATGTTCGCTCAGCACTTTGGACAGGCAAAGCATTCTGTATTAGGGTACCCTGAGATCAATAATTTTTTATAAACAGTTAATTTAGGTAAGTGTGTGGGGGAAAGAGTGTCTACTTCTACTGTTCAAGGACCAGATCCAAGCTCTCACTGGATGTGTTTTTATTTACTTCAGTAAACTAGATCGGGTCCTAAATTGGAAACTTTAGTTACTTGTTGCTGGAAATGGACAGATTCTCTAGAGAAAGGGGAAACGATGTTCATCTTACAACAATTTAAAGCAGGTTCATCCTCTCTCACTGTAAATAGTTTTAACGGAGTTGGCCAGCTGTAATTTGGAGCACAACATTGGAACCCAAGCCCTGGAGTTCTAAATTTGGCTATGACAATGACACTGACCTTGTTGATGGGACTCACCAAGGTCACTTCACCTCTCTGCCCCAGCTTCCCCATCTGTGAATTGGGAATAATTCTTACTCCTTGTATCTCCATGGGGCTATTGACAGGGTTAATGCTAGTGAAGTGCCTTGAAGATGAAAATTTCTATGAGCTATAATTGCTGATCGTTGCTTTTAAAATGTATTGCATGGATGGAGCGACATTAGAAAGTACAAGGTGTGCTCTAAAAAGTATCTCTGTAAAATCATATTGTAAAGATTGGTTTGTTGCTCTGTATGAGGCTTGCTCAATTTGCAATTAAAATGACATCGTGTTTCTGTCAAAATCCTTCTGGGATGTGAAAAATAACCTTGGTTCTTTCTGGTTTAATAATAAAGATTTTTCACTTGGAACAATTCGGATTTCCATACCACAAAATCCAACTTGCTGTCACATAGATTTTTCGCCCTGCACTGCCAAAGGTAGCATTTCTATCAATGAAGAAAGTGATTGACTCAGAATACACACAGATCTGGTGAACTGATGTGGAAATTAATTATTTACACAGTCACCCCTCTGACCATTACTGCACTTTAAGTACTACAGTCCCACCTAATAGACAGCATTGCAGCCTTCCCATGCACTGATTTTTAGTCTGTATCTTAGTCTCCCTTGTCAGAGCAGTATCAATTAAATGTGTTTTAATCTGTGCTGCTTTAACTGTAGTGAGTAGGTTGGTGGATGAGGGGAGAGGATCTATAACTAAATAAGCAGACGTCTTACTATAATTGTATTTTTTCCAGTTAGTCAGAGTCATCTGCAGTCACACCATGTTTTTCAAGAACAATAGGCCTAACACGCTACATTTGCACATGTTAATTCAGTGTTTTCAAGCTGAGCTTTTTTGGATGAAAAATAGAAATATTTTATAACATGTCAGATTTGGTTCTGTTGTTTTTATGATTGCCATTCACAAAAGCTTGCAGAAACTGGATGAGAGAGTCTTTTCCCTTCATTTAATGGATTACATGTGGAGGTACTTCAGATACCTACAGTGTTTTTTACAGCATGAATACGTGTTGGCTGTTTGGCTATCCTTTCTGGTCTTTCCAATAACATGCATATTAATCATTCACAATGTACCTCTTTCCTTCTGAGGGATCACATAGCTCTAAACCAAGGGTTCTCAAACTTCATTGCACCGGGACCCACTTCTGCCAAAAAAAAAAAAAAAATTACTACAGGACCCCAGGAGGGGGGACCGAAGCCTGAGCCCGCCTGGGGAGGTACAAAGTCAAAGCCCCACTTCCCCAGGCCGGGGGGCCCAAAGCCGAAGCCCAATGGCTTCAGCCCCAGGCAGGGGGCCTGTAACCTGAGCCCTTGGGCTTGGGGTTTGGCCCCAGAACCCAGCAAGTCTAAGCCAGCTCTGGTGACCCCATTAAAACAGGCCGTGACCCACTTGGGGGTCCCGACCCACAGTTTGAGAACCACTGCAGGGTTCACTTCTGCTGCTATTGAAGCACAATCACCCTGGGGTGAAATGTAACTTTTGTAGAGAACTACACAGCAAGTGAAGGAAGGATGTGAAGAATACTCTAGACAATTGAAATGGCAGGAAGACTACAGGGAGACAGAATGTAATTATTCAAACCCCTACTCCTGCAAAACATGCCATGGCTCTCTAATAATCTAATAATAAACTTGGTTTTTTTTTGTCTCACCTGAAAATACCTCCAGCGTCACTTCAAATGATAGCTTGTGCTGTTCAGAACTGATCATTGGAGTGAGTGATACCTAACTGAATCACCAGAGCTGTCTCTAGATTTTCCTTAGCGATCTCCTATCAAAATTCTGACCCTTGCATATCTTGAGGTCTGGCCACTAGGTGATATAGCTTTTGGCCAGTATTAAAAATAGCCCTAAATAAGATTCTTTTTTCCTTCTTTCAGAGGTTCGGATTGCTGCAGTTGAGGCCCTCTGTATGCTGGCTCAGTCTTCGCCTTCTTTTGCAGAGAAATGTCTTGATTTTCTAGTAGACATGTTTAATGATGAGATTGAAGAGGTAAGATTGCAGTCGATACACACGATGAGAAAAATCTCCAACAACATAACTCTGCGAGAGGACCAGCTCGATACCGTGCTAGCTGTCTTGGAGGCAAGTGTTCTCTTTGGAAAGAGCTTCCCATGGCCATTGTCTTTGATCTCCTAGAATTTATTACCTTTTGATTTTTGTATGAAAAGTCAAGATATATGCTGATATAGAGTATGGCCTAAACTTTCGGATTCCCTTTAATTAAGGCACCTAAAATCACTAATCATGTTTGAAAATTTAGTCCTACATCTTTTTTTGTTGTTTGTATTTCTACGCTGATTTATCATTCATGTTATGCCAGCTGAAATGTGATAATTGATGCTTTATATAGCATCTCTGATCCTAAAAGATTTCCGAGCACTTTGGCTAATACTTTCTAACTCGGTAACTAAATCCCCGTTTGGGCACCAAAATAAGTGGCCTGCAAATCACGCCACTTTCATTTAGGGACCCATGTTTGAAAATGTTGGCCTTTGCCTTTACCATTTTCTTTTTTAACCCCATTGCTTTCGCCAGCTGCTCCTACCATGTCTATCTCCTCTTCCACTAGCTGCTGCTTGCTTTTGTTATCAAACTCAAACTCTTTGTACTTGCTTTCAAGTCAGCACAACTCTGCTCTGGTTCTAATGTCTTATTACTTTTAACTTTGCTCTTCTCAAGTCATGTGCGTATCCAGCACTTTATAATCTTCTTCCACTTTTGTTTCCATGCCTTCTTCCTTGCGATCCCTATGCCTGACCTTGCATTCAATGCTTTCATTATCTCTCTCAAGTCCCTCCTTAGGACACACTTTCTTTGTGAAGCTTTGTCCACTCAGCAGTGTTAATTTATTTAAAAAAACCCAAGACAAACACTGAACATTCTGCACAGCCCTGTGATACTTCCACCCTTTGATCACCCATTGCACCATATTTGTTATACCCATGCATCTGAAGAAGTGGGTATTCACCCACAAAAGCTTATGCTCCAATACGTCTGTTAGTCTAGAAGGTGCCACAGGACTCTTTGCCACTTTTACAGATCCAGACTAACACGGCTACCTCTCTGATACTATCTTTGTTTAGTTAGACTGAGATTCTTAACACCAGGGCTTCTGTTTCTTCTCATGGTGTTGGTGTTCAGCAAATCGTAAATAAAAGAAAAAATCCACCACTGAAATGCAGCCACCTCTGGAGCAGAACACAAAAGCTTTTTAACAGCATACAGTAACACTGCATAAGAACTGCTAAAGAGGAAGAATAATGTGTGTGTTTGAAACTACAGAGTGTATTTTAGTTAGGTAGAATGTAATTTTTCAAATTGGAATTCAGCTATGGCACCATAGTAAATACTTGTACAAATAGAGCTGTAGAACCTCCATCTTATAGTGTATGTGAAAGGTGACACTTCTGGCAGCAAAGTGCCTCTTGAAGTGTTTTTCTGCCTTAAAAGGTGACTGCAAAAATGAAATTGTGGGGTTCCATATTTATTGTCTCATTGGATTCCAATATCAAGTTTTGTGCAGTTCAAAAGTAAAAAGTTCCCCCCTGACTGCCAGCCTGGCAAACTCAGCCTAGGAACTGAGAGTCATGCTGGGCTCTGTTCATCCCATACATTATCTCCAGTAATAGATTTTGCAGGCCGGATTATGGTCTTCAGTGACACTTTGCAAACCCATTTAAGGCTGCCTAGGGCATAACTTCTTCCACTGAATTGAATGGGAATTTTACCTGATTAAGGGCCTGCAGGCTCTAGCTTCAAATGCTGAATAAAGGAACACTTCTTCCTAAATGGCTACATGTAGTTTTCAACCATCATCTACTTGGCCATGCAATAGTTACCCAGCACCTCTAAATATCTACCAGAGACTTTATGCCTGAGGATACCAGTTGGTATATTTACCACTCCTACTGATTTTCATTTGAGAGAGTGAAGAGTGGAAAAGTTTTCATCCCTGAAAGGAAGCGCATGTGTAAGTGAGACATCTTGGCTGAGCTCAAAAGAAACAGAGCCTGCAGCAGTTGGGCTGGACTGATGTTCCTCTGGGTTTTGCTGTAACCTACTAGAAATAGACATTGGATTTAGGGAACCTATGGGAATAATTCTACAAGCCAAGTAAAAGGAATCAACATCTTTAAAATATGTATATATATATTTGCATATATACACGTGCATGCTAATAGTTAGAGCTCTTGGTTTTTAGGATTCCTCCCGAGACATTCGGGAAGCACTTCATGAACTACTGTGCTGCACCAATGTCTCCACTAAAGAAGGCATCCATCTTGCATTGGTGGAGCTTCTGAAAAACCTAACCAAATATCCTACTGACAGAGAATCCATATGGAAGTAAGTATTGCTTTTCTACACATTTCTGGCTTGTCCACCTTTTTTAGCTTTCATATTTATTCTAATAACCAAGCTCTAAAGCCAGTAAATGTTATATTTAGCTGAGGGATGCAGTTGCTACTCATATAATTTCTTGTTATCCTGTAAATATTCTGAACAGAAGTGGTACTAAGCATTTTTCAAACTGACACCTGAAATAGAGATTCTTCTTCGAGTGCTTGTTCATGTCATTTCCAATCAGGTGTGTGCGTGCCGCGTGCATAGTCGTCGGAAAGTTTTCCCTTAACAGTTCCTGTCAGGTCAGCTGTGGAGCTCCCTGGAGTGGTGCCTTCGTGGCACTCAATATATGGCCTTGCCGACCCGGCCTCTCCTCAGTTCCTTCTTACCGCCAGTGATGGTTGTTTGAACTGCGGTCGCTTGCTTAGCAAGCGCTTCCCTTAGCGTTCTTTCATATAGTTAGCTTAGCCTAGTTTATTGTAGTTAGTCTTAGTTGTTAGTGTATATATTGTATAGAGTGAGGTTTGGGAGTGGGGTTTCCCCAATCCCAGTCCTCCTCACCCCCCTTAGGCCCCGAGGCATGCCGCGAGCCCAAGGCTTTAAACTCTGCAGAACCTGCAGCAAGCCTATGCCAACAAGCGACCCCCCACGACTCGTGTCTGAAGTGTCTGGGGGAGGCGCACCAGACAGATAGGTGCAAGATTTGCAGGACTTTCCGCCCCAGAACTAAAAAGGAGCGAGATTTCCAATTGAAGCAGTTGCTCATGGAATCCGACCTTTGTCCCCAGTCTGCTGCGGACTGTCAGGACCCCGCACCGACCACGGCCGTACGAGCGCCCTGGCATCGGTACGTGACACGGTGCCTAGGAAGGACTCTAGTCAAAGAGACACCCTCGGCACTGGTGCTGTCAGGCACTGCAGGAGGCATAGACAAGCCGACAGGGGGAGGTCCCCGGTGCAGAAAACAGCGGGACCTGCAGGCGCGGTACCAGGGCATCCCGTGAAGGAGCCCTCAGCGTCTAGGCAACAAGAGTCAGCATCATCAACTTCGGTTTCCACGGGAGGACTTCGAGTGCGGCACACAGTGGCTCCCAGGATGGGTAGTGCCAGGTGGAGGAGTTGGAGTTACCATCCACCCTGGACACTTTTGAAGCCGCCAGAGACCTTCTACGAAGGATTGCCCGTAACATGGGGTTGCAGGTGGTCGAGCCCAAAGATCAACATCCTTGCGCCAGAAGGACCGTCCAGGGTAGCTTTGCCACTAATAAAAACTATCCATAGCAATATTAAGACTCTCTGGTAGACCCCTGCCTCAATCCCGCCCACCACCGGGGAGTAGAGCGCAAGTACTTTGTTCCCTCCAAGGGATACGAGTACATGTTCTCTGACCCACAACCATGTTTCCTCATAGTATCGGCGGTAAATGAGAAATAGAGACGGGCAGCAAGGGCTGGCCCCTAAATCCAAGGACTCAAAAAGGATGGATCTTTTCGGCAGGAATATCTACGCAACTGGGGGCTGCAGCTGAGGATAGCTAACCAGCAAGCTATCCTCAGCAGGTACAACTTCAACTCCATGTTGAAGTTTAAGGAGCTGATTCCACCAGACTCCAGAGCCGAATTCTTGGCGATCGTTGATGAAGGGAAAGCAGTGGCGTGAACCTCCCTCCAGGCTTCATTGGACTCGGCGAACTCAGCCGCCTGCACCCTTTCCTCAGGAGTAGCCACGAGGAGGAGCTCATGGCTACAGGGGTCCGGAGCTGAAGCAAACCCTGCAGGACCTACCATTCGAAGGCACAGGGTTATTTTAGGAGAAAACAGACTCCAAGTTGCACAGTCCCAAAGACTCCTGCACACCCCGGTAACCCAACAACAACATTTCAAGCCCCAACTGCAACAGCAACGCCCATATCCTCCTCGGCCGAGGCAGGATTTTTATAGGCGTAGGGGCAGGAACAGCAGGTGCAAACCTTCCAATCCCCTTCTGGGCAGGGCCAAGGCCCAACCAAACCTTCATCGGGCTCTAAAAAGGCCTTTTGAAGGTGCGCCCGAGGACGGCGCACCTGCCATTACACTGGATCCTTCCCCCTGTTTTATTAATCGTCTGTCCCACTTCTACTGTGCTTGGTCCCAAGTAATATTGGTCCACTGGTTCCTTTTGCACGGTAGAAGTGGGATATTCTCTTCAATTCTGCTGCTCCTCCCCTCCCACCCACCCCTCTTCCCCGTCCCTCTTCAGGGACCCTTCTCACGAGCAAATCCTTATCCAGGAGGTGCAGATGCTCCTCGCAGCAGGGGTAGTGGAGGAGGTTTCTCAGGAGCTAAGGAGGAAGGGATTTTATTTCCTAATCCCCAAAGTCAAGAGGGGGGTCTCAGACCCATCCTAGACCTGTGAGGACTCAACAGTTTCATGATGAAGTTGAAGTTCTGCATGGTCTCCCTAAGTACAATTATCCCTTCCCTGGATCCGGGAGACTGGTACGCCGCCCTCGACATGAAAGACGCGTACGTTCACATAGCTATTCGACCTTTGTGGTCAACCAAAAATATCAGTTCACGGTCCTCCCCTTCAGCCTGTCAACAGCCCCCTGAGTGTTCAACAAGTGCATGTTGGTCATAGCATCCTTCGTCCGGAGGAGGCAGGTACAGGTATATCCCTACCTCGACGACTGGCTACTCTGGTGGTGCTCGAGGGAGCAGGTAGAATCTCAAGTCCAAGAGTTTCGAGAGACTGGGACGACTCCTCAACGTGAACAAGTCAACCTTATCACCAACCGGAAGAATATAATTTATCGGGGTGGTGCTGGTCTCAGTACAGGCAAGGGCGTTCCTGCCAGAGACCTGATTCCAAGCCATAACAGACATTATTCAAAGCCTCAGGTGGTACACTGACTACCACTTCCTGAGTCTCCTTGGCCATGTGGTGGCCTGCACTTACGTGGTCCATCATGGCAGGCTGAGGCTCAGGCCACTCCAGGTGTGGCTCGCGTCGGCATACCACGTGACAGCCTGGACATAGTGGTCACGGTGCCAGGGGAAATACTCGAGTCCTTCCAGTGGTGGCTCAACCCCTGGGCAGTCTGCGAGGGAGTCCCATTCGACAGCCTCCAGCCCTCTTTGTCCCTTAACGGATGCATCAGCTCTGGGATTGGGCGCGCATTTGGGAGACCTACAAACACAGGGCCTATGGTGATGGGAGGAGCTTCCCCTTCGTATCAACATCAAGGAGCTCAGGGCAGTACGGTTAGCATGCCAAATCTTTCAGGCCCGACTACGAGGTCAGTGCATGGCAGTGATGATGGACAACACCACTGCCATGTTTTACATCAACAAGCAGGGTGGAGCCTATTCCTCCCGCCTATGTCGAGAAGCCTACAGCTATGGGAGTTCTGCATAGGACGCCTCCAGATGAATGGAGTGGGCTATCTCCCAGGAGTGCAGAACGAACTAGAAGACCACCTCAGCAGATCGTTCCGCAATCACGAGTGGTCCAGCCGGCCGGATGTCATACACTCCATCTTCCAAGGGTGGGGGTTTCCCCAGGTCAAGCTGTTCGCCACCAGGAGCAACAGGAAGTGTCCAATGTTCTGCTCCTTCCAGCGTAACAGTCCTGGCTCAATCACGGATGTGTTCCTGCTTCCCTGGAGAGGCCACCTGTTGTATGCTTTTCCCCTGATCCCTCTCGTGCACAAGGTACTTCTCAAAGTCTGCAGGGACAGAGCAGAGGTAATTCTGGTGGCCACGAGAACACTGGTATACCACGCTCCTAGAGCTGTCAGTGGACACTCCGATCAAGTTACCACTGCACCCTGATCTGATCACTCAGGACCACAGCTGCTTTCACCACCCGGACTTCCTGTCCCTCCATCTCATGGCCTGGAAGCTTCATGGTTAAACCCCTGGGAGCTTCTGTGCTCAGAACCAGTACGGGAGGTCCTACTTGTCAGTAGGAAACTATCTACTAGGGCCACATATCTAGCTAAGTGGAAAAGGTTCACTTGCTGGTGTGCCCAGCAGCGTACACCTCCACTACAGGTGTCTGTACCTCTCATTCTAGAGTACCTTCTCTACCTAAAACAACAAGGACTGGCAGCGTCATCCATCTAACTACATATCGCTGCTGTCTCAGCCTTCCATTCGGGAGCGTCCGGCAGATCCATATTTGCTAACCCCATAGTAGGCCGTTTTCTCAAGGGTTTGGAATGCCTGCATTCTCAAACCAGACAGCCTGTCCCAGAGTGGGACCTCAATCTTGTCCTCTCCAAATTAATGGGGGCCCCCCCTTTGAGCCAATAGTGACTTGCTCCCTTCTCTGTCTATCATGGAAGGTAGCCTTCCTGGTGGCCATCACATCAGCTAGGAGAGTGTCAGAGCTAAAGGCCCTTACCTCCGATCTACCTTACAGGGTCTTCCACAAGGATAAGGTGCATCTCAGGCCTCACCCAGCCTTTCTTCCCAAGGTAGTGTCACTCTTTCATACTAGCCAAGACATTTTTCTACCTGTCTTCTATCCTAAGCCTTATGCCAGTAGCCGTGAGCAGAGGCTACGCTCATTGGATATTTGGCAAGCGCTAGCATTCTACATCGAGTACACTAAGCCGTTCAGGAAGTCGAACCAGCTGTTCGTAGCGGTAGCAGACCGGATGAAAGGAATCCCGATCTCATCTCAAAGAATATCTTCCTGGATCACGTCCTGCATCCGCACATTCTATGAGCTGGCCAAGGTCCTAGCCCCAGCACTTACAGCACATTCCACGAGGGCACAGGCCTCTGTCAGTGGCGTTCCTGGCCCAAGTCCTGATATAAGAAATTTGCAGGGCAGCAACGTGGTCCCCGGTGCATACCTTCACCTCTCATTATGCTATTACCCGGCACTCCAGAGATGATGCAGCATTCGGCAGAGTGGTGCTCCAATCAGCGATTCCTTAACTCCGACCCCACTTCCAGGGTAGAGCCTGGGAGTCACCTGATTGGAATGGACACGAACAAGCACTCGAAGAAGAAAAAACAGTTACTCACCTTCTCGTAACTGCTGTTTTTCTAAATGTGTTGCTCATGTCCATTCCAAACCCACCCTCCTACCCCTCTGTCGGAGTGGCCGGCAAGAAGGAACTGAGGGGCTGGGTCGGCAGGGTCATATATTGAGCGCCATGAAGGTGCCACTCCAGGGGGCTCCTCAGCCAACCCAACGGGAACTGCTAAGGGAAACTTTCCGATGACTGACTGTGCATGCGCCCGGCACATATGCACCTGATTGGAATGGACGTGAACAACACATCTCGAAGAACAACAGTTACGAGAAGGTAACCATTTTTTCTATCTGCATATGTGCTTGTCTGCTTGCATAAAGGAGAACCTCACTAAGGATCATCCTAGTGACCAAATTATAAACAACCACTTTAAAGTATTCACATGATTTCCAGTACTGTTTAGCTCAACCTAAAAACTAACCTTGACTAAACCATATATTTCTGGTTACTTAAAAGATTCCACTAACTATTGGCTTTGTTACCTTGGTTTTTGGATCCTATTATACCAGTTGACAGTTATATTGTTTATGGGCACACTGTGCTTTTGGGCGTGGGGAGGGTTCTACTTGAGCTCCATAGTAAACATTGATTTTCATGTACAATGCACAAGAGAGTTGCTCTGCATTTTTTTTAAAATGAGAAGCAACAAGCAAGTTAATACTATAGAAAATGTGGATTCAAATTGAACTTTTTTTTTTACCCTTAGAAGCATTTATTTTAAACTGCTTTTTCTAAAAGCCTCTTACAGCGTATTCTGGATATTTAACAAAAAAGAAAAGAAAAGATTGGTAAAAGTGGCATGGTTATTAATTTTTGTAACATAGCGCCCCAAAGTATGTTTGGTATTTTGCAGACATGTAGCAAGACAAGTTCCTACCCCCAGAGTGAATACAATTTAAGTAGACCGTGTTTATTGTTACTCCCACGTGTTTCTAGTTATGTTTTTCAAGCTATATTTTCAGTTTCATTATCATTTGATGGGGTCCAACAAAACTACCACTGTTAGTTCTTCAGACTGTGTCATTGGATGTGTATGCGCAGTGCCTAACTCTCTGGGGCCCTGATTCTGATTGGGCCCTCTCAGGGCTATTGTAATAGAAATGTGAACTAGTATTAATAACACCACTGTTTTGTTAAATCTTCCTTTACTCAGAAATGTTCTTAACCTGTGCGTTTTCAGATGCTTAAAGTTCCTGGGATGCAGGCATCCTACTCTGGTGCTTCCACTGGTCCCAGAGCTGCTGAGTACACATCCGTTTTTCGACACCCCAGAACCTGATATGGATGACCCAGCCTGTATCTTTTTCTTTTTTGGGGGGCGGGGGGGGTGGTGGTGCTTTGTGACGACAAGTCCTTGCTGACTTGGTCAAATAATTATATGTATTTTTCTAATAATCAGATTCATTGTACTGCTTCAGATTAAAGTAAACTCTTACAGCTATTTCAGTGTGCAATGTTGGTGTAACCATGTTGATCCCAGGGCATTAGAGAGACAAGTTGGGTGATGTAATATCTTTTATTGGACCAACTTCTGTTGGTGGGAGAGACAAGCTTTCAGGTTAGTTAGTTTTCCAGACCTGAAGAAGAGCTCTGTGAAAGCTCAAAAGCTTCTCTCTCTCTCACCCCAACAGAAATTGGTCCAATAAAAGATATTACTTCAGCTATTTCAGTGTCCAGTGTTCTACTCTATTACCCATCCAATGGTGGGGTCAGGTTTTGGAATAACTCTGCTGCCTAGTTCAAATGCCAGCAGGATCAAATTAGTCATTTATCCCTCTGAGGGGAATAAACTAGGTACCTTGCTATTTGTTGTGTGTGGGTCTGTCAGATAAGTCCTTTAAGGTTCATGCAGACTTTGGTCTTTAAAGATCCATTAGCCCTTTCAGTAAGCGGAAGGTTTGCCATGGAACGTTTAATTAAAACTTCCCCTTCTTCCACTGTTCTGCAGTTCTGGTTGACTGGGGTCTTTCGTTCCAGAGGTGGCTAAATTATAGTGGAACTATAAGTTTATAGTTGTGGGGCACTTTGGTTTCTCTCATAAATCTTGAATAAGTTAATGTTTACACTTAGACATCTAAAGCACTGTATGTGCTAAGTGTTATCATCATAATAATTCTTGGCAATGGAAGATGCTATAGAAATATAAAATTCTATTTTTCTTCTGTTAATTCTCACTGCTCATCTCTGTAATCTCACACACACAATTTTGTTTAAAATGCCTGAGAACAGTTAGACTGGAACTACTCTCTCCCCCTCTACTTCTGTGAAGTATAGTTTCTGTCTCATGCACCATCTACCAGAGCTTCCTATGCAAATATAACCCTTTTAGGAATTGAAGAGAATCTGAATTGAATGCAAGGAGGGGTTTATTCCTAACCAGATGGCTAATGCAATTAATTGAATACATTTGTCCTTTTGAGTAAAGGCCTGGAGAAAGTTGGGTAAAGAGGACTCCATTTGAGTTAAATTGTTTCTCTTACTCCCGTCCAAAATATGTTAGCTTACAAAATCTTCTTCACATTACTTCCTAACTATAACTGGTTGATGCTGGTGCTGTCCTTGCACCAGTCTGTCAGTGGAGCATACTGTAACATAGTACCTAGTATCTAGGCAGAGAGCTGTTTCGATTTTTTGCTCAGCATTCTTCTCCTGTTGTACAGAACTTTATAAATAATCTCCAGCAAAGGAAGTGTCCAATGTTTCTTTAACTTGCTACCCATGAGGAATCTGAAAATGACCATTTTTTCTTTAACATCCTACTTCAATAGATATTGCTGTTCTGGTTCTCATTTTTAATGCTGCTAAAACTTGCCCAACAATGCCAGCGCTGTTCTCGGATCATACTTTCAGACACTACGCCTATCTTCGTGACAGTCTCTCTCATCTTGTCCCTCCATTGAGAGTAAGTTGTTTTTGGGGTAACTAATCATTTCTCTCAGTTGCTGTGACTATTTCGTGAGAACGTTGTTCACTTGCCACTGGTGTAACTTCTTGTTTTCAGAAGACTGGCTTTCCTTCAGTGGGGTGAATGCTGCTGTATTTGTGAAATGTGGTGTATGCAATATTAACTCATTACAGTATGGATTTTGTAATATTTTGGGGTGTCTGAGAGAATAATCAATATAAAAGAGAAGAGTATAATCTACTGGATAAAAAAGGTGACGAGGAGGCAGGACTCCGGAGTTCTTTTCACAGCTCTGCAGCAACTGGGTGAAATTCACCCATTTGCGCAGAGAACCTGCAACAAGGCCCATGCTTGACTTCAGTTCCACTTAAGCCCTGTACTTATGGGTAGGATTGCCCCTTCATGCTGTATGCCCCATTGGCTTAGTGGGTGCCCTCTACATGGGGGAGAATTTCACTGTGTGCGATCTTGGCAAAGATGCTTTAATAGCACTGTGTTACACTATCCCTGTTTTATAGATGGGGAATGCCGCCCTCTCAGGGGTTGAAGTTTAATTGTAGAGTGCATTGATATCCTTGGATGGGGAGGGGTCTCTAGAACTGCAAATTGTTGTATAATGAAGTTGTGAAACTGAAGGTGCTGATACAAATTCTGAACTAGAAAAGTACGTTGTAGTTCCCACTTTGCAGAATTTTTGTTTAAATAGTGACACAAAATTGTGACCAAGTGAATTTTGTCATCTGGATTTAGCTTTTTTTTGTTTTTGTTTGTTGTTTTCCTTTTTGCTCAGTTGCCAGGTAGAAAACTAGTATCCTCCCCTGTTTCCCCCAGTGTTACCCCTCATGAAGATCCTTCCCAGCAGTTCCTGCAGCAGAGTCTTGAGAGAGTTTACAACCTTCAGCACCTAGACCCACAGAGCACACAGGAGCTGCTTGAATTCACCATTCGGTAAGGCTGTGTACTTTTAAGCGTTTTGAGATCTTGTGATGAAAATAAGAGCTAAGGTTATTATGATTACTAATCATTGTCAGGAGAATTGTTATAATGCCCAGCTCTCTGAAATGCCTACTGTGGTTCTAGATGTTGTTTCGTTTCCCAGTTTGGGCTCTTAGACTGAACCGTCTGAAGAGAATGTTGTGAACAAGATTAGGCCCATATGAAGTGAAATGGGTGGTCTCGGACCTATTTCTGCTCAGTTGCAATTGACAGTCTCAACAGGGCCCATAGCTTTAACAGGCATGTAGCGTGAACTACCATCTTGTATTTAGAGAGGAGGTCCTTCCAGGACAGGATAACATTGGGGAAACTTGCACATTACAGAACAGGAACAGCACAGTCAGGGAGGGCTAGATTAATGCAGGGGCTTTAGGGGCTGCAGCCCAGGGTCTCGGGCTAAGGGGGACCCCGTGGGCTGGATGCGGCCCGCTGCTGCTTTTTATTCGGCCCGCAGCAAGTCTCCGTGCCACGGGCCGGACACCAGTCCCTGAGCCTCAGCACCCCCCCAACACCCTCCGGGCTGGAGCCGCAAGCGCTGGCTAACCGATGTGCCCCTGCGGTCCCTAGGCAAGGGGCGTTCAGGGAATCTCTGCGTGCTGCCCCCAGCACTGACGCCACAGCTCCCTTTGGCTATGTACCACAGTCAATGGGAGCTGCGGGGACAGCGTGCACCATGCTGAGTGGCCTGACCCCTCTGCCTAGGGGCCAGATATGCCAGCCACCTCAGGGAGCAGAGCCGCGCGAAGCCAGGACAGGCAAGAATCCTGCCTTAGCCCTGCTGCACCGCCGACCAGGAGCTGCCCGAGGTAAACGCCTCCTGGCCAGAGCATGCACCCCGCACCCCCCTCCTGTATCCCTACCCCAGTCCGGAGCCCCCTCCTGAACCACAACCCCCTGTCTCAGCCCTGAGCCCCCTCCTGCGCCCAAACTCCCACCCAGAGCCTGCACCCCGAACCTCCTGCTGCACCCCAACCCCCTGTCTCACCCCAATCTCCATCTCTGAGCCCACTCCCTGACTCCAAACCCCCAGGACCCCCACAAATTCGAATAGCCCCGGGCCCACAGACCAGTAAATCCGGCTCTGCAGGCAGGGGATAAATAGGACTTGAGTCTCTAGGGCGGTCAATAATATCCATGGGTTCTCTGCTCAGTGGCCCACTCTGTATCACTCATTTTGACCCTGTGACCTGCACCCCTGTCCCTTTTTGTTCAGTTTTTGTCCCCTATACTCCATTGATTTCTGAGTTCTGTGGCCCCTCACTCACTGGAGGGTACAGATTTCCACTGCTTGGTGGGTTCTGCCCACCAGTCCCAATCATCAAATAGTCTGGTCCTTTTCACCCATACTAAATTCACAGGAGAGATTTCCCCCCAAATAGGCAACATTATTATGCACCACAGTCTGCCTTGGTATAGATAAGGATTCAGTATGGCTTTTAAATGAAGGTTTTGTGCTGCCTTTTTCATTTCCAATTCATCTACTGATTGATTGATTTGCATGAACAAAAGACTTGGAAAGAATTTTTTTCCGTATGCCTTGTCTCCTGGACAGGAAAAGGATCCTTAGTTGAGAGGCAGGAAAGTACTGGACAATGCAATGAAAAAGATCTCAAATGTGGATGCAGCATTCCATACAGGTTTATTTTCTCTCCCAACTTATCTTTGCTGTACTTGTAGCCATAAATCACCTTTACAGCTACCCATTGTAAGGAATAAACAACGTGGTATTCATTATTTCAAACACGAGTGTGAAAGGTGGATGATGCGTTTCTGGTTCTCAGCTGTTCAGAAGCTACTGCACACCGAGTAAAAATTGTCTTGGGAATGTTTTAGGAACTAAATGTTATGGCTGTATGCAGGTGATTTCTTAGTAGAACATCTGAAATCTCTGAAGCACAAAACAGCTTTGGAAATCTCAGAGGAGCTGTGAATGCTTCCCTAAGCTGGCGACAAGACGCACTGCTAGTGTGTGTATGTGGCAGAGGGCCACGTGTGCAGCTTGTGCAAAGAGACCGCTTAATCAGGAGACAGCATACCTGTGCATTGGGAATTAATGTAAATTCTCCATATCTGCCTTTCTGCTGCGACTACAGGCAGTACCGCAGTCCGAGGACTGTACTAAACTCCTTGCCCTTTGGCTTTTTTGGGAGGGGGAGGGTCTTCTGTGCTTTTTAAAATATATTGAGACAAATTTGTTCTGTTACGGTTTTTTTGGGGGTGGACAAGAGGCTGCTACCTTGACTGTTGAGTGGGGAGGGGTGGAAACAGTTCATAGCAGTAGGCTTCCTCCTTTCTTGTAATTACTGTTAACTGCGGAAGTAATTTTCCTTTCAGCCCAGTGAGGTGGTGTTCCCTACTGCTTAGAACACATGACTGAGACTGGCGGTATCTCAGATTTTTTAGCCAGTCCCTTAACATCTCTGATATCTGTGCCTCAGTTTCTTTATCTGTACAGTGGGGATCATGCTTACCTTGCAAGGGTGTGGAGGCTTAATAATGTTTATACAGAAATGAGTATGGACTTGTCAACCACAGAAGCTTTGAAGATGATCTTCTAATTATTTGGCTGACTATTAGCCAGGGAAGAGCTCCCTCGCCTCTCATTAGGATGTTGGGGACAAATTAAGCGTGACATGGTGACTGGTCAGTAAGGAGTCTGCCGTTTTTCTCCTTTCACCCCTCCCTTACCAAGGTAGGGTGACCAGATGTCCCGATTTTATAGGGACAGTCCCGATTTTTGGGTCTTTTTCTTATATAGACTCCTATTACCCACCACCCCGTCCCGATTTTTCACACTTGCTGTCTGGTCACCCTATACCAAGGAGAAGGGTGGACTTGACTGGCTGTGTAAACCCCAAATTGGCTTGATTGCAGTTGCATCTAAGGAAGAAGCTGCCCCTCTGATTAGGAAGTAGCTTCTCTGGATACAAAGATTGGAATTCCCTCAGATCCTTTGCAGGCTGACGGCTGCTGAGGCAAATTTCAGGTTCAGCAGATCCTTAAATCTGGGAACTACTTCAGAAATACAGGAGCAGCCTGGCTAAAATATGAGAGATGGAGCTTTCTGAGTCAACTAAGTTGTTTCTTATTTCTATAGCATACCTACAGCAGGGGGATGCAAGAAACCAACACAATGATTTTTAAAAGAACTGGAAAGACTAAATTACAAAGCAAAATGCAGAATGAAAAATGAGAAGGTGGACTCTGCATTTTGCATCTCTGATTTCTACAGAACTGAAGATAAGGTTTCTTTTTTAATAGAAACCCAGATTTTGTTTAAATTCCACACAAGCTGGAGTAATAAAACTCTGCATATTCAATTAGGGTTTGTTTACACAAACATTTAATTCACAGCAAGCTGTGGTGTGAATCTGCCACACACTAAGTGTCCCTGAGGAGCCTGCTAACGCACTCTAAAAGTTCATGCATGTGCTTTGATCTATCCCACTTTGAAACAGGAGTAGATTAAAGTGCACTAATGAACTGTTATGCACATTAGCAGTGTCCACACTGACATTTAGTGCATGGCAGGCTTGTATAGGGTAAATTTACACCCCAGCTTATCTAAATAAAATGTGTTGTTGATGTGCCCTTAGCTTGCCCTGTCAGCATAATCTAGGCAGTGGGGGTGGCTGATTGCACTACTGGTATTTGAGAAATTACCTGTTGTGTGTTGCTTTAAGTAACTGGCTCTGGTAAACTATACATCAGACTTACAAAATAAGTTGTATTTCAGAAATGCAGCTAAGTTCCAAATGTAATTGGCTATATGAATCCAATATGTCCCAAGCTCTCCCTTCTAGCTAGCATCAGAAGAAAGATTTCCCAGCAGTTTAATACAAGTTGGTTGTTTGCTGCTCTACGAACATGTGGAGTGCTTGCATTAAATCTGGGGCCACCATGCTGAATGGTTCCCGTAGGGATGCAGAGTAATGCAGGATGACAGACTAACTGCTGCTCATGTCAGCCTACAAGAAGGGGAGAGAAGCGAACAGGTCCCCAGGTGCAGGCTGCTCTGCCATGCCTGTTTTGCTGCTGTTAATAGGGGTGGTCATAGGGGTGGGCAGAGGTAAAATACAGAAATAGGTAACTTTAGCCTTGCCACTGCTGCAGGATTTGGAATGTGTTAAAATTGACATCTGTCAATTGACAAACTGTCTTTTTTACAGTGCTTTATGGTGGTGTTTTAATGTATCTGAATTTTGCATTTTCTCTTATTTGCTCCAGTGACCTTCAGAGGCTTGGAGAACTTCAGTCAGAACTGGCAGGGGTGGCAGACTTCTCCGCAACTTACCTTCGGTGTCAGCTGCTCCTCATCAAGGTTAGGCTTCATCTGTATTCCTAGGGCCTAGAATCATGTTGTAATTGGCTGTGTGTGTGTTTGCCAGCACAGTGCTGGGCAAATCTTGTACTTAGCATATTTCATGTGTGCTAGTGAGTCTAACCACCTATGAAGTCTGCTTTAGGAAAAGTGATTTATGGTGAAATCGTGGATCCAATGGTGCTCTGAGCACAGGACTGGGAGTAAAAGGCTTGAGTTTTGTAGCCTCATCCTATAATGGTTGCCAGTGGGACTCATTTAATGAGAGGAGTGTACTAAGGTTCTTACCCCAGAATCAGACACAACAGAATCAAAATTGACAAGTTCAATATCTTATAGGGAACCCTGGGGTGTATGGCCAGGTCACTCTCACACAGAGCAAAACACACCCTTAACATCTTTATTAATACAGTTAATAGAGACAAGAAAGCCCCAAACCACTAGCATTAATAGAGTATTAAAGAGATCTTAAATGTTATCTCTTGCATAGCATATATTCACAGGCTTATATACGCATACCACCAGATCTCCAAGAAAGTGGTAAGAGAAAAAAGGACCAGCTCTGTTTCTGGCATGCTAAATGGGTCTGATGGAGCAGATCCCTGGTGCTTGAAGATAGGTGATAGATTATAGCACTAAAATATTGAAGGGTGGAGGGCTAGCTTCCTCTTCATGTGGGTTCTTGCTTATATAGAGCCTAGGAAGCACCATGAATATTCATACAAGTACCCAGCCTCCTCTGTCCATGTCCAACTTCTTTGCCCTCATAATTGTGGGGTTCCTTTACTTGGTAGGCTAGTGTATTTAATTTCTATTTGCTCATTACCTTATTGCTAAAGCAAGTTTGTGGTTAAACATCTACCAACGATCCTATCCTAAAATATCCAAGCTTAGTATCAGTTCAGTATTCCTGTGGTTGCCTCGTCTCATTTTATGCCAACTTTTCTCTTAAGCAAGCTATTCCTAGTTCCCCAAAATCTAGGGTGACTGTTTGGCCACTTCATGCAAAAAGTCATAGGCCCATGCTTCATTTATGCTAATTTGCTTAAGCCAGTGTTTTAAAATATGCAGGCCTGTAGGTTTCTTGTGTTACCGCTAGGTAAAATCAAGGCTAAGCTGGCCCTAAGGGCTACAGCTTTTAGCCCAGCTCTGACACTACTTCCCCTCTGTGCCTTTGGGCATATCAGTTAAACCAGGGGTCTCAAACATATGGCCCGCGAAGCCCCCGCGCCTACCTCCAGGCCAGGGGGGGGCAAACTACAGCCTGCAGGCCGCATCCGGCCCCTGGAATTGCCCCCCCGTGGCGCCACGAGCCCTATGCCACTCTCTGACGCGGCTGGCATCACATCCCTGTGGCCCAGGGGTAGCGGTGAAGCAGAGGGCTCCATGCGTTCCTTCGTTTCCAGGCACCACCCCCCGCAGCTCCATTGGCCGGGAACGGGGAACTGCGGCCAATGAGAGCTTCGGGGGAGGCACCTGGAGGAGCGGCAAGCAGTGCACGGAGCCCTGTGCCCCCCCAACCCCCAGGGGCCGCAGGGACAGCGTGGTTCCAGCTGCTTCCTGGAGTGGAGTGGCGTGGGGCCTGGGCAGGCAGGGAGCCTGCCCTAGCCCCGGTGCGAACTGCTGCCACCCCGGAGCCAGCACCCCTCACTCCTCCTGCAGCCCAACCCCCTGCCCTGAGCCCCCTGCCACACCACTCCTGCAGCTCAACCCCCTGCCCTGAGCCCCCTGCTGCACTCCCTCACCCCTCCTGCACCCCAACCCCATGCTCTGAACCCCCTGCCACACCCTGCACTCTGACCCCCTGCTACACCCCTCACCCCTCCTGCATCCCTCACCCCAACTCCCTGCCCTGAGCCCTCTGCTGCACCCTGCACCCCTTCTGCACCCCCTGGGGGCAGGGAGGAGCGGAGTTGGGGTGGGGACTTTGGGGAAGAGGCAGGGCAGGGGCGGGGCCTCATGGAAGGGGCCTAGGTGGGGGTGGGGCCGGGGGCAGCGATGGGGCGGGGGTCAGTGATGCGGCCCTCGGGCCAATGCACTAGTCCTCATGTGGCCCTCGTGGTCATTTGAGTTTGAGACCCCTGAATTAGACCTTGTTTATACTGTGATTTCACCCACCGATATGGCTCCACTGGTATAAACCATGCACCAGAGGAAACTTTGTCTATACATGGGGTGTGCACGGTGCAGCTACACTGACTTGAAATCCCAGTGGAGACAAGATCACTGACCCTTTGCTGTCGATGGTCGTTGGTAATGGTTCTAGTGGAACTGGTGCTGAAAGTCGTTTGCTGATGGAACAAAACTATTTTCAGTACTATGCAGAAAAGATTCCTAAGACTTGGAGCAGAGTCTTAGTTGTGCTCTCTGTTATCATATTGAAAACAGTTCCATCCATTTTACAATAGCAGGTAAACTGTTTTCATCCACTTGGACAACCGTTGTCAGCAGAAGGTCAGTTTCTTAACATAGACCGGAACTTAAATTCTCTGCCTCATTTCTTCATCTATGAAACAGGAATAATACAGTAACTCCTCACTTAACGTCGTCCCGGTTAACGTTGTTTTGTTGTTACCTTGCTGATCAATTAGAGAACATGCTCATTTAAAGTTGCGCAAAGCTTCCTTATAATGTTGTTTGGCAGCCGCCTGCTTTGTCCACTGCTTGCAGAAAGAACAGCCCGTTGGAGCTAGCTGGTGGGGGCTTGGAACCAGGGTGGACTGGCAGCCCCCCTGAGTTCCCTCTGTGGCAGCCGCCCAGCCAGGCTATCAATTGCTGGGCAGTTCAGGTGTCCCTCCCCCCACTATTGTGTGCTGCCTTGGAGCTGCTCCCGGGAGCCTCCTGCTTGCTGTGCAGGGGGGGCGGAGGGAGAGGGGTGCTAATGTCAGGGAGTCCCCCTTCCCCCGCTCCTGCCTCCCCACTCCTATACCCCATCTCCACAGAGCAGGGTGGGGAACAACAGGGCTCAGGATGGAGGGAGCCTGCTGGCAGCAGCTGCTGTCTCAGCTTGCTGATCTACTTAAAAAGGCAGTGTACGTAGAGTGGGGTCAGCATACTTAAAGGGGCAATGTGCCTTGACAGTTCCTCTCTTCCAGGGGGGTGATTGGCGTGAACCTATTTACATTGGAGAAGGGGATATACTATCTTGTCGTCCTCCTGGCAAAAATAAGTTATTTTTGTAGGAGGTGGGTGGACTCTACTTAGACTCTACTTGAAGGTTGGCTCAGGTGAGGGAAATACTCATGCTGAGGTGAGAAGATCCATCGCAAAGCAGCATGGGAAAGGCAGCGATCTTTCTAAACTACTGTTGATTTCATAATATCTGGAAAGACCATACAATTTAAAATCCTAAACAGATTGGAAAGTGAGACCCCTCCAGTGCCATGCCAGCCCCTTTCATTAGGAAATTCCCGCTTCATTAAAGTATTTTCTGTGATAAAACAGAAGCACTTAAGAGCAAATCCTGCCCCTTCCCAGCCTCTCTGGGATCAAGGGGTCTCAGACATAAAACTAAAGCTGTTCCCTCGTGCATGGGGCTGGTGGGCCAGGATTTTAAGAGCTGGTGCAGGACACCCTGCATGTTCTGAACCTTGGCTCCCGGGGTGTTGCTGTGCAGTCATATGGAAGGGAAGATGGATTGGGAGAGGTGGACAGTGTAGGGGGTGAAGCATGGCTGTGGATCTCCCTTGCTGATTCTGTCACAAATCATCAGAAAACAGTAGATACTTTGGTGCCAGTGTCAGTAGCTGTGATTATCCAGTAGTCTTAGTAACTCACTAAATCTTCCCCATTGTTTTTTGGTGGGGATGGAGCTGCCTACAGAGGTGTCCTAGGATATTACTGGGTCCATGAGCTTCTGAGAACAGGTTGTTACGGTTACCTGAAGCCTGATGAGTTCCAGATCTCGGTCTGAGAAAGTGGTGGTCATCCAGGATAGGGGAGTGTGTCTTGTTTTCCCAATATCCATATCCCGTATCTTTGTAAAGAATACTTTATACTAAAGATATTCTGGCAAGTAGCTAATAAATGCATATTTGGAGTATAGCTTTTACGTGTGAAACCTATGGTGGGGATAAGGTGTATTTGTTTACTTTATTTTATTTTATGGAGTTTTTATATTCCTCCATTTTCTATTTTGCTCATATTTTTAAAGGCACCCTGCATCAGGCCGACAGATTCTCCAGGAATGAAGAAACTGTGATTGCTGCCTTTTGAGCAGCAAGGAGGGATTGTCTGGGAGACAAAGCACTCCCTCTTCCTGTGTTGTTCCCCAGCCCTGTTAGCACAGGAATATAACTTCATTTTCACTCTTAAATTATCGTGTTGGACATTTATCAATATTCCATGGGTTTCTTTTGCAGGCCCTCCAGGAAAAACTGTGGAATGTGGCAGCTCCTCTCTACCTGAAACAGAATGCTTTGGCATCAGCTGCTGCAAAACAGGTGAGATTATAGGAGCTATGTCTTCATGAGGGCAAGTCCTCTGGGCAACGTGCCATATGCCTCTGACTATTTAAGTAAAATAGACTATTCTAGTAATCTTGGATTCCAAAAGCAACGTGAATTGTGTGTGTGGTGTGGGATAAATGCTAGGCTGACTTGTATGTAACTCCACATGTACCGAAGATATTCAGAATTGCTTTTTTTTTTAATGAGAACTACACACACAGCAGATAATTGGATGATATCTAAATTATGAGTCAACCATCTGAAGATATTATGATTATGTAGAACTCCACATTCAACATATTTAAATGCCAGTGGGAAACTAAAAGCTCTCTGCGTGTTGCCTTCAGAGGAGTATCTACCTAGGCTAATTTTTGTTGCAGTTGAGATTTATTTGGGCATAAATCCACTTTTTCACATGCATGTGAAGAAGTGTGTGTTTTACCCATGAAAGCTTATGTCCAAATAAATCTGTTAGTCTTTAAGGTGCCACCGGACTCCTCGTTGTTTTTGTGGATACAGACTAACACGGCTACCTCCTGATACTATCAAATGCTGGCAGCTGATCTCGTTAGCTGTCTTAAATGACTCTGTTGGAATGGTGAAAGTCAAGAATTTATCATCCACTCTGACGGTTTGTAACATTGGTGTAGCGATTGACTCGATATTGTTACCTGTGAGCTGGACCCCAGATATAAAAGCTGTCTGTTTTTAGTTCAGATTAGAGATCAGACTGAACTGGTACCCAGAACTTGGGCACAAGCCACAAACATAAGAACGGCCGTACTGGGTCAGACCAGTGGTCCATCTAGCCCAGTATCCTGTCTGCCAACAGTGGCCAATGCCGGGTGCTCCAGAGGGAATGAACAGAACAGGTAATCAAGTGATCCATCCCCTGTCACCAATTCCCAGCTTCTGGCAAACACAGGCTAGGGACACCATCCCTGCCCATTCTGGCTAATAGCCAACGATGGACCTATCCTCCATTAATTTATCTAGTTCTTTTTTGAACTCTGTTATAGTCTTGGCCTTCACAACATCCTCTGGCAAAGAGTTCCACTGGTTGACTGTGCGTTGTGTGAAAAAATACTTCTTTTTGTTTGTTTTAAACCTTTACCTTAGACCTTAGTCCATCCCGTGCTTGCTGCACATGGGGCTACCCAGATTTGCCACCCTTGCCTGTCAACTGCCCTTCTCTCCAAATCTTCCCATTTCATGCTGAGGTGCTTGATGTCGTTCAGAACTGTTCATTTCCATGTTATTGGTGGTCTTCCTCTTTCTTCTTGTGTTTTCTGGCTTCCATTCAAGGGCGGTATTTGGTAAGCGTTCTTTTTCCATTCTCCACACATGTCCCAGCCACTGATGTCTTCTTTTGTAGATTTTTTGTGAGCGGGTGCCTTGTCCAGTAATTTTTCTGATTTCTTCATTCGTCTTCCTATCTCTATATGTTATTCCCAATATTCTTCTCAGACATTTGTGATGTAATGCATGTATCTTTTTTGCGTATCTTTCTTGGTAAGTTGTCATGTCTCACTGTGATATATTGTGATGGTGATAACAATTGCTTTGTACATGTTCAGTTTTGTCTTGAGGGAGATGTTTTTGAGTCTTCCAAATGCAGCGTTTGCCTTCCTGATTCTTCTTCTTCTTCTTCTTCTTATTTCCTCGGAACTAGTACCATCTTGACTGATGGTATTTCCAAGATACGTAAAATTTCCCACCATCTCCAGTTTCTCTTCTTCAATTCTGATTTCTCTCCCTATAGTTCCCATAAACATGACTTTACATTGCATCTCAAACCTATCTTCTCCATTATTTCTTTTACTTGGTTTGTGCATTTTTGTAGTCCATTGGCATCTTCGCTGATAAGAATGATGTCATCAGCAAAGTCTAGATCAAATAGCCTTGAATTATTCCATTTTAGGCTATATGTATCACGGTTTTAAACCTGCTGCCTATTAATTTAATTTGGTGGCCCCTAGTTCTTGTGTTTATGAGAAGGAGTAAATAACACTTCCTTATTTACTTTCTCCACACCAGTCATGATTTTCTAGACCTCTATCATATCCCCCCTTAGTAGTCTCTTTTCCATACCCCTAATCATTTTTGTTGCCCTTTTCTGACCCCTTTCCAAGTCTAATATCTCTCTCTCTTTTTTTTTGAGATGGGGCGACCACATCTGCACTCAGTATTCAAGATGTGGGCGTACCATGGATTTATATAGAGGCAAGACGATATTTTCTGTCTTATCTATCCCTTTCTTAATGATTCCCAACATTCCAAACATTCCCAACATTCCAAAATCTTTCTTGAGTGGTAACAGCTGATTTAGACTCCATCATTTTATATGTATAGTTGGGATTATGTTTTCCAGTGGGCATTACTTTGCATTTATCAACATTGAATTTCATCTGCCACATTGTTGCCCAGCCACCCAGTTTTGAGAGATCCTTTTGTAGCTCTTCGCGGTCTGCCTGGGACTTAACTATCTTATGTAGGTTTGTATCATCTGCAAATTTTGCTGCCTCACTGTTTACCCCTTTATCCAGATCATTTATGAATGTGTTAAATAGGACTGGGCCCAGTACAGTAACTCCTCACTTTAAAGTCGTCCCAGTTAACGTTGTTTCGTTGTCACGTTGCTGATCAATTAGAGAACATGCTCATTTAAAGTTGCGCAATGCTCCCTTATAACGTTGTTTGGCAGCCGCCTGCTTTGTCCACTGCTTGCAGAAAGAGCAGCCCGTTGGAGCTAGCTGGTGGGGGCTTGGAACCGGGGTGGACCGGCAGCCCCCCTATCCAGTAGCGGCGCCAGGGTTTTTGCCGCCCTAGGTGGCAGCGCTCCTCCGCCGTAATCGGCGGCACTTCGGCAGCAGCTCCTCTGAAGCTGCGTTCTCGGTGGCCGCTTTTCTTGCCGCCGGGAAATGAGTCACCGCCGAAATGCCGCCCCCCAAATCCTGCCGCCCTAGGCGACGGCCTAGGGTCGCCTAGTGGAAGGGCCGGTGCTGCCCCTATCAGCTCCCCGAAGTTCCCTGTGCAGCAGCTGCCCAGCAGTCTATCAATTGCTAGCAGTTCAGCTGCCTCTCCCCCCCACTGCCCTGTGCTGCTCCTGCCCTCTGCCTTGGAGCTGTCCCCAGGAGCCTCCTGCTTGCTGTGCGGGGGGTGAGAAATGAGGGCTAATGTTAGGGTGTCTCCCTTCCCCCTGCTCTTGGGGAGACATGACAGGGCTCAGGACGTAGGACCTTGCTAGCAGCAGCTGCTGTCTCAACTTGCTGATCTACTTAAAAAGGCAATGTACTTAGAGTGGTGTCGGCATACTTAAAGGGGCAATGCGCATCTCTCTCTCTCACACACAGGGTGTGTCTCTGTCTGCCATGCTGTCTCCCCTCCCTCCATTTGCACTGCCTTTTAGAGTGTGAGGCTACATTGTTATTAATGTGTTAACCCTTGAGGGTTCAGCAAAGTGCTAGTTCATTATTTAGCAGTAAGGCATTCCCTGGGAAATATCCCACTCTCTTCTACCCTCTGACTTCACCATCTCAACCAAGCTTCATAATTATCATTGCTGTGTACAGTATTAAATTGTTTAAAACTTATACTGTGTATATGAACATATAGTTTTTTGTCTGGTGAAAAAAATTTCCCTGGAACCTAACCCCCCATTTACATTAATTCTTATGGGGAAATTGGATTCACGTAACATCGTTTCGCTTAAAGTCGCATTTTTCAGGAACATAACTACAACGTTAAGCGAGGAGTTCCTGTACAGACCCCTGGGGGACATCATTATGTACCTCTCTCCATTCTGAAAACTGACCATTTATTTTTACCCATTGTTTCCTATCTTTTAACCAGTTACCGATCCATGAGAGAGCCTTCCCTCTTATCCCATGACAGCTTAGTTTGCTTTAGAGCCTTTGGTGAGGGAGCTTGTGAAAGGCTTTCTGAAAATCTAAATACAAATCTTATCTTTTCCCATGTTCAATTTTGATAAGACCCATGATATTGCTACCCTGAAAATGACAGAGAGCATGCACAGAAAAGCCAGAACCGGAGAATCCAAATAGAAGCAGAGGAGAAAGAGAACCATTCAGCAACCTGGAAACAAATCTAAGCTGGAAACAAGTGTCTAGTCCTGTTGAGAGAAGATATTGACTATTTGAGTCTCCTGTTAATTAAAATGTAGTGAAGAGACAGCTATCACTGTCTGTCAGAGCCCACTATGCTGTAAACAGCTGTCTCCAGAGTCTGGTGGAAACAAAAGTCTATTAGGCTTGTATATCTTTCTCTGATTGCAATAACTTAATGGCAGCTCTGCCCAGCAGTACACAGACCCCCTCGGCTAGGCTACTTGTTCTGATTGCACATGCAGCTCACTCCCAGAAAATGAGAGGAGAGGGCAACCTTTTTTATAGTGTAACTTGGTGGTACTTGAGTTCAATATGAAGTGCTACTTGCAGAGAAGTTAGCAACCTTCTTTAATAATCTAAGCACTTCTCCAATTTATTTCTGCACATTTTATATGTTACATTATTTAATTATAGTGGAACATCGTAAATGGGATAACTTATTGCCTAAACTTTGAACTATATATTTTAGACAATCCAGAATGACATGTATGTTTGGTTTTGTAGCTGAAGCTTGAAATTGAACGTGGCGCATTCCTGACTGTAAAGTTGATTGCAAAAGGATTGGACACTCTTTAAAAATCAAAATCCAGACAAACCTGAAACTGTCCATTTAGATCTTAAATTCGAACAGGGTCTTTGGGGCTGCTGTTTTCTGCTTACTTCTTGTGCTATCCTACTGTATCAGGACAATTATTACAGGAGTGGGTTAGTGGGCACCAAAAAGCTTACAATGTGGGTGGTTTGAAATAGGATGCAGGGAGAGATGACATCAGGAAAGAGAGGGAGGGATAAACACGGCACATAGACACCTCTCATGAACATCCTTGTTTTTGAAAGGTTTCATGCATTGTATTTCTTTTAAGTTATTTAGGGCTAGATTCTAATCCCCCCTACATATGTTGGGTACTACCTTATTCCATGGATAGTTCAACTGAAATTATGAGACTGAGATGTATGAGTAAAGGTTTCTGACTTTGGCGACCACACTTGTACAGCAGCTGAACAAAATCTGACACAGTTAATCACATGTTTTTTATATTGTAGATCATGGAAGAAACTTACAAAATGGAGTTTATGTATAGTGGAGTGGAAAATAGACAAGTGGTCATTATTCACCACATGAGATTGCAAGCCAAAGCGTTACAGCTTATAGTGACTGCACGGACTACTAGAGGGTAAGAATTACCTGCAGGGGAGGCGTCTTGAATGGGTTAACTGCAAAAATCCAGTTCTCTCAAGCTTGGTTGCAAATGACAAAGGTAACTTACATGTGTAATACAGAATCGCATACAAATAATGGATCATTAAAAGACGGTCTGTTGAGAATGAGACAGGTTCTTTATTTATCTTCACAGCGCCTGTTGAGCTACACAGCATAAAGTCAAGTTATGAATTTGCCAGGAGTATACAAATCATTTGGGTTTTTTCCTCTGACACCAGGATATGAAATCCATATCTAATCACTTCTAATCTGATAGGGCATCATTCATTCTAGATCTGAAAATTTAGAGTTTATTTAAATAGGAAAATGTCAGATGCATATTTTAAAAAAAACAAAACCCCATCCCATTTATATTAATGGATTGTTAATGAGTCTTTTCTGTTAGAAAAGAAAAAAAACCTTTTGACTGACTTATTTCTGCAGTGGATGTTTTAAGCACTAGTACTGCAATTACTTAATCATGTGCATAGCTTTGATCAGATGAGTGGCCCTGTTTAGTTCAATTTGATTATTCAAGTGAGTAAAGTTTTACACACGAGTTTAAGTGTTTGTACAATCAGAGCCTTATGTTATGTCTGTACTGGAAGGTGTATGAGACATACCTGCAGTAGCTCTGATCAAGCTGGTGCACTAAAAATGGAAGTGTAACTATCGTGGCATGAGTGGCAGAAGGGACTAGCCATCCCAAGTACATACCTGTTCGAGATGCTAATTACGTACTTGGGCAGTTAGTCCCTCCCACTGCTCATGCTGCCATGGCTACACTTGGATTTTTAGTGTGCTAACTCAGTCAAAGCTAGTGTGGATATGTCTCCTCAAGATGGAATGTACACCTTCCAGGTGCCCTGTAGACATACTCTCAGTTTGTCATGGTTAGGGCACAATATTAGGAGGCTGGGTTTTTAGCTCTTATTTCCAGCTGTAACACACAGTTGCCTTGGGAAGTCGCTTAACCTATTTGCTGCTCAGTTTCCCATATTACAATGGGAAGTTAATACTTTCTTCACAGAGATAAAGAATCTGTTTAAACGCAATGATTTATTTTATGAAACTATCATGCTGGCCTCTCATCTGTAAGATCTTGCACTTTCCACAAGCACAGGATGTTCCAATATCTCTAGATACTTTTATAATGCTGGCAGGATTATAGCCAGTTTATTAATTGGGGGAGAAAAATAAAAGGAACCTTTTATCTTTATTTCAGAGTGGAACCCCTTTTTGGAATGTGTGAAAATTTTTTACAGGAAGTGGATTCTTTTCAGAGGTGAGTGTCCCATTGCTGTTTCCTTTTTTATTTAAAAAAAAAAAAAAAAATCTAAAGAACATTGATACAAAATCCTTTCTCAAGAAAGCTGAAAATAAGCATGATGTATGTAATTAATAATCTCAAATAGAATGTGTCAAATTAATCTTAAATTTTTAAGATATATGTAATCCTAAAAAATAAAAAAATCCAAAGTTGCTTAGCATAGAAAAATTCTGCTCTCGATCTACACAGTACGTTTCATCTTTGGTATCTGGCTTTCTTTGCAGCTCCTATTGCCACCAATGAGATCTGTGCATATATAAAGCCTGATCTTGCACCTATTGAACTCAGTTAGATCAGTCACGTAGAATTGGGGTCTTAGCAAAAACAGAATATAACCATGTAAGTAGAGAATAACTGGTCACGTCCGAAAACAGAATCCTCGCTCCCCTCTCCCCCTAATTTTCTTTAATGAATGCACCATATGAATTATTGAAAAGCTGCTTGTGGCAAATGCCCCAAGAGCATAATCATCTCACATTATTAGCTAATGGATTTAAAAATCTTCTGCAGTTTTTGGCTTCTAAAGGCTGACAGTTTATTTCTCCACTTTTTAATGTGGCTATCACCGTGGTATCTGTGATTGTCCACACGCATTCCATTTCTGGTGTGCATGTGCCAGATCAAATTTTTTGGACCAGCAGTATCCACTGGGGTTGTGCCTGCACCTTGGATGCCCTCACCCACCACGGGCATAAAGACAGAATGAGCCCAACTGTCTCTCAGTTCCTTTTTACTATCCATGGCTGCAGGACAGAACCCCTGCAATGTCCACTTCTCAGCACACTCTACGACTTCACTGAGTGTATATATATAATGGGTGCGTGGGGAAGAAGACACCACATTGTTACACTAGTATGAATAAAACCCCTCTTATTAGTGTTATGGACTTCCCCATATGGCTCCAATCAAGCCTTTTGGGTTCAAAACTTGCTCCTTTTGCTCCTTCTTCAAGATGATACAGAGAGTCAGAGAGGCTCATCTTAACTTTTTCTCCTGGATGCTCAGCAAGCGCCACCTCAGATGCGGAAAAGAAGGGCCTACTGGGCCTGAACAAGCTTCCTCTGTGCGTGCTCTAGGAAGAACACTGGCAAGTGGAGGAGCACTTGATCCAAGGAGTGGTTTCCTTTTCTTCACCAGATGAAGGAGTTAGTCCTCTCTACTTCCACTCAACCTGATGATTTCAAAACAGTTCAGGAACTTGTGTGTCATGTGGTAGATAGGGTAGAAATTCCTGTGGAGGTAGTGCAGGAGAAATAGCATAAGCTTCTAGACAGTCTACTCTCCTCCATGCCCAGAAGGCTGGGCTTACCAATTAACGTTGGAACCAGCAAAAAAAAATTATGGTAGACCCTGGCATCTATGCAGGGCTGGCTCTAGGCACCAGCAAACCAAGCACGTGCCTGGGGCGGCACATTTTCAGGGACTGCATTCCGGCCATTCATTATTTTTTTCCCCCCGTTTGGGGTGGCAAAAGCCTAGAGCCGGCCCTGGCAGCAGCAGCGTGTCGTGTGCGGGGGGCACCCTGGGTCTGCTGCGATTCGTGCCGCCAACCACGGGCCAAGCGGTCGGGGAGCAGCGCCCGAACCTTGTGGCTGGGCCAGGTGAGCCCCGAGTGCAGGACACTCGGGCTGGGGGCCGCCCCGCAGCCGGGGTTGGGCAAAGCAGCCTGAGATGCCCAGGGACTGCAGCAGGGTGGCCGTCCCCCCCCCCCCCCCCAGCGCCACAGCTGGGTGAAGCTATCCGAGCCACCCAAGAGCTATGGCAGGGCGCCCAGGAGCAGCAGCAGCGGGGCCATAGAGGGGACCGGTGCCCGGGACACTGCCGTGCGGGGCCTGCATCCCGCTCTCCGGGGCTCCACTCCCTCTGGGGATGCTCTGCCCCTGCTCCTCAGCCCCATACCAGCGCAGTCCCCCCGGCTCTGTCCTCCCAGGTCCCAGCCGGTCTTGGAGGCGGGAGCCCCGGCTGGAGGGACCCTGGGCTGAGGCGCAGTCTGGGAGCCCCGCTGCTTACCCCGACCCTACCAGTGCCGGACCGGCTGGAGGCGAGGGGGGAGTGGGTGGAGTCAGCACTGGTCGGGGGTGGATCCCAGGGCTGGGGCGGCAGGGGATGCGGGTGGGGTGGGGTGGGGGGAGAGCCCAGCACTGGGACGGCAGGGGGTGGGGGTGGGGGAGGGAGAGCCCAGCGCTGGGGCGACGGGGTGTGGGGAGGAGGGTGTGTGTGTGTGTGTGTGTGTGTGTGTGTGTGAGTGAGAGACCCCAGGGTTGGAGTGGCAGCAGGATGCGTAGGGGAGCCCAGGGCTGGGGTGGGGAGCAGCCAAAATCTTTTTTGCTTGGGGCGGCAAAAGACCTAGAGCCGGCCCTGCATCTATGGCACCTTCCTCAAAAAAGGCAGCTATGCACTATCAAATCCCTTCAGGTGGGCTTGAATATTTTTATGTGCACCCAGTTTGTGGGACTTGGTAGTAGCAGCTGTGTGTGAAAAATCTAGATAGCAGGGACCCCCAAAAAGTGACTCTCAGAGAAGGATCTGAAAAAATCAGATTTACCTGGAAGGAAAAAATAATGGCCATTGGGCCTGCAGATGCACATTGCAAATTACCAGGTGTTCTTGTCAAAAGTAGGATTACATTAATTGGGACAAGGTATCACAATTTACTGAACACTTCCCTCAAGAAAATAGGGAGGAACTGTTATCTCTTGTAGTTGAGGGACATTGGGTGGCTCCTATATCATTGCAGGCAGCATTAGATACTTCGGATACTGCAGCATGCTCCATAGCCACCTTCATCTTCATGCACAGGAGTTCATGGTTACAATCTTTTAGACTATGGAGGGAGGGCCAGACAACAGCCAAAGACCTCCTATTTGAAGGTTGTGACCTGTTCAGTGCTAGAACTGATGAAGTCCTGCAGTCTCTGAAAGATTTGAGAGCCACTCTCCATTCCTTGTGTCTGCATGCCAGCCCCTTTCACCAGATCCTACATCTTTTCACCACAGTGAGTCTCAGGATCAACAAAGAAAAGTTTATCACTGTTGCTGACCAAGAGAATAGTGTTTGTGGGAGCAGTGCTAGATTCCATATTGGCAAAGGCGTCTCTGTGTCACAGGAGAGATTCAGGACCAAGGACGATCTCATCAACCAGCTGTAGGCTCACCCGCAAATGTCCGTAAGAATTTGCTTCAGACTCCTGCATCACATGGCTTCCTGCACTTACATCACATCGCATACCAGACGCCTCTCATGCAAGGGTCGTTGAAATCTTTATATTTACCCAGCAGAGATCACTCCCCCAAGGAGTCCTCTCATTCAATTGATGGAAACACACTCAGCTGATGTGCGAAAGAGTACTGTTTTCTCCAACTCTGCCTACCAGGATGCTGGTTACAGATGCCTCCATGCTGTCTCTGGGAGCTCACCTTAGGCTACCTTGAGAGCCATGGTCTCTGGACTGCCAAATAATCTTGTCTGCACATAAATGTTCCAGAAATAGAGCTATTTGTCTAGTGTGCATGGCATTCCGACCCATGCTACCAGGATGATCAGTCTAGATGATAGATAACACATAGCAATGCTTTATGTGAACAGCCAAGGAGGATCATGGTCATCTCTGCTTTGCTAAGAAGCTGTTAATCTCTGGAACTGGTGCATTCATCACCCAATCATGCCAGTAGGTATAAATCTACCAGGCTTGCAGAACTTCCTTGCTAATGGATCATCATATAATTGATCCTGCAGAGCATCTTCCGTAGGTGGGGATACCCAACAGTAGACCCATTTGCTTCAGACTGGAACAAGAAATGCCAAACATTCTGCTCATGGTGAGGTCTGTGCCCAGGTCCCCTGTCAGATGCTTTCCTTATCTCATGGACTCCAGGGGTAACTTGTGGCTTCCAAGATCCTGTTAATATCAAGGGGCCTAAGGAAACTCAAACAATTCAACAGTAATAATCATGTTAGCACTAACTTGACCCCGGCAGTTTCAGTATTCAGACTGAATGAACCTGTTAACTCTGCCCCTGACAATATTACCTGTCTTGCCACATGTGATCTCCCAGAACAGAGGTCAGCTCCTACATCCAGGCCTAGCATTGTTGCCTCTGACAGCATGGTTAACTAGTATTAAAAGAAGCTGCTCAGCTGAGGTCCGGAATATATTGGTGCATAGCAGAAAGGACTGTACTAAATTGACCTGCGCAAGAAAATAGAAGAGGTTCTCTATTTGGGCAGCACAACACTATTCCTATTATTCTAGACTATTTTCTATCCCTAAAGCATTCAGAGCTATCCATTAACTCTAAGGATACATTTAGCAGCAATATCAGCACATCCTTCTATTCAGAGTCACACCATTTCCCCCCACCACCCTGCAATAACTAGATTCTTTAAGGACCATATTCATGTGTCTCTTCCCGCCCTCCCCCATTCCTTTCATGGAATCTTAATATAGTCTTAGTTTGCTTAATGGAGCCTGCTTTTGAGCCCCCTAGGAACGTGCTCCATCTAATGTCTGTCTATGAAAACTGCCTTTTTAGCAGCTGTAACAGCAGCTTGAAGGCTAGAGGAAATTCAGGCCTTCATGGCTGGTCCACCTCAAAAGGCAAAGGGGCCCTTTAGACCTCATCCTAGGTTTTTTTACTAAAATTGTCTTCGATTTTTCATTTGAATCAGATGTTCTTTCCTATACCCCACTCCAACCAAGGGGAAGTCTAAACCCAGGGTTGTGAGTTCAATCCTTGAGGGGGCCATTTAGGGATCTGGGGCAAAAACGGGATTGGTCCTGCTTTGCGCAGGGGGTTGGACTAGATGACCTCCTAAGGTCCCTTCCAACCCTGATATTCTGTGATTCTATGATTAAGTCAAACTGCTCACCCTTGATGTAGTTAGGGTTATTTCATATTGCCTTGACAGAAAAGACCATTCACAGAAGCTCCCCTAAGAGGTTTGTAGCATTTGCTGATAGGGTGAAATGTCAGGCAGTATCTACCCCAGAGCTTTCCAAACTGTGTGTCACGACACGTTAGTGTGTCGGCAGCAGTGTGTAGGTGTGTCGCAGGGCGGCAGGCGTGCTCCGCTCCCCGGCCGGGGCAGCGGGGCGGCAGGCGTGCTCCGCTCCCCGGCTGGCGTTTTGGCGGGGCGGTGTTGTTGGGTGGGGGCGTGTTTCGGCCGGCGGCGGTGGGGGGGTGGCACTTGGGGTTTTTTTTTTTTTTTTTTTCCCCTTGGGGCGGCCGGCTCTGGGTACTGCGCATGCGCAGTATGTGTAATCCGGGCGGAATTGATTCCGCGTCACTTCCGGTGTGTCGCAAAATGATGCATGTCTAAAAAGTGTGTCACCAACATGAAAAATTTGGAAAGCTCTGATCTACCCAGTGACTGTTTAAATGAATATCTAGTTGCATTAGGTCATGTGATGACTTAGCTAGATTAGATCCACTCAGGCAGTAGAGCCCACTCTGCCTGGGCTTAGGCAGCTTCTCTGAGAAGCATACCAATTTTTTGTAATGCTGAAACCGAGCTTGAAACCATTTATTCTGATATTTTTAGAATGTTTCTACTGTCACAATAGAGGTAATAAGATGAAGCTGAAACACTACGTGGTTTGACTGAGCAGCAAAGTCTTCTTGAATGACTGTAATAAGCATTTGATTTTTGTTCCATATATTTTTAATACGCACAGATGTTTTATTTCTGAACTGCCCCATATGCAAGACAGTTTTGTGGATAAGCTGCTGGACTTAATGCCCAGACTTGTGACCTCCAAGCCTTCAGAAGCGGTGAAGATCCTGCAGACAACTCTACGACAGAGCACCTTCCTTCATCTTCCTCTCCCAGAACAGGTACATAATCCATCAAGGAATGAAGAGCAGCCCCAGGTTCCAGGGTTAACTCTGTCCTGGCAGAGCAGGAGGCTTTTATGGCCTATTCGGCTGGCTAGTCATGACGGATATTTCTTCAGATATTGCAGTGTTTCCAGGACTGTCCTCAAAAAGTTAAGGAGCTTGAATAATTTTTAGATGGTGTCAGGAATTTTTGTAAGTTTACCTTGTGTTTTCTTAGATGTTTGTCTTCTCCTCTTCCTCACCCTCCTCCCTTTTCCTCCCAGATCCACAGAGCTACTGCAACTATTATTGAACCTGCTGGCGAGTCTGATAACCCTTTGAGGTTTACGTCCGGACTAGTGGTGGCATTGGATGTCGATGCAACTCTGGAACACGTGCAGGACCCTCAGAGCACAGTTAAAGTTCAGGTAATGAGTGATTCTTCCTAAAGGGAAACAAGACAGTAACATCTTTGAGGAGAAGTTTGTGTTTTCCCCGATGCGCGCCATAGCAATATTAGTATTTCTAAATTATAAATAATTGTGTACTTTAATAGCAGTGAGGAATTTTTGTGTGTAGCTAAACACAACAGTATGTTTAGAGACTGGCCTGAACCACAGAGTCCAGATCTTCACTTACCCAAAGATTGTAAGTGTTTGGTTTGAGCCCATCTCTTCTTACACAGTAGCTAGGAACATCAGGTATGATATGTCGGATCACAACACTGGTCTGTCAGGAACACTGTCATGCCACTCTTGGATTGCAGACTCTTCAGACGGTGCCACCTTTTGTATTCAAAAAGCACCTAGCACGTTGTGGACATTAGCAGAAACAACTAATAAATGCCAATAGAAAAATCTGTACATCCCAGAAGAGGCTCTTCTCAAGGATATATAAAGATATAAACCCATTGCTCTCCTTTGAGATAAGTAACTAAACTGCAGGAAGGGAATTATTTTTTTAAATGTCGCCAAGAGGATGCGTGTGGAATGGTACTAAGTAGATTATACAGCCCTACAAAGTGTTCACTACTGGATGATTACCCAGTGTTTGGTGCAGGGGAGAGTGCCACCTTCAATATATTTTTTGTATACCATGGTCCTGAATGGCTGGTGAATAGCCAGTAAAACTAGAGGATATGGAATCTCATCAACAAGGTACGCTATGCATTCCTGCCTTCCTAATGGTAGCAAAAAAGTATCTTCATAATGTGTAAATTCTAAGTACAGTAAATGTTGGATTGTTTTGCCTCTTTTTCCATAGGTATTGTATCCAGATGGACAGGCACAGTTAATTCACCCTAAACCAGCTGACTTTCGAAATCCTGGTCCTGGAAGGCACAGATTGATAACTCAGGTTTACCTTTCTCATACTGCCTGGACAGGTAAGGAATACATAGTATGAGTTCATATGCTTCAATGTTGCTGTATCTTTATAAACAGGAATATCTCTCGTTCTACCTCAGTGGTTTGGTACATAGGGTGCATCTCACACACACGAGAGAACCTTTTTGGAGGGTTTAGCAGTTGCCCTTGCCTCCTCCCACTGAGCTTCCACATCCTTAGGAATCTCCTTAGTACCCTCTTGACCCTGCAGGTACTTGCACTCCTCTGGCTGACTGATACTATTTGTTAATTAACCAGAGAGGCTGCTGTTTGATACAAAGCCTTCACGGACCTTATAGCCTTTAGAATGAGACACCAGAAACTAAACTTGGGTCACCCCTCTCAGCACAGAGCGTTGGCCCAAGACCTCAGAATGTACTGAGATCCTGGAAGACTGGAGAAGGGCTAACGTAGTGCCCATAAAAGGCAAAAAAGGAGGAGCCAGGGAACTATAGACCAGTCAGCCTGACCTCAATACCTGGGAAGATTAAATCTCAGGAAAAACTTCCTAACTGTAAGAACAGTAGGACAATGGAACAGATGCCTAGGGAAGTTGTGGAAGCTCCTTCACTGGAGGTTTTCAAAAGGAGGCTGGAGAGCCATCTGTCTTGGATGGTTTAGACACAACAAATCCTGCATCTTGGCAGAGGATTAAACTAGATCAGTGGTTCCCAAACTTGGTTCGCGGCTTGTTCACTGTGAGCCCCTGGTGGGCCGCAAGACATTTTGTTGACCTGAGCGTCCACAGGAATGGCTGCTTGCAGCTCCCAGGGGCTGCGGTTCGCCAGTCCCGGCCAATGGGAGCTGTGGGAAACGGTGGCCTGGCCCGCGCCGCTTCCCACAGCTCCCATTGGCCGGGAATGGCAAACGCGGCCGCTGGGAGCTGCAAGTGGCCGTACTTGCGGACGCTTACATAAACAAAGCGTCTCGTGGCCTGCCAGGGGCTTACCATGAACAAGCCGCGAACCAAGTTTGGGAACCCCTGAACTAGATGATCCTTGCGGTCCTTTCTCACCATATGGTTGTATGATTCTACTATTCTAATTTAAATGCAAGCAATCGTGTTAAAATGATCCTGGTAATTCATTGGTCTAGGTCATGGCAGAGAATTTCTGGAACTGTGTGTACCCTACATAGTAAATTTACTGCTGATTTATGTTTATACTCTTCTATGCCAGGGGTTCTCAACCTTTTTCTTTCTGAGGCCTCCCCCAATATGCTATAAAAACTCCATGGCCCACCAGTGCCGCCACAACTGGTTTTCTGCATATAAAAGCCAGGGCTGGCGTTAGGGGGTAGCAAGCAAGATGGTTGCCTAGGGCCCCATGCCACAGTGGGCCTCGCAAAGCTAAGTTGCTCAGGCTTTGACTTCAGCCCCAGGTGGCAGGGCTCAGGGCCCCGGGCTTCAGCTCTGAACAGTGGGGCTTCGGCTTTCTGCCCTGGGCTCCAGTGAGTCTAACACTGGGCTTACTTGGTGGACCCCCTGAAACCTGCTCGCAGCCCCGCAGGGGGCCCCAGAACCCTGGTTGAGAACTGCTGCTCTATGCCATATAAAAAGGCATTTATCCCTGATGAGATTTGAGAGTTTGATATTAATGTTCAATATTACTTGGCTTTTCTTTTGCAAAGTGCTTCAGCAACTGGCAATATGGGGCTCTAGTGTCTAGATCACCAGGACAGAGGTTGGATGTGACCAGTGTCTGACACCAATGCAGGATCAATCATGTGAAAATGTACTTTCTGCTTGGTATTTTGTTGTCCAGTCAATCTGCTGATCGTGTATTGTATTAGTTAGTTAGTTTGGTTTTTTCCTTTTCAGAGCCATGTCAGATTGAAGTGAGGTTACTACTGGCGTACAACTCCAGTAGGAGCAAAGCGTCCACTAGACTCTCAAAATCCACCTGGATTGACAGCATGGAGGCTCTTCCGCCGTCTGAATATGGCATTGAGGGAACCATACCATTCAGCAAACCTGTCAAAGTGTATATAATGCCAAAACCTGCCAGACGGTGAAGTCAATCACTAACGGACTTTATTTGTGGGATTGTTAGGTTATATGTAAACGAATTGCTGTGTTCAAGATAGTGTTACCTTTAATAAATTTTTTTTTTTTTAAAAAAAGGTACATCAGAAGAAGACAGCTACAAAATAACAAATGGCATCCCCTATCAAAAAGCTGGTTGATTTTTATAAAATTTACCAGTTTTTGCAGATGGTTGTGAATGGTTACATTGAATACACAAATGGTTACATTCAATACACAGACATTTCTAAATCAAAGCAACAAAAACAAGACAATTCCTAATTGAGATTGGCATTCCCTCCATTAATATTCTCACTGGGCCAAATTCTGCAGTCCTTAGTTCCTACCTAGGCAAAACACCTTGTGGCTTCCATGGGAGATTTTTCCTGAGTGAGTGGTAGGTACAGCTGGCAATATTTATTATGCAAATATATAGTAAGGATGTAGATGTGTATTACAGTCTTATGACTGTGATAAATCAGGCAGAGTTTTAGGAATGTCTCGAATGTGTATTTGTGTATTGGTCATTGTATGCTCAGTAAAAATCCTTCTCTAAAGAGCTGTCATGCCGGTGCAAGAGGTACTTCTCAAAGTTCTATAACTTGGGCTAGCTCACACCTTGTGCGCCGTATTGAAATTAGTGGCATTGCATGGGGTATTAATCCATGCCAAGTTTGGGGTGGTGTCTGTTTTAAAACAAAAAATTGTTGGGTTATATGTAAACAAATTGCTGTGTTCAAGATAGTGAATCAGACCAAAACAGTGTTACCTTTAATAAAATAAAAAAAAGGTACGTCAGCAGAAAGCTATAAAATAACAAATGGCATCCCCTATCAAAAATCCGTCACCAACAATGAGACTTTATTTTGCAGACTTAGGTTGGTTACTTGACATAGAGTAATAGCAATTCAACATCCGTGTAAAATCAGTGACTTACTTTCCTTTCCCTAAAATGACAGGGAGGCAATGTATATTTATCCAGTGAACTGAAACTCTTCGTCTCAACTTCATTTTGGGTGTCTCCTTATGAAGAATGTGTGCCAGTGGCACAGGCTTAAGAGTTAATAGATGTTTTGTTCAAGTATAATGCAGACCCTTGCTGTAATCTTGTGCTGAGCTTATCTTGCTATGGTTAGATAATTAGCCTTCTAGTTTGTGCAACTCTGCATCAGTTTTGGTAGTCAAAGGAAGTCTAAGATCTGCTTCAGTAGCTGGTCATGCTCACAGAAGTGATATTGAGCTACATTGTGCCTATCCTTTGAGAAGCTGCGCAAGTGGTGGGATCAAAGGCATATGGAGATGTACCTAAGAGGCAGGCACAGTTTGCAGCCCTTCAGTCAAGGAGCAGGAGGATTGTTCTTGGCTCGTGTCCACTGCCCCATTCTCTGGGAGGTGTTATAGTTGCCTGAGAGATGCTTCTGTTGGGAAGGTATCTCTGCACCTCTCCATAACACAGGGCTGGGCCTCCTGTGATTTCCAGCAATGTCAGATAGGATTTACCGGAAGCACTTAGCCCAATAGCCAAATGTTGCCTGTGTTCATAAATGATTTGTAAAAATGTGTATTTGTAGCAAGTAAACTGAATTGCTTTTTCACTTGCATACAAATTAGCATAAATAATTTTGCATAAAACACCCTTTAAGTGTGCTTTTCTACAATAAAACCGAAACCCCCAATCTAGCCGGTTTCTATTTATTATAAGAGTGCACATGTATTGCTGTAGGGGTTTGTGCTAATGATAAGAGAGGTCACTACTTGTTTAGACTAAGATATTGGCACGCTTCAGGACTTGAGGCTCAAAGCCAAATGCCTGTAACTACTCAGCTATATTAGGTATTCCTGAATTAAACCTCACTTCGTAACGTTATTGCTCTTACAAATCATTTTTATATTTCACCTTTAGGGCCCTGGTTTGAAAACAGCCTGCGTCTGTAGCAACAGAGTTACCAGCTAACTGCTGTATGGCGGCCTAAGTTCAGTTCCCAGCGGACAGGGTTTGATGTACATCTCTTATTATGAAGCTGTATCCTGGGCAAATTCTTGATGTGTTGAGCTGCCTCCTTACAGATGTTCTTACACTTGTTTTACTCTTCGGCAATATTTGTATAGTTTGTCATCCCAATAAAAAATCTGGATTCAATTTATGTCCATATTATAAAAGCCACCACAACGGATACCCTCGCTGGCAGTCGGAGCTGAGAATCCAAGGACTGAATGAGCCATGGAGAGTGAACCACCTGATCAACCCTAAAAGCTGTCCTGCCATGTCAGGGTGAAGCCTGTTGTCGGGCAATCGAAGAAAGCTTTGACAGCTACTGCCTGTTTTTCATATAAACCATCATGTGCCCTTGTTGTTAGTGAGATGCCTTGCATGAGCACTGTGTTTGGAAAGGGGGGAAAAAGTAACTTTTGCTGTTCTGGGGCTAAGAAGCTCTGAGCTATGGATAGCCAACTGGTTTAGGACCATTGATTAATCAGATTCTCCTTTCTGGAAATGTCATAGTGTAAATGGAGAGTTGGACATCCTTTTCTTATCGCTAAGTATTGGAATGAGAATGTTCTCTAACTGAAGGAAGGTAATGACATGATGGAGAATCCCTTATTCTTATGTTGGGCTAGTGTTAACGATCAGCTACATGGTATGTAAACTATGAGACCAAAGCATCCTTTCCTTCGCTCCCCTTCCCAATCTTGGTAAGGAACAAGAGCCAGATTTTCAAAGGTATTTAAGCACCTAGGAATGCAGATAGGTGCCTAGTGGGATATACAAAATGCACCTAATATGTATCTTTAAGCATCTAAATATCTGAAAATCTGGCCCTGAAAGACATTGGAAAAACTACAGATATGTAAGATCATAAAACTTCAGAGGGAGAATGAAGAGCCAATAGTTTGTTCCCTTGTTTCCCACTGTATGTTCTCTGGTTCTAAATGATTCAAGCAATGGGGCTTCCACTGTCCTTGTGAGATTATTCCACATCCACTTAGTCCTTAAAGTCTTCCTTATGCTCATCTATTTTTCTTTCATTTCATTACTCCTAGTTCCACCTCATTGCAAAATCCTAAGGAATTCTCTCTCTTGGGCGTCTTCTACCATTCAAACCATTCTAATCCCCTTTTGTCATTGTTTGGCTCAGCTACTGATGGTTATACATATTCACTCTTTAAAAATCTTTAAGTCAATTACTGTGGCTCCAAACATTTTTTTGTTACATTGGAATTTAGAAGAGAGCATCTACATCTTTCCCAGTATCGGGCTGACAGAACTGAGTATTGCCTATCCTAGATTGGGAGGGACTGTAGCATCCCTGTGATTTTACTTTGAGCTCTCTTACTGCCTTGTTTGCACTGCACGCTCACTTATTTTATAGTTTGCTATCAGACCTCGTTTTCTTTTGGTGCTGTTGCTTTTCTAGTCTCTTCCCTCCTAGTTAGCCTGTTCTGAGGATTATTTTCACCCAGATGTTATCTTACATTTTCTGCATAGATTTCTGATCTGTCCAGGTCCTGCTAACTTGCTTAACATATCAAACTATTTCTTTTAGGATATTGACTCTGTCTTTTTTGTATTTGATACTATTCAGAGTAAATTTTTTCTGGATCTTTTTTCTCCTCAGCTCTGAGGCATTTAGGCTCTCTTCCTGGGATATGCTGGAGACAGTTCAGACTTTTCCATGAAGCATTGGGACCTGGCCATACCACTTTTGGTGTCACGGCAGACCTTGTGCATTCAGCCCTTCAGCTCTCCGACCTTATTTGTGGAACTTTCAGCTTGGGGACCCCCACCCTAGTGCAGGCTAAGAAAAGAGATAGATCTCTTCTGGGGATGAGCAGCCTTCCCATAAGAGGGAAAAGAGAACCACAAAGGCCATGTGCGCGTACACGTGTGCAGCTCTGATCCTCGTCTTCAGTGAGCTCTAGCTCCTTCCTTGAAGAAGGGGCACTTGGTTTCAGATCATAGTAACCCTGAGCCAGACAAGCAGGAGAAGGTTTTCCTGGATATGTTTGAAGCAGTGTGGATTAATGTAGTGGCCACCATGGAGAGCCAGCCAGAGAGAGGCTGAGCGGCCTAAAGCCAAGGGCAGATAACCTCTTTAAAACTAAAACAACAGGCTATCCCCCTTCATAGAAGTCACTAGGGAGGAGTGTGAAGCAGCTACAAAGGGAAAAAGATGAACTGACAAGCTGTGAGATTCTAAAGGGTCCTTGCAGTCCCTTCTGATCCGTCCCAGGTTTGACGCAGCAATGGCATTCCTTGTAAGACACAGGAATCTGTTGGGGCGGGGAGGTTTCTTCCCCAAAGACCCCACAGAGAGGAAGATTTTAGAAGCCCTTAAAACATCTTCAGCAACGCTTAGAACTTCCCTGGCAACCATGTGTTTTTCTAAAGCCAGGTTGTCCTGGTGTAACTGCTTCCCCAGCCTTGCTCTCAAACCATGATGAATTCAAGTCAATACTGAAGAAAATACTCGCCCCTGTGTTTGTGGCAGATGGATCTGGGGGCTTCATGATTTTAATTTGCCTGAAAATAAACTCAAGTGGGAAGAGATTAAACCCTAGGTGCTTGGCTAGCCCTGAGATATTCTAGTGTTAAAACTCTCCTTTTTCTCTTGGTTAAGAGGGGCCTTCACAGGGTAGAGTGGTGCAGAGAAGAGGTCATGCAGCACTGGTCCTGATATGGCGTGCGTGCGTGCGTGTGTGTGACTTGTCCTGCCTCTCCCTGCTGCTTGATCCTGCACCTTGCCTCACAAAGATAAGTAATGTGTAGGCTGAGCTGCTCAGTGGCAGTAGGAACTGAGATGGAGTCTTGCTGGCACTGAGCCCAGAAGCAGCTCTGTGCTAAAGAATTTTCTGGGGTGGGTGTTCACAGCCTGCTGGGAGGCAGACTCTCTTGCTATGTGTGGTGGAGGGGGAGGGAGAGGAGAAGCCGTTTGGTTGCGAGCCCTTCCCTGAGAGTTCATACCTGTAAGATGGTATTTGAGGTGTTTGGCTTTTGAAATATAACCTGTTTTTTGGACAGAAATTGCAATTTAACAAACCTGCCCATGTGGGATATTTAAGGAAGTGTGGCCTAATTAATGCTTCATCAAAAGCTCCAATATTGCCCAGTTCTCTATGCTCCCCCTGAAGCTCTGGTATTGGCCGCTGTCTGAGACAGGATACGGGGGGGGGAGGGGCGGGGGCGCTGCTGAACCATTGGCCTGAGCCAGTGTGGCAGTTCTTGCGTTCGTAGGGTGCTGGCTAGTTGACACAATGGATATGTCTACACTGCAGCTGCAAGCAATCCTCCCGGGCTGAGTAGTCTTGTGTGAGCTGTGCTCACGCTAATGTGCTAAGAATAGCACTGTAGACGTCGTGGCTCGGGTGGCAGCTCAGGCTAGCCACCCAGGGGATTGGATGGGTTTCAGAGCCTACCCCTCAACATCCACACTGCTATTTTTAGCATGTTAGCTCAAGTCTAGCTAGTGCCAGTCTGTTTACTGGGGCTGGGAGGCGCATTCCCAGCCGCAGCATAGACATACCCAATGGGGCCTGATCCGGTGACAGTTCAGCCAGGTGTTGGCTAGCCTATGTGTAAGGGATGGCAGGGAAGACACAGATTCTGTGACTTTGGTTTCAGCTGTTAGTGGCTTTGGCCAGAGCTGGGGCTGTGTCCCCCTCACCCGCAGCCTTGGATGAAGCTGGGGCTGTGTCCCCCTCACTCGCGGCTTTGGCCGGAACCGGGGCTGGAGCTGTGTGCCCCTCTGCTCCCCGTGGCTTCAGCCGGGGCCGGAGGTGAGCTGTGCGCCTCTTGCCCCCGTGGCTTTAGCCGGGGCTGTGTGCCCCCTGCTGCGGCCCAAGCTGGAGCTGTGTACCCATGGCTTCGGCAGGGTCTGGAGCCAGGGCTGTGCCTCCCCGTGACGGTGGGGCTGTGGCTGTCAGTCCCTCAGATGGGGATCCAGGTGTCATTCACCCCCCCTCCTCCCCCCCGTTATTTTTAGTAAAAGTCACTGGCAGGTCAGAGCTCCTGTGAATTTTTGTTTCTTGCCCACCACCTGTCCGTGACATTTCCTAAAAATAACCATGACAAAAACTTAATCTTACCTCTGAGGCTACGGAAGCTACGGAGGCAGAAGTCTGCTCTCATTAGTGACTGTAGCATTCCACATAATTACTTTTTGTGTGGCTGAAGGGAACAGCCACCTACGCTGATTCACATCACAACTGGGATCCTAGAAGATAAGGATGGAAAAGCTCTATTAGACTGGATGACTTATGCAGGACTTATGCTAATGCAGGAACTTGGTCATAATGGCAGGGGATGCAGTCTAACTGTATATTGGAAATCTACCTTCCTTTCCGCGCCACCAGATTCAAAGGGATGGAAGTTACTCGGAGAAGAAATTTAAGATGGCTGCAGCATAAAGGTACAGTACAGGGAAGGCATTTGATGGAAGTCAATCAGGCAAAAGTAAAAGGAACTAACTGCCCCAAATACCTTAATGGGAATGGAGCACACTGCAGCAGTTTGAGGAGCTGGTAATGTGCTACCCTCTTAAATAAACAGGGCTGGTTCTCACTCAGCCTCCGTTCTGCAAATCTGGCTCCAGCCTGAAACTGGATTAAATGTCATTTGCTATGTGAATGGGAAGATTGCAAGAAAATCAGTGTAGGAACTGAGTTGCTCATATGCATCACTTCTATGCACATTATGGGCACCACCAGATGTAGCTCAGATTGTTTGGTGGTGGGGCTTCTGCCAAGTAACTACTACTTAAGGCTTTCTGAAGCTTTGGCAGCTCAGGGGATTGCACATCATAATGGCTGGATTTGGGCAGGAGCCATATCCTGGTCCAAGCACTAAAGTACAGCCTTGCATTAACCGGTTCTCATAATTTGTAGAGTCTTTGGAGAGAAGAGCTTGTTCCATTGACTTCTGTCAGAGAGCTAAGGCCTCTGGGTCAGTGCTTTCTTTTATTGCTTACCACACCAACTATTTAGAATTCTATTATAGCATTTATACTGAGAATAATCACCTACTAATTCTACTGGCTGCCATGTCAATGAATGCAAATACACCCAGAAAGAAGCTCCTGCTGTTTTAGATGAGCTACTGCCTCAACAGCCCTAGTGTTGAAGGATATTACTGTAATTAAGAGAGATGAAAATGAAGTTTGTGTTTTACAAACACTAGTTCTTCCTCTTATTTACTCTATGAAGTCATTTACATGTAATTTAATACAAAATGGAGAAAAACAAGCAGGGTCCAGGAAAAGGAAACTTTCCAAAAAATAGGCATCGGGAAGAGTTGTTTCAAAAATGACTGTACAGCACTTAGCCCTTCTGATGTCCTCTGTGCCCTATTGTAATACATATAAGATACAGAATTAAGTAACAGCTAGCAGTCCCTGTGGAACGAAACCTATACTTACAGATAACTTATAATGGAGCATATGCTGCAGGAAGTCCAGCACAAGATAAAAGTGAAAGACAGGCACCATTAGGTTTAAAATCTGCAGCTTTTATTAAAAATCTACGCATGTGTTTACTGTTCAACTGATAACACCTGATCTAAAAATTCCAACCGCCATTCCCCAGCTAGTTAGCAATGATCGGCTAGTCTAATATGCTGTACACTAGCTTTCATTTTCATTATCTATAAAGCAATCCCACTGCTAATACCATATGTTAAATTTTTTCCTTATTGAGGTGTACTAATACATATCGCTATATAGGGCTAACTTTCTCAATACTAAGGCTATCTTTTCTTTAGCTCCCAATGACTTGTTTTCATGTAATGTAAAATTTACAAATCATAAGTTATGAAAAGAGTATTCAGCCCAAAGAAGGAAGTCCACCATCATTTCACTCTGCATGCACTGCTAAGAGTTTGGACGGCCCAAGTGATTGGCAATGGGAGGAAGAGCTTTTTACCGTTTTTATACCGCTCTCAAAAATGGGCTGGGAACTTTCAAATCTGGCACATGGTGGTAGTGACCAAATGCGATCATCCAATAGTTACTGCAAATCTGAAAAGAAGCGAAGTCTCCGATCATTTCCTAACAGGTTTTTAAAGTGAATAGTTTACTTCTAAAGTGAAGTAAACTATTCACTTTAATAGTTTGGCTAGGCCAAACATTAATGGCCAGAGGATGAATTACACCTTCAGACCTAGAGGATTAGGTCAAAATCACAAGTGTAGGGAATCAGGATTAAATAGTCTACCATATCCAGCACAGTGGAAGAACATTTGTGAGCAATTTAAATTCCATACTGCTGTATTTCTCCTCTCTGTTTTAGGTCTTCATCTCACATCCAGGCTTTGGTACAGTGGGAAATATGAACTATAAATCCACAATACTGACTACTACCATTTATTCAGTCAAAAGGCACAAGACTTATTGGCTAAGGGGGATGAGGGCTGTATTGTTTAATTCATTAGCATGTTGAATGGAAGACGCCTCCCACTTTGACACCTTGAGCAACTAGTGCATTGTACTCCTTCACAGCCTTCTCTGTCTGCAGGACTAGCACATCAATCCCATTTTTCTTGAGATAGTCCACTGTAGATGCTGGTACCTGAGGAAAAGGTAAGAACAAATGCTAGATTATTTTCCCTGCGGACCATACCTCCTAAGAAACAAGTACTGGTTGCTCTTGTTCATAAAAATGCTTAATTACTTCTAGTTTCAAAGGCAGTAAAATAAACTTGTGATGATAACCAAATTGGTAATATGCTGGCAATAAATTTTGCATTTGTTATAGTGGAGAGAAAGGGAATTTTATTTCACTGTCTAATAATAGCTAAAGTATATCCATCTTGTATTCCTTCTTCTCTAACATGTTCCTAAATACAATTCTGAACTGTACTATTAGGAGAAAATTCAGGAGATAGTGGGGGAAGTGGCTGTGAATTAATACATATAACAGAATGTAGAACTTCCCAAGTGTGGAAAGCGTTACAAGGATGCCTCTGCCCATTTTGCTCAGCCCACCAAGTTCAAAATGCTAGTGGACTGCTTCTCATAGTGAATGAAGCTTAACTGAAGATCAACATTTCTTGAGCCTTCTGCTGATACTGATCACCTGCTGAAGTGACACTTGGCAATACCATTACTGGCAAGGGTCATCAATGACAGACTTAAATTATTACAACAGGCTGGGGAGCTGGTTTACAATCAGTTTTAAGGGTTTAAAAATTAACACATTGTTTAAAGATTTTCATTATTGCTGCTATTCCTGCAGGTTGTAAACCCACTTACAGTTTGACACTGGACTGCCAATGTATCGGTATCAAATGAGGTTACTTTCAGCAAATGTCTCTACCCCCAAAATGCAGAGTCTACATTTTTACAACTTTTTTCATAAGTGCTCCTTGGCTTTATAAAAAAACAGGTTCAGATTATGAGGCTAAAGATGAACTAGACTGTTCTCTGTGAAGGTTAGAAATGATCTCTGCCTAAAAAGGAAATAAAATCAGCAGTTCCCAGGTGTGGTTGTCACAGACCAAAAACCTACCTGCAAGGCCTCGCTCATGCCACGACCGATCACTAAAGTTTTAACTCCCTTCTTGACAACTTCTTCAAGATCAGCTGGCTGCACGCCTGGAGAATGCTAAGTTTGAAGAAAAAAAAGCGCTACAGTTTGCATCCTGAGAGCATCAAACAGCAAAGCTTCATCTAAATATTTTCAACTGGCAGTATCACAGGTTATAAGACAAAGCATAGTAATGTTACAAGAACTAATTGACATCCCTTTCTTCCCAACACCCATTTGATGTTACACTAGCCAGTCAAAGAATACTGAAACAAGAGAACCCAGGCAGATCTATCATATCTGGTCAAGGCACTCTTACTGAAGGAATGGTGGAACTCGCAGAACCCATCCTCAAACCACCCTCTCCCCTCCCAAGGGCCAATTTCCTCCAGGACACAACTGATTTCCTCCAGTAACTCTGCAACAATAACAACCTCCCTCAGAACACCATGCTTGCCATCCATCATACATTTCACCTTCCTATACACCAGCCTCACTGCCTGCTTCAAATATCTACAAGACAATGGACAACACTCCAGAGAGCCACCTCAAACATCGCCAAACACCCATTTTATTCTCACCCATAACAATTTGACATTCAACAACAAACACTTTATCCAAACCATGGGAACAGCCATGGGTACTAGGATGGCTCCCTTATATGCCAACCTCTTCAGGGGCCACCTTGAGGAAGAATTTCAGGAAAATTGTACCCCAAAACTGTTGATGTACCTAAGAGACATCAATTATATTTTCATCCTCTGGAAAGATGACCTAAACTCCCCATAGATTTCCACCAAACTTCAACAACCACCACCAACCATCCATCCATCTCTAGAACACTCCCACACATAGGCGCTGACTTCCGGTGGGGGCTGACGCCCAGCGTCAGGGGCGGGGCCCTGCCCCCCGACGCCGGGCCCCGCCCCTGATGCCGACGCCACGTCGCCCAGCGTAGGGGGTGTGGCCCCGCAATGTGTCCCGGTGCTGAGGTGAGCTTGCCGCAGGTCCCAGGACTGGCGGGGAGCTGGGCGCGGGCCCTGGGAATGGCGGGGAGCTGCCGGTGGGTGCTCTGTACCCACCAATTTTTCCCCGTGGGTGCTCCAGCCCCGGAGCACCCACGGAGTGGGCGCCTATGCTCCCACACCAGCATCAACAGTCCTGGACACCACGATCAGTTTCAACATGGGAATCCTACAAACAATTATACACAAAAGCCACAGATCACCACGCTTACCTTCACACATCCACTAACCACCTCAAACACACCAAGAAATCTGTTTAGCTACAGCATGGCACTCAGCTAACACAGAATGTGCTCAGAAGAGAGAGCCCGGGGATACACACCTTAACACAATTAAAACTGCCTTCACTAAATAAGGATACTCCCCCAGAGAAGTAGATTGCATCATGGAATGGGCCACACAAAGCTCCTGAGAGAAGCTACTTCAATGCAGAACCTCCCCTCTGACCAGCACACCTCTGGTTGTCACCTACCACCCCACACTGGAACCCATACAGCCTATTAAACAATTACAACCCATACTCGATGGGAACCACATCCTGAAATAAATCCTTCCTGAACTCCCTCTTCTGGCCTTTAAATAACCTCCCCCTTGCAAAACTCATCAGCAGAAGCAAGCTCCATAGACCAGTACACATCAACTCAAAGCGGCACCACACCCTGCCATAACAGATTCAAAACTGGTAGACATGGCTCCACTGATGCAATGATCAATATCTTCCACAATACTCCTTTCAAGATCCATAGGTCCTACACATACCTATCACATCATGTGGTGTACCTCATCCAGTGCATCAAATGCCCCAGTAACAACTATGTGGGTGAAACAAGACAGTTATGCTCCTGAATGAACTGAATGAACAGGAAAAATTAAAAAACCCCACCATACTACCTATAGGCAAATGCTTTTCATGAAATGATCATCCCATATCTGATCTCTCAGATCTTGTCCTCAAAGGTGCACAGTACCTTCAAAAGATGAGCCTGTGGGCTTAAATTCATAACTTTGCTAAATGCTATAAGCCATGGATTCAAAGACACTGGATTTATGGCTCATTACAACAATCTGTAACCCACTAATCCTCCTATGACTGCAGAGGTCTTAACAGCCATTTCACTTGGAATGGTCTCTTGCAATTTGTTACCTCCTTATGCTTCATAATCTTTTCTACCTTGTATTTAGATGTGACACTCTGGCCATGTCTACACTACAAATTTTTGCTACCACATTATTACATCAGCCTAAAGCCACCAGAGTTAGTATATCGCTTGTGCACATGCACGCTTGGTTCCTTGCATTTGCACTGCATGTACTCACCAGGAGTGCTTGTGTTGATGCACAGTGCAGTGCACCAGGGGTAGGTATCCCAGTGTGCAACTCACCATCGTCTAGCACACCATCTTTTGAGAAGTTTTGACAATGTATGATGGGGCAAAAATTAGTGATGCAGGAGTGACTGGGAGCCAGGAGGGGTCAACGTCCCAGCATGCAACTTTCTTCATCCCATAATGTCATCTATATCCCATAATTTTTGCACTTTTTAAAAAAGTCCCATGAACCCGCACTGCCCTCCTTGCTGTCCACCATCTCTAGCAGAAGCATGAAGCCTGCACAGCTCTGCACTATTATCATGAGCGTTGCAAGCATTGGATGCATCATTCTCTGGTATCTGCCGAGCTGCAAGGAGGACTAAATCAGCAGGGAACATGATGATTTCCTGGAGGACAGATTGCTGTCAAACATAGAATCAATTCAGGGTAGTTGTTGGCATTCACAGACCAGCTGCAGATGGTGGAGCACTGTTTCTGGGCCAGAGGAACATGCACCCACTGGTGGGATCACAGCATAATGCAGACTTGGGATGATGAGCCATGGTTGCAGAACTTTCGGATATGCAAGGCCACATTCCTGGATCTGTGTGCCAAGCTCTCCCCTGCCCTCTGGCACAGGAACACCAGAATGAGGCCTGTACTAACAATGGAGAAGTGAGAAGCTATTGTACTGTGGAGACATGCAACACAAGATTGCTACCGGTCAGTGGAAAAATCATTTTGGAATTGGAAAATCCACTATGGAGGCCATTGTCATGCAAGTGTGCAGAGCCATTAATAGTCTCTGGCTATGCAGGACTGTGACTCTTGGCAACGTGCAGGACATAGAGGATGGATTTGCAGCAGTTGGGCTCCCTAAGTGTGGTGAAGAAATAAATGGCACATAAATCCCTATTTTGGCACCAGAATACCTCGCCACAGAGTACATCAACAGAAAGAGCTATTTTTCTATGGTTATGCACGCACTGGTGGATCACCAGGGACACTTCATTGACATCAGTGTTGGCTGGTCAGGGAAGGTGCATGACGTTCACATCTTTAAGAACACAGGACTGTTCAAAAAGCTACAAGCAGGGTCTTTCTTTCCCAACTGCCAGATTACCATTATGCTGAAATGCCAACAGTGATCCTGGGGGACCTAGTGCCCCTTGCTCCCCTGGCTCATGACACCATATACCAGCCACCTTAACAGCTCCAAGGAACAATCCTACCGGCTCAGCAGTTGAATGTGCTTTTGGTAGATTGAAGGGAGGCTGGCATTGTTTACTCACAAGATTGGATCTCAGTGAGAAAAACATTCCAATGGTTATAGCTGCTTCCTGTGTCCTGCATAATATCTGTGAAGCAAAGGGAGAAAAATTGGTGCAGGGACAGAGGTGGAGCAGCTGTCTTCTGAGTTTGAACAGCCAGACACAAAGGTTATTAGAAGAGCTCAACATGGAGATACGTGGCTCAGGAAGTCTTTGACAGAGCACTTTAACAGTAAGCCACAGTAATGTGTTGTGGTGTACTGTGCTCTACCTGGCCCTACTGTTCTCGGAGGAATTGTGTGGTGCCTGGTGTATATGTATGAATATAACACTGTCAATGCACCTATTTAATTTTGTGGTGCTTGCTGTACATTTGATTATTACACTGTTTTTGTCACAGAGCCTATGAGTTTTGTCTCACTATACAGAAACAAGTAAGTGGGCGCTTTCAATCCCACTAGGTACTCTGCAGCATATGTTGGGAACTAATACTGAATTATTCCAAACAATTACAATTTTATTAAGTAATGGAAACATTGCAGGTGCTATAATGGAGTTCTCCGTGGACTGCAAAGGGAAGCAAGCCCCTGACGGTTGAACCTGTAGGTCTATAAGAATCTGCAGCATCTATGTTTGCTGCCAGAGAAGCCCCATTATGTCCTGGTGCATCTCCCTCTCCTTTTCCTGCCAGGATTCCAGAGCCTGTCTGCTCTTTCCTTCTCCATACAGTCTGAAATATTCACACGCCCCTCCCCCAGGCCCTCTGTTTATAATTTGATATAGCTCTGGCTTGCAGGATCTGGCTGAATCTGTCAGCCTGAGTCCTCCTTTTTTTCCTCCTCCTTATCTGGCTTAGGCATGCTACAGTTGTGGAGGGGAAACCCCGAAGGGCAACAGCAGCAGTACAGATAAAACGCACAGAGGTGCCACTGTCAGTATAATCACAACAGAAAAAAGTTCAGATTCAGACCTCCCTTCCCTTGCTCCCCTAAAGTTTTACACAAGTCATGCTCATGGCCACTTCTGCCTTGGAATGATTGTGCACGGCCCCAGCCACAGTGAGTATGGCACAGCAGGGGCAAGGAAAACGAGGAGGGAATTGCTTGGTTCCATGGAACTGAGTATAGGGCAATGACACTGAATATTGGCACCGTTTTCCACAGGCAGTGGTGATTTTAGTCACTATCTCACTCCTGAGGGTAACAAACGCAGAGAGCAGAGCTGTTACTGCCATCCTGAAGCCACCTGGTACCCTATGCTACTAGCCTGTTTACTGCACTGGTGCCTACTGAAGTTTTATTGTCAACTGGCATGGGAAAGCATCCTACTGTGGAAGAAGAAATGAGGCTGCCATCCCTAGAAACCTTCAGGAGAGGATTGCAGAGTGCCTCCACAAAAGTTACATCAAGCTCTCTCAGGAGGGTGCTGGGGCCATTTCTCTGTACATAAACAAACTGCTCTGCACAGCGGTCTCCCTCCCACCTAACTACAGGGGTATGAAAAGCAGATAACTCTACTTCTTTGTTGTGCCACTACCTCTTCTAAGAGTTACTAAGTAGTGAAAAGCCGTGTCCTGTTAAGTTGGAGGTGTCATCAGTACAATATTGTAATGGGAAATACATTTACACGCTAACCCAAGGTTCCTTCTCCTGCTTGCCTGTGCTCGACTGACTGGACTGCAGTGGAGTCTCAAACAGATCCTGGCTCGTGGCATAGTTTCCTGGTTGCATATCCCCCATCCTCCTCCTCCTTGCTGTTTGCAGCAGCGACATGTCAGGCTCCTCAGAGGTATCCAGGGTGGTCTGCGGGGTGCTAGTGGGCTCTCCACTAAATATGGCATGCAGCTCTTTGTAAAACTGGCAAGTCTGCTGGCCTCCCTGGCATGCTGCCAGTATACGGTGTGTCTTGATCATGTAGCCAGTACAATCAGCTGTGCACTTCCACACAACAATAGAGAGCTGCTAGGTGGGCTCGTCAAGCTGGAGAATCAGGAAAAAGCACTTCAAAAATGCACAGGATTTTAAGGGGGGAGCGAAGGGCTTCCAGTCTCCATGACTGCTGGGCAATGGAGTTCACAATTGTGACCAGAGACGTCACTGCTGAGCATTGTGGAACAGCTGCTGGAGGATTGTTAGGATCAACATAGATAATACAGCGTCTACACTTCTGCGGCAAGGATCTCAGTACAACAACCATGACTCAATGACACTTGGGGAGGTAGTGTTAATGTGTTGCCATCAGGGGGTGTTTTCAGTGGTGGTGGGAGACCAATTTAAGTATAGACATGCACAATTAGATTGACATAAGACACCTTGCCTCAACCTCACTTTGTAGCGTAGACCAGGCCACTGAGTATCTTTCCCAGACCTGAAGAAGAGCTTAGTGTAAGCTTGATCTCTTGGTGAGAGAGACAAGCTAAGTTTGTGCAATAAAAGATATTCTCACCCACCTTGTCTCTCTAATATTCTGAAACCAACATGGCTACAACAACACTGCAAAAGGAGGATACTCTAGGTAGTTAAAATGTACCAGTGAAAGAGGATTGTCATCAATTGATCATATGATTGATGTGCTAACATACTATATAGACAGCTATAAACTGAGAGGATGGTAGCTCCTCTACACATTTATAAAGTATTTCAGTTTGGCAGCTAACATCTAACATACTAAAAATTAAATGAATATTGTCAGATTAAAATAACAGCAAAAGTTTAGTGTTAAAATCAACAAAACCTTATTGAAGTCAATAGGATTACACAGCTGTGACAGAGTAAAGGTTACCCCCGCTTTAAAAAAAAAAAAAAAAAAAAAGCCCAGATTATTAAAACTGAAAATGTTAAATGCAACTTTCTACTTGTTTATATTGTTTGTTTTGTGAATTTCATTCAGTATGGATAGTTTTACTGGTCAGTTTTACTTCAGTTTATAGTCTTTCATTTTCTAGTTCTCCTGTACTATCCTAATGCTGCAGTGTTTGGTAGAGGAATAATGAAAATCATTGTTTGGATTTAAACAAAGAGATTAATCTCCTTAAAATATTTACGGAAGATTTTGACTCAACTAAAAAAATGTGATTTTTTTCCCTGATCTACTCACTCCCTTTAACAACCAAAAAACAACAAACACACACACACATCAACCCCCCCGCCCACACTTTTGCAGAGGTTTTTCCTACATTAACTTTCCTGCTGCTTCTGTCTATATAAGGCTAGCAGTAAATGTACTGTAAACACAAACAGAAGAACTATGCCTTGTATTTGGCTACAGTATGGTGTCTTTTCAATGTGAAAATTGTTACCATTAATCTATTCAAGTCTTTAAACAGTTTAAAATATTCTTTAAGAATGTGACTGACCATTTTTTTCTTTCCTTACAAAATAGGCAGCGCTGTAGCAGATCTTTGAACAATTCTTCTGGAAGACAACTATCAAAGGCACATAAATGTGATCAGACAACCTGCTAACTTGCATGAACGTGGAGCCGTGCCTTCCCTTCCAGAAAATATCCCATTTACTGTAGAAACTAAGACCAAAGCATCAGCCTATAATTTAATAACATTGTTCTTGGTGTTTCACTAGTTTTCCAACTTTGCCCTCTGGCGGATACTCTGGTGGTTTGGGGATCCACATTCCTTCCTTCCCCAATCTTTGGTATTACAGAGGACCAGACAACTCTTTTCATTGCATGTCTTTAATCACTGTGTGCTGTTATTGTCAGATTTATTTTTTAAGCAGGAGTCTTTCCAAGCTGAAGCCAACTTTTCACTAGCTCTTTAAGTTCCAAATGAGGGAAGCCACCATGTTACAGCAATATTATCATCCCTATTCTGCCATGTGACATCTGGGTCTCATCTTTAGTTCCTCAGGCTAGGAAAGTGGCATAAACACCAGGCTGCTCTAGCCCCAGCATTGGAAATAGAGAGTATCCCATCCCTTTAGCCTATGTAGGTTTGAATGCCCTCTCCTACACTACTCACCTTGTTACAGAGCCTTGCTGGGTGGACTTAACCATTTTAAAAAAGTGTGTTTATGAAAGAGAAAATTCCTTGTGGGCCTTTGAGGTATGCTAGAAATCTTTGTGTACTTTAACAATAGTCACTTAGACCTAAACAAAAGGAAAAGGTATGGTTTAATGTAATTACAATAATTAGCTGGTGAGGGTTCACTGCCTGTGATCAACACTTTGGAGACGTTAAAGCCTTGGAACAAAAAAAAATATTTTGTTTACAGAAAGATTCTCTGAGTGGGGCGCTTTCTGTTTCTTAACAAACAAGCTTAATGGGGAGGGAGATCTAACATGGGAGCAAATACATTATCCCAGTCAATTCTCTTGATTTGGGGGCTAGGGGAGAGAGAAGCGGCAGTAGAATTTCTTTGTCTGTTGTTCTCTGTTCTCCACTCTACCTCTCAGGAATCTGGTTCCTTTTTTCCCATTAGCAGCTGGCACAGAAGTGCAGTCAGCCAGGGAGGCTGCTGCCTTTTATCCCCCAGGGTTAAGGTCACATGGACTGTTAGTCCTTAAAGCTACAGAACCCTGCAGAGCCAGTTATGCAGTTTTCCCAAGGAGAGGAGAATTACCTAAAGGGCATCAATTTGTCAGCACAGCAGCAAAGGAAACAATTTATTTCTAACAAGAGCGCAGAGCATGAGGGACACCCTGGGTGACATCACCTGTTGCACAGGCTTCAGCCCCACAAATGGAAACATCCCCAGAGGAAGCACACCCTTGTCTGGGTCACAAGGTAAGTGTTGTGACTATCACCCAAATGTTCCCAGTCTGCTAATCAAATAAAGAGAACCTTTTCCTAGCACTTTCGGAGCTGGGAAACCTTAGTTCTAGTCCCTGTTTTGCTACTTGCTGTATGATCTCAGCCAAGTCACTTAATTGCTCCTTGCTTGCTTTCCTATCTGCAAGAGCAGAATAATACTTAAGTACAGAGCTTTAAAAGTGACCTGCAAACAGAAAAATATGGGTGTGTTTTTGCTTCTTGATACTGTATAAAGGTCTATTTTTTTGTAATTTTTTCTAACCTTATACATTTCAGGAATGTTGCATCTTATCGTCCCTGCTTTAGCTGGAGGAGTGCTCGGATGAGGCTGCTATAGACTTAGTTTTCTCAGCTTTCAGATGAAGGGTGCTTGTTTGACTCTTTATAAAGAGCATATTCCTCTCAAGCATATAGTAGGTGTTAGCAAAACCCAAGTTTGAAATAGTCTAACTAAAAATCACTTCCTGTTCAATTAATCAGGTTTCATTTGCATGACTTTTCTGCTATTATAAACCTTCTAGTTCTCCAGTCATCCAGAGATTCTTACAGGAAAAAATAGGGTAGCTAAGATTTAAATTTCTAATGTAAAAAGAAAAAACAAAATTGACCCCACACCTTCTACATAATAAAGTTGCACGAGGTGGGCAAACTGCGGCCTAGGGGCCACATCCGGCCCTCCAGGCGTTTTAGTCCATCCCTCGAGTTCCTGCCAGGAAGCAGGGTCTGGGGCTTGTCTTGCTCCAGCTGGGGAGAAGGGTCGGGGTCTTGCCCTACTCCACATGGCTCCTGGAAGCAGCGGCATGTTCCCCCTGTGGCTCCTATGTCTAGGGGCAGCCAGGGGGCTCCGCACACTGCCCCCGCAGATCCCATTGGACGGGAACCACAGCCAATGGGAGCTGCAGGGGTGGTGTCTGCGGACAGGGCAGCGTGCCCAGACACCTGGCCACACCTTCGCATAGGAGCCGGAGGGGGACATGCCACTGTTTCAGGGAGCTGTGTGAGGTAAGCTCCGCCTGGAGCCTGTCCCCCTGCCACCCTCCCACACCCCAACCCCCTGCCCCAGCCCTGATCCGGTCCCGCCCTCCGAACCCCTTATGCCCAGCCCCACCCCAGAGCCTGTACTCCCAGCCGGAGCCCTCCTGCCCTCCAACCCCCAATTTCATGAGCATTCCTGGCCCACCATACAATTTCCATACCCAGATGTGGCCCTTGGCCCAAAACATTTGCCCATACCTGAAGTAGCACAATTTAAAAAAAAAAAAAAGGAAGGGGGGGCTCACAAATCCACATTTTCCCTCTTTGCCAGTCACTACACAAAGGGCGCTATATACTGTAAGTATCAAACTAATGCTCAGTGCTGGAAGAAATTTCTCTCTCTAAAGATTCTATTTGAGCTCCTAAACAAGGGCTCCAGGCCTGCAACTGGATTCGCACTAGGCCAATTGTCTTCAGTGGGGTTCTCTGTGTGCCCACATAAAATACAGTTGTAGGTTTAGGACCAAGAGCATTAGTCCTGGTCTACATATAACTTTTGTACCCATTTAACTTTCAGTTAGGGGTGTGTGGGGTTTTTTGCTGATATAGTTATACCAGTAACAACCTCCACTTTGAGAACACAGTTATATTAGCATAAAGATGCTTTATCCTGGTATAACTTATTTCCCTTCCCATAGCAGAATAGCTATACCAGTATAAGCACTTTTATATTGATATAACTGCATCCACATCAGAGGGGTTGTATTGCTTTAACTGTATGGTTGTCAAACAGCAATCAATTTGCAAACACCTAGAAGATAATAAGGTGATAAGTAACAGCATAGATTTGTCACACCAACCTAATGGCTTGTTACCCTGTCAAAGAAAGCTCTGTGGATAGCAGGGAAGCAGTAAATGTGGTAAATCTTGACTTTAGTAAGGCTTTTGGTATAGTCTCGCATGACCTTCTCATAAACAAACTAGGGAAATATAAGTGGTTGGAAAACCGTTCCCAGAGAGTAGTTATCAGTCGTTCAATCAAGTTGGAAGGGCATATCGAGTGTGGACCCACAGGGATCAGTTCTGGGTCTAGTTCTGTTCAATATCTTCATCAATGATTTAGATAATGGCATAGAGAGTACAATTATAAAGTTTGCGGATGATACCAAGCTGGGAGGGGTTGCAAGTGCTTTGGAGGATAGAATTAAAATTCAAAATGATCTGGACAAACTGGAGAAATGGTCTGAAGTAAACAGGATGAAATTCAATAAGGACGAATACAAAGTCCTCCAATTAGGAAGAAACGGTGAGTTGCACACATAGAAAATGGGAAATGACTGCCTAGGAAGGAGTACTGCAGAAAGGGATCTGGGGGTCATAGTGGATCCCAAGCTAAATATGAGTCAACAGTATAACACTGTTGCAAAAAAAAGCAAACATCATTCTGGGATGCAGGGCCGGCTCCAGGCACCAGCTTTCCAAGTTGGTGCTTGGGGTGGCAGGCAATGGGGCGGCAGTCCGAGTCCTGCGGCGGCAATTTGGCGACAGGTCTGCTCTTCCCGCCGCTGAATTGCCGCCGCGGGACTTGGACTGCCGCCCCATTCTCACCTGCCGTGGCGGCAATGGGGCAGCAGGTCCGCTGCTCTCCCCTTACCGCCCCGGACTGGGACTGCCTGCGTCGGGGGCGGAGCTCCGCCCCCGACAGGTGTAGCGGGGCCCTCGGTGCCGCTCCTGCTTGGGGTGGCAAAATTGTTAGAGCCGCCTCTGCCAGGATGTATTTGCAGGAATGTTGTAAGCAAGACGTGAGAAGTAATTCTCCAAGCTCTACTCCATGCTGATTAGGCCTCAACTGGAGTATTGTGTCCAGTCCTGAATGCCACATTTCTTAGCTCCCACTACTGGCAAATACAGCAGTAACTGTTCCCAAGAAAGCTCTCTTAGCCCCCACTTTAAAATATACTAAACAATGTACTTACATTTGTCCCCGTTTCTCTCCAATCCCAGGTTCGGCTACCGCCTGGCCACACTTTGCAGTCCTTATAAGTTGTAGAACAACCTTTCACCATCATCTGACCCCATGAAAGGGAAGCGATTTCAGGAGACGACATCGCCAAATTGAAAAGATCTGAAATAAACAACATTATCTACATGGCACCATAACATGTATGGTGCTTATCAGAAAAATAAATGTTCATGCCCTGAGGAGCCTGGAATGTAAGTAAATACGGATGCTACTCACAATGGGTGCTGAGGAAGGAAGGACAATCTTGTGGTTAAAGCACTGGATTAGGGCTCAGGAGATGTGTGTTCAGTTCTCAGCACTGGCAAAGGCTTCATGTGGGACCTCGGGCAAGACATTTAACCTCTTAAGTGTCTCAGATCCCCATCCGTAAAACTGGGATGATACTACTTCTCTATCTCACTGGGGTTTTGCAAAGATAAATCCATAAATTCTTGGATGATGCTCAGATACTTGGGTAATATCAAACACTTAGATGGTTATGGTGCCTAAGATGGGCTGGAGGAGAAAGGTAAAATGCAAGATATTTGCCTTGTTAACTTTGAATTAAGGTTCAAATGTATTCAGTAGAACAAGGAAAGAGAGCTGTATGCTATACAAAGGATTCACTTTTAAGAATGTTTGCATACTGGATTGTTTCTTCCACCCGCCCTTTTCCCCGCTTGTGAGTGGGGTCATTGTGCAGAGAAGGGATGGCTGAAAGCTATTACACCATTCCTTTGTCAGTCTACTTTAGGCATTTCTAATGCACCCATCACAGTCTGATCTAGCCAGTGATCAGGGACAGTGGAAGACACTAGAAAGGAACAAAATGCTCCTTTTCTCACAAAACCAGGAAGGGCGGGGGGGGGGGGGGAGCCACACTGTCTTTATAGCACCAGAGATGGATCTCTGATACGAGTCTTCCACTAGACCTCAGCTCATCACACAGATGATAGGGTGGCAAGTACTACATAAATGCTTTAGATCGCCTTGATAGATGTTAGACCACCATCCTCGAGATTTGTCTTTCTGCCCTTCCAGTTCGTGAGTGCGGTGGGCTGAAAACAACCAGTTTTCTACTGAAATGCTATCTCTGCACTGAAGAGAGCTCTGTTCATTCTGTTCCAACTAATCTGAAGAGTGGACTCTCTTTATAATGTGAATAGTAAAAAGGCCCCTTAATTAAATGTATGGAATTCAACCACCCACTTAAAAACTATATTCTCTTCTCCAGTCTATCCAGATTTCCACTCAGAGAAACATTTCCCCATCTGAAGTTGTGCTAAACTGTTCAAATTCAACAGCAAAATCCACTGCAGGAAGACTGGTGTTGCTGAATAATGAGAGAGTCCTCACAAAAGAGCAATCTCTGGATTAACAGATTTTCAGTCCTCTTGGAAAATCTTAAGGAAAAACCTGCTAACGTTTGCACAAAGGCTCAAATAACATTACAGTAACCTTGCAATGCAACCCCTCTACCCCATTACAAACACCAAGGCAAACTATGGTACCAGACAGACAGTAGATACTCTTCTTTGACTGCCAAGAATGAATTTGAGTTTGCTGCCTCAAATGTCACATCAAGAACAAACAGCACTACTACTTGGGACTCAGCAAAGACTTTAGACTGCCTCAGCATTTATGCTTATAGCATGATAATTAGGACAACTTTTTTTTTTGCCTCCTTCTGAAGCTAAGGACAAAGTGCCTGATACCCTTGTGTACAGGGGATGTCTGCATAAGACTACAGCTCTACCAGATTTGTGTTCTTTCGGTTCTCTCAGTACACCTCTGCAATCAATGCCATGGAGCCAGCTTCCTTTCATGTGGAAACTCAAATCTTCATTTCTGAGAGGTATGTGAAGTGAGGCATCCACAGAAGAAGAAAAGAAGAACAAGGGCAAGTTTCAAGACAAAGGAGATCAGTCACTCACCTCTGTTCACCCACTCAGACCAAAGAGTAAAAGTAACAGAGCAGACCATCTAGAAGTTAGGTCTGAACAGGAGAGTTTCTGCATGAAATATCTGTGACAGTTTACTAAGAAACAAGTATTATGGCGTTGCAATAGCTAGAGATTATATAGAAGGGAGTTATAGTTCTCTTTAGATAGGTAACAAATGATTTAGGGGTATAAAAAACTTTCCATAGGAAGAGGCTGAAATAACTGGGTCTGTATAACAGGCAGGACATGATGTGAATGGGATAGAGAATGTACATCAGGAGCTCCTATTTGCCTTTCCAATAACATAAGAATAAGGAGGCATTTACGGAATTTGAAAGACAAAACTTAAAACTAGTTAAAGGAAATATGTATATATTGGGAATAATTAGTCTATGGAAATTATTGCCACAAGCTATCATTGAGGTAAACAGCTTAATAGAATTCAGGAGGACATCTAAGGTTGCATTTAAAAACAATTATTTTTAGAAGGAATACAAGTCTCCATTATTTTGGGCTCTATCCCTTAACTGTCCACTATGGGTTGCCCTGTATGTTCTTTTGAAACATGAGGCACTGTCTGAAGCAGGGGTCTCAAACTCAAATTACCACGAGGGCCGCATGAGGACTAGTGCATTGGCCCAAGGGCTGCATCACTGACCCCGCCCCCTCGCTGCTCCCGGCCCCGCCCCACTCCACCCCTTCCATTATGCCCCGCCCCTTCTCCATGTCCTCCCCTGAACGTGTGGCTCCCTGCTCCTCCCCCCTCCCTCCCAGAAACCGCGAAGCCGCCAGACAGCTGTTCTGGCGGTGGGAACTGCCTGGGGGTAAAAATATAACCTTGGAGCAGTGCGGAGGGAACGGGGATCTTAGCGATCTTAGTGACCACAGAACGTAACTGGGGGCGGGGGTGAGGGGAGTTGGCGGCCATAGGACGTAACTGGGAAGGGGGGCGGGGGGAGCCTGGCGGCCCGCCTCTACTCCCCCGCTCCTCCCGTGTGTGTGCTTCCTGCTCCTCCCCGCTCCCTCCCAGAAACCACGAAGCCACCAGATAGCTGTTTTGGCGGCGGGACTTCAGAAAGTAACTCGGGGGCGGGCGGGCGTGGGGAGCCCAGCGGGCCGCAGGGAAACACTCCGCAGGCTGCATGCGGCCTGCGGGCTTCATGTGGCCTGCAGGCTTGAGACCCCTGGTCTAAAGTCAGAGACAGGGTACCAGGCCCCCTTCTGATCTGCTATAGCAATTCCTATTTTCCTATGAATTGCAACTGTCAAGGCAAGTTAGTGGAGAAATGAATGAGGATTCCAGCCATGACATGCATAACAGGTTAGGGAGCTTATTAAGTTAGGTAAATTTGCAAACATAGGCAATATGGGAAGAGAGAGACTTAAAATCAAGGGTGACGCCTAGGTTACAGACTGTGTGGAGGCAATATAAAAGGTTATGGCAGGAGATGTAAGTCAAGGGGGGGAAATGGAGTTGTGCTTGAGGATGCTTTTCTTGCCCTTTCGCCGTCTTTGAGGCATTAAGAAAATAGGTTAAGATGAAACCACATGTTCTGCATGATCAAAACAGGCAGAGAGAGTGGACACAGACAAGCTCAGCTCCCAGACGGCTGCACTCTGCAGCACGGTATGGGGAGGAGGTGACCAGCCCTCTGTGGAGAAAGAAGTAGTTCGGGACTATTTAGAAAAGCTGGACTAACACAAGTCCATGGGGCCGGATGCACTGCATCCGAGGGTGCTAAAGGAGTTGGCCGATGTGATTGCAGAGCCATTGACCATTATCTTTGACAAATCATGGCAATCGGGGGAGGTCCCGGATGACTGGAAAAAAGCTAATGTAGTGCCCATCTTTAAAAAGGGGAAGAAGGAGGATCCAGGGAACTACAGGCCAGTTAGTCTCACCTCAGTCCCTGGAAAAATCATGGAACAGGTCCTCAAGGAATCAATTCTGAACCACTTAAAGGAGGGGAAAGTGATCAGGAACAGTCAGCATGGATTCACCAAGGGCAAGTCATGCCTGACTAACCTAATTGCCTTCTATGATGAGATAACTGGCTCTGTGGATGAGGGGAAAGCAGTGGATGTGCTATTTCTTGACGTTAGCAAAGCTTTTGATACAGTCTCCCACAGTATTCTTGCCAGCAAGTTAAAGAAGTATGGGCTGGATCAATGGACTGTAAGGTGGATAGAAAACTGGCTAGATGGTCAGGCTCAACGGGTAGTGATCAATGGTTCCATGTCTAGTTGGCAGCCGGTATCAAGTGGATTGCCCCAAGGGTCAGTGCTGGGGCCGGTTTTGTTCAATATCTTCATTAACGATCTGGAGGATGGCGTGGACTGCACCCTTAGCAAGTTTACAGATGACACTAAACTGGGAGGAGTGGTTGATACGCTGGAGGGTAGGGATAGGATACAGAGGGACCTAGACAAATTAGAGGATTGGGCCAAAAGAAATCTGATGAGGTTCAACAAGGACAACTGCAGAGTCCTGCACTTAGGACGGAAGAATCCCATGCACTGCTACAGACTAGGGACTGAATGGCTGGGTAGCAGTTCTGCAGAAAAGGACTTAGGGGTTAAGGTGGACGAAAAGCTGAATATGAGTCAACAGTGTGCCCTTGTTGCCAAGAAGGCTAATGGCATTTTGGGTTGTATAAGTAGGGGCATTTCCAGCGGATCGAGGGACGTGATCATTCCCCTCTATTCGGCACTGGTGAGGCCTCATTTGGAGTACTGTGTCCAGTTTTGGGCCCCACACTAGAAGAAGGATGCGGAAAAATTGGAAAGAGTCCAGCAGAGGGCAACAAAAATGATTAGGGGGCTGGAGCACATGACTTATGAGGAGAGGCTGAGGGAACTGGGATTGTATAGCCTGCAGAAGAGAAGAATGAGGGGGGATTTGTTAGCTGCTTTCAACTACCTGAAAGGGGGTTCCAAAGAGGATGGGTCTAGACTGTTTTCAGTGGTAGAATATGACAGAACAAGGAATAATGGTTTCAAGTTGCAGAGTGGGAGGTTTAGGTTGGATATTAGGAAAAACTTTTTCACTAGTAGGGTGGTGAAGAACTGGAATGGGTTACCTAGGGAAGTGGTGGAATCTCCTTCCTTAGAGGTTTTTAAGGTCAGGCTTGACAAAGCCCTGGCTGGGATGATTTAGTTGGGGTTGGTCTTGCTTTGAGCGGGGGGTTGGACTAGATGACCTCCTGAGGTCCCTTCCAACCCTGAGATTCTAAGATTCTATGACAGGAAGGAATCATTAGAAATATCAGAGGATGTGAACAGTTGGTAACATCAGCATAATAGTGGCAAATACATTTAAAGTCTGACAGAAGTTCACACAAGAAGAAAATAGAAAGAAAACAGCAGTGGGCCAGGAATTAAACGTAGTGGAACTCCAAAGAAGAGGTGTGAGACCAGATCTTTAAAGTTACTTAGGCACCTAAATCTGCAGATAGATGCCAAATGGGATTTTCAAAAGCACCTAGGCACCTAACTCCCAGTGGAGTTAGACCTTCGTGCAGAGTAACAAGAGGCAGAGTGATCAGAAAGGTAGGTATGGCAGGAGGGAATCAGAGATAACTGCATTGAGATGGTGTAGGAGAGCAAAGTGGTTCATAAAATTCCAAGCCTGGCCTGAGATCAAGGAGGATGAGAACAAAGGAGTCAATCACCATCAAAGAGTTCTGACTTTGGAGGAGAGCAGTTCATACGCTTTGAACAGAGGACAATAACATTTCCTTGCTGAGAGAGGGGTGGATAGATAGGTGAGATAAGGTGACTTTTTTATGCACTTGAAAAAAGGGAACAGTAGAGATGGTGCAGCTGTTATGGGAGTCAGGGTTATGGGAGGTTTATAACTAAAAAACAATGGTTGGACAGTTTATATAGGGAACAAGAGGAGGGGCAGGATTAAATTACAGAAGAGAGGGGATCAGATGAGGAGGCAGATTTAGTGTTTAAGAATCAAAAAGTTCTGGTTTAGGAAATGATTAGTTTAGCTTCATTGTTTAATCTGGGGAAAGTAAACTAGTGAGCAGATTGCTTCAGGCATAAGGGGACCATGACAGAAGGCACAAAGCTGAGAATGGAAAAGAAGTGAAGGACAAAGAACTGGGAGGAGAGTATGGAGTGGGGTGGGGGGAAATGGGAGAATTGAGAACAGAAACACAGAGGGGCAAGATTACATAGAGCCCTGTATGGGGAGGATAAAACAAATTCTTGAAATTTAATATCTTAGTGGAATGATACATGGGACCAATTTCTGTCTCCTTCCTTGGTCATTTGATGGTGTGTCCTAAAATTAGGACAATCACACATTTGGTATTTAGCAAGTTGAATCCTAGACTTGTCTTCTAGGTAATGCTCTAGTGACAGTACTACTGATCAAGGACCTACGTCCCCATGGGGCCGTCAGGGAGAAAACAGTCCCTTCTTACTGCATCCTAAGCAGCGCATCTGAGGGCTTGTCTACACTACCCCCTGGATCTGCGGCCAGCGATTGATCCAGCGGGGGTCAATTTATCGCATCTAGTATAGAGTATTGCGTCTAGTATAGACGTGATGAATTGACTGCTGCACGCTCTCCCATCGACTCCGGTACTCCACCAGAACGAGAAGTGCAAGCGGAGTCGACGGGAGAGTCAGCTATCGACTTACTGCAGTGAAGACACTGCGGTAAGTAGATCTAAGTACGTTGACTTCAGCTGAAGTTGCGTATCTTAGATCGACCCCGTGCGGTAGTGTAGACAAGCCCTGAATATCAGCACCCAGAACAAGAGCCTAGTTTATGGGAATCAGCCAACTGTCCATTATAGGTGCATTCAAACAGTTGTGATAGGTTGCTAAAGCAGAAGGAACACACATTCTTCTTTCTACTGCTGTTTACCCAACACCCTTCTGCCACCCTTATGCACAATAACATACTTATAATTGAGGCTGCGAGTTTGTCACGGAAGTCATGGATTCCGTGACTTCTGCAGCGGCCAGTGTGCCTGGCTCAGGGGCAGCTCAGGCAGCCCCTGTGGCACGCGCACAGGCCGCTGCGGGGAAATCTTAGGCTATTGCGCCCCCAGCAGCAGAGTTTGTGTGTGGGAGGGGGCGGGGTTGGGGCATGGGATGGCGGGAGGCGGGCTCCGGGTGGCACTTACCTGGGGGGGCTTCCTGGAAATGGCGACATCTCCCTCGCTCAGCTGCTAGGTGGAGGCGTGGTCAGGCAGCACTGCCTCCACACAGAGCGCTGGCTTCGCAGCTCCCATTGGCTCCACCTAGGATGGAGCTGAGTGAGGGGGATGTTTCTACTTCCGAGGAGCCTCCCAGCCATGTATGCGCCACCCAGAGACCACCTCACCCCGTCCCGTGCCCCTGCTCCCTACCGCACCCAAAATAAGTCTGCTGCTGGGGGGGCATAGGTGCCAATTTCTGCTCCCGCAAGTGGGTGCTTGACCCCCTCTCTGCCCGTGTCCTGACTCCACCCTTCCATGAGGCCCCATCCCCATTCCAACCCCTTCCCCAATCCCCGCCCCGGCCCTGCCTCTTCCCGAGTGTGCCACGTTCACGCGCCTCTCGTTTAGCAGCAGGCGGGAAGCACTGGGAGGTAGGTGAAGGAGGGGGGACGCAGCGTGCTCAGGGGAGGAGGCGGAGGAGGAATAGGTGGGGCAGAGGAGAGGGGTGCTTGCTGGAGCACCCACGAAGTCAGTGCCTATGCTGGGGAGTGAGGCACAGAGGCAGGTATACAGCCTGCCAGCACCAGCAGGTGTCCCAGGCCGCATGCTACCTGCCCCCGTCCTCCTCCAGCACCTGTACCTGTTTATGACTTTTACTAAAAATGGCCACGACTAAAAAGTAGCCTTACTTATAATCACTGGACTATCCTTCCTTATAATCATGTCTTACTGTGCTTGTAGCCCCACCAGCTGAGTAAAACACTCCCCAGCATGAGGGTGGCAGAATCAGGCTCGCAGCAAGCAAGATGTTTTGGAGGTGACGTCTCTGTAACAGAGAGACGGGATGGAATGTTGGAAACACGATGGAACCTTGGCCCTGGCAGATTCTGTGACAGTTGGCTCCTCCTGATGGGGAAAAGCTGCCTTTGATGCCCAAAGGAAACCCCATCAATCCCTGCCCCCACTCCCGCCCCCCCCCGTAGAAACCCCGTTTACCCCTCCGCACTCCAGCCCCCCCCCGTAGAAACCCCGTTTACCCCTCCCCACTCCAGCCCCCCCCCGCCGTGGAAACCCCGTTTACCCCTCCCCACTCCAGCCCCCACCCCGTGGAAACCCCGTTTACCCCTCCCCACTCCAGCCCCGCTATGGAAACCCCATGTATCCCCCACCCTGGGGAAGAGAAGAGTCCAATTTACCTCCACCCAGGTAAACACGCCAGTTACCCCAGGCCCTCCAAAGGCACGCGCAGGACGACTAACCGACCGCCCCCAGGAGGGAAGTTCCTACTCACCCCTGTCCATGCCAGGGCAGCCTGTTCACCTCTGCCCACGCGCCTAAGGCACGGGCGCGCACCCCTGCCTCCCAAGGGGCCTGTCCTCCGGGAAGCCACGCCCCCTTGAGAACACCCCGCCAGCGCCCCACACTCACGCCGCAGACCCGCCTCCGCTCGCCCCCTCTCTGCCCCTGGGGGACACGCCCCTCCCCCGCTCATTGGCCAGCTCCCCGACACAGGCCCCTCCCCGCCGTGCTGCAGCCTCGCCCCATCCCGCGCTCGGAGCGTAACAGGAGCGGACTCCTCCGTCTCGATCTGATTGGCTGCCCCGGACTCCGTCCCCGCCCCCCCTCTCGTCCTCCCTCCTGCCCCCGCCTTGTTTTCATTCCCGTGTCACACGAGGCAGGCGCGGGGGGAGAAGTCGGGTAGGGCCGCTCAGGCCGGCGCCCCGCTGTTGCATTGTGGGATAGTGGCGCCGGGGAGCGGGGTCCTCCAAGCGCGGCTCGGCAGCGCCCCCCTCTCTTCCCTCCCCGTCTCCTTCTCCATCCTCAGGTCCAAGATGGCGGCGGTGGCGGCTCCTACGGCTCCATCTCCGCCTCCCCCGCCCCCGTCGGGCCCGTGCTGCCCCGGCTCGTGGCCGAACTTCGCCGTGGTCTGCTCCTTCCTGGAGCGCTACGGGGCGCTGCTGGACCTGCCCGAGCTGCCCTTCCCCGAGCTGGAGCGCGTCCTGCAGCCGCCGCAGGAGCCCGGCGACCAGGGTAAGCGGCCCGGACGTCCCCTCCCCTCACAGACCGGCGCGGGGGGGGCCTGGGGCTATTCCCCCCTCCCCCCTACCGCGCGGCCCGGGGGAGGAGCGCGCCGAGGGGAAGGAGGAGCCTGGCTTTCCCGGAGTGACGGGGGGGGGGCACTTCTGCTGTGTCCTTCCCGGCCCCCCCTCCCCGGGTCCAGGGGGAGCAGCTGCTGGGGCGGGAGGTTTCTTTCCCCAGCCCCCCCGAGGGGTATGTGAGGGGAGAGCTTCCTCATTCCGGCGCCTGGGAGCTGGGAGCCCCTTCCCCCGTGGGGTTTCCCCCCCCCCCTCAGTGGGTCTCGGTGTCCCCCCCCCCCCCAGAATAGGGGGCAAGCCCCGTGTGCTGCTGCCCCTCCGGGCTCTGTGTGAGCGAGAGGGAAGACCAGGACCCCCCCCCCCCCACTGTGTAATCTTCATTTTACCCCACTTCCCATTGGGTTGGGGGCTAGGCCTGTGGCCCGCTCCCCACCTGGACCGGCGGAGGGAAGGGTTACACGCTCCCCTGTCTTCTTTCAAGCTGCTCCTCACTCACGCTGGTCTCACCCTCCCCCTCCCGGGAGGCTGCGGGGAATGGGATGTTGACATGTCTAGGATGCCGGACTCCCCTGTTCCCCAGTCCCTGATGTGTGAGGGGATGGCGGGGGAGGGGCAGGGCAGCAGAAGAGCTGGGGGAAGGAGAGACGCGCAGATACCGAGGGGAAAGGTGCTTGTTGCTCTTGGTCTCTGTCTATTATTGGTGGTGGTTACTTGTGCTCTCTTGCCACATAGAGAGAGACCGAGGAGCCTCAAGGCGCATGCTCCCCCGGCCCCATAGAAACTTCCTGCTGCTAGAGAATCCCAGCTCAGGGCTGCTGCTGGTCTAACAGTCCGCCCCCCTCCTCCTGCTCCCATAGAGCCCCCTCCATGTGTATTTATTGCAAATCGGGTCCACAGCATCGGTCTGTTCTCGTGAGAATTCTTTGCTCATGCAGTGCAAACATTGTATTTGTATGCTTATGGCACCCGCAAACAAAACAAAACACCAGCCGAGGATCATTTAGTTACTACCTCAAGGTTTCCAGTATCACTTTTTTTCATGCAAACAAGACACTTCTAAATGACTGGCCGTTGCCTGGGTCTTGCAGCCTACGCTACTACTTTCTCAAATAAAGGAATTTTCCCTACCTCCCCAAGACATCAGCATATTTTTTTGGTATGTAAAGGAATATTTTAAAAAAGAGGCACTATACTCAAGCTGACCGAAGTACAAAAAGTAAATTAATAGCATTTGTGGTGAAAATTAAAAATCAAATTTAAAGTTTTCAATTTTAATTTAAGATCTTGTAAGGTCTGTATTTTTTAAAAACTGTCTTTTAACCTTACAATAAGCCTTTAATTGCATGAGTAAAACACTTTTTTAAATAGACAGTGATAATCACCAAGAGTTTTCTTTGTAGTTTATTAATTGAAAGCTTCTAGCTGTGCCCTATAGGAGAGTTTATATATTAGATGTTGCATGATTTCAATCCATTCCTGGTCCCATAGATCTGAAGGAAGAATGGGAAGCAAACCAATAAATGTTTTTAATATGACCCAACATTGAAAGAAATTTGAACACTTAAAAACACTAGCTTAACTTTATTGAACATTTATTTATTTTTTGAACATTTATTCAGACAAGGTTAAAAGGTGTGTGGACTCATGTTTATGGTGGCTATGTCTTTCAAGGAAGGAAATGTGTGGAGATGGAAAACAAAAGCTTAATGACCATCTTTTAGGGTTTTGGAGAAAACTTGTGTGGTGGTTATATGCCAAAAGGGAAAAACAAAGCATTGAACTACGTTTCTGAGGACTATTGTCCTCTGCATGTGTTGTACTATTTTATCTTATCAAAAGATACAATATATCTTTTATTTACTACTACTTTTTATTTACTGTATATTGTATTGTACTGTATATTTTTGGTAACAGTGTTGTGAAGACTAAATTTATAAAATAGACATTAAAATTATTTTCTGACCCTTTTAAAAAAAACAAAACTTTACATGGACGTAAGCTTAACATTAAACTGGAAAATGTTAATCCTTTCCCCCTAATACTTGCTGTTTATTTACTGTATGCAATTCAGCTTGGGTAGCATAATTAAGCTAGTTAATTTAAATGTCTGTGTAATCAGTTTCACTTTCTGTTTTTATGCACCAGCACACTTGTGCAGTGTTGAGGTTTTAAATAGTGCAGAGTGAATGTTTAAATCCAAACAAACTCTTTTAATGAAAAACATTTTAAATATAGGTTGTGTTTAAGAAGTTTTTACAAAACCTATTTTTGGCCCTACCCTACCTGATAGTGTCTTAAAGGCTATTTCTATGCTAGGAGCTAAAGGGGGGAATCCCCACTCACATTACATATACTTGTATTAGCTTGAGGGCTAAAACTAGTAGAGTAGCCATGGTAGCGTAGGCAGCGGTGAGTGGCAGCTCAGGCTAGTCATGGTTAGTATGTTGTAGCCACGGTGTTCAGGTGTGAGGAGATGGTTTGAGGAGACTTGGCGTGAATGTGTCTAACAAGAGCTGGGAAACATACCCTTACCTCCTAGTGTGAACATTGCTGCTGTCTTAATTCAGGCATAATGTTCATGTCTTATTTCAGATGTAAAATCAATAGTAAATCAGTGTCCAGACAGTTCTTTACAATTATTATGAGGATATTTAAGTAGTCTAAGGATTACTACTTAATCCTTCCCCCACCAAAAAAAATAAGAGGGAAAAAAAGCAAAAACAATTTATGGGGAAAAACAGTGGCAAAATGTCTTGTCTGCTTGCAGATTCTTTATATGTATGTTTTACATGGTGCAACATTTAAAAACATTTTTTGCGGGGGGGGGGGGGGTTGTATTGGTGTATTAACAGTGATGCTGTAGTTTAGTAGTGAGCACTCTATCACAAATCTCTCAAAAAATTCCTTCCAAGTTGAAATTTTTCATAGGCTTATGGCCTAAGACACAGCCTTTTGGAGCATATGTGTAAAACTTGTTTAAGCAGTTTATTTTTCATTATATTACATACAAACCTTTATTCAAAGGTTCAGGTAGAACAATTATATATGAACTCAATAATGAACTGTTCTACCTTCTGTAGTTCTATAAAAGCAGTCAAGAAAATCCTACCTGCTAATGAGTGAGAATGGACAAGCTATAGGTACTTTTGTTCTAAGGAAGCAAGGTATAATTTCTACTTTCTGTTCCCATTATCAAAAAAGGATGATTTAGGGGTGCAGAGGAGAGATTTGGTAGTTGCCTAGTTGGCTATCAAATAATATTGATTCTGATATGTTACTATTGAAGTTTAAAAAGTTACTATTGCTCAGTCAGCACTTGTGCAGTACTATATTGCCTCTGTATATGACTATATCAAGAAATATATTGATCACCTCTATACCCAAGTATTAATAGCTTTCTTTTTGTAGTCCGATCTGGTTAGTTATGCTAATTTACATAGCACCAACAGTATGCTAAGTGCTTTGAAGCCAAGTAGGAAGACAAGGCCTTCCCCAAAGAGCTGACTCCTTCCTATATTACAGTATACAAATGAAGGATGGGAGATAATAACAAACAATGTGATTGGTTACATTTTGAACGTGCCAAGTCAGTTTCATGATTGTCTCAATTTTATTTTATATTTAGATAGGATGTTGAGGTGAAATGGTGGCCATGGAAATAGCCTGATTCTCAGAGAAAATATGTTTAAAAAAAAAAAAAAAAGATCCTTTTAACTTGTGCTGTTAGTGGCTCATTTGGAAGTTGACATTATTTGAACAAAATAATGAGACCCCTGGTATTTTGGTGAATTACTGCTAAGACCAGGGCCATCCCTGGGGGGGTGCAGGGCCCTGGACATTAGAAACTCGGTGCCTATCTGCCAGGGGATGCTCCCCTCTGGCTCTGCCCAGGCCCCGCCTCCACTGCACCCCTTCCCCCAAGGGCCAGCCCCACCTCTTCCCCACCCAGTTCCACCCCCTACCCTGAGCACGCTGCGCCCTCCCAGCACCTCCTGATGCCACAAAACAGCTGATCTGCGGCTGGCAGGAGGGAGGGAGAGGCACTGATTGTTAGGGGCCCACCAGTGGGCAGGAGGCACTAGAGGCAGGTTCTAGTAGGAGGGCTCCACCTTGCCCATCTGCTGCTCACCTCCCTGTTCTCCGCCTCACCTCTCAGCCCCCAGGGGTCCCCCAAAACTCAGGGCCTGGGGAGGTTGCCCCGATTTGCCGTACCCGAGCGATGGCTGTGGCTAAGACAAATAATTTTGCCTTTGTAAAAAGGCTTTTCCCTCTTGTATTGCTATATCTAAGGCAGCTAGCATTGTGATCATAACTATAGTCTTTAAAGCTTGGTTTCAGAAGAAGAGTGGAGTGTATATAGCAGAATTACAGTATTCTTGATAGCTGCTTGTAGTAGTTTGCTTGTGTAGATGCTGCTGAGTGTGTAAACTGGTGTTTGTTTGCACTGAGATTCGATAAAAAGAAACCCTATATTGGTTACTAAATTCTTTATAAAGGCAGGGAAATTTCATTAAACTTGATATAAACTGTAGTTAGTGGATTGGGGGGAGGGGTGGACTGAAAACTAAGGTACCAGCAGGGGATCATCCTACAATGTACCTCAAGAACCTAGCCTTTTAAATCACACTGGAACAGTACTTGCAGTATTGACCACATCATGCAGTGTCTTACTAAGAGTTCTCCTTACAACAGGAAGACGGTAGTATGTTTTTAATGTAAAAAATACATGTGACTGGAAGGGAGTAAGAACACAGCACTATGATATCTAGTACAGTATTTAGTCAGAAATATCAGATCCTCTCTATGATGTTTGCAAATAGCTTGAGAGTCAGTATAAATGGTAATTATTCACTGAATCCCCTGTGAATGAAAATATTAGTAGTGTTAGCTTGCACAACAGAGATCTAATTTTACACATGACTATGCAAAAGACTTGCTGGTTTGCCAGGTTCCTTGGTGTATGAATGAGTGTAAATTACATGTTCTGAAGTATGTTAGTGATTGTCAAATTTATAAACCTTCTTTAGCCATACTATACTTGATTTGTAATTGATTGAAACTCTATCAGTAGAGGAATGAATACTCTGGATGTTCTTCCAGCAATGAACTGGTAAGAAGTTACTGATGTAAGAGGTTGGTAATCTTCATGAAGGATATTTGGAAGACAAATATGATAGGTACATGTTTTGTAGTGTATTGCCCTTAAAATTGGGATTTACTAGTGCTATAAGAAAACTGTATAGAGACCTTGACTTCAGTAGAAATTGTTTTGTGCTGCTGCTTGTGATTACATTCTTCTCTAGTCCTTCTTTTCTTCCTTTCTCTTCACATATTCAGGTGTGTAAGATGGCCTCTAAGAAGTTCTTCCATTCCTTTAAGGTGCTGTAGGAGAGTGAGGTCTTTGAGGTGGATACTACCTTGGTGTTTCTTTAGTCTACTCCTTGTATATTTGCATTCTTGCCCCTTTCTGAACTCTTGTTCATCTAATTTTCTTTGTCTCTTCTGTTTTTATTAACTAGCTGGTCCAGCCTTGAAGTCGCCGATAATCACCCATGTGAAAAGAGGATGTATCTGTTATATTAAGTGCTTTGATTTTGTTGTTCTAAATAAAGTATTGATTCAGAATCCAGAAGTGATGTAACATAAAATTGTAACAGATTTGCTATTGTGTATTAGCTTCAGGTGCAACGTAGTTACATGCTTTTGCTTCTATAGACCTTTCTCTCTCTACCGCTGCAGTTTTTGCATTAGAGAGGGAATTTAAGGTACAGAGACATCTTGAAATACCTAAAGATGTGACAGATAATCTCTGGTAATACATAAAGGGCCTATGCTTTAATTTTCCTGTGTCTCCACTAGAGCATATCTTATACTATATATGGAACCATAAAGCTGTCCTGACTTTAAAAAATACTTATTTCAAGGAGTTGCCATGCTTCAAAGCAACAAGTAAACTGCTTCACAGATTTCTGTACTCTAACCCCCTCTAGCTTCCCTTTAGCACTGATTCTTCTTGGGAGTGTCTACAGTAGGTGCAAAGGGATAAAACTTTTTTTTTTTTTTTTCCTCTTTATCCTAGAGTCAATTTTTGTGTTCGTGTGAAGCTTGCCATTCTTACAATTTTCACACATCTGGATTAGAAACTTGTGGAATAGATTCTAGTTTAACCATCTCCCGGATAAAACTAAAAGCAAGAGGTGATTTGACCTCTGTCTTGTAAGTATCTACATGGGGAGAACATTTCAGAAACTAAAAGACTTATTAATGTAGCTGGACTTCCAAAACAAGATTTATTGGCTGGAAGCTGAAGTTAGGCACCATATTTCCAATTGGACTTGTCTGCTTTTAACAATGAGGGTAATTGACCTTTGAAACAGTTGACGAAGCGATGGATTCACAGTCATTTGAAGACTTCAAATCAAGATTGAATATCTTTCTAAAAGATATACCCAAACACTCTTGAGTTATTGTACCTGTTGCAGAAATCACAGGCTACAGAATTTCACCCAGTCTTATATGGGAGGTCAGATTAGGTTGCTATAAGGATCCCTTCTATTATATTAATCAATCAATATTAGCAGCAATTGTATGCAATGCTGGAAGCAGTACCAGACAAGAGTGTCATGTGTTGTGGCCAATAACCTGACTATCCACTACTGTATTTAAGGCACAGTATTTATAGTATCAATATAGAAGTCTCAGTTCCTGATGGGCCACTTCGCTACAGGACAATGGACAAGATCTGACATCTCATTGATACTACGCTAATGTTGGACAGGAGAATTACTGTTAACATCTGTTTCTAGAAGCTTGTGGGATGTGTTCTACTGCTAGACCCTCTCGGGACGGGTTAAGAACTGAGCAGATGATTAAGGCAGATGACACAAGTTTCATTGTCCTGGGAAACTGCACCAATCCTCAGATAAAACACCTCTGTTACACTGGCTCAATCCTCCATCCACTGAGGGTTTTGAACATGTGATCTCCAGATCAGTGCACATTGCTGATCACATCCTGGACTGGGTCTGTGGTCTAGAAATGGTGTGACATAAAAAATGCAACCTTATGTTAGTTAGACAACTGCCACTTCCAGGCAGCAACACTATCAAAAAGCAGATTAAAAGCTAGAGAACTGATAGGTAAGATCCCATGAGAAGAAAATATAAAGGAGTTTAGGAGAGTTGGCAGTTTCTCAAGGAGGCTGTATTAAAGGTGCAACTTCAAACTATCCCAGCGCAAAGGGAAGATAGGAAGTAGGGCTGTTGATTAATCACAGCTAACTCAAGCGATTAATTTTTTTTAGTTAATCGTGGTTTTAATGGCACTGTTAAACAACAGAATACCAATTGAAACTTATTAAATATTGTAGATGTTTTTCTACATTTTCAAATATATTAATTTCAATTACAATACAGAATATAAAGTGTACAGTGCTCACTTTATATTTTTATTACAAATATTTGCACTGTAAAATAAGTCGTATTTTTCAATTCACCTCATACAAGTACCGTAATGAAATCTCTTTATCGTGAAAGTGCACCTTACAAATGTAAATTATTTTTTAGTACATAACTGCAGTCAAAAACAAAACTGTAAAACTTTAGAGCCTACAAGTCCACTCAGTCCTACTTCTTGTGCAGCCAATTACTAAGAGAACAAGTTTGTTTACATTTACGAGAGATAATGCTGCCTGCTTTTTATTTACAGTGTCACCTCAAAGTGAGAACAGACATTCGCATGGCACTTTTGTAGCTGGCATTGCAAGGTATTTACATGCCAGATATGCTAAACATTCGTATGCCCCTTCATGCTTTGGCAGCCATTCCAGAGCACATGCCTCCATGCTGATGATGCTTGTTAAATAATGTTTTAATTAAATTTGTTACTCAACTCGGGAGAATTGTATGTCTCCTGCTCTGTGTTTTACCTGCATTCTGCCATATATTTCATGTTTTAGCAGTCTCGGATGGTGACCCAGCATGTTGTTCCTTTTAAGAACACTTTCACTGCAGATTTGGCAAAACACAAAGAAGGTACCAATGTGAGATTTCTAAAGATAGCTACAGCATTCGACCCAAGATTTAAGAGTTGGAAGTGCCTTCCAAAATCTGATAAGGATGGGGTGTGGAGCATGCTTTCAGAAGTCTTAAAACAGCACCACTCTGAGGCGGAAACTACAGAACCCGAACAACCAAAAAAGAAAATCAACCTTCTGCTGGTGACATCTGAGTCAGATGTCAAAAATGAACATGCATCGGTCCGAACTCCTTTGGATCATTATCAAGCAGAACCCATCATCTGCATGGACGCATGCCATCTGGAATGGTGGTTGAAGCATGAAGGGATTTATGAACTTTTAGCGCATCTGGCACGTAAATCTCTTGCAACGCTGGCTACAACAGTGCCATGAGAACGCCTGTCCTCACTTTCAGTTGACATTGTAAAGAAGAAGCGGGCAGCATTATCTCCTGCAAATGTAAACAAACTTGTTTGTTTGAGCGATAGGCTGAACAAGAAGTGGGACTGAGTGGACTTGTAGGCTCTAAAGTTTTACATTGTTTCGTTTTTGAATGCAGTTATTTTTTGTACACAACTCTGCATTTGTAAGTTCAACTTTCATGATAGAGATTGCACTACAGTACTTGTATTAGGTGAATTGAAAAATACTATTTTATTTTTACAGTGCAAAATTTATAATAAAAAATGAAGTGAGCACTGTACACTTTGTATTTTGTGTTATAATTGAAATCAGTATGTTCGAAAATGTGGAAAACATCCAAAAATATGTATATAAATGGTATTCTATTATTATTTAACAATGCGATTAATCACAATTAAATTTTTTAATTGCTTGACAGCCCTAATAGGAAGTATAGGAAGAGGCAAATATGGCTCCATCAGGAGCTCTTTAATGACCTGAAAATTAAAAAAGAATCCTACAAGAAGTGGAAACATGGACAAATTGATAAAGTACAGAAGAATAGGGACAAAATCAGAAAGGAGAAGGCAGAAAATGAATTATACCAGCAGGGAACATAAAAGGACATCAAAGAAGTTCTTTAAATACGTTGGAAGCAAGAGACAGACTAAGGAAAGGGTAGGTCCTCTACTTTTCAGTGAAGGAGTGATAACTTACGACACCCAGAGGGCTGAGATGTTCAGTAATTTTTTTCATAGAATTGTGGGACTAGAAAGGACCTCTAGAGGTCATCTAGTCCAATCCCCTGCACTCATGGCAGGGCTAAGTATTATCTAGACCATCCCTGATAGGTGTTTGTCTAACCTGCTCTTAAAAATCTCCAATGATTAAAACATTATTAAAGGTCTAGAAAGCAAGACCTGTGTGGGAAGATTGAAACTTTTATCATGTCTCCTCTTCTCCAGACTAAACAAATCCAGTTTTTTCAAAGTACATAAAAAGGTGTTACAAGGAAGAGGGAAGAAAAATTGTTCTCCTTAACCTCTGAGGATAGGACAAGAAGCAGTGGGCTGAATTTGCAGCAAGGAAGGTTTAAGCGGGGCATTAGGGAAAACAGCCTAACTGTCACGGTCGTTAAACACTGGAATAAATTGCTTAGGGAGGCTGTGGAATTTTCATCATTGAGTTTGCTGAAGTCTGCCTTTTTGAAATCCACTATCTTTATTGTGCTGTTTTCCCTCTTACCATTTCTTAAAATCATGAATTCTACCATTTCATGATCACTTTCACCTAAGCTGCCTTCCACTTTCAAATTCTCAACCAGTTCCTCCATATTTGTCAAATTAAGTCTAGAACAGTCTTTCCCTTAGTAGCTTTCTCTACCTTTCTCTACTCTGAAATTAAGTCTCCAATACAGTCTCAGAACTTGCTGGATAATCTGTGCCCTGCTGTATTATTTTCCCATCAGATGATGATGGGGGACTTCAACTACCCAGACAAGTCCTGTGCTTTGGATGATTTTATTAGTTTAGAAAAAAGCCTCCTCTACCTCTTCTTCCTGGTGAGGTGGTCTGTAGTAGACCCCTACCAAGAAGGAGTAAATAGGAATGCCTATTATGCTTCAACCTTTACCAAAAATATTAATGGTTACCAGATACTCAACGCAATTAATACTAACAAGGGGGATCACATTTCAAAAAAGGGAAAGAACAAGAAAAAGAATATTTAGATAAGTGAGATGTAATCAGGTTGGCAGGGCCTAATGAAATTCACCCAAGATGACTTAAGGAGCTAGCTAAATCAATCTTGGAACCATTAACAATTATTTTAGAGGACTCATGGGGATGGGCGAAGTCCCAAAGGACTAGAAAAGGTCAAACTTAGTTTTAAAAAGGGGAACAAAGAGGACCCAGGGGATTATAGACCAGTCAGCCCAACTTCCACATCTGGAGAGATTCTGGAACAAATTATCAGTCAATTTGTTAGCATCTCGAAGATAATAGGGTTATAAAGAATAGCCACCATGGATTTGTCAAGAACAAATCATAACAAACTAACCTAATTTCCTTCTTGACAGGGTTCCTGGCTTAGTGCATGGGGGGGCCCAGCAGTCTGCTTTTTGATGTAGGACTTCACCTACCCACATATAAATTGGTCAAATGGCACAACAGCAGAAAATTAAAAAAAAACTATCTCCAAGTGAGTACTGTTTAGGATGGCAGTACTAGATCATACAAAAGGAGTCTATTCCCAAATAAGGGCATGTCTACACTTGAAAGTTATTTTGGATTAGTGTGTGTGGTGGTTTTTGTTTGTTTTACTGGATAAACTTTCTTGTGTCTCCATATTTGTTTAAAATTATCTGGCATCTCATTCTGCATTTGTAAGGCCCTTCATTTCTGGATTTTATTTTGTTTAAGATTCCTTGGGAATTTATCAGTGTTACAAAAATATAAAAAAATGGGTGAAAATCAGTGCAAAAATGAACCTCACAGTTTTCTGGAAGAATATTGGGATGGGGGAACAGGGAAAAAAATAAAAATATTGACAGTAAAAGCAGTTTAAAGCTGTGGTTTATTTCATGAACTCTACATTAACTGTACATATACATGTGTATCTTTCATTGTACTGCCTAACTTTGATAGCCTTGCATTTATGTTTATATTAAGTAGATATTCAAGAAAATTCAACAGATAATTTATAACATAAAAAGTATTTTCATATACTTGAGTGGTTCAAAATTCAGGTGACAATTGGTAAAGACCAGATAAAAGCTTAGGGGGGAGGGATAGCTCAGTGGTTTGAGCATTGGCCTGCTAAACCCAGGGTTGTGAGTTCAATCCTTGAGGGGGCCATTTAGGGATCGGGGGGGGAAAAAAATTGGGGATTGGGCCTGCTTTGAGCAGGGGGTTGGACTAGATGACCTTCTAAGGTCCCTTCCAACCCTGATATTCTATGAAAACCTGCACACTTTTTGGTAAAACAGTCTGTAAAAACTGAAAGCAAAGAACTTTACGTTTTCATTAATCCACTTTGGAAGCAGATTAACTCTAGTTCAGGAAGAGTTATCCCTCAATATAGCTGGTGTGGATGCATCACCAGTTTGAATTAACTGTTCTGCTTCTGGTACTCCTCCAACTGCTATCTCACACTGCATTGCTGCACACCTTGGTGGGCCTGTTTCACTGTGAGACCTCTAGTGCTCCGAGTCTGGACGCATCTTGACCAGATGTCACCTCCCTGTTTAAATGTTGGCCTGCAGGTAGGTGTGCCCCTTAGTGGTGCCAGCTCATGGTGAGCTCACACACCTGGAGTTCATTCTGATTTCAGCAGCCATGTCCTATGTGGATCTTTCAGAGGTCCTGGATATCCTTGGCCTCTGAGAAGAGGAGCAGGCCTAATCCAGTCTGAACACACAGTGCGAAAATACATAAGAGGCTATCAGACCAAGTGAAGGAGAGGGGGCAGTCCAGGACTTAGTGCAGCTCCACAACGAAGGAGTGGAGTTCTGGCAGTGTTATAAAAGTACCAGGTACAGTAATGACACCCCTGGCAGAGGTCACACAACTCTCGCCTACTATGAAGAGCCAGACTGGATTCTTGCAAGGGAGTCCATCACTGAACCCCAGCATGCGAAGACACCTGAACAGGACCTCAAGTGGGAAGATTGCCATGGCCAGCCAAGATCTCATCAACTTGCAAAACCCTGAGGCAGAGAGAGAGTGAAGAAGATCCTGAAAATGCAGACAGAGAACCAGCCTATCAGTACTTGTGAGGGACCTCTTCCAGTAAGGATTGTGTGCTATATTATAATACACGTTTATAGGATTTAAACAACTTTGTTCTGGGTATCATCAGGGTACCACCATATTGGGTGGATGTGAACTGGCATCCCCTTTCCACTTGCTTGGCTTTTATCCTCCCATCCACCTGACATGCTCAAAATGGCATCCTTAAGCTCCAAAGTGTTTTCTCTGAAATATCAAATCCCATAACCATCAGCCAAATGTGCCTGCCCCCTCTTTCTGTGCTGCTTATTGCTCCCTTCCTCTGTTCAAGATGGCAGCACCACGGGGATTAAAAAAATATCATTCACATTGCATAGCAGGCATGTTTATTGTAGCTACAGATACAGAAAGAGAAAAAGCAAGAGGAAAACTACTTTGGCTCACAGTTTGACCAATGCCCTGTGCTGTAGTCTGAGGTAAATCTCCCACATTTGTCTAGAGAGACATTTCAAAATGCATAGAGATTGTAAGGCATCTGTGGCTGTTTTTAATCACACACTCACTATTGTTAACCCCTAGGGTTCAAAAGAATTACTGCAAAAGTATTTTGCAGGGCACTTTGTGCTAGTCTGCAGATATTTTAAAAGAGAACTTTAAGGAAAAGAGAGTGCTCTAGTTAGGCATTTGCACTGCAAAAAAAAGCAGCTTTCTTGTGGTTGCCCGTATAAGAGGTGGTTCCCTTCCATTCCTGTATCAGATGTGGGGGTACCATTCTGGCAAATAACAGTGTGGCATATCTTTCCACATTGCCTTTTGAACAAGATCCTTTTCTGCCTTTTGGGGATGCTTCTTAGGGTAACATCCTCCAACCTAAGAAAAGCCTGTAGAGGGGCACATGCAATTCCTAACCTGTTCTCTGCTGCTCACCACTCTTGCCGCCCCCCTCACGCAACCACCAAGCCAGCATTGGTACAGGGGTCCTGTACAAGGGGGTAGCAAAATGGAATACATTTTACCATCTCCAAACTCCCCCTAGACTGAGTTGAGCCCATGGGAATAAAATCCCAGTTTGAGGAAAAAGCAATAGTGTATCAGTGTTGGCATGGAAACTAGAATTGGGACAATAACTACTTGTGCTGTTTCTCTGCACTTCAGTACCTGACACACAGCAGCCCCCACAGACAGGAGCATTATTGGAGTCTGAAGACATGGCAAATCTTCGGGGTGGGGGGGAGAGGATGTGTTTAGTCATCCTCTGCCTCTCCTGGGATGCAACCATGAGGTCACTAAAGAGTGGAGGCAAGGTTTCCTTCACCATGATACCGAGGAGAAGAGGGATCTCATTGCCAGTTCAGTAGTACAACGTCCAAGGCTGTGCACTTAGGATTTAATGGTAAGAATTTCTGCCACAAGATGGGGGCTTATCTGTTGGAAGTGACAGAGGAGGAGAGATACCTGGGTGTGTTAGTCGATCACCGGGCGACTATGCGCCAACAATGTGATGCAGCTGTGAAAAAGACAAATGCGATCTTAGGATGTATTAGTTGAGGTATTTCCAATAGTGATAGAGAAGTACGAATGCTATTGTGCAAGGCACTAGGAAAAACCTTATTTGGGAATACTGTGTACAATTCTGGTCACCCATGTTCAAGATAGATGAGTTTAATCTGGAACACATGCAGAGAAGAGCTAGTAGGATGATCAGGGGATTGGAGGACCTATCTTATGAGAGGCGACTGGAGGATCTTGGCTTGTTTCATCTAGCAAAAAAGAAGGCGGGGGTGGGATGTGATTGCTGTCTGAATACACGTGCATAGGTGTAGGAGAGGAGGTAAATACTAGAGAGGGTGGAGAGCTATGTAAGCTAAAGGACAATGTTGGCACAAGAACAAATGAATATAAACTGACCATGGACAAATTTTAACTGGAAATTTAGAAGAAGGGGTGAAGTTCTAGAACAGCCTCCCAATAGGAGTTATAGACTTTAAGGTCAGAAGGGACCATTATGATCATCTGACCTCTTGCACAATGCAGGCCACAGAATCTCACCCACCCACTCCTGGAATAATTCTCTCCCCTATGTCTCAGCTATTGAAGTCCTCAAATCATGGTTTAAAGACTTCAAGATGCAGAGAATCCTCCAGTAAGTGACCTGTGCCCCATGCTGCAGAGGAAGGCGAAAAACCTCCAGGGCCTCTGCCAATCTACCCTGGAGGAAAATTCCTTCCCGACCCCAAATATGGCGATCAACAGAACCGTGAGCATGTGGGCAAGACTCACCAGCCAGACACCCAGGAAAAAGTTCCCTGTAGTAACTTCTAACATCCCATCACTGACCATGGGTCCTATTTACCACTGATGGCAATTAATTGAGCTTTGACTAAGATCATGTTATCCCATCAAACCATCCCCTCCATAAACTTATTTAGCTTAATCTTGAACCCAGATAGGTCTTTTGCTCCCACTGCTTCCCTTGGAAGGCTGTTCCAGAACTTCACTCCTCTGATGGTTAGAAACCTTCCTCTAATTTCAAGGCTAAACTTCCTGATGGCCAGTTTATATCCATTTGTTCTTCTGTCCACATTGGTACTGAGCTTAAATAATTCCTCTCCCTCCCTGGTATTTATCCCTCTGATATATTTAAAGAGGGCAATCATATCTCCCCTTTAGCCTGCTTTTGATTAAGGTAAACAAACCAAGCTCCTTGAGTCTCCTTTCATACAACAGGTTTTCCATTCCTCGGATCATCCTAGTGGCCCTTCTTTGTACCTGTTCCAGTTTGAATTCATCCTCCTTAAACATGGGAGACCAGAACTGCACACACTATTCCAAATGAGGTCTCACCAATGCCTTGTATAATGGTACTAACACCTCCTCATCTCTACTAGAAATACCTTGCCTAATGCATCCCAAGACCGCATTAGCTTTTTTCGCGGCCATATCACATTGGCGACTCATAGTCATCCTGTGATCAACCAGGACTCCGAGGTCCTCCTCTTCCGTTACTTCCAACTGATGTGTCTCCAGTTTATAACTAAAATTCTTGTTATTAATCCCTAAATGCATAACCTTACACTTCTCACTATTAAATTTCATCCTATTACTATTACTCCGGTTTACAAGGTCATCCAGATCTTCTTGTAGGATATCCCGGTCCTTTTCTGTATTGGCAATACCTCCCAACTTTGTGTCATCCGCAAACTTTATTAGCACACTCCCACTTTTGGTGCCGACGTCAGTAATAAAAAGATTAAATAAGATTGGTCCCAAAACTGATCCGCGAGGAACTCCACTAGTAACCTCCCTCCAGCCTGACAGTTCACCTTTCAGTATGACCCGCTGTAGTCTCCCCTTTAACTAGTTCCTTATCCACCTCTCAATTTTCATATTGATCCCCATCTTTTCCAATTTAACCAATAATTCCCCATGTGGTACTATATCAAATGCCTTACTGAAATCGAGGTAGATTAGATCCACTGTGTTTCCTTTATCTAAAAAAATCTGTTACTTTCTCAAAGAAGGAGATCAGGTTGGTTTGGCACGATCTACCTTTTGTAAAACCATGTTGTAATTTATCCCAATTGCCATTGACCTCAATGTCTCTAGCTACTTTCTCCTTCAAAATTTTTTCCAAGACCTTGCGTACTACAGATGTCAAACTAACAGGCCTGTAGTTACCTGGGTCACTTTTTTTCCCTTTCTTAAAAATAGGAACTATATTAGCAATTCTCCAGTCAAATGGTACAACCCCTGAGTTTAGAGATTCATTAACAAATTTTGCTAATGGGTTTGCAATTTCATGTGCCAGTTACTTTAATATTCTTGGATGAAGATTATCTGGGCCGCCCGATTTACTCCCATTAAGCTGTTCAAGTTTGGCTTCTACCTTGGATATGGTAATATCTACCTCCATATCCTTATTCCCATTTGTCATGCTGCCACTATCCCTAAGCTCCTCATTAGGCTCATGAAAGACTGAGGCAAAGTATTTGTTTAGATACTGGGCCATGCCTATATTATCCTTAACCTCCACTCTATCCTCAGTGTTTAGCGGTCCCACTTCTTCTTTCTTTGTTTTTTTTCCTGTTTATATGGCTATAAAACCTTTTACTTTTGTTTTTAATTCCCTTTGCAAGGTCCAATTCTACATGACTTTTAGCCTGTCTCATTTTATCCCTACATGCTCTGACCTCAGTAAGGTAGGTTTCTTTGCTGATCCCTCCCATCTTCCCCTCCTTGTATGCTTTCTGCTTTTTCTTAATCACCTCTCGGAGATGCTTGTTCATCCAGCTTGGTCTAAAACTCCTGCCTATGAATTTTTTCCCTTTTCTTGGGATACAGGCTTCCGATAGCTTCTGCAACTTTAACTTGAAATAATCCCAGGCCTCCTCCACCTTTAGATCCATAAATTCTTTAGTCCAATCCACTTCCCTAACTAATTTCCTTAATTTATTAAAGTTAGCCCTTTTGAAATCAAAAACCCTAGTCTCAGATTTATTTTTGTTTATCCCTCCATTTAGTTTGAACTGAATAAGCTCATGATCGCTCGAGCCAAGCTTGTCCCCTACAACCATTTTTTTCTATGAGGTCCTCACTACTCACCAAAAGCAAATCTAAAATGGCATTCTCTCCTCTCCCCCCCCCCCCCCTTGTTGGTTCAGCAGCTACTTGATAAAGGAATTCATCAGCTATCGCATATAGGAAAATCTGAGCCCTATTATTATTACTAGCACTTGTCCTCCAGTCTATATCTGGGAAGTTGAAGTCTCCCATGATCATGCAGTTCCCATTAGTATTTACTTCATTAAAAACATTAAAGAGATCTCTATCCATATCTAAATTAGATCCCGGTGGTCTATAGCACACCCCAAGCACTATCCCAGGAGAGGTTCTAGTAGTTGTGGGGGGCAAAAAAACCCAACAAAACAGTGAATTTTGATAGCTGAACAAGTTTCTGGGTTGTTATGATGGGGGCTGAGCTCACTCCTGGTTTATATCCTGTGTTTCTAAACCTCATGCTTCAGGATTTCAGCTGGCTACCAGTAGAGGTCAGGAAGGGATTTCCCCCCTTCTCCTGCCACTCCGCCCCTCATTTATTCTGGAAGGGGTTTTTTACCCCCTTCCTCTGAAGCATCGGGATATAGCCGCGGCTGGGGATGGAACACTGGAAGGGGGAGCTTCTGAGATGGCACTCGGGTGCTTGGCTAGTTCTTGCTCACATGCTCAGGGTCTGATTGCTATATATGTGGTCAGGAAGGGATTTCCCCCCAGCTTAGATTGGCAGTGAACTTGGGTTTTTTCACCTTCCTCTGCAGCATGTGGGTTCGGGTCATTTGCCAGGATTATCTATCTTAAGATCAGCCACTAGTGCATTTAAGTTCTTCCTATTCTCTTCTTCTGGCACATCATAATCTAGTCTCTTGTGGGTTGTAGTACTTTGGTCTCATTTCAGTTGAGTTAGTGTGCGGTTGCTGAGTGGTGGTGTTGGTCTTGATATACGAGGGTCAGACTGGATGATCTAGTGGTCCTTCCTGACCTTAGACTCTGACAAAGAAAAGGATATGCTGGCACAGATACGGAAGGAAACGATGCAGAGGCAGACAGCCCTGGTGAAGAGCATAGTGGTACTATGTTCATGGCCATCACTTAAACCTAGCTTTGTCCTGCAGCTGCTTGAGAGTACTGTATGCTGATCACCCCTTCCCTTCCCCTACTATAGGGAACAGGTCCTTTGCTCGCTGTCTCACATACCAAGACAGAGAACAGTTCTGACCCATTTCCCTACCTACACGTGATTGTGACCTCATCAGCACAAACTTGTGCACTCAGCACTTCAGGCATGCCTGCTGCCATTCTGTTGGTTTTATGTTTTCACTGTTATGCTCAGTAAGGCTTTCATAATTTACAACTGTTAATTTCATAAAATGCTTGTATGAAGCATAATAAAACCCTTGCACAAAGGTTTGTACATTTTTCACCACTACGCTCAGGCCTCATAGTAGTAGCACGGTGTGTCCCTGACCTACTCAGCCTCTCTGGTGGTTCATAATGGTCAGAAAGTCTCCATCTCTGCCTCCCACCCATTGGAGGGGTTCTCTTCTTGCTCTCTGTTGTGCAGATGCAGAAAGTATCTATCACACAAGGCAAATATTGCTCAACAGCCTCCAGCCTCGTCATGATGCACTTCCACCTTCCCTTCAATCTTCCAAATGCACACTTCACTGTTCCTTTGCAGCTACTCGGTATAGTTAGACAGCACCTTTCTCCTATCCAAATGCACAGTAAAAGGCTTTATAAGCCAGGGTAGCAAGGGTCTCCTAGAATGACAGTAGGAAGTCACAATACCATTAATGTTCACAATAGTTCTGGAGCAAAAATGTTATCTCCCATTGCAAAAAACATCTGAGTTAATGAAGAGCCAGATGTTATAGACCTTTCCAGGGCACCCCACATTAGTATAGGTGAACCTTCCACGATGTTCAACCAGGTCTTGCAGCACCACAGAGAAACCTCTTTCTGTTGAGTAACTCTGAAGGCTGGTATGATAAGCAAAGAATGGGCATGTAGGTCCCATTAGTGGCCCCAATACAACTTGGGAACCCAGTCTGAAATTTTATCAATAACCACCTGCGCATTGCCAAGCTTTGTGACCTGGGATAGCAATATCCTCTTAGTAGCGCACAACAGCCCTAAGAGTTGATCTACCATACTTGTTAGCAACTGACTGGTGGCAGTTGTCAGTGGTGAGCTTCCAGATAGCAATGGCTATGTGCTTTTTCCACACTCAGGGGAACCTTCATATAGATGTTCTGTCACTGCATCTCTGGGGTGAGCTCTGCACAGACTTCTAGGAAAGTGTCCTATGTCATTCAAAGTTCTGCTGCTACTGCTGGTCATCCTGGGTCTGCATAACTGTCCCGTCCCACTAGTCCGTGCTAGTTGGCCAAGCCCAGAAACGGCGTTCTACCAAGAGAAGCCATTCCAGAAACAAATCATGTAACAATTAGCTGATTTCAGGCTCTGCCTTCTCTGCCAGTATCACCACAGCACTGCCATGGCTAATTCCAAATCATCCAAAGATATTCAGCAGCATGACTGCCAATATACATGTGCATCAGCCTGTTCTTATTAATGACCATCAGGATTGTGGCACTCAGCAGTATTCCCTCCATGATATCTGCCAGTGGTTTGAAAATGGCACTGGCTCTGAAAAGCCAGATGAATGAGGGGATGACAGAAAGGGAATCATAGGAATTTTAGTTTGATCCAAGTCCCATAGTTTCAGTGGCTTCTGGTAAGTATCCCCCAGTGCACCACAAGAAAAATTAAATCCCAGAATACACAGAGCCTAGCAGCAGTGGAATGTTGCACCATGAGATGCCTGCCCAGAATATTGTGCACTTACGTTGAAAACATGCAGTGCTGTGTAGATGCAGAGATTCAAAATGAAGGCACGTTAGCTGGCATAGCAAAGCAGTGTGGATCCGCTGCTCCCAGAATTGTTATTCCTGATGAGTTAAAATGGGGGGGAAAATAATCCAAAAACATTCAAGTGTAGGCAAGCCCTTAATGTTAAATAACAGTAGCTGAGCTGCTAACTAGCATAACCATAATATAATTAGGTTCAACATCCATGGGGAAGTTAAGGCACCAAACACTGACACAGTAATCCTGAACTTTTAGAAAGGGAGCTCTCAAGAGGAAGAGTACTTTAAAGGGTCTACAGCAGGGGTTGGCAACCTTTCAGAAGTGGTGTGCCGAGTCTTCATTTATTCACTGTAATTTAAGATTTTGTGTGCCAGTAATACATTTTAACGTTTTTAGAAGGTCTCATTCTATAAGTCTTTAATATATAACTAAACTATTGTTGTATGTAAAGTAAATAAGGTTTTTAAAATGTTTAAGAAGCTTCACTTAAAATTAAATTAAAATGGAAAGCCCCCCCGAGACCGGTGGCCAGGACCCAGGTAGTGTGAGTGCCCCTGAAAATCAGCTCACGTGCCGCCTTTGGCACCCGGGCCATAGGTTGCCTACCCCTGGTCTACAGTAAAAAGTAAAGGAAGCTTTATTTCTGCATTTAAAAAAAAGTAAAAATATGCGTGTCTCATTAATTATGCACATGTGCAGTGGTGCAGCATTCCCCAACCAAGAATTTAGCAAGTTTTAAAGGGAATGCTGGTCATTTGGATAACTGTCCAGAATTACAATAAAAATACAGGAGACCCCTGCTAGACCGCACGCCATTATAGCTTGAATTCGGTATTGGCACGGGGGCGAGCATGGATCCCAAAATAAATTGTTTACATTGGGATCCATGGTAATGCTCCCCCCCCCCCCCCCCCACTCTGCGGTACCGCGCAAGGCTCCCAAACCCCGCGTTCTAGGACTAGATACTAATCAGATGGCAGGTTATTCCACATCTCCTGTGGGTTTTCTTGCACCTTCATCTGAAGTATCTGGGGCAGGCCATAGTCAGAGAGAAGATACTGGACTAGATGAACTACAGGTCTGAATTCTTATGACCCTTTCTACATTCTCACCAAAAGGAAAAAACACACACTGGCCACAACTATAAACATATCCTCTCTCACTGCTTGTAGTTTGACTTGTGTCAGCTAAGGTGAGAGGGAAACTAGATTTTTTTTTTTGGTCTAAAAAAGATAGGAGGAAATTCACTCTCATTCTGGATATGTATTTGTATGGTGTACTGCTATCACACGCAGAGTTATTGCAGGGGTTGACGAGAAAGCTGTGATATGGCTCCATTTTTTTTATTTTTATTTTCCAGGATATGCAAAGCGGTGATTAGCGACTGCTCCTCTACCTCCAGAACATTCATCTGTGGAGTCCTACACGGCATCATGCTCTTCTCTCATTCTTGTTAACATGTGCATTTATTGGGGGTGGGGCAAGTTGTGAGAGACCATTGTCTCAAATACCAGCAATATGCAGATGATATCCATCTTTATCTTTGGTGTGGATAGTGCCATCTCCCTACCTAGGTGAGATAAATGGCTGCATGATGGGAAGTTGGCTGAAGCTCAACCAGGGAGAAAGAGATGGGATGTTGATGGGTATAGTGAAATAATTGCAAGACCTAGCATCTCCTATCAATTTACCCTTCTGTGGAGGAGACTGCCTCTAATTTTTCAAATTGGTCTGCAGCTTATGGGTCCTCTTGGATTCTTTACAGATGCTGGATAATGATGGTCCCCCAAAAACATAGCCATGGCTACCTCATGTGAAGTAGGGAGGAAAATTAGATTATCAACCATTGGCCTGCTGTGACTGGTGATCCTCTTTTAGGAGGTGCTCTGATACTACAGTGATTGGCACCATTGCAAGAACCTGGTTGGGTGATAGTAAGAGCAATGTGTTCTTATAGATGGACCATTGGTCTGACTCAGTATGGCCATTGTTATGGTCCGAAGAAGAGTGGCAAGAGAACAAAGAGGAGGCTTACAAAGTGATGTGGAGGAATAGTAAAGGTGAGAATATGATGCAAGTAGGGAGAGAATTTCAGATTGAGGAAGAGAAAGTGAGAAGATATAAAACAGGAAAGGTACACACAGGGAAAGAGAAACTTAGCTCCACAGAGACTATGCTGCTTAAATTGGAGAAACCATTGCATCCGGGAAGGGCACATGAGGCATGTGGAAGCAGAAAGATAGCTATGGGATGTTCTAAATACCTGAGTTAAGGTACAAAAATATAGCCTGACACAGTTTATAAATTTGACCCTTATTAGATTTGCCATTGCAGTACACTGTTCCACGATGTTTTTGCAGTGAATTCTGATTTGGTTCTTAACAAGTAATTTTCACTAAAGACAGAAAAGAGATTACTGGAAGTACAAGAAAAGCCTTATTTCAAACTTCATTAACTGGTTTAAAAATCTCTGCAAGAATTATCTCTTCCAACATTGCCATTAGGCGGCACCCTGGATAGCAGATACTGTTTCAAAATTGATTTGGCAAAATAACTTCTTACCAACATTTTCACACGTTTCCCTGGCTTGTGAGTTTGGTACCTTGTGCACAGCAGTTAACACTGCAACTCTTAAATATGTATTGGGTGGGGGGGGTAGGAGAAGGGTGGGTGGGGGCAGAAGTTTGATTAAGGAACATTGGCTTCATAGGACGATTTTGTGTGTTAACCACAGAAGTTGAGACAGTAACCCTGTTCATGTCCTGACTCTGCCTTGCCTTTGTCATCCTTGTTCTGTTAGATGGCTTTTAAAGTTCAACAACTTTGTGTTCATTTTGTTGTTGGGCCTTCCGGTGGATTCTGGCTCTGTTTCTCTAGCCCATTAGCAATGTCCTGTTCATGAACTCTGTGCCTTGTTTGTGGTTGTCAGCTTCTGAGCTGTGATATATCACTTCAGTTGCCAATTGTGAAACTGACTAGGACTTGAAGCAAACACAAACATTTTAAAATATCTAATGTGTTGTATCATTTTTATGCTTACCAAAAAGTGTGGCTATTCCATCATCCTTTGCCAGTACTGCATTTTAAGAATTGTACAAAACCAAATGATGATTTTGCTGAAATAATTTTATCATGCAAATATCAAAAGTCTTTAAAGATAAGTCATGTCCACCCATACTATTTTTGGTCTATTGTGAAATCTGGTTTAGAAATGTTTTGCTTCTAAGTAATCAAAGTAGCTTCCACTTATGGATTATTTTTTTTAGTGCATTGAGTAAAATAACAGTTGCCCTGTCCCTCTGCCCTCTCTTTCCCCGCTTACCTCTGAAACTTCCTAAGCAGTTAACTTGATACGATTACTCATTTTCATTGACTAGAATCATTTTAAAAACAAATTCCATCTTCAGAGGCGTGGTATCAGTCAGATAAATTGGATGCTTATAAAATGGTGGGCAAGCCTAAAATGGAAAACTGATGACCCGCAAACATTCTAGTTGTTCTAGAACCTTCTGTCGAGGGGACGTGTTTCCTATGTTCAATAGGTGGAACAGAAAAAATCTGAAATTACCTGAAACAGAGATGTAATTCAAGGCTAAGTTCCTTCAACTGCGATGTCAGTTAATATGATCTGTTTTTAGGGAGAATGGGAATAGAAGATCCTACTAGACCTATCCCCAAGCCATGAGAGAAATTGAAGGTATAGTAGCACCTCAGAGTTATGAATATCGGAGTTATGAACTGACCAGTTAACCACATATCTCATTTGGAACCAGAAGTACACAATCAGGCAGCAGCAGAGAAATACCCCGCCCCCTCCCCCTTCCAAAAGGCAAATACAGTATGGTACTGTGTTAAAAGTAAACGACTTTAAAAAAAAAAAAAGCAACATTTTTCTTCTGTGTAGTAAAGTTTCAAAGCTGTATTAAATCAATGTTCAGTTGTAAACTTTTGAAAGAACCACCATAATATTTTGTTCAGAGTTGCGGACATTTCACAGTTACGAACAACCTCCATTCTCAAGGTGTTCGTAACTCTGAGGTTCTACTGTAATGTGTTGTGGTCTGGAAGAGCTAGATGATGAGTTTGGCTGAATATTTGTGCAAGGATTCTATCTCCTTCAATGTCACAATATAGATGTTTGGAGCAAGTGCATGGAAATAACCTGTGCAGTTGGTCATAGGCAGTATTTGACCCATACTTGGGTCATGGGTATGTGATTTTCTTTTTTGGGCTACCCAAAAAGAATGAGTAGGCTTAGACCTAAAATCTTCCCGAAAGAGTTCAGATGCAAATTTCCAGTGGAATTCCTGAAGATTATAACCAACTCTCCAGAGGATTTTTCTGGTTTTCTAATAGATTGGGCAGAGCACTGAGTGGCAGAGGTTTCCAAGATTCTTCTGTCAAAACAAACATTACAAGAGTGCTATAGCTTAGCCTAGAAACTGCTCTAAACGTATTCATGGACATGTTAATTCTCAATAGGAGCAAGCAATGAATAGTTACCCCTCAGTGAATCTCCTTTTAATTAGAAAGTTGACAACAGTAGCTAGTTAAACAATGAAATGCTTAAATGCCCATGGATTTGATTAATGCAAGCAAAGGCATTTCATGATCTACAAAGGCTACGCCATCTAGGTGGGCTCATAGACCAGGAAGATTGAATATTTTTCTAAGAAGAAAGGTCAAAGAGTGCTAAACATAGATTTTTTTTGTGTGTGACTGAAATTAATTGAATAAGAAATATAATGAAAGACCTGAGACAGTGTCTATTATATACTTCACCATTGGCAAGATTACATATTCAGAGCATTAGAAATAAATATTCCCTCACTCCAAGAGCAGACATTTTAAACAAACTGGACAGGGCAGTATTTATAACCTTAGAAACCATTCGTAAAATGGTGGCCAACAAATACTAGAGATAGCAATAAGAAAAATCAGCATTGATGGAAGTGGGTAATCATGAGGTACTGTGACTGCCTGGATGGGCCACCTTGAGAATGTTGTACTCAGGGCACACTGCAAGGAATAGGGCAGACAATTCCCCCAAACTGGCGTTTTATTCTATACTTAGAGTTACCAAGCCAGTAACAAAATAGCTTCTGTAATACCACACTGGTTATCAAGAAGCCAAATACAGTCCCTTTTAAGCATTCCAGCCCTTGAATCCCATCTAGACAGCCAAGACTAATATAGTGAGAGGTTATTGAAAACCTGATTTACCATATGTGAGGTCCACCAATCCCAAAGGACCAGACACTTATCACCAGGTCAGTATGAGTTTCAGATCTTACCAATAATCACGCAGATGCCAATCCTTTAGTGACTAAAGGCTTAATAATAAAAGGAAAAAGAAAGAGGAGAGTGCCATGGTCAAAAGATCCATATACATACAGATGTGTAGAGTCCTTATGTCCGTTTCATAGCAGAGATGGTGAAGCTGCTGATTGGTAAAAGTCTTTCTGGAATCAGTTTAAAAGGTTATAGTCCAACAGGCAGTCCAGGTGTAGGGTCTGTTCAAGTTCTGCCATGAGAATTCCAGGGTAATCCAAGGTAAACCTGGAGACGTCCCTGTTAAAGTTTAAGCAGACCTGAGATGGAAAAAGATCAGGCCTGAAGCTTCCTTTATTGTTCTATAGCAGGCTGATAAGCCTCTTGTCACAGCAGGACTCTTCTCTCCTCTCCTCTCCCCCCCCCCCCCCCCCAAGAATATGCAGTGCAGATAGTTGCTTTGAAGATCTTCTGTTTTCCATGCATACACAGTTAAACTAGTTGCATTCATTCACATGAGGCAGGGGCTATCAACCTTCCTGGACTACTGTACCCTTTTCAGGAGTCTGATTTGTGTTGTGGAACCTCAAGTTTCACCTCACTTTATCACTTTAAAATTATTCGCTTACAAAACCAGACACCAAAATACAAAGGTGTCAGCACACTATTACTGAAAAATTGCTTACTTTCTCATTTTACCGTATAATTATAAAATAAATCAATTGGAATATAAATATTGTACTTGGATTTCAGTGTGTAATATATAGAGCAGTATAAACCAGTCGTTGTATGAAATTTTAGTTTGTACTGACTTCGCTAGTGCTTTTTATGTAGCTGCTTGTAAAACTAGGAAAATATTTAGCTGAGTTGATGTACCCCCTGGAAGACCTCTGCATACCCCCAGAGGTACATGTACCCTTGGCTGAGAACCACTGACATAAAGCAATTAGCTGGTACTTCATTATAGCATAGATAATCAAGTTGAAGACAATATAGATATTATTATTGGTTTCCTGCAGTATCTTACATCTTTGAGGTTAATTGAACTACCTGCATGTGTAATATAAGGCTATTAAGACATGAAAGGGAATTAGAATCAACAAGCTAATGTGGTTGTGTTGTTAACTTCTAACAAGTTATAGGTAAACAGACAAATACACTTCACATCTACCATTGATTTCTATTTCTACAAATAAATGGCTTAATGATTGCTGGTCTAGTACATCTCTTTGAAATTCACATACAAGTAAATTGTTTTGATTACATTTCAGTGCCTTTTGTTGAGTTGTTGTGGGTCATATCCAAGTTGACCAGCCTGTTGGTTTCACATGTACAAAGAACTGGGACATTAGAGACCCAACCTGGTTCAGGCTTTTAGATGCTGCTGCCATGTAAATGTTACATAATAACTAAAGGACAGCAAGAAAAATCTGAAGCTTAGAGGTGTTTGTTTATTTTACATTCAGCTGCAGGTGTTTAACAAATAGTTTAGGCTCAAGATATGCTAAAGAGCACTTTAACAATATTACATTCAGGAAATTCAGCTGGATGGCATGTCTAATGTACAAGCCTCGGGAAATATTTGATTTACATCTCAAACTTGTCAAAGAAGCAGCAAAATCCCTTGTCTGAGTACAGGATAAATTCTAAGACACCAAGAAAGAAAGACAAATATACATGTGGATGATTTAGGATCTCTTATTAAAGATAACCTTTCCAGTTAAATATTGGCAGTTATTGCACACTTTATTTGTTCAGTTAAAACACTGCAGAAGGATTTCTTGCACTGGCCCCATTTTAAGTTTGAATTACACTTTATAAACACTCTGTTAGTCTATAAGGTGCCACAGGACCCTTTGTCGCTTCTGCAGATCCAGACTAACACGGCTACCCCTCTGATACTTTATAAACCGAGTTGTTTGAATACTTAAATGGTCGAACGCTTGCTTAAATGAAACACTTGCTTGTCTTTGAATAACACCCATGCTACAATTCACAGTGCCAATGATGTGGCACTTGCATTTTCTATTGAACTTCATAGATGTTTTGACTGTCTTGCAGAGCATATGATGCAAATGCCTGCAATATGATCATATTTGCTACACCATTTTTTGGGTAACAGTGCTGTACTAGAGGGTAGACTTAAAACTAAAAATAATTTTTAGCATATGAAGGCTTAAGGCTGCTAGACCAGGTGTGTAGAGGAGGTTGCTGCAGTATTTGTTAATTTGACATTTGTCCTGTAGTGTTAGGGTATCTAGCTAAATGGGTAAAAATCACATACACTTCTACATGACTACCAGACTTCCTAGGAAAGGGAGAACTAAAGCTGTGGATATGTTTCTCTGCATGAGTGAGGTTGATGAGGCAAACAGTAGTTCAGGAAAACGAAAATAAGAAAGAAAAACTTGTAGCACCTTAGAGACTAACAAATTTATTTCAACATAAGCTTTCATGGGTTAATACCCACCTCATCGCCACAAACACGGAAGAGGGGAATTCTTTTAAAAGATGAATGCAAAAAGGTGCCAAAATGTTTGTGGCCGATCTTATTTGATGTCTGAGGAAATCAAGAAACTTTTTTCAAACAGTTTAAATCTACTTTTTCCTTTTCTTTTCTTTCTCTTTGAAGATCATAGGTGACAGTTCTCTGATGTCATGATCCAGAAAGTGAAACCAGTCTGTGAGAAGAGATTTTTATTCAGGCTGTGCTTAAAGCTTTCTTTTAACATTGTCTATTTAACTCAAGAAACACTTGGGAGTCAAGTCAACACCATTGACTTCCTTTTTAATTAAAGGTTGAGAGAATTCAGTCCACATCTGAGACTGCTAAAGTTCTTTAGCAAAACCAAAGATCACCAGACGTGGCATTCCCAAAACTAGCAGAAAAAACTTTCAAGCTGCCTCCTTTCATATAAAGAAGCAAAATCACCCCAAAACAATTTATTTAACGTCTAATAGGGGTCAGGAGTTTAACTCTGAATATAAATATTATTTTATAGGTGAGGGAAAAGACTCTTTAAAATGAAGCCAAAACCTTTCCAGCTATTAATGTGTACCTTAATAGGGGGAGGGATAGCTCAGTGGTTTGAGCATTGGCCTGCTAAACCCATATCCTTGAGGGGGCCATTTAGGGATCGGGGGAGGGGGATCTGTCGGGGGGCGACAGTACTTGGTTCTGCTAGTGTAGGCAGGGGACTGGACTCGATGACCTTTCAAGGTCTTTCCAGTTCTAGGAGATTGGCATATCTCCATTTAAAAAAAAAAATATTTCCATGTATTAAATTCTTAATGTCCCCTTAAATACAATAGTTTCAGATTAGTGGCCTCTCAATGAGAAATATAAGGGGTTATAAGGTGGTCTCTTCCTCTCAAAGCTCAATAAAAGCTAAAAAATTTAGAGCTTCATATTGGGTTTATCAAGGATGTTTGAGTACTCAATGTCTTTGTACCCAAATAAACTTTAAGACCTATAAGTTGCTTGCTGGCCTAGTGCCTTAGTTTAGATTCCTTCTGAGGCATGAGCCTGAAAAGATTTAGGGTATGTCTATATGGCACCAACAAAACAAAACCATCCTGCAGCAGGTTGCATTACGGCTAAAAATAGCAGTATAGAGGTTCCCGCTTGAGTGGTAAAGACGCAGCAAGTGGGGAAGGTCTTGGGTCCCAAGGTCTAGCCCAACCAGGAAGATATACACTGCTCTTTTTAGTGCCGTAGCGCATGCCCTGAGAGACCAAGTCAGTTGGGCTCTAAAACTAATTGCCGTTTTGGTTTTTTATTTTTATTTTTTATTTTTTGTCGTTTAGACATACCCATAATGGTCTGCTCTAATACAGGAGTGTGTGTGTTCCTTATAGTTCATTGTCAAGACAAAGCATGCATGGTTTCTTCTCCTTGTATTTTCTTAATAAAACCTTTATATAGTTTAATCTTTACAATGCCTGTGTCTTCCAAGACTTTTTTCCCCACATGATATTTCTATAACTTCACTCATTCTATTTGGTATGGTCACTCTGATCATCTAACTCAGAATTTTTCGGACACCATGGCAGTTCTACAATAAAAATAATACCTAAAAACAAATTGGAGGATTTTGTGCTCAGAGGTGTCTTGGACATTCTAAGAAATCACTGTCAGGAAGATTTCCTTCACCTGTAGTCCATTGTACCACCTTCAAGAATTCTTCATCCTTGGTATTTACCCCATTTCAGATATTTTCAGACTAATGATCCACTTTGCTATCCCTTTCCCAAGTACTTGCTCTTCCTAATATTTTTATTCTTTCCTCAAAAGTCACTCTGACTAGTTTTATTGTTCTCTGATTTCCACAGTATTTGTCAATAGCATTCTAGTAATAGCACACAGAACTGAATGCAAAATTATAGGTGTAGCTGCACCAGAGCTGCACAAAAAGGAAGCCTCTCTCCAAAGCTTGAAAATCCATGTACCTATGAAGAGTAGGAAGCTTTCCCAGATGCATGCAACCAACTTCTACATAATCTAAGTGTAACAGGGTTGGTTGCTTCCTTAGTGCCCCTTTGTGTCTAGGGTTTGCTCTATGGCACTCTACCTCCTTTTCCCCTTTTAAGTAACCCAATAACGTAATGTAGGCTCTCCTCTTTCAATAGTACCCCTCCATGGGCCTGGTTTATGAAAACCTAACACACATCAATTTATCACCCCCAGTGTAAATATTTATTAGAATCATAGAACATTAGGGTTGGAAGAGACCTCAGGAGGTCATCTAGTCCAACCCCCTGCTCAAAGCAGGACCAACCCCAACTAAATCATCCCAGCCAGGACTTTGTCAAGCCGGGCCTTAAAAACTTCTGCGGATGGAGATTCCACCACCTCTGTAGGAAACCCATTCCAGTGCTTCACCACCCTCCTAGTGAAATAGTGTTTCCTAATATCCAACCTAGACCTCCCCCACTGCGACTTGAGACCACCCCCCCCCACTGCGACTTGAGACCATCCCCCCTCACTCTTCTCTTCTGCAGACTAAATAACCCCAGTTCCTTCAGCCTCTCCTCGTAAGTCATGTGCTCCAGCCCCCTAATAATTTTCGTTGCCCTCCGCTGGACTCTCTCCAATTTGTCCACATCCTTTCTGTAGTGGGGGGACCAAAATTGGACACAATACTCCAGGTGTGGCCTCACCAGTGCTGAATAGAGGGGAATAATCACTTCCCTCGATCGGCTGGCAATGCTCCTACTAATACAGCCCACTATGCTGTTGGCCTTCTTGGCAACAAGGGCACACTGCTGAGTCATATTCAGCTTCTTGTCCACTGTATTTCCTAGGTCCTTTTCTGCAGAACTGCAGCTTAGCCAGTTGGTCCCCAGCCTGTAGCGGTGCATGGGATTCTTCCTTTCTAAGTACAGGACTCTGCACTTGTCCTTATTAAACGTCATCAGATTTCTTTTGGCCCAATCCTCCAATTTGTCTAGGTCACTCTGGACCCTATCCCTACCCTACAGCATATCTACCTCTCCCCCCAACTTAGTATCATCTGTGAACTTGCTGAGGGTGCAGTCCATCTCATTATCCAAATCATTAATGAAGATGTTGAACAAAACTGTCCCCAGGACTGATCCCTGGGGCACTCCACTTGATCCCGGCTGTCAACTAGACATTGAGCCGTTGATCACTACCTGTTGAGCCTGACAATCTAGCCAGCTTTCTATCCACCTTTATAGTCCGTTCATCCAATCCATACTTTTTTAACTTGCTGGCAAGAATACTGTGGGAGACGGTATCAAAAGCTTTGCTAAAGTCAAGATACAGTAACTCCTCACTTAACGTTGTAGTTATGTTTCTGAAAAATGCGACTTTAAGTGAAATGATGTTAAACGAATCCAATTTCTCTCTCTCTCTCTCTCTCTCTCTCTCTCAAGTTTTAAACAAACAATTGAATACTGGTACACAGCGATGATGATAGTGAAGCTTGGTTGAGGTGGAGGAGTCAAAGGGTGGGATATTTCCCAGGGAATGTCTTACTCCTAAATGAACTAAGCTGAGCCCTCAAGGGTTAACTCTCTCACTCTACAAGCCAGCAGGAAAGGAGGGAGGGCAGATGTGTTTCGGAGATAGAGATGCGCATTTCTCCTTTAAGTATCAAGAGGGGTCAGAAGTACACTGCCTTGTTAATTAGATCAGCAAGCCTGCAGCTTCTGCCTAAGGCAGCAGCTCCCTTGTGTGTCCCCCCTGCTCTATGGAAGATGGGGTAAGCAAGATGCAGGAGCAGGGGGACAGCCCCCATTTTCTTCCCCCCCCCCATAGCAAGCAGGCACCCTGATGTTAGCTCCCCTCTTCTTTCCTTCCCTCCCCTTCTCTCCCTTCCCCCCCCCCCCGCCTCCCCAAGCAAGCAGGCAGGAGTCTCGGGGAGCAGCACATGGCAGCGGGGGAGGGGCAGCTGAACTGCCATTGATAGCCTGTAAACGACCGTAGAAGGGAGCATTTCACAACTTTAAACCTCCGTTAAGCTGCTGATCAATGTTAACCGGGGCGACTTTAAGTGAGGAGTTATTGTATATCACATCCACCACTTTCCCTATATCCACAGAGCCAGTTATCTCCTCATAGAAGGCAATCAGGTTGGTCAGTCATGGCTTGCCCTTGGTGAATCCATGTTGACTGTTCCTGATCACCTTCCTCTCTTCCAAGTGCTTCAAAATGGATTCCTTGAAGACCTGCTCCATGACTTTGCCGGGTACTAAAGTGAGGCTGACTGGTCTGTAGTTTCCCGGTTTCTCTTTCTTCCCTTTTTAAAATATGGGCACTATATTTGCCCTTTTCCAATCGTCCAGGACCACCCCCGATTGCCAAGAATTTTCAAAGATAATGGCCAATGGCTCTGCAATCACATCAGCCAACTCCTTCAGCACCCTTTGATGCATTAGATCTGGACCCATGGCCTTGTGCATGTCCAGCTTTTCTAAATAGTCCATAACCTGTTCTTTCACCGCTGAGGGCTGCTCACCTCCTCCCCATACTGTATTGCCCCGTGCAGCAGTCTGGGAGCTGACCTTGTCTGTGAAGACTGAGCCAAAAAAAATCATTGAGTACTTCATTTTTTTCCACATCATCTATCACTGTGTTGCCTCCCCCATCCAGTAAGGGTCCTACACTTTCCCTGACCACCTTCTTGTTGTTGCTAACATACCTGTAGAAACCCTTCTTGTTACCCTTCACATCCCTTTCTAGCTGCAACTCCAATTGTGCCTTGGATCACCCGCCATCTCGGCCCTCAATGCTCCACATAGCAGTGTCTTCAGCCACACCTACACTCCTTTTCTCTTCCTCTGGTCCTGGACAGCTACCCCAGCCCTTCTAGCTGCAGTGCAAACTTGCCCCAACCCTCCGCCTCTCTGCTGGGAACAGCCTGGCCAGAGGAGTATCCCACACCCATTGCTTCTGCTGCTCAGCTTTCCCAAATTGCAGCTGCAGTTTTCAGTTCTGCTATTGGGAATCTTGACAAGATTTAGGGTTTTACTCTGCTGCAACTTGGCCTTTGCCATTTAAATCATTACCAACACTTGAGCTACCCAGTAGAGAGGGAACCCAAAATTATAGGCTCGGGGTGGGATGCCTCAGCAGAGTCCTCCAGCACTAGAAGCCTGGAGGCTGTAGAATGAAGAACAGGGGAGGGACTCTGCATTTCAGGTATCTGGATTATCTGGAGATTACCAGACTAAACCCTGGTCAGAATCTCCACATATTTTCCCAGCAGCTGGAGGGTGGCTTGATTTCAAACAAACAAACAACACCTAGACATTGCCCTTGGACAAAAAGACCCCTCTGTTTAGTTCTCTGGCTGCTAAGTGCCTATTACATTTTTCAAAATTGGCATGGTAGATGGGAGAGGAGCAATAAGAGAAGGAAAGACTAATTTTAGCAAAACAGTAGAATTAGCTGAGAGATTTGGGGCAGAAATAAAAAAAATCAGAAAATATTGTATTACACTAAATAAGGAGGTAGAGGAGTGACAGAAAAGAGGAAACTGACACTGAAAACAATGCAGGGAGGGAAAAAGATAATCCATCCTATATTATAGAAACTGGAATGAAGCCAGGAAGGGAAATAAGGTAAAACAAAAGCGAGAATTGCTGTTTTATAAGAAATGTATTAAATAGAAAATTGGTAGACAATGTTGCAATTAAATACCATACACGGCAGTTTAAGCCCTTTTAAATGGTAGGGCCATGGCTTGTAGGGGAAGGCAAAGCATGGTATTGCAGGTATTTTTCATCTGTCTAGTAGACATCAGGAAATCAAGACTTGAAAAATGCATCCTGTTCCGTGGGATAAACTGGGGCATATCAGTCTGTAATATACTAGTGTTAATAGTAGAGTAATCTCTCCAGGGAAGGGATAGAAGCCTGTTATCTTGGGACATTTAAGACTAGTTTGAAGCCCTGGAGAATGTAGTAGTATGAATAATTTTGCATTGACTGGAAGATGGACTAAAATGAAACTAATTGGTCTTTTCTCTCAACAACTTTGATGATTGTATGATCAGGTGCTATGCAAAGTTTCCTACACCACTCTGCCACATCACCATGAGCTTTGTGTGCAAATAGAAACTTAATATTCCCATCTGATTCTCTTGAGTAGTAATGAAAGGGTAGTGCACAAACAGTGGGCCACCTGACCTAAGTGATAACTTACTGTTGGGTATTTAAAGGATGTTTAAATATGGCTGTCATATTTCCAAACACATGGAACAAAAACCAAGGATAAGTGGGGTGGCCTTGGGATATGCTTCAAGCCTTTGGAAAAAATATCTGATGGTTAAAAGATTGTTGGGCGCAAATAAGATGGTGACAAGGATTATAATAATACCCAGCTCTTAGCACTTTTATCAGTAGATATTTAAGCACTTTATAAAGGTGGTAAGTATAATTGTGAGGGTAACAGTTAATTGTGATCAAGTACTTAACAGCGTATTAACAATAACAGGGAAATAACAGGTTAAAGAATATTTAGATAAAATGTTTTCAAGTCCGCAGGGCCAGCTGAAATTCATCCTAAATTACTTAAAGAATTTGCTTAAAAGCAATTTCTGAAACATTAGCAATTATCTTGTAGACTTCATGGAGGATGGGTGATGATCCAGAGGACTGCAGAAGGACAAAAATAATACCCATCTTTAAAAAGGAGTGAAAGGAGGTCCTGGGAATTATAGACCAGTCATCTTAACTTCAATACACTGGTACAAATGATTAAACAATCAATTTGTAAGCACCTACAGGAAAATCAGGTACTAAGTAATAGCCAAAATAGATTATCAAGAACGAATCATGCCAAACCCACCTAATTTCCTTCTTTGACAGGGTAACTGATCTAGTGGATGGGGGAAGCAGTAGACGTGATTTACCTTGACTTGTAAGGCTTTTGACACAGTCCCACGAGACATTCTCATAAGCGAATCGGGGAAATTTGATGGTGAAATTAATATAAGGTGGGTGCACAATTGGTTTAAAAAACTATACCCAGAGTAGTTATCAATGCGTTGCTGTCAAATTCAGAGGACATATCAATTGGGGTCCTGTGAGAGTCTTTCCTGGGTCTGGTATTCACTATTTTCATTAACATATTGGGTGATGGAGTAGAGAGTACATTTATAAAATTTGCAGATGACCTCTAACTTTGGAGGACAGGGTTAGAATTCAAAATGATCTTGATACATTTGAGAATTGGTCTGAAATCCAATAAGATGAACTTCAATAAAGATAAGTGCTAAGTACTACAGCCTGGAAGGAAAAATCAAATGCACAAATACAAAAAGGGGAACAACTGTTTAGACAGTAGTACTGCAGAAATGGATCTGAAGATGATAGTAGATCACAGATTGAATATCAGGCAATGTGATGCATTTGCGAAAAAGGCAAATATAATTCTGGGATGTATTAACAGGAATGTTGTATGTTAAACATAGGAGATAATTGTCCTGCTCTACTCAGCACTGTTGTGGCCTAAGCTGGAGTACCGTGTCCAGTTCTGGGCACAAGACTTCCAGAAAGATGTGGACTAATTAGAGAGAGTTCCACAGGAGAGAAACAAAAATGGTAGAAGTTAGAAAACTTGACCTACAAGGAAAGGTTTAAAAAAAGATGAGCATGTTTAGTCTTGAGAAAAAAAGACTCAGGGGGAACCTGATAAGTCTTCACTATCCTCTTTGTAACAGCCCTTAATATATTTGATCAATGGTTTTCCACATCCACTGAAAGTTGGTCATTAAGTAAATTGCCTAGTTTGCAGCAAGGGAGATTTAGATATTAGAAAAACTTTCTAACTATAAGGATAGTTAAGAACTGGAACAGATTATGTAGGGAGATTGTGCAATCCCCATAACTGGAGGTTTTTAAGAATAGTCTTGGAAAATACCTGTCAGGGATGGTAGGTATACTTAATCCTGCCTCAGTGCAGAAGGCTGGACTAGATGACCTCTCGAGGTAATTCTATTCCAGTTTTACGGATGGGGAAGTAGAGGTACAGAGGTGAAGTGAGTTGCCCAAGGTCACTCAGTAGGCCAGTGGCAGAGCAGGGAATAGAACCCTGGGCTTCTGAGTCCCAGATTGTTGCATCCCAAGAGCAAAATACCCGTATCAGTGTTAAATAATATGACTAAAAATGAATATATGCTGGAGACTCTAGACAAGGCAAGTGTTTTCTGACAGGTGTTTTTAACAATTGAAATAAATACAGGAATGTGTTACTCAATTGTGTGCCTATGGTATTTTGTTTAGTTTTTTAAATGCATGCCAAGATCTTTCTTGGAACAAAAAAGGATCTTTAAGTGCTGGTAGGCAACTCTTGTTCCCTCCGTTTGAATCTTCCATCTAATTACAGCTTTTTTGCTTGTTCCTTTATGTTCACTTTGAAGCCTGGGCTGTTGCAGTTCTTTCCTTTCCTGTACAATTTGTTTATGAACAAACAACTTGGAGGTAGTATAGAGTGGCTCAGCCAGAAGATGTGAGCTTAGATTGTGAGCTCCTTGGAGCGGGAACTACTGCATTTACATGTTTGGAAAGGGCCTACTATGTAGTGGGGCACCACAGTTAATGTGAAGGTTAAATTCTTTGTTGCTTCTTTAAGCACATTGCATACGCCAGGGTTTCCTTGCATTCCTCTTTTCTCCACAAACTCCTTGTGTACCACCTTTCCGTCCCCTTCTATTTCAAGAACTCGCTGCAACCTCCCCACCCTTCCCTTATTCCGGGGCTGTGTGCCCCCATTCTCCCTCCCCACATATTAGGGTTCCCCATTCTCCCTTGCCAGGGCTTTGTGCCCCACCCCCATTCCCTCTTTCTCCCTCAATACCAGGATGTCTCCTCTTAGCCCCCCTGCCAGGGGTTCTGTGTGACCCCCATCCTCCCTTCCCCATGCCAGGGGCTGTTTGCCCCCATTTCCCCTCCTTGTGTACTCCTCCCCCATACCAGAGGATGTGTTCTCTCCCCCCCTCCCCCCGCGTACCTCACACCCTTATACCAGGATCCCCCATTCTCTCCCACCTGCCATGGGCTCTCTATGCACACTCCCACCCCCAATTATTATTTCTATCCCTTCTGTCTGGGAGCTAAGTCATTCAGGGTGTCAGCATGTTAAACTCTGAGAGGATGGGCAGAGATGAGATGGGGTATCAGCCAGTTCTTTGTTGTACAGACAGTTGCTGAGATGCGTGAAGTTATGGCTCTGCTATGTAGATGGCTTATGGCTCTCTGTCCCTCATTTCCCCCTTTTTTGATTTTGGGGAGGGGGAAAAGTAGGGTTCTCTCATTGATGCCTAGAACAGTCTCTGAAATTTTGGAATTGATGAGATGCAGCATTCAAAAGTTATTGCATTGTGTCCATCAGACAGCTGGAGAAATAGCATCAGGTTGGTTGTAAGGCCTTGCAAGCTCTACTGTGCTTGTCCAAAAAATAATTGCTAGTCTATGTAACAATGGTGATACTGGGTCAGACAATGACCTAGATGGACAATGGTCCATCTAGGTCAGTGTTCTGTGTCTAACTATGGCCAGTGCTAGATGCTTCAGAGGGAATGAACAGAGCAGGGTAATTTTGAGTCATCCATCTCCTGTCGTCCAGTCCCAGCTCCTCGCAGTTGGAGGCTTCGGGACATCTGGGGCATGGGGTTGCATCCCTGATCATCTTGGCTAATAGCCATTGATGATCCTCCATGAACTTATCTAGCTCTTTTGTGACCCCATGAGTTGAACAGGTTGACTGTGTTGTGTGAAGAAGTACTTCCTTACGTGTTTTTTAAAGTTGCTGACTATTAATCAGGTGACCCTTACTTATTGTGTTATGTGAAGGGGTAAATAAAAATTTTCTGTTCACTTTCTCCATACCATTCAAGACTTTGTAGACTTCTATCAGATCTGCTCTTAGTCATCTCAGAATAGCTTAGCAGACAGCACAATGCAATTGTAAGTTAAATGAGTCTCTTCCTTTAACATACCAAGTTTTGCTAGCACAGTGGCTAGAGTCCTATGGTTCCTTCCTAAGCCATTAAGCTTATTTTAACAGACTCTGCTCCCCGATGGCTTTCTCTTAGTTCAGAATCTAGAGGACTGTTCAAATTTGATTTATCTTAAGTGGTATAGCATGGTGGGGAATGTCATTTCAGATTTTAATTTTGGTTTTAAATCCAGCACACTATTGCCAAAACTTTATGCACAGGCTGTTTTTTTTAAGATTGATAATATTTGGTTCCCTTTCTTTTGCTGCAGAGTGAGCCATCAGAGAACAAAATTACTACACTGTTCTTAGAGCAGAGCTTATCTCATCAGATGCTGGTCCACAAACAATGAAAGTAAATGATGCAGAGCGCCCTGTTGGGTTGTGCTCCTTAAGAAATACAGAGAAGAAAACGCTTGCCATTGTGAAGGAATAAAAACATTAGTTCAAGCCATCTTGCTTTCAATCCTCTGACAGTGTTAAATGTGGAGTTACAGAAACATTTTCAAAATGGTAATTATTAGCACCCCTCTGCATCTGAACAGGGCAGAATGACTCCCATATATTGGTCAAGAATGGAGTAAGTTTGAAGGTAGCTGGATCGAACAAATTTCAGACACCCCTAAAATTTTACCATTTAGCCTAATGTGTTCTCTCTCGCCTCAAGCATACTCTTCTTCCAACCTACTGGACACACACTTGTCTTCCCACTCTTGACTCCTTGATTTTTCTCCCTAGTGAGGCAACCCAGCCTACCCCAGCAGGTACGTCGGGCACCATTCAGGTGTTGGGTAGGCATACCCATGCCAGCTTTACTATAGCTAGCACAGCTAAAACCAGCAGTGAAGATGAAGAGGCATGGGCTCCCAGCTAGCCGTGCAGTATAACAGGAGGACCATCCTGTGGTGTCGTGTCTTGACGTAACTTTACTTCTGCTAACTAGATTAATGTTTTTGCAGGTATGCCTACCCAACCTGAAATCACATCTTCCGTTGCCATGTGGACACCCTGTTAAACTCCGGTTCCCTGCAGCCATGCGGCCAAGGATGCTACTTTAATCCACCTCGCTGTCATTGAATCTGAGTTGGACACTAATATTTAAACATAGTGGCTCCACATTGATACTATTGTACTAATGCATTTGGCCTTTTGGTTTAATTTCTTAGAAGAAAAGCTTTACAAAAGTTATATGTAGATTTTCTGCTATAAATATGCAGTCTAAGTACATTATAAAACATTATTGGAAAAACATCAACAATATGGAGCTTTATGAAGCTTAACTATCATAAGGGCCTTGTGTACTCCTTTGTGCAATGGGTCCAGATTCTGTGAAGATGTTAACTTACTGTATCTCCATGAAATACTCTTCATTCCTGTCCTTCCCATCCCCGAACGCACGCAACTATGGCTCACAGTTGAAAATATGCAGTAATGTACAATTGCAGTAACTGTAATCCGCTTCAGTGAGCAGTTAATTGTCTCAGTTCCACTGCTGGTGCACTAGGCAGCCTATGCACTAGGCAGCCTAGCTGCCCAATCTGCACTACACACACACACACACACACACACACACACACACACACACACACACACACACACACACACACACACACACACACACACACACACACACTATTCCACGCCCCCCCATGAATTATCTGTGCAGTTCATACATTTTATCACTAGTACTATAGATGATTAGGATAGATGGTCTTGTGGCTTATGATGCATGTGGGAACAGTGTTGCCATCTCTTAACAGAGTCGGACTCTTCAGATAGATTGTTTCCATAACAGTAACTTTAAAAAAAAAAACGTGGACAGGAAGGTAGTCTAACTCACAACCGTAGCTCTATGGCTGCTTATTCAATACATTCAGAGCAGCCCATACCATGTATGGGGATCCCTCATTTACCACCCCAGGGATGCACCTAGTAGTTTAGGATGCTCCAGGAATAGTGTAAGCATATGGGAATGTACAAGGTAAATTTTCACAACCAATTTACCTCTGGCCTTCTTGCTTTCTGGTTCAACCATTCATATTAGTATGGTATATGAATGAAGTTCTGTGAGAACAATGAATACATTTAGAATGGATTTTAAATGTGTTGTGAAGTCTGTGTAAACTAAGAACTGCATCAGTATGTCTTGTAGCTCCTGGGCCGGCTGGCCCATGACATTAAACATTGAGATATCTCAAAAATGGCAGGACATCAATAGGTTCTTTTAAAATAGTAGCAGATGCCCACTGAGCATGCTAAGAATTGACTTTCCAGTTACTTCTGTAACTTTTGGAGTTTTATAATTCAGCCCTGTTTCCTCAAAGAGCTGACTCCTCAACAAGGGCTGTTCAGAATTACCATGAATTTCAGCCTTCAGAAAAGATGTGAGACACTTCTCCAAGCTAACTTTCCCGCAATAACTGTGTGTGCATTTAAAAAAAACAACAACATTCTCTCTGCCTGGAGAATAGAATAATAGAAGAACTAAGTGCTTGATCCTGAAAGGTGCTGAGCTCTCTGGTCTGATCCAGCAGAACACCTAAGCACATCCTCAGCTTTAATCAAATGGTGGGTAGTCCAGTTGATTTCAGTGGAACTTGCTCACATGCTTAAAGTGCTTTGTGCTAAAATATTTTGGTGGATCAGGCCCATAGTGCTCAGCACCTTGTAGAATTCATTCCTGTGATTGTATTTGTTTGTTCTAAAACGGGTGCTCAGGTACTACAGTGACATGGACTAGCTCTTCCAAGAAAACCAAATGGGAGCAGTGCCTGACTATTCAAAAATGAAGATAATGGCAAACTAAAGGGACTAAAAAAAAATCAATAGAAGCTAGAGAGAATCTTGATACTCTCCATTGTCTATATTTAAAGCAGATTTGCCCCCAAAACAGGTGATTCTGCACGTCTAATGTGGAACATCTCTGTATTAGACTTGCTATAAGTTATGTAACTGATCTATAAACCTGAAACTTTCACACAAACTACATATTTTGAACTCCTTTATATTAACCTGAGTATCAAGGCATTTGTTTTAAAGACTCTTATTAGCTAGTTGAAGAATACAAGTGAAATGGTGAAGAAATTAACTCCATAACACAAGTCTTGGATAAATGACAATAGTAGTGACAACAAGGGAAGAAACAAAGTGCAGTTGGATTCAGTCAGCAGTACTCTTGTTAAATGTAGCCTGTGTAAGAAAACATCAGTCAAAAATCATAAAATCTCTCATTTTGTATGTTTTATGGCTGTTAAAATTAGTAAGGGTATATCGACACTTAAAATGTTACAATGGCCCTGCTGTAGCATTTCAGTGTAGACGCTACCCACGCCAACAGGAGGGAGTCTCCTATCGGCATAGGTAATCCACTTCCCCAAGAGGTAGGTAGGTCAGTGGAAGAATTCTTCCGTTAATTTAGCGCTATACCCTGGGGGTTAGGTCGGCTTAACTAAACTGATCAAGGATGTGGATTTTTGACATCCTCCAATGACATGGTTAAGCCAACTCAATTTTGTAGTGTAGACCAGGCCTGTGTGCATGTGTAGTGAAGTGACTAGCGCAAAATGCTTTTAGAAAATACACTGTAAAGTTGTGTACAACCAAATTATTACAAGTAAACAATACATGATCACATGTATTAAAAACAAGTTGATCATTGTGGTTACTTTGAGGGTCCTGTAGCATTGCACTACTAATAGTCCATTATATTAAAATAATGGATGGTCTGAATTGTCTATAGCTTATTAAAATGATGATGCACAGGGATTTTGCCATGTGATGGTGCCAGGTTGATTTATAAATCACAGATGATTTATAAAGTACTAGTATCCCCAGGGGTGCATCACTCTAGAAGTCTTCATGTCCCTCCACCTCAGATCTGAAATTTATGGTAGCAGTGTCCATTTTGCCCTCACATGCGCTCTCCCCATCTCGTGCTGTGCTCTGTTGCTATGTAGCGGTGTGTGGGCAAACCGCCCTCAGTTCTTTCTCAGCTGCCCTTGGCCTGAGCCTTAGCAGAGCCCATTGACAGAGATTCTACTCCGTGTTTGTCTTAATAATTTTTCCTTAGTAGTAATAGAGCTTCAGTTAGTGTTAGTTTTTACTTCTTTTCTTTTTATTTCTTTATATATATATATAAAGAATATATATATGTTTTGCTTATATATATATATAAGTTATATATATATATATGTTATACTAAGGAGAATAGTTATCTCCTTAGTATAAATTAGATTCCCCTAGCTCTTCCCGTTTGGAAAGTAACCCCTGAAAAGGGTATGCCCAGATTCCCGACGTTTAACTGCTGCCTCTCATGTCGGGAAGCCATTCCTGTCAGTGACCGTCATTCCTGCTGCATTTGCTGCCGTGGAGAGGCACACGTGCTTCCGGAAGTGTCTCAAAGTAAAATCTGGAACCAGAAACAGCCGTGAACTGAAATTAAGACTGCTCATGATGGAAAGCTCACTCTGACCAGCCTCCAACCCTGGGCCCCGGGACCCACTCCAGACAGCGGTCCCTGTCAAGACTGATCTCGTCTGCATCGTCAGATCAACACTCTCCAGTGACTTCAAAGAGGAAATCCTCAGATTTCTCTCAGAAAGTCTTGAAAAAACAGGCCACAAGTTCCCGAGCGAGGAATTGACCAAGAGAAAGAGGTCCCTGGCATGATCGATAATCTCTGTACTAACTGACCCACGACTAGGTACCTATGAGGCTGCAAGATCCTCCTGTACCAGTACCCACGGGTAAGCCCAAAGAGAGCAGCTCAGGAAGAATGGTACTGTTGGGGGGAAAGGAGTGACGAAGACCGATCCGGTTGCTCTAAAATGGCAACGATGGAGTCGTCTTGACAATCAGTACTGCGTACCCCAGCATCGCAAAAGGCTGTGGCAACACCTGGTGGCCATTCCTCGCAATGCAGAGAACCTCTGGTATCAACAACTCTCTCCACTTCAATGGCACCAACTCAACTGACCTCAGCGGGTACTGATGGCTGTTCCAGTACCGCAGGAATTTTGGTTCCCCAAAGACTTGATGGTCTCAGATACCTGAATCACCCTTACTAGGCACTGACATAACCATGGTATGGGTTATGCCTAGGTTCCCGGACTTCCATGCAGTACCAACACATTCTACTCCACCTTCCATGACTGCTTCACCTGTCAAGTGGCGATGAGGAAGATGATGAGGATTACCTATACTCAGTGTCATTCCAAGGTTCTCCATTACAACACCAGGGAGCTAGCTGGGTGGAAACTCGTGTATCTTCAATCTATCAGAGTAGAAGAGACCCACCCAGTTGGTATGGACACCCTTGGATGCCTCCACCTATGCCCTTTCCCGCCACCTCAATGGCCATATTGGGACCCAAAGGTGGCATATAGGCAACAGTTTTTGAGGAACTCTAGTGTCATCCAGAGAGCCAGAGGAAAGCAATCTCCTTCAGCTTCAACAGCCAGACCACTTGATCATCAAGAGGAGACCTTTGAGGAACAGGAGGAGAGACTAGACAAGGATGCCACTCGGGTGACCAACATTTCCTCATCATCTCCTGATAAGTTGGTCATGCCTCCCGCACCAACTACAGCAGACAACTTCAAGACCTCTTTAATAGGGTAGCAAGTTTCCTGTGAATCCTGCTTAATGAAGTCATAGTCACAGTGCAAACTGTTTGACATCATCAGCAAAGATTGCCGTCCCCATCAATGAGGCACTGCTTGATTGGACGAAAACTATATGACAGACACCACCCACAATACTCCCAACGTGCAAAAGGGTAGACAAAAATATTGTGTCCTCTAAAGATGGGGAATGTTTTTATTTTCTCATCCATCCCCTAATTCATTGGTCATCGATGCCGTTAATGAACATGGCAGACAGCACCACGCTAAAATGACACCATACAATAAGGACTGGAAATGACTGGATTTATTTGGCTATAAATCCATATTCTTTAGCCACTCTACAATTTAAGATTGCTAACTGTCAAGCCCTCATGCCAAAACACAACTATACCAATTATTCAAAATTAAATGCCTTTATTGAACATCTCCTGTCAGATCAGAGCAATTCCCGGTGTTCATTGCTGAGGGGTCAGACGTTCCTTGTGAGGACGGCATTGGGGGCTTCTCTAGATGCTGCTGATACAGCTTCTCATTCCATCTCCGCAGCAGTTGTCATGAGGTGAGCATCTTGGCTTCATCTTTCCACCTTTCCAAAGGAGGTACAAGCCACAGTAAAGGATCTCCCTTTTGAGGGATCTAAATTGTTTGCAGAAGGAATAGACAAATCCTTCCACACATTAAAAGATTCTATGGCCACGTTACGTTTTCTGGGTATTTACACTGCTGCCCAAGAAAGAAGACTCAGTAAGTACCAGATGGCACAGAGATCCTGGTCTACTCACTTTTCTCCTCTTCAGAGACATTATGATCCTGAAAGGATGAGGCATAGATTACAAAATCAGCAACCAAATGCCCCACAGTCATCGACATTGCAACCTTCTGCATCCAAAAAACAATTCTGATGTGTTGGTCAAAGCCCCAAGTTACCACCCAAGTCTCATCTGCTCCAACAATCTGAACATCTCCACCAATTTGGCAACTGTTGTGACGTTACACCCTATATTCTTCATAGAAATATAGTTAAGATACGAATATGGCCTAAGATATATTTTATGCAACATGGGTCTTTTAAGGTATCATTGGAAAGGTTATGATTTACTGAATGTGATTATTCACTTTGTATGCATGTATCATTTCTGTATATAAATTTAGGAATATTGACTATGTAACAATTACAACTGTGTGTGTATTTGGGAGACACTCACCAGACAACAGGCCATCAGCTTTGATGGGCCATTAGGAAGAAACAATAAGACTTTAAAGATACTAATCTCTCTCCTTCCTGAGAGGAGTTGTGGGACGTAGCTGTGATACTACTAGGTCAAGTGGTCTTGTCACCTGGTACTAAACACTATCTTGGACTTCTACCCACCTTACGTAAATCTTATTTAAGGTGGGGGAGTAAGGCAAACAGGACTCTTCTCCATTGCCTTCCTGCCCAAGAAGAAAGACTGCTGAAAGTACCTGAAGAGACAGGAACTAAGATGAAGGAAAGGCAAGGGCTGAGTCCAGACTGAGACAGAAGAGTCTAGTCTGTAAAGAGAAATAACTGGAAATCTCAACTACAGAAACTCTGCATCCTGCTAAAATCAACATTTAGGGTGAAAAATTACACTTTGTAACCCGTTTCTTTAGTGAATCAAGCTTAGTTTGCATGTTTTGTTTTATTTGCTTAGCACTCTGCTTTGTTCTGTTTGCTATCCCTTATAATTACTTAGAATCTGCCTTTTATTGTTTGTTTATTATTAAACCCAGTTTGTGCAATTTCTAACGGGGGAGGGGGCAAGAAGTTGTGCATATCTCTTCACATTGAGGGAGAGGGTGAATTTTTATGAGCTTGCACTGTGCACGTCTTTCTATACTATGCAAGACAATATTATCTCGGGTGTGCTTTCTAGAGGGAAGCTGCACTTGAGTGCTGGACGATTTCCTACCTTCCCATGGAGAGCTGTTTACATACTGTGTGTGATTCTACAGTTGGTGTTCGTGCGCTACCAGAGGCTGGAGAGCCTGATTCGGCAAACAGGGAGAGGGAGCCCAGGCTAGTGGAGCAGGCAGGCTCAGTGAAATCCCAGTACATCAGGTGGCGTACCAGAAGGGAGGTCCAACCCGTCACAACTTCCTTGTTCCTTTTTTAATCAAAACTGGGAGCATATAACCTCAGACAAGTGGGTACTAGAGATGATCATCAAGAGATATTAAATCCGCTTTACCCCTCTCTCCCCTCCTCACTCTCCCTCCCCGTCCCTCTTTGTAGATCTTTCTCACAAGCACCTTTTACGTTAAGAAACGAACCACCTCTTAAACTAGATGCTATAGAACCAGTTCCCACCCAACACAGAGGGAAGAGATTATATTCCAAATATTTCCTTATACCGAAAAAGAACAATGGTTGGAGATCCATTCTGGATTTAAAGGCACTGAACAGACTTGTAAAAATATGTTTCAAGATGGTTACCTTGGCATCAGTAATCCCATCTCTGGACCCGAAGAATGGGTTCTTGGCTCTCGACCTACAAAATGTTTACTTTCATATCACAATCCACCCATCCTAGAGGAGGTTCCTAAGATTCACTCGGGGGAAGATCATTTCCTATACAAAGTGCTCCCATTTGGTCTATCGTTTGCATCCAGAATATTTTTGAAGGTCCTTTCTATCATCGCGGCATACCTTCGCAAACAAGGCATCATGATATTTGTTTCGAAACAACTGCTTGCTCAAAGCACATACCTTCATCGACACCTTGAGAGAGATACAAAAGACTATAGATCTGTTCCTACAACTAAATACCCAAAAGTCCATTTTCACCCCTGGTGCAGCAACTGGAATTCTTAGGAGACAACCTAGATGCAGTGGAGGTCAAAGCCTTCCTCCCATCATACAAGTTAAACACTTAGCCAGCTTAATCTCGACAGTTCAGGCCAGTCCTCAGGTCTCAGCCAGAACTTGTCTGCAACTACTCACGTGGGGGTGGGCACCGTTGTCTTCAAGGGTGGGTCAGAACAGTATATGTCCCGAGAAAACACAATTTAAACAAACTTCTATCAATGCCCTCAACAGTCAAAAACTCACTTGACTAGTGGGCAGATCCTCACAGTGTATGTGTGGGAGTCCCCTTCATTCAGCCACCCCCATCATTGATTTTGATGATGGGTGCATTTCCTTATGGGATGGGGAGCCCACTTGAACACTTACACCATTCAGGGCAAATGATCCCCTCTCGAATCCACACTGTATATCAACTTCTTAGAACTCAGAGCAGGCTTCTCACACTTCCTACCAATGATCAAAGATGAACATGTAAAGATTGAGACACAAAATTGTGTGTATGTTCTACATAAACCACCAGGGAGGCGCAAGATCACATTCCCTGTGCGCCAAGGCAGCGAAAATATGGAACTGGTGCATTAATCACCAGATCAGCATCTCAGCAGCCTACCTCCTGGGCATACAGAAGGCGACAGTGGATATTCTGAGATTTTCCCAAGATCCAAAATGAGATTTGAGATAAAGAAAAGGCCAGAGTTGTTGTTGTAGTTCCAACGTGGCCAAGGCAGACATGGTTTCCATACCTTTTTCAGCTGGCAGTCTGTCCATCAATTGCTCTCTACCCCATTCCTCATCTTCTTTCTCAAGATGCAGGCCAGAGTCATCACCCAAATCTGCAAGTTCTCTGGTTCAAAGCGTGGCTCCTCAGTAGTTCCAGAGCTTAGAAATGAACTGTTTTGAGGATAGGTTTCAGAGAGGTGGTAGCCATGCTAGTCTGTATCAGTAAAAACAACAAGGAGTCCTTGTGGCATCTTAGAGACTAACAGATTTATTTGGGCATAAGCTTTCATGTAAAGGAAGTACTGTTACATAGTAGAAAAATAGCTACACATGCATTCAAAAATGGATCAGATTCCAAATATGATGTAAATGCAAGACAGTTTACTTCTACATCCTCTCTGTTACTGGAAATCAGACCCATCTCTAAGCTTGGTAAAGGTACATCTCACAACCATTAACATTTTCTACTGGAAGATAGATGGTCATTTGATGTTTGCTCATCCTACAATGAAAAAAGTTCTTAAAAGTATGGGTAACCTCTACCTTTGAATTAGAGATATTACACCAGCATGGGACCTTAATCTTGTCTTAAACTGTCTGATAAGGTCACCCTTTGAGCCTATGGCCACTTACTCACTTCTGGACCTCTCTGTGAAAACTGCATTCCCCGTGACTATCACATCTGCTCAGAGAGAGGGGGCCCTAATGGTATATCCCCTCCCTTTATGATTTTCTTCAAGGACAAGGCCACATTGTGGCCACACCCCTAATTTCCTACCAAAAATACCTTCAGCCTTCCAAGTAAATCAACTTATTCATCTTCCAGCATTCTTTCTCAAACTACACCGGAATAAAAGGGGGGCAACGCTGCACACACTAGGAGAGTGTTAGCCTTCTATTTGGAAAGGACTAAACCTTTCAGAAAATCTCCAAGACTATTCCTCTCCATCGCAGACAGATCTAAGGGATCCCCAATATCTATGCAAAGGCTCTCTAGATGGATATCGGAATGCATTAACTACTGCTATTGCACGCATGACCTACAGCCCCCTTTGAGAGCCTGAACACACTCTACAAGATCTCTGTCGACTTCTATCCTCCCTCAATAATGTTCCAATCACAGAAATGTGCACAGCAGTGACTTGGGCATCCGCTCATACATTTGCCAAGCATTATGCTATCACTCATGATTCAGCATCTGATGTGATACTTGGTTTCACCATATCAATATTGGACTCCACTCTGATGCCCCACCCTTCCATCAGGGACACTGCTATAGAGTCACCTAGAGTGGAACACCCATAGGGACACTACTTGAAGATGACGAAGAGGTTACTCAACTTGTGTTGTAACTGAGGTTCTTCAAGATGTCTCCCTGTGGGTGCTCTACTATCCGCTCTACTATCCGCCCTGCTCCTGTGAGCTTTGGAGCTCTTATATATGAGTTCTGCGGTAAAGAAGAAACTGAGTGTGGTTTGCCCATAAGAACATAAGCAAGGCCTTACTGGGTCAGACCAAAGGTCCATCCAGCCCAGTATCCTGTCCACCTACAGTGGCCAATGCCAGGTGACCCGGAGTGAGTGGACCTAACAGGTAATGATCAAGTGATCTCTCTCCTGCCATCCATCACCCCCCTCTGACAAACCAAGGCTAAGGACACCATTTCTTACCCATCCTGGTTAATAGCCATTAATGGACTTCATCCATATACAGCGCTATACAGCAACAGAGCACAGCACAAGATGGGGAGAGAGCATGTGTGGCCCAAACAGACACTGCTACCAAAAATCTCCAATCTGAGGCACAGGGATGTGAAGATACCTAGAGTGGAGCACACATAGGGACACACATCTCAAAGAGCCTCAATTACTGCACAAGGTGAGTAACCTCTTCTGTACTGAGCAGCAAAGCAATTCTTTGTCTGATGATGAAAAACCTCTGATGATAAACCTCTCTCAATCATTTAAGCTTTCCGCACAGCTATGGTTTAGAAACCCTAGGTCCTGTGCCATGCTGCCCCAGCTGCAGTCAGCAGGGGCATGCAAGCTGGATTGCCCACACTATGAAAGAGACTGGGAGGACAGATTGTTCCCTTTGAGTGTTCAGAGTCTCAAGAACTTGGTGCCACTCCACTTGGTCCAAAGTAGCTCAAATTTGGTGACCTTTCAGGCATGCAGCAAAAGACACCTGTTTGATAGGATTTTTGGAAAGAGGCTGTGTTTCTCACAATGATGAAAGGGTGGGAATTAGTTTCTGTATGTGTCTAGCTGGCTTATTTCCTGTGAAATGATTACTTTAATGCTGCTGGGATATTGTTGTATTATCAATGATGTATTAGGGACCTAAAATCTTGGATAGATGTCTTTATTTTAAATCTAAATGCAAACCTATTTCATTTAAGATCTTGCTTTGTTTTTAGTTGTGGAACTCTTGTTACGGTGTTTTCGAGTTATGCACTTTAAAACATTTCTCAATGTATGGTTTCATCTCAATACTTTTATAGTATTTAGTATTAGGATTTATTTATGTTGGTTATTTTTAACTTTTGCTCTCCCTCTTCCCCCTTTTTAATACTGCAGTTCCAAAAGAGTTGGTAGAACTTCACTTGAAACTGATGAGGAAGATTGGGAAGTCTGTCACAGCAGACAGATGGGAAAAATACTTGATCAAGGTACAGTAAATGTCTGTTCTGTTACTCTGAAATGCTGGGATCTGATGAAATCTTATGTCAGAAATCCCTATTATGAATTTCAGTGAACCTAGTGCTGTAGCCAAAATCTGTGTGCGCGCCCAGACCAGAGTTGCTTAAGGTTCTAGTTTAACTAACTTTCAGCCTGCCTGGGTATGCGCACAAATTTTTGAAACTAGATACTAACTTCTGCATGTAGAAGGTTGCAAACCTGCAAGCTCTATAGCATGTGCAAGACAGGAGCAGATTTGAGTATAATTATTATAGTGGCCAGTCAAAGCAGAGAGATTTCCATATTGATACAGTAGTTTATCAGTAATTCTAATATGATGTAAATCCCTGTACTTTAGCTGACAACCATACAGAGATTTGTATACTGTATGCTTATTGATAAATAAGGATACTGTGATTATGCTATCAGAGTACCCAGAATTGTATAACTGGGGGGAAAATCGTAGTTATGCATCAATAGGGGCACATCATTCCTTTGCTCTGACTCTGAGATGGTTCCATATTGGAATTATAAATCACTTATGTAATGTTACACATTTACAGAGCACCTTATGAGCATATATAAGACATAGTCCTTGCTCCAGAGAATTTGCAGAGACTGAAAGGTCCATGTTTTATTAATAAAGCACTGTGCTAATCAGGAATACTTCAAATTGAACTTTGGTTATTCCCTTGTTATTTTAGTTGTTTGGTTGGCTGTCACTTTATTTCAGAGTGGTAGCCGTGTTAGTCTGTATCAGCAAAAACAACGAGGAGTCCTTGTGGCACCTTAGACCAGGTCTACACTAGGGGCGGTGGTCAATGTAAGGTACGCAACTTCAGCTATGTGAGTAATGTAGCTGAAGTAGACATACCTCGCTCGACTTACCGCACCGTGATGACACCGCAATGTCGACTGCCGCCACTCCCCCGTCGACTCCGCTTCCGCCTCTCACTGGGGTGGATTACCGGAGTTGACAACAGAGCAATCGGGGATCGATTTATCGCGTCTACACTAGCTGCAAAAAATCGATCGATCGCTACCCGCCGATTCGGCGGGTAGTGTAGACCAGCCCTTAGAGACTAACAAATGTATTTGGGCATAAGTTTTCGTGGGATATAACCCACTTCATCAGATGCATGGAGTGAAAAAAAAATAGGCAGGTATAAATACACAGCACATGAAAAGATGGGAGTTGCCTTACTAAGTGGAGGGTTAGTACTAACGAGTCCAATTCAGTTAGGGTGTATGTGGCCCATTCCCAACAGTTGACAAGAAGGGGTGAATATCAACAGAGGAAAATTATTTTTTATAGTGACCCAGCCACTCCCTGTCTTTATTCAGGCCTAATTTAATGGTGTCAAGTTTGCAAATTAATTCCAGTTATGCAGTTTCTCATTGAAGTCTGTTTTTGAAGTCTTTTTGTTGAAGAATGGCCACTTTTAAGTCTATTGTTGAGTGTCCAGGGAAATTGAAGTTTTCTCCGACTGGTTTTTGAATGTTACAATTCTTGATGTCTGATTTGTCCATTTATTCTTTTGCGTAGAGACTGTCCAGTTTGGCCAATGTACATGGTAGAGGGGCATTGCTGGCACATGATGGCATATATCACATTGGTAGATGTGCAGGTGAACGAACCCTTGATGGTGTGGCTGATGTGGTTAGGTCCTATGATGGTGTCCCTTGAATAGATATGTGTACAGAGTTGGCAGCAGGGTTTGTTGCAGGGGCTGGTTCCTGGGTTAGTGTTTCTGTTGCTGGTGAGTATTTGCTTCAGGTTGGGGGGCGCTGTCTGTAAGCAAGTACTGGCCTGTCTCCCTGAGAGAGTGAGGGATCGTCTTTCAAAATAGATTGTAGATCCTTGATGATGTGCTGGTGAGGTTTTAGTTGGGGCAGTAGGTGATAACTAGTAGCATTCTGTTACTTTCTTTGTTGGGCCTGTCCTGTAGTAGGTGACTTCTAGGTACCCTTCTGGCTTTGTGAATCTGTTTCTTCACTTCCCCAGGTGGGTATTGTAGTTTTAAGAATGCTTGATAGAGATCCTGTAGGTCTCTGTCTGAGGGATTGGAGCAAATGTGGTTGTATCTGAGAGTTTGGCTGTAGACAATGGATCGTATGATGTGGTCTGGAGGCATGTAGGTAAGTATAGTGGTCAGTAGGTTTCAGGTATAGGGTGGTGTTTCTGTGACTATCGCTTATTTCACTGTAGTCTCCAGGAAGTGGATCTCTTTTGTGTACTGGTCCAGGCTGAGGTTGATGATGGGATGGAAATTGTTGAAAACCTGATGGAATTCCTTAAGGGCCTCCTTCCTGTGGGTCCAGATGGTGGTGGTGGTGATGATGATGATGATGTCATCAATGTAGCGCAAGTAGAGTAGGGGCATTAGGGGACGAGAGCTGAGGAAGCATTGTTCTAAGTCAGCCATAAAAATGTTGGCATACTGTGGGGCCATGTGGGTACCCATAGCAGTGCCACTGATTTGAAGGTATAAATCGTCCCCAAATCTGAAATAATTGTGGGTGAGGACAAAGTCACAAAGCTCAGCCACCAGTTTTGCCGTGACATTATCGGGGATACTGTTCCTGACGCCTTGTAGTCTAACTTTGTGTAGAATGGTGATGTAGAGAGCTTCTACATGCATAGTGGCTAGGATGGTGTTTTCTGGAAGATCACCAATGGATTGTAATTTCCTCAGGAAGTCAGTGGTGTCTCAAAGATAGCTGGGAGTGCTGGTAGTGTAGGGCCTGAGGAGAGAGTCCATATAGCCAGGCAATCCTGCTTTGTTCACTTTACACTTCTGGATTCCTGTAACAAGTAACAGTAATTAACTCAGGAGGAGAACAGAGCTTGCATTACAACGCCAGGCACAGTGTCCTGTCATAAGGCCTGCTTTTTAAGGTTGCATTGCAACTTTATAAAGTGGCTGCAGCTCTTAGCAGTGCTTTATTTTTCAATTTTGCTGAAATTTTTAATATATAACACTTTACCCGTAGTCCACAAATTACAAAAATATTGCCCAGTGTGATTGTAAAATGCATGTAAGCCACCAGCACTGACCTGTATCAAACCTTTGGTGGATAAGTCTAGATGGCACAATGGATTAGTAGGTAACTCTTTTCCTTTGAGTCTTCCCTTAGTCCGTATGGCCATGATCACTGCCTGCTGCTACGTGCCTTGTGTTACTAATACTGCTGCTACTAAATATTTATTCTGATAGTGCCCAGATGACCTAGGTAGAATTGTGCCCTTTTTGTGCTACATGCTTCACAGAGGTAGACAGATCCCTGCCTCACAAAGTTTACAGTCCAAGAAGATGAGCAGCATGAGAAGGGTAGGATATAGGGGGACAATGAAATACACAGTTTTTATGTCCGGATATGTGTATGTATTCATTTGCTGGTTTTTGGGGTGGGGTGTTTGTGTGTGCAAATATCCTTCTTAACTCCTGCTTCATCTAGCCAATTTATATTGTGAAGGACAGCCATAAAAAGCAGGCCTTATGACTGCAAGCAGTGCCAGGTGTGTTGGCTGAATGGTATGCAGAACACCAGCTTTTTGTGTTAGGGAGCTGGTGTAGGGTGTGGCAGATGGATGATTCTTTTCTGTCCCCCTTGTTAACAGTAATCTGTTCAAACAGAAGTAATTGGGTCACATACTGAAGAGAAGATACTTGATGTGCTTCTAGAATCTCATTGTTGTCTTCTATGCAGAGCTCTCATATGGTCATACAGAAGGTTCTAGTTTAGGCAAATACATTGTCCTCAGATATAGATCGCTTAGTCCTTTTGGGAAGTGCAGAGTCTGATTAATGCAGACTGTTTTGTCCTATGAGTGCTTCCTTCATTTGATCAATCTCAAAAAATTTTTACATTCGTATGCAGTCAAGATTTATTGACTTTGGACTAGGCTCTCTGGACCCTTCGACTGTGAAATCTACAGATTCCCAATAGGCTGCTTCCACCTAGCTGGTTTGGGATCCAGATGTCTGTGGTTTTCTGAGACTCACCAGCTGTGTGTTTGATTCCTGTCTATATTCGTTGCTTAAAGCAAGCAATTTGAGCATGGTGCCAGTAAGTAGCGCTTAGATGTCAGTGTAAGTGCCTTAAGAAGTATTTTAGAGACACACATATCAGCACCCGTTTAAAACTTCCCCTTCTGAAAAGGCAGTGTGGTTCTGGCATTCCAGGTGAGCTTAAACCCATGACCTCTGTGGTAAATTGCAGACTGGGTTTTAGCTTTCTTTGGAGTTGAGACTGCATTTATCAGGATTAAGAATAATCTGCTGGTTTTAGTTTATGGAAACTTGGTCATTGTGGTTATGACAAATGGTTTCAACAGCTCTGATGCCATTGAGTTGTTGCTTAGGCAATTAAGACATTTCCAGTGTTTCTGAAACTTTCTTCCATTGGTTTGAGTGATACATAGAACATAGGAGTTGGTCGTTGATGTTTGACATGTCTTCTCCAATGTTTTTGATATGCAGCATCCACCAACGGTGGTCTTGTTTAGAATGTTGAATACAAGAGATAAAGTAGAATGTCATCAGTTTGTTGGTAGTAAACAGTTGTATCTCTTGTTCTAAGTTTTGGCCCATGCATTGGAAGAATGGACAACATAGCTTGTCCTCAAAACAGGAAAACTTGCTGCTGAACAGAAGTCATTTTTATGAGATGGTACTCTCTTTTTTTGTTACCACTTTCAGAAGCAATTCATTCAGAATTAGTGAGTGAAGTTTGGCCTCACTTTCAGCCATGCTGCTCTATCGAAAGCTACATGCTGGATGTGGTTTAGACTAGAGGATTAATTTGCCCTGGGTATACCCTCTATTTAACAATGATTTCTTGATCAGGAAGGTTGATAATTCCCTTAATGCTTTCAAGAGGACTTCTGTTGCTTGCAATTTGTTTGGGATGCAGCAGCACTTTGGGGCACTGATTTAAGCATCCATGGTACAACAGTGCCACTTTAAAAACAAACAAACAACTGTCCTTAACATTGTAGTCTCTGGGTATATTTGAGACTACCTTGAGCCTTGTTCTAGTGGACACTTGCACTAAGATACCCCACACCACATAGGGATCCCACTATTGTATCTTAAATAAGTAAGCGACCAGTAGTGCCTTTGCTGTTATGGGTCCTAGGATGTGAAACTTGCTCCCTCGTGACAGTTATTTTGACCCTCTTTTAGATTTAAAAAAACAACTTCTTATCCCAACCCTGTTTTTCCACTGTTGATTCCATATATTTATTCTCCACCACCATCCACTTTCTCTGGCCCATTTAGTTGGTGTTATATTTTTAAAGATGGTTTTTTATTATAATGTTTTCAAACACATTTTAAATGGTTTGAGGTATGTGCCCCAAGGACCTCAGCATTTTATACATAATTACATCATTTTACAACATGAAATGAATGGTAGTCTCACGTATTATTTGTATTACAGTAGCAGTGCCTAGAGACCGCAACTGAGACTGGGATTCCCATTGTGGGTACATCTACGCTGCATTATAAAACCCACTGCAGCGAGTCTCAGAGCCTAGGTCTGCAGACTCGGGCTCATACTACGGGGCTAAAAACAGCTAAAAGACATTGCTTCAGAACCTACACTCTAGTCCAAGCCACAATGTTTACACTGCTGTTTTTAGCCCTGTAGCATGAGCCCCCCCAAGCCCGAGTCTGTAGACCTAGGCTCTGAGACTTTTTGCCACGGATTTTAAAATACGGTGTAGACATACCCTGTTAAATGCTGTACATACATGTAAGAAGCAATCTCTGCTCTATAGTACTTGTAGTCTAAATAGACATGACAGACAAAGGGAGATGGGAAAAGAAATGGATGCACAGAAGTGAAGTAACTTGCCCAAGGTCACATAGCAAATCAATGACAGAGTTAGGAACAGAACCTGGGTCTCCCGACTCCCAGTCTAGTGCCCTAGCTGTAGATCGTGCTGTCTCTTAAGAGTTGCTCAGAGCTAGGAAAATGGAGGTGGTGATAGTCAAGATCCTGATGATACGCTCTTTCAGGACTTCATGGAGATATGCCGAGTGCTTGCCCTCCTACACCTGGCTTTATCTCTGATTTTTGTCTGACTTTTTTGCTTCTAGAAGTTACACTGTAGATAAAAGTAAACATTGGTATTGCAACAAAATACTCTTCCTCTGTAGAGGTTTCAAGTTACATTCATCCACTAATACTAGTTAGTTGAATATTTTGTTTATCTGACAGATATGCCAAGAGTTCAACAGTACTTGGGCATGGGAGATGGAGAAGAAAGGATACCTGGAAACGAGTGTTGAATGCAAATTGGGAATTCTGAAGGTAATGTATTTACTATTTTTTGAAAATGACGTTTGAACACTTATAAATTGCAGTAATTAAATATATTACATTTGGAGCTGATGTCAGCGCTTGTAACAAATATCACCAATTATAGTTTCTGATGGTCTTGTTAATGTGGATAAGCCACAACTAAATATGGTGTTTTCTATTTACGTGTTCGCACTGAAATATATTTGTACTTACTATTCTGCCCTTGGAGGGTGTTTACCTATGCAATATTCTTTTTTGTTATGTGCACGAGCTAGTAATGAAACAATTTTATCTTGAGTGCAAAGGTGAGAGATGGGGCTCATCGTCAGCTTTTCAGCTCATGAGAAGAGGCATGAGAAGCGAATGAGCCTCGTGTGTGATGGCTTAAATTACATGGACTTTTACTGTAGACTAATATACTAAATAAATAATATCCACTCTTTAGCTAGGTCATTCACAAAAAAGAAGCTTCCCACGTACATTGCTTTCAGAGGTATATAAAATACAGACGTTAGAGTTTCAATGGCTACTTTTAAAAGAGGAAATAGAAATACCATGCTGTGCATGTATGCTTTCGTGGTGGCTTGCTTTCATCCTGCTGTAGCAGCTGTTGGAGTATTTACTACAGTAGAACCTCGGCCTTGCGAACAGCAGAGTTACAAACTGACCAGTTAACCACACACCTCATTTGGAATTGGAAGTACACAACCAGACAGCAGCAGAGACAGAAAAGAAAGCAAGCAAACACAGTACAGTACCGTGTTTAAATGTAAACTACAAAAAAACAAACAAACCTGGAAAGCAGCATTTTTCTTCTGTATAGTAAAGTTTCAAAGCTGTATTAAGACAATGTTTAGTTGTAAACGTTTGAAAGAACAACCATAACATTTTGTTCAGAGTTACGAACAACCACCATTCACGACGTGTTTGTAACTCTGAGGTTCTACTGTACAGTAAAAATGCCTTTATTCTCCTCTGTTTAAGGTTTCCTGTTGAACAGGTTTAACGCCATTCTAAATGGCCACTAACAAGAAATTAAAAACTAATCTTTGATTTACCAAAAGAGTATAATCTGGAGAGGCCTATCCATTGGATCCCCCTCTCTCTAGTTAAATCACAAAGCCAATAAAGGCAGGTTTAAAAAGAGAACCCAAAACACACAAATAAGGTTTTTTTTGTAGTATCTTGGTGTTTTAAAAAAAAACTTTCTACTTTGCAATTTTTTTCAGTACCTCTGTGAGTGTCAGTTTGATGACAATCTAAAATTTAAGAATATCATTAATGAAGAGGATGCTGATGCTATGCGTCTCCAGCCAATTGGTCGAGACAAGGATGGTCTAATGTATTGGTACCAGCTGGATCAAGAACATAATGTGAGAATGTACATAGAAGAACAGGATGACCAGGATGGGTCTTCTTGGAAATGCATTGTCAGGTAATTTCGTTCTTTTTTTTTTTTTTTCTGTGTCCAAGAAGTTCATATGTTGAATTCAATAAGTATCCTCTTTTCAGAGAGCAGAATTCCTATCAATTTAATTCTGTCTTCAGACATACACAGTAGGGAAAGCCTATGCACAATTAAAATTTATGAAGAAAAATGGCTTACTGGTTTTTAGGATAATAGCCAATGTATATTTCGTTTTATGGTTTATAAGAGAAACACCATCTAGAGTTTCAAGACAATGGTGGATATATGGCAGTAGGATCAGGAGGAGAATTGTGCCTCCTGAAGAACGTCAGCATATAGTGGGACCAATGTGCTATAGGGAACATGGAGGAAGACTGTTAATTCTCTAACCTCTCATGCTATCAGTCACAGATTAGTAATGGACAACATTATGCTCTCATTAGAATTGCAGGGTTTATTTATAGGCTCATAAATGCAAATAATTCCTTAATCTAGTAAAGGAAGCCAAACACAAGAACTTTCTGAAGTGGAACTCAGATCCTGGATGACTAATGATTGAGTTACAGGGTACTGGTAACTGTGGAAATCCAGGGGATCACTGTTCCTCTGAGTCTCAGTGAGCTCCAACAGTTTAGCCTGGTCACCTTTTCGTGATCTTCTAGACTCAAATTAATTCCTTTTATCATTCTTATTAACATGAAGGAAAGTGTCTTTGTACTATATAAATATTTCATTTTCTAACATGTACCTTGTGTACTGTGGCATATTTTTCAAGGAAGAAGTCTCTTTTAATTTTGAATTTCTTTATTTAAAATTTTCAAATGACTGATTTTTAATATATTCTCATGTAGAACCTTTATTTAAAAAAACTAGTCAATTCCAAATGTGTTTAAAGCTGGACTCTGATCAAAAGAGAATTGGCATTTAGTAAAATGGTAAACAAACATGGTGAAAGATATCTCATAAATCCCAAATACTGTCTATAATTTAAATGACGTATGTGTGTATAGCTATAGCTTTAGCAATTAGGGTTGTTGAACAAAAAGTTTAAACTGCAAAGTCAATTCTCAGTGGGTTACATAACGTTACCACTAAGGAGATTTTAGTAGCTGCTCTGTGTGAATAAAGTAAACACAACAAACCAAATCAGCCAAAAGGTTAACTACGCTCACCTTGCATCGGGCCCCTGTGGACTGCAAAGAGAAAGAGACCCAAAAGCAAAGTAGGATAGGCTTATTCTGAGAGAGCCTGGCATCATGTGTCTCCCACTGGTAAAACACAGTCATTGTCTCTGAGATCTGAAGTGGTTTTAAAACCACCAAACTCCCCATGCTAAACTTGCATATGGTTCAAGACTTTGGTTTTTTGTGTGTGTAAAACCGAAATTTCTATCCAAAACAATATGAGAGCCCCGACTTCAAATCTTACAGTGCAGCATTGCATCCGTTTAACCAGCTCTCAAAACAGGCTGTCTGTTACTGCTCTCTGCTTTCTTCCTTAAACGTTTAAATTGGTAACTTTAGTTTACTTCTTGAGCATTAATCCCCCCCCAATCTCTGCATCGGTATAGTAACTAATTTTAATGTTCAAGTTTTTCTAGTCTTCTGTGTATTGTTTAGGGTTGATTTTTGAAAGTACTTAAATGCTTTTTTGAAAATCCTCTTTTAAATGATATCATTGCTCTTCTATTTCATGAGTGCTGCACTACAAGGCCTTTCAATGAAGGAATCTGATAATTGCTAAGGAAAACAAATGGGCATTGATGATAATAGGTTAATAATTACAAAACTAATAAACAATAGAAGCTCAGATCCAAAGCAGGATGTCTGGAGCATATGGGTTGTTGAGGCCACTCAGAAGGGTCAGCAAGGTAGTTTTAGTTTTACTACAGATAAAATGGCAAGTCGTTTAATCACAAAATGATGCCTATTCTGATTGGACAAAGCCGATCCACTGGTCTTACAGTTTGTAATGCAGCATTCATTTAAGCAGGTGGTGTTTTTTGTTTTAGATGGATGGCTTTGGGGAGAGCCAGTAAAGAGCTTTATCAGACAACTTATTTCTTTTCCTTGTCATCCAGAAACCGAAATGAGCTAGCTGAGACGCTTGAGCTTTTGAAAGCACAAATCGATCCTGCACTGTTGAAAAAGAACAACCAGCAGGACAGCTCATCACGTGAAAGCCCTAGCATAGAAGATGAAGATAGCAAAAAGGAGGAAGAAATATCTCCACCAGGTTTTCTACCCTCTTTTTACCAAGCTTTAGACATTGTGCTGCTTCATGTCAAAATGTTAAACTTCCTGAAAAATTAGAGGATTAGAATAAGCCTGGGTTTTTTTTTTAAATTATTTTCTAAGCTAAAAATCTCTGATCCATGCATCTAGGATACATTTTAAACCTTTTCATGCATCTTAAAATTCAAACTAATTTGAGTGTGTACTCAGTTTACTTAAAAACAAACAAAAAACCCCCCAACAAATTACATATACAATTTTCCATTCTTTATAAAAAAAACATTGTGTTTTTGTGGTATTTTGTGTAGCACCATTGACACTTGACATTTGCTTTCCTATCCATTATATTTCTTTCATTTGCCATGCATTAGGTTTCAACCCAGCTTCACGTTTCTAATGGACATTAAACTCCTTCCACTCCCCAAATTTGTGCAGTGGCATAATTGATGTCAAACACCACACCCATAGTTGTGTTGACATCGTTTTTGGCTTTGTATTACAAAATATGGATTTTTCTTCACTTTAGTAACCTATTCTTTAAAATCAAGAGCAGCACATCAGTTCAAGATAGTTTTAAATTGTTGGATTTAAGTACAGTACTGTCAGGTAGCTTAATAATCCCAGTGAAGACCTGTGATGAGCTTTGTCTGATAACAAGCCCTTAACTGTGCACGTTTTATTTTTCTCACCAGTGAAGAAACATTACTTCATTCCTTACTGCTTTGTCACTGCATATTTCTGATATGTTGCCTAACTTATTTGAGGTGTTGGTTTTTTAATAGGAATCCGTTAATGTTAAATGCTTCTCCTTGTAGTAAAAGACCTAATTTTTCAGATTCAAAGCAATTAAAGGCCTGTCTCCCCTGGGGAATCTGGTTTTAAAATTAGTTTGCATTTTTGGGGAAATTTCCACAATGGGGACAGGCTTTCAGGGTCACATTGTGCCCTCAGTTACACCCATGCCAATCATACTAAAGATAGTGGGTGTTACAGGTGTAACTATGGGCAGAATTTGGCCCAGAGTTCTGGCCTACATGAGGAAGCATTGCTATTTCATTGATATTCTATGCATGTTCTTCCAAAGAACTGGTGAAGAGAAGAAGCAATTAATACAATGATATAATATTGTGAGGTGCTGTAGAAACAATTGAGAAATCTTACTGTACAATTAACAGTATCATTGCTAATATCAATAATTAATACAGAGTATGATCTGTATTGGTTGATATAAGTTGACTATAACTAAGATATTTTACAATGGCTAAAGTTGCAATTACATTGCAAATAAGAGATGATAAAATCTCCCCAATCATTGATACTACAGAGTTAATTTCAAGCAATGGTCCTGAAATTGGTTCAGTAAAAACTGGTCAGACCAGTTTAAGCTACCTAAACTCAGGGCTATGCTCTGGCTCTAACTGATTGATTTAAAAGTTTAGTTAGCTGAACCAGTTTTAAAACCTTTAACAACAGTTCTCCAATATAGACAAGCCCCAAGACAGCATGGTACACCAATCCATCAAAGTTTGCTAATGTCATTACTCACGTTAGGCTAGCATCTGATATGTATTGCTTGTAGAATTTCTAGTGCTAGACAATGGGGTTGTGTCTATACCAGACAATCAAATTACTTGTAGCTGGTTTAGGTACAAACAGTTCAGCACTTATACCATTCCAGTTGCACTGCCCTCTGGTACCTATCGCACAATCCAAGCACTGCTTTCGGAAACAGTATGTTCTGGGAGATCTTGAAATAACATCCTACCCCCAAATGTACTGTTTGTTTGTCCACATCTACACCAGCACTAAATTATTCCATATTAAAACAATTTAAAATGAACCAGTTCTTAAATCTGCTGAAAGTCTACGCTACTCAAATGATGTTTTGAGAACTTGTAAACAGCTAAGGCCCTCTTTGTGAGTGGATGTGAATGCTTTGATGTAGGGAACTAAATCGGTTCTTAGAATGGGGAATTTGTCTACAATAGACAAGGATTATAACGGTGCTGCCCTCTAATGCTAGCAGCTTGAGGGAAAGGCATAGCCAAGGAAAAAGAGTTGCAAAAGAACGAGGTCAGAGACAAGGGAAGAGGAAGCGGAAAAAGAGTAGACACAGAAAATTCATCCTACTCTTATCTCAGGTAAGCACTGCCTTCAAGAAAGCCACTTGCAGCATTGAGAAGTTACAGGGGAAAGCGGAGTGTAAATCACTTAAGTAAGAAGGAAAATATGGAACTGGACCCTTTGAAATATTGTCCCTGGTTTTGCATTTATGGGGAGTTGACTTCTCTCTCTGACTTCTGAAACTAACTAAATTGGTTTTGGTTTTGTTTTTTCTTTCAAAGTCTCTTGAGTTTCTCCTCACCACTTTATTTTATCCTTCCATACACTGTTTTCTTTCTTGTTTCATGTTTGAATGTGAGTTAAGCTAGCTCTTGGATGCCCCCTCTTCATTTAGAACTAAACCAGCATTTTGGGAAGCTTTCATTTGGGCAACGACTTAAGTTAGTGTAGGGGGAAAGGAATAACTTGGTGCTGGGATTTACTGCATTTTGGAATAGGAAGAGCCTTTTAAGTGTTGGAAGATCACACTGCAGTATATGTAGTGCTATTACATCTCATTTTTTGTTGACTTGTATCACACACCTACTGGAAATTGTATCTCAACTTCTGTGCAAAGACCATACCATCTAACTCTGGGTAGATCTGCTCCCTGCAGTTTTCTGTGATGCACTTGTACTCTGCACTTATTTTGTTCGTGTTGGTCCCGTTGAATCCGTTGCGTGTAAAATGAATGCAGAATGTTATTTATTATTTGTATTGTGGTAGCACATAGGAGACCCAGTTATGGACCGTGGCCCGCTAGAGTGCAACAAATCTGGGTGAATTTTGGTTCAGGACATAGTATTGCAGCTTCTCCTCTTCCCTCTGAAACAGAAAAAAATAATAAGTAAACTCTTCTGAAAATATCAGTGTGCATAAACAAGAGTGTGGTTTGGATATGGACACTTCACTTGAAATTCTAATATAAGGAATTCTGTAAAACCTTTTGTCATAGTGAAATAATTCAAACTGTCAAGTCAAACTTCTTTTAAAAACTAGTGTTACAGACCTCATGTGCTTAGATTTTATGTGCACATACTTTTAGAAAAAGTGTACTAAAATTGATCGCTAAAAGGTCAGCATAAAAAAGATAGATCTGAGGTTCTGCTGGTATTCTCTGTTAAGTTTAGAATTTTCTCTGGTTATTCGTTAAACTGAACTGGCGTTCTGTCGCATTCTTTAGCTAATATTTGTCAGACAGCAAATGTCAGTATTAGGGCAAACCCTTAATTTCATTAGAGAGGACTCATTTTGATTGTTGTAGGATGCATCTTTAGCTTTATTTTTTTATCCTAGAATTCATCTGGTTATGTTATATTATTTTGTTTCTATTTTAACAGGAAATGAATTAAAAATAAAAGAAGAAAAGGAGACTGTGGAGGTACAGTCAAAGGAATTGGAAAGCCTTCCTCCACCTACGGTCCAAGCAGATGAAAACATGATGAAAATGGAGAAAGTGGAAGAAAAGGAAATTATAAAACTGCCCGTCATAGTAAAGCTAGAGAAACCTTCAGAAAACAATGAGGAAAAGCAGATTACCAAAGAAGAAAGTGATTCCTTTAAAGAAAATGTCAAGCCTGTTAAAGCAGAAGTGAAGGAAAATAAAGTAGAACCAAAAGATTTAAAAGAAGTAAAAAGCAGCACAGATAAAATAACAGTTCATGAGCCTGAGAGATTAGAGTTTTGTATCAATGTCAAAACCCCTCAAGAAGTTGTGGAGAAATCTGCAGAAGAAAGTGAGAAACTTAAAAGTGACCAGCAGGCAAAGATACCACTGAAAAAGCGAGAGATCAAGCTGACAGATGACTATGACAGTCCAATAAAGGGGTCCTTGTGTAAATGTGTTACTCCAACAAAAGATGTCTTGAAAGAGGAAGGAAAACCAGAGGAGGAAGGTTTTAGACGAGTCCCTACAATCACTGCTTTATGTCCTGATGGGAAATTGCTAGTAAATGGAGAGGTTAGCAGTGAAAAAGTCACCCAAAATGTCACCCAAAATAATAAGTCAGAACATTCCATTAGCACAAAGGAAGACAGCAGCAGCTCATCGAAGGAGAAAAATTGCATAAGTGGGGGGAAAATATCAGACTCTTTAAACTCTGTTAGCAAAATTGTGAAAACATGTGAAGATGAGAAAAATGTGCCTACAGACAAAGAGGTAGCTGCTAAGATCTCTGAGGTTTCTAATCAGAAAGTGCCTTTAAAGGAGGAATCTAGTCCTATGGAAAAAGAGTCCCTCGACAGTATGACTTCTGAGGTGGCAATGGAGGACTCTTGGAAAACAGGATACTGCCCCAAGAAACCGGAGGAGAAATTAGCTTTGAAAACTAGGAAGGACAGAAGACCACCACTCAAAGAATGTTTAGAAAAGCTGGAAAAGTCCATGAAGCCATCCACTCCTAAGGAGCCACCCAAGCCTGATCTAACAGACGAAGAGGGTTTAAAAAGTAAAAATGAACTGGAGAAGAAATCTGACTCTCCAAAAGCAGCTGAAACACCTCCATCGTCTATTCCTCCTGTTCCTTCTGAGAAATCTGCTTCAGAAAAAGAGGGCTCAGATTCCAAAAACATACTTGCGGATGAAAGCAAAGTACAGGAAGGATCAGACTCAGAAAAACAAAAGGAGGAATTTGAAACTGCCCAGACAGAGCCAGATAAACAAGATAATGCTCAAACCTCTAATGTAGAGGAGTCTTCAGAGACTAAAAAGGAATCTGCAGTACAAAAAAGCAAATTTAAATATAAACTGGTTTCTGAAGAGAACATCTGTGTAACAGATAACAAGGAAATAACCTCCGAGAGGCAGAAGGAAGGGATCAAGTTAACCATCAGGATCTCCAGTAGAAAGAAAAAGCCTGATCCACCTCTGAAGACTCAGGACACTGAGCAGAAGGAAGAGGAGGAAGTCAGTGTTGGTCGCACTTTAAGAAGGTCTCCAAGAATATCTAAACCTACTCCAAAAGTGGTGGAGACTCGGGATCAGAAACCTGACAAAAAACGAGGTGAAGAGGAGGAGGAGAAACTGACAGTGCTACAAAAGCAAGACCGAAGAGAGGATGTGAAAAAACAAGAGAAGGAGTCCAATTCTAAAGTGAGCAAGGTAACACCATTATAGTGCACAGGAGGAGATGGTTGTTTTCGATCTAAGGAAAACACATTTGTGGAGGCATGTTGAGAAGCATGCCATTATGGTCAATTCATGCATGTTACTAGTCCAGTAACTTGGTTAGGGCAGTGACTGATCTGAAAACAGCCCTCAGGAGAGTGCTAATAGCTATTAATGTCACAATTTGTAAGGATCAGAATTCTTACATTGAACCTGGTTTTAGAAAAACTAGTGCAAATTATTTTCTTTTCTAGAGAAGCTTATCCTTATTAATCAAACCTTCAGGATGCTCTAAATCCTATAGGTCGGATGCTTTAACTATGAATAAGATGCTGAAGATTGACTGTGTGATGTATATGCTGATGCTTGGTAAATTTGATGATGATGGCGGATAGATGGGAATAGGAAAAACGTTACAGTAAACTAGTAATGCTATGTAGAATTTAACAGGAGTTTTGTTCTTGAGAGAAGCTGAACCACTTTTAGAGGGATTATGAGGGAATCTCTTATCTAGGCTGAATGTAGGTTTTATTTTGGGTTCAGAAAGTGTTTTGCATGAGAAGTTTGTCTTTCAGGCACAGTTTTAAAGTTTTTATAGAGTAGAAATGATAGTGAGCTTGCAGGTAGAAGACATGTACAGCCTGCTATTAGCCCTGCTGTGACTGTTTATGTTCTTTGTTTGACCTGTATGGCTTCCTAAAAAGCTAATTAAAATACATTTTAAAAACAGGAGGATAGAGGCAATATTTTTCTTTTAAGAAGTGCCCTTGTTAAAAGAACAGTGTCAACTTAAAATCTAGTTAATTTAAAAAATGAATAACTAGTTTTTTTTTCAGGTGCTATTCCTGTTCTGAATCCCCTTACTAGCTTTTGTAGTTCTACAAACACCTTTTCCTCGTTTAAAAAAAAGTTTTTTCTCTCTTCTGTTTCGGTGTGAATAACCTTCACAAACAAAATGAGAAATTGACCTTATAGGGGACAAAGTGAAACTGTTATATAGTAAATGCTGTCAAATGCCTTACATAAACTGCAAAAGTACTGAGATTTTTTTCATCTTTCAGTTCTGGTAATAATAGGTGCTACAAGTAACAATATGTTAAAATTGAAACAGGTATAGTCTTAAATGGAAATAGCTTTTGAAAGACAGTGATCTAAATATGTGTAGTGAGATACAAAAATTAATATAGAGAATTTTGGGCCTGGTCTCCTTGTATAAAACACACACATGTACACAGTCCTCTCAGACATCTTCCTCCTCCAACCCTATAGGCAGAGACAACACTTAATGATGACAGCAATTTATCTCTTACAATATGATGATTCTAAAAATAAAATGTCACATTCTGTAATTTGTTTTTCAAAAAGGAAGCAATGTTAGAAATGTATTCTCTTTGGATTGAGGAAAGGCAGCTTCAAAATAAGGTTTATTGTGCTCCGGAGGGGAAAAGTTTACGTGTTAAAGTTCTCATGTTCACTATGCAAAATTACCTTGTCAAAGTAGAAATTTTAGATTTTGATAGCTAAATAAAGGGGTGGAGTCCCATTCTAAGACATTGTCTTCACATCTTTTAAGCCTCATCTGAAGCATTTTCTTTGCCTATACCCCTTAATTTCTTTTTTTTCTTTAGTTTTGAGTTCTGTAAGGGTTTTTTAACTCAATGAAAGATCTACTCATTGAAGCTGCTGTATCATGCTATGTTTTCCTGTAGCTGTTCTGATTGAAATGAATCAGTTCATTTGAGAGAACATTTACTCAGACTTAAGTGATAGTCTTTTTAACTTAGAGAAACCACAGTGTAAATGATGAGGCAATGTAAGTGCCTTCTGCTGTGTTTTATCTTTGGAACACTAGGCCACACAGAGAAGCAAAGTGCGGTGGACAGGTACTCGAACACGTGGCAGATGGAGATATTCAAGCAATGAAGAGAGCGAGGAGTCTGAGACCGAAGAAAACTCTGAGGAGGAATCTGAGCGGGGAGAGGAAGAAGAGGAACCTGCACCTGCTGATGATGATGAACCATGCAAGAAGTGTGGTCTTCCCAATCACCCTGAGCTAGTATGTCCTTGATCTACAAAATAGTATGATGGGGGAAAAAACTTCCATTAATCACCCTGAAAGTGATGGGTTTTTAGACTAGTAATGTGTAAAATATAGCTATTTCTGCCATGAGAGAGTTTTCTTCTGAGAGATGTGTAATGGTATTTTACGATAAACAATCCCTCCCTGGGAAAAGCTATGGGGCAGGTTTAATAGGTCGTAACAGTAAGGAGATATGGATGAGGCTGCAATATGTCCACTATTCATCTTAATATGAACAGGCTTTTAATGCTGTAGGTATGTCCCGATGGCTGGGGGCTAAAATGAAATCTGCTTCCAGCATGGCCCCCCCTCACATTGCTTGTCCTGTCTGCTTCCAGTCTGGATCTTGCTGACTGACATGATGGTGGCCTGAGGAGGAGGCAGATTTCAGAATCCAGCTTGATCTCTTCCTCAACATTTACACTCTCTCTTCCTCCTACCAGGTCTGAGTCTCATGCTGGGAAAAGGGAGGGTATATGAGACAGATCATTATTCCTGGAGCAATTCTGCGCCAAAAAAACTAAATTCTTCACGTATTTTAAAATCCTGCATATGTTGTTTGTCAAAATAACACAATATAATCATGCCAGTTTCAATTATTTTGGTAATTTATTTCAAAATACCTGTTAACAAGTGTGTCTGTAACAATACAGACGACAACAAAAGATTCAGGAAATGTTTTTTGACAAATAGATTCCTTACTAATCATATTAATACAGAACTTTGAGTAATAATTCATTTAAACTACAACATAGAAACATATTTCCCGCACCCCTCAGAAGTATTGCAAAGGCTTGGGGGAGGCGGGGGTAATGGAGGAGCTGAAGGAGAGGGAAGTAATTGCTGGGAAGGAGCCTGGGAGTGAACTTGGAGGGTTGTTGCGGGCGGGGGAGAGTGTTATGGAGTTGGGGAGATTTCCCCATGCAGACCCTAGCTGACCCCTAGTCTCTCCCATTTGTTCAGGCACATCTGCCCCAGTCCCCATGCAGAGGTGATGCATGGTGAGGGGAGTGAGGGAGGGCATGACATGCCCCCCCCACCCCAGATTGCTCAGCCACATGGTCTGGCCAGGCCCCCTCCCTGTGGAGCAGCTGAGCTGGCAAGCTGTGCCAGGCAGGGAGAGTCAGAGGCATGAGGAACAGCTGGAAGCTGCGGGGAGGGGCTGCTGCTTTCTGGGAAGGGGGGGGATCCTGCTTTCCTGGAAGGGGGGGCTACCTGGGGAGCGAGTGACTTGAGTTGTTCTGGGGTTATGCCCCCCCCCCCCACTATCAGCAGATGTAGGTCATCTCTGTCCCCATGTGTCCCTGCACCCCAACTCAGCCATGCCTTCTCCCCATCCGTCCCTGTACCCCCATCCGGCCTTGCATCCCTACTCTCATTCAGCCCCTGCCCTAGTCTGTCCCCAGCCACTAGCCCTTCTGAACCCCACTCTGTGACCATCCGAGCAGCACTGTGTGCCCCACTCTGTCTGTCCCCCCATATCCCGTGCCTCCTCCCCTGGCCCCACGGGCAGGGCACTGTGAAGAATGCAGCCTCTCTTCTACCCTATCAGCTGCTGACTGCTACAGCTGGTGAGCCAGCTGCCCTCTGTTCTGATGCCGTAGCAGCCTCTGGTGGCAAAAGGCATAACTGCAGCGCCTCTCCGGCAGAATGTATTTTCTGCAGAGGGAAAAAAAACCCTGCATGGGACATGAGTTCTGTGCATGTGCAGTAGCGCAGAATTCCCCCAGGAGTAGATCATTCTCTGGCCTCCTTTATTGGGCAACAGCTAGCTTTTTCCCTTTTGATATCACAGGCAGAGAACTGGGGCCATTTACTGGGAAGAGTGCAAGTTTGTTTCACCCCCTAGGATGTCTTGTCTTTTTTATAGTGTGTACTCCGTTATGTTCGTACATAGCACCATGAAGATCTGACCTGGTTGAGGCCTCTAGGTTAGTAGAACATAACATAAGAACGGCCATATTGGGTCAGACCAGAGGTCCATCTAGCCCAGTATCCTGTCTTCCGACGGTGGCCAATGCCATGTGCCCCAGAGGGAATGAACAGAACAGGTAATCATCAAGTGATCCATCCCTTGTCGCCCATTCCTAGCTTCTGGCAAACAGAGGCTAGGGACACCATCCCTGCCCATCCTGGCTCATAGCCATTGGTGGACCTATCCTCCATGAATTTATCTAGTTCTTTTTTGAACCCTACTATTGTAATATAAATGAATAAATTACACACACACACACACACACTATTCCAAATGAATATTAAGGTTGCAAATTCAAGCCACTCAGAAGTTAGGAAAAGGTCAAATTAAGGTTCCCAGGCAATCATAATTGAGCCCCTTTGTACATATGCATTATGGGAGAATCTTAATTACATGATCACATATTTTTCTGCAGGCCCCTTGCCTCATTCAGTGTACAGGATGGATAGTGCTCAATTAATGAGCAGCTATTCAATATTTTGTTTTATCCTCCATTGTTCAATATGTAGCCATAGACCTTATTTACTGCAAACCCTGCTCAGAAGACAGATTATTAATTTCCTCATGGACTTTCTATGGCTCTCACACTACATTATATATGAGTGTTTCACAAATGTTAATTTATTTTCAGAACAACTCTTGTTAGGAAAGGGGCTATTATTGTCACCATTTTATAGATGGGGAGCTAAGGGACAGAGTACTTAAGGTCAAAGTGTGCACTAATTTTGGGTTTCCAATTCCAGACTTCCAGCACCTGATTTTTCAGAGTATGTAGCTTTGTGTTTAAAGCACAGCTCCCATTGACTTCAGTTGTGTCTGAGAGTACTCGGCACGTCTGCAAATCAGAACCCAGGATCTCAAATTAGGCATGCAGAGGATGAGAAGCACGCAGTTAGTGGCTGCCTGTTAAAAGTTGGGTTGAAGTGGCTTGCAGAGCATCACAAAGGAACTCTATGGCAGAGGCAGGGATAGAAACCAGTTTTTTTACAGCAGATTTCTGTAGCCTTAAACATGAAGTCATCCTTTCTCTCTGTTTAGTCCCCTTCCTCATTCACTACACACCTTCCAACTTCTGCAACAAATGAGGCAGGGATCCTGTGAAAAAATCTTTAGTTACATATTTTTTTATCATAAATACAAGAGTAGCAAATTAAAGTTTCCTAGGCAACCCCTAATTCTGGCATTTCCTAACCTTTGAGTACTTGCCTTCAGAGCCTTAATTTTCCTCTTATGTAGCTTTTTGGCATGTAATATTCACTTTAATTGCAGACTGAAGTCAGAACACTTTCTTTCTCCATGATAAACTGAATAAAAAGGAACTATGAGACTTCTCACCTGGTTCACTCTTACTTTATTTTTAAAAATCGGTTTGGATATTTATGAAGTAAGTGCACAATCAAGTAGTTTGAAAACTACTTGCAACCCAGTATAAAAAAACCCCAAGCACTCGGAAATCATCCAGCTTGGTGCCATTTAATGTGTAATAAAGTACAGGCCCATAAAGGTCCAGACCCAGAATTTAAACATTAAAATTTCATATAAAAGATGTTTTTAAATAAGACACGTATGACGTTTCCTGAATTTAAAACTCCATACAGTTTGGTGATGAAACATTGGGTTTTACATTCTGGGTATGTCCTTTGGAATAATAAGGGTTAATTACTTTTTTCCTCCCTAAATAAGCCATGGGGCAACAATCTGTGTGTCTTTTAGAGGTCATTACTTTTTCTTTAACTCTTATGACATGGGGTTTACTGTGCATGTGCATTAAAGGAAAACTCCAGTGCAGTATATGATCCTCTGATGATTACTTGAATACTTCACCAAAAACTGGGTCTTGCGTAAAACAAAGAATGAATTAAATAGGAAGCTGCAATAGGGGGTATCTGAGAATGCAGGGTAGGACTCGAGAGAAACGGAGAACCCATTTGTATGGATAGGAAAGGAAATGTAAAGGGTAAGATTTAAAAAAACACAACACTATGTTCAGCTTTGAAAGTCCTTGCTCTTCCATGTGGAAGCAGCAATCCTAGTCTCAATCTGCATCATCTATCTAGAGTGCTTGCTAAGAAGTATCATCATTTGCAGCTTCAACTGAGGCCATTCTCATTTATGAAGGTAATGTGATAAGTGTTTCCTAAAAACCCTTCTAGTGATCCATTTTGCATAAGTATATGTTCATATGCAGTAAATTAACTATTGAAGGATCATAACTTATCACTGAAGTTTTCCTTTATATTTTTTCAATATTGTAAGATGCTGAATATTGCAATATTTCAAATGGAATTCATATGAAAAGTATAGCCTGAATATCAGGAAAGACTTACTGACATTGAGTGTCTTTAGAAGTGGCATTATTTGCTCAATGAAGTGCTGAAAACCCCATTGCTTGAGATGCTTACCACTAAATTGAACAGAGGACTAGATAAAATGCTATAGAGAATAGTCATCTATCTCTAATTTCTACAGTTCTGATTTTAACATTTGCCACTCATCTTTATATTTATCTGGCAAATTATAATGCTCACTTATGCCATTAATGCCATTAATCCACAAAGTAAGTGTTCTTTTAGTTATGTAACAGACATGCCAGCATGGTTGAGACCACTTTAGTAGCTCCTTGAATTAATTGGGTACTCCAGTGGATGTTCACACAATTCACATCAACTTTGCCATATCCTATTTGATGGGAAAGAGGCATCTAGGGTTTACCCTGATAAATCAATATGCATTTTAACGGCTTCCTAAGGCTATGTCTACACTACCCGCTGATTCGGCGGATAGCAATCGATCTTTTGGGGATCGATTTTTCGCGTCTAATGTAGATGTGATAAATCGATCCCCGAATGCGCTCCCGTCGACTCCGGTAATCCACCCCGACGAGAGGCGGAAGCGGAGTTGACGGGGGAGCGGAAGCGGAGTTGACATTGCAGTGTCCTCACAGCGAGGTAAGTCGAGCGAGGTACGTCGACTTCAGCTTCACGTAGCTGAAGTTGCGTACCTTACATCAATCCCCCTTCCTCCCCCCTCCGTAGTGTAGACCAGCCCTAATTCTGTGTTCTCCTATGATTCTAGGCAATCCAGATAGGGTTTGTGTCTGTACATATGATAAACAATCCAGAGTTAAGGCTGAACATCCTGGTACACCAACTGTTCCATGAAAAGACATGTTTCATCTTTCCATAAAACCCTACAAATAAGTGATTTTGGAGGTTCTGAAGTTTGTTCGGATCAGAGTATTTATGCAGTTGTTTCAACACTGCCTAGAAAATAGAGGTGCCAAGTGATGCTAATCTGTTGCTTTGTTTCCACAGATTCTGTTGTGTGACTCTTGTGACAGTGGATACCACACAGCCTGCCTTCGACCCCCATTGATGATAATCCCAGATGGAGAGTGGTTCTGCCCACCGTGCCAACATGTATGCTTTCTAGTTGACTAGGTTTCATCTCTGCTAGATGTTGTGGAGAATCATTGCTTGATTAACAAACTCTTTCTGGTAACCATCTTTCTTGGTTAAAAAATAACCTCTCATTTGGGATGCATTGCCTCAACCATCCCCCTGCTCTGTTATTAAACCGAGCTCTGAGTGGAGATAACCTTTTCCTCATGCTTTTTTCTTTCTTTTTGTCATTATTAGTAGATGGCTATTGTACTTAACAGAATCAGTTCTTTCCTACCTTTGCAAAGGTTGCATCAAGGAAACCGTAGAATTGGAAATATTCATTCTCTTAATTTTTCCTGTAAGACTGAGTGTGGGAAGTGCGGTACTAGTCAAGGAAGCAGGAGCTCTGGTTGAAACCCACTTCCCTCCCCAGACCTACTTGCTCAGAACCTGGTTGGAACATGCAGCCAGTTGCTTCTGCTGGCTTGCTGCAGGCATGTTTATGATATGCCAGTCGGTCTCTGCTGAGAGCGAGTGCTGTCATTGCCTCGCAGCAGGCAAATGTCAGTGCTTCCTCTAATGAGGCTGGATGCTACTATAAAAATATTTCAGTGCAAACATGACTGGCCTTCATGTGAAATAGAAGGTGCAAAAATAGTGAGTTCTGCAAGGAAGATTCCTGGAGTTTTACAAGTGACTAGTACTTTTCCTACTGCAGTGATGGTGGAAGAATTAGGCACATTATAGAGGCAGCCTGGTGGGTCTCATACCCCATCTCTGCTTCCAAAACAGCTAGATCATGCATGTCACAAGGCAGGGCTGCTGCTGTGCAAGAAGAGATCCTGATCAGTGATGATGTATAGTTGTATTGTGCATCAAAATTTGCCTGTTTCTGTGGTTTTAAGTATTTTTTAAAATTTAAATAATTAATGGGTTGAGTGTGTAAGACTTTTTTTTTTCTTTACAAATGAAGTTAGAAGTGCTACTTGTACCTGACTATATATAAAGCACCTCCCCACCAAGGTGCTAAGGGCACTGTTAACTAATTCCTAGTAAGTACATAATAAGAAAAAAAAAAAACACCTAAAACTACAAAAAAGACCAACGGAAAGTATATGGTGAGAGAGGAGAAATGGATGGGAGAAAACAAATCACATCTGTGAAAAGTTTTAAATGTGATCAAAGGGGAAAGGTTCTACAGTGATTGCAATAAAAACACTTTTGGGGAGAACTTTTGCACATGTACCATTGCAAATGTAATGGGAAAAGGTAAGTCTTATGTTGAGAGAGCAGAGCAAGTTCTTCTCATAGGGGCCACTTGCTTGTAACAAAGATCAACTCAGTTTCTGACCTAAGACATAATGTTAGAATCCCTACAAAGCAGGTGAATAATAGCCACCTACATGATGACTTGATTATTATCTTGATATTAGATGTGGATATAGGGTCTTATATCTTATGAAACTTTTTTTTTTTTAAAAAAAAGCACCACAGTAGTAATCAGTAAATGGAAACTGCATGCTATGTGTTTTCCAATGGAATAATAAAAACGAAAGTTTACAATCTAAAAAGATAAACAATAAATGAAGTGTGGGAAAGAGGACTAAAACGCACTGTGGATGTGTGTACATATATAAATAAAATAAAATACAAACTACCTCCCAGTAACCTTTCTGCTAACTACACAGATTTTAAAATAAAAAACGGAGTCATTTAGAAGTATGTTTATTCTAAACACTCATCTTTAATACGTGCACTGGGCAGACTGCTTTCTACAATAGATACCTCTCACCAGAAGGGTTTCTCTCTTTAGCAAAGTTTATTGAAAATTATGCTAAAGTGTACCTTAAATTTAGAAGACTGAACCTTCACTACACATGCCCTGTTCTTGCAGGTGGTATTCCAACAGAAGTAATATTGTGTTGCTACACCACTAAAGTCTCTGGCAGAGATTAAATTAACATAATAATCTTAGGCTATATACAGGGAAAGGCAAATAAAACTAGGAATTTAGTTTTAAGTATTCCACATGTAGACACTTATCCCTATTCCAGATATGACTAATGCAAATGTGAAAACAGTGCCTTAAGTGTCTGAATAAACTGATTAATGAAGGTATTTGTTTACGCAAGAAACTGATACTGTGTATTATCCCCTCAGAAATTACTCTGTGAGAAGTTAGAAGAACAGTTGCAAGATCTGGATGTTGTCTTGAAAAAGAAGGAGCGGGCAGAGCGAAGGTACTGAAACCTAATTGGTTGTGTTCACAAACAGCTCACAGTGCGTTGCTAGGCAAAGAGGTGGAAGTAATTGATCAAGCATTAAATGGACCCGGATAAGTGTGTTAATGAGACATTGAGCTGATATGTTTGTTTTTGATTAATTGAACTTCCTATAAATCAGGGAGTTTACTGCTGGCAGCAAATCTGGAGATGCTTACAAGAGGGTAAAACAGAAGTCCAGTAGTTAAAGATGAGGGGATGGTGTTTAGTAAGGTTCAGTCATGGCTTCTGAACGTTTTTTTGGTCCTGCCTACCCTTGCAGTTAAATAATTTTCAGCACTGGTTCATCTGCACCCTTTGCTAATACAGTCAGCAATGTGTAATTTTCCTGGTGTAGGCAAGTTCTGAATCACCTGACTTGGCTACAGAAGTTTCTAATGTAATGTGCCTTACAGACTCCTGTTGCCTTTCTCACCTAGATTAGGCTGAAACTTCGTCTACACTACAGGATCACACTATTGCATGTTACAGTGGTCTCAAGTTGTAACTTGAGATGAAGCTCTGTGTCCATCCTAGCCGTCATCCTGGTTAGTGTAAATCAACACTGTGTGTCCACAAACAGAATTTCTTCCAACTGTTGCAGTAACAGTGCATTGTGCATAGCAGTCCCACAGTTCCCAGCACAGATATCTGAAACAGGTTTGTGAGTAGCAATCCACAGTTGAGAGAGATGCAGTATTTCTTAAAACATTAATTGCGTTCCTTTAAAAATCATCTTTAACACATGCACAGTAAATACATTTTTATTCTCTTTTTATTTACGATATTGTATGTGGTACAATTCAGAGCCTTGGCTTTGTTTTGTCTGCTTTTATAAAATGGGTTTTGTATTAAAGTTCTATTAATGCAACATTAACAGCTGAAAACTTTAAAAGGTGGGAAATACAGAAAAGTTAAGGTTCCCCCTAGCAATGTTAACTCTTCCACATAGCTCATGTATAGTATTTTTGCATTCCTAAATGTTCAAATAGCACACACTTTATTAATGCTATTAGACTTGTCTTCTTCATTGCCAGTCAGTCTCTTTTTAAATTTGCAGCCTAAGTGTTGCATTATTGTTGGTTTTGTAATTTTTACAGAACAGCATGCTGTTCACATGTGACGTCTGTTTTATATGGTGAAAATTACTATAAGAACAAACATTCAGCGGTCTGATCCTCCAACCAAAATAGTCTAGTTTCGTCTTCTACATTTGATTTTTGCTGCTTTTTGAAGCATCTGATCTCTATTGGTAGGAGAGGCAGGACAGTAAACTTGATGGCACAATTTTCTGATCTGACGGGAGTCCGGTGCCGCTCTATTGTGGTGTGTTACAGGGTGGTAATGGTGAAGAGGGTAGGAATCATGACACAGTGGTGTTGGCGAAAATCCAGGGTCCTGGTTTTTATCACAGTACAAGTACAGTTCTTAGCTAAAATGGGAAAATAAAGGTTATTTGGGGAACAAGAGCAGACAGGTGTTAAGACACTATTTGCTGTACCAGAGCTCATCTTTGTAAACATATGTTAACTCTTCATGTTTTTTAGTCCTTCCCTTTGGTGGGTGGGAAAAAAAAACCCTGAAGGAATTAAAACTCTCACTAAGATCCTTTGCGTCACTGCAGTGACATTGCTGAATCTCCTAGTTTTATTTCCCATGTAGCCCAGGGTTTAACTTGGCAACTTTCAAGGTTCTCATTGAAATTGGTTTAGCTATTCAGCAACACATCCATACACATAGCCATAACCTGCCATTTGGGGGAACTTATTTTTAATGAAAACCATTGACTCCGTGGTGGCAATAACAGTTGTGACAAAAATGTAGACTTGGGTCAGAATCTTTCTCCTTCTACTCCAGGCTTACTGAATTTCAGGTTTTTCATTTATACATCTACTAATGTTTATAACCATGTTCTACCACCAGATGGAAGCAGAGGACACTGAAGATTTTGCTGATACTGTTTTGCATTTAAATCAGGGGTTCTCAAACCTTGTCAGAGGGTGTACCATATGTTTTGATGAAAAAAAAAGGAATACTTGTGGCACCTTAGAGACTATAACAAATTTATTTCAGCATAAGCTTTCGTGGACTACAGTCCCTTCGTCGGATGCATAGAACGGAACATACAGTGGGACGATATTTATACATTCAGAGAAACATGAAAAGGTATGGTTACTTCCACCTTTTCATGTTTCTCTGAATGTATAAATATCGTCCCACTGTATGTTCCGTTCTATGCATCCGACGAAGCGGACTGTAGTCCACGAAAGCTTATGCTGAAATACATTTGTTAGTCTCTAAGGTGCCACAAGTATTCCTTTCTTATTTTCTTTTTGCTGAAGCAGACTAACATGGTTACTACACTGAAACCTGTCATACGTTTTGATAGTGTTTCCTGGGACTACTTTCTACTTCCTGGTCACCTCTTCACCCATGCCCAGTCTCATGGATCGCTTCCTCTCGTTCGTAATATCATATCATTCCTGTGGCAACTGTTGCAATTAGTTACACAGAAAAATAATAAAAACAACAAGGAGTTCTTGTGGCACCTTAGAGCAGTGGTTCCCAAACTGGGGTTCGTGAACCCCTGGGGGTTCACGGGGAAAAAATTCCCTAATGGAGCTGTCCCTAGGGACCCCGGGCAGCACGGAGCCAGCAGCCTGGAGCCCCTGGACTTCCAAGAGCTAAGCAGATCAAAGCAAGCATATCTATCCCACTGAGAAGATTTAAACTTCAAGACTCCTTATAAGAAATGGAAATGGATATTTTTTGCTGTTTTTAAAATTAAATAGGCAGTTAGTGTTCTTCATAATAATTTTTAAAACAATAAGTTTAAGCTTTGTTGTAATGTGCGTTGCTTGCCTTGACTGCTCAAGACCTGAATGCTTGTGTAGGAGGAACAATTTGAGTTGGCTTCTTAAATACCTTCATGCTGTTTCACATCTGATACTCCTTGATGAAACATAGGAGCCTGGTCTCATAACAGGTTTATTCAAAGTGATACAAGCTGCGAAAGTGAGATCTTGGAAGAGTGTTGCCATTTTCATAATGTAATAAAAATACTGTAATGATATATAATAATAATAATAATAATAATTAATAGTGTGTGTAATAAGCATTTCATAAAAACAAATTTTATATTTCCAAGATCACTGCTTTTATAATTTATACTCAGGTAAAGGAGAAAATCCTTGCAAATATTCATTTTTAGGAGGGGGACTTGACATTTTAGTGAAAGGGGGTTCACAGGTTGTTAAAGTTTGGGAACCACTCCCTTAGGTACTAACAAATGTATTTGTTAATAGAGGCTTTCGTGGGATATAACCCACTTCATCAGGTGCAGGGAGTGGAAAATACAGTAAGCAGGTATAAATATACAGCACATGAAAAGATGAGAGTTGCCTACCAATTTGGGGAGTCAGTGCTAACAAGGCCAATTCAATTAGGGTGGATGTGGCCACCCCCAGTCTTTATTCAGGCCTAATTTGATGGTGTCAAGTTTGCAAATTAATTCCAGTTCTGCAGTTTCTTGTTGAAGTCTGGTTTTGAAGTTTTTTTATTGAAGAATGACCACTTTAAAGTCTGTTGAGTGTCCAGGGAGATTGAATTGGCCTCGTTAGCACTAAAAAAAAAGTAATTTTCCCTCTGTTGATATTCACCTCTTCTTGTCAACTGTTGGGAATGGGCCACATCCACCCTAATTGAATTGGCCTTGTTATATCCCATGAAAGCTTATGCCCAAATAAATCATAGAATCATAGAATCTCAGGGTTGGAAGGGACCTCAAGAGGTCATCTAGTCCAACCCCCTGTGTTAGTCTCTAATGTTAGTCTCTAAGGTGCCACAAGGACTCTTTGTTGTTTTTACTGATACAGACTGTGACAAAGCTTTGTCCTTGTCTACATGGATCCTGCGTTTCCTGGCGTGCTAGCCTCAGAGGCTCACTGTGACCCTCCTTGTAGCCCTTCTCTCTCTAGAGGCAAGGGTCATAGCCTACTGAGCCATTTTCATCATAAGCCAGCGAGGGAGGTGAGGAGAAGCTATCCTCCCTTGCACAGTCTCTGTTGTCTCCCAGTTTTGGTGATTAATTGGTGAAGAGGCAAAAGCGGGGGAGCCGGGCCACACTCTACTCCGGACTCCAGCCCAGGGACCCTAATAGTATCAGCTATGGTAGCTGACCTTTTAAAAACAGGACACGTACAATTCCCTGGGCTACTTCCCCACAGCAGCCCCACTTCCTCAAACTCCACTTCACCCTTACCTCAGGGCCTCCTTCCTTGTGCCTAATATGGTGTGTACAGCTCAGTCTCTCCAACAACACAACTTTCCTCTCACAGCTCCTGACATGTGCACCTCACTGACTCACTGGGAGGCTTTTAACTAGTTTCAGCCAGCCCCTGATTGGCTGCAGGTGTCTCAATCAACTTAGCATCCTCCCTGCCTTCTGGAAAGTTCTTAATTGGCCCCAGGTGTCTTAATTGACCTGGAGCAGCTTCCATTTACTTATCCTGGTACCAGGGATTTGTTTAGCCTGGGGCTAATATATCTATCTCCCACTACTTTCCTATAACCATCTGACCTTGCCCCGTTACAAGACTAACATGGCTACCCCTCTGAAAAATAAGAGTACGAGATAGTGTGTATGTAGGTTCTTTTAATGCAGTTTAACAGTTAGAGATAAGGAAAGCCAGCGCATCTCCAGGGCAGGCAATTTGAGAACTGCTAGTTTAAATGTTGATCCTTCATTTGTTCCTCCTTGGTAAGGAAGGTACATGCTATTTCATCTGTCTGTCTAATATAAGACCTTTGCTACAACATTGCAGGCTCCACTCTTAATGCTATTTTTTATCCCCTAATTTCCTACACAATCTGTTGAGTTCCTGGTTGTCAGAATTAGGAGCAGTACTTAAGACCCTCTCTAGTAAAACCTGGTTGAATTTTACTCTTCATTCCCTTGTTGTACTTTATTTTTTGTTTCATAGGAAATAAGTGGAAGAGGCAATGAATCCCAGTACAGAAGAAAATTTGATGATTATTAAAGCTTTTACATCTGTGTTCTCCCCTTTAGCAGCTTCTTCTCTTGCATCAAGAGATTATTTTTCATGCATTTCCCTTAGTTTAAATCTTCTAGACAAATGATGAAGCAATTTTCTCTCCATCCTCCCAGGTCTCATAGCACTCCAAGGGGGGGAGAGTTTCTTTTTGATTTATAAGGTTAGGGAACTGGCACTAGGATAGAAAAGTAAGTACTTTCAAATAAAGCCAAAAATGTCAGTGCAGGTTTTACCCTACAGTAATATAAAATTGTGACAGCATGCGGCCTCGTTACTACAGCTATAGGAGAACTATCCAGAATCCACTTTACTGTTTTGTCAGCTTTATTTTAAAAACAGTATTTGCTGCTTTTACTTAAGAAAAAGATTGGAAATACTCTTTTTCTGCAATCGGTTTGTTAGAAGGATATTGAGAAAAGTCTTGTTCAGATGTCCAGTCATAAGAATATTTGAAATCTTGATCTGCTACCAGACACATGCAAACATTGGGAAACATATTTTCGTAGATAGATGCTTGCAACTGTGTACATATCTCAGTCTGCTCCTAACTAACACATGCAAATATAAAGTTATATGCATATCAGGTATTTTTGCATGTGTGTGAACAGTTAGGTGCATAGACAATGCATGCAAATGTGATTTGCACATGCAGTTGCTTACTGCTAACTTTAAAAACTGGTTCTGATTGACAATGCAGCCATCCAGGGTCTGTTTCAGCTCATAAACACACATAAGTCTAGCACTTTGGCCTTAATTCTTGCTTTCTGTTTTAACAGTACAGTAGAACCTCAGAGCTTTGAACACCTCGGGAATGGAGGTTGTTCGTAACTCTGAAATGTTTGTAACTCTGAACAAAACGTTATTGCTCTTTCAAAAGTTTACAACTGAACATTGACTTAATACAGCTTTGAACCTTTACTATTCAGAAGAAAAATGCTGCTTTTAACCATCTTAATTTAAATGAAACAAGCACAGAAACAGTTTTCTTACCTTGTCAAATCTTTTTTTAACTTTCCCTTTATTTATTTAGTAGTTTTCGTTTAACACAGTACTCTACTGTATTTGCTTTTTTGGGAGGGGCGGGGGGATCGCTGCTGCTGCTGCCTGATTGCGTACTTCCAGTTCCAAATGTGGTGTGTGGTTGACCAATCAGTTCGTAACTCTGGTGTTCGTAATTCTGATGGTCACTCTGAGGTTCTATTGTACCAATGCTTCATGGAATATTGTAGTGTGGAGATGAAGAAGAGCTATTAGGTAACATCTAGTCCATCCCCTGCCAGCATATAATTGCTCTCTACGGTATATTTCTTAGCATATTATATTGTCCGGTCTAGATTTAAATTCCTCAAAAGATGTGGCGTCCCTTGGGAGACTCTTCCACAGCCGCCTAACAGCTCTGTTTTTCTAGATATTCAACAGATTCTTTATTTTCTAAATTTTCCTTAATTTTGGTCTGTTACTACTAGTTACCCTCCCTCGTACCACAGTAACCCATTCCTCTCCTTCCTCAATGTTGTTCTCTTCAGACACTTACAGTTGTCTGAACTGTTCGTAAAGTCACCAGTTTCACATGTAAAGGAAATTGTGATCCTTCAAGACAAATACCTACTAACTTTAATCAAATTCTTGAAACTTGTATTTTGCAGTGAGACAACTCATAGAGCTGCTTCTGCGTGACTGCATGAACAGCTTTGAATTATACTGATTAGATCATTGTTTTAAATCTGTACCATCTTACAAACAGGCTTCTTATGAACTATTTTTAATTTTCTTTCTCTCCCAAGGAAAGAGCGATTGGTGTATGTGGGTATCAGTATTGAGAACATCATCCCACCACAAGTAAGTTGACTCAGCTGTGTTCTGTTCTTTCATTTTCTAAATGTGTTTACTGCAATAAGTGACTTACTTCTGTTTAAAAAAAAAAAGATACTAACATAAGATTTGTGTCATTTTTAAAAGGAAACTGTCAACATTGTTTAGGTTCAAAATTTTACCAAATGAAACTACTATTGTGTTTGTTAAGCACATGCTTAAGTTCTTTGCTGGATCAGGGCCGAAATACAGTTTACTGCTCTATATTGTAATTTGCTGTTTTGTGTATTGATAATGACAATAATTTGAGTCCTTTTAGTATATCTAGCTTGGTGGAAAAAATCATTTCTGGACTGCTCCAAGGAGTGGCTTTGCAAAGATATTGCATACTCTGCATCATTACTCAACAGTCCCTATGAGGTCACAGGGAACGGGACACCCAAGTGTTAGGAGTGGCAAATGCTCTTTCAATTAACAGATAGATGAGAATTAATTCCGTGGCTCACATTTTAGCTGGTGAGCGTGTAAGAATTAGGCAAGGATATTAATTGGTGTTGCTTTATTTTGGAATCGAGAAAACCTGTTCAGATTTTAAAAGCTTAAAGCTTTATGAATAGTGCTAAATAAAATACTTGACAGGCAATTAAGACATTATTTATCTTTTTTAATTCTGATTAGCACTTTCCTGATAATTGATAAGGGAAGTCATTTATGCACCCGCAAAGAAATTTTCTTGTCCTCTTTTTAGGACTTCACTGTTAAATAAATGAGCAGCTTTTCATTTTTGGTGCAATGTAATTTTGGCATATTGGGACTTCTTGAAAGAAACCAGTTGCTGTCCAGAGTTCACTTTCTCTGCAAAAAGCCTACAATAACAGTGTTTTGATTTTGGTTTTTATATTCACAAAAGTCAGAAAATTCAAAGTTATGGTGCCCACAGCATCCAAAACTTCTCTCTTCCTATAGGTAGGATCTTCTGATACTGGATATTGTATTAACTGTTTGTCTTAATACAAGTGTACATTGTGAGTTACAACTGCTGAAGGAACCATAATTCTTTGCATTGCCTTGCTTTTGTGTCCACAAGATTTCAGCCAGAATGTTGTAGCAAAAAATTGACTTTCCCTTTTTTTTTTTCAGAATTAGAGAAAAATATTTTGTTCCTTCAGAGTTGTGCTTTTTCCCTCATAAACTCATTTCAAAGTGATTTTTTCTTATGCCTTCCCAACAGATGATTTAATCCAGGCCCAATAAATGAGATTTTACATTTAAACTTGTTCAAACAATAAATGTCAGGTAGACTTTTCCACTCTAACTCATTGTGCTAAAACAAATTTTCTCCCTCCACACTTGGATAACTGAGAAATGGCTCAATGGGATTTTACCAAACTTAAAAAAACAAAACACCACAAGCCTCTTTCGCCCCAAAAAACAAACCACCACCACACCTCTTGACAAGAACAAAACATTCAGCCCAAAGGTCAATTTTTATTGAAAACTAAGGCTCTGGAAATAATGGCATAGAATTAAAGCCCTGTCCAGAGTGGGACTGAAACTGTACCACAAAAAGGTATGCGAAGAGTGGGGACATAATATGGATCTTTTTCTCCAGAACTGTCAGCTGTCTAGAAGAGATGATCAATATAATGGTATACACAGAAAAAATCCCAGTTTACAATGGCTGCAAACACTTGTTGGCAAAGATCTTGTTCAACTATAGCATGGACAAGGCCTGAAAGTTCACAAAAGTCAGAAAATTCAAAGTTATGGTGCCCACAGCATCCAAAACTTCTCTCTTCCTATAGGTAGGATCTTCTGATACTGGATATTGTATTAACTGTTTGTCTTAATACAAGTGTACATTGTGAGTTACAACTGCTGAAGGAACCATAATTCTTTGTATTGCCTTGCTTTTGTGTCCACAAGATTTCAGACAGAATGTTGTAGCAAAAAATTGACTTTCCCTTTTTTCCCCCCTCAACTAGAAGCATAATGTCACTACTGTTACTGTAATCTACATCCTCAATCCAGGTACTTACAGGATTATGTTGCCAGTAAATCGCCTTTGTTATGTATGGTACCACAAAGAGAACTGGGTACCTGTGAACTAAGTACTTGTATACAAGTCAGCCACTTGGGAACTTGAAATGTTTTGCACACACCACTTATCTGTTTGACATGAAAATAAACAATTCTAGCTCAGTCTTCATGAATCTTGAGAGGGGAGACAAAGTTATCTGATGTCTGCTCCAGCACATTTAACACTTGTTGTCATACTTCAACAGGAGCCAGAAATATTGGAAAGTCCGGAAGAAAAGAAGAAAGATTCCAAAAAGTCAAAATCAAAACGGCTTGAAAGGAGGTCTACTAGAACACGGAAATGCATAAGTTACAGGTAGGCAGCTTGTTCTCTAACTGGAGAATATTAATACTATATTGCCATTTCCTGTGTCCATCCACTCACCTGCTTCTTAGAGGGTACTTTTATGGTTAGCCAACTGATCAAATTATAGTGTCTTCAGTCTTTCTTTTGAATACTGCACATGATTACCAAGCATAGAACAAAGGTGCCACTTTGGATGAATGACATGTAAGAGCAGATGCACAGTGTTTAGCCCAGTGATATGGGAAATAGAGCCATCTTAGAAATTACTTTATTCTTATTGCACTGTATGCAAAATACTAATGCTGGCCAATGCATCTGTTCTCCCCTCTAATGGAGGACTGACTAATACAAATGTCTGAAAGCTTTGCGTTCCTATTCCTTTTTTCTGATTGCCCCTTTCCTCTGTAAACATCTGAAGGAATGTACAAATGAAACCATTATCACAAGAGACAAAGGGAGAAACATTAACTTTACCTCTGCAGAATAGCTGGAAACAAAATAGTCATGTCACCAGTGTTTCCAAACAGTTATTGATAGCAGGTTCATGAGATTCCCCCTGCCCCCCCAAAGTATGTTCTAGAACTGTGCTGTAGATTATTTACTGAAGTAGTCTGTAGTACAGCATAGCTAATACTGCTTTTAAGTGATCAATGTCCACGTTGGTCCACAAGGAAACTGTTTTAAAACCCTGCTGGCAACAACCATGTTTAAGCCAATAACTAATTTGGCTCTCTGAGGGCTTGTCTTCACTACCCGCCAGATCGGCGGGTAGCAATCGATCTATCGGGGATCGATTTTTTGCGTCTCGTTTAGACGCGATTAATCGATCCCCGAAAGCGCTCCCCGTCGGCTCCGGAAATCCACCTCATTGAAAGGCGGAAGCGGAGTCGACGTGGGAGCGGCAGCGATCGACTCGTCGCCGTCCTCACGGCCAGGTAAGTCGATTACGATACGCCGACTTCAGCTACGTTATTCACGTAGGTGAAGCTACATATCGTAGATCTTCTCCCCCCCCCGCCCCCCAGGGCAGCTGGCAGAGAGGTAAATCACTGTGTGGCAGCAAGTGGGACTGGGGAAGACCTGGCTGGTGGCTCTTACCCTGCGCAGGGCTCAGCTGCTAGTCCCAGCAGAGCTGGGGGGGGGACAAGACTTCCTCTTCCCCTGCACGGCTGTAGGAAGCTCTGCAAATTCCCCCACACCTTCCTGCACCCATCGCTCCTCATCTGCAGGGGGAGGGATCCCTGTACAGGGAGCTGCTCCCCTATCCACCCAGCCCCCGTGCATCCAGACCCCCTCATGCTCCAAATTCTCCTGCCAAGCCTCCCCCTCCCCCCATACCCAACCCGCTCCCTCCCCGATGAACCCCACTCCCCCTGCACTGGGACCACCTCAACGAACCACCCGCACCCAGATCGCCACCCTACCAAGCCCCTACCAGCTGCACCTGGATCTCCACCCCACTCCCCCAGCATCTGGACCTCCACACTCAGACCCCCTTCCAAGCTCTATCCTCTCCACACGAGACCCTCCCCCCACCCTCCCGAGCCCCAACCACCTTCACTTGGAAACCCCCCCCCCCCCCCCCCCGGTAGAGTTCCATTACCATTGCACCTAGAACCCTTCAAAAAACGTCTGTGCATCCAGATCCTCCCCTTCCCCCCCCATCCCCCCGCACTGGATCCCCCACTGAGCTGCTTGCACCAATTGCCCCACACAGAACCCTCTAAACCTACACCTGGATCCCCCCACATAAAGCCCCTCCATACTTGGATCCTGCCTTGCTGAGCCTTCCCACACATACCTGGTACACCTGGCACGGAGGGGCAGGACCCTTGGGTGTTTCTGGGGTAGACCTGGTCCTTGTGCTGTCAGGAGTGGGTGCAATCTCACTGCTGAGTCTGTGTCCCAGGAATGGGGGCGAGGGAGAGAGCTGCACAGTGATCTCCCACCTTTGTGAAGCCAGTGGCTTGTGCTCCCCAATGCCCTGCTGGAGCCTTCACATTTATTTGACACATAAAATTTGCAGAATTTTAAAATATTGTGTGCAGAATTTTTAATTTTTTGGTGCAGAATGCAATCTGGAGTAACCTCCCTTAGTTAACAGCAGATGCCACACTGAGGAGAATGTCTCTTCTGGTATACAAAATTTAATATCTCTTGTAAGACACATGATGCTAAGGGCAGATTTTTATAGATTTGCTATCATGTTCCTGACAGTTGAGGCAGTCACTGACCCAGTGGAAAATGTTTTTGACCGTAGGGTATTTTGACAGTACTGCAATGGGTTTATAAAATCCTGCAGGGCTCGTGATTTTTAAATGGAAATAAATAACTTGTTTCATACAGTATTACATTTGATACTCAGTCTTACTATCTAAAATGACAGACAAGTATCTCTTGCACAGTACATCATAGATGTCTGCGTTTGTGAATGTATTTGTGTGTGTATCGTCTGTACACAACTTCAAATTCACACATATACAATGAAAGTCTAGTTTGTGTTAATGAAAACTGTGTAGGCCCTCCTTCAGTGAGGGGAAATAAACCCTAAAGTCTCATTTTGCTCACAAATGAATCCATAAAATGTATGTTAGTTCTGTTCAGATACCCGTTTTCTTTGGGCTTGTCTTCACTACCCGCCGGATTGGCGGGTAGCAATCGATCTATCGGGGATCGATTTATCGCGTCTCGCTTAGACGCGATTTAATTGATCCCTGAACGCGCTCCCCGTGGACTCCGGAAATCCACCTCAGTGAAAGGCAGAAGCGGAGTCGACGTGGGAGTGGCAGTGATCAACTCGCCGCCGTCCTCACGGCCAGGTAAGTCGATCTACGATATGCCGACTTCAGCTACGCTATTCACGTAGCTGAAATTGCGTATCGTAGATCAACCCCCCGCTCTAGTGTAGCCCAGGGCTCAGTGTCTTTGAAGTCATCAGCATCACTTACTGATGAACAGGTTAACAAAAAATCAACACTACTGAACTAATAAAACTGCAGAAGAGCAAGCTCTCATCTGTTATGCCTCATATATGGAAAGACAATTGTCAGCTAACGCTTGATTCCAAAATAGTTGTTAGTAGTGATATGTGGAATGGAAAGAATAGCGTAATTGTTCCAAAGACAAAATGAAGCGAAAAGATATTTGCTAGAAGAAAAAAATTTTATTTGGAAGTACCTTAGAATAAACCTCACAAAGGTGTCCGTTCAGAGTTGCTTATTTTACCATAAAGGCACTTTAAAGGTAACATGCAAATGTGAGGATTTGCTTCTTTATGATGTGCAAAGAAGGCCAGAAATCTTTTGTTATGAAGAAAATCTGCTGGTTTTCACCCATAGAAATATTAGGAATAGTTTTCCCTGTTTTGCATGTAAGATACAGAATGAGGATCTCTCTCGCTCATTCAGTTAAGAGCTGAACCTTTATTAAGAGCTGAACCTTTATTAAAAGAGGTTTTCTCCAGCTGTTAAGCATTTAAATTAAAAAAGATATGTGGGAAAACAAAAAAAAGTAGAATTTTATCTGTCTGAATAAAATTTACTTCTCCAGACAAATAATCCAATTTCATTTCCTTGTATCTGATGTCATAGGCCTAGTAGCTTTTTATTCATCCATAGTGTCTTCCAGGGAAACCAAGGTAGACAAGACCTGAATTTCCAACTGAAGAAACAAAACATAATATCTTTTTAAACAAAAACCCTCCTGTCGTCTTTTGTACATTAAACCAAAGAGGGAACAGACCCTGTTTTCCTCTATTTGCAGGTTGCCTTTAAATTGCTTTCTCCATGTACAAAGTCACATTCAAAAGTGTAAAGGCTGCTATAGCAAAAGTATGAAATATGAAAAAATACTTTTGCTTTTGTCCTTCCAGTTTTCTTTACAGTATATTTAAACCTGTAAATAATAGCGACCATAATATAATTAAATTTAACATCCTTGTGGGAGTGGGAAAATACCAGAGAAGGCCACCACAGTAGCATTTAACTTCACAAATAGGAACTACACACAATGAGGAAGCTAGGTAAATGGAAATTAAAAGGTACAGTCACAAAAGTGAAATGCCTGCAAGTTGCATGGAAACTTTTTAAACACACCATAAGAGAGGCTCAAATTAAATGTGTACCGCACATTAAAAAAACATAGTAAGAGGACCAAAAAAAGGTGGTTAAGGAAAAGTAGTTAAAGGCAAAAAGGCATCTTTTAAAAATTGGAAGTTAAATCCTACTGAGGAAAATAGAAAGGAGCATAAACTCTGGCAAGTCAAGTTTGAAAATATAATTAGACAGGCCAAAAAAGAATTTGAAGAGCAACTAGCCAAAGACTCAAAAAACATTTTTTAAAAGCACATCAGAAACAGAGAGCCTGCCAAACAGTCATTGGGCCATTGGATGATTGAGGTGCTAAAGGCGCACTCAAGGACGATAAGGCCGTTGTGGAGAAGCTAAATGAATTCTTTGTACCAGTCTTCACTGCAGAGGATGTGAGGGAGATTCCCACACCTGAGCCATTCTTTTTAGGTGACAGATCTGAGCAACTGTCCCAGATTGAGGTATCAATAGCGGAGGTTGTGGAACAAATTGATAATGTAAATAGTAAATAAGTCACCAGATGGTTTTCACTCAAGTTCTGAAGGAACTCGTATGTGAAATTATAGAACCACTAAGTGTGGTATGTAACCCATCACTTACATCATTTTCTGTACCAGATGACTGGAGGATAGCTAATGTGACACCAATTTTTTTAAAAGGCTGCAGAGGTGATCCTGGAAATTATAGGCTGGTAAATCTAACTTCAGTACCAGGCAGATTGGTTGAAACTATAGTAAAGAACAAAATTATCAGACACATAGGTGGACACGATTTGTTGGGGAAGAATCAGCATGGTTTTTTTAAAAGTGAAATCATACCTCACCAATCTGTTAGAATCCTTTGAGGGGGTCAACAAACGTGGACAGAAGTGATCCAGTGGATATAGTATACTTGGACTTTCAAAAAGCTTTTGACAAGGTCCCTCACCAAAGGGTCTTAAGGAAAGTAAGCAGTCATGGGATAAGATTTAAAATAAATGGTCAGTTTTCAGAATGGAGAGAGGTAAATAGTGGTGTTCCCCAAGCATCTGTATTGGAACCAGTGCTGTTCAACATATTCATAAATGATCTGGAAAAAAGGTTTAAACAAGGATGTGGCCTAATTTGCAGATGATACAAAACTACTCGATAGTTACAGGCAAAATGTACTGTGAAGAGTTACAAATGGAGCTCGCAAAACTGGATGACTGGGCAACCAAATGGCAGATGAAATTCCATGTTGAAAAATGCAAAGTAATGCATATTAGAAAACATAATCCCATCTATACATACAAAATGATGGGATCTAAATTAGCTGTTACCACTCAAGAAAGAGATCTTGGAGTCATTGTGGATAGTTCTCTGAATGTGCAACAGCAGTCAAAAAAAACCCCTCTAATAATGTTAGGTCCCATGAGGAAAGGGGTAGATAATAAGAGAAAATATCAGAATGCCACTATATAAATCCATGGTTCGCCCACACCTTGAATCCTGCATAAAATTCTGGTTGCCCCATATCAAAAAAGATATACTGGAATTAGAAAAGGTACAGAGAAGGGAAACAAAAATGATTAGGGGTATGGAACAGCTTCCGTATGAAGAGAGATTAAAAGGACTGGGGACTGTTCATCTTAGAAAAAAGACAACTAAGGGTAAGTGTACACTTACCCGTCGCGTCGGAGGCGTCGGATCGATGTTCTGGGTTCGATTTATCGTGTCTAGACAAGACGCGATAAATTGAACCAGGAAGTGCTCCCCCGTCGACGCTGGTAATCCTGCTCCACGAACGGAGCAGGCGGAGTCGACGGGGGAGCCCGCGCGCTGTGGTGTGGACCAGGGGTAAGTACTTTGAAGTTCGAAATAAGATACTTCGACTTCAGCTACGTTATTCACGTAGCTGAAGTCGCGTATCTTACTTCGAATTTCGGGGCTAGTGTAGACCAGCCCTAAGGGAGATATGATAGAGGTCTATAAAATCATGACTGGTGTGGAGAAAGTCGATAAGGAAGTCTTATTTACTGCTTCATGTAACACAAGAAGCAGGGGTCACCCAATTAAATTAATAGGCAGCAGGTTTAAACCAGAAAAAGGAAGTACTTCTCACATCACACAGTCAACCTGTGGTTCTAGTTGTAGGAGATGTTGTGAAGGCCAAAACTATATAAGCTCATGAAGGATCGATACATCAATGGCTATTAGCCAAGATAGTCAGGGATGCAATCCCATGCTCTGTGTTCCTAGCCTCTGACTGCTGTAAGCTGGGAGTGGGCAACAGGGGATGGATCACTCAATAATTGCCTGTTCTGATTATTCTCTCTGAAGCACCTGGCATTGGCCACTGTCAGAACACAGGATACTTGGCTAGATGGACCATTGTTCTGACCAAGTATGACCATTCTTACGTTTTGTCAAATGAAGAATTCTGTAAGCATATATTACCTGTTTAGTCTAAAATGTAGGTAAACTACCCAGTTTAGAAGTAGAGAACAGAAGTAACACAATATGAAACGCACACTACCAATCAAAATTCAGACAACTTGACTACTTAACGTGAGACTTGTATAGACACATCTGAGAATGCTGTCCTGTTAAACACAGATGCATATGCCATCTAAATAAAAAAAAAAGTTTGGCATAATCAATAAGCAACTATTTCTTGTGAAAAAGTTTGCTGAAATACTTTTAAAATAAAATATTCACATTGTTTTTTGAATTCAGTAGCATACCCTGTAAGAAGGAAGTGTTTTTGTAGAAGGAAGTGTTTTTGTGAATTTATCTTATTTATTACTAAGTCAGCCCAGGTAGTAATATAGATCCATCCTGCTAGAAGCTGGAAATGCTCTACATATTTTTTAAAAATCCATTGAGCATCTGTCTAGTAAACTATGAATATGTATGATGTTTTTCTGATTATTTTACCACTTTTCTTCAATTTTGGAATGTCTGAAGCACTCTGAATTCTTACAGCTATTTTAAATTTTGAGACATGACTTAAAAATATATCTGAATTGTGCTCTGTTTCAAAGTCGTAAATAAAAGATACTATTTTTAGATTTGATGAATTTGATGAAGCAATTGATGAAGCAATAGAAGATGATATCAAGGAGGCCGATGGAGGAGGTATGTTTTTATTACTTACTATTTGTATAGTTAAAAGAGTGACATGCTCGGCTGGTATGACGCACTTTCTATTACAATGCCAGAGTGAATGCATGTAGTACTGACCTTTGATACCTCATCTGAATCTCTGCATAGCTTGACATTTTTACTACTGCACTTTCAAATGCAAATACAATAGCAATTTCCCTGGTTGTGGGGCAATGGGTATCATGTGTTGGAGAGTCCATGTAGGGAAAAGTCATGTAGCTTTTGTTAATGATAGGTAAGTTCAGTTTTTACTTTTTTCAATATTTAAACATAAAACTGGGCATCAAAAACCAAACATTTTATAATTGCTCCCTAACTTTGGATGGCCAGATTAGGAAGCCACTGGGTGCTGCTGGTGTTCAATACCTCTGGAATTGGGCTCATGTGTTTTCACATTGAGGCGCCCAAAGCTAGTGAACATCTTGAAAATGGTGGCCCTAGTCTTGGTGTTGTGGAAACTTTATTCATTAATCCTTGTAAATCTCTTTGAGATCCTCAGATGGAAGGAGCTAATAGTAAAAAATAAATCAATATTAGAACGAAGTTATAAATTTATAACTTAATCTTACTATTCGAATCTGTTTTTCTTTTTCTTTTGTGACATGAAGAGCTGAGGGAGAGATTTTTCCAAACGTGCCTTAGGGATTTAGGAGCACGGTGGCTATTGCCTGTCAGTGGGATTTGTTTCAACATCCCTTGTGTGTTTAAAATGTTCAGATAATCCCTTGCTCCTGTTCTTTTTTGAATCCCCAGAACAATGCCTTTTTTTCAGAAGCCCTATGGATGTGCACAGGCAGTCTGAAATCAGGCCTGATTATTTATGTATGGATTTAGATTTAAAGTAATAAATATACTTATTCAAGGCTCTAAGGACCCTAATATAATTAATAATTCAATAAATACAATTAAATTAAGTCTCAAAAGCATTAAAATGAGTTCCACAGGAACTCTGCCTGCCAGCCACCTACCCCTTTCATCTAGGACAGGGGTGGGCAAACTACGGCCCGCGGGCCACATCTGGCCTGCGAGCCCGTCCTGTCCGGCCCCTGAGCTCGCCGGGGAGGCTCCCCCTGGCCCCTCTCCCGCTGTCCCTTCGCAACATGCTGCTGCGCGGGCAGCACTCTGGGGGGCAGGGCAGCAGCATGTCTGGCTCCGGCCGCTGCTCTGAGCGGCATAGTATGGGGGCCGGGGTCGGAGTCGGGGTTTGGATAAGGGGCAGGGAGTCCCTAGGGCAGTCAGGGGACAGGGAGCAGGGGGAGGTTGGATGGGGCGGAGGTTCTGGGGGGGCGGTCAGGGAATGGGAGGGTTGGATAGGCGTGGGAGTCCTGGGGTTCTGTCAGGGGGTGGGGGTGTGGATATGTGACTAGAGCACATCCAAAGAATGGATGTGCAGAGTTTTGGCTGTGTGCATGGTACAGGGATTATCCCTCAAACCTCACCCTACCAAATAAAAAAAATAACCCCAATTTATCCTGCCATGGCACTCTGGGGGCCACTTGTCTCCTTCCATCACCCCAGGTCCCTGTACAGCCCCTGCCATGTGTGAGGCAGAAGGTGACTGCCCAGGAAAGGCCTCAATGCTGTCTGGATCTTAAAGGAAAAAAGAGAAGAAAATCATTGGATTATCTTTTAACTAGGACCCGAGGCTGCAACCTCCCTCAGCCCTGGCTTTGCCTTGAGTGCCACTTCTGCAAGGCTCAGACCCACCGAGATAAAAACGAAACAATATATTTTTCATGCTAAAAGTGGTATCTACCTACTGGAGCACTTCCATCCAGACATGGTGTTACTTATCATGGGGAACACTCTGAGCCTTCAGGACCAGAAGTGGTTAGGACAGCAGAGGGAGTGACCATGCTCCGTCATTCTCCTATGGTGTTGTGTGAGGGTATAGGGCCTCAGGTTATACCCTACTTACAGATCCATCCATGTGTCACATCACTTGAAGAAACCCTTTGATGGTTGGGATGGGGATCCTACTGTGCTAAGGGCCATAGAAACATATACAGACATAGTCCCTGTCCTGAAGGCCTTACAGCCTCAGAAGACAAGCAAAATGTTAGGTGGAGGGGGAGACAAGCTGGGGGAGGTAATATATTTCATTGGACCAACTTCTGTTGGTGAGAGAGACAAACTTTCAAGCCACACACAGCTCTTCTTCAGGTTTGGGAGTGTGGACGCGTGCACACACTTAGTATTTATTTTTTGTTTTATAATTGCATCAATAAATGTCAGTATACCCTGACTGCTACTCAGCCTAGCTATCTAAACACTGGCTGTTAAACACTGTGCTAACCTAATGTTCCCACTACTTATTTCCTTTTGGTAGGGATCGTGTCACCTCCTAATCAGCCAGTTTTCAAAACTAGTTCCCCAGTCAGGTTGTATGAGATGGTTTGTGCAACGACAGCCCACCTCTTGCATTCAGTTATGGTAATAGTTTGTTAGCTCATGCTAATTACTGGTGCATAAGTGGCTGGAGTAAAATACACCGGGAAGAAGGCCTATGGATACAGCTGCCTGGTGACTCCCATCTCCCTTGGCAGTCCTTTATAGATGATTGCCAAAGAAATCATCGGGACATACACCATGCTCTGTAAAGAGCAATGGTGCCATTGATTGGTTGACTCTCACATCTCATAACTACACCTTTTGTAGATGTCTTGCTACCAACTCAAATTGTTTCTCCAAAACAGGGCTGCTCATCTTTCCTCCTAATCCTTCTCTGCTTCCTTCTCTCTCTGGCATCACTAAGAACTCTGCTACCATCCCTTGTCTCCCAAGCTGCTAATGCCATCTCAGACTTCCCAACTCTCCAGGGCCGGCACCAGTGTTCCAAGCAGGTGCTTCGGGCGGCAGTCAGAAAGGGGCGGCAGTGTTTCCGCAGCGGCCCGCTTCTCTGTTCAGCCGGCCGCGTCAGCAATTGGGCGGGAATTTCTCTCCTCTGCTGGCCGCGGCGGCAATTCAGCGGCGACAGTTTTTTTCACTGCTTGGGGCAGCAAAAATGGTAGAACCAGCCCTGCAACTCTCCTTCACCCACACCCGGTTCCCTCACTAAGTGAAAGAACGAAAACGAACACCATGTAGAATCAAGCACGTGGGTTTATTACGCTCAGTGCTGGCGGAGTGTCACTTCGCTTGTGGGTTAGAGACACTGTCAATCATTTAATTACAGCAGCTTATATTGAATTTTACCATGGGCGGAGGGAAGAAATCAGGGACAGTTCTGAGTCCTGGATAGGCTTAACCAGCAAGACAAGATAACACAGAAGCCAATGCTCAAGAGGTTACATCATGTCTCCGCCCATAGTTTTAGGTTAACATGTGATTAGTACACAGGTGTTTTTCTTTAAACAATCCATAAAGTGTGTGTGTTAGTTATAAAAATATGTAGATATGTTAAATTCTGATTTGGGATTCATAGGAATGGAGCAGCTTCCTTGATTGTCCATTAGGTATATATCTGGAAATAGAACAAAAGAGCATTAAAAGACATGTGGCATAAAGTTATAAAGTTGCTTTGTGTTTGAGAACCGGACACTGACATCTGTGGAGGGAGGAAGAGGAAGCGCCTCATTATCTTATGCCTATAGCCTTGGTCTTTCTATGACCCTGGATTTTCATGCGAGAAAAACATCATTATCTTCCCTTGAAGAGAAGTGCCCCTAAGTTTTTAAAGGCAGGGCCTCACACAGCCATGTGGTCTATTTGCAGTTGAAGATAAATGCCCCAATTATTTGCTCGCACCTGGGTTTCTGCTAACCATCCTAAAGAAAAAACAAGATTACCTCATATTTGTCCTGTTCACATGTCTGAGCCTCAGTCATTGACCAGACTCTGGACTTTGGGCCTGTCTGATTATTGATTTCTGGCCCTTCACTAAGCCTTGTACTGCTACTTTAAAATCAGTGTGTTCTTTCATCTCTCTCTCTCTCCCTCTCCTCCACTACAACACTAATCCATGACGTGGGCATCTCTTACCTCGATTATGAGAACCATATCTCTAATTTTCCTGTCTCACCTCTTCTTCCATCGCACTCTTCTATTCTGTCTATAACAATAACAATACTGTTAGTATTAGTACTGTTCCTTTTCAATTATTCCAAGCATGTGTCATGTCCTTGAATCCACTCCCTAGCTTTCCTTCAGTCCCACATCATATTCAGCCTTCTTGTCCTCCAAGAACATTCATTGTGTGTTCTCGTGTGTGTTCCTATCAGATCAGTGGTCCATCTAGCCCAGTATGCTGTCCCAGACAGTAGCCAATATCAGATGCTTCAGAGGAAGGTGCTGGCATTCCTGTAATGGACAGTTATCCAGTAACCTGCCCATAGAGAAACTTCTTTCTAACATCCCATGGGTTAATAGTTGCTTTGTGCCCCCAAGTGTTAGAATATTTTTTGGAAGAGATATAACCCCTATATAATATATATGTGGAAGTAAGAAAGCTGGGTTCAAGAAATTGAGTCTTGGATCATGAAAGGGGTCTCCTTTATAAAAGGAAGTTGAAATTAGCAGCAGGATGGGAAGGTCTCTGTGAAGTTGAATGAAAAATGCTATAATTAACTTGCAGCTTATTTTCCCATTCTCCCACTGACACAGGTGGTGGCAGAGGCAAAGACATGTCTAATATCACAGGTCACCGGGGAAAAGACATTTCCACCATTCTAGAGGAAGAAAGGAAAGAAAACAAGCGGCCACAAAGGGCTGCTGCAGCACGTCGCAAGAAACGACGGCGACTGAACGACCTCGATAGTGACAGTAACCTGGATGAGGAAGAGAGCGAGGATGAGTTCAGGATCAGCGATGGGTAGGTAGCTGTTAAACTACTAGTTTTGGGTTCTTAACCACTACAGGTTTCTGTGAACTTACGATGCCACTGAGTTGTCTTTTTGCGGTTTGAAGCTGTAAGAGTGGGTTTTCTGTTAAGGCCAGGTATAAACTTAGAATTTTTATTAGTCTAACTCTTTCAGTTAGGGTATGGGTTGTTGTTTTTTTATTTTTTTTAAACAACAAAAGTAGTTACATTAGTGAAAGCCCTAGTGTGGACACATTTATATTGGTATAAAGGTGACTTATACCAATGTAGTTGTGTTTCTTACTTGCAGTGCCAGTATAAGGCATCTTTCTGTTCTATCAATATAGAAAATCTAGTCACAACTTTCTAGTGTAGACAAGAGCTCATAGATATCTTAGAATTATGAGGTACTGTACTGATAGATTGAAAGCTTCATCTCTGATAGCTTAAAGAAAGCTATAGAATCAACTTTTGATTTTTAGCACGCTACAAATGTGAGGTTCAAAAACCAGCAGAACCAGATGTGGAGATCAGGAAAAGGTAGAATTTACCCTCTCAAAAACATGAAACCTAAAATGTTTAATACATATTGAGCAGTCTGATTAAAAATCCCTTCCCCTTCTGAATTGCTCAGCTTTCCCTGTCTTGGGATGCTGCCATTTCATTAGTTTTCCAGTCATCAGAATCCTCCAGAGCAGACGGACCTGAATTTCCAATGTTAAAAATCTTTTCAGTCCTTTTTTCATGCCTCCTAAGGACACACACAAGGGTACAAGACCTCTTTCCCCCCCTCTTTGCTGAGAGCCCTTAAGGCTGACACTCTGTTCATTACTCCTCTTGTTGTGTTTTGGAACTATTTCTATTTAAATCTCTTCAGCTCCATTTTCCACATGTGATTGTGTTGAAGGTTTTTCAGTGGTTGAGCAAGTTGTGCTGGAACTTTCCTAGTTAGTGAATTCAGCCTGCAAAAATCTCACTTAATTATCACTGCATTAATCTGTCACAGTGAGTCCATGTATTTTCAACAATAATATCTACTAATTACCTGTTGGATGTTAGATTAGAGTTTGCATTCAGATATGGGAGTTGGATGCCTATTACTGTTGCATATGAACCTTTCCTTTCAGGTAGGCTGCTTAACTGTTATATAATTTGGCTCAGTCTTTATATGACAGAAGTGCTGAAAGACCAGTAATATAAATCAATGAATTAGTTGTTTATCCATAAGTGCGTTAGCTTCATGAATATGATTCTTTCAACTCTCACAAGTGAATAGATTTGTATTTGGTCAGTGCTTGAATGAGAGATCTCAAGGGAGCACCTATTGTAGGTGAAACATGAAACTGTTTCGCAGATGGTATTCTACCTGAACTATTACTGAGCCAGTATGACAGAAGGCACTGCAATAGTGAGGGTGCCGTATTTCATAGAAGACACACAAACTGAAGTCCTGACCATTTGTGGGTACTTAAAGAATGTCTCATAAGAATAGTGGTGTTTATCCTGAAGTCCTGGGCCAATTAGAATTCAGCCTAAATAAAGCCACCTGCAGTTTCAATTGGATACAGCCTTTGAATTTACTTACTGTCCTAATCTACTGTGTAACGTTATATTCTGTAAAGGTACCTTCAGGTATGCAGCAGGTGTTTAATTTCAGTGTTGGGTATGTTGATCTCAGCATAAAGATTTGGTGCCTCACATTAGTTTTGAGAAGATTCATTCATTTTGTGAAATGCTCTTAGGCTCTCCAGACAAAAAGAGATATAGAAATGTATTCTTGAAATAACATCTACATTTATTATAAGCTATATTAAATATATCTAACTCCTATATGTCACCGTATTTTAGTCCATTTGTTTCAAGTATCTCTCTCTTGACTAACTTTTTTTTAACAGATCTCAGGATGAGTTTGTTGTATCAGAGGAAAACCCAGATGAAAGTGAAGATGATCAGCTGTCAAACGAAGACAGTGATACAGAGTTCTGTGCCCGTAGACCCAGGCGACACCACTCCAGGCCAATGAGACAAAGCAGACGGTTACGAAGAAAAACAGTCAAGAAAAAATATTCAGAGGATGACGAAGAGGAAGACTCTGAGGACAATTTAAGTAGGGAGTCTGGTAAGCTTAACTTTTTTGGAAAGCTGTTGTGTGTCAGAGAAGAGGACCCAAGCAAAAGGACAGGGAGCCTACAGACTCCTGAGTTCTAATCTTGGCCTGGACATTGACTTGACTATATGGATTCAGTCAAGTCATATGTCATCTGTGCTTCTAAGATTCTAGCTGTAAAAAAAGGACTAATGCTTTTGTAATAAAGGTGTTGTGGTAGTTAATTAGATGTCTCTTTGAGTTGCTTTGGAAATGAAAAGTGCTATGCAAGTACTGTTTTTTAATAATCATGTTCCCTGTTTAATGTTTTCACTTGATCTGACCTGTTCTGTTCTAAAGGAAATTAGTGTTGAGTGCTAGGTTCTATGGGTCATTTTCATTTTGAAATGTGTACTTAAGTTGTGAGGGAAAAACTGGCAATTGTATGAAGAATTTGCAGATTCCTGATGTTTCAGTTCCAGTTGCATCTCTATTTTGTGTGTGCGTAATATTTTTTTTAAAACTTTGCAGAAAAAGTAGTTCAAAGAACTATTTCGTTGTGTCTACTCAGAGAGCTGCTGATGCCTGAAGAAAAACTTTGAAAAGCCTACTGCTTAGAGAAACTCAATCCCTGATTTTTTAGTAGGGAAGAATAATTCCCTCAACTGCAGGAATTATTGTACTATGATCTGTGTTAAACAAGAGGCCAAAGTAAATTATAATAGTGATCCCTTCAGACTTCATAATCTATGAATCTCTGGTTTCGATATCTCTCTTTTGAACTTTAATTACTAGGAACACTTGCATGACAACAGCATCTTTGTTCCTTGCCTTATACTGCCCGTTCCCCAATCAAAATCCATCATCTGTCTGAAATACAATTGACTGTGTGAAAATGATTCCTACCCAGAGGAATAAGCAATGGAAGCAGATGAACTAAGGGGCGAAGTTATTTTTTTCTTACGTGTATTTGTCCTTACTAATCAAGAAGAAATGAATCAGAGAATAGGTACATTTTGTCTTTTAATAATGTATTCTCATAGCATTTCATGAGGAGTTAGCACTTTCTAGGAAGAGCTTTCTTGGGAGTGTCACTTACTTTGTAGGACTGGGCCCAAAACTACCTAATGCCATTGGGAGTTAAAGGCACCCAGCATCTTGCAGGATTAGCTCATTGCAGGTATTGAATGGCCTTTCCGCTATTGTATCCATCTTCCTGAAGTCAGCTGAGCTGCAGACTGAAATGGATTGTCATTGACTGGCTAGTCTCCAATGTGAGTTTTTATGTATGGGCAAATTAAGAAAGGTGTATGATCTTAAAATGATTGTTCCATAAGCTGTCTTCTTTTTCTGCATGCCACTAAGAGACAAACAATGAGTGTAAGAAAGTCATGGTTAGAGTCTGAACACATATAGAGATTCATAGTGGAAATGGTGGTAGTCTGTGATTAATGAAAATGTGAGCAACTGATGCAGAAGCTAAAGGATCTGCAGTTATTACTAATCTACACCTTAATACAGCTAAATACTTGGGAGCAGTTTGTATTCAGTTCCTAGTGGACATGTGTCCATCACAAAAAATACCACCCTAATATATGCACTAATGCTCTTGTTGACAGCTGGCTGAGAGGTCAAAGGCTCAGTGTGCCTGGAAGTTAAACTCCCTTCTTATCTCTGGAAGTGATATCTCCATGGCAGCTTGATCATAGAATGATAGAATATTAGGGTTGGAAGAGACCTCAGGAGGTCATCTAGTCCAATCCCCTGCTCAAAGCAGGACCAACCCCAACTAAATAATCACAGCCAGGGCTTTGTCAAGCCGAGCCTTAAAAACCTCTAAGGAAGGAGATTCCACCACCTTCCTAGGTAACCCATTCCAGTGCTTAACAACCCTCCTAGTAAAATAGTGTTTCCTAATATCCAACCTAGACCTCCCCCACTGCAACTTGGACAGAACAAGAAGCAATGGTCTCATCTGCCACCACTGAGAACAGTCTAGATCCATCCTCTTTGGAAACCCCCCTTCAGGTAGTTGAAGGCTGCTATCAAATCCCCCCTCACTCTTCTCTTGTGCAGACTAAATAACCCCAGTTCCCTCAGCCTCTCCTCATAAGTCATGTGCCCCAACCCCCTAATAATTTTTGTTGCCCTCCAATGGACTCTCTCCAATTTGTCCACATCCCTTCTGTGGTGGGGGGGACCAAAACTGGACACAATATTCCAGGTGCGGCCTCACCTAGAGGGGAATAATCACTTCCCTTGATCTGCTGGCAATGCTCCTACTAATACAGCCCACTATGCTGTTGACCTTCTTGGCAACAAGGGCACACTGCTGACTCATATCCAGTTTCTCGTACACTGTAATCCCCAGGTCCGTTTCTGCAGAACTGCTGCTTAACAAGTCGGTCCCCAGCCTGTAGCGGGGCATGGGATTCTTCCTTCCTAAAAGCAGGACTCTGCACTTGTCCTTGTTGAACCTCATCAGATTTCTTTTGGCCCAATCCTCCAATTTGTCTAGGTCACTCTGGACGCTATCCCTACCCTCCAGCGTGTCTACCTCTCCCCCCAGCTTAGTGTCATCTGCGAACTTGCTGAGGGTGCAATCCACGCCATACTCCAGATCATTAATGAAGATATTGAACAAAACCGGCTCCAGGACTAATCCCTGGAGAAGTTTGCACTGCTGCTGCCCAGTATTCATCTGTTTTGTAGACAAATAAAGAACCTCAGTCTTCAAGGTTTTCAGTCCTGTTCCTTTCCACAAGGCAGTGTGTGTGTGTGTCTCTCTCTCTCTCTCTTTTCCCTCCTCACCTCCTCCCCCCTGCCTTAATGGCCTTAACTATATTTTCCTTTCCTTATCCCCACAAACTCCCTTTCTAGAGAGCCTGCCTTGCCTTACGTTGGTTCTAAAGAAATAACAAACATGGAGGGTTGCTATTTTTTCTTCGCCAGATTTCTGAGGTTTCTCATTGAGCGCTCTTGTTGACTTGCTCTCACCTTTTCCTTAAGGGTTTTGAGGGGAAAACGCAGCTATTTTAGTCTGAGTCATTTCAGTTAATAACACGATAAGGCAGCTCGTGATGTGAATGAAAAGGCAGCATTAGCACTGTGGAATAATATTTTTGACATGGTTCAAAGAAAAATTAGATAAATGTGATCCAGCTACCAGTTATTTTCAGCTGTTGGAAAAAGTGTCTGACAAGCTAGACCTTAACAAGGTACTAATTCTGCAGAAGACTGGTGCACTGAAAACTAGGAATGGCTGTGGGTTGGTTGTTGTAAACCAGGGGTCGGCAACATTTCAGAAGTGGTGTACCAAATCTTCATTTATTCACTGTAATTTAAGGTTTCGCATGCCAGTAATACATTTTAACGTTTAGACGAATAAGTCTATATTGTATAACTAAACTATTGTTGTATGTAAAGTAAATAAGGTGTTTAAGAAGCTTCATTTAAAATTAAAATGCAGATCTTATCAGTTTAGTCTGATCCTTTCCCTTGCTGAGTTTTCCAATGTCTGGCACGTATTTATATACTTTAAGCTGCACACGGGCTTCTGAGTGATCAGTTGTTAACCGGCCCCGAGAGGGACAGAGGACAGATTTCAAGTGTGAAAATACTTGTTCACACAGGTACGTGGATCCAAATGCTGAAAGCGTTGCAAACGTAATTTTCTTCAAACAGTTAAATTTCACTGGCAGGGACGTCCAGCAGGTCAGAATAGAGGCCCCATGATCTCTCTCGGTAGCTTCAGGTGCACTCCGCAGATCTCCAAACTTTGATGCCCACAATTCTGAGCTTTTTAATTGAATGAGCTGCATTTCGAAATCTTCAATACCCATCCACTGAAATACAGACAAATCCAAGTTGCTTTCGTTGAACTTTTCAGGTTTAATTAGAAAAGAAAGCATTGGGCCAAATAGCTGGAAATCTTGAAATTTGTCAGAAAATTCTGATTCCAGTTCTTGCATGTACATTCCAATCTCATCGACACTGACGGTGCAACATATCAATTGCTCTTTTATGTGTTGGAAGTAGTGGAAAGTCGAAGTTCGAATATCCTGAGAAAAAACTGCTAGTTTTACAACAAATGCCTTCCCAGGCTTCATAAAGATCCAGAACCATTTGCCCTGCACCCTGGAGACAGAGGTTGAGTTCGTTTAGGTGAGTGGTGATGTCAGTTAGAAACATGAGCTTACACAGCCATTTGTCATCATCCAGTTCGGGGTAGTTTTGTGCTTTTTCTGACAAAAAGACCTTGATTGCAGCAAAACCTTGCCACGACTTAGCCACCGAATGTTGCTGTGAAGTGGAATATCGTTATAAGCACTGTCCATGTATTCTAGCAGTGCTTGAAACTGTCTGTGTGTCACAGCAAATCGAGCAACAAGGAAATTCACAATTCGCACCACTGTATTGATCACATTATTAAGCTCTGAATTAGAAATTTTAGCATACAGGTTTTCTTGATGGATGATACAGTGAAATTTGACTGTCGGGCGGCCAATTTGATCTTCAAGTACATTTACAAATCCCTTCTGTTTTCCGACCATGACAGGAGCACCATCTGTTGTCACACAAAATATTTTTCTGATGTCAACTCCTCATTCTTCAAAATGGTTTACAAAACTTTCCACTATATCTTCCCCCCTTTGTTGTGCCATGCAGGGGTTTTAGGCAACAAAGTTCCTCTTGGATTTCATCGGAAGCGCAATATCTTGCAACAGCTGCCAAATGTGGAACGTCGTTTATATCCACACGCTCATCAACTGCAACGCTAAACACTGCCGTGTCTTTTAATGCAGTCGTCTGCTTTTCGTTAATGTTTTCTGCCATTTCGTTTATGCATCTCTCAACTGTTCTGGCAGAGAGAGGCAGTTCTTTTATTCTCGATACGATCGTATCTTTATTTGGCAAATCATTGAACAAAACCTCCAAACTGCTGAGAAAAACTTTTTATATATTCCCCATCTGTAAACGGCTTCCCGTTTTTTGCAATGCAGTGTGCAATCTTGTAACTTCCTTCTATAGCTTTATTTTTACTTACAGTTAAGCATTTAAAAACACTGCTTTGCTTCTCATATCCTGCCACTATCTTTTTGATCGATTCAGTCTTGTCTGCTTCGTCAAGAAAGGTTTTCTTGAGCTTTGTTTCAACATGTCGTCAAACACTTGATGTGCAACAAACAACACTTTCGCAACAGAAAGCACAAACAGCACGGCCCTTCTTTTGAATAAATCCAAATGTCTGTCCAAGAAGGCTGAAATGAACGGACATCTAATTTTGCTTTCTTAGGAGCTGGCATTTTGTTAAATGTACCCCTCAACTCACAGCAGAAAAAAAAATCACGACAGACGGCACGCACAACCTCAAACACAATGCGCTGTTCCACGTGACGTGGTATAAACAGCAAATCAGGACTTAAAAATATCCTAGTGGCGCTGGAACAATTCTTAAGATGGGGGTGCTGAGCTGTGCCCCCTCTTGCCCCTGTCTGCACCCCTCACTGTCCCAGGTTGAGGCCAGTGGGCCACAGCTGGGGGTGGCTGCAGAGTGCTAGGCTGAGGCCACGATCAGAGGCCTGGGCTGGTGGCTGGAACCCCAGGCTAGCAGCGGGCTGAGCGGGGCTAGCAGATGTGACCCCAGCCGGTAGGGGTCCGGTGGCCAGAACCACAGGCCAGCAGCAGGTTGAGCAAGGCCGGCGGATGGAACCCCAAGCCAGCAGCAGAGTGCCACTGAAAATCAACTCATGTGCCGCCTTCGGCACGCGTGCCATAGGTTGCTGACCCCTGTTATAAACGCTCTCATCTGGTATTCTGACCAAACGTGTAGCTGAAGCTTTGAAACCTATAGGACTGATCTCCTTGTTACAGATTAATTGTTCTCAAGTCAGCACTTTCCTACCATCAGTAGTGTAGTCAAGGGTAAATTCAGGTACACAGAGTTCACCCACTTCATTTTTGACCACTACCTACAGTTCATTGTTACGCTGTCAGTATCTTTCATGCACGTTGTCTAAAAATGCTTGAATAAAATACAATTAGAGTTGAATAAAAACCAGGGGGGAGGGGTGTTTTCCAGTGGAGATTGAAATGAGATTTGTATCAACAATTCAGATTCAAGCAGGTTGTTCCTGTTGGCAGGAGCTGTAGAGAAGTATTTGTCACACAAGTAGAGGTATAGAACGATAAAAAGGACTGTATAGACGGATCAAAGGAAACCAGTGATAGTGGAGTGGTGGGAGACATTTGTGAGAGTAATTGGACAAATCCATAGTGGAATTTAAAAACAGATGGCAGTTTCAAACTGGACATGAATGGGGAGCCAGTGGAGTAGTACGAGGCTGGACTCGGTCAAGATAACAACCTTCCCGTTAGAGGCGTAATGATTGAGGTTTTCCTGTGACTAAAGAGTGAGTGATTTTGTTGGCTCGAGGTTGCTCTTTGTTTGAACAAACATACCTTTTGGAAATGTGGCAGTGGGTCTGTTCGTTTTCATTTTAACAGAATAAAGCATATGGCTGTTTTCTTCTTTGCAGAAAGTGGTGATTACACAGATTACAGCGATGATGATTACCTGGAAACTAGGCGGAGAAGATCAAGGCGGAATCAGAAGAGACAAGTTAACTATAAGGAGGATTCAGAAAGTGATGGCTCACAGAAAAGTGTTCGATATGGAAAGGAGCTAAGACGACTTCATAAACGCAGGCTTCCCAGTTCAGACAGTGAAGGTAAAACAAGCACGCCACCATTTGCTGAAGCTGATGTGTGAGTGATAGTGCAAAGGGAGAAATACGGGGCATAAAGTAAACACGATTTGCGTTTAGTGAGAGATACACAGAGAATTCTTTCCTGAGATCCTTGATATTTTCCAATATCTAAATGTATCCTTGTGATGCAACCTATACATTTTATATAACAAGGCATTACTACTGCTATTTGTCAAATTCCCTGCTTTCCCTTATCTTGACTTCCTGGTGTGAAATTACTCCACCTGGTAGGGAAACGTTGGGATTGCAAAGGAGGAAATGCAGTTATTGTGGAGGACAGGAGTATTTGTCACACCTCAGTTGTGGTCATTAAAGATCCCACAGCACTTTCGTAAGAGTAAGGGAGTTAACAGTGGTGTCCTGGTTGTACCCAAATTGGGTAATTTTGTTCTGTCTCCCTGTATGCCTGTAGTTGTAATTAAAACTTTAATAGAATCATGGAAATGTAGAGCTGGAAGAGACCTCGAGAGGTCATCTGTCCAGTCCCCTGTGCTGAGGCAGAACCAAGTAAACCTAGACCATCCCAAACAGGTGTTTGTCCAACCTGTTCTTAAAAACCTGCAGTAATGGAGATTCCACAACCTCATTTGGCAGCCTATTCCAGAGTTTAACTACCCTTATAGTTAGAAAATGTTTCCTAATATCTAACTCTGGCTGCAGATTAAGCCCATTACTTCTTGTCCTACCTTCAGTCGACATGGAGAACAATTGATCACCGTCCTCTTTGTAACAGGCCTTAACATATTTGAAGACTGTTATCAGGTCCTGCCTCAGTCGTCTTTTCTCATGACCAAATGTGTCCAATTTTTTTAGCCTTTCCTCATAGGTCAGGTTTTCTAAACCTTTTATCATTTTGTTGTGCTCCCCTGGACTCTCTCTCCAATTTGGCCGCATCTTTCCTAAACTGTGGACACAGTACTGGACACTGTACTCCAGCTGGGACCTTACCAGTGCTGAGTAGAGCAGGAGTTAACCTTCCATGTCTTTCATGTGACACTCCTGTTAATACATGTTGGAATGACATTAATCTTTTTTGCATCACATTGTTGACTCATATTCATTTTATCATCCACTCTATAACCCTCAGATCCTTTTCAGCAGTTCTACCACCTAGCCAGTTATTCCGCATTTTGTGGTTGTATGTTTTGGTTTTTCTTTTCTAAGTGAAGTACTTTGCACTTGTTTTTATTAAATTTTATCTGGTTGATTTCAGAGTAATTCTCTTAATTTGTCAAGGTTGTTTCAAATTTTAATCCTCTCCTCCAAAGTGCTTGCAACCCCTCCTAGCTTGAGGTCTTTCGCAAATTTAATAAGCATGCTCTCAATTTAATTATTGCAGTCATTAATGAAAATATTGAATAATACCAGATCCGGGACTGACCCGTGGGACCCCATTAGATACATCCTCCAAGTTTGACACTAGACCATTGATAACTACACATAGAGTACAGTCTTTCACACTATTGTAAATCCACTTTTATAGTGATTTCATCTAGACCACATTTTCCTCATTTGCTTATGAGAATGTCATGTGGGACTGTGGAACAAAAGCCTTTCTAAAATCAAGATTATACCATGTTTTCTGCTTCCCTGTATCCATTAGACCAGTAACCCTATCAATGAAGGAAATTAGGTTTGTTTGGTGGTTCTTCGAGTGCTTGCTCATGTTGATTCCAATTAGGTGTGTGCATGCCGCGTGCACAATAGCCAGAAAGTTTTTCCCCTAGCGGTACCCGTCGGGTTGGCTCAGGCACCCGCTGGAGTTGCGCCTTCATGGTGCCATATATAGGGCCCTGCCCGACTTCGGCTGAACCGATGCCTAGCACCTCAGTATTGGTGTGCAGTGCTCCGGCGTTGACGTGGGAAACTTTGGTACCGGAAAAGGACTGGATAGAGACACTCAGCACCAACAGAGCTCACTGCACAGGGGCTCCACTCATGGCAGTACACGGCACCGTTCCCAGTCACCGGTGCCCCTCAAGAGAAAGAAGCTGTATAGGGGGTGCTCACCTACACCGAGGCCAGGACAGAAGGACTCTGGCAACAGAGAGACCCGCATTGGGCCACGTAAGCATGGCGCCACCTAACCCGGCGCTGTTGATTCCTACCCCAACAAGGGGTCAGTCGAGTCCAGCTCCTCAGGACTCCCCTCCCTGGAAAAGTCACAGAGAGGCTTTGCAGCTGCCTTCCACACCAGAGACCTTCAAGGCAGTGAGAGAGCTCATCACCTTCCCGCCCCGCCTTCCCTGCTCAGGTGAGACAGGGCACCAAGCTCAAGGGTAATGGCTCCCCTGCAGAAGGTACCAGGGACTGGTGGACCAGGTGATGGTGACGGATGTGGTACCATCGCTGGCTTGCCTTGGGATGACACCGAGAGTCTCGCGGGTGCCATTACCCTTGAGCTTGGTGCCCTGTTTCACCTGGGCGGGGAAGCCGCAATGGTCACCAATCTCCCAGCACCGCTCCACGGCACTGGTGGGCACTGCTCTCCCATGGTCCTCCCAGAGTGAGTCCTCCTAATCGGATTCAGAGGTGGAATTCTGTGTGTCCAGATGGAGCCAGCACAGATTGGAGCACAGACGCTCGAGGTTGGACAGGGAGAGACAACAATTTCCCCCGATGCCGTGGCCCGTGCAATGGCAGGCTCCAACCCAATGGCTGTTTCGGAGTCCCTGGATGTTTCATCAAAGCAAAGGGATCCTATTCCAGAAGGTTGGTGGCTTCAGAAACCCATGCACCTCCCCCATCTCCCTTGGTGCAGGACCAGGCGCCCCACACCATATTGGTCACTGCACAAGCCAGGAGCAAGAGCCGGTCCCGGGTAGAACCTCGTCTTCGTCATCACCAGATGAGGCAGTGGCTGGTACCTCCATGGCTCCTGCACTCGAGGACAGTAGGGTCCATCAGCAGCTCCTGAAGAGAGTGACCCAGAACCTGGGGCTCCAGGTTGAGGAGGTCTCTGAGTCATCGGACCCCATGGTGGACATCTTGGCCCCCTGAGGACTCTCCCGAGTTGCCCTGCCGCTCATTTAAACCCTACAAGATGCCACCAGAATGCTGTGGCAAACCCCTGCCTCCCTGCCCCTGGTGGCGAAAAGGACAGAGAGGAAATATTTTGTTCCCTCTAAAGGGTTTGAACACTCTTATTCACACTCACCACCAGACTCCTTAGTGGTGGCGTTGGCAAACGAATGAGAACAGCAAGGGCACCAAGGTCCATCACCTAAAGCCTGAGATGCGAAGAAGCTGGACCGCTTTGGGAGGAAAGTCTATTCTACCGGGGGGCTCCAGCTTCAGATTTCAAACCACCAGGCGATCCTTAGCCCCGCAGGAATTGAAGCTATATCTGCTATGTCAGAATTCACTGAGCTTCTGCCAAAAGAACCAAGGGCAGAGTTTTCCACTTTGGTGGAGGAGGGCAAACTTGTGGCACGGATTTAGCAACAGGCAGCCCTGGATGTTGCTGATTTGGCCGCCTGGACCATGGCTCCAGTGGTGGCCATCAGGAGGAGCTCCTGGCTGCAGGCATCAGGGTTCCCATATGAGGTCCAAGAGACCATCCAGGACCTCCCGTTTGGGGCTCGACCCTCTTCTCTGAGAAAATGGACTCGCGGCTTCATAGCCTTAAGGACTCAGCGTCACTCTCAAGTCCCTGGGCCTCCATACTCCATCCACACTGCGGAGGCATTTTAAGCCCCAGCCCCTGCCTTGGTTCTACCAACAGGCAGGACTATTCTAGGAAGCGTAATAGAAACAACAGGAGGAGGCCACCGCCTCCTTCATCTGCTCAGGGCTCTGGGCAGGTGAAACAGTCTTCCGGTTTTAAAACAAGCCTTTTAAAGGTGCGCCCGAGGGCGACGCACCAGTTCAAACACCGGATCCAACTATCCCGTCCTTTTCGTGCCAACTGTCTCGCTTCTACCGTGCGTGGGCCCGGATCCCGTCAGATTGCTGGGTGCTCCTGGGGGAATTCTGCACCCTGTGGGGGACACAGAATTCATACCTTCTGCAGATTTCTTTGCTCCCCTGCAGAAAAATGGGAGAGCAAAGAAATCTGTGGGGAACACCCGTCCGCGGCAGCCCGGGCGCGTTTGCTGGGAGCAGCCAGCAGCAGAGTGCAGATCACCGAGGGGAGTGAGGGAGGGAGGTTAGGCAAGGAAGTGGGGCTGGGTGCCTGCCTGCATGGGAATGAGTGAGACAGACTCACTGTCCCTCTGGTCGCTGTTGCTGCATCCTGGGCTTGGAGGCATAGGGCTGTGTGAAGCAGGCTCTGTCCCTGAGGCAGAGCAGAAATGTAACAACTAAACAGGCAGGCTGCCAATGTTCCCATTGTTAGTTAATTGTTCCCATTCTTAATCAACTAAGGCTCCTTTACCTTGCCAGATGGGGTAAAGGAGCCTTGTTGTAAATGACAGTAACAGAATCCTCAGCTAGAAAGGTCTATGGGCTTTCTCGCTTTTTTTCCTGTGCCAGAGAGGCACAATGGGTTAGATTACAGCTCAGGATCTATTTTACTTGTCCATTTAAAAAAATGTAGGACAATGATTAGCAAAACTCTGACTTTCATGTGTGAAAGTCTGAGCAATTTAATGTGTCATTCTATACAGAACACCAAACAACAAAATAAAAGTGATGTAATTTAAATGAAAATCCAGGATTATAACTGGAATGCAGGGTCTTGGTTACCAAGTATTTGTAACTTAATTTTCATGTGTTTAGGAAATGCTGGACAGTTAGTGTGTTTTTTTTCTCTTCTGTATGGTAGTTTAAATACATTACCAAAATAAGTGAAACTGGTGTGATTATATTGCATTATTTTGACAAATAAAATTTGCAGAATTTTGGATTTTTTGGCGCAGAATTCCCCCCTGGTGTAGCACAGTAGAACTGGGATATTCTCTCCAGTTCAGCTCCCGGTCCTCGCCTTCGGCTGGTCAGCGACACCTTGGGGACCCCCTACCAGGGGCAGGCGTTTCCATACCTCGATAACTGGCTGATCAAGGGCCACTCCAAAACACAAGGAGGCACACATAAGCCTGATAAGAGCAATATTCGATGACCTCGGCCTTCTACTGAACGTGCAGAAGTCAACCCTGTCTCCCGTTCAGAGAATAGAATTCATAGAGGCAGTGTTGGACTCAAGACAGGCGAGAGCATTTCTGCCAGAGTCACGGTTTCAGACCCTTTGCGACATCATACAGGGTCTCAGACAATTCCCTATCACCACGGCAAGGAATTGCCTGAAGTTCCTCGGCCACATGGCTGCCTGTACTTATGTAGTGCAGCATGCCAGACTGAGGCTCCAACCCCTTCAGGCATGGCTAGCCTAGGTGTATAGACCAAACGGGCACAGTCTAGACAATAGTTGCTCCTTCCCAACCAGTTCTCGAGTCTCTCCTATGGTGGTTCAACCTGCAAGCTGCGTGTGTGGGAATTCCCTTCTCTAGACCTCAACCATCTCTTTCCCTGGTCACAGACACGTCAGCGATGGAGCGCATCTGGGGGAGCTCAGGATTCAAGGCCTCTGGTCCCAAGCGAAGCTCTTACTTCACATCAACGTCAGGGAGTTGAGGGCAGTCTGTCTGGCATGCCAGACCTTCCAAGCTCACTTGGAGGGGAGATGTGTATCAGTCATGACAGACAGACAGCGATGTTTTATATTAACAGACGAGGGAGCATGCTCATCTCCCTTGTGCCAGGAACAGTCCCTCAAACTGTGAGACTTCTGCATAGCCTACTCAATACACTTGAAGGCACCTTATCTTCCCAGAGTTCAAAAGGAGTTGGCAGACCATCTCAACAGGTCCAACCACGAGTCGTCCATCTGCCCGGACGTCATGAACACCATCTTCCGACAGTGGGGAATTTGCCAGATAGACCTGTTTGCAACAAGACACAACAGGAAGTGTCTGCAGTTCTGCTCCTTCCTGAATCACAGCCCGGGCTCGATCGCGGTCATATTCCTTCTTCCCTGGAAGGACCACCTCCTTTACGCGTTTCCACCAATTCCACTCGTTCACAAGGTGCTAATCAAGGTTCGGAGGAACAAAGCCTCAGTAATATTGATAGCTCCAGCCTGGCCCCTTCAGCACTAGTATGTGTCTCTTCTAGAGCTGTCAGTGGAAACTCTGATCACCCTACCGCTGCTCCCGGACCTGATAACTCAAGACCACGGCCGTCTTCAGCACCCCAACCTCAAATCTCTCCATCTCGTGGCTTGGAAGCTCTATGGCTAAACCCATTCATTGTCTGCTCTGATCCAGTTAGGGAAGTCCTCCTTGGCAGTAAGAAACCATCTAGTGGGGTCACCTACCTAGCCAAATGGAAGAGATTCACAATTTGGTCATCGCAGAAACACACGTCTCCTACACACTCGACAATACCTTTTATCTTGGACTATCTTCTGCACCTGAAACAGGAAGAGCTTTCTATGTCATCGATAAAAGTCCACTTGGCTGCCATTTCCGCCTTTCACCCATGCGTGGCGGGCCGGTCGGTCTTCCCCAACCCAATAGTTGGGCACTTTCTTAAAGGACTTGACAGGCTAAACCCTCAAGTACAACAACCGATTCCGGCCTGGGGCCTTAACCTGGTTTCATTCCAGACTAATGGGGCCCCACTTTGAACAACTCGCGATATGCTCTTTGCTCTTGTGTAAAATCGAAGGTAGCATTTCTGTTGGCAATAACATCTGCAAGGAGGGTATCCTAGCTTAAGGCCCTAACATCTGAGCCTCCTTATGTGGTCTTCTATAAGGACAAAGTTCAGCTTCAGCTGCACTCAGTCTTCCTCCCAAAAGTCATCTCCCAGTTTCATGTTAATCAGAACATTTTTCTTCTAGTCTTTTACCCTAAGCCACACGCAAAGAGCCAAGAACAGAAACTTCGCTCTTTGGATGTTCACCGGACGTTAGCCTTCTATATCGAACAAAACCATTTCGGAAATCTACCCAACTATTCGTTGCAGTAGCAGACAGAATGAAGGGGCTCCCAGTCTCCTCTCAAAGAATTATGTCATGGATTACATCATGTTTCCAGACATGCTACAATCTGGCGAAAATACCTACCCCCACACTGACAGTGCACTCCACGAGGGGTAAACAGTGAGGTGGCAAAATTTGCAGATGATACAAAACTACTCAAGATAGTTAAGTCCAAAGCAGACTGCGAAGAGCTACAAAAGGATCTCGCAAAACTGGGTGACTGGGCTACAAAATGCCAGCTGGAATTCAGTGTTAATAAATGCAAAGTAATGTGCATGGGAAAACATAATCCTAACTATGTATATAAAATAATGGGGGTCTAAATTAGCTGTTACCACCCAAGAAAGAGATCTTGGAGTAATTATTGATAGTTCTCTGAAAACATCCACTCAATGTGCAATGGCAGTCAAAAAAGTGAACAAAATGTTGGGAATCATTAAGAAAGGGATAGATAATAAGACAAAATATTATATTTCCTCTATATAAATCCATGGTACACCCACATCTTGAATACTGTGTGCAGATGTGGTGTCTCCATCTCAAAAAAGATACATTGGAACTGGAAAAGGTTCAGAAAAGGGCGATAAAAATGGTTAGCGGTATGGAATGGCTTCCGTATGAGGAGAGATTAAGACTTGGACTTTTGAGGTTGGAAAAGAGACAACTAAGGGGGGATATGATAGAGGTCTATAAAATCATGACTGGTGTGGAGAAAGTGAAAAGGAAGTGTAATTTACGCCTTCTCATAACACAAGAACTAGGGGTCACTAAATGAAATTAATAGGCAGTAGGTTTAAAGCAAAAGGAAGAATTTTTTTCACACAATGCACAGTCAACCTGTGGAACTCCTTGCCAGAGGATTTTGTGAAGGCCAAGATTATAACAGGGTTCAAAAAAGAACTAGATAAATTCATGGAGGATAGGTCCATCAATAGCTATTAGCCAGGATGGGCAGGGATGGTGTGAATAGAAGCTGGGAATGGACGACAGGGGATGGATCACTTGATGATTACCTTTTCTGTTCATTCCCTCTGGGGCACCTGGTATTGGCCACTGTTGGAAGACAGGATTCTGGGCTAGATGGACCTTTGATCTGACCCAGTATGGCCGTTCTTATGTTTCAAAGAGCAGGTACTGTGTGTCAAGTTGGGCATCCATAATTAGAAGATATTTTGGCAAGTGTTGGCCTAAATTTGTAAAGTGCTGTAGGATCCTTCAGGATGAAAGAAGCTTAACTGTATTATACAAGCTTATTGTCTTTTGCAAACTGAGCCTTAAAATGTAATTTGCATTCTCTTCCCCTAATTGGATGTGTAGAGAACCTCTCTGCCAAGAATCTCCTATATAATACAATAGCCTCACTGGGAACTTCAGTCCTTTGACTCCTAGACTTTTGGCTTACCAATGGTTAAATAATAGTATTTGTTCTGAGATAATTTGCATAGTATTAAATTTGTTACTGGCTTTTTGTGCAGTAAAAACAGGACAGCGGTACCATGTACGCACATTCTGGGCTCAAGATGGCCCAATGAGTCAAACTGATGTTTGATTTCCTGTCCCAGCCTCCTCTTCTTCCCCAGACTATCAGGACCTATAGGTGCTGAGGGGCTATAGAATACTCTCCCTATACAGGGAAAAGACATTGCATTATACAATAGCAAATCATCCAGCTGAAATTTAAGGCAGTATTGATGAGCTCTGAAAGGAGTCCTATACAATTCTCTTTGGGAAGGCTTATGGCCATAATATGGGCTCTCGGTCTCTGGAAGAGTGTAAAGTGGGTGTTAAGGGATTAGGAATAAACTTTCTCCACAACTCCCCTGAATACATATTGTTACATAATTATCCATTATGTGGGATTACACCTTCCCCTCAAGCAGTCAGTGTCAAAAAGATACCAAGCGAGATGGACCACTAGCCTGATGGACCACTAGCTTAATTTCTATTTATTTTATTTTTTGTGTGAGTACTCTAACAAAGTTTCAGAAGGCCTGGCTTGAACTGGCATGAGAGGGGAGGGGTGGCGGGGTGTGAGACAGAAAGGATTGACATTTCAGAAGAGAGGGATAAAAGGGAAAATATAAAGAGCAATTGTAAATGTTTTGTCTGCCGTCAGATTTTGCTAACGGCTTTAAGTCTGTTCCTCATTCCAGAGAGCTACATGTCCAAGAACTCTGAAGATGACGAACCAGCAAAGGAATCAAAGCAATCTATTCGAAAACGTAGCCGAAGCACAGATGAATACTCAGAAGGAGAAGAGGATGGGGACGAACCAGAAGAGGGGAGACCTGTCCGCAAACGGCTGAATCGAATTGAAACAGATGATGAAGATAACTGCGACAATGCGAACAAAGATGCAGAAAAGCCTGCGCCTGCAAATAAGCCGTCAGCACCTCATGCTCCTCATGACAGCACCAAGAAGCCCTGCTACCGGATAGAAAGTGATGATGAAGATGACTTTGATAACGTAGGGAAAGTAGAAAGCCCATTGGACTACAGCCTAGTGGATTTGCCTTCCACCAATGGACAGAGCCCAGGTAAAACTATTGAGACCTTGATTGGCAAACCAAGTGAGAAGACTCAAGCCCCCAAGGACAGCACAGCCAATGCCAACCTGGCACCCAATGGGACAGGGGGTGGGCAGGAGGTGGTAGGGCCAGAGGAGGAGGAGGATGAACTTTTGAGAGTGACTGACCTTGTTGATTACGTCTGTAACAGTGAACAGTTATAAGACTTTCTTCCATTTTTGTGCTAATTTATTCCACGGTAGCTCATACCAGCGGGCCAGTTATTAAAAGCTGTTTTATTTTTCCTAGAAGACTCTCCACTACAGTATCACTTTTTAGAAGCAAGAATTTCACCAGTTCTGCAGTCTTTCTGTGAAGTGACCAGTTTTGAACTTTGAAGATAAATTGCTGTAAAGTCCCTCTTAATTTTTTTCTCTCCTTCCAAGTCCATGGTCCTGGGTAATTTCATTCACAAAAACCTTATAACAACAAGAGATTTGTATATTTTTGACTTTATATTTCCTGAAAGCATACAAATTTGTTGACATGTGTGGCCTATGAAAGCATTCCAAATCAGTCAGGGCCCAAAACGTAACTGGGGCAGGGGGGAGTGGGAGGCGGGAATGGGGGCGTGTGTGCAGAAGCACTTGTGCTTTAGCTTTTTCATATGAGATATATATTATATTTAAATGTTCACAACTTAGATTACAATTTAACAGACAGTTTAAAAATTAATGTCTCTACTGTTGCATTTTGTGAGTTGTAGGTTAACATACATAGCTCATTTTAGTAACCACCTTCATGAAAGCAGCTTGATTTTAAGACTGGAGATAACCACAGTAAATAAAGAGGCCAAGAAAGTACAATAAACAAGAACTCTAGTATCCATTTTGACTTGCAGAGTTTCCTGATAAACATCCTTTAAAGTGTTTGTACAGTATAGTGTACTGTAATGAAGTTTTGACAGTCGAAACATGCTAGCAATGAATTTATAAAACAGTTTTTCCATGCATATTTCATCAGATGGCCTTTAATGTACAGTATCTGGTGGGAGGGAATCTGTGTGAAGTTAGTTTGTAAATTGGATGATACCATGTGAGTGCTGTAAACTTTTACAGATGCCAGAACCACTGTATAAAGTAACTGCCTGGCCGTTTGAGTTTTAAAACCATCTATCAGAGTATTTTGAAAGGAATACGTTTGTACATACTGCATTGACCACAGGATTACAGCACATCTGATGATGGAGGGATTTTCAAATAAACCTTGACTGGTCCATTCATGCCCCTAATATCTACTTCAAATTGAAGTAAACAAATGGAGCAGTTTTCCTTTTGGAGGTTTTCTGTTTTGGATTTGTGTGTTTCTGTTTTGATTTACTTATCTGCCTGGATGTACTAGCAGGTTTTGAATGTAGTGTTGGCCTTTGGCCATTAGAATTTTCTTAAAATACATTTTAATAGTTGTCATGTGACCAACTGATTTCAAGAAGGCAGTATTTCTGGGAGAAAATGCTTGACTCCAAGACAATATCTCATCATTTTGAGTGGCGTGTACTTTAGCTCAAATATACAGGTCTTTTTTAACAGTTTATTTGGCACATAATAGACAGTGAAGCAGAAGTTTGTTTTGGATAGCACTCAGTTTTCTCTTCGTTCTTAATTAAGATGCAGGCTGTAAAGTTTATACATGTTGTAGCCCACAGCTAAAACATAGCTGCCAAATGTTGAAATCTGATACGGTCACATCTATTAAACCTTTTGCGCTGAGATTTGGATTTCCCCCCGCCCCGGTGTTATGTCCATTGCCGGCAATGGATGCACCAGTTTTGCTGCTGGCACCAAGGAGTGAATTCTCCTTCCTACCCCCACCCCCACGTCCTCAATGTCGTATTGACAAGTCAGTCAGTAGTTAAGCACTTCTATTTCATTGTAATAAAGCTGGCATTAGGCCTTTACTAAATACCTCTCTAGAAAACCTAGATCCAAAAATACGTACCTTCTAGCCTTGAAAGTCTTTGTTTTTGTTTTTCCCCTCTGTCCATGTTAGTTCTGTAGAACCGACTGCATTAATGTTATTTCATTGGGATTCTAACAGTTCATATATCCGCACGTATAAAACTAGAACCATCAAAGATGCAAAAGGTTAGGACCCACTCATTGTTTGCTATGGTAAGCAAGGTTTGTGACTTAAGAAAATGAGAATTCATTTCTTTCCAAATGAGTTTATTCCATTTGAATTTTTAAACAAATAATTATTTCCACCATGTCAATTAATAGTTAACAGGTTTCATTAACAGATGTTTAAACAGGGTAGTGTGAAAAGCCACAGAAGTTTAGAAAGTGGTCTTAAAAGCATATGTAGCATTTTAAGCTACTATATAGTATATGCTTTTTTTTTTTTTTGCTTAGGTGATGCAACAATGTAGTGCTGCTACATTTCTAATATATTTGTGTTTAAAATGATCAATGACATGGCTCCCATTTTTCAATGTTAGTAACTGTGCATTTTTAATATTTGCAATGCAAACTGTCTGATTCACATATGCAATACTCTGCGTAGCCAAGACTTCTGTTTTGTTTAGGCAGTGCCATAACCCTTTTGCTCTCTGACTTAGCCTTTTAGTATCTGATCAGTGCTGTAGCAAACATTCTTGCTGTAGCATTAACTCTAAATTATAGACCTATAGTGGGCAACTAATTTCAATGTAAGAAAAATACAAAAGAGTTGGAAGTATTGGATACACCAACCAGGAAAAAAATCAAATATTGTATCTTAATTGTGGGAATGATGAAAAAGCAAACAATATCATAAAGTTCAGTCAGAACACTGGAACAGATGATCCAGTCATTTTTCAGGTACTGTCAGTTCCATAAATATGTACATGACTTTGACGCTGCTATGGAGCTTTACTTCCTGTATGTCAGTTTTGTAGATTGACCTTCTATTTGATTAAGAAAAAGTCCTCTCTGGTGTTAATGTCATCCCAAAAAGTCCAAGCCTGAAACCCTTACACAGACAAAGCTCCCCTTTATATCAATGGGAATCCTATCTGAGTAGAGACTGCAACATTTGCCTCAGAGAGAGGGCTTACATTTTCAAACCCCTCCCAATCCCCAGTTTTGAAGATTTTCTGCTTGATGGGAAATGTATAGTATCTTATTTGGGAAATGGCACTTCCTGATAAGAGCACAAGTGACCGCTAGTCAGATGGTAAGAATATTTTCATTAGTCCACACTATGGAAATGTCTTCCAGTCGATTTGATGTCATTCGCAGATTGTGTTCTACTGTAATCTTGGTAAGGAATGAAGTGCAATGTTTTTGGATTGTGTTAATGTCCACAATGAATACTAACCTTCAGATGTTGCTTAAGTTAATAAGCAAAAGATCAAATAATTTTAGAAACTCAATGGAGACTTGCCTTGGGTTATTTAACAGAATAGTTCCAACTGGAAAAGAATAAGCAGATATCAATCCTATATGTAAGGATTTGACTGCACAAACAGCTACCCATCAGGTTGTGACTAAAAGTTGCTATATTGCAGATTTTTAAGTTGAACATTGTTTAGTGCAGACCTGACTGGGAAGAAAGTTAATTAAGTGCAATTTAGGTTTTAAGCAGCATTGGAGAGGGGAGGAAGGTACAAATTGAGGGAATGGAATGAGGGATGGAAATTTCTAATCCATTTCACAAAGAGAAGAGTGATATTTGCTGGCTTGCAAACCACTTGTATGAGCATTGGTGTCAAAAGTGTACAGTAAATTCACTTCACGCTAAATGGATGTGATGGATTACATTAACAAAGCCCGTAATATAGTAAGAACTTCTCCATGGCTTTTTTTGTTGTCTTTGATTCTTCTAAATGAGTGTATTCCTGGTTTTAAAAAACAAATGTAGACACAGTTTGTCTCTGTTTAATTATGAGTACAGGAAGATCAATACTAAACAATGAACTCTTTGAGCATTTGATAGTTGATTCAGAGTTATGCACATTAAATTACATGAACACATTAACACATCTTTTCTTTATCTAGTGGCTTTTGCATTTTAACTGCACTTGAGAAGAACAGTAAGGCTTTTTTCTGTATTTTATGTTTATAAGGTATGTCACCGTCTTTAAGACTATCCTTTTGGATTAAGGTGCCTCAGTTGCTTTCTGCTAATGGAGGTTGGTTTGTATTCCATTTGCTTCTGTTTTGTCATCACTGTGTCTGAACTCTGAGTGACTTATTCAGAGAACCTCCAGGCAACATGTATGTTCATAAAAGAAAAAACTTTTGCATGGCAGTCCATTTGTTCTAATTTATCTTAGTATCTTTATCATTTGAACTATGTGACTATCCAAATGCTGTAGTAGTTCAATAATTCTAATAGTACACTGTCAATGTGTCCATTACAAACCTCTATCAGGCATTTCTAATTGGGCATTGAAAGCTCTTCAGCATGAAGGCTTGGCCAACAGTCATTTTTTAAAACTTGCTTCCAATCACATACTTTCACAAACTTACTTTCTTAAAAGTAAACAAGATAAAGGCACCTGGGTTTTTAAAATTCCCTTTGTATACAAGTAATTAAATATTATTCCGCAGTCATGCTAGTCCAAAAATGGTCTGGTCAAGATATTTGTGTCAGCTGGCTCAAAGTGGCAGTCTTTAAGCCTTGAAAAAGTGATTGTGGCAAGTGTGCAGTGACTACTGTTGCATCTGAAGTGGGTATTCACCCACGAAAGCTTATGCTCCAATATGTCTGTTAGTCTATAAGGTGCCACAGGACTCTTTGCCGCTTCTACAGATCCAGACTAACACGGCTACCCCTTTGATACTGTTCACAGGTTTGTATTATAGATTTTAATACACAGGATGCATCCTATGTGCATATTTACGCATGAACACTTCCAGTCCATTGAGGAAAGAAAACCTTTTAAAAATTGTATATAAATAAAAAAAATCATTCAAACAGAAACAAATCTTTACTGAAAAAAAAGTTATACTGGATGGAGGGGGAAGAAAGAAAGCAGTTCATGTTAAGTAGTCCTGATCTGCAAGTCCTTACACACAAGTGCGTCTATGGAAGTCATTAAGACTGCTTTTAGGAATGCAGGTTTAGGACTAGAATTCTTGACACAATCTAGGAAATCCTGGCTGCCAATCTTAGCTTTTGTGTTTCACCCCACACCTGAGTTAGGGGGTGGAATGTTGTTGTTAACTGTTTTGGAAGTCAGGAAATATGAAGTGAGCAGAGAGGCCTTAATTGTAGTTGAACTAATGTTTGCAATATGTATTGACCTAAATTTTCAGAAATGACTAATGATTTTGGATGCCTCCATTTTTGGGTGTCCAGTCGGAGATATGTTAAAGATGCCCGACTTTTCAGAAACTGCAGAACACTCGCTTGCTGAAAATAAGGCCCCTTTGAGGGGTCTCCCATTGGACAACCAAAAATTGAGACACTGAAAATCATTAGTCCCTTTTTTGAAAATTAAGTCACTTACTAAGCTCTTATTAAAGCATCAGTATAACTGCCTGTTTGAATGACAGAACTCCAAACAGCAAAAAACAAGGTTGCATGGGAATTGAAATAATTGCCCAAAGCTTCAGTGATTTAACTTATTTGTACATTCCAAAAAATTTATATTGCTGAGAACAACACTTAAATTATGTACAGTTTCTGAAGAAAGAGTAGAAAACTCTAAAGTAGGTAATAGATTTTTACAATTGAGAATGTAGTATAAAGGCGTCAGACACAATTACAACTATAAAAAGCCTGACAACCTGGGTTTTTCGCTATCACTCTCTAATTGCTTGCACCCAGTACCTATTCTTGTGAGCAGTAGAGACAAGGGAAATGCAGGCAGAGGGGACACATTGCTTAATAGTGGTACTTGTGGCTGTAAATATATCTGATTGCTACAAATAACCCCAAAGGTTACTAACTAGAGCTGAGAGATCAGAGGGGGGAAATGTTGCTCTGTTTTTTCCAGTTTGTTTACTGTGTGCACTGGATAGCACTTTGTGTATAGTCAGCCTCACTGGTTCCCAGGGCTAGTCAGAAATTGTTTCTCCCTGTTGTTTTGAGTGGATCTTTCAAATGGCAGTACTGGACAGGAAGAAAAAATAGCAAAATGTGATTGCAAACTCATGACCATTTGCAGATGGGGATTCAGACAGGCATAGTGTTGAAACAACTTGTAATTCACTCTTAAAAACTGACCATTTCAAATTGACACTGAGGCTGACACCCTCTTGACCTCATTCCTATCCCCACAACTGCATAAAGATCTGTGTATACTAGCAAAGGTGGTTTCCTACAACGGATGAAAGAGTGCTATAGGGTAGGTGTGGATGTGGGTTTTTTTGGAGCAATACATTAGATATTATAACACTGGCTTTGGCACAATCTGATGGAGGCCACTCTGTATGCTTATCCCTCCTCTTATGACCCAAACAGCTATGTTGATTTGTAAAATTTAGCTTAGCCTGTTAGGACGTAACAAGTTGTTGTAGCCATGTTGGTCCCAGGATATGAGAGAGAAATGGTGGGTGAGGTAATATCTTTTATTGGACCAACTTCTATTGGTGGAAGGTACAAGCTTTCAAACTACACAGAGCTCTTCATCGAGTGTCTGAGCTAAATACAAGTCGGGATTTTTGTTGGTAGTTAGTCCCAACTTTTTAGCTCAGGCACTCAGCTTCCTTCCCCAGACCTGAAGAAGAACTCTGCATAGCTTGAAAGCGTGTACCTTCCACCAACAGAAGTTGGTCCAATAAAAAATATTACCTCACCTTGACTCTCTCAGGACTTAACAAATGATTCTACAGGAAAAAAGCTGTTCTACTGAAAGCCGTAATAGGCCTAGTAATAGGCACACCATTGATTAGCTAGATGATTATAAAGTCCTTAATCGATATTAATCTGCTACTAAAGTTAATGTGGTAGAAAAGGAAATCAAATCATAAATCTTTGGCTTTTAATTTCATACTCATTACATTGACTCTGAAATCGTGTACAGTGTCTTATTCTTACAGTACATTCATTAAAATGGTACTTCCAGAATTAAAATTATTTTAAATGCCAATGGTTTCTAATTTCTTGTTTCACAGCCCTCCTTTATAATACATAGCCACTGTCATATGCTTTAGTGTATAACGGCTGTCAAATGGGCACGTTCTGTATGTTTATACCTGATGTTCATGTCTCTCTGTTCACTGTCCCAGTAAATTTAGTACAGATTGCTTGCTAGCAGAATGGTTGTTCCAATACTCTGTTATAATTAGGTCAAAACTCCCAAATATGGTCTCTTAAATTTTAAGAGAGGCTTACATGAAATACAGTTTTTGTCTTACTTCTGTGTGCTGTTTAAATGTTTTCAGAGAAACCCACAGTTCCTTAAACTTTATCTCAAATTCACTGATGGCCTCTTTTTTTTAATCTTACTCTTAACAGGTAACATGGTAAATTTCCAAAAGCATAGCAGTTCTTTGTAGAGTTTAACCCTTGTTTTGCTTGAGTCCTGAACCTTGATTTTTAAATCTTTCTCTGAAATCATGGCTTGCTATATTTTGAGGGGAAAGGACTGAGGTGCACACACTGCATGTGGTGTTTGTGTGTGGAGGGGGGAAACTATGTTGAAAAAACTGGAAGTGTAATTCTTGTTGCACATAACTTGGGTGGTGCTTTCACTATTTTGTTTCTCACCATTAATTTCACCTGCATGTAAAACATGATACATTAAAAACTTTAAAACGAAAGTCATAGTGGTCTCAGTGCTCAAAGGAATTAACTGCAGTTTAATAACAGCTGATGTTTTTAGATTTGCAGTACACAACTGTTTAAATACTGTATTCCTTGTAAATGAAGTAAAAAAAAATGTTAAGGCTGGTGCCAATATTTTTGTTAATGAAATGTTCATTGTTGTCTCTCACTACAGTCTGGTCAGAACTCTTTGTGTATAAGCTGGGCCTCAAGCCATTTTATAGCTTGTAGGCCTAATTGTGTAACTTTTTCTTTCATAATGTTTTTGTTATAATATCTACTGTCATTTCTTTCATATAAATATGACATGTAAATTGTCATAATAAAAAAATTAAATAACTTGATGTACAAAGTATAATGTGTCTGGGAGAAGCATGTTTGCTTTTAATTATCCTGGCACCTAAATAGCAAGGAGGGGCTTCTTTTTGTCTGACTTTAAGGTAGATAGTGGAAACTGGCTGCTGCAGATCGGTCCAGCCTTTGAAAGTGACATTTGTTTGGCTACAGCTAGCAAATTGTGCTGGTTCTCTTATGGCAGTTCAGCCTGTGGGGTTTTCTCTTTGACCAGCAGTTGATGACAGTGAAGAAATTTGCAATTCCTATCTTTTATATAGCTGCGCTTGACTGGTCTTTGCTATCAGTTTTCTCTGTATTCTATATCTTCTAGATACACTTTTAAAAAATAAATATAGGGCTGTTCTATTAGTTGATCCGGAGTGGCAAATTGGGAGACTAGCTGCTTAGGGCCAGATTTTTAAAGGTATTTAAGTGCCTGGTGAGATTTTCAAAAGCATCTGGGAACTTACCACCCACTGAAAGCAATGAGTTTTAGGCACCTAAGTGCTGAAAATCCCACTAGGTGCCTAAATATCTTTACAGATCTGGCCCTTATTGCTTTAGCTCTGCTGCCACCTGCTCTCTTTGACTAACCAAACCCATGTTTGTACAAAATCTTTGTCATTGTAAGGGTTAAATAAGCTCTTCAAAGTGAGACATCTGAAGCCAGTCTGTCAACAGAACCTAACAGACATTTATCGGTGCCTTGGTCAGGAGTTCACAATCTCCTAGATCAGAGTTCTGTAATTTGATTGTAGAGGCAGGTTAAACATAGCCTGAAAAAGGATCAACTTTGCTGAGACCTGGGGAATGTTGGTGCTTGGCAAGAGGCCTCCTTAAAGAAACAGCTGCAGTTAAAGGTTCAGTTTAGGAAAGGAAACCCATTTGATGATTCTTTAAAATCATGCTGATGGCAAGTCAATTGATTGGGACTGCTGAGAACCTTTAATGCTTGTAATGTTGTTTTTTTTCCCTGAGGTGGTTTGTGGAGGCTTTTGGAAGGGGAGATCCTGGCTGAAACCTGTTGCTTTGTTGGAGTAGTAGGAGGCAAAGGAGGAATGGATTGAGTAAGCGGTACACAAAAATGACGCTCAGTGATCCTACATAGAGTTCCAAACCAACTGGATTTTGCCAAGAACTGAAACAAGTGGAAGAAATGCCTAAACCTACAATAGTTCTTCTTCTGCAGTACAGTGTGGCTATAGCGACCCTAATATTAATAAGAGTTTAATACAGGAAGGGGGTCATCTTGAATTTGAAAGTGGAAACATAATTTTGTATGGACAAGGAAGAACCAACTCCATGCTCAGGCTCTGATCACTCTACATATCCATTTGCCTTAACCACTTCAGCTTTGTCTGCCGTAATCTACTTAATGGTGCAGCTCACCTAGTGGTGAAAGTGGCAGGGTTCAGTGTCTCTTTTATCACAGCATTATTGTGGTTAAAACACCTAAGCCATGTCTATGCAACAGCTCCACCATTTCTGTTACGGGTGGAGCTGCACCAGTGATGAATTACAGCCAGGAACTTTCTCTATATAGACAAGGTTTTCCAGGTGTCATCAGCATCTGGCATGGATCACTGCTTTTGAGCCATAACTTACAACCAGCAATATGATATCCAAGCCAGACAATTCCAGGCACAAGGCTCTGATGCTTTCAGATGGGACTGCAAGAGCTCTGCTGCTTTGTTCACTTATCCATGCGTGACAAGAGGTGCACCTGAGCTGAGCCAAATCCTGCAGAGAATATTAGAACCACTAACTGCAACAAATCTAAAGAGAAATGTATTTACAGCTTGTGATAGCTGGTCTGATAGGTGCTTATGGCAATGGGTAATCATACCATTAAGGAAAAGAGTTTTTAGTGGCCAACCAGGAAACAGCCCCAGAAAGTATGGAAGAAAGCAGGAGCTGAATTGGAGATCAGTTTGATGGCTCTCAATGCTAGCCTCTGTGAAGTCTCTCATAACCTATTTCCTTCTACTCTTGGTATATTTTAAATCAAGGCCCTTATTTTGGGGGGGGATACAGTGAAATTTACTTGCTGCAGAATTGTGCCAGGCTCCAGGCTTGGATTTATTGTTATTTATTATGTATTTGTATTGTGTTAGCATCTAGGAGCCTCAGTCATGGACCAGGATCCTAGTGTGCTGGGTGCTGTACAAACACAGAACAAAATGATGGCCTCTGCCCCCAAACTTTGTTTCTAGTCCTTGTGGCTGGGAAGAAAAGCTTCCGACTATGAACTGTGTAAAATTGCTGCAATGTGTTTTCCTTACTGAATCTGTAGACAACCTAAAATGACTTCTCTGAAGGATATGAACTTCCCATTTATCTCAGTTGTGTTGTAACTCCGAAGATTAATAATGGTGAATGGAAATGTCAGTGTCAGCTTTCACTGATTATTGTAGCAGGAACCAATTAATGTGCTTATTGTTAGATCCAGTGGCAAATGCTGGCACATGGGGCAGCTTGCTGTTGCAGGGAAGGAGACTTAAATTCCTCCCCCCGCCCCTGCAAAAAAGCCTTCTCCATTTAATAGCTGCCACACTACCCTTCCTAACCATCTACCCTTCCAGTTCCTATCCAAACTCTAACCCTCCCCACCTTCTGCCCCCATACCATCTTCTGCAAGGTAGTTATTCATGGTCAGCACAAAAATCTGTGGCACAATGAAAAGAAGTGTGTGTATGGAAGGAGTGTAAACTTCAATATAACACAAGTCACTGTACTATTTGGTTTAAATTTTGTACTCAATAAAAACCTTCCATTTAAAAAATTCTACTGAATCTGATGCAGGATTTCCATTTTGCTCCAGAAGCAGTGGAAAATGCCTAAGGACTGTGATGAATATGAATATTAAGCAGCGGGGCAATGGGTCAAATTGAAATGGTGGTTTCATAACCTCTAGTTCGTGATTTGTAGTGGATGTGTCTTCTGCAATGTGGAGGGGTCATCTCAAGAAGACAAGAAATTTGCACTGGTGTAGCCGCACTGATGTCATTATGCTGGTGCAAACCCCTAATGCAGACACATTTTCCTGGTGGAAAATGAGGTTTGCATGGTGAGACTTGATTTAGTAAGTTACCTGTACTGGTGCAAGCCCCCCACTTTTAGACCAGTACAGCATGTCTACACTGGGGACTTGCTGTGGTATAGTTAAAAGGGTCCAAACAAACCCAGTATAGACAGAGCCTAGATCTGAGAGGGTAGTCCAGTCTTCCGAGCCACGGAGTCACTAACCTCAGTCCTGAAACTGCCAACAAGTGGGCTAAGTAGTAGAGGTTTGTGAGGTAGTTACCTTCCCAGCAGAATCTGGTTCCAGGCCTCCAAACTCATCTCTCAAGAAGTACCCACACAGTCGTCAAAGGGTAAGTTAAAAAGATATTTAAATAGTAAGGTGTATATACGACTTCCTACCTTTAGCTTTCAAGGTGGGATGAGGCCTGGGCCTCTGCCTATCTAGCCAATAACTCAGTTTACATGCTGTGATGAGGATCACAGAAGAGCTACTTGATTTTTTTTCCCTCTTAAATTTGCCACCTTTCATGCTGAGGCCTCCATGCTTTAACTAGTGTCCTCCATTAGTCTCTCTGCATTGTCACTAAGGTGTATTGAGTTGAGTAGGTTCATCTCGTGTATCTGAATTGGTGCTCACTGTAACACTTATGTTTGCTTTTTGTTTTCTAGATGATGACAATGTTTTAAAAAAGAAACTGGTAAAGACGCATGCTTTCTGAAACACAGACTGGAGGTGTGTTTCGAAGTCAGGCCATCATTTGGTCAGGACTCAAAAGCCAAAAGCAAGAAAACAGATTTTTCTGGGAGAAATCCCTCCCTTATTTTATTTATTAAACAGTTGTATATACTTGATGGAAGATCAGTGACTGACCACTGGGCCAAGTTATTTTCCAATGCACGATGAGGCACAACAATCTGAATAGTGCAAAGAACCTCTGGAATCAAATATGGAACATGATGTCATTACCTATTGCTGTCTTCCCCATCTCTTTCTCTCTCCTCCTCCTGTCCCCCATCCTGTTTTATAGAGGGTAAAGGAGCCAGATGCTTCAGCAATTGCTGTATGCCTAGGACAGCCCCCTCTGTCCCTGTAGCAAGGTAGGGGTGTCTCATGTGTGTGGGGCAGGTACCTCCTTGGAAATGTTCACCTTCTCCCTATGCTCCTATAGCAAGTGTCCTAGTGCACAATGCAGTCTCAGCCACCACCATTCACCTTATAGGTCATAAGAGGCTAGAAAGTTGCCAATAGTCTTCTACCTACTGCCTGCCCTGGAAGTAGCAAGAGCATTGTGTGCTTCCAGTGGGTGTGGTCACGGGCAGTGGGAGGCACCAGCCAGCAGGATGGAAATAGAGGGAGAAAACAAAAATGTTGCAGATAGAAAAGGAGTGTTTAAAAGGGACAGAAGAAAACAGGAGAGGGAGAGAGCAGTTGTGCTGGTGGATGGGTTGTAGGTACTCGTTTCCTGATCAACTGCAGAGTTTGAAAGGCTCAAACAGAAAAGTGTGTCCACCACTGCTGTATCTAGTGTACCTGAAACTAGTGGTTAATCTGGGAGCAGCACTGGGCCCTCTAAACAGAGGCAACTCCAAAGCTGCATTGCAAAACTGTGCTTGTCACTATCTTGTGGTGTGTGCATAAAATCTCATAAGTTCCGTCATCACCACCACAGTGGCTCTTTGCACCTGAACGAATAAATTTCCACAATGATTTTTCCCACCTCTGTTGTGAAGGACTGGGTGTCTTTGGGTCAAATAGGTTATTAAAGTTCCTATGCTATTTTATGTTCAGAGCTAAGAGTGTTAAGTGTCCTGTTATGGGATCCTATTTTCCTGCCATAGAATAAGAGTAATTCCTATGTAAGACAATAGCAATTATTTGTATTCTGTAGAAATAAAATCAGGCCCTAGGGGCCCAGCTTTCTCGTTCCTTCAGGAGTCTGTAACACGCATTTCTCTTGCATGTGTCACGTTGGGTGGTTTCCTGGAGCAGTTGGGGTGGGGAGGTAACAGGCAAGAGTCCATATGGGGTGTGTGCCCTGGCTGGGTGGGCAGGTGCCATAGCTGTGGGCATTGCAGTGTAGCAAAGGGTTGGGTATTGTCATGGGGTGGGGATTATATGGGTAACTGCCAGGGTGGGGTTCATCCTATGGCAAGGGAGCTAGTGACTGGTGGTGCTACTGCCTTGGTGAGTAGGTTCCTAGCAGAGGCGCCGACTTTGGAATTTCCCTGAGGGGGCTGGATCCCTGCTCCACCCCGTCCCTGCAGTTAAGTGGCTGGTGATGGCAGCAGCAGATTTGCAGGGCTTTGACAGCCAGGGTATCACATAGAATAGACTCCCCTCTCCAACATTACTTGGAAGTTTTTCCACTTTCAGTGAGTCAGGATATGTGTACACTTGAAACGCCACATGAGCACAGCTGTGCCACTCTAGTGCTTCAGTGTAGACACTGCTTGCTCACATGGGGGGAAAGGGTGGAAGAATTTGTGTTGATTTTAACTATTGACTTAACCCTGTCCTGGGGGGGGAGGAGGTCATGTTAACTATATCACTTGTGTGTGGATTTTTCACATCCCTGAGCAATGTACTGTGGAAGCAAGGGTTAAAGGATTAGACTATAGGCCCCTCAGTTATGTCAAGACAGAGAACAATACAGTTAACTCTGAAGTCTCATACTGTGAGTCTTGGGAAAGCAGACTCTCTGTCTGATCCGGAAGGGAAAACACTCTCTGATTGTGTTGCAGTCCAACCTGAGAGTGAGGATTTATTTTCTTCCATGGTACGTTAGCCAACTGTTTTTCACATATAGACCTGGCCTCCCTATGGAGGGTTTAAGTGTCTTCAGGCTTGTGCCCTAGTTCGTGCTATGGCCCCTCATGCGTTCCCCTGCTGTCGGCACCAGAGTGACTGGGCAGTGACCCACCTCCTGGTGCGACCTCGCACCCATAGCATCTTGTGCAACTCTGGACCAAGCCACGTGGGGTTTGGCCCAGTACCAGGTGGGAGACCAGCCACCCCCACAGCGGACTGCTACAGGAGACACTACAATAACACAGCAGGTCACGTGACACAGCGGGGCGGGGGCACTGGAACGCGCTGTCGATTACAGATGCACAGGGGCAGGGTTTCGCCTCCTCACCATAGAGCGGTGCCTAGAGCGGCTCGTACTTCGCCCTATCGATGGCCAGACTGGCGCTTCCGCTTCCGGCGGCCAGGCTCGGAGCGGAGGGAGACGGTTGCCATGAGCTTCCTGAAGCGGTTCCCGCCGCCGGCCGAGGGGGTTCGGCAGCAGCAGCCCGACACCGAGGCGGTGCTGGGAGGTCGCGGGCTGGGCACCGGGACGCTGTACATCGCCGAGAGGTGCGGCCCGGGGAGCCGCTGGGGGAGGGGCAAGGGAGGAGCGGGCCCTGGCGGGGGGACCCGGGTGATAGGTGAGGAGGCCTGATGTGGGGGAGGGGCAGGAGCCGGGGAGGAGACCTGTCTGGCGGGGGGAGGGTGTAGGCGGGGAGCAGGAGCCGGGGAGGAGACCTGTCTGGCGGGAGGAGGGTGTAGGGGGGAGCAGGGGCCGGCGAGGAGACCTGTCTGGCGGGGGGAGGGTGTAGGGGGAGCAGGAGCCGGCGGGGAGACCTGTCTGGCGGGGGGAGGGTGTAGGGGGGAGCAGGGGCCGGCGAGGAGACCTGTCTGGCGGGAGGAGGGTGTAGGGGGGAGCAGGGGCCGGCGAGGAGACCTGTCTGGCGGGGGGAGGGTGTAGGGGGGAGCAGGGGCCGGCGAGGAGACCTGTCTGGCGGGAGGAGGGTGTAGGGGGGAGCAGGGGCCGGCGAGGAGACCTGTCTGGCGGGGGGAGGGTGTAGGGGGGAGCAGGGGCCGGCGAGGAGACCTGTCTGGCGGGAGGAGGGTGTAGGGGGGAGCAGGGGACGGCGAGGAGACCTGTCTGGCGGGGGGAGGGTGTAGGGGGGAGCAGGGGCCGGCGAGGAGACCTGTCTGGCGGGAGGAGGGTGTAGGGGGGAGCAGGGGCCGGCGAGGAGACCTGTCTGGCGGGGGGAGGGTGTAGGGGGGAGCAGGGGCCGGCGGGGAGACCTGTCTGGCGGGAGGAGGGTGTAGGGGGGAGCAGGAGCCGGCGGGGAGACCTGTCTGGCGGGGGGAGGGTGTAAGGGGGAGCAGGAGCCGGCGGGGAGACCTGTCTGGCGGGAGGAGGGTGTAGGGGGGAGCAGGAGCCGGGGAACAGACCTGTCTGGCGGGGGGAGGGTGTAGGGGGGAGCAGGAGCCGGGGAACAGACCTGTCTGGCGGGGGGAGGGTGTAGGGGGGAGCAGGAGCCGGCGGGGAGACCTGTCTGGCGGGAGGAGGGTGTAGGGGGGAGCAGGAGCCGGCGAGGAGACCTGTCTGGCGGGAGGAGGGTGTAGGAGGGAGCAGGAGCCGGCGGGGAGACCTGTCTGGCGGGAGGAGGGTGTAGGGGGAGCAGGAGCCGGCGGGGAGACCTGTCTGGCGGGAGGAGTGTGTAGGGGGGAAGCAGGAGCCGGCGGGGAGACCTGTCTGGTGGGGGGAGGGTGTAGGGGGGAGCAGGAGCCGGCGAGGAGACCTGTCTGGCGGGAGGAGGGTGTAGGGGGGAGCAGGAGCCGGCGGGGAGACCTGTCTGGCGGGAGGAGGGTGTAGGGGGGAGCAGGAGCCGGCGGGGAGACCTGTCTGGCGGGAGGAGGGTGTAGGGGGGAGCAGGAGCCGGCGGGGAGACCTGTCTGGCGGGAGGAGGGTGTAGGGGGAGCAGGAGCCGGCGAGGAGACCTGTCTGGCGGGAGGAGGGTGTAGGGGGGAGCAGGAGCCGGCGGGGAGACCTGTCTGGCGGGAGGAGGGTGTAGGGGGAGCCGGAGCCGGCGAGGAGACCTGTCTGGCTGGAGGAGGGTGTAGGGGGGCGCAGGAGCTGGCGAGGAGATCTGTCTGGCGGGAGGGTTGAGGGGAACAGGCCCTGGTGCAGTGGGGATGCTCCGTTTTCAGACGTCTACATTCGGAGCTCAGTGCTCTCGCCCTTCTGGGTGTTTATCTGAGCAGTAGATGTCTGCAGTAGTGTGTTTGGCATGGAGGCTGTGGTGGGAATCCCACTGATACCCAGTGCTGCTCTAGGGATGCTTCCTGTGTGCCTGAAGCCCGCTGAGAGCCTTTTGCCTGCAGCCTAGGCACAGTGTGGAGCAGCTCTTCCAGCCTGCCTGTCTGCGGTCCCCCCATCTCTAGGCTCCATCTCTGGGCTATCACAGGATGTTATCTCTCCATCAGGCCAGGGCTGTCTTCCTGGGCTCTTGTCCAGAGAGCTGCTCCTCTTCATTTCTGTGCACTGCTCTTCCTCATTTAACTGCTGACTATGCCTAGCGCTGTAGAACTGCCCTGGGGAGCTTAGAGACACACTTCTTAAGTAAACTAGCTATCTGTACTGAAATCCAAGTTATAAACCAGGTAATCGTGCTGCTGTCACTCTGTCCTGAGCAATGTAGCTAGGTCAAGCTAAATTTTAGGTGTAGACTAGGCCAAAGACATGTGCTGTCAACATGTATAATGCTGAGTTGTGCCTTTTATTTTGCTTTCAATAGACTTTTGTCTGAGGTTTTTACAAATATTTCTCCCTGCTTCCTCATATAGTGTGTTGGGAGGCTTCTACCAGAGCCATTTACTAGCAATGAATAGAATGAGCCAGTATGCACTCCAATTACATTATTGGAGTTCCATAGTGTGGGAGAACCAGGCGCTGCTGAATACAATGAGGCTTTGGATCCAAGTACAGACTCAGTGCATTTACAGCTGTCAACACTTAAAACTGAGGAAAGAAACAGCTTGCCGATCATAATTAGGAAAGTGATTCCTCACCTCATCAAATCCTGTTTCTTCCTGGTGTCCGATAGAAACTCATTTACACTCTCTGATGTAAGCTGTATTGATGTTGCATTTGTTATCATCACCACAACTTCTGGAAGATCTTATTTTATGATGAACTCTTTGTTTTGAAAGATCACAAAGCACTTTACAAACTGAGGTATAGACTATACTCATGGATCAGTGCAGCTACCTCTGGGATGCAACATATCAACAGCACATATCAATTCTAAGAGTTAAGGACAGAAAATGAATTATGCAGTTTTCAAATTGAAACTGCAGCAGGAATTTATCAGAATGTATTAATCCGAGATTAAATTTATCCAGAACACTTGGATTCACACTCCATCTCTTGTAAAAAATGTTATAGTATCTTTGACCATAAATTGTCTCATTTTAAACACAAAGACCTGTTAGCATCGTTATTGGGCCTTAGTTCAATACTAAGTGGGATGAGTGCTGCCTACAGAATTTCTTCTATAGATTTTACTGTTTCCGATTTGTTGAACTTCATCTGTAAGGTTGAGTCACGTGACTCAGAACTATTTTGGAGTTGTTTAATTTGACTTATTTTTTTCCAGTCGCCTGTCATGGTTAGATAAGTCTGGATTAGGTTTCTCCTTGGACTATCCCACCATAAGTTTACATGCTGTCTCCAGGGACCTAAATGCCTATCCATGGGAACATTTGTATGTCATGGTGAATGCCAAATTTGAAGGTATGTTATGTCTGTATGGTTACATACTTTTCTTTCTTCCTTCCTCTTGTAGTTCAGTAAACGGTTGAAATGAAAATTGTCTCCCTGTTGGGGTAATTTGTCACTTGAACTGTCCATTATGAACAGTGAGGAAATTGGGATTTAAAAGTGTCAGGCCTTGTCTTTTTTTAAAGTTTTTATTTTTATTTCAAACATTCTACCCCGTTACTTGCCTTTTCTTAAAGGCTGTGCCTTTTCTGGAAGCTTGACTGTGCACTGATATTCTAGTCACTTTTACTATTCACATTTTCTACCCTGCCTTTTGACCTGTTAAAATGTACAGCAGGAGAGTATTCCTATTAAACGTCAGTTTGTAGTTATTTCTGGTCTCTTGGTCCTATTTAAACAGAATAAAAATCTGCTTATCTGCTCCTTTGGTACTTGTGTTCATGTTCCTTTTCTCCACTGCTTCCCCTTACTCTACTCCCTCCCTTCCTCTGTGTAGTGAATGGGTGTTTGCATGCCTGCGATTTGAAATTACACTGGAAGCCTTCATTCAGAATTCTTGCAGGTGTGTAAGAGCAATTCATGTTTTGAGGCTTATTACTGAATCTTTAAAGCTGTCCCACAGAGGTTTTTAAACAAACTTAGGCTTATGCCCTCTCTTGTTTCTTCATGATATAGAAAGGAGACCTGAAAGGGTTTTTAAAAGTTTGCTTCTTTTTTTTTTTTTTAAACCCCTTTAGAAATACCAGGTTTGATCAGTCTGTCCTTCTGGAGGTGCTTTTGGGGATTTTGGCGCTCTTATATGATGAACTTCTGCTGAAAGGGCAGGGTGTTGAATTTTTTAACAAAAACATCTTTTCTCCACAATACTCATCCATTGCAGTTAAATAAGTGTTAACAAAGACAAACTAAAAGTAATTTTTAAATAGGCTGACTGAAAATCTCTCCTCTTTCCCCAGTCTCTTGCTTCAGCTTTCAGACTATTAAAGATTTTGATGTCATAACTTTACTTGTAATAATGTAGTAATAAATAATCTATTTAACAGTCTTCCTGGTTAGACAAGACATGGATTTCTACTTATAAGACCTCTTGCCCCATTGTGCACAGAGCGGGGACACTGTGCTAGAACCTTGCTTGCAAAAAAAAAAAAAGGTGGAAGTATGGTTGTAGCTCAGACAGTTGTGATCCCAGCATAGACATGGCCTTAGTCATGTATTTGGGCCTGCCTATACTACAAATAAAACTAAGGCAAAGGGCTCAATTAGAGCGCTATTCCAGGGTATTATGGTGATTGACATCCTATACATTCCTAAGAGGCAGTGCAGACAAGGGCCTTAGCTATGTTTTGCCTGTGTTCTTTATGTGACTTTAGTTCTATTATGGGACCGTCACTGCATTTTGGAACCAGGTCCCTGACTCCGTTATATATGTAATATGTATGTGCATTAAAAGAACAAGTGGGCCAGAATTTGGGGAAATGCAAACATTTAGATTTCTTTTAAACACTTGAATTCCTTAGAAGAAGAGCCAAAAGAAACTCCCATGGCTGAAGGGGAAGAGGAGGAAGACAGTGATGATGATGATATTGAACCAATTGCAGAATTCAGATTTGTACCCAGCGACAAATCAGCCTGTAAGTAAAGAAATAAGATAATGGTATAGCTTTTTTTGTTAAGAGATTCAAAGCTCTTTATGAACACGGAGTTAAGCCTCCCTACCCTTGTGAGGCAGGGACATGACATACATGGGGAGTTGAGGTACGGCGAGGTCAAGTGACATGACTTCCACTACCCTTTGGTAACTACTAGACTTCTCCCTTCCTAGAAGTAGCCTTAAGTAGATTGTGCTTAATTTATTGTCAGTCTTAGTATCTCAGTTAAGGCTGGGATGTGTTGGGCAGCCAGTTTTCAATAAAAATTCTAGTACAGTTGCAGTTTGTAGCTGAATAACATTTCTAAGAATATCCAGATTATATCTGCTGAATAATATTCCTGAGAATAACCAGACTATATGTCTGCAACTCCTAATTCATCTACAATGCTATTTTACTTGTGTAGCAAATGTGTTCATTAACTACTGTTAGTTTAATCTCTCATGGCAGTCTCTCCATACCTCTAATAACTTTCATTGCCCATTTCTGAACCTCTTCTAGTTCTCTTCTGTCTCTTCTGAGATACGGTGACCAGATATGAATACAATATTCCGGGTGAATGAGTGCCCTTAATCTATGGAAAGTGATTCAGTATTTTTCTGTCATTCCTTATATGTCCCAACACTGTTTTTCTTTTTTGACTACTGCTAATTGGTATGAAATTTTCTGTAGGGGTGAAACCTAGGCTTTCTTTTTGGGTATTTACAGTGAGTCTAAACCCAGAAATGCATACGTGCAGGGAAAAAAAGATTTACAGTATGACTATTCTCCTAGTTTTGTTATGCATCTCTGGCATTCCTCGGTCTTCTTCAGTCTCGACTAAAGATAATTTTGTGTTGTATGCAAATATTGTTGTTCTCTGCCTGTCCACTTTCAGATCATTCAAAAATATATTAACCTCCCTGTTCTAGCATGGGTTCCTGGGGCACCCCGCTGTTAACTTTTTACCATGCTGAAAACTGACCTTTGTTTCTCAGATGGTTTCTAATCCATGACAGAACTTTTATCTCTCATCCTGTGATGACTTAACTGACTTAGAGACTATTAAGGGAATTATATAAAAAGCAGTAACTTAATTTGCTTGCAAGTTTGTAATCTTAATATAGTGTAACTTTTAATTTTAATTCAGTGGCTACTTTTGTGAAGGAGAATTCCTATTTTCTTCTCTATCTGATCTCCTCTCCCACCCCAGAACTTCCTGAGTGCTGTCATGGTGTATTGGGGTGGAGAGGTTCTGTTACTCTGCCCTTTCACCGCTCCTGGATGCTGCCATGTATGTGATGAAGACCCCTCCGGTCTGAAGACCTGTATTTACTATCCATCCTTTTTCAGGGGCAGATTCTTGTTTTAATCAAACACTAAATATCTTTGTCACATCCCTACTAATGTACATCTGCTCTAGGATTTATTTGAGGGAAGTTCTATGGTCTGTGTTACACAGGAGGTCAGACTACATGATCACAATGGTCCCTTCTGGCCTTGGAATCTGTCTATAGAGCTGTTTTGGCCATTCACCAACGGGAGAATTTTGTGTGATTTGTTTTTACAGTGGAAGCTATGTTTTCAGCAATGTGTGACTGCCAAGCCCTACACCCAGACCCTGAAGATGAAGATTCAGACAATGATTATGAAGGGGAGGAGTATGACGTGGAGGCCCATGGTTAGTGATACGCTACCATTTAAATACCTACCAACATTTGTGTACCTGGAGCCTCTCTTAGCCATTCTCAGGTTAAGCATTGTATCTGTTGTGCGTATTTTTAAAAGAAGTTCCTTGGCTGTTACTGGTATCATCTACATTTTAAAAAATTATTTAATTTTTTATATTGTACTTTTGGGGCATAGAAGCTCAGAAATGAGCAGAAAATCACTAATCAGACTACAGAGTGTTAGTTGGAGTTCAGCAAAAATCCAACCACTGCCTTGTTTGTATTCTCAAAAGCATCAAGACACTAACTGATAGCACCCTTCCCAGTCAACAAGCTAATGTGATTTCAACACCTACCCTATGGCTTGATCACTTTGTCTAACATAATGTAGTGGACTGGTAGTTTACACACCCTCTTAGAGTCCCTTGATAGCACCACACTAGCCTTCTCTACTTGACCTGTCTAGCAGCTCCCCTCTGAGTCAGACTCCTCCTGCTTCCAGAGGTATGACCTGCAACTTGCTTTGCTAGGGGATGGGATTCTACTTGGCAATAACTGCTAGGTGGTTCCAGCCATGTTGTGGCAGAGTCAGTGGTAAAAGGCCCTGATTCAGCAAAGCACTTGAGCAAATGCTTTATTTTAAGCATGTAAATAATGCCATTTGAAGTCTGGTCCAGAAATAGTACTAAAGGGAACTTTCAGGGAGTGTGTGTGTGGTTGAAGCACAGAATTAGGAAAGGTAGGTTCTGTTCTCCACTATGCCACACTGGAGAGCTTGGACAGTTGATTTCTGTTTCCTCCTCTGTAAACCAGGAAGTATTATTCCTAACTATTTTGTAAAGTTTCTAGCAGTCTGAAGTTTATTATAAGTTTGGTTTAAGTGACTTTCCCTGGATCACATAGGAACTTTGTGGCAAAGGCTGGGATAAAATCCAGTTTCTCCAGGACAGCAATCAACGGCCTTAACCATGAGACCATCCCTTCTCTTCCTGAAATCCCCCTGCCTCATTCACTACACACCTTCCAACTTCTGCAACAAAGGAGGCGGGGCCCCTACAGACCACAGCCTCCTTCAATACTCAACTCTGATCCATTCCCTGAACACCATCAATCCTGTGTATATTGTGGGGGGAGATTAAAAATTGTACTAGAATTCAAATGTGCAAGGGGCTGAATTAAGGTTGCACAGGCCACCTGGTTCTGGGATTTCCTAAACGTTGAGTGTTCGACTTTTCAGCCTTACTGTTCTCTTAGCAGATTTTGTATGTAAGATATAATTAAATGGTAAAAGACTTTAAGGCAGGGTTATGGTTGCCCAGTGATAGCTTGTGTCCTTTCCAAATGCTGAGTTCTGCAAAACTCAAACTTCTGAAAACAAGGGCATACAGCATTAAGGTAAATGCCCACACAATTTAACTCTGCTACCCTGGAGCTGGCTGTAGTCCCTGGGAATGATATGCATTTACTGTGTTAGGTGTAACTGTATTGAATGGGGTAGGAATAAGTCAAACAGATTGGAAGAGCAGTGATTGTGATATGAGGAGATCTGGGTCTGAGCCCCCCCCCCCCCATGTGTGGGGTCACAGGAAAGAGGTGTCTGTGTACTTTGAGATTCCAGTCTGCATGGTTTCAGTGCAGAACTGTGTAGGCTGTGTTAGCAATAGGGCTCTGGAGTCTTTTTGCCCTGGGTATTGTCAGTAGTGAGGTGGGGTATGAGAACAGTCTGGATTTAACGAGGGGTAAGGGAAAGTGTAGGTGGAGATGGTATTCTGTGAGTGAGTGGGAAGGGTTATAAAAGGGTATGAAGTAGTGGTTAAATTTTACAGGTGTGGTATTCTCTCAGGAGTAGGCTCAGTGTTTGAGCGTAGGGCAAGCACAGGTAACGCCTGTCCATTACAGTGAGAAGGCAGTGTGTGTTCTGGGTATATTGGGGCATCGCTGAAAGAGGGCAGAGTTAAGGTAGCCTGGGCAATTACCTTAACTCTCTATTTCCTGGTTTTCAGACGTTTGAGTGTTGCTGAATTCAGTGTTCTGGAAGGGCATGAGCTATCACTGGGCAGCCTTAACTCTGCTAATGAATATTTTTGCCATTTAATGTCCTGATTTTTTTAAATAGAGAAATGTTTGTTGGTAAGCATTAGTGGTCATTTAGGCAACTGTAGTTCTCACCAAGGTTTGCAGTTTGTATGCAGCTGTGGCTAAGTAATAATCAAAAGACCTAGCTTTTATGCAGTGCCTTTCATCAGATCTCCAACAGCTTCACATCCTTATCCCTATTTTATAGTTGGCAAACTGAGGCACGGGGAGATGAAGTGACTTGCCCAAGGTCACCTAGCAAGCCAGTGACAGAGCTAGGGATAGTCCCTGTCCAGTGGTCTTTCTACTAGGCTACGTGGTTGCCATGTGATTCTGCAGTGCTCCTCCCCCTCCTGTATGTTTTGTTATAGTGGAGTGGGGATAGTGGTCATTCTTTGAAATGTTTGCAATGTCTGTGTAGTTGCTAACAGGGCCAGTGAGAGAAGTCTCGTCCATGGTCTGTGTCCCAAAACCTTGACCGTTTCATTACATGGTTAGAGACAAGGTGGGTGAAGTAATATCTTTTATTGGGCCAACTTCTGTTGGTGAAAGAGACCCAGCTTATGAGCTACGCAGAACTCTTCTTCCGGTCTGGGAAAGGTACTCCGTGTCCCAGCTAAATACAAGATGGAGCAGGTTATTTAGCATAAGTAGTTAACACATTCTAGATGACTTTTCAAGGCAAAGCGGCAGGTTAACATCCCTGCAGTCATAGGACAAAGAAGGGGAGTTAGTGAGTTAATGGTTGTAAAAAGCCATAAAACCAATGTTTTTGTTAAGGCCATGATGTCTAGCAGAGTTATGAATTTAAGCTCCCCAGCTCATCTTTTGAAGGTGTAGTACAGGCACCTGTGGGGGGGAGGGGCCGAAGGGTCACATGTCCCTCCCCAAAACTCGGTGCGGGGGCACCAAGGTCGGCAGCTTAGGAGATGAAGGGGCAGGGCCAGAGCTGGAAGGGAAGAGGTGAGGCCAGAGCCTCTCTTCTTCCGGCCTCCTCTTCCAACCATGGTGCAGCACGCAGCAGCTGCACTCTCCCAGGCGGCCTCTGGCCACGCTGCTTGCCTTGGACAGCCCAGTCAGTGTGGCCAGAGGCTGCCTGTAACATGCATTAGTGGCTCCACATGGCAGGGGGGCTGGAGCAGAGCACCCCCCGCCCCTGCCAGGTAATGTGGGATGGGGAGGGGATGAGGAGAGCGCGGGACCCCCAGGCTGGGGGCAGGGCGGGGACAAGTCACCTGGGGAGCGGGGCAGGGACGAGTTATGTGAGGGGGTCACGTGGGGGGCGGGGATGAGTCACGTAGGGAGATCACGTGCCCCCTTTATGTCCCTCCCACTAGTCGTGTCTGTTTCCTTTGAAGACAAGGAGCGAGAGGTCGGATATGGAGTAATCTTTTTGTGAAATGTGTTTTCCCAGGGGAGATAGTGTTTTGTCTTTTACCATGTGTTTTATATGATTGTCACAAGACTGACCCCTGCAGGACCACACTAGATACACCTTCCCAGTTTGACAGTGAACCATTGATTACTACTCTCTGAGTACGGTCTTTCAACCAGTTGTGCACCCACCTTATAGTAATTTCATCTAGACCATATTTCCCTAGTTTGCTTAAGCTTTACTAAAATCAAGATATATCATGTCTATTGCTCCCCCCATCTGCTAGGCCAGTAAACCCTGTCAAAGAAAGACATTGGATTTGTTTGGCATGATTTGTCCAACCTGTCCGATCTTCTCCCCTCCAGTTAATCCCTAGATAGATTTATGGAGGATAGGTCCATCAATGGCTATTAGCCAGGATGGGCAGGGATGGTGTCCCTTGCCTCTGTTTGCCAGAAGCTGGGAATGGGCATCGGGATGGATCACTTCATGATTACCTGTTCTGTTCATTCCCTCTGCAGCACCTGCATTGGCCACTGTTGGAAGACAGGCTACTGAGCTAGATGGACCTTTGGTCTGACCCACTATGGCCGTTCTTATGTTCTGACACCTCTCTGCTGAGATGAGTCCCCCAAGCTTTCTTCCCTCCGTTACCACCCATTCCCATTTATCTTCTGCCCTTGCTGCAGACCCAAATGTCACTTCCCATATCACCAACTACTTTTGCACCCTCATCGCAGCTCCCCTCCCAGTGAGCATTTGCGTGTGTAGTTTATTTTATTTTCAAATATGGTTTCAGCATCTTCTGAATATTCTGGTGTACTCAGATTACATTTTTCCAAAATAATTTAAAAAAAACTTAGAGGTAGTGAACATTTGGGGAAAATCTTCATTCTCAGATTTCTGCCCAAGTTGCAGGCTCGGGGCAGTGTTAATAGGCCCCATGGGATGCTCTCAGCTGAATACCCCATGGAGTTGAATACAGCCTGAAACAATAGCTCTGAGACTTGTGAACTGCTCCATTCATGTCCGTGGATGTTCTTTTCCCCACTCTCCAGTGCTGGAGAGTTTTTGATACATCAAGCATACCCATTCCCAGCTTTTCACGCCAGTCTCAGCGGTGTCGTCTTAGTGCCTGTTCTGAGCATGCCTATTCTAAACTCTTCACCCAGAGAGGCAGGGCTTCGTCAGATCCCAGCTCACATGGGAAGGGGCAGGTGGGGGGGGGGGGGGGGATTAGACCTTCATAGATGTGCTGAGGTGCCCCAAATATTGGCGCACAAACAAGGAAGAAGGCACACAACTCTGGGATGCAGGGAGGCCCAGATCCCAGCTCACATTGGGGGGCAGGCAGCATGGGCTCAGACCCCCTCCCAGTGAGGCAAGCCCCCTGCAGAACCTGGCTCCCATGCGGGGAACTGAAAGAGGGGGATCAGACCCTTCACACCCTAATTCTTCCACTTCACCACCACCTAAAATGCTGCTGTCTTGCCATCAAGTATTTGCATATCTAATTTTTTTGCAAAAATACATTTTCCCAAAAATCAGTATCTGACCAACAGATTTTAGCAATATGCCATCCAGCCTCTTCTAGTTTCTGCCCAATGCTCTGTGTAATTTCATTAGCATCTCAGTTAGCATAAGATGGTTTTGATGTGCTACAGTACAGTAGCAAAATCTTAGTCTAAAGTTTTAATTTGATTTTCCCCAATGGGCTGGTGGTGGCCAGGGTAACACTTGATTGTCTGAGATTCTGGTGCAAGGATCTGCACCCTTGTTTGATCTCTATCTGTAAGCACAAATCAGTTGCCAGAACCTGTCAACTTTATCTAGGGAACCCCTTGGTCAAATGTCCGCGGATTTGGTCTACTAACGAAAACCTGTGCTGTCATGAGGCGTGCCAAATTTCAAGGCAATCTGAGTAACTGTATTGAATTTAGAGCACTTAAAAGATTCAGGCTTTAAACAGAAATCTGGTCTGAACCTTAACTATAGCAGGGCTGTCACCTGCTATAATGCCTTGCAGAAGCGTTGAGGAGAAATTCATTGATTGAAGCACTTTGAGATCTGCAAATGAAAGTGTAAAATGCTGTTCATTAGAGAGTTCTTTTAAAAGTATTTTAGACAGTGTGTGGATTTCTTTCTAAATTGTCTATTGTCATCAAGAGATCCTGCAGTGTAGTCAATGCTAGTGAATCCTTCTGTTTGACTCTTACTATTGATTTTAAAATAGCCTGCCTGGTTAATTAATAAATACACATTACCTGACCCCTGTCTGGAAATATTTTTTAAGTGGTTTAGTATCTTGTAGGCACTTGCTGTGCTTATAACTTCATATCTGCTAACTACAAATTTGTCTTTGCAGAACAAGGACAAGGCGATATCCCTTCCTTCTACACATATGAAGAAGGGTTGTCCCACTTAACTGCAGAGGGTCAAGCCACTTTGGAGAGATTAGAGGGCATGTTAGCTCAGTCTGTGAGCAGCCAGTACAACATGGCTGGAGTGCGAACAGAAGATTCAGTGAGAGAGTTTGAAGGTGAGACATGCCGCTTTCCACCAAACTACATGTAATAAGGTTTCTTGACCCTTGCTGCATGCAGCTTTATGTGGCAGTAGCAATGGCGAAATTGGCTTGTGAGCAATAATGTCATAAACTTCTGCGTGTGTTGGGAAAAAGAAGCCGGCTTCATGGTATAAATGGTGAGCAATGACATTATTTGAAACATTAAGAAAAACTACATTGGTGTGTAAGTATTTCCATTATCATTTAAAATACCTATTTTGTAGGTCGATCACTGTTATATGCTTTGTGAATGCAACCTGGAGACAAATATTAGAAAACATGGAGGGGAAAGCTGTGGGCTATTAAAATGTTGGCCATTTAACCTTTAAAGGGTAGTACCTCTTGCTTTTCCCTGGGTCAAAAATGTGCAGTGTGTGTCTGAATACAGACTTGCACCAGTTCAGGTAAGATTTTTAGAGTTTCTAAATACTTATTGAACCTATGTAACCAAGATTGCCTTTTCAAACATTCGGTGACACTTTGTCCTTAGCCCATCCTTTTTCTAGCTGAGCAAAGCAATATGGTAACTAGGTATATGTGATGTGTTGCAGTAATTGACACAACTGAGTGACTTCTTTCTTTAGCTCTGCATTTTCTTTACTTTTTTAGAGGTTAACTTAGTGTGTGTTTGTTCCACAAGTTTGTAGATTAAATTACATTTTTATAAAAATGTTTTATATGATCTCATTTGTTCTTGTGAAATCTCCCTTCATCTTAAAGTTCAGTCTGGATTTTGAACCCAACGTTCTGGATGTTAGAAATAAAATGCACCGTGTATGGCACAGCTTGGATCTATTCTTAGCAAGCTTAGTAGCCTTCCTGGATCTTGTTGGCTGTTGCTCTGTTCTTGATGAGTGGGTTGGGTTGGGTTTTGCTTAGTTCAGTGATAGATCCTTGGATGCTGATCTTCTGAATTTTTCTGAGATTTCTTGATACTCTGGAGCTAAAGTGACCACTCCTGACTTTGGTCAACATGATGGCTTTATATGGGAGACTAATGAGTGTGGTCAGAAGTTCTCAAAAAAGGCCCTAGATTGATTTTATTTGAGACTAACCTACCTCGTATACACCTGCAATGTTATGCTTTCTACTCGTGTGTTCATCTCAATTGCAGGAGTCTAATGTTCAAATTTGAACCAAATTAAGGGTTCTTGCTTTTTAGAAAAGTTTTCTTAGAAGAGTAATAGAAACTGCAGTTTAACAACCTTGCATCTCTTTATAATGTGCAGTTTAGTGACTTAGTATTGTCTGACTGACGTTTTAAAAAGGGGTATTGCTAAGGGTAAGTCTATACTTACCCGTCGCGTTGGAGGCGCGGGATCGATGTTCTGGGTTCGATTTATCGCGTCTTGTCAAGACGCGATAAATCGAACCAGGAAGTGCTCCGCCGTCGACGCTGGTAATCCAGCTTGACGAGTGGAGTAGGCGGAGTCGACAGGGGAGCCTGCGCGCCGCGTCTGGACCACAGGTAAGTTCGAACTAAGGTACTTCGACTTCAGCTACGTTATTAACGTAGCTGAAGTTGCGTATCTTAGTTCGACAGGGGGGGTTAGTGTAGACCTGGGCTAAGAGTATGTGAAATAGGTCTGGGGAGTTGCTGTGTGTTCAACTTGCCTAGAATACTGTCAACACAAAATTAGTATCTCCTGCCTCACTAATCTCTCGCCAGCAGAGGGCACTGACTTTGTCACAGTGTGTTCAGCTTGTGTGTGCTGCAGTATTTCATTGCTTTGGCTTTGTTTTCAGATGGGATGGAGGTGGACACAGCACCGGTGGTTGCAGGGCAGTTTGAAGATGCAGAAGTTGATCACTGAGGAAGATGTATGCTGCTGTAAGCTTAAAACTTTAGATTTTTTTCTACCTTCAGTGTGAGGCTCTTCAGTCCTGCAGAGCCGTATGTTTTTGTAGTTTGATGAATTGAGAATTGCCCATAAGTCCCTGTATTAAATTACTTTGGAAACCATTGAGAGTTCTGTGAATAAGCACAGGATTGTATCTTCTAGGAAAAGAAGAAATAGATTAACTTTGAAAAAAATTAACAGTGTTTATCAAAACTATGGAAAGGAGTTAAACTGTAAAATGAACAGCCAGATCAGGTTAAATTACCACCTTATTCAGGCACTGACCGTACACACTTCAAGGAAAGGTAGATTAGCCTGTTGGTAGATTTAGATCCTTGGTTCACATGAATTGTCTGATCTCATGAAGTCTTTTGGAAGCTACACAAATAGTGGGTCCATTGCTCGGAAGTTATTGTCTCTGATATCCATTGTTCCCTCCTTGCCATTATCATGCAAGATTTGCCAGACCATTCAAGGGGGGGCAGAACTCTGTGGCAAATCCATCTCTTATTTTACTATACGTGGAACAGGAATTGTTCCTGTTAGTTTTTGAGCTTTCTTAGTGGGGGTGTCATTGAAAGCTTTCAGCTTTGGAGCAGGTCTAGAAATAAGTCTCTGTTATGTCCCCTCTTCTGTAATGTCACCCTTCCTGTCTGTTCGATGTTAGTGGGATAACAAAGTGTGCCAGTGTTTCCCAGTTGGGGGAGGGTGGGGGAGAGCAGTTTAATCTGGGAGAAGATGAGAGGAATTGACTACTGACATACAGACTCTGCATTGGGCTTGTACAGCTCCCTGAAAGTTGCCTGTTTTCCAGCTTCTGCAGCAGCCATTGAGGTAGCCAACCGTAGGAGCAGCTTACATGTGCTGGCAGCAGTGCATAGGCTTTAGCATCTCTGGCCTGCTCAGCCCAAAAAGCACAAAACCCTGCCTCAAGAAGCCACCACTAGACAATCTCACTCCAAGCAACGTGTCACCCTTTGGGGAGTGGGGAACAACAAACCCAATAGAAAGTTAGTGCAAAAAGTGGCTGAAAAAGGACAAGTGAAAATGAATCCCAACTAATTGTTAGCAAGCGTAGGAAGCAGGCAGGCAGCTCTCCTAAGAGGGGTTGCACAAGAAGGAGGCTGGAAATCGCTATGGGGTGCTGGTGTGTGGACAGTCAGTACATATGTGGCTTTCCCTCCCTTTTCTCCCCCGCCACTGCTCATTCTTCCTGTGTGCTACTCCTTGTACATCTGAATCAGCACTTCCTACTATCTGGGGGCTTTTGAATGTCCCCCTGATCACATACTGATGCTGGGAGGATTGGCCCTGAAGTAAGTTTTCATTCTCTTTCTCCTTTGCTGTAGGAACTCAGGCTCTGCCTCCCTACTCTTTGCCACTCAGAGGTATGTAACAAGGCCCTGCCACCATCCTGAAGCACTGAGTGGTTCAAAGAGGAGCCATTACGGGTACAATCAAGATTCTAGTTTCTCTTCCATCTATGTTCAGATTCCTCGCTCTGTATCGGGGGACCCATGGCATCCGCACCTTGAAGAGGTCCACTCTTCTTACCGTAGAGATGGAGTTCTTAGCCCTTGGAGGGAAAACACAGCTCTATCAGTCCATGGATTAAGAATCCATCTGCCACATCTAAGGGCGGGTTTCCTTGATGGTGGTAATATCACTGCAACCATGCTGCTTTCTGTAGTAACATTACCACCAAATGGTCACATTGTAAGCTGGGCTGCATCAGGCTGGGTTAGCAGTAGAATTGGAGGCATCTAAGGATGCCGAGGAAGTGGTATTGTAGGGCTTATGGGTTGTGGGGTTTTTTGGGCTGGAGGGGGTAAAATTCTGTGTGGATGTCCAAAAATTGGGGGCAGAGAGGGGGTGGTGGTCAGGGCTTCCTCTTTGTATACCCACATAGTGCTATTTGAAACAGTACTACATGAAAGCGTTCTAGGGAACTTTTAGTTTACATGGACCAATTAATGTTTAATACATTTGTGTGGTTTAGAAATTACTCCCCCCACAGTCTGCATTGCTGCTCTGTGAAGACCAGCCCTTAGGTATAAGCCAGGGAGTAGGGACTATATAAACAAACTGCCCTGGGAAGGGGGTGAAGTCAACACAGATTGGGTAACCAGTTCTGGTGTTTGTTGGATAAACACTGATTTAATTTTTTTGTATCTGGGTGTATTATTGACGTTTATCAGTTAAAACCAAAAAATCAGAAGCCTTATGTATTAGTAATTCTTTTGCTGGCAAAGCACCTATTATAATATCTTCAGTTGGCAGTACTCTTCCTGAGTGTGTACTGTACATGCCCCAGTATGTTGTTACAGAACATTGTGTTGCCAGAGTTAATTGGTTATGCTATTCTTTGCCTCCTGTCCTAAACTCTGTTGCTGTGCAGTTAACCAGCTGATCCAGTTCAGTGGTGGATAAAGTGATCTGTGTATGTAGTGCTAAGTATTACATCACTTCATAAAGCAGTTGAGAGCCTTTGGTATGAAAAGCCCTGTAATGAATGGGCCACCAGGTTTGTTTGCTGATGTAATTTTAACCGAGTTCAAAACACAAGAAATTCTAAAGTAACTCCCAAGTAATCACAGAATCCATGTGAAGAACAAACAGCTCTTTATTTTCTCTGCTAATCACCGTGCTAACAAGTTTATGGCATGTAGGTTAATGTTATAAAGAGGAAGTTTATTGAGATTTTCATAGTACGCTATGGAGCAAATCATTTTAGATTTAATTCTTTTTAGTTTCATTAACATTGCAAGCAGATTAAGCAAACAATCTGTAGGAACATTATGTCCCAGTGATCCTTTAGAAAGCAATGAACCACCATGCCTCTGAAGTGACATCCTCATGTGAAACTAATGTTGCATGTCCCTGCTCATTACACAAATGAGATGTGACCGTTGCCTGATGAAGCTCTTGGAGACTTGTTGATGATGAAAGTGTGAAATTTGTACTTAGTCTTGTCAAGAGCAGTTTTTTTATTTATGCCACTTACAAAAGTTCACATTTTGTTAAACAGTGTTGTATATATTAAACTGGCAGTTGTTGGGCAGTCTTCCCCTCTCCATACATATATTCGGTGATGTTGATTTTTAAAGCAGTAGTATGCTTATGGGGCCTGATTTTTCAGACCAGCTGATCACTCAGAACTCCCACTGAAGTCCATGTGAGCTGCAGGGGGCCCAGCCCTTCTGAAAATCAGGCCCAGGATGTGTTGAGAATGAATAGTTATCCCATGCTGTTGCTAGCAGCTGTTCAGAGACTTCTTTGTAAAGATTAATAACTTGTTAACACCAATTATCTAAACCCCGTGTCTTGTATCTTTCAGATTCCTCTTGTGGCACTTCCAGAATAAGCTGTAAAACTGAAGGCATTGCAGTGACTATTGGGAATTAACCTCTTTAGTAATAACTTCTCTATTAATGACCTAAGCATGGACATCTACGTCTGTAAATGCTTTTATAGATGTGCTTAAAACCGAGTTTGACATTTTTGTGACCACCGTGGGGTTTTTATTTAAAAGATAAAAACAATAACACCTCTTATCTAACGCTTGAATGGGGCTAATATTGGCTCGTTTCTAGGAAGCCTTTGTAGGAATTCTAGGAATTAAGAAACAAAATTGTAATTAGAACAGAATTCTAGGATGTCCTAGAATTTGTCCATATTTTTGTATCTGTTTATCCACTGAGTCAGCAGCCATGTATGATAGAAACAGGAGTTTGGTAAAGAAAAATAAGGTATTCAGGTCTTTTTGTCTGTCATTTTTTTACTGACAGAGTTTGGGTAGGGGAGAGGCTAGAGTGAAGTCCCACAGATGAGACTTGTTTTGTGTCTTTGTAATAAACATTAACAAAATTGTTTAATAAACTTAGACTTTTGTATCTCACAATCCAGGCTTGTGTTGCAGCCTTGAATCATTTTCTTTGGAAGACTCATTTAGTTGCTCAGGGCTCCTCTTGGGCAGTTCATTTATGGTTTTTTGGGGGAATGGGGGTGACAGGGGTATTACTTACGTGCATCCCTTAAAGGGGATGTTTTCCTTGAACCCATTTTAAGTCTTGTCTACATATGGGATTTTTGCACTCTTATAACAACACTGATGCAAACCCCCAGTGTAGATGCACCGTACTGAGGTATGGTAGCGCTACCTTCACCGTGACTTATCCTGGGTTTAGGAGATTTTGGTTGCCAAGAACAATGAACAGTTTTGCTGAAGCTGCCTTTCATCCCACTCCATCGTGCACTCTGATTTGTTAGACAGTTTTCTGCCAGATAAACTCTCCTCTCCATATTCTACACCTGTGGGAATTCTGTGCCACTGCACTTGTGCAGAATTCACATTCCTGCAGAAAAATAGCTTCTGATGGGGAAGCAAAGGGAAGCCGCAAGAACAGTCATGCACCCCTCCCCAGCAGCGCAGGCAGGTCAGTTCGGGTGCCTGGAGCAGCTGGTAGAGACCAATCTGCTCTTCTGAAGTCAACCTGAGAACCTGCTTCAATCACAACCATTCCCCTCTTAAACTTCTGGGTAGAATTTATGCCACTTATAATTATTTCACACACAGTATTGAGAATTTTTCTTTGAACTGGTTCTGCCCTCTCTGGGTGACTTGCTTACTGTGAAATACCAGAAGATACCAGGTGGCATAATCACTGCTACAGTGTACATAACATGCATTAGTTATAGCTGCTCTTTGTAGAGCATTCTTATTTCAGTAAAATTAATGGTCTAACAATATTATAAAGTGCCATGTACTACAAGAAGCTTTGAAGATTATTTTAAAATTATTGATGCATCTTTTATAGCCTGTTCGGATAAAAATGGTGGCACAGTTGGAAAATAGTAAAGACCATTTATCGGTAAAGAATATAGGCAAGTATCTGGAAATTGGGAACATTCATAATTCAGATTCTTCTTCGAGTGATTGCTCATGTTTTTTCCCCTAGCAGTACCCGTAGGGGAGTGCCCCTAGCAACCCCTGGAGTGGCGCCTCCATGGCGCAGTATAAGAGGTGCTGCGTTCTCCCCCCACCCTCAGTTCCTTCTTGCCGCCAGTGAAGGTGCTTCGGAACTGCTCTGCTCCAGCTTTTCTGCAGCTTTCCTCTTGAACTCTTGTTTGTTCGTAGTAGTAGTACCTGTAATTGAAGTAGTTTAGTTTAGTGCGCCCAGGTCGGGGCATGGCCCGGGCTTTAAGTCGTGAACACGCAGGCGGCCAGTGCCAGTGAGGGACCCACATGCGGACTGTTTACGCTATCTGGGGGAAACCCATCTTGGCGATCACTGCAAGATTTCCACATCTTTCAAGCCTTGGACAAAGAAAGAAAGGGACATTCAGCTCCGAGCCGTTCTGATGGAGTCGGCATTGACCCTGACTCGGGTGCACTGCTCCGAGTCGGCACCGGGTAGCGCGATGTCGGTGTGCGGCAACCCTTTGGTGCCTTCCACCAGTCAGCACCTCTCCCCGTCCGCGGGGCATGCTAAGAAGGCTAAGGAGAGGTCTTCTCCACGGAGGCACTGGAGCAAGACCGGGGGTGAGACTAGACCCATGTTGTGCAGTTCTCGGTCCCCATCGGCCTGCAGGCGTCCGACTCAGGTTGAGCAGAGTGGCCCGGCCCATTCAGCACAGGCTTCCCCGGATGTCCGGGTGCCCTCCACGCCGGAGGCCCTGCAAGCGGCCCGGGACGTTGTGTCTCTGCCGGTACTGGGGCACCACCACTGTTGGCTCCGCGGTCCAGAGGCAAGCCACCACTTGGATCTCCACAGTCGCCTCCTGGTCGGTAGCATTCGTGGTCAAGGGAATGTTCCCGACGCCGTTTGTCACTCAGCGACCGTCCTGTGCGTAGTCCACACCGGTCACTGTCGACCCCCACTAGGCTGTCTGGTTGGGATTCCAGGCACTGCTCCGTCTCGAGGGACTGTAGACCTCGCAAAGGGAGTGGGCCCCGTCAAGACAGAGACGGCCGGCACCGGAGGTCCTCATCTTCGAGAGGCTACCGTAGCCCATCGCAACACGGGCGTCGACGCCATTCCCATTCTTCGTCTCGCTCCATGACCCCGCCGCAGCACCGCTCTTGCAGGCCCGGGCGTCAATCGCTGGCACCTTGCCATCGCGGATCCGCCTGCCGGAGCCGATCGCAAAACAGCTGCTACCGGTGGTACAGTTCCTCAACGTCAGGATCACAGTCTCGTGGTCGGAACTGTTCCTGAACCTACCGCTCCCCCCCACCCCCCGCCCCGGTCCTGAGACAGCGGCAGGTTGTACACCAGCCCGGCCTCCCTTCAGTCGTCAGTCGATGGGAGAGCCTACTCAGGCTGACCAGCCTGATGCGCCAGTGCCACAGCAGGTACCAGTGGGTCCTGTGGCCCCCGACGCAGCCCCCAGTGGGGGCTCGCTCGGTGGCCAGAGCCTTGGAACGACCGTTGGCCTCCCTTTCCCAGCCTACCAGAAAAGAGTCACTCCTCTGATGGTTAGAAACCTTCGTCTAATTTCAAGTCTAAACTTCCTGATGGTCAGTTTATATCCATTTGCTCTTGTGTCCACATTGGTACTGAGCTTAAATAATTCCTCTCCCTCCCTGGTATTTATCCCTCGGATATATTTAAAGAGAGCAATCATATCTCCCCTCAGCCTTCTTTTGGTTAAGGTAAACAAACCAAGCTCCTTGAGTCTCCTTTCATACGACAGGTTTTCCATTCCTCGGATCATCCTAGTGGCCCTTCTTTGTACCTGTTCCAGTTTGAATTCATCCTTCTTAAACATGGGAGACCAGAACTGCACACAGTATTCCAAATGAGGTCTTACCAATGCCTTGTATAACGGTACTAACACCTCCTTATCTCTACTAGAAATACCTCGCCTAATGCATCCCAAGACCGCATTAGCGTTTTTTCATGGCCACATCACATTGGCGACTCATAGTCATCCTGTGATCAACCAGGACTCCGAGGTCCTTCTCCTCTTCCGTTACTTCCAACTGATGCGTCCCCAGCTTATAACTAAAATTCTTGTTATTAATCCCTAAATGCATAACCTTACACTTCTCACTATTAAATTTCATCCTATTACTATTACTCCAGTTTACAAGGTCATCCAGATCTTCCTGTAGGATATCCCGATCCTTTTCTGAATTGGCAATACCTCCCAACTTTGTGTCATCTGCAAACTTTATTAGCACACTCCCACTTTTGGTGCCGAGGTCAGTAATAAAAAGATTAAATAAAATTGGTCCCAAAACTGAACCTGGAGGAACTCCACTAGTAACCTCCCTCCAACCTGACAGTTCACCTTTCAGTATGACCCGCTGTAGTCTCCCCTTTAACCAGTTCCTTATCCACCTCTCAATTTTCATATTGATCCCCATCTTTTCCAATTTAACCAATAATTCCTCATGTGGTACTGTATCAAATGCCTTACTGAAATCGAGGTAGATTAGATCCACTGTGTTTCCTTTATGTAAAAAATCTGTTACTTTCTCAAAGAAGGAGATCAGGTTGGTTTGGCACGATCTACCTTTTGTAAAACCATGTTGTAATTTGTCCCAATTGCCTTTGACCTCAAGGTCCTTAACTACTTTCGCCTTCAAAAAAATTTCCAAGACCTTGCATACTACAGATGTCAAACTAACAGGCCTGTAGTTACCTGAGTCACTTTTTTTCCCTTTCTTAAAAATAGGAACTATATTAGATATTCTCCAGTCAAATGGTACAACCCCTGAGTTTAGAGATTCATTAAAAATTTTTGCTAATTGGTTTGCAATTTCATGTGCCAGTTAATCTTCATCCAAGAATATTAAAGTATCTGGGCCGCCTGATTTACTCCCATTAAGCTGTTCGAGTTTGGCTTCTACCTCGGATATGGTAATTTCTACCTCCATATCCTTATTCCCATTTGTCATGCTGAAATGAGCTTTGGGCAATCTTCAGAAAGATAAGACTCTGGCTAGCAGAGCGAATCTCCCTGATGGGTATGAAAATACTACCCATATAGTTTAGGGAAGAAAAATTTGAGAATAAACTCCAATCCAGGCCTGCTAGAAGCCCAGTGTAACAGATCAAAGCATGGTGTTTTGGTAGCGTCTTCAATTTTTCTTTAGTATGGAAAGCAACAACACGGCAACATTTCAGGAACTATCTATCAGCTTTTCTGCACCTAGAGACACATTAGTTACAGAGGCGGAAGAAGTGTATGGCATTGTGTCCAACCAATAGCAACCTCTGGATGAAAATCCTTTCTACATTTTATCCCTGCAGTTGGTGCAGGATAAGAGAATTAACACGTGTCAAATACCATGAAATTAAATATGAAACCCTTGCAATCCAGAGGGTGTGGAAATTTTGTTTTCCCTCCTCAAATCCTGTTGCACAGCAATGCAAGGTCTAGAAAGCCACTGATCTGTACTGATATATACACCTGAGGCATACTGACTGACGTGCAGGTGTAAAACAGAGTTGCCGGCATGTGGGTTCACTGTGGGGGAACAATCTCCAAGTTGCACAGTTCAGTTGAGATGCTGGGACATTGGTAAAGTAAAAACTGCCTGTGCTGGTAAGTATCGTGTGATAGCTGAAAAAGACCACTTCTGCTAGGAACCCAGGGAATGTTATTTTAACCTATGTTCTGTTTCACAACTCAGTTTCCTATGGTGCTAAATGGAAAATTTTCAGGTAAGTGAATTAATGTAATTTAAATAACAGTAAAGTTAAAATTACAGAAGCATGCTGTAAAGGGAGAGCAAGCTAATGTGGGATTACACCCTGGTAGGTTATCCCATAGAAGGTGAGTTTGCACCCACCCACCTCCCCCCCGTTTGTACATTGAACCTAGTAGTAGTAGTGGTGGTTTAACTACTGTAGTCTTGGGAAGGTGTTGCTAGGTAGCAAACTTTTACAAAAGAAAGCACAGAAACCAGGAATATAATGTAAATAAAACATATGCTAATATAAAAGAGAAAAACAAAAGCAGTGGATTGTAGTAAATTCAATGTAATGTGTAAATGTATATAAAGAAAAGGGGTTTTCTGTAACTTTGTCTGATATGCCCTATAGCCACCCTCTATCCTGGAGTCTGATCAGCTCAAGTGTAGTTTGATTTTATGCTAATAAATAAACCTCAGTGATGAGTTTGGAGTCAAATTGAGTTCTTGAGAACTGAGTGGATAAGGTCTTAGAAGCCCTCCCAACACTGGCACATCACAAGCTAGGTTTTTTGTTTTTAAGTTACTGAATACAGAAATACAGTAGTGAATGTTTGTGTGCTGGGGTCCTATTGTATGAAAGTTTGGGCAATTAGGTTAGTAGTCATTTAATCTCATAGTAAGTTCTGAATGCGTGTATCTAAAATGCAAGGAAAAATATACAAGCAACGATTTTATTGAGAACAAAACACTAGATTTAAAACAAGTTATCTGAAGAAAGCATTAACAATATAGAATTTATCTCCAGAGCACTTGCAAAAATAAGAGATTAAGAAAAATATCTGTTCAGTAAGGCTTAGTTCATTCAGTACTAAGTATTTTTATAGTGCAAAAACAGTCTGATCTGTTCCTACAGCAAAATGAGGTCTGCAGCGTAATCAAGGCCAGGAATTTCTATTTCAATGTTTAAAAGGCAGATTTTATTCATCCATAGCTTTATATTTCTGAAATATTGATGAAATATTTTTTTGCTTTGTGGGCAATTTGACGCATCATCTCCCAAGTAATCTTGGTGTTAACAGATTTTTTTGTTGATATAAGACTGTACTGAGTAGCAATTTCACTTTACCAAAGGACAGATTTTAAATCTTACAAGAAAAATAACTGGGGAGCATCAAATCTGTAAACAGACCAATATTACTAGGTCAACACTGATAATTTGCTAAACTCTAATCTTGAGTCTAGGTTACAGCTCAGAGTTCAGTTTTGCAGATCTCACTATATTTTTGTTTAAGATTTTATGAATTAGTGGTGAGTCATCTCTTTTTGTCAGTCATCTTAAAGATTCTGGAAATCCTTAACAACAACGTGTCAAATAAAAACAATTTCAAATGTCCCTCTGACTGTTCCTAAATCCATTATATTGTGTGCTGGGATAAAAAGATCAGGGGTTTGCAACATTTGCAGATCTGGACTAATGCAGACGAAGTATATTGAAGAGGTGACATTTGTTTTTCAGTTTTATATCTTACTAACACAGCCCTACTTGGATTGGCTCTGAAGTAAGCCCACTCCTCATCTTAAGTCAAGAGGAAACTTAGCTGAGATAAGGCTAACAGCCAAGAGACTAGAAGGCCATTTGTAACATCTTACATATGTACAGCTATTTAAAACAAAAAAGGCAAAATGTGCTTATCTGTGGCAGTACTACTTGCTCTGAAAATTAACCAGACTGGCCACAGGCAAAATACCTAGTGGTATCTGTAAAATATTCACCTTATGGCTTTTTAAAGTCTGGGTGGGGTTACTGTTTTATACCACAATCTAACAGTGCAAAATCTCCTGCCTGCTTTGTGAGAGTCCTGTGCTTCAGTATCTCAGTTATCTTTATCCCCTTTCAAACCTGCTAAACATAAATGGAGAAATACAACCAGCCCCTCTACATAACATTTTAAACAAAATTATGTTTTTGCACAAATGAGAGGGGGCAAAGTGTTTTCTATGTTAATGATATTATAAAAGCATAGAGAGAAAAATGTCATCTGACAGTGCAAACAGTACTGTGGAATGCTAACAACCTGCGGGTGGTTTTCACCACAAGCGAAGGTGAACTCTGACCAGTTTGGCCTGGTATGCAGCAGGAGTACATTTTCTGAGGCAGCAGAGCTGCTCTGCTGGTTATTTTTTGTATGGCAGAGACTGCTCCATGTAAAAGAAAAATACTAAAGCCTAAATGTGCCCATTGAGAGCCTTTAAAGAGACATAATAGAGTCACAAATTATTCAAGCTCTCTGAAGAGTCGTCAGAGTATGCTGTCTGACTAGTATTGATTAACTCTCCTATCAGACTCCTCATGCTCACAATACTGACTAGTCTTAGGCAAAGTTAACAATAGAAAATGATCTGCTGTCAATAGGGCCAAGAATTAATTAGTACTCAGAAAGGAGGACAAAAATAATTGAAGTATGGGCCTGATTCCGCAACTTTTACTATCATGCAGGATTGGGCCCTAATGAGCCAATAAACGATAGCGAGGTGACAGGAGGCAGATTCCTCACAAGAGGAAAAGGTGGGTTAGTACTTATCAGTAACTCATCTTTTTTGAGTGTGTCACCTCCGTATGTTCACACTTGTGGGGAAATGGTGCCTCTGGTGTCGAGCTTTGGAATTTTTCTAGCGAGTAGCATCCTTTGGGGCCACGTGCCTCATCCTGCCCCCTTGCAGAGGTTATATATGCCACAAGTGGGACTATACAAAGATCATTTCAAGAATGACGTTTTCAGAACCCATCCCCTCTCTCTTGTGAGTATTATATATGGATAAGAGTCTGATGTAATCAAACCAGTAGTGGCAGATACCTCTTCAGATAACTTTTGTATGTCTCTCTACAATTGACATTTTATATAGGTTTGGAAGAAAGGTCAATGAATGGCTTTTTGAATTAAATTTAGAGTGACAAGTTCATTTTTCAATAGTGTTTTTCTTCATATACATGGCTTAACTGAGAAATATGTGATAATCACTTTCATTCTTGTTCTCACCATACCAATTTGTTACTGTAATTAAGTTCTACTGTAAAGTTCTAAGACTGTATTTCAAAACATAAAATCATCTGGAAAGCCTGTAAGGAAATCAGTGTTCTCAATGCCTGGTATCCAGGTTTCTTCCCTCTATGTACTGTGTTGCTACAATTCAGTTCTGTTTTTAAGAGTCTTTTTTTAACACACGTAGTTCTAGAGTTCACCATTTACAAATATCTCAGAATATCAGAGGAAGGATTTCACCCCACACGATGGCCACAAGTACTGTACCTGATGGGACAAAATACAAAAAGGCAGTTAAGTAAGTACATTTGAGGAACATACAGTCCTGGTTCTATGTACAGTAAAAGAGTTGGTTTTTTAAATATGTTTGAGAGTCTAAAGAACAGTGGATACTGCTGAAAAAAGCAATTCCTTGTAGAAAGGGACATGCAAATTCAGTGCCTTGCAAAGAATCACAACAAACATGACTTCCTGCAAAGAGAAATCTTGCAGAACCTGTAGAAGATCACAGCATTAATTAATTCTTCCCTATCAGATTTCTTACCCTAAGAATAGATTATTCAAAACGGACACCGATTGTGTGGAAAAATCTACTTTTAAAAACCAAACAGAGCATATATAGTTTAACTGACTTGAAAATACAACAATAATCCCAAAACTTTTGAAGTTATGTGCCAACTGATCCAAGTAACAAGGCTTAGGAGCATTCAGCACACTGACTCTGTTTACTCTGCCTAGTCCACACACACCCTTTTCCAGTTTTCCATATTTTGACTTGCCAGCTTCTTTTCAAAGCTAGTGGTATCACATTGGATCCGTAGGGGATGTGGAGGACTGACATGTAGAAGTAGAGTAAGTTAATAGGGCTTTTTTAAAATGAGGTACTGTCTTGTGTGGTTTTGCTAAGTAGATTTTTTTTAATATCCTCATTTTGTACTTAAAAATGACATCTTACCACTACAGGCCAGTTCTAGCCTCCAGTGGGGTTCCATGACAGCTGTGACATCACCAAAGTAGGGCATGTTTAGATGTCATGGAGTGGAAGCTGCCAAGTCTGGACTTTAATAAGGAGGAGGAAAAGGTACATTTTCACATTAATAACACACTGGATGTTCTCCTGTTCTTGTTGTTTTGAGCAGTTAGCCCAATACTTAAGAAAAATCCAGCTTTCTTAGTTTTTGTGTGTTGTAATTAAGCAGTACAGAATCTAACTGGATGGATACCAGCTGACCAATTTGTCCATTTTCAAATTTTCTCAGGCTATTTTTCACTTTCACAGCTCACCTTCCCTTTTAGGATCTGCCAGAACCCAGCACATGCGGCTGATATTTTGCTAGAACCTGTACAGTCCTACAGTATGTTGCACATCTCAAACAACCAGAATTTTAAAACTGAGGCACTAGGGCCAAATGAAAGACAGCTATATCAGACTGGAATATCATTCTGGCAGAGCCAAAGTAGATAAGGTGTGTCAATTTAAAATTGACCAGTTAAAATGGATCTGCCTGTGTTGCACACCAATTTGGAATTTTGCAGTTGTTCCTTTCAAAGCACCCTGCGAGCATACAGACTTTAAATGTGTTAGTTAATTATCACATAGTCAAAGAAAATACCTCACTTTTTCTTATAAGAAAGAAAAGAATCCCTCCAAAATAGTAATTCCAACAGCTAAGTTAATATTGCAGTAAGGCTGAGATGTAAATCTCACAGTCAGGCAATTCAAAGTTATGTTCACTACAGCAAACCTTACTAAATCATATGCATGTCTGCAGTATTATAGCAGTGCTGGACCAAGGATATTAGAGAGAGATGTGGTGTAAGATAATATGTTTATTGGCCCAACTTCTGTTGGTGAAAGAGAGAAGCTTTCAAGCTGACAGAGCTCATGCTTGTCTCGTTCACCAACAGAAGTCGGTTCAATGAAAGAAACAATCTCATCCACCTAAATCATATGTACTAATACTATATGGCATAAGATTAAAAACTCTCTCTATATGTATGTATGTATGCAAGCAAGCAAGCAAATTCTGATTCCTCTAGGAACCATAACTTTGAATGTCCTGACTTGATTCAAGTTCTAATCTTAACACTGCATTAATGTAGCTTTTTGGATTCAATTTGAAATGAAAAACTAGTAGATTGTGAAAATAAAGGATAGTGATTTCTTTCCCTGAATCACATCTTGTTACAATATGTTTTTTCAAGTGCAAAAAAGCATAAAGGCACTTACCTAAGGAAGGTGCCATCCAATACACTAGTGAATAATCCCAGAATTTGTCATAGAAACAACTTGCATGTAATGAAAAGGCCAATGCTGGGTTAAATATTGCTCCAGTGAGGTTTCCTCCTGCAATAAGTTTTAAATAAAATTAAACTAAACCGTCTCTCTTGACTTGTATTTCTTTGAGCGGAAATATTTGGTATGGGGACACACACGTTAATCCATGATACTACATTAAATGTATGTTTTGTTACACTGGTAATAAACTGCACTAGCAGAACTGATTTTAAATACAGTTTAATTCTGATTTGGTTTGTCTGGTCAGGTGAACTGGGCAGAACTGTTTTTAAAACAAGTTTTAAAAAAACATGCTCTAACAGGCTATAACTCAGCCCCCTTTCTGACAACACCTGAGTTTCCAATGTAGATAGGGATAAGCCCTATCCCTGTGACTGTCCTTGATCGATACTATAGAGTATCAGTTCTTCTGCGAGTGCCCCTTGCATAGTCAGTCTCTTGGGATGCGCTGACCTGGTGCAGCTAGGACAGTGAAACCTTCTGTAGTAATGCCTGTTAGAAGTGCCTTGACCCTTCCCTCCCTTCCCCAGATCCTATGCCAGCAGTTAGGCAGGTGTGGCTACAGGAGGATCATTGTCGCCATTGCCACCTCAGTTCCTTGCAACTGCCAAAACATTAGGCCACCTTAGAGCTGTCTGTCTCTGTAATTAGTGCAATCGTCAAATAAATAAATAAAATAAATGTTAGTTGCAGTGTTGTAGTAGTTAGTATAGTTATACTTAGTAAAAAAAATTAAACATTAAAACAACATAGTTAACTTACTGATCATGACAGAGGTCAAAGTGAAGAAGCACGGCTTCAAAAAATGTGCATTGTTTCTATCAGTCTTTCCTTCCTTCCTGTCTAGTAGATCATTATCCCTTGAGATCGTAAATGTGTGGCTACTACTAAGAGAACCTTGGAAAATACTCTCAGGGCCAATGATAGTCCGAAGGGGAGAACTCTATATTGTTAGTGGCAGTGTCCCAGAGTGAATCTGAGAAATGGTCTATGAGCCGGTATGATCGAGATGTGAAAATAGGCATCCTGGAGGTCGAGAGCCAAAAACCAGTCTCCCTGTTCCAGTGCTGGAATGATAATCAATAAGGTGACCATCTTGAATTTTTGAGCCTTGACAAACTTGTTGAGAGCTCTGAGGTCTAGTATGGATCTCCAACCTCCCTTCCTTTTCGGTAGTAGGAAATAATAAGAGTAGGCCCCTTGCCTTGTAGATGTTGAGGAACTGGTTCTATAGCTTCTAACTGGAGGAGGCAATCTATCTCTTGTCATAGCAAATTCTCATGAGAAAGATCCCTGAAGAGGGAAAGGGAAGGGTGTTGTGGTATGGGTAGGGAGGTAAAATGAATGGAGTACCTGGTTCTAACAATCTCTAGGACCTATCAAGTTTGTCAAGGCTCAAAAATTCAAGATGGTCACCTTATCGACGATGATTCCAACGTTGCAACAGGAAGACTGGATGTCAAAAAGCTGATGGTGAGTGTCCTTAACTTCCTCCAGTGGTATCAGGTGGGTGTCTGCCACCCTCTTTGCCAGCTCCTGGAAGAGATTAAAGTAGTCGGCCAAAGATAGTGGGGGAGACATGATGGCTTTGTCTGGAGAAGAGGAGGATATGGTCCTTGGTGTTACTTCCTCTTCAGTATTGGCTTCCTGTTTCTTTGTCTTAAGGCGGTTCCAAAGCCCTGGATGCTGCGGCTGAGAGGGTGTGCCGGGAGGATTCTCAAGCGAAGCTTGATAGGTTCCCAATATGGCCACTGGGGTGGCATAGAGCCTGGTGGTGATGCCCATGAGTGGCTGTACCAAGATGTTGGTGATGGGGGCCATCTGTGGATGTTGGGCTCACTGCCTGAACCCTTGCTAGAGAGCAGAAGAGCATGGCATGGCAGCGGGGGTACTTCCCATGCTTGGTATAGGCTTAGTACCAAGGGGTGGGGACTCGGGTGCATCCAGCATGTGGAGATCTCTGGAAGGGCGGGATTCTGCCAGTACTGATGATCTTGGTATCAGTGGTGATGCCGGGGGGGAAGGAGGGGAATGTCCACACTGGTCATTCTGGTGCCAGGCAAACTGTCGCTGGCAGTTCAGAAGTGGACTTGCGTACAAGGAGTGTCCTTTCAGAGTGCTTACTCTTGTCCTTTGGTACCCATGACCTGGGGCCCGTGCCCATCAGGTCTGTGGGCCTGTCAGTGGTACCAGTTGTCATCGGTCTTCGTGAGGCATGGATGCCAGACTGAGATGGTCTCAGTGCTGAAGATACTGAGCAAGATGGTGATCACTTACAGCTATGTTTGGGCTCACTGAGGGGACTTCCTGCTCTCTTCTTAGATCATTTGTGAGAGGGGTCCAGAGCCTGTTTCTTCAACCCACATTCCTAAGATGTAGAAGGCTGTGGGGAAGACTCATGTCTACCAGGCAACTGGGGTCGGAGAGCTGCCTCCATGAAAATGATCTTCTGGCGGAGCTCTCTGTCTTTGCGCAATCTTGGCTGGAGTTGTTGGCAAAGACCACACTTCTGTTGTATGTGGCCTTCCCAGAGGCAGCGAATGCAGTGAGAGTGCTTATCCGCAATTGGGATAGCCTCTTTACAAGTGCATAAGAACAGTCATGCTGGGTCAGAACAAAGGTCCATCTAGCCCAGTATCTTGTCTTCTGACAGTGGCCAATGCCAGGTGCCCCAGAGGGAATGAATAGAACAGGTAATCATCAAGTAATCCATCCCCTGTCACCCATTCCCAGCTTCTGGAAAACAGAGGTTAGGGATACCATCCCTGCCCATCCTGGCTAATAGCCATTGATGGACCTATCCTCCATGAATTTATCTAGTTCTATTTTGAACCCTCTTATATGCTTGGTGCAGCACTTCTTGAAGCCTGGTGAACTGGGTCCCCAGCAGGTAAAAAGGGAGGAAAGAAAATAAAGTCTTTTTCTCTCTCTCTCTCGCTCTTTTTTTTTTTAGGGTAAATAAGAAAGAGGAAAACTATGACAGGTTTCAGAGTAGCAGCCGTGTTAGTCTGTATCCGCAAAAAGAACAGGAGTACTTGTGGCACCTTAGAGACTAACACATTTATTTAAGCATAAGCTTTCGTGGACTACAGCCCACTTCATCGGTTACATAGAATGGAACATATAATATATATGTATATATATATACAGAGAAAATGTGAAAAGGTGGAAGTTGCCATACCAAGTCTAAGAGGCTAATTAATTAAGATAAGCTATTATCAGCAGGAGAAAAAAAACTTTTGTAGTGATAATCAAGATGGTCCATATCAGACAGTTGACAAGAAGGTGTGAGGATACTTAACATGGGGAAATAGATTCAATTTGTGTAATGACCCAGCCACTCCCAGTCTCTGTTCAAACCTAAGTTGATGGTATCTAATTTGCAAATTAATTCCAGTTCAGCAGCTTCTTGCTGAAGTCTGTTTTTGAAGTTTTTCTGTTGCAAAATTGCCATCTTTAAATCTGTTATCAAGTGACCAGAGAGGCTGAAGTGGTCTCCTGCTGGTTTTTGAATGTTATGATTCCTGATGTCAGATTTGTGTCCGGTTTGGCCAATGTAATTGCTGGCACATGATGGCATATATCACATTGGTAGATGTGCAGGTGAAAGAACCCCTGATGTGATTAGGTCCTATGATGGTATCACTTGAATAGATATGTGAACAGAGTTGGCATCGGGTTTTGTTGCAAGGATAGGTTCCTGGGTTAGTGTTTTTGTTGTGTGGTTTCTGGTGAGTTTTTGCTTCAGGTTGGGGGGCTGTCTGTAAGCGAGGACTGGTCTCTAACACACACACCCCCACACCCTCCCTCCTTCCAGTCCTGCTGCCTTGTAGAGTGAGGCTACATTAACAACAATGTGTTAACCCTTGAGGGCTCAGCCGAGTGCTAGTTCATCATTTAGCAGTAAGGCATTCCTTGGGAAATATGCCACCCTCCTCCACTCTCTGACTTCACCACCTCAACCAAGCTTCACAATCATCATTGCTGTGTACAGTATTAAATAAATTGTTTGTTTAAAACTTATACTGTGTTTTTATATATATATAAATATATATATCTTTTGTCTGGCAAAAAAAAATCCCTGGAATGTACCCCCCTGCTGCAATTACATTAATTCTTATGGGGAAATTGGGTTCACTTAACATCATTTCCCTTAAAGTAGCATTTTTCAGGAACATAATTACAACGTTAAGCGAGGAGTTAGTGTACTGCTTTCCAAACTTTCCCAAGGGTGAAAATATGCAAAGGGGATGCTAAGAAGAAATGTAGGTTAGTTATTTGTAACTGGAGTTCTTTGATATACACTGCATATTCACACTCCCTGCCCACCTTCCCTGCTTCTATGGAGTCCTAATTGTATCATTACTTAGTATTCTGCTTTAGTGTTTATTCTTCAGTGCGCACTCTCGGTCAGCAGGAGAAAGGAGAGGACCAAAGTGCTTCTAACAGGCACTGCTACTGAAAGGTTCCATCCTTGTAGCTGCACCGAGTCAGCACGTCCCAGGACTGTGAATATGTAAAGTGCATACTGAAGAATTTCAGTTACAAGTAACCTCCATTTCTAATTGCTGTTCAATGGAGGAAATTTATTAAAAGACTTGTATTCTATTTTTTGTTCCATTTACTTAATGATTTATTATGAAATCTTTTGCCTTAGCAAGTAGGTGTTACTTTACAAAAGTTAATAAACATAACTGCATACATAACCTACAAGGGGGTCAGCAACCTTTCAGAAGTTGTGTGCCAAGTTTGCATTTATTCACTGTAACTTAAGGTTTTGAGTGCCAGTAATACATTTCAACATTTTTAGAAGGTCTGTCTCTCTAAGTCTATATTATATAGCTAAACTATTGTTGTATGTAAAGTAAATAATAGTGCAGCGAGGTGAACGGGGCTGGCAGCTAGTATCCCAGGCTGGCAGTGGGCTGAGTGGGGCTGGTGGCCGGGACCCCAGCTGGCAGGGGGCTGGTGGCCGGGACCCCAGGCCGGCAGTGGGCTGAGCGGGGCTGGCGGACAGAACCCCAGACCAGCAGTGGGCTGAGTGGCTCAGCCCGCTGCCAGTCTGGGGTTCCGTACGCTAGCTCCTGCCAGCTGAGGTCCTGGCTGCCGGCCCCACTCAGCCCGCTGCCAGTCTGGGGTTCCGTTCATCTAGGCAGGCAGCAGGCTTAGCGGGGCCTGCGGCCGGGACCATGGCTAGCAGCAGAGTGCCACTAAAAATCAGCTTGTGTGCCACAGGTTGCCAACCCCTGATTTACACTGTACTTTTTACCAAACTGGTTCCAAATAGGCTATTTGATGAAAACAAAAACTCAAGTCTGCAGCAGTTTGGGAAGACAGAACCAGTCTTCATTTTGCTGGTAAGACAGCTCCAACTAAACAAGGCATGTTGTGTATTGACATGAATTCAATGCAGGGGTCGGCAACCTTTCAGAAGTGGTGTGCCGAGTCTTCATTTATTCACTCTAATTTAAGGTTTCGCGTGCCAGTAATACATTTTAACATTTTTAGAAGGTCTCTTTCTATAAGTCTATAATATATAACAAAAATATTGTTGTATGTTAAGTAAATAAGGTTTTAAAAATGTTTCAGAAGCTTCATTTAAAATTAAATTAAAATGCAGAGCTCCCTGGACCGGTGGCCAAGACCCGGGCAGTTTGAGTGCCACTGAAAATCAGCTCGCGTGCTGCCTTTGGCATGCGTGCCATAGACTGCCTACCCCTGACCTACAATGAGGTATATTAAAAAACACCCTACTGCTGCTGCCCAACCTCCAAACAATAAACAAGAAGCTGAAGCATATAAATGTACTTTGCATCTTTCCCTGTAGACTACCCTAAAAGCCTTGGCCAAATGCCCAAAGGGAGTACATTCCAAAGGTTACAGACTATAGATTGAGAGATTCTGACCTCTGTACCGTAGGAATTCAGTGTAATAAACCGTCAATTTAAGCTTCCATGAAATCTGAAACACAATGCCCAGATTGCACATGACACACCCCACACCAAATGATAATAGAATACAAAAACAGGGATCACAATTTTAAGGTTAGGCTAACAACTTTTTTAATGGAATTTTTAACGTTCATAGAATCACAGAATCATAGGGCTGGAAGGAACCTTGAGAAGTCATCAAGTCCAGCCCCCTGCACTGTGGCAGGATCAAATAAACCATCAAGACCATCCCTGACAGGTGTTTGCCCCATTTGTTTTTAAAAGGTCCCTTGGAAGCCTATCCCAGAACTTAACTACCCTTATAGTTAGAAAGCTTTTCCTAATATCTAACCTAAATCTCCCTTGCTGCAAATTATGCCCATTACTTCTTGTCCTACTTTCAGTGGACATGGAGGAAAAAGTGATCACCATCCTGTTTATAACAGCCCTTAATATATTGGAAGACTTATCAGGTCACCCCTCAGTCTACTTTTCTCAAGACTAAACATACCAATTTTTTTAACCTTTCCTCATAGGTCAGGTTTTCTAAACCTTTTATCATTTTTGTTGCTCGCCTCTGGACTCTTTCCAATTTGTCCACAGCCTTCCTAAATTGTGATGCCCAGAACTGGACACAGTATCCCAGCTGGGGCCTCACCAGTGTCAAGTAAAGCAAGACACTTATCTCCTGTGTCTTACATACAACACTCCTGTTAATACATCTCAGAATCATTAGTCTTTTTCACAGCTGCATCACATTGATGACTCATACTCAGTTGTGGTCCACTCTAACCCCCAGATCCTTTTCAGCAGTATTACTACCTAGACAGTTATTCCCCATTTTGTTGTTATGCCTTTGATTTTTCCTTCCTAAGTGATGTACTTTGCACTTGTCTTCGCTGAATTTCATCTGGCTGAATTCAGACCAATTCTCTAATTTGTCAAGGTCTTTTTGAATTTTAAGCCTGTCTTACAAAGTGCTTGCAACCCCTCCCAGCTTGGCGTCATCTGCAAATTTTATAAGCATACTCTCTACTCCGTTATCCAAGTCATTAATGAAAATGTTGAATAATACTTGACCCAGGACTGACTGCTGCAGGACCACACTAGATATGCCCTCCCAATTTGACAACAAGCCATTGATAACTACTCTTTGAGTGTGATCTTTCAATCAATTGTGCATCCACCTTATAGTAAATTAATCTAGACCACATTTACCTAGTTTGCTTATGAGAATGTCAGGTGGAACTGTTTCAAAAGTCTTACTAAAATCAAGGTATATCATGTCTACTGCTTCCCACCTATGCACTAGGTCAATAATCCTATCAAAGAAGGAAATTAAGTTGCTTTGGCATGTTTTGTTCTTGACAAAACCATGCTGACTATTCCTTATAATCTCATTATCTTCCAGGTGCTTACAAACTGATTGTTTAATAATTTGCTCCAGTATCTTTCCAGGTACATTATCTTATAGTAAGTAATTGCTAGGCAATAATAGGTGGGGATAGGGAAATAACATCAAATTTGCCTTATGTATTATTTTTTTCACTTTTTTTTAAACCCTTAGGCTAAACATAGGGATGATCTTGAGAGATGCCATGCACATTCATCTCCTATTGACTTCAAATGGAAATGAAGATGCTCAGCATTTCTCAGGAGTAGGCCCATAAAGACAAATGAAGTACATTATGGAGGCTAAATTCATCATTAGTATAACACTGTGCAACTCGCCATCACCCAGCACACTGTCTTTTGGGAGTTTTTGCAATGCCTGATGAGGCCAAAACAAGTAATGGAGGGGTGACTGGGAACATCGGGTCAACTTCTATAAAGAAGTGTTCTCCATCCAATGATTTTCATGCCTTTGCAAAATCCCACAAATGGACGTGTTCCTCCTTGCTGTCCACCATCTCTGACAGAAGAACGGAGCCTGCACAGCACTGCACTATTGTCATGAGCATTACAAACACAGAGAGCATGATCTTGCAGTATTTGCAGAGCCACAAGAAGAGCCATGGGAAACATGATTCCTTAGAGACGAGAAAGAAACAATTCAAGGTTGGGGGTAGTGTGCATACAGCAGTGGTTCCCAAACTTTAACAACCTGTGAACCCCTTTCAATAAAATGTCAAGTCTCGTGAACCCCCTCCTTAAAAATGAATATTTCCAGGGATTTTCTCCTTTACCTGAGTATAAATTATAAAAGCAGTGATCTTGGAAATATAAAATTTGTTTTTGACATGTTTATTACACACTATTTATTATTAATTATTATTTATCATTACTGTATTTTATTACATTATGAAAATGGCAACACACTTCCAAGATCTCACTTTCGTAGCTTGTATCATAGGCGCCAACTCCGTGGGTGCTCTGGTGCTGGAGCACCCACGGAGAAAAATTGGTGGGTGCTCTGCACCCACCGGCAACTCCCCGCCCGCCCCGGACCCGCAGCAAACTTACCGGGAGACGTTGCGGGGCCCCGCCCCCGACGCTGGGCAACGTTGCGTCGGCGTCGGGTGCAGAGCCCCGCAACGTCGCCCAGCGTCGGGCGGGGCCCCGCCCCTGACGCCGGGTGACGGCACCCACGGGCGGGGCCGGAAGTCAGCCCCTGTGGCTTGTATCACTTTGAATAAGCCTGTTATAAGATAAGGAGTATCAGATGTGAAACAACATGAAGATATTTAAGAAGCCAACTCAGAGTTCCTCCTACACAAGCATTCAGGTCTTGAGCAGTCCAGGCAAACAATATCCATTACAACATAGCTTAAACTTGTTCTTCATAATAATTTTAAAAACAATACTAGCTGCCTGTTTAATTTTAAAAACTGCAAAAAATATCCACCTCCCTTTCCATTTCTTATCAGGAGTCTTGAAGTTTAAATTTCCTCTGTGTGATAAATATGCTTGCTTTGATCTGCTTAGCTCTCGGAAGTTCAGGGGCTCCAGGCTGCTGGCCCCGTGCTTCCCGAGGTCCCTAGGAACAGCTCTGTCCGCCATTAGGGATTTTTTCCCCCAAGAACTCCCTGTAACATTTCACTAACCCCAGTTTGGGAAACACTGGCATAGAGCAACTGGAGATGATGACGCGATGGTTCTGGGCTTGAGAAACAAGCTCTGAATGGTTTAATCACATTGTAATGCAGGTTTGGGATGACAAGCAGTGACTGCAGAGCTTTTGGATGTGCAATGCCACATTCCTGAGTCTGTGTGACGAACTTGCCCCAGCCCTCCAGCGCAGGGACACCAAAATGAGAGCACCACTGACAGTTGAGAAGTGAGTGGTGATTGCACTGTGGAAACTTGCAATGCCCAATTGCTAGTGGTCAGTTGGGAATCAATTTGGAGTTGGGAAAACCACCACAGGGGCCACGTTCATGCACATTTGCAGGGCCATTAATCGACTCCTGCTATGCAGGACTGTGACTTTTAGCAATGTGCAGAACATAGTGGATGGATTTGCAGCAATGAGGTTCCTGAACAGTGGTCAGGTGACAGATGGCATGCATGTCCCTATTCCGGCACCAGACCACCTAGCCCCAGAGTACATCAACAGAAAGGGCTACTTTTCTATGGTTATGCAAGCTCTGGTGGATCACTGGGAACTCTTTACTGACATCAGTGTGGGCTGGTCTGGGAAGGTGCATGACACTTGCATCTTTAAGAATACAGGACTGTTCAGGAAGCTGCAAGCATGAACTTTCTTTACCACCAGGCAGATTACCATTGGGAATTTTGAAATGCCTATAGTGATCCTGGGCGACCCAGGCTATCCCTTGTTCCCACGGCTCATGAAGCCATATACTGGTCACCTTGACAGCACCAAGGAGCATTCAATTACAGGCTCAGCAGGAGCAGAGTGACAGTTGAATGTGCCTTTGGTTGTCTGAAGGGTCGCTGGTATTATTTACCACTCTGTCCACTCATTTCTCTGAACCATCTGAGACTGAGGCCACCCAACTTATTTCACAAACTATCAGATGGTAACAATTTCCTGTCACCTCTGAACTTACCTAAACTAAACTAGGAATGCAGAGTTCATAGGCGCTACAGCCCCTTATTGGGGTTAATAGGCTATCATGGTAATTATACAGAAAGTCATGGCCTGGTCATGGAGGATAAAGGGTAAAAGTTACAAATTGATAGTAGAGAGGGCCAAAAGTCACAGACTCATTATTTTAATTTTAAAATACTTTTTTTGGCAATAAAATTGTGTAAACCTATTTATATCTGCTATCCAGTGCTTCCAGTTCAGCTCTGTAGTAGCACCAAAGCAGGAAGGAAGATGGCAGCAGCAGGTCTATTCTATTTCTTCACCACTTTTCTGCTTCAGCCACTGCAGACACTTCAAAAACCATCAAAGTAAATTCTGTGATGTCTTAAAAAAACCCAAAACAATAGAGATCATAGAATCTGTTATACTCACTCATCTTCCTCAAAATGACACACCACAAGCTCAAAACAAAATAGCAAATGGGTGCATTTTTAATGTAGATGTAAGCAGAGTCAGGATGAGCTCTACCCTGACATCTGGTGGTGAGTTGTGGAAAGGGATGTCAGGGGCTAATCTTGTTTGCATGGACACACCCACCCTGCAAAGCATGATGGACCGCTTGCCCAAATGGTCACCTTGACTGCTGTGGGAGCCCCAGTTTCTCTGTTATTGGGGCAGGAAGACTAAAGTGTTGTTACCCTGATTATGTGAATCAAGGACAGTGGGCTTTTGTTATGAGGAAGGGACTCGCCCTTAGCTAAGCAGCACTTGCTAGGCGAGGGACATGGATTCCAAAACCCAGTGAAGTGAGAGAGGTTGGGAACAGGTATTTGTATCTGGTGGCATGGGCCTCTTCTGAGGGTCCTAAATGTCAATTGCACCTCCTTCTCTCTCTCCACTGTGGAATATCAGAGCTAATTTTGAGTTCCTTAGGAGTCTATTCACAGGCTGCTGAGTTGGAATTACTCTGGACTAAGTGTGCAAAGGCGCACGAAGGCTCCCCTAACTACAAGCTGAAATCACTAAAAAGCTGAAATTGTTATGAGCTGAAATCACTGAGCACTGTGTTAAGTAGTGGGGGAGCCAGAAGATCTATTGCTGAGCGACTGGTGGAGCGGAACTGCTGGCGGAGCGGGACAGTTGGCGGGACAGCCGGGGCGGCTTGCAGGACGGCGGACGGAGCGGAGCGGCTGACGGAGCGGAGCAGTTGGCGGGACAGCCGGAGCGGCTTGCAGGCCGGCTGACGGAGCGGAGCTGCTGGCGGAGCGGCTTGCGGGACGGCTGAACGGAGTGACTCGTGGGATGGCTGGCGGAGCAGAGCCGAGCGAAGCGCCATGAAGGGATGGGGCAGTCAGCTTCGAGCCACGTAAGATGCCCCTTACCTCTCCCCTCCCCATTTCTACCCAGACTGGAGGGGTGTGTAACACTCTGCAGATGAACTTTTGAACTCTGGGTCTGGACTTTTGGGTTGTTGGACTTTTGGGACTTTGGGTGATTTTTGGGGTTGATGGACTCAAGAACCAAAGGGAAAAGACATGGCCAATTTGCTGGGGTGGGTCATTGCTCACAGTTTGGTTTACAAATCCTAGATGTGGTGTTTCCCCAGCAAAAAGGCCGCATTGTTTCTCTCTGTCATTAAAAGGTTTTTCTACACTCAGACTCTGTGCTTGCGAGAGGGGAAGTATTGCCTCTTAGAGGCGCCCGGGGGGGGGTGATATATATTTGTCCCAGGTCACTGGGTGGGGGCTCGAGCCGGTTTTTGCATTGTGTTATTGGAATGGAACCCCTAGATACGGAACCCGGCCCTTGTTGCTGCCGACTCTGACTGGCAGAAGGGTTACATTTTTGGGGGCTCGTCCGGGATCCCTGGGTCAGTACCCCTCGCAAGCACTTGTTGAGTGATCCGCTACATTGGGAAATAATTGTGTTTATATTTTGGGGAAATTACTGTTTGCGTAATGGCTACTATGTCAGGTTTGTTGGGCCCCGGCTCAGCAGCCTCTAGGTCAGGGGCTGCAGCCTCGGCCGATGATTGGGCAAAAGCACTGGGGCAAACATTGGAAAAGGTTGTGCTGTCCTATGCTATGTCAAACTCTTGTCGTAAGTTAAGGTCATTTGCTGGGGGGGAGGAGTTTGAACCCTGGTTAGAGCATACCACTGAAATGCTGCAGGAGTGGGCTGTACCCGATGCAGAAAAGCGAAGATGTCTAATAGAGAGCCTTGCCGGCCCAGCATTAGATGTGATTCGCACTCTGAAGCTCATTGACCCTGGGGTCAGTGTGAGGGACTGTCTAGAGGCTCTTGATCACACATTTGGGAGCGTAGAGGGCCCTGAAGATAGCTACTGCAAGTTCCTTAATTCCCGACAGCAAAAGGGCGAGAAGGCTTCAGCCTATATACAGAGGCTGGAGAGACTGCTTCAGAAAGCTGTCATGAGGGGAGCAGTGACTGCTGAGCAGATGGATCAGACCAGACTGGCTCAAATTGTAAGAGGAACTCAGTATCTGAACCCGATTCTACTTCATCTGCGGCTAAGAGAACGACGGGAACATCCCCCAAGTTACTCCCAGCTAATAAAAGAGGTCAGAGAGGAGGAAGAAAGGCAGGCTGCCAGTGAGCTTTGGGAAGCCCAAACATTGGAGCCGGCCAGCACACCACCACTGCAAACTGCCAGTGTATTGATGGTGAGCACCAGAGAAGAACTTGCTCAACAAATGCAGGTCCTGACGGAACGGATAGCTGAGCTGCAAAGCACCATTGCCCGAGCTAAGGCTTCCAGGGGTAAGGAGCCTCACACTGGGGCAATGGAGAGGTCAGCATTTAAAGCCCCCGTCCCATCCAGGCGAAGGGGGAAAGGGCAAATTTTCTGCTACCGATGCGGTCAGGAGGGGCACAGTGCTGCTAGGTGCTGGAATGAAGAAAATCCCTCCTTAGTGTATGGAAAGCTGAGGATCAGTTGGGAGAGATCCGGTAGCTGCCAGAGGGTCCAGGGACGTGGACCACCCAGGCCTGCAGGATTTGAAGATTCCCACAGAAAAGACTGTCCATCTGGGATCCCCACAGGACTCATAGGGCCTCGAGCAGAGGTCATGGTGAGGATTGAAGGGGCGGAGTGTAAAGCAGTGCTTGACACTGGATCTCAAGTGACTATTATATTTCAGTCATTCTACCAACACATGCTTAGGCACCTTCCTATACAGCCACTGACTGGCCTTGGCCTATGTGGCCTCAGCATGGATGAATACCCCTACCAAGGATATGTCATAGTGCACCTGGAATTCCAAGAGGAGGTTGCGGGGGTAAGAGAAGCGATAGACACAGCTGCATTAATATGCCCTGACCCTAAAGGGACCTCTGATGTGTCTGCACTGATAGGGACCAACTCCAGCCTCTTCAAGGTACTCGCGGATTACTGCAGACGACGGGCTGGGGACCAATACCTGAATACCCTGATGATCCATACACTTTGTGCTGAAGCCTATAGGAAAATTGAGAGCGCTAAAGAGACATCTGAGCTACCGATTGGATCACTGAAGTACGCAGGCACAACCCCCTTAGTAGTGCCTGCCAGGACAGAGCAAGAAGTGCTTGTCATGAGCACCTGGCTGAAAGGCAGTAATGGGGCCTTAGCAATGGTAGAGCAGTCGGTGAAAGGAGAGCTCCCTGAAGGAGTGCTGGTCCCCAGTGGAATCATAACCTTACCTGCTAAAGCTCAGGAAAAGGTGACTATACTGATTGCTAATGAAACAAGTCGTGATGTTGTTGTGAAGCAAGGACAGAAGATAGCAGACCTCTTTGAGCCTGGGTCAATTGTAAAACCCCGGGGTGAAACTCAAGTTCCGGCTATAGACCCAGCAAAGTTTGACTTTGGAGACTCACCATTGTCCGAGGAGTGGAAAGATCGCCTGAGGAAAAAACTTTGTGAAAGATCCAAAGTGTTCTCATTGCATGAGTGGGATGTGGGATGTGCAAAAGGAGTGGAGCACAACATCAGACTACATGACTCTCGACCTTTTAGGGAGAGATCTAGGAGGATTGCCCTCTCTGAGATGGAAGATGTGCGACGTCATCTACAAGAGCTGGCTGCAAATGGCATCATTACAGAGTCCCGCAGCCCATATGCCTCACCCATTGTGGTGGTCCGTAAAAAGAATGGGAAAATCCGGATGTGTATTGACTACCGCACCCTAAACAACCATTCTGTGGTTGACCAGTACACTATGCCTCGAGTCCAAGATGCCTTAGACTGCTTGCTGGGAAGCCAGTGGTTCTCTGTGTTGGATCTCCGGAGTGGATACTACCAAATCCCCCTGGGAGAAGAAGATAAGGAGAAGACAGCCTTCATCTGCCCATTAGGGTTTTATCAGTTCGAACGCATGCCCCAGGGGATTTCAGGAGCACCCGCCACATTTCAACGTCTTATGGAGAAAGTAGTGGGAGACATGAATTTACTGCAAGTGTTAGTTTATTTGGATGACCTGATTGTGTTTGGAAGAACCTTGGAGGAGCATGAAGAAAGACTACTTAAAGTGCTCAATAGGTTGGAGGACTATGGTTTGAAGCTCTCAATAGATAAATGCCAGTTCTGCCAAACCTCAGTGAAGTATGTAGGTCACATCGTGTCCCAAGAGGGTGTGAGTACCGATCCCAGCAAAATAGAAGCACTCACTACCTGGCCACGTCCCAGTAACTACAGAGAACTCAAGACCTTTCTTGGATTTAGTGGCTATTACCGCAGATTTGTGAAGAACTATGCTACGATTGTAAAGCCTCTGAATGATCTTACCAGGGGATACCAGTCTGGAAAACCCAAATCTAAGACCAAGAACAAGGGAGGATCCCGAAAGCCTCCTGTGCAGAGACACTATGGCCCCTTCGAACCGTTTGGGCCGCGGTGGGATGAGAGGTGTGAGAGGGCATTTCAAGAAATCATTGCTTGCCTAACTCATGCTCCGGTCCTAGTCTTTGCTGACCCCAGCAAACCGTTTATCCTGCATACTGATGCCAGTTTGGAGGGTCTGGGAGCAGTACTGTACCAGGAAGTGGAAGGCAAACGTAAACCTGTAGCCTTTGCCAGCCGAGGACTGTCGGACAGTGAAACTCGCTATCCCATTCACAAGCTGGAGTTCTTGGCCTTGAAATGGGCCATCACTGAGAAATTCCGAGACTACTTGTATGGTGCTCAGTTCCAGGTGTGGACAGACAACAACCCACTGACTTACGTGTTAACAAGTGCCAAGCTGGATGCTACAGGACAGAGATGGGTGGCCGCTTTGGCTAGCTATGACTTCAGCATTCAATACCGATCAGGGAGAAGCAACGTGGATGCAGATGCATTGTCCAGACGTCCAAAGGCACCAGAAGTCTCTATGATACCCATGGATGGAGTGAGAGCTATTTGCAGTGTGAGTCGTCGAGAGCCAGAGGCCCATTGGAGCCTTCAGGGATGTGTTGCAGAAGCTCTGGGCCTGCCCCCTGAAAGCGTGCCTTCTGCTTCGGTGAACTACATAGCATTGGACCAATCTCCATTGCCCATGCTCAGTGAGGCTGACTGGCAAGAAGCCCAGCTGCAAGATGTTGACATTCGTGATACACTACTTGCCAAAAGGGAGGGGCGAGGCCCAGCTGCGGTTGTTCCACCTAGCCCAGAGGGTAAACTACTATTGAGAGAATGGACCAAACTAAAACTGATTCAGGGAGTGCTACACCGAGTGACCATGGACCCTTTACAAAAGCAGCGAACACAGCTAGTGCTGCCAAAAGAGTACAGAGCCCTGGCCATGAGGGCCCTGCATGATGATTTCGGACATCTAGGGATGGAGAGAACCCTGGAACTTATTCGTAGTAGGTTCTATTGGCCCCGGATGGCTGAAGATGTTCGCAGGAAATGTGAGACATGCGCTCGATGTGTCCAAAGGAAAACTCTGCCCACAAGGGCTGCATATCTCAAGAATATCACCAGCACCAAACCTTTGGAGCTAGTATGCATTGATTTCTTGTCTCTAGAAGTAGACAAGAGGAATGTCGGAAACATTCTAGTAGTGACTGACCATTTTACGCGGTATGCGCAGGCATATCCCACACGTGATCAGAGGGCTATCACTGTCGCTCGAGTACTGTGGGAGAAATATTTCTCAGTTTATGGATTCCCAGCCCGGATACACTCGGATCAGGGGCGGGACTTTGAGAGTCACCTTCTGAAGGAGGTGCTGAGGATAGCGGGAATTAAAAAGTCTAGGACAACGCCTTATCACCCGCAAGGTGATCCTCAGCCAGAGAGGTTCAACCGAACACTATTAGATATGTTGGGGACTTTGCGACCAGAGCAGAAGGCAACCTGGAGCCAGCATGTCGCATTTCTGGTGCATGCCTACAACGCCACAAAGAACGATGCTACGGGAGTCACCCCATATCTCTTGATGTTTGGGAGAGAACCAAGATTACCCATAGACTTGTGCTTTGGTGTATCAGAGGATGGAGATAGCTACGAAACTCATCAGCAATATGTAGCCCGACTACGAGAAAAGCTGCGGGATGCTTATCACTTGGCTACATCTGCGGCTCGGAAGAACGCAGATCACAACAAACATCGATATGATGCTAGGGTACGTTTGCAGGAGCTCCAGCCAGGGGACAGAGTCCTGCTGCGAAATTTGGGTATTGCTGGCAAACACAAGATAGCTGACAGATGGAAAGCAATACCTTACCTGGTGATGGAGAAGCTGGGAGACCTGCCGGTCTACAAGATCAAACCTGAAGAGGGTCCAGGGCAAATAAAGACGGTGCACAGAAATCTCTTGCTCCCTGTGGGGGAGTTGGTTGGCACCCCTTATGAGATGGGCCATGACAGGGCAGCCGGGCAGAACAGAAGTGCCAGGCCACAACCGCCATCCAACACGGACAACGGGCCCTCTGAAGCTAACCTACCCCTATTCAGCATGTCAGAGAGTGAGGCCGAGGAGGAAGACACAACCCTGGTGTATCCTGGGATGAAGACAAGATTTCAGTCTCGATCAGCTGAGCCAATAGAGAGCTCCCCCTCTTCAGCCCTAAGCCCCATGGCGGAGGTATTTAGGCCCGTTACTGGCGCCCCTGTGCCGCCGATGGGACCCCCCTTTGATGATGCACACAGGTTATTGGACAGTGAGGACATCCAGGTGGAGGGGGCCCTAGACCCGTTGGACCTTCCGCTGTCGGAACCAGAGATGCAGGGGCCTATGCCAGTAGCCGAGGGATCCTCAAAGGAAACCTCTCCATCCGTCACTCAAGAAGATGTCCCTCCTACCCCTGCAACAGAGACTCTCAGTAGAAGGGACAGGGTAATAAGACCAGTAAAACGGTTAACCTATGATGCACCTGGGGTGATTAGCGAGGAGCCAATACATTTAGCGCACAGATTTGTGACAGCTGAAGTGGGTTTTCTGAGGCCCTTTGGAGGAAACCAATGAGTTGGTATAAAGGGAGTGCGATTTGTCGGGACGACAAATTCTCGGCTGGGGGGAGGATGTAAGCAGAGTCAGGATGAGCTCTACCCTGACATCTGGTGGTGAGTTGTGGAAAGGGATGTCAGGGGCTAATCTTGTTTGCATGGACACACCCACCCTGCAAAGCATGATGGACCGCTTGCCCAAATGGTCACCTTGACTGCTGTGGGAGCCCCAGTTTCTCTGTTATTGGGGCAGGAAGACTAAAGTGTTGTTACCCTGATTATGTGAATCAAGGACAGTGGGCTTTTGTTATGAGGAAGGGACTCGCCCTTAGCTAAGCAGCACTTGCTAGGCGAGGGACATGGATTCCAAAACCCAGTGAAGTGAGAGAGGTTGGGAACAGGTATTTGTATCTGGTGGCATGGGCCTCTTCTGAGGGTCCTAAATGTCAATTGCACCTCCTTCTCTCTCTCCACTGTGGAATATCAGAGCTAATTTTGAGTTCCTTAGGAGTCTATTCACAGGCTGCTGAGTTGGAATTACTCTGGACTAAGTGTGCAAAGGCGCACGAAGGCTCCCCTAACTACAAGCTGAAATCACTAAAAAGCTGAAATTGTTATGAGCTGAAATCACTGAGCACTGTGTTAAGTAGTGGGGGAGCCAGAAGATCTATTGCTGAGCGACTGGTGGAGCGGAACTGCTGGCGGAGCGGGACAGTTGGCGGGACAGCCGGGGCGGCTTGCAGGACGGCGGACGGAGCGGAGCGGCTGACGGAGCGGAGCAGTTGGCGGGACAGCCGGAGCGGCTTGCAGGCCGGCTGACGGAGCGGAGCTGCTGGCGGAGCGGCTTGCGGGACGGCTGAACGGAGTGACTCGTGGGATGGCTGGCGGAGCAGAGCCGAGCGAAGCGCCATGAAGGGATGGGGCAGTCAGCTTCGAGCCACGTAAGATGCCCCTTACCTCTCCCCTCCCCATTTCTACCCAGACTGGAGGGGTGTGTAACACTCTGCAGATGAACTTTTGAACTCTGGGTCTGGACTTTTGGGTTGTTGGACTTTTGGGACTTTGGGTGATTTTTGGGGTTGATGGACTCAAGAACCAAAGGGAAAAGACATGGCCAATTTGCTGGGGTGGGTCATTGCTCACAGTTTGGTTTACAAATCCTAGATGTGGTGTTTCCCCAGCAAAAAGGCCGCATTGTTTCTCTCTGTCATTAAAAGGTTTTTCTACACTCAGACTCTGTGCTTGCGAGAGGGGAAGTATTGCCTCTTAGAGGCGCCCGGGGGGGGGTGATATATATTTGTCCCAGGTCACTGGGTGGGGGCTCGAGCCGGTTTTTGCATTGTGTTATTGGAATGGAACCCCTAGATACGGAACCCGGCCCTTGTTGCTGCCGACTCTGACTGGCAGAAGGGTTACATAATTATAAATCAAACAAAATAAAATGGTTGCTAGTGCTCCCATTACCTAAGGCCTCATCTAAACTAGCTTGTTTTCTGATTTTAAAAATGTCCAACTATTGCAAATACTAATGCATCTCATCAATTATTACGATGGTGGGAGTGCTAGCAAAGACAAAATAATGACAGCCCGTGGGCATTTTTTCTTGTATTATGTAACCATACTTTAAAATGGTGGTGGGTGCTTGAAGCTTTGTCTATTCTAGTGGTCCCACCATTGATACCAATGGTGAGGTTGCACCAATGGGAAATTTTTCAGGGAAAAAACCCAAAAACCTAGCAGAGATATGTTAGACGCCTCGCCCTCCACTGCCCACATACCTGAGCTCTCAGTGAAACTGGTCTAACTATTTGTTATTGCATGCCAAAATTCCCAAGTGTCAAAAATTACCATTTTTTTTTAAAACCTGGAAATCAAGGAGTCTTAGACTTCCATGACAAAAATGCAGCCTTACTCACTGACAATCCTCTGAGCTTTCATTTTCCTATGAAGGCTCATTTGAGCATTGCCTATAATATGGCTTGGCAATATAAAATGACGGTCATATTGATTTCTATAACTTTAAAACATGGCTGCCTTTTCTAGCTTAGCTATTCAGTGAGCTGTGGTGGTTTAATTTTGTAGCTCCCATAATGCATGGCTGAATGCTGCAGGTACAGTATTATTTCCTTATCTTCCAATATCTGCTGACAACAGACCAACATCACTGCTGATCATGAGGAAAAACAATACTTTTTCTGTTTAGTATTTAATCAAATGTTTAATGGTTCACAGTGAAGTTTTTATATCACCAAGCATAGTATTTATTTTGGCAAAGACAAACTACTCTGACATCTTAGTGTTTGATGTTCCAGAGCCAAAGTATTTTTAATTAATATTTCAGGATTATACCAATATTTAATAAGAAATATTGAATTAGATACTGAGGGTGAAATCCTGTCTTAAAATGTGTAATTCTAGGAATGAAAACTGCAGCTTGTGGTAAAGACAGAAGGAAATGTGCTACTGGGAAAACACTGCCATTCTGTCAAAAAGCATGTAGTACAGGGGTCGGCAACATTTCCGAAGTGGTGTGCCGAGTCTTCATTTATTCACTCTAATTTAAGGTTTCGCGTGCCAGTAATACATTTTAACGTTTTTAGAAGGCTCTTTCTATAAGTCTATAATATATAACTAAACTATTGTTGTATGTCAAGTAAATAAGGTTTTAAAAATGTTTCAGAAGCTTCATTTAAAATTAAATTAAAATGCAGAGCCTCCCGGACCGGTGGCCAGGACCCAGGCAGTGTGAGTGCCACTGAAAACACTGCTCTACAATTTTTGAGAAGTCGTCTGCTTCAGAGATAAAATGTGCTATTTAGTATGTATTTTGATGTGCTGAATTCAAATATGACAATTAAAACAACTGATTGGCTACTGTTTCTAAGATATTTAAGTTTTTACATTTTATGTCTATGTATAGTAGATAGTAGAGTTTTAATCATAAATTGTAAACTTAGGTCTTTTCATGTGTTTATGGTTGCTTTACATGATACTATTTCACCTGTCCTGTTTATGTAACACTTTAAAAATCAGCAAAGGGGTTCTATAAATAAAATTTATTATGAAACAAAAGGCAAAAAACTATTATGTCCATAGTTTAGTCCTATTCAATGTCTACTCGGCGCTTCTTGGCTTGTCTCTTGTATTCATTAAATGGAGCATCTCTTGTCACTGTCCAGCAATAGTCTGCAAGCATTGATGGGCTCCATTTGCCCTGATAGCGTTTCTCCATTGTTGCAATGTCCTGGTGAAATCGCTCGCCATGCTCGTCGCTCACTGCTCCGCAGTTCGGTGGAAAAAAATCTAGATGAGAGTGCAAAAAATGTATCTTTAGTGACATGTTGCAACCAAGGCTTTTGTATGCCTTGAGGAGGTTTTCCACCAACAACCTGTAGTTGTCTGCCTTGTTGTTTCCGAGAAAATTTATTGCCACTAACTGGAAGAAAGCGCTTTCCATGCCTTTTTTTCCTTGCCACACAGTGCATGGTCAAATGCATCATCTCGAAGAAGTTCATGAATCTGAGGACCAACAAAGACACCTTCCTTTATCTTAGCTTCACTTAACCTTGGAAATTTTCCACGGAGGTACTTGAAAGCTGCTTGTGTTTTGTCAATGGCCTTGACAAAGTTCTTCATCAGACCCAGCTTGATGTGTAAGGGTGGTAACAAAATCTTCCTTGATTCAGCAAGTGGTGGATGCTGAACACTTTTCCTCCCAGGCTCCAATGACTGTCGGAGTGGCCAATCTTTCTTGATGTAGTGGGAATCTCTTGCACGACTATCCCATTCGCAGAGAAAACAGCAGTACTTTGTGTATCCAGTCTGCAGACCAAGCAAGAGAGCAACAACCTTCAAATTGCCACAAAGCTGCCACTGATGTTGGTCATAGTTTATGCACCTCAAAAGTTGTTTCATGTTGTCATAGGTTTCCTTCATATGGACTGCATGACCAACTGGAATTGATGGCAAAACATTGCCATTCTGCAGTAAAACAGCTTTAAGACTCGTCTTCGATGAATCAATGAACAGTCTCCACTCATCTGGATCGTGAACGATGTTGAGGGCTGCCATCACACCATCGATGTTGTTGCAGGCTACAAGATCACCTTCCATGAAGAAGAATGGGACAAGATCCTTTTGACGGTCACGGAACATGGAAACCCTAACATCACCTGCCAGGAGATTCCACTTCTGTAGTCTGGAGCCCAAAAGCTCTGCCTTACTCTTGGGTAGTTCCAAATCCCTGACAAGGTCATTCAGTTCACCTTGTGTTATGAGGTGTGGTTCAGAGGAGGAGGATGGGAGAAAATGTGGGTCCTGTGACACTGATGGTTCAGGACCAGAAGTTTCATCCTCTTCCTCTTCCTCGTCTGACTCAAGTGAGAATGATTCTGGTGCGTCAGGAACCGGCAGTCCTTCTCCGTGGGGTACTGGGCGTATAGCTGATGGAATGTTTGGATAATGCACAGTCCACTTTTTCTTCTTTGACACACCTTTCCCAACTGGAGGCACCATGCAGAAGTAACAATTGCTGGTATGATCTGTTGGCTCTCTCCAAATCATTGGCACTGCAAAAGGCATAGATTTCCTTTTCCTGTTCAACCACTGGCGAAGATTTGTTGCACAGGTGTTGCAGCATATGTGTGTATTTTAGTCATTTCTGGTTTAAATTGAGATCCCTTCCCTTTATAACTCACTTATCCTCCACCATTCCCAAGTCAAGGGTCATATATACTGACCCAATAGCATGTCTTGAAAACTAGAGCCAATCAACAATTTTAAGCATCATTTTCGTTCTCAGTGACCCAGAATTAGTAAAGTTTGACTACATTTATTTCAGAAGCATTTTGGCTTTAGAGCAGTGAAATCAGCTCGTGTGCCGCCTTCGGCACGCGTGCCATAGGTTGCCTACCCCTGGTGTGTAGATAATGGAGTATTAGAAGCTTAAGCAGTAGTCCTCCATAGCTAGTTTTGCTTAGTAAATGGAGAACTTCTATAATATTTTGTTATACAGATAATGGTTAACAAAACATTTTAAAAGGTTATTTTACATACATTATACATTTTAGATTGAAAAGTCTTCAAGGCAGTATCACTGTATTTCTATTTGTTCTCCAAGGTACCTCACACACTGTTGGGCAGTTTTAAATATTGAGATACTTATTTCTAACCAAAAACATAATTTCAACCTTAATAAAATACTATTAAAAAAAATCTACAAGCCATACAAATTAAAGTTATACTTTAAAAACAAAAACAGAAAGGAACACCAGAAAATATAGAAATGCAAAGTTAAGGTACCTCAAACAACCTTGAACTTTGCCCTCATATTTGTATCCCTCTGGGCTCCCTGCATTCAAGGATGATACATGTCTGTAGATATCACAGCCAGTTCACATTTTGAGCTACTGGTCTCATGTAAACATAAGGATAATGCATCAAAATATTCTTTATTAATTTGACATGTGTAGTTTTAATACTATATAACACTTCATAGAACAACAGTAAATATTTTGTAGTATATTTTTTTAAATAATGGTAATATTGCACATCACTTAATAAGCTCTTTGCCCTTGAATTTTGATGGTCAGGAAGACTGGGAGTCATTGTGAAAATTATGGGGTTTGTAAGGTACAGAAGGTGTATTTCCATTTTTACACTATGCTTTTTAAATATAAGTGCCTTCTTCCAAACAGAAAATATTTAAAGACCTAAATTACATGGGACCAATTACTCATGTGTTTTTTGGTACTTCCATAAATACTATATGAAGAGTAACAAGGCAGAAAAGGTTGGTTTTTATAAAAGCTGTTTGTACCTTCAAAAAGTGAAAGAATATGACAGTCAGGGCTTCCAAATTTATTGTCTTTCAATCACTCCCTATCAAAGTCATTCAGTTTACAAATAACAATTATGATTTTTCTCACTTTCTTGTACATCATCAGCAGTTAATTTGACCCATCTGATATGTATATTAGTGGTAGTTAAAATAAATTGAGGTGTGCACCTGTAACACCACTCTTTTGGATCAGATTTCCTGGTAATTATATATAAGGAAATAACCCAGCTAGACTTTAGGATCCTAGTGAAAAAATTTGGTGATTTAAGTTTAAATTTATGCTTAAATGCCCAGGTGAAAATTGCCTTATAACGTCATAAACCCTGTTTATCTTTGGTATTGTCCCTAAGTATGCTGCTAGGTACTTTATGGCATACAAGTCTCTGTCCAGAACAGAAAAAAAAAAAGGAAAAAATCCTTAAAAAAATTGTACACAAAACAAATTTGTTAAGGAGCAAATAATAAACAAATGCTTTTTAAAAAAAAACAATTGCTTTTTAGAATATAGTCACACCTACACTTGCAGCACAAAATTCTTGAACGTTTACTAGGTCATAAAACATTCACCTTAGGATGAAGCCTGACATATAAGAAATGTACCCTGATATTTCTGGGTCATTCATTACTGAAGCACATGTCAGTTTGAAAAGCACACCCACAATTTGGCTTTTAAAAACAAACCATCTAACTTAGTTCAAATTCACAGATTTAGTACACTTTTCGTAACACAAGTAAAACAATGTAAAATTAAAAAATGGCAAATTATTACTCCACATTATGGTCTAATCCAGGGGTTCTCAACGTTTTTCTTTCTGAGGCTCCCCCAACATGCTACAAAAATTTCACAGCCCACCTGTGCCATAACAACTATTTTTCTGCATATAAAAGCCATGACCAGCATTGGGGGGTAGCAATCAGAGCAATTGCCTGGGGCCCCCTGCCACAGGGGGCCCCCACAAAGCTTAGTTGCTCAGATTTCAGCGTTAGCCTTGGGCGATGGGCTTGCGGCCCCAGGCTTCAGCTCCATACAGTGGGACTTTGTGTTTCTTCCCTGGGCCCCAGCTAGTCTAATGCCGGCCCCACTTGGCAGACCCCTTGAAACCTGCTCGTGGCCCCACCCCCAGTGGGCCCCGGACACCTGGTTGAGAACCACTGGTCTAATCTATTTGGTATTTGTTGGAGAAAAAACTGAATGCTTGAAATACATAATCAAAAAACAACGAGGAGTCCTTGTGTCACCTTAGAGACTAACAAATTTATTTCGGGATAAGCTTTTGTGGGCTATAACCCACTTCATCAGATGCATGGAGTGAAAAATACAGTAAACAGGTATAAATAAACAGCACATGAAAAGATGGGAGTTGCCTTACCAAGTGGGGATCAGTGCTAACGAGACGAATTCAATCGGTGGATGTGGTCCATTCCCAACAGTTGACAAGAAGGGGTGAATATCAACAGAGGGGAAATTACTTTTTCTAGTGCTAATGAGGCCAATTCAATCTAGACTAACATGGCTACCCCTCTGAAACCTATAACAATGAAAATGGCCCAGTTTAAATAAATATTAATCTGCAGCATTGTGAATTAGGATCCCAAAGCCTAAACAAGCTTTTGGACTCATCTGTCATGATTTTTATATTTGAGGATTATCTCATTCACCTATACATGATTTTCAGTAATATCCGAAAAGAACATTAAGGTTGCAAAGTCAATCATTCAAGCTAAGAAATACCAGAATTAAGTTTGCCTGGGCAAGCGTAATTCAGCCTTTTTTCACGTATGCATAATAACAGTCTTACCCAATATCACATAGGAAGACTGTGGCAGAAAGAGAACTCAGCTCTCCAGAGTCCCAGTTCAATTCCCTTAACAGCAGGAGACCATTCTTTCTCTTCTTGCAACCCACTGCCTCATTCAGTGTCCATCGTGTGCACTGAATTAGGCGGGGATCCAGTAAAACAAATAGCAGGTAATCACATTATTAACGACCGTATAATAATGTTACACAAAGAAGGATGAATTACGATTGCTCAGGCAACTTTAGTCCTAGAATGTCCTAACTTTTCAGTGGTTGATTTTGTAATCTTAATGTTCTTTTAATGTAGTTTTTTAATATGTAATATCCCAGTGTTTTTAAAAAACAAATTTAAAAAATACAAACATTCCATCACGTTGAGCCATACTGACCTCCTGCATAGATCATCAGTAGGGCTGGAACCCAAGAGGATTAGATCCACGGTGCAGAAGTCTACTACTTGAGTTAAGTAGTAGCAGTAACTGGCCACTATCCTCTATGAGGATGAGCCACAAGGGGGATGACATGACACATACTTTGGCTTACACATATATTTGCTAAACAGCAGAGGAATGTTAGTAATAAGGAATCTTGTATTCTATTTTACGCTAATGTCAGGATACTATAATCTAGTGTACACTTCTCTTCTAAGACTTTTGGTGAAATATTCAGGTGAGACACTTAAAATCTGTTAAGAAGCATCACCACATTGCCTTTGTCCTCAAAAATTAACTTCAGAATTGCTAACCTTGTTTCTGCAAATCTTCATGGACTTGCTCCAGTCTTCTGGGTCTTGTTTAGACTAGAGTTGCTTGTTGTGCTGTAACTTGAATTAATTGACTGCCAATTAACACTACCGTATACATCTGAGGGACATTTGTTCCTGGTCATGGTTAGAGTCCTGCATGGATACAAAATTTGTATCCACAGCTGATCAGCGATCCGCAACATATCCGCAGATGTGCAGGGGTCTAGTCATGGTTTATCTGAGGTCTCAGTGTAATATAACTAATTAAGTCATGCTGGTGTAAACCCTGCTTTCCTTGTGTGTAGTTTAACTATGTTAAGGGTTTGCACATTGATGTAGCTCAGCAGTTCTCAACCAGGGGTCCAGGCCCCTGTGGGGGGCCGCGAACAAGTTTCAGGGGGTCCACCAAGCAGGGTCAGCATTAGACTTGCTGGATCCCAGGGCGGAAAGTTCAAGCCCCGTCGTGTGGGGCAGAAGCCTGTAGCCCTGAGCCCTACCACCCAGCACTGAAGCCGAAACCTGAGCAACTTAGCTTTGCGGGGGCCCCTGTGGCATGGGGCCCTGGGAGGCAATTGCCCTGCTTGCTACCCCCTAACGCAGGCCCTTGCTTTTAATCTACTGGATATGCAGAAAAAAAGTTGTTGTGGCACGGGCAGGTCATGAAGTTTTTATAGCATGTTGGAGGGGGGGGGGGGCGTGTCTCAGAAAGAAAAAGGTTGAGAACCCCTGATGTAGCTGATGTACTACGATGTAGTTAAACCGATGCACATTTATTGACACAGGTCGTCAATGTAATATAAAGTTGCATTATGAAAGGATTTTTCTGTGTGTTTCAGTAAAATATTTAAAAGAACCACCTGGAGAAACTCTTTACACTTAGTTTTACCCATTTGTGTTTTGGACTGCAAATTCTTTAGAACAGAGATTTCACTTCACTTCATTCTTAGGCCCCAATCCTGCAATGGGATCTATGCAGGTAGACCTTTACATCTATACAGAGTCCAAATGAAGTATCCCTATCCCGTTCAGCTTACTGGATCAAGGTCTTTGTTCAGTGTATTTTGTCAGCTGTAAAGCACAACAACACATACAAACAATTTTGCATGCACACATTTTTAACACATCACATAATTAAAAATATCTATAGCTTGAGACAACCATGGACCAAAAAATGGTAACTAACCTCCATACACCAGCATAGTAATGAGAAGAGCAATTAGATGGACTCTGAGCCTGGGTTTAACTGTCTCAAATTGCAGTATGGTTAGCTGGAACACGGTGGAGAAGAGCAGCTCTATGCAAAAAGCCTGGGTCTCCGTGGTTTGGATAGGATTACTGCAGCCCTTGGCCAGTGCCTCAGAGTGCACTTTGATGATCCCCATGGCCCAGATGCTGTGCATGTAAATTCTGGCCAGCACTGCACCAGCAAACTGAGCTCCAATCTTCAGCCCGCCCTGCTTGACTGAGATCCCACCATCCAAGATTTGTTGCAGGGTGCCACAGGGGTTGCATGTGCTGCCAGTCAGAGTCAATCCATGCAGGACAGTAAAAACGTAGGTGAGGGTGAGGGCAACGTGTGGCTTGGGCTGCACATTGGCCAGCAGACTGAGCTCATTGGTGCAAGCACAGATTTGGAAAGTGGAAAACATCTCCAGGAGAAACGTGCGCGGGCGAGGGCGTCGGGAGTGCATCTGGCGTCGAGTTAGCTTCCGGCACCCTCCTACCGATATCATGGTGCCAGCCATCAGCAGGAGCGAGATCCAGGTCTCATCCAGAACCATAGTGAGGCCCAGGTGGAGAGAGGCCAGCGCAGGGGCAATTGTATTCAGGTCCTGGGCTCACCCTTCTCCAGCCCTGCTTCCCCTGCTGCCTACGAGGGGGGAACTCTGCTTTTCCACAGCCTGTCAGGGGAGTGTCCCAGCTCTCCCCCTCTCCTGCCAAGCTCCCCCCACAGCCTGTCAGGGGGGTGTCTCAGCTCTCCCCCTCTCCTGCCAAGCTCCCCCCACAGCCTGTCAGGGGGGTGTCTCAGCTTTCCCCCTCTCCTGCCAAGCTCCCCCCACAGCCTGTCAGGGGGGTGTCTCAACTCTCCCCCTCTCCTGCCAAGCTCCCCCCACAGCCTGTCAGGGGGTGTCTCAGCTCTCCCCCTCTCCTGCCAAGCTCCCCCCACAGCCTTTCAGGGGGGTGTCTCAGCTCTCCCCCTCTCCTGCCAAGCTCCCCCCACAGCCTGTCAGGGGGTGTCTCAACTCTCCCCCTCTCCTGCCAAGCTCCCCCCACAGCCTGTCAGGGGGTGTCTCAACTCTCCCCCTCTCCTGCCAAGCTCCCCCCACAGCCTGTCAGGGGGTGTCTCAGCTCTCCCCCTCTCCTGCCAAGCTCCCCCCACAGCCTGTCAGGGGGGTGTCTCAGCTCTCCCCCTCTCCTGCCAAGCTCCCCCCACAGCCTGTCAGGGGGTGTCTCAGCTCCCCCCCCCCCGCCAAGCTCCGCCCACAGCCTGTCAGGGGGTGTCCGAGCTCCCCCCCTCCTGCCAAGCTCCGCCCACAGCCTGTCAGGGGGTGTCCGAGCTCCCCCCCTCCTGCCAAGCTCCGCCCACAGCCTGTCAGGGGGGTGTCTCAAAACCCCCCTCCTGCCAAGCTCCCCCCACAGCCTGTCAGGGGGTGTCTCAGCTCTGCCCCCCTCCTGCCAAGCTCCGCCCACAGCCTGTCAGGGGGGTGTCTCAACTCTCCCCCTCTCCTGCCAAGCTCCCCCCACAGCCTGTCAGGGGGTGTCTCAGCTCTGCCCCCCTCCTGCCAAGCTCCCCCCACAGCCTGTCAGGGGGTGTCCCAGTTCCCCGTCTCCTGCCAAGCTCCCCCCACAGCCTGTCAGGGGGTGTCTCAGCTCTGCCCCCCTCCTGCCAAGCTCCGCCCACAGCCTGTCAGGGGGGTGTCTCAGCTCCCCCCTCCTGCCAAGCTCCGCCCACAGCCTGTCAGGGGGGTGTCTCAAAACCCCCCACTCCTGCCAAGCTCCGCCCACAGCCGGTCGCTGCCTCTCCTCTCCGCAATGCCTATGTGGCAAAGCGCCCCTTCCCCTCCCCGCTACGAGGAGCCTCCACCAAACGGCAGCTGGCGGCACCGCGCTTGACCCGGGGAAGCCGCCTTTGCTCCGGGCCAGTGGCCGCCGGGCGGGAGAGACAGAGACCGAACCGGCGCGTGCGCAGACGGCGCGTTCCCTCCGCTGCCTGGCTCCCGAGCTGGCCGCAGCGGCTCTGCGGACGGGAGCGGGGAGCTCGCGCTGCCAGCCTGTGACCGTTGGTCCTGTGAGGTGACGGTCACGCGCTTGCTGAGAGCGCGAGGGAGCCGGGTCCCCTGGGGGGGGGAGGGGCTTGGTCCCGTGCCTATGGCCCGGGGCGGGAGCCGGGTTCCCTCGCACGGATCTAACCCCACACACAGGCTGCACCGCAGGGGCGTGCCCCCAGCCCCCCCGTTATGGGGAGAAGCCTCCTCCCCACTCCACAAGTTAGCCACGCCCCTCAGCCTGATTCTGGCCCCAGCTTACCTGGGCCTCTTGACATCCATTGGCATTAAATTACCCTCCTGTAGGGTGACCAGATGTCCCGACTTTGAGGTCTTTTTCTTATATAGGCTCCTATTACCCCCCAACCCCCTGTCCTGATTTTTCACATTTGCTATCTGGTCACCCGACCCTCATGTCTCTGAGGGGGTGAACTCGGTCCCGGAGCTTCCAGTCCCCATCTCACTGCACTTGTGTTTCTCCTCAGTGGTCCAGCCAAGGGCACCCGCTCTCCTGCTTCCAGCTCCCCAGCCCTTACCTTTCCCGGGTGGAGACGCGCCTCCCGCTCCAGTGCCCGGGAGTATATCACCACACTGTTCCCTGCCTTCACTCTGTTATTTCCAGCACAGACAGGTTGCTCAAGGGCACCACCTGCTTGCTGCCTCTTCAGAGACGGGTAACAGTGTGACTGCCCACAATTATCATTACCACACAGGGCTTTCTAAGCAAGCCTACTTTATTCTTCTGGGAAAAAGCACTACAGAGAAAAAACATATTAATAGGTTCATCACACCTTTGGTTGAGAACAAGCACACTCAGGCCACACTTTATACATTTCAGGGATCTTTGATCGAGAGTTTCTGACTAAATTGGTCTTCAACATTGGTTCTCCACTTGTAAGGCAACTCCCTTCATGTGCCAATATATATTTATGCCTGTTTCTGTAATTTTCACTCCATGTATCTGAAGAAGTGGGTTTTTTACCCACGAAAGCTTATGCCCTAATACATCTGTTAGTCTTTAAGGTGCCACCAGACTCCTCGTTTTTTTGGATACTGACTAACACAGCTACCCCATTGACACTCTGTAGTTGTGATCATAAGGTAGAAAGCACATTGTCCCGACTTCTGAATGGTCAGTAAAGATATTGGTTCCAGAGTCTTGTCTATGCTATGAAACTAAACCACTGCTGTCAATCGTCATCAGTGATTGTTGCAGCTGAGCTAGCACTCTGCAAGGGCAGAAAAGGACGGAGTTCAGCATACCTGGGCATATATACACATAATTTTCCAGAAGATGGCAGCAAAGATTACCTTATGTTTCAAAACTTTCAATAATTACTTTCTGACTTGCCATTTGTTGAACAAGGTTCATATAGACCAGAGGTTTTCAAACTGGTCTGCGAACCACCAGTGGTCCACAAGCTCCATTCAGGTGGTCTGCGGATAGTTCCCTTTAAGGTGCATGCCTGGGCAGTCACAAACGAGAGAATGAAGGGCCATCCACCTAAGTAGTGGAGCCGCACAGGCATGGCTCCACTAATTAGGTACCTGGACCCTGGAGAAGATGCACATGTAAGATGAAGTGGTGGCTTTGGGGGGGAATAGGGGTTAGGTGGGAGGGGGTAGTTGGGTGAGAAGAGGGGGTGGGGGGAATTTGGGATGTGCAGGGCTGCGGTGGCCAGAGAAAGAGGCGACTTTCCCCAGCGCCAGGGCTGTGGCTGCCGGGGAGAGACAGCCGTCCTTCCCAGCCTCAGCTCTGTGGCTGCTTTGGCAGGGGAGAGACCCCCCTTCCTTCCCAGCCCCAGCTCAGGGGCTGCTGCGGTGGGGGGAAAGAGGGAGAGACCCCCCTCCTTTCCAGACTCAGTTTGGGGGCTGCCACAGCAAGGGAGAGAGAGCATATCCATCACATTAAAAAGGTAAGACTACTGATATTAAAATATGAGTTGTGTGCTTTTATTTGTAGAACAAAAAAATTAATTATTACGTTTTTTTTATATAGCGCTTTTATCCAAAGAGTTTTACAATAGTTAGCTAAAAGGTACAAACAACATTTGGAAAGATCATTAAGTGGTCTGCTGAGACCCTCAGCAATTTTCAAGTGGTCCGTGAAAAAACAATGTTTGAGAACCACTGATATAGACAGTAAATGTCTTGCAGAGGCAATGCCGCCTTGGATGAATATGTTGCCTTTCACCAACGAAACAAAACCTTACTTTCAGCTTAAGGTCAGTGTAATGTTCAGAGCAAAGTTGCAAAATTATTTCTCTCACATAGCTGTGCCTTACCACCTGTTCTTTTGTTGATCCCTGCCAGTGCTGAATCAGGGATCAACAATGAGGAGCAAGCATGAACATAAGGGTTCCCTCCTCCAATAACAAAGCAACATTTCCATAGGTACATTACAGTATATTCAAATATAGGGTATGCAAACGATCATTGACTGCATATCAAGACAGAGATAACTTATTCTATATACACTTCGGGAAACTAATGCCACCATAAAGAATGTGTATACTAGACAGGTTAATACGTAGATCTCGGAATCAGTATCACACTAGCATGATTTTCCAAAACCAACTCTCTCTTTATTCATCGAAGGAAGAGAGCTAATTACATTGATCTTAATAAGCTGCACTAAAGAATCAAAGATCCTTTTATTTCCACTCTGCAAAGTGTCATTACATTGCTTACTTGTTATTACTCAAATGAGTCAAATAAAAGAAGTAATATTATTAGCTAGTGATGGTGCCCAGCCATCTGGGTATCCAGTATAAATGCACAGGTTAGGACTCAATCATAATTCAGATGACTCCACTTAATTGGCATCATGATGTATGGCATGTCCATTTAATTGTTATAATTGCCAAGGAACTGATTCTGTGCGATGCATTTTAATTATTCTAAGCAGCTGTTACAACTCTATTTAAATGGCATCTCTGGTTAGGAATTGGTCTAACTTGAAACTATTTATCTGAAAGCCTTACTCCTTAACTTATGTCAAACTTTGGATAAAGTGATACCTCTGTGAAAAACCTCTGTGTTTGGTTTTACAAAACCACCTTTGGCTATGCCTTTTTTTAGGTTTGGTGTTAGCTACTGTAGGCTTATTCATGGTATTGAAGAGAGAATTACTAGCATAAATAGCTCAGTGTGCAGTCCTTGGTCCTTTGTTAATTTTTTATGTTACTTCCCATCAATACAATGGGAGTCAAACTATTTACATTAAAATGCAGTCCTATTCTGAAATGTGACTCTGTAAAAATGACATAAAGGAACTCCATGTTTATTGTCTCTCACAATATCAGCTGTGCTCAGTTTAAAAGTAGAAAAATATTTTTCAGAGTTCCAAACCTGCAAACTCAGCTTGGGAGTTAAGAGTCTGGTTGGGTCTCTTCTGTCTCCTGGATCACCATTGGAAATAAAGGTTCCAAAGCCCACATTTTGTCTTCAGGTATACCTGCGCGTCCCCATTGTCTTCAAATTATGGTGTCACTAACACCTATGCAATCCTGTCGCACTGAATAGGTTTACACATGTTCAGTTTATTTATATATATATACACACACACACACACACACACACTTCAGGCACTTTTGTAGTAATTCCACAACACAGTGTGCCCCTTCTTTGTTTTCTTCTCCCAAGCAACTTGCCCCTCCCACAGAGACCCAATCAACTTAAAATTGCACTTTGGTCTGAAAAGGGTTTACTTGCTATAGTTATTACTGATACCTGAGATGGCTTTAACAAAGAGAGAGAAAAAAAATCTCAATTTTAGTTTGTTTACTCTGTACAATGGCAACATGGAGAGAAAACCATTTAGTAATATAGTTAAATGTGATTGTAAAACATAAAAGTTGGCAGAAGGTATATGTCTCTAACCTACTCTTAAATGTCTACACTAAGGGCTTGGCTACACTTGCACTTTATACCACAATAAAGCCTCCTAGAGCAGTCTACCTTACTCCCCGTCCACACTGGCAAGGCACGTAGAGCGTGCTTAAGTCCCTGACTGGAGTGCTCCTGGTACGCCACCTCCCTGAGACAATTAACAGCTGTTCCGCATTGGCTGAGATGCTCCAGCTCCAGTGTAAATGGGGAGTAACGTTATTACGCACTGGCTGACTTCCGGAAGCTGTCCCATAATCCTTTTAACTGAGGCTCCTCTCTTGTTTTGTTTTGAAACAGCACTTCCGCGTCTGGAGTTCAGAGCTCCATTTCGGGGGCTGCTTATCAAAAAACAAACACAGCTACTGTTTGCTTTGAATGAGTGAGAGGCAGGCAGGGGGGCTCGGTTTTGAGTGCTGACAGCAAACGTTTGCTTGAAGAGTGAGGCGGCGGGGGGAAGGAGGGAAAAGGGTTGGGGTACGTTTCAGCGAGCGGCTGTTTATCTGGTCTATGAGAAAAAAAACAAACAGCTGCTGTTTGCTTTCAGTGAGTGAGAGAGAGGCGGGGGAGGGAGGGGTCTCTGAACTTAGGAGATGAGTTTACAGTGTGTGGGTACCCCAAAAACCCACTCTCTCTCCCCCCCATGCTCCCTGTCACACTCCACCCCATCTGAAAAGCACGTTGCAGCCACTTGAACGCTGGGATAGCTGCCCATAATGCACCGCTCCCAATACAGCTGAAATGCTGCAAATGTGGCGACGCCAGTGTGCTTGCAGCTGTGAGTGTGGACACACTGCAGTGCTTTCCCAAGTGCGCTCTCCCAAGGCTGGTTTAACCCAAAGCGCTTTACAGTTGCAAGTGTAGCCACAGCCTAAGAAGCTTACAGTGGCATAGCTGTAATGGGCCCCTGTAAGATTGCTCGTGTAGCTCTCTCCCACCGACATAATAAAACCTCCTAAATGAGTGGCAGTAGCTATGTTGGTGGGAGAGCTTCTCCCGCTGACATAGCACTGTGCACACGAGTGCTTATGCCAGCAAAACTTATGTCTCTCACAGGTGTGACCCCCTAACCGACATAAGTTTTGCCAACATAAGGGGTAGCATAGGCAAGTCCTAATAAGTAGTAGTCCACCTATTATGTGGTCATAGGGAGCTGTGCCCATGTACGGTTCCCTTTGCCCAAGTTAGCAGAGCAAATCCCCTGTCCCAGTATAAGTAGCTACTAAAGCAGTATACAGTTGAGGTCTAATGGTGATACCAGTCAGCTCTGTGTTCTTGGGGAACCAGGGCGCAGTATCCCACCTGTCTGACTCATGAAAGCCCCCTCCCCAGCCTCTGCTTGAATCAAAACTGATCAGAGAAAAGACTTGCAGAGAGCAGTGCAGGGTGGTGGGAGACACACCTAGACCCCTACTGACAAGGGTGACAAGATTAAGGCAACTCCCCATGCCTCATCTGAATCAAGGATGGGACAGGGAGGCATCTCCATTAGCATACAGAATGGAGAACAGAGATTCCAAGGCAAGAACCGCACTGAACTCTGGGACCAGAAAAGCAGGGAAGCACTGCATCCTGGGGGATCTCTGCTCCAGATGATCATGAACCTACGCCTGCATATACCCAGCTCAGCAGTTATCAGACAAATTCTAGTAATAAATCTTTGATTGATATCCAAAATACTGAAACAGCCTAATTGCATTGTGAGCTCCCTGGAAGGAACGTCATCCATAGCCAAGAGTGATCAGCTCCTATTGTCTAGTCTACAGAAAACCCTTGAGTCATCAGTTTACCCATAAACAAATTTAGTGTTCTCCCTTGAATCATTGTTGTTTCTCTACAAAAACCGCTACCTATGTTCAAGTAAGTGTTCTGATGCCTGGATCCAAACTCTACGTCAGTTCCACTGGGATTTCATCTTCTTCTGACTGATCGTGCTGGGGGCGCTGCCTGTCTCCAGCACTCAGGACCCTGAGCTACCACCATCACCTGAGAACCGGACCAGTTCAAGCTTCAGAGAATGGGTGAGATGCCAGCTCTCTCTCGCTCTCTCTCTGTTTTCTTTTCTACCTCAGGTATAACTTTCTAACCCTGACTTGTTTGATCAGGTATAGTTTTCTATACATGACTTTTGAAACCTTTAATAATGTAACTGTTATCTTGGTTTAGGCTCTCCTTGCGTAGTTATGACGATTATTCAATAAATAACTTTTATGGTTAAGCTGGCTGCTTCCCCCCTCCTCTCTGAACTTTACTCTTTTGTGTTTTTAGCTTCCCCATTTACTCTGCAGCAACACTTCTTTTACCTAAGCTAAAGATCCCTGTAGCACCTAAAAATACTGTGGGGTTTGCTCATCAAGTGGGTTACTACCAGTACAATTGTAACGTGAAAGTGGGGATAGGGATGTGCTGAACCTGTGACATACGAGGGTGGCAGCTTGGAAGTGCTGATTGATCTGGTCCACTCAGACTCGCTCTGTGAGAGAGAGAGAGAGAGAGAGAGTATGTATGTATGTATGTATGTATGTATGTATGTATGTATGTATGTATGTATGTATGTATGTATGTATGTATGTATGTATGTATGTATGTATGTATCTGGGGCTGGAGGAACCCAGCCCTGGGGAACGTAGGTCCTACAGGATAGCCCCATTGTAAGAGAACATGCAGAAGGGAGAAGTAGAGCTCCATATGAAAACACAAGTGACCCAAGCAGTACATTAATAGAATTACAGAACACTCCCCCCCCCCAGAAGAGTAACCCTAATAAATGAGTGTACCCCAAAATAACGGGCAAATCTGGTAGCTACTAAAGCAGTATATGGTTGAGGTCTAATGGCTAGTTCAAACCTTAGCATTGGCTCTGTGATGGTGGCACATTATTGCCAAGTGCCCTTTTGAGCCTGTTATCAGACTCTATATTCACTGAACAGATAAAAAGAGTTTGTCAGGCCAGTAATTGCTTTGTGAAAAATAATTAGGTTAGACTCTGTGTTCTCCCTCTCAATTGCTATGGTGATGATAACACATTTGGTGCTTTTTAAGGCCATAGACAACAGCAGGAGTTCAGAAAGTAAATGGGAGCTCTGGTTTTCTTTGTGAACATGTGAGGTTTCATAATCATGTGGTGCAAGATTTTGGGAAAGGGAGGAAGACAACACATCCTCTTAAAAGGGATCCAACTAGCTAGCCAGTAGCTACTGACCAAAGATGAAGAAAAATAAATTAGGTGAATGATTCTGCCTTGCACTCCTGTGGTTATGTGTATTTGTGACAATAATTCAAGGGAAAGAGGATTGTAGAGTGAGGAAGGAAGAAAATGACTCAGATTTATTCCTTATTTTATCTACAGCTTCTGTGTTTGCTCTGTACAATTAGTTCTATGAGGACCTTCCTAAAGAGATTACTTTGTAACGCCATTTTATGCCTCACCCACAGGGGCTTCAACAATTGTGCTTTGTTCCTCCTTTCTAGCTGCAAAACTGTGACTGACTCTGATGCAGCGAACTGCTGTGAAGCCAGTACAAAGTGGAGTTACTCCCTTTCAACTTCAGACAGTCAGATCAGTGTGGGTGAGTGGACTCCAATGGCATGGGTTTCAATCAGCAGAGTTGCTGCCGCAAGTGAAGAGAGACACCTGCTGCCTGTTTATCAACATATTTGTCTAATTGCTTTTGAAGTTTAATAAGATTAATACTTAATTAACATGATTGAGTTTCTTTCACTTTATCTCTTGAACTGAGTCTGTGGTTTCTTTCTGCTTTGGGTGGGGCATAGGTTTAGATAAAATAAGACTGTCGCCCAATTCTGAATATTCAGCTAAGTGGTTTTTACTTACAGCTGTTGGCTGGGATGGGAGCTGGAATTGCTGAAATTCTGTGAAAAAGCTGTTTCCATTACATTGATGGCCAGAAGTATCAGAAGTTATATGAATAAACATGTTCTTGTGAGACTAACTGACCAATGATTATTCTTATTTCATACTCTATTGATTGTTTTTTTGTTATTTATTCATTCATTAATTCATGCAGGCTGGTACTATTCTTCTAGCATAAGAAGAGCATAATACTTTGTTCCTCTATAGTGCTTTCCAGGCAGGGATCCCAGCATAGTCTCAGGAAGGAGTGCGGTCTGGTGACTAGAGTACTAGGTTGGGATTCAGGAAAACTGCTGGGTGATTTTGGGTAAATCATCTTACTTCTATGCCTCTGTTTCCCCTTCCATCCTTTCTCTTGTCTATTTAGGATGTAAACTTTTTGGAACAGAGTTTGCTGCCAGGGCCGGCTCCAGGCACCAGCGTACCAAGCATGTGCTTGGGGCGGCACCTTATGGGGGGCGGCGCTCAGGGTTGTGATTTTTTTTTTTTTTAATGTTGCAACGGGCTGGGAGAGCGGGCCGGGGCCGGGCTGGCCGCCCTGCCCCGGCACTCTGGCTGCAAGAGTGGGGGCAGGGCCGGGCTGGCCGCCCTGGCCGCGGAGCTCCGGCCGGGAGAGCGAGGCCTGGGCCGGGCTGGCTGCTCTCCCCGAGGAGCTCCGGGAGAGCTGGGCCCAGGCCGGGCCGGGCTGGCCGCCCTCCCTGCGGAGCTCCGGGAGAGCGGGGCCTGGGCCGGGCTGGCCGCCCTGGCTGCGGAGCTCCGGCAGGGAGAGGCGCTGGCGGGGGGTAGGGAATTGTTGCGGCGCAACACTGGGGTAGCGCTTGGGGTATTTTTTTGGTTTTTTTGCTTGGGGCGGCCAAATAGTTAGAGCCGGCCCTGTTTGCTGCTCCCTATATGTTACCCAGTGTCTACTACAATAGGGCCCCAAACTCAGTTGGAACCCCTAGGCACTGTTGTAATACAAAGAATTATTGTTAATAATAATATAAATCACTTTACAAACATTAAAAAAATAAGCTTCACAACACTTTTGTGAGATACAGTAGGAGAGTATTATTTTACAGATGCGTAAACTCATGAACAGAAAGTGTGATGCTTTTCAGGGACACACCACTGCAGGTTAGGGATAGGCACACTCAGAAACAGCACCAGCTCTTTTGCCGCCCCAGGAGGCACCTCTGGGAGAAGCTGCCACCGAAATGTCGCTGAGGACCCGGGCGGCGGAAGATCCAGCGCCGCCACTGAAATGCCACCGAGGGATCCGAAATGCCACCCCCCAAATCCTGCTGCCCTGGGCGACCGCCTAGGTCACCTAGTGGTTGTGCCGGCCCTCGGCACACTCCAATCCTTAAGCCCTCCAAGCATCTCCCTGAAGTGTACAACCCCTGGTCCACTGGACACTCGTAGTATTCACCTGTCTGCTGCTTCCAAAGAAGCAGTACCCTGCAGCTTACCAGTTTTACCTCAGATCACTGCTCTGCTTAACTCATAGCTAGGGTTGCCACCCCTGGGTTTTACCCAGACTGGCCAGTTTTTGGCTTCTGTGTTCAGGTGCCTTTTGGGGTTGCCAGGTGCCTGTTTTTTGACCGGAAAGTCTGGTGGAAAAGGGGACCTGGCAGTGTCCGGTCAGATGTACTGACTGGACACCAAAAGTCCGGTTACTGCGGGGCGGGGGGAGGCACTGGGTCATTAACCTGCGCGAGCCCCTACTCAGCTGGGGATGCCTTCTACCTGCAGGCAGGCTCCTTGTCAGGCTGCAGCAGCTCCCGTCCCAGCCCCAAAGCAGAAGGAGCCCAGCTGGGGGTTGGGAGGGTGGTGGAGACCATCCAGCGAGCAATGGAAGGAGATTGGAAAGAGAAGCGAGTGATGGGGGTGGGGACTCGAGGGAAGAGGTGGGGGCAGGGCCTCGGGAATCTGGTTACCAGCAATCAGAAAGGTGTCAACCCTACCATAGCATTTAGTTTCATTTAGAGCGAACTCAAGTATACATTTATTTAACAAAGTATAGGGATTCAAGAAGTAGCAAGTAGAAGTAATGGAAACAAATGGTTGCATATAAAATCAGGTCATAACATGCAATCTAGGGCCCAGATTTAATTGACACAATACTTTCATGTCTAATGAACTGTTGCTCACCCAAAATTCTTGAGTGGTGTCAAATACCACAGGTCTTGAACCCAGGCCCACAGCGTTGCCAAGCAAGACCCTTACCTTCTGTTTCTTCATACAGCAGGATTAAATGAGGGAACTGTAGCTAATGCCCCACCACCAGAGCCTATACCCACTGAGTCAGCAGGGTCAGGTGACTAACAGCAGACTTCTGATTGGACCCCACTGAGTATAAAGCTTCCTGTTCCTGTCCCTCCTCTTGTCTGAGCAACTAGTTGTTAGGCCTGTTGCTGTGTAGACCCCACTGGTTCCAAATCCTTGCTTGGCTCCTAATCCTTGTCCCTATGTCTGGTACCCTACCCTGACCCGTGCTTCTGACTCCATCTTTGACCTTTGGTATGTCTCCCGACTCTGGCTTGACTCACAGTGTGGCTTTGGGCTCTCACTCTGGCTTTGATCTTTGATGTGACTCCTGAGCAGTGCTTCTATATCCTGGGAAATTTCCCAAAACTTGTGAATTTTTTGAGTAAAATGTTTTGAATGAAAATTCCCAGTTTCCCAAGTTGAAACATTTTACTTAAAATTTCCCAGGATATAGAAGCACTACTGGGAATTTTTCACCAGATTTGGGAAATTTTTAGCGCTAGGTTGGGAAAAGTTGGCATCACGATATAGAAGCACTGCTCCTGAGAGTGACCCTGACATCACTCCTAGTTCTGACCACTAGGTCAGATTGCCCTGTTATGGGCCCTGACACAGTGCTTTACAGCCAGGCTGGCTGTGGCCCTTCTTTCATGAGATATGCACACTGTCAGTTTGCCTCCTACGTGAAGGATTCAGTATGTGTCTCTCAAGAGCATAATTTTCAGTATAGTCACATCTTAAGTACAGTAACTCCTCACTTAAAGTCCTGGTTAACGTTGTTTCGTTCTTACATTGCTGATCAATTAGGGAACATGCTCGTTTAAAGTTGTGAAATGCTCCCTTCTAATGTCATTTTCAGGCTATCAATTGCTGGCAGTTCAGCTGTCCCTTCCCCCACTGCCATGTGCTGCTCCCTGAGACTCCTGCCTGCTTGCTGGGGGAGGGGGGAGAGGAGAAGAAGAGGGGGGCTATGTCAGGGTGCCTGCTTGCTGTGTGGGGGGGAGGGGAAGAAGAGGGGGGCTAATGTCCCCCTGCACCTTGTTTACCCCATCTTCCATAGAGCAGGGGAGACACATGAGGGAGGGAGCTGCTGCCTTAGGCAGAAGCTGCAGCTGCGGGGCTTGCTGATCTAATTAACCAGGCAGTGTACTTCTGACCCCACTCTTGATACTTAAAAGAGCAATGCGCATCTTTATCTCTGAAACAAACACAGGCTTGTGTCTTTGTTTGCCCTCCCTCCTTTCCTGCTGCCTTGAAGTGTATGAGAGTTAACCCTTGAGGGCTCAGCCAACTGCTAGTTCTTTTAGCAGTAAGGCATTCCCTGGGAAATTCCCACCCTCTGACTCCTCCACCTCAACCAAGCTTCACAATCATCATCACTGTGTACCAGTATTCAGTTGTTTGTTTAAAACTTATAGAGAGAGAGTGTGTGTGTGTGTGTGTGTGTGTGTGTGTGTGTGTGTGTGTGTGTGTAGTCTTTTGTCCGGTGAAAAAAATTTCCCTGGAACCTAACCCTCTCATTTACATTCATTCTTATGGGGAAATTGGATTAGTTTAACATTGCTTTGCTTAAAGTCGCATTTTTCAGGAACATAACTACAATGTTAAGTGAGGAGTTACTGTATTATCCATACGTACATTTCACAATGTTTATGATGACCAGTGAGCTACTGGCTCTCAGTAGAGACTTCATGTGCCATGCTTTGGTGAACTATAATGCAGATATCTGACCCAGAGGATCCCTTCAAAACCCTATGCACACCCTGTATCCTTTATCAGTGGGCACCAAGGAATCCCTGGGTCACAGAAAGGTTAAGTTATTTGTCCAAGATCACAAAGGAAAGCTCTGGCTTACTACCCAGAAATGTGGAGTAGTGTCCAGATCCCCTGACTCTCCAGCCTGTGTCTTAAACACAAGATCAAAGCAAAGCAAACGATTATAAAATTGGTCTTGAATGTCCCATCACTGCAAATACTTGTCACTGCAAAATAAATATCACTGCAAATACTGCTGTGATGTTGTACTCCATATGTTTATGGAAATATGCTTATGAGTGTGAATATAATGTAACTGGAATATGCTTTATGCAAAAAGTCTCTTGTAAAGTAGTATTACAAAGTTTATAATCTACTGAGTGTGTTCAAACTATTTGTATGAATGTATAATTCTTGTATCTAAAACTAGAAATATGAAGTATTACTCTGAGGTCCAATTGTGTATATATACAAAGTGTGGGCCATTAATGGTGGTTTAGAATCTTGATGGCTCCCATTAACCAGGACAATTGGTTGTAAATGGCTCTGTTTACTTGTAAGCCTTCCTGTGTTCATGTGAGTCAGGCCGGAAAGAATGGAGGCTTGGGGTCTCACAGGACATGTGACCATGTCACCTGGTACTGGAATCCATGTTAAACCTGGTGCTTTTCCATTTGGAAGGAGGGGTGGAAACCCAGAGAGACAAAAGGTTCCCGCCTGTGCCAAAGCTATAAAAGGGGGAGGAACAGAACAAAGGGGGCGGCTGGTCATGAAAAAACCCGAGTTACCACCTTAGCTGGAACTAACAAGAACTGTACCAGGGGAAAGGATTGGGCCCAGACTAGGAAGGAGTCTAGTGTGTGAAAGAAGCTTATTGGAACATCTCTGAAAGTGAGATTTACCTGTAATCAGTTTCTTAATGTATTAGGCTTAGATATGCGTGTTTTGTTTTATTTTACTTGGTAACTTACTGTGTTCTGTCTGTTAATACTTGAAACGAATTAAATCCTAGTTTTTATACTTTTGTTTATTAATTAACCCAGAGTAAGTGATTAATACCTGGGGGGAGCAAATAACTGTGCATATCTCTCTATCAGTGTTATAGAGGGCGGGCAATTCATGAGTTTACCCTGTATAAGCTTTATATAAAGTAAAACGGATTTATTTGTGGTTTTGATACCATTGGGAACTGGCTGTCTGGGTGCTGGAGAGAGGTGACTTGCTAAACTGTTTTCAGTTAAGTCTGCGGCTTTGAGGGGCGTGGTTCAGACCCTGGGTGTGTGTTGCAGCAGGCTTGTGTTTCTGGCTCAATAAAACAGGGTTCTGAAGTCCCAAGCTGGCAGGGAAGATGGGCTCAAAGGTAGTTTCAACACATCAGGTGACAGTCCCAAGAGGGTCTCTGTGACCGAACCTGTCACAACTTCCTCACCCCTTTTTGTTATTTATAAACAGAGTATTATTAGAAGCTGGTGTTGGAGGATGTCACTCTATATGAGCAGCATGGGGAGGTATGGAGAGTAAGCTCTGCTCTGAGATGACTTCTTTCCCCTCCAGATGTTGCCGTTTGAGGTCTTAAGAGTGAGTCCTGTGATAGTTGTGAGTTTTGGAGACTCTGGACCCAATCCTACTGTGACTGAATAAACAGAAGTTTTGCAGGTTTCAGTGGGGGTGAGAGATGGACATCTGTTACCATTAAACTATGGAAAGATGGTCTTCTATTACTGTTCTTCAGTTTTGTTTTAGGAAAATTAACTAAAAATACATATAAAAAAGTCTCTACTGGATGAGTGGGAGGCTAAGACTGACTTTGAATAAACTGCAACTCCCAGTCACATCTGGAGGGTTCTGCTTCCCCAACGTGGGGTAGTATCATACAGCCTTTACTTTTAGCCAGGCAGCCCTGTGGTTCCATAACATGAATCATAGAATATCCGGGTTGAAAGGGACCTCAGGAGGTCATCTAGTCCAACCCCTGCTCAAAGCAGGACCAATCCTCAACTAAATAATCCCAGCCAGGGCTTTGTCAAGCCTGACCTTAAAAACCTCTAGGGAAGGAGATTCCACCACCTCCCTAGGTAACCCATTCCAGTGCTTCACCACCCTACTAGTGAAAAAGTTATTCCTAATATCCAACCTAGACCTCCCCCACTGCAATTTGAGACCATTACTCCTTGTTCTGTCATCTGCTACCACTGAGAACAGTCTAGATCCATCCTCTTTGGAACCCCCTTTCAGATAGTTGAAAGCAGATATCTAATCCCGTCTCATTGTTCTCTTCTGCAGACTAAATAATCCTAGTTCTCTCAGCCTCTCCTCATAAGTCAGGTGCTCCAGCTCCCTAATCATTTTTTTTGCTCTCCGCTGGACTCTTACCCAGAGCTGGTGCAAGGATATTTCGCACCCTAGGCGAAACTTCCACCTTGCGCACGCCCCCCCTCCGCCCGGGGAGCTCCCCCTGCGGCAACTCCCCGCCCCAGTTCACCTCCGCTCCACCTCCTCCCCTAAGCACACCAGCGCCGCTCCACTTCTCCCGCCTCCCAGTCTTGCAGCGCCAATCAGCTGTTTGGTGTGGCAAGCCTGGGAGGGGAGGAGAATTATAGTGTGGGCGGCATGCTCAGGGGAGGAGGTGGAGCGGAGGTGAAGCGGAGGTGAGCTGGAGCGGGAAGTGGTTCCCCTGCGCGACCCTTCCCCCGTTAATTGCTGCTGGCGGCCCTCCCCGCGCTCCTCTGCCCCAGCTCACCTCCACTCCACCTCCTCCCCTGAGCGTGCTTTTTGGCGCCCCCAACCACTTGGCGCCCTAGGCGGCCGCCTAGTTCGCCTAGTGGTTGCACCGGCCCTGCTCTTACCAATTTTTCCACATCCTTCTTGTAGTGTGGGGCCCAAAACTGGACACAGTACTCCGGATGAGGCCTCACCAATGCTAAATAGAGGGGAATGATCACATCCCTCGATCTGATGGCAATGCTCCTACTTATATAGCCCAAAATGCCATTAGCCTTCTTGGCAACAAGGACACACTGTTGACTCATATTCAGCTTCCCATCCATTGTCACGCCTAGGTCCTTTTCTGCAGAACTGCTGCCTAGCCACTCGGTCCCTAGTCTGTAGCAGTGCATGAGATTCTTCCATCCTACGTGCAAGACTCTGCACTTGTCCTTGTTGTCATCAAAAATTTTTTGGCCTAATCCTCTAATTTGTTTAGGTCCCTCTGTATACTTTCCCTACCCTCCAACGTATCTACCACTCCTTCCAGTTTAGTGTCATCTGCAAACTTGCTGAGGGTGCAATCCACACCATCCTCCAGATCATTAATGACGATATTGAACAAAACCGGCCCCAGGACCGACCCTTGGGGCATTCTGCTTGATCCCGGCTGCCAGCTAGACATGGAGCAATTGATCACTACCCATTGAGCCCGATGATCTAGCCAGCTTTCTATCCACCTTGTAGTCCATTCATCCAGACCATACTTCTTTAACTTGCTGGCAAGAATACTGTGGGAGACTGTATCAAAAGCTTTGCTAAAGTCAAGGAATGAAGTTGAAGATCACTCCCTGGCTGCTGGTAGAATGGGAATTTGGCCATTCCTTCACATTGTCAGGAATACTGGGTTCAGCCTATTATCATTTTGATAATAAAATGTCCCCTACAATATTGGCTACCAGACAAACATGGGTCAGTTTGTCTACAAAATTTAAATTCCATCCATTCTCACATATTGATGCTATGCTTTGGGGCAAGCCATTGTTGAAAATCTATAAGAAACCATTAATATGGAGACAGTGAATTGATAAATATTTAATTGGGTCTCTCAGCTGATCTCAGGGGACCAGGTTCTGCCATTCCAAGCACTGTACCAAGAATACAACCTATCTGGTCCAGCTGGATGGCATTACATGCAGGTTAAGCATCTCTTGAAAGACATATTTGGTCCTGATGTGCTTGGAGCATCAGAGACTCCAGAATTGCTTATGTTGAGAAAGCTCCATAGGTTCACACAATGAGCTGTTCTGATTTCCTGGCCTAAAAGACCCTCCCTAATTTAGATTGACTGCGCCAGGCTTGGAATAAAGATCTGTGTATATAAGATGACCATCTGTATCATTGTTGCTACCACTGTTATACAATTGCAACAAATCGTATACCAAGTGTATCATGTAAGGTGTCAATGGAAAAGTTATAGTCTGTCAAGTATGATTATCCTGGTTAAATCCATGTAGCATCGCTATATCTGAAGTTAGGAATATTGGCTATGTATTTGTATCTAAAATGTTTGTTCTTGGGGTGACACCCAAAAGGTAGTCCAGCTCATTCTGAATGGGCTATTCAAGCTTGATGGACCATTAAGAAGAATCAACTCTCCAGATAGCTGTTCCCGAGAATGCTGCAGATATAGGGATGACAGGTACCCCGTATTCAAGCAAAAATTCCCATTGTTGAAAATCTACAAGATTTTTGACCGGACACCAAAAGTCAAGTTACTGCCTGCAGGGGTGCCAGAATGGAGGGGTGCTTCCTGCAAACACCATCGCCAGCCTACTCCCCACTCCCTGCCAGCCTGGCCAGGGGCATGGGGACTGAGAGGGGCCAGGGTGGGGGGGTCAGAGCAGCTCAAGGGGGCCACTAGGTCATCAACCCGTGCCCGTCCTGTCTCACCCAGGGCTGTCTCCTACCTGCATCTCATGGGCTGGCAGGCAGGCTCTGCATCAGCTTCCAGTCTGGCTGTGCAGGTGGCAGGTGAGTCCCAGGGGAAGGAGAAAGGGGGGGGAGCGAGTGAGTGGCTGGGGGGAGTGACCAACCAGAGGGAGGAGGGGAGTCAGTTGGGGGGGGGGGAAGAAGCGAGTGAGTGACCAGGGGGAGGAGGGGAGCGAGCGGAGAGGGGCCTGAAGTGTCCGGTTTTAATAAATGAAAAGTTGGCAACTCTAGCCTGAGCGCCTTCCAATCTTTTGGAAGTTACCAGAGAGACTTTTGCAAGCCAGCAGTCTATTCTATTATTGTAATGATCCTGATCTATGAACATTGAAAATCACTTGTATGTATGATTCTTTAACCATTCAAAACCCCTCTTCTTTTCTTTCCTTAATAAATCTTTTGTTAGTTTACTAAGGATTGGCTGATAGTGTGATATTCAGATAAGATCTGAAACATATATTGACCTGGGGGTAAGTGTCTGATCCTTTGGGATTGGTAGAACCACACATATGGTGAATTGGGTTTTCAGTAAACTCTCACTATATTAGACCAGTTTGTCTGGATTGGAATCAAGGGCTGGAATGCCTAAGGGGGACTATATTTGGCTTCTTGTTAACCAATGTGGTGCTATAGAAGCTCTTTTGTTACTGATCTGGTGAACCTAATTATAGTATAAACCAACAGTTTGGGGATTGTCTGCCCTGTTTCTTTCAGTCTGCCCTGAGTGTGGCCAGGGGCGGCTCTAATGTTTTTGCCGCCCCAAGCTAAAAAACAACAACACCCCAAACGCCGCCCCCGAAACCAAAAAAACAACCCCCCCAACGCCCGCTGAAACAACCCTCCCCCCCGCCTCTCTGTCCGCGGCCCTGCTCCCCCGCCGGCAGGTAGCGAGCGGGGCATGCCGGCGGCCCCACTCTCCCTGGCCGGCGGGGAGCGAGCGGGGCATGCCCGCTGCCCCGCTCTCCCTGGCCAGCGGGGAGCAAAGCTGCCCTGCTCTCCCCAGGCCGGAGCACCGGCGAGGAGGGCGGCATGCCCGAGGCCCCACTCTCCCCGGCCGGAGCGCCGGCGGGGAGCGAGCGGGGCATGCCGGCGGCCCTGCTCTCCCCGGCCAGCGGGGAGCGAGCGGGGCATACCGGCGGCCCCGCTCTCCCCGGCCAGTGGGGAGCGAGGCTGCCCCGCTCTCCCCAGGCCGGAGTGCCGGCGGGGAGGGCGGCATGTCTGGGAGGGAGGGGGAGATGAGTGTCGCGGCCGCTAGGGTTCTCTTCGGAGGGAGAGGGAGAAGCGGCTGTTTCACGCGCCGCCGCTCGGGGAGAAACTGAGCCGGCGGCGCAGAGCGGAGGTGAGTTGGGGCGGCTGGCCGGGCCACATTTCTAGGGGCGGCATGGCCGGTGCCAGAATGCCGCCCCTAGAAATGTGCCGCCCCAAGCACCAGCTTGTTTTGCTGGTGCCTGGAGCTGGCCCTGAGTGTGGCATTCTCATGTGGTCCACCCCATGCACTCAGTCACTCCTTGCAAAACATTAAAAACTCTACTATTGATCTGTGATTAAGAGTGCTTCAGCAAAAAGTTATATTTTGTTCACACTGGTCCCACATTGCATGGGTCTTCCCCTCAATAGACTGCTGCTGAAGATGCTGGCTCACATATTCTGGGATTGTCCCAGGATACAATCCTTTTGGCTAGAAGCAGGCAGGAAGATTAATATAGTAATAGATATTTCCTTAAAAATTACTTGCTAGAACTGTGTTTTTGGAAACTCTCCACCTCACAGAAAGCTCTCGGTTCTCTAGAGCAGCACTTGTAGCCAAATGACATATATTGCTTAGAAAAGGAAAGAACAGCCTGCCTCTAGGTATAGAAGCTTGGCACAGTGACTTGGTTGACCTGGCAGCTCAACAGCAGGTAACATTGAGGAGAAGAGGAACTTCAGGCAAATTTGAAAAGATTTGGTCTGACTTTTTAGAAATTTTGGATTAATTCCTAGTGGATGGAAACGGAGAGATCATTCTCCTTTCCACTTCCCTTTCCATTCTTTACTTTTTGTTTGTTTGTTCTTTCCTTACTTTTTGGGGAAGACACAGTAAAATATAACTAATAAAAACAAACTAATGATATGATTGGGGTCACATTCAATCAGTACTGGGTTGTACACCATATGCATGTTACCAGTGGTAGCATTATTTTCTGCAGAATGTAAGCTTAGGGTTTTTTTATTTTTTATTTTGAAAGCAACATCTAACCCTTATGGTTGCAAAGAAAACTTTCAGTATGACTCAGAGGTATTTTTTCAGTCTGTCAGAAGAAAACTGAGAGCTGTGAACTGCTCCCTTTCTTCTGAGTGGGTGTTGTTGCTGAAGCCTTAAAGATGACAAAGTAAGTGTCAAGATCAACTATTTAACTGCTGATCATTTTAGGTTGGAAATATGGGAGGAGTTTAAGCAGAGTACTAACACCTTTTCCTCCCCACTGGTTATGCTACCCCTGAACAATGCAAACTTGTGTAAGGGTATGTCTACACTACACGCCAGATCGGCAGGCAGCGATCAATCCAGAGGGGGGTCTATTTATCACGTCTAGTCTAGACATGATAAATCAACCCCGAGCGTTCTCCCGTCGGCTCCTGTACTCCACCTCTGTGAGAGACGCAGGCGGAGTCGACAGGGGAGTGGTAGCAGTCGACTTACCACAGTGAAGACGCCATGGTAAGTGGAGCTAAGTACGTCGACTTCAGCTATGTTATTCACGCAGCTGAAGTTGCGTAACTTAGATCGATTCCCCCTCCCCGCCCCCCCGCCCCAGTGTAGACCAGGCCTAGGACTTTAGGAAATCCACAATGGGGAGAAAATAACAGTAGCAACAAATAGCCAAACTACTTATACAATCTAGTCTCTCTTACTGCCTTTATGTGGCAGCATTGCCTTGCTATGCATTAATATGATCAGAAATCCATCAAAAGAAGCCCAGAAAACAGACTTGGAGGAAAAGCAAAAGTCAAATTACCTATTTTTATCAGGATTCACCAGACTGCTCTGATGTGGAATTGGCCCCTTACAGTTTGTCCCAGTACCAAGTAGAGAACAAGGAGGTCTGCATAGGAAACACTGAAGCTCCAATATAAAAACAGCTTGAAAAGAAATGCAGAAGGGCATAAATATCCATGCAGAGCAGTTGACTTGTGTTCATAAAACAGTAAATTATATTAACTGCCTGTTATGGAGGACTTCCAAGAGAGGATTTCAAAGGGGGAGTGCCTGTTTGGATGCAGTAAAGACAGAATCTGCATCCCAAACTCAAATAATGAAAAATCAAAGATAGCTAGGATCTAGGAAAAGGTGAAAGACCTGAAGGATAGAACAAAAAGATTGAATCTGATTAGTATGTCTCCCTGAAATAGAGGAAGGAGGAGATATGCTTTCTTTTATAAATAACTACATCAAGGAAATCTCTGTGATACAGGATCTTGAGATAGAAAGAGCTAATTGCAGCCCATTTCCATACTCTTACATTGATGAACCACCAAGAACAGGACCAATAAAGTACTTAATATTCTAAGACAAAGAAAAGGCCTTGAAATTAGCTACAGAAGTAGACTCAGTAATCTGCCACTCAGAAGAAGAATGCTGTTGATTCCTGCAAAAAGAAGACTGAAGGAAAAGGGACTATCTTTTGCTCTTTGGTATCCTGCTAGACTCAGTCATTTACATGAATCAAATTAAATTTTTCAAAGTAATCTAGAGCAGTTGTTCTCAACCCTTTGCTTTCTGAGTCCCCCCTCAACAAGCTATTAAAAACTCCAGGGCTCAGCCGGGGGTGGGGGACTCAGGCCTTCGGGCAGGGATGGGACCCTTGGGCATAGGCGTAGTTTGACTTCTATTTTGGGGGGCAAGGACCGCAGGGCTCGGGCCAGCTCCGCACAGCAGGGTCCAGGGAACGACTGTCACCTCCACCCCTGACTCACCTCAGCAGGCCACCCACCTGTCTGGGGCTATGTGCCGATGGCTGCTCCCCGAGGGCTCTGCCGGCCCTGGAGCCAGGTCCCCCCACCTGGGCAGTCAAAGGGGGCTGGGAGATGAGGAGCAGCCATAACCCTGGGCACCAGAAGCGGATGGGGAAATGCCACGGCTGCCCACTCCATGGCACCACCAGCCTGAGGAGCAGCTTCCCCTCACTACCTGGTTCCGGGTTCCCGCCTAGGATCTGGCCAGAGGGTGGAGCCTGAGGGGAGCTGAAGGAGAGGAGGAGCTGGGGTGTGCGTGTGAAGCTGCCCCCGGGACTGTCCCACTATGGGTAAGGCACTGCAGTTTGGTGGGGCAACACCCTCATGCCCCCTCAACTCTGCCTATGGGCTCAGAGATTCTGCCCGAATCAGGGCTTCAGTCACACCGCTCCTGGTTTCAGTGGAGCGGGGGGGAGCTCAGGGTTTCAGCTCCCTGCTGCTCCTGGCTTCAGGGGGAGAGGAAGACGGGGAGCTCGGGGTTTTAGCCTTGCGCTGCCCCCAGCTTCAGCCCTGCACGGGGGCGCCAGGGATGAGACTTCAGCTCCACATCACTCCTCGCTTCAGCCCCGCGGGGGTGTACCAGGGATGGGGCTTTAGCCCCATGCCGCTCCCGGCTTCAGGCCCACCGGAGGCTCTGGGGTTTGTGGCTTCATCCCCGCACTGCTCCTGTTTTCAGCCTCACAGGGGGGCACCGGGGCTTGGCGTTTCAGTGGTGGGGCCCCGCAGCCCCCCTGAAAGGGCTCACAGACCCACAGTGGGTCATGGACCCCCGACTGAGAACCGCTGATCTAGAGAATACTGTCATTGAATATTATTAGTCACATCTGAGCCACATTTGTTAAGCACTGTATAAACACATATGAATATATGGTCCCTTCCCTTAAAAGCCTACAATAATCTAAAATTTAATCTAAACATCTAATGCACGAGCCTAAGAAATCATAGGAAACTTCCTCTGCACTGTGACACACATCTAATTTGCAGGTACCATGCCTGTGGTAGAAAGGGTAGAGACTCCTGGGCCTTTTGAATCCTTGGTCTTTGCTGAGAACTGCCCCAAAAAGATGCCAGTTGTGGTAGAGGTGGTACTGGTTTTGGCACTTGTGTAGTAGGACCTGGATGGGTTATTAGCCACCTATTAGTTTTACTTATTATAAGTACGGCTAGTGGCTCCATCTATTCTTAAGGTTGCCTGAATGCTTTTGGAAAACTTCAGCCAAAATCAGAGGGGTAGCCGTGTTAGTCTGTATCCACAAAAACAATGAGCAGTCTGGTGGCACCTTAAAGACTACCAGATTTATTTGGGCATAAGCTTTCGTGGGTAAAACCCCCACTTCTTCAGATGATATCCACCATGACTGAACTGGCCTTGTTAACACTGGTTCTCCACTTGTAAAATAACTCACTTCTCTTCATGTGTCAGTATATTTATGCCTGCATCTGTAATTTTCACTCCATGCATCTGAAGTGGGTTTTTTTACCCATGAAAGCTTATGCCTAAATAAATCTGTTAGTCTTTAAGGGGCCACCGGATTCCTCGTTGTTTTTTCAGCCAAAATGGGTCAGCCATTTCCAAGAATGAGACTACAGGAAAATGTTTTTCAATGTTAAAAAATATATATACTAGCAACCTTTTATTTGAAAAAGGTCTAGAGCCTCCATGATTTGGAGCGGGAACTTTTTGGGTAGGGGATGGCATTTGTGTGAAGGATGTGCCTTCACCAAATTTGGCCAAGTTATCAGCCTCTGAAAAATCTCAGTTCACACATACTCAGTAAAGACCTCTTAGATATTAGCAGCTAAAAGAAGCTATTGGAGTGTGTGTGTGTGTGTGGGGAGACTGAAATTGGATGAGGATCTGGGTGGGTGGGAACATTGAGACTGGCCTGGCAAGGAAACTGGGACTGAGAATCAGTGGGGTGGGGAGGAAGGAGTTTGGAAAGGGGAGTGGAGACAGACCTGATGAAGATCCATAGTGTGGTGGGAGAAATGCGACTGTCTGGGTGAGGCAGGGACTGAGATTGGATAAGAATCCTAGGGGGACTGGGAGCCAGAGGGGGTGAGATGGATGAGATGGGAGTGACAGGAGGCCAGGAGGGAGGAGAGACATATCTGTGAAGTGGTAGGGGGAGAAGTGGGAGAGGCTGGGCAAGGAATCTGTGGACAAGGAGGCACTGAGTGGGCAGAGGACTAGGACTGGACAGGCAAGGAAACTGGGAAGTGAGGAGACTTGGACTGAACCTGGGGAGACTGGGATGGGGAGTCTAGGGGTGTGAGAATAGGATTTGCTGGGCAAGGAGACTGGGATGGGATGAGAAGCCAGTGAAAACTGGGACTAGATAGGTGAAGAGAATGGGACTGGGATGAGGAGCCATGGGTGGGGAAGAGACAGAACTGGAACAGGGATGGGTTGGAGGGAAAGGGGCAAAAAGGGTTACATGTGAGAAGAATCTGTTCCACCGAATCCCTGCCTCATTCAGTGCATATGGACCTGCTCTGGGGATGATCAGCATCGTATAGTGAAGCTTTCAGACACAACAGTGATGAAAATCAGAGAAGAGCCCATGATAAATTTAATAATCCTGTCTTCAGAGTAGGGTTTCAGTAGTGAGGAGTAATTAAAGCATGGGCCCTCGCATTGAACAACGAGCAGAAAACTGCACATTCAGTGAGCACTGCCCATCATGTCCCCTGAATGGTGGAGGTGTTCTCTGGAAAACACAATACATGATCATGTAATTAAGGACTGTATCATAATCCATACACACAAGGGGTCTGAATTAAGGTTCCACAGGCAACCTGACTTCTGGCATTTCCTAGCTTTTGAGTGCTTGACTTTGCAACCTTACTAATGTTCTTTCAGCATAGTTTTTGTGTAATTTTTTGTGTTGCAATCCACCTAGAGGCACTGTAGTTATACCACTGAATGGCCATCAGAAGCTAAAACTTTTCATTTGACACTGAGCTGGACTAGATTTGAGCCAGTAAACGGGGTGAGTTAAATGAATGTCCTCTGGAAACATAATATTATAACGAGTTGCTCCTCAAGTCATAATAAAAATAGTCTTGTGTTGTATTAACCAATATTTGTCTTGTCTATTTAGACTGTAAGTGTTTCAGGGTAGGGACTGTCAGGATATGCCTACGCTGTAATTAAACACCTGCACTTAGCCCGTGCCAGCTGGCTCGGGCTTGTGAGGATCAGGCTGCGGGCTGTTTCATTGCAGTGGAGTGTTCTGGGCTCGAATTGAAGCCCGGGCTCTGGAACCCTCCCTCTTCAAAAGGTTCTTGAGCCTGGGTTCCAGCCTGAGCCCAGAAGTCTACACTGCAGTGAAACAGCCCTGCAACCTGAGCTCCGTGAGCCCCAATCAGCTGGCAGGGTAGACATAACCTCAGTGTCTAGCACACTGAGACCTCATTCTTGGTTCATCACAGGGCATCGCCGTAATAAACGTGATGTAAAACATAACATATATAACCCAGCCCTGAGGTGTGACTACAGCCTTCTCCCTTTTCTCCTCAAGGTTATGGGTGCTGTGTTCACCTATAAGGGTACCTGGTGCCTCCACTCAAGGAAACCCCTCCTAGTGCAGAGAACACAGAGGGCTTGTCACATGGGAAATATTTAACACACAGTTTGTTACAGAGGAGTGTCAGACATAGCACACACAAAAATAGCTATCACAATTCCCAGAGTAATAAAACAGTAACTGGGGCCTTATTAGGTATGGGGAATTCAGGATAGGTGACAATGGAAAGAGGGATCAGGGTAATAAAAGACAAAAACCAATAATACATAAACTCTATCCCTACCAAATATACAGCCAGGACAAACCACCCTGTGTCCCCTCCTAGCACCTGCCCAGGCAAATAGTGAATTTAAGCTCAGTGTCTGATGCTTGTTGCAGTTCTGAAGTTGGTGGCCATCTTAAAACAGAATAGCAAAATAAATAAACAATGGTGTTCTTACAAAGTATCCACACCAGGGATGGTAAGATCAGCCTTGTGGCTCTCTGGTCTGGATTCCAATGTGTGTTTAGGCTGGCTCTTGGTAGTCTGATCATGACTCTCCTCGGCATCTTTAGGTCTCTGCTGGGACCCGTTCAATGCCCCAGAAATCCCCAAGACTCAAAAGTCTTCCCTTGGGTAGGAATGTGGAGGGTAGAAGGGTCCTCTCTGGCTGTGATGCTTCTCTCTCTGCTATGCTCAATACAGCCAAAAACTGAAAGTAAAACCAAACCCTTTGTCTCTCAATTCTGGTTTATCACTGGTTCTAGTAATGTTACTAGCCCATTCTATCTCTGCCCTGGACCATAGGCAGTCTGAGAAATAGAGTTCTGAACCTCTGCCAGTATTGCTGCTGTAGTCCAGGGGTGAGTTTCCTAGATGCTCCGTGTGGTATTTTAGGAGCAGCCCCTCCAAAGGGGTTACACATATTTAATAAAGTTTTTGACAGAACTGCCCAACTGTATGTTATAAGCCTTATACTGCTAATAGATCATGGAGATTCTCCTTTTGTTCATGTGGTAGGAATCTATGCTTTTGGAGAATTCTCACCATGAAGTTGCGTGACCATGATGTGCAGTACAGTGACAACGGTGACATTCCTGGATGGTCGTGCATTTGTTACAATATCCACAAAACGGATCTGTCCTCCTAATATGCAAAACATACAAAATAATCTTGTCTCAAAGTACTTCAGTGACTGTCACTCGTCTCAACGGCCTTCCTGAGGAGAACAGTCTGGCTGTCTTGTTCATCATCCCATGGTCCCCTCTGAATTAACAGGGAAAATAAGGCCTTCTCAGTTCAGGAAGCTTGTCTGTGGAACTCCCTCCCTGTGGAGGCCTGCCAGAGGCCCTTTGTCCTGTCTTCAAGTCTTGGTGTGCAGCTGTTCTACTCGGCTCAGTACATCTTTGACAGTTTTGGCTTCTCTTTTTCACCAGCTCTTTTTCTTTTGAATTATTTTCCTTTTTGCTTTGTTTGTCTATTATAGTGAGCGGTTTTCTTGGGTTGCTGTGTCTCTTGTGGTTTAATTTTCTACAGTGTCCTAGGTGCCTGGATAAAAAAATGAATTACATACAAATAAATAAAACAGTGGGCCAAATTTATCTTGGTGTGATTCTATTGAAGGCAATGGAGTTATGCCTTAAATGATTTTGGTCGGATATGTGTGGCAAAGGTGTGACTGACAGGAGAATTTGGCCAGTATGCAAGCATGTGGGTGATTAGCTTCAAGAATTAAACTTTTTGTTCTAACTGAAGAAACAGTCACCTCACACTATCTGACAAAGTTAGGTTTCCTCAGTTATCTACTTATGCTACGCATATTGCTGCTGATCACACTTCAAATGATGACTTACGTATGTAAAGGCAGAAGTGCCGCTGTTGATGTTGCTAATGACTTTTTTCTGCCATAAGAGGTGACACCACAGCAAACAAAAATAGTGGGCAAAGCCAGCAAAAATGTTCCTTTGCAATCAAAGTGTAAGTAACGCTTTGATTACTTTGACTCAGTGCTGAGAAACACTCCTTTGGGATCATATTGTGAGCAAAGTGTATTAGTTGAAACAAATCTTGAATAAATGTAGATGTATCAAATTTATTGATGCATTTTTGACCCCTATGCAGAAGGGCTGACAAACTGCAGCCTTACTCCTTTGTCCAGTGACCCTGGGACATCTCATGTGTTTGGTAGGGTTGGACTAGGTCCCTACTTGAATGGAAAATCTCCAAGGTAAAGAAATATGTAGGTGATTCAAAAAAGATGTTGGTGATTCAGTAGCTAGCACTCTTCCCTTTCAGTCAGTACTGAATCACCAGTCCGGTGACATGGGCTGCTGTGATGCTAGAGGTGGTCTTCTCTGAACGAAATGTAAAACTAAGGTCCTCACCAACATGTGGTCTCTCCTGCCAGCATAATTAAACCACCCTCAATGACCGGTGGTAGCCTGCACTCCCGCCGACATAGCGCTGTCCACACTGTTGCTTCTGTCAATGTAACGTATGTTGGGCAGGGGAGTGTTTTTTTCACCCCCTTGATCGGCAAAAGTGTTAGTGTAGACCAGTGGTTCTCAACCTGCGGCCTGTGGGCCATTTGCGACCCAATCAGCACAGAGCTGCGGCCCATGTGACACCCCTAAGGCCATAGAGGTAGTATTGGAAGAAGCCCATATAACACATTGTGGGCCACATATGCGACTCACAATGGTAAATAAGTTAAGAAGCACTGGCGTAGACGTAGCCTTAAGATCCTCTGGGCACTTTTGTTCTAGCCAAATTCAAACAAATAATTGCATTCTAAATTCAATCAAACATAGTTACATTCTGCCTCCCTGAATTCCATCTGCAGTTTTCACCAGATAAGGTATTTGTCATGTCCTAAACAGCTGTGCAGCGTTTCAGTGCATTGTTAAACAGTTGGTACATTTCAGTATTGGATGTAATGACTGTGTATTTCTTACCTATGTCACAGGGATATTGCAAAGCTTTATTAAATCAAATTGATAAAGTGCTTTGAGAGTCTCAGATGGAATGTGCTGTAGAAGTGCAAAGTATTATTAATTATTATTATTTATTATTGCAGCTATTGCAAAGTAAATCCGTATTTCATTAGCCTGTGCTGGAGGTTGTCTGCAGGGCCAGGAATGAGCCAGGCTGATCAGAGTGGAGAGCCTGTATCTATTTTTTTAAATCTGTTTTCTCTATCTAATCTAAAGCAGCTGTCACTGTGATTTCTAGATGCATGTGGGAAGGTGCTGGAAGAAGTGGGGTGAAGTGGGCCAAGAAACTGACTTCATTGAAGTGAGAGGGGTGGCCACCCACTTTGGGATAGAGAAAAATAGGGCAGGCAGGCTGGCGGTATCAGGATGGAGAGGAGGGAGTTGGGCAGTTTGTCAGCAATCCAACAAAGTCTGTCAGACAAAATAGCTAAGTAATGAATAATGTACATGCATTGTCTTCTGCGTAGCTATGAATGCCTGACCAAAGAGGAGATTTCAACCTAGGAGGGTGGGATAGGGTAGAGGAGCACTGTCTAGTCCCCAGTACACAAGAGGTTAACTCCAGCTTCCCTTAAAAGGATGAGCTATAAAAAAGGCTGCTGGGGAGCAGAAGGAGGAGAGGAGAGTGCATGTGGGAAGGCAGGGATTCCTACCCAGTTTCTGAGGGCTGGGTTACTTGTTGGGCTGGGAATGTTTTTTTGCTTATGCTTAATTTACCTTGTTTGGTTTGTTGTGTTTATAAAGATTTTTTCCTACTCAATAGATTTTACTGCCTGGTGCTGTGTTATTTTCTGCTCAGTCCATCACAGCATCTTACCGAGTCTTGGGAGGGGGAAAAAACTAGTTAAATTTAAGAGATCATAGCAACTGATAATCTCTGATCTGAAGCTTCCTTGCTATAAAATCCTGCTTAATTCTCCCGCAGACTTCCCCACAAGTTTACTCTTCTGTTTCCAGTTATGTATAGGGATTGTCTAGAAGAATCTCTTCTGCTGATGAAGACTCATGTCCTATAGTAGAAAAGGGCACTGGGGAAATATTTTATCTCCTTGAGCCTGAATTTCCACTGCCCTGCACCTTGTGTAATTATTTCTATTAGGGCTAAAATGCTGCCATTCTGATCTGGTAGCATCTTACACTCTGTTTGTTCTGGTGTAAATGGGTGTACAAGGTGCAGGCCAATGAATACTCGGGTAGGGTTGCCAACTTTCTAATCGCACAAAACTGAACACCCTTGCTCCACCCTGCCCCAGTCCTGCCCCTTCTCTGAGGCCCCACCCCCTGCTCACTTCATCCTCCTCCCTCCATCACTCACTCTCCCCATCACCCTCACCCACTTTCACTGGGCTGGGACAGGAGGTTGGGGTACTATAGGGGGTGAGGGCTGTGGGCTGGGGCTAGGGATGAGGGGTTTGGGGTGTAGGAGGGGGCTCATGGCTGGGGCAGGAGGTTGAGGTGGGACTGGGGTTGAGGGCACTGGGAGGGAGTTTGGGTGTAGGAGGGGGCTCAGGGCTGGGGCAGGGGTGCAGGAGGGGTTGTGGGGTGTGGGGTTCCTGGCCAATGGAATCTGCAGAGCCGGTGCTCGGGGCTGGGGCAGCGTGAAGAGCGCCCCAGGCCTCTCCTGCACCTAGGGGCTGCAGGGACATGCCGGATGCTTCTGGGGGAAGCCACACAGAGCCAGGGCAGGCAGGGAGCCTGCCTTAGCCCTGATGCACCACCGACCGGACTTTTAGTGGCCCAGTCAGTGGTGCTGACCGGAGCCACCAGGGTCCCTTTTTGACCAGGCATTCCGGTCGAAAACTAGATCCCTGGCAACCCTATACTCAGACCCTCTTTGTTTATTTTACCTCCTCTACTATCTCCAGAGGCTATTCCCTCTGCCTGTTTCTTACCCTCATGGTAATACATTTTCAGAGTCTTCAGTCCTAAACTTTCCGATATAAAGGAACAACAACATAATATGTTTGCACACCATTCTTTAGGTTAGATATTGAAACACAAGAATTCTTTCTCTTTAAAACTAATGGGCAGTTGGGAATTGTCTGTGTCTATTAGATGTCAGTTAAAAGGTTACAAACTATTATTATTTATCTGTATTACAGTACGGCATGTAGCCAGGGCCCCATCATGCTATGTATTGTTAAAAACATATGAGAAACACACAGTCTCTGTGATCTGGCCTACGTACTTAATTTAGTACATCTATAATCTCTGACTGCTCATTCACCAAGCTTTTTAGTTACTGTAACACATTGGCCAGATGGAGTCTGTGTTGAATATTACACACATTTTTCTCATCAATTTATTGTTGTTTGAATTGTGGTAGGCCCTCAAATTGTAAATTAAGGATTGTGGCCCTTTTGTGTTAGACATTGTACACACATAACAAAAAGATGGTCCACGCTCTAAAGAGCTTACAAATTTGAAAGTATATGATGAGAGACAACAGGTGGATACGGCAAACAGACATGGGACACACAAAGTAACAATGAACTACTATGATCAGAATAAGAAGCAGCAGTCATGGTATCAACTGCCTAACCATTGTAGAGTGCTTTGAAGGCATCATGACAGAGGGGAGTTTTAATGAGAAGAGGATAAAATAGTGTTTGTGGATTTTGGGAAACTCTTCTTATGCATAAAGGGCAGCACTGGAGAAAATGCAAAGGTGTTTGAAAAAAAATTGGGTGGGTCAATGATAAATCCAAGCATCATTGGCAGAACTTATTCCCCACCTGCTGTGGATGTCATGGCGAGAGTTAACTCTAGGCCTCAACTTTTAAATTCCATCAATCTATTCTATAGCCTCTCAGTATGATGGTATTCCTGCATGGAATATTTTCTGAACCCTTCCCTCTCCCGCCTGGAATGTGTCTGGACTACCCACTCTCATCCCTTCCTCCTGCTCTGTCAAGCAATTATAATCCCTGCTTCAACACAACATAAACACATAGAAGATTGAGTGAGAAGTTGTACAAGATTTGGGGCCTCTCATACAGTAAACCTTTGACTGAATTAGGACATGCCAACTACATGCACTCAATGAGATAGTGGTCCTACCTTTAAATCATTCCTCACTCCCCTCTTTCTCCCTTAGGCTATGACTGCATAGCATTTAGGAGAATGCTTTCCAACATGGGTAGACAGTCATGTGTTAGTTGTGCTCAAGTTAGTGTGCTAAAAATAGCAGTGTGGCCAGGACAGTATGGGTGGTGGCATGGACTACCCCCCCTCCCCTCCCGGCAAATATGTCCCCACTGGGCACATACTTGGACAGTTAGCCCTAGCCACCACCTATGCTGTAGCCACATTGCTATTTTTAGCATGCTAATTCAAGCAGAGCTAGCATGTGTCTGTCTATCTGCGCTGGGAAGCATCCTTCCAGCTGTTTGATATGAGCAAGTACACATATAACTTAATTAGAATCCAGATGCTAATAATATACTTTTATTGTTCCTTTCCTCCCTTCTGCAATTGAGACTACTTGACAATAATGAAAGAAAATTCTATTTGTATGCCTTAATATTCTGGTTGTCTGGCTTCCCCATTCACAGTTAGCCGATCCCATGATGAGATTTACGTCCTTCTGTCTGATTCTTTGAATTAATCAATTTTACAATTGCAAGGATTATAACTGTATTGTACGTGGATTGCAAGCTGGACTTTGTTGGAGACAAATATAAAATGTATTTAGAAAACAAACCAAGATGTGTTTTAGTCTTCCTTGTAACAGGCCTGCTTTAGCTGTTATATAACTGGCTTCCTTCTAGTTTGCAAACATCATGGTTAATATTAGCCTGGCAATGCAAGAGCGCCTACTGCACATTTCATAAACAGAATGAATATTGTAGGATTTTGTGATATTGCTCTGTAGGCAGAGAAAACCTTGTACACTCATGCTGAAAGTTAGTAGGTCCTGAAACAGCATGTTCAAACCGAAGAGCTCATAGCCAGATGCTCTCTGCTTTGGGATCAGCTGAAAATTTAGAGTTTGATGTGGATACCTTGCAATTGGATACCCATGAGAATAGAAGAGCTGACCTGAGGGATGTTAAGCAGATCATTGTACTTTTTACCCTGTGAAGTGTAAAGCACTGAAAGCGTCATTGTTTCGTAACCACTTAGAGGGGAAGAAGAGTTACTTTAATACAGTCCTCTTAAATACAATGTACATTTTCATTTATTTATTGACTGATTTCATTGTATTAAATGTGCTCATCCAGAGCTCTGGACATACATGCAAAAAACAATACATACAAATTTCACAGTGGAGCATTGTCCACCTTACAACCACAGCTCTGCAAACCCACTGTAAGTGGATGGCTTCCGACCTCACCTTTTCAGATGCAGTCCATTTCAGTCAAGAGAGTGGGTCATCCCAATCCTGGGGTTTGGCTTTATTCACAAAAGGAAGGAAGCAATGCACCTTAAGCTCCCCACTCCCCAGATTGGCTGCTCCTTGAGAATTGCCCAGTTAACGACCCATGTCCTTTCTCTGAACAGAGCCACTCCTACTTCCCTTATGTTGGGTGGGACAGTGAGCTACCTGCAACTGTGAGTGAACAGAAAAACACACTTGACATTTTCTAGCAGGACCATAGTCTGCTAGCAGGTGGAGATTTCAGATAAATGCTGCCAACCTGATACACTCCCCCCAAAATAAACACTCCTCCCATAAATCACTTCACACTTCAACTCACTCTTCTGGAGGATAGTAGTACATTATATTCTGCAGCAGTCTACCAAGTTATATTTGCTGAAAATGTGACTCTTTCAAAGATGTTAGCAGGAGAGGGTGCAATCTACAGGTCTGAGCACAGGACTGGGAGACAGGTGCCCCGAGTTCAAATTCCAATGTTACCACTGTTTAGTTGTGTGACAACCTCTTACCTCATTTTCCCCAGCTGTAAAATGAGAGTAACAATACTTACTCACAGGATGCTTTAAGGATTAATTAGTGAATGTTTGTAAAGTGAATTATGGGCAGGAATTGGATGCCTCTATGTATTCCAGAAAAGAGGGAAACAAGAAGACAGCCAGTCCTGGCACTTATATGAGAGAGCCATAAATTCTGGATTGCAGAACACATGGCCCAACCAACATCAGAGCCAGCAGAGAGATTATCATTAGTGTCAGAATAAGTACTTCTGGAATTTCGACTGAAAAGAAGGCCCAAGTTGAAGAGACTCAACAACTAGTACAACATACCACACAAATGACTCCAGAAGCAACCTTGAAATGATCTCAAATGGCATATTCACCAGATTTCAGAACAGCTTCACCCCAAAATCCCAGAAGATCTAAAAGGTGATATACTAGATTTGAGAGAAGTCCAGAGCAGGAGTCCAGCTTGTGGCATCGTTTTATCTTGTGGACCTTGCAGGTACATAACAGGAAGTAGTCTATAGATAGACATGGACACAGACTGAGTTTAAGGGTTCTCTAATTGACACTGAATCCAATTTCATCCATCAGGATTATGAAATAGTTAAATAAAGGTATTTCACTAAAACCTGAGATGTCCTGCTTCCCCAAGAATATTACACTGCTCATCAGCAGTTCTGAGAGAGCTGAGGGGAAGAACATCTGATTAAAGGAAAACTCTAGCATCAGGTCTAAACAATTTGCATCTACAAAGTGGTTTTGAACCCAGTGTGGCCCATTCTGTAACAATCAGTCTAGAGCTGATGTAATTATTTGCATACCACTGTCCTCTGCTAAATTGCAATAGAGCTGTTTGTTTATTACAGTTCTCTCTTCTGGATAAACTATTGAAATTGCTACTTTATCAGCCACAGATGAGGACCCTCACTTCCTTTTTTTTTTTTTTAAAGGAGATAAGGTTATTGAATTTGGACCCTCTTGCCATTAATCACATCATATGGAGCAGCTATAAACACAGAGTGTTACTATAGAAGAGCGGTAATGCATTTGATGGATGAATTTTACTGCACTGATATAAAAAATAGATTTCATGAAACACAGATGTAATCTTCAATTATCAGCAATAATCTTTTTGAAACACAGTGTTTTCTATTATTATTTATACTGAGATCCACCCAAAAAGTGTTAGGTGGGTACAAATATATAGGAAAGAGACATCATGATTTTATATTTTTACAGCTTGCTTAAACTGCATGATATTTGTGAAACATTCGCACAACACTCACAAAGAATGACTGTCTGTCAATGCTTTGCACTGCCTGGTTGCCACTCATGTAATACAGCAAGACAGAATCACAAAGGCATGGAAAAAGATGCATTTGATCATCCACTCATTCCTTTGCCAGAGCAGGATTGTTCCCTACATTTTATTTTCCAAGGCTTTGTTCAGTCCAGTTCGAAATGACTCAAGCTACAGATTGGTTCATGTGGTGACATTTTGGCAGGGTATGAAATAAAATCTGGCAGAGATGCAATGACTAAAGGCTTGATCCTGTCCACACTGAAATCAGTGGCAAAACTCCCATTGACTTCAACTGGAGTAGGACTGGGTCTTGAATAGGCACATAAGTAAGGCAAAAGAGAAAAAACAACTCCTAATTCTATTATGCTGTTATATTCTCTTTCACTCTCTCCCCTATATTTACAAAATCCCTCTTCACAGGCAAGATTTTCTACATAAAAATGAACTTCTTTGTTAGCGCTCAATGGATAAAATAGCCCTGGATTAACAGTCTCTCCTGATGTCTCACTCAGGCTGGCTGTTGCAGTGCTTAGCTCTCTTTACACTGATAATGGCAATGGGAACTCCCCAGAAGCATACTTTAAGAAATCAATAAAGAGAGGAAAAGCTGATTGATTTTTTCTAATTTTCTTTAACTAGAGAAGCCTATTAAACTTGGCCAGTCTATAATGAAAGACAGGTTTACTGTGGTTCAGTGTATAAACTTCACCCTTCACGACTTTCACTCAAAGTTGACTCTTCCTTTGTTATTCTATGGCTACCAGGTCTATCATTTACACCTATGTAAATCTGTATTAAATGTAAATTTAAAGGGCATGAAACTGGATTTGTTAGTGATTTATCTGTGAGCAGGATTTGGCCCACTGAGCTCTGATTACCTGTAAATCAGCTTCCAGTATATTCCTTCAGAGGCTGAAAGAAAAGAATTAACCACATCACTGGACTAAAAAATGGATAGAATAAATTGAATAGAAAATGATCCATGGACATGACAACAGCTTCTAGATTTATTTTATGAAACCATACTAGAGTGGGGGTGAATAGTGGTCCTATCGGCCAAATTCTGGCCCTGTAAGAAAAGCCTAAATCAAATGGCTTTGCCTGTGGATAATAGAGAGCTGCTGCTTGGAGCAGCTGGTTATTTAGATTTTGCAGAACCTCTGTCTCTGGGTCCCATTTTATCTGAATTCTCTAAATTGGGGTGAAAGGGTCAAAAAGATAGTTCTGATTTTGATGCTAGTCTCCCTCCAGCATCCAGACAAGGATCTGAAAGATGTCTGAGAAAGATTTACCAAATTAAATAATAGGACAGGGTTATTTGCTCATAGTGACAATGGGGTAAGAGACAATACCCCCCCACACCCCAATTCTGAAATTTGCATTAAAAATGCATGTAAAATGTGAAAAGAGGCATTTGAAACACAAATAGTGAAATGTACTATTATTACAGTTGCTGCCACTGACAGCATATTATGCACTGTACGTGTTCTGTGGCTTTTGCAGATATGAACGTTACACACAAGTGGACTCATGGGTGATATCTTTGCATGCCATTGCCATTCTGCTGATTCTACAGTATGTCTTACCTTCCCCAATATTATCTTGTCATTAACAAATGTTTTTCTACAGCCATCCAAAGGCTCAATGCATTGGGGAGCATGGGAGAGTTGTCTACCATTCCCCCCGCCCAACTTTTTCTCCCCCTCAGTGGTATCCCCTTCCAACTGCCTCTTGGTACCTATTCCTGTTCCCTGGCTGCCTGTAATGCTGCCATGATGTATGTATTTTGCTATGCTCAGCTGCCATCGTGATTTCCAGCCAAAACAGGGTTGGGGGCATACTTGGATGACAGGGTTGTTCTTAGGCAATGTGTGGAATGAGGCAAGGATATGTGTGGAAGTTGGCAGGGAGGGGAGTTCCTGGGATATTGTGTGGAAAGGGACAGATATGGAAGTGGGGGGAGGAGTGAGGAGGAGCATTTGAGATGGTTTCCTTGGCTGGGGAGAGGGTAGAGAAGGGTGGATTTTAGTGGGGCAGAATCACGACTTCAGAGACACAGAGGCACAGATAAGATTAATGGGGTTGGGAGACTGAAGGAGAAGATTTTGACTGTAATTTTTGTAACATGCCTTATATGCACCTATTAGCTGAATTATGTGTTCAGTTAAAGACATATATAGCATAATTCAAATTAAGGATAAAACTGTGTTTTTTTGCATATCACTGCCTCCATTGATATTTGAGTGTAGGTTGATCTGCCATGCCAATCATTCATCTCCAAAGAGCCTTACAAATTGTAGGATTAAAATTTAAAGGGCCAGATCCTCGGCTGGTGTAAATCAGCATAGCTCCATTGGCTGATCCAGTGTATTCAAATCCCACTTTAAAAATTCAAATGTATTTTAATTTGTTTTCCACCTCAGGTTAGCTATGAATATTCATAACTTTTTCAAGAAGCAAAAAACTTCAGATGACTAATAAACACCACAGATTCCATGCTAAAAATCTGGAGCAATGCAGCTCAGCAGAAACTGAGACTGTACAGCCAACAAAAGAACCAACCTTCAGCTCAGAATCAGCAGCATGCCTTGGTACTGTGCTTTGTGATCAGACGCACTTACTAGCTGATGAATCAAAGGATGATGTCATTGCTAACCTATGGACTCCATTTGCATTTTATGACTTCCAGAGTTGCACAGTAAGTCCAAGATTGCGTAATCATTTATGGCTTTCCCAGTATTTACCTTACTCCTCCATCAAAGGAAATCTTTGCTGTTATTGGAATATTTTCTGGCCAAAATTATCAGGGGTGTAAAAAGTGCATTAATTGCCAGAAGTTTCACCAAATACCAGGTCTTCAATGAAGCAGTGAGAGACCTTTCTGGTACAGAGGCAACCAGAACTATCCCAAGAGTTGTCTCACCTGAGTTGTACAGAGAAGGACTATTACCTGTATATTCTCTATCATGCTTTTGCATATGTAGCTAGGAAACATTGAACATCTTGAATCACAAATTCACATCTAGGGCTTGATTCTCTACTGCCTTGCACCTTATGTTGTCATTTACATCTGGGCAAGATGGTTTTAAAATGTTACCATTCTGATTTGGCAGTTTTTTACACCCACTTTGCATAGGTGTGAAAATGACTACACAAGAAGGAAGTCACTGGTGAATCAGGCCTCGAGGCTCTGATTCCTCTATCACAACCTACACATAATTGTGCAGTGGTGTAGCTACATTACTTTCAGTGGAGTTACTCTTGATTTACAATGCTTTAAGTGAGAGAAGAATCAGAGCCATCACTTGCTGTTCACTATTACCCAATGCTATCTTCTTAGTGAGCTTTTCAGGACATGTATTGTGTCTTCATATATATGTGAAATATGGGGCTTCTCTACACAGAGTTTTTGTACCATGTTAACTATATTGTTTTAGAATCAGATATAGTTAAAGCAATACAAACTCCTAGTAGGGGTGCTGCTATTCCCCTAAACTTGACTGAAGAATGAGGCCATGTCTACAATACGGGGACTATATTGACATAGTGCCTTAGCTGTTTGTCCATTGGTGTAGAAACACCACCTTCCGGAGAGACAGTAGCTAGGATGATGGAAGCTAGACATAGACCAGGTTAAGGTTCAGACACTTAGTAATTAGTTTTGTGTTCTTCACACATGTGCTAGTTCTGTAGGACATTCATAAATTCTGGTCTATTGCTCATAGAATGAGACCAATAGGGTTACAGTTGCCAATGTAGACTAGGATAAATAATGGCTGTTAATGCCCAAAACAAGACCACTAGGGACTTACTTAGGCTGTGTCTACACTGCCACTTTCAGCGCTAAAACTTTTGTTGTTCAGGGGTGTGAAAAAACACACCCCTGAGCGACAAAAGTTTTAGTGCTGAAAAGCACCAGTATAGACAGCGCTTTATCGGGCTTGCGGCGATAAAGCTACCCCACCAGTTAGGGGTGGGGTTTTTTTATCACCGGGAGAGCTCTCCCCCGGCGATAAAACGTGTCTATACTGCCCATGTCACAGTGCTGCCGCGGGTGCGCTGTAACGTGGGTTTAGAGGAGGAAATTGGGTGTTAGCTAACATGTATTAATTAAAAAATTGTAAACTCTATTTAACACTTAGTGTAGACAAATGTTTAACAGTTTTAAAGATGTGTAAGATGGTCATGATCAGCCCTAGACTCCCCCTTAGAGCTGACCGCAACCATCTAACATGTTTTGAAAGGTTGCCAAGTGGTGTTTAAAATCCTGTTAGCTGCTACCTGTTTTCCTAGCCTAGACAGGGCCTGAGGCTGCAGGCCAACACTCTTTGCTGTTAGTCTAAAAAGGAGGAAATTTAGGTTCTCAAGTGATTACTCAAAAATCAATTGATTAACAGAGTTGGTCTTTGAGGTTGGGCCCTAGTGCTCAATTCCTGCCCACAGAACACAAGGGACCCTTTTGAGGTAACTAAGGAAAATAACTTCTTTTTGGAATGAAGCCATATGAATTCGTTCTTAGTACCAAGGAAAATCACAGTCCTTTCCCAAAGACTCTCAGTGGATCTGCTCTGCCTATTAAGTTCAGAACACAAATAAAAAAAATATTGTTTGGCTTTCAATCAGTCACCTCTTAAGCAAGACTTATCTTTTACGATGAGAAGTCCATTTACCACTGCCGCTTTGTGGACAGACATCCCTAAGCATCGCCTCCTGTCTTTGGTCATGGAGCAGGTCTTAGATACCCAACAATAGGTTGGGATGAAGGATCAATAGAGTTTGTCTGGATTCAGGAAAAGGGGTACCCAGTGGTGGAGCTAATAAAGGGGCAAGAGTGGCGACTGCCCCTCACCCTGCCCCCAGCAGCCTTCAGGTGTACATGTGTGGTCTTTTTTCAAGCATATTATGCAGTTGACAAAAGGAGGTGTAAAATTTTCACACGGGGATGGAGAGCAAGGAGGAACTGCTGCTTCTAGGTGAGTATGGGGCAGGCTCACTCTCCAGCCTACCACCAATGACTCATTGAACCCCCCGCTTACAAAACCTGGCTCTGCCACTTGGCATACCATCACCACAAGGAACCCCTTTGGGGTCCCAAATTATGGCACCACCTGTCCTAATCTCCTAATGATAATGGAGCAGAAGTATGCTCTTTTCCTTTGGAGATACTTTGGAATGGTCTCTTAAAGGCGATCTGCAAAGGTGGGGAAAAGCCTTTGTGCCTCCTTTTTGCTTCCTTAGCTCTAATCTACACACAGAAATTGCACAGATTTATCTAACTTGGTTTCTAAATTGATTTAAGGCTTGGTTTTTTTACACAGTTTTTGTACCACTTTATATTGTTTTAGTAAGAGATATAGGTCATGTCAACACTGCAGCAGTACAGCTGCACTGCCATGGAATGGAAGGGATTTTTCTGTTGCTGTAGGTAATCCACCTCTCCAAGCGGCAGTCACTAGGTCAACAGAAGAATTCTTCTTTCAGCCTCGCTGCATTTACACCAGGGGTTAGGTCAGCATAGCTATGAAAATATTCACACCCCTGAACACCATAGCTGTGTCAACCTAACCTTACCTAACCTAACTATGTCAACTAGTTAAAGCAATATAACCCCTAGCTGGGATGGAGTTAGTTTCCTAAACTATACTGATATGAGCGCTTTTATGTGGTATAACTCAGGATTTCTCAAACTTCATTGCATCGTGACACACTTCTAACAACAAAAATTACTACGAGACCCCGGGCAGGGGGACTGAAGCCTAAGCCCAGCCAAACCCAAAGTCTGAGCTCCGCTGCCCGGGGGTGGAGGGTGGGGAGGGAGGGACCCAAAGCCGAAGCTTGAGGGCTTCAGCCCTGAGCAGGGGGCTGGAACCTGAGTCCCGCCACCCAGGGCTGAAGCCCTCGAGTTTTGGCTTCAGCCTTGGGCAGTGGGGTTCTGGCTTCAGCCCCGGGCCCCAGCAAGTCTAACGCCAGCCCTGGCGACCCCATTAAAACAGAGTCATGACCCACTTTGGGGTCCCGACCCATATACCAGCAGTTTGAGAACTGCTGGTATAACTACATCCAGACTAGGGGATGATTAAAGTGATACAAAAACTATGTGTAGACCAGGTCTAGTTAAGCTTGTGCAGCTCCCTTGTGTGGACACATTTAAATTGGTTTAGGAGTGGTTCATGTTGAATTAGTTTAATTTGGTACGTATATTGTCCCACTAGGAGAGGGGTGCTTCAGTGTGTTCGGGGCTGATCATCCGCTTCAGGTCCTCCACTGTAGGAATGGGGAGTAATCACGGGGACTATGTGTTCTGTTTCATCACTGAATTAGGATGCAGACACTAACAATATTTACAGGGTGCCGTTTCATACTATCCCCCTGCAATGGGTCATTCCCCACCCATTCCCCTTTCCTGGGGAGTGTGAAATGCTTTGGCTACTCCCTGACATTTCAGTCCCTGGGTGTAAAATGCCATGTCCATTCCTTACCAGTCCCTGCCCACACAACTGGATGTGGAGAGTTGACGTTGCTTCTCTGTGCTGGAAGTGAAGGGGGATCATTGTTCCTTGCCTACCTCTGGTTGCAAGTATGTGTGTGAGGGGGAGACAGTAATGGTGTTGCCACACCAGTCTATCACCCCTGCAAGGGATGGATGCAGTCAGACCTGCCATGAAGAAGGGAATCCTGGGCAGCAGCTCATGAGACAGGGAGAACAGACAAGCTTTAAATCGGCTTGTGTCACAAATTTTGATACAATCAATAATTTTAATAAAAATTTGCCAGGACTTGGTTTCAAAATTGTTTTTTTTTTAATTACCAGGACTCCTCTATATTTCCCCCAACAAATATTTGTATTTTTCCCTCAGGCATAAGAAGTTATTCCTATTGCATATGACCTCAGCACAGGACTAGAAGCCAGGAAATCTTGAGTTCTAATCTCAGCTCTGACATTTACCTCCTCTGTGGCTTTGGGCAAAGCAGTTAGGGTGTGTCTACGCTGAGCTTTTTCCTTAGATCTCTCACTGTTGCAATAGCATCATGCAGCTCCATTGACGCTAGTGACAGTGGGATTCCTAGGATGGACCTGCTGTTGCTCTCTCTACCACCATGACAACAGATAGCCAGCTGGTGTGTTCTAAGACCACCGCTTATCATACTAAACAGTGTTGTCCTGTTGTTTTTTGTTCTCCTTGTCTGTCCTATCCACCACTTGTCTCTTATCTCTTATTACTTAGGGCTTGTTCACATGAGAAAGTTGCACCGGTTTAACTAAAGCTGTGATTTTAAACTTGTGCAAAAGGCAGTGGAGATGCTTTTATTTTGGTTTAAACGAGCTTTCTTGTAATGTAACTTAAATCAGTTAGGAACAGGTTTAAGCTAAACCAAAATAAGGGGGTCCACCTAGGGAGTTGCACCAGTTTAAAAACACATTTAGGATAAAGTCACACAACTTCTGAGATTAGACAGGGGCTCAGATTGTAAGGTCTTTGGGACAAGAACCATCTTTTGGTTATGTGTTTGTACATTGCTGAGCACAATGGAGCCCTGGCCCTACCACCACACAAATAACACGAGAGAAAAAAGGGTGAGTGAGATAATATCTTTCATTGGACCAACTTCTGTTGGTGAAAGAGACAAGTTTTTGAGTTTATACAGAGCCCCTACTGCTGCTGTCCCTAGTGGTAGTGAAACCATGGGAGATTTTATGCTCTCAGGCCTTGGCTACACTTGCAGCTGTACAGGGCTGTTAGTTAAACCCGTGTTCGTACAGCTGAGTAGGGAATGCGCTGCAGCCTGTCCACACTGGCAGCCGCCAGCGCAGTAACTACCACTGACGTGGCTACATTTGCGGCACTTGCAGCGGTTTTGGGAGAGGTGCATTATGGGCGGGTATCCCACAGAACACCTCTTCCAATTCTGGCGCCGTGGGTTGTGGGAAGGGGGCGTGGGGTATGGTGCATTCTGGGTCCTGTCCCAACGCCCCGTGATGCATCGCTTCGCATCCCAGCAATCCCTGTGTTTCCGGCCACAATTTGCGCCATCTTTCAACGGTTTCTTTGTAGCGTGATCTGTGCTCCATTTCTGTCAGCAGGAAAATGGATCCCGGCCTGGTGAGCAAAATACTGACGAGTCTCGCCAGCACGTCACGTTTGGCAGTCGAGCTGTTCCTTAAGATCCACAGTGACAGCGAGGAGTCCGGCGATGACGATGACGATGAAATTGTCACGCAAAACGCGTACGACACTAACTTGCTTGTGGCATTCACGGACATGCTATGCACCGTGGAACACCGCTTTTGGGCTCGGGAAACCAGCACAGAGCGGTGGGATCACATTGTCATGCAAGTCTGGGATGACGAGCAGTGGGTGCAGAACTTTCGAATGAGAAAAGCTACTTTCATGGGACTGTGTGAGGAGCTCGCCCCCGCCCTGCGGCGCAAGGACACGAGATTGAGAGCTGCCCTGACGGTGGAGAAGCGGGTGGCTATTGCAATCTGGAAGCTCGCAACTCCGGACTGCTATCGATCAGTAGCGAACCAGTTTGGAGTGGGAAAGTCGACCGTTGGGATCGTGCTGATGCAAGTTTGCAAGGCCATTAATCGCATCCTGCTCAGAAGAACCGTGACTCCGGGTAACGTGCAGGACATTGTGGCTGGCTTTGAACAAATGGGTTTCCCTAACTGTGGCGGGGCGATAGATGGGACGCATATTCCTATTCTGGCACCACCCCACCTAGCATCCGAGTACATTAATCGGAAGGGGTATTTCTCCATGGTTCTCCAGGCGCTTGTGGATCACCGTGGGCATTTCATTGACATCAACGCAGGCTGGCCCGGAAAGGTGCATGATGCACGCATCTTTCGGAACACTGCCCTGTTCCGGAAGATGCAGTCCGGGACTTTTTTCCCAGACCGGAAGATCACGGTAGGGGAAATTGAAATGCCCACTGTGATCCTTGGAGACCCCGCTTACCCTTTAATGCCGTGGCTCATGAAACCCTACACAGGGAGCCTTGACACCAGCAAGGAACGGTTCAACTACAGGCTGAGCCGGTGCCGAATGACTGTGGAGTGTGCTTTTGGCCGTTTGAAGGGCCGCTGGCGATCTCTATATGGGAAGCTGGACTTGGACGAACACAGCATCCCCGCGGTTATATCCGCTTGCTGTGCCCTCCATAATATTTGTGAAGGGAAGGGTGAAATGTTCACTCAGGCTTGGACCTCAGAGGTTCAACACCTGGAGGCTGAATTTGCACAGCCAGAGAGCAGGGCTATTAGAGGGGCCCAGTGTGGGGCTGCAAGGATTAGGGATGCCTTGAGGGAGAAATTTGAGGCTGACAACCACCAGTAATGTGTGCTGCCCTGCACGACTCTGAAGTAAAGTGGTTCCAATGTTATCAGTTATCTGTCTTTGCTAAGCTGATTTGTGTTTGCTCAGCTCACTTGTGTTCCCTGTTTCTTTCCTGGGTTAAGGTATCTTTTTTCCTTATGCAATAATAAAGATTGTTTGCACATCAAAAGAATCCGTTTATTACAGAGAAAACACATGTATTAAAAAGAAACACAACTGCTTGTGAGACAGAAAGGGCAAGGGGGTGGTGGGTGGTGTGGGGAAGGGTTCGATCACAGGGTATGGTATGTCCTGCTTTCATACTCGGGCTTCCTGTCTGGAGTGCTGTGCAGTGACTGCTGGACCTCAGGATGTCTATAATTCGGGATGGGAGTTGAGTGCAGTGGGTAAGGTTCGTAGTTTCCAGGGCTGTCTGGTGAAGCTACAGGTGTTGGGGGCATCTGCTATGGGCGATAAGAACCAGTATGTTGGGTGAAGTGGGCAGGTGGTGACATGGGGGCACAAGTGTTTTGGGACACTGGCTGCAGGGGGGGGCGGGTGCGGTACTGCTCCGCCTGCATGGCGACGAGCGCCTGGATAGAGTCCGCTTGGCGCGCCATGATGCTAATCAGCTCCTTTGTGCTTTCCTGCCGGAGCTGCATGCTTTGCCGCCGCTGCGCTGCGTTTTCCTGGCGGAGCCTGCTTTCACTCTCCCTCCACTCCCGAGCCTTTTGATTCTCTTTAAGAGACTGTTTCATAACTTCCTGCAGCATGTCTTCTTTCGTTCTTCTGGGCCTCTTCCTGAGCCTTTGTAGTCTCTCAGCCGGTGATAAGAAGGATGGCGGAGATCTCAAGGTTGCATCTGGAAGGCAAAATGCAACATTTAACAGAGGCATCATTGTTTTATGCCAGACAGAGCAATGATTCCCCCACACTTAAGGAGGGCACACACAGTCTCCAAAACAGCACAATTTCCCCGTCCCAAACAGAGCGCACAGAACCCACGGGAGCCCCAAAATGGTGAGTAAACACAGGGTAAAGGGGGACTGATTGTTTCGCGGATGTACTGTCCGACGGGTTTCTGTGCCTTGGGGAGAGCCAACAGCTGCAGGGGGAACCTACACTGAACACTGTCCCCACATTTTCCACAGGAGTTCGTCCTGGAAGATATCTCACTGCTGAGGGTGTCCGGGGAAGCAAGGGAGGGTCTTCTACTGCAATGCGGCTTCCGCCCTGGCCCATATGCAGCTTGCCTGTGTGCAGCAATGGTCCCCCCGCCCCTCGCGGCACAGTGGCGCGGACACGTTACCCTGACTGGGACAAGGACCACGGCGGCTCTCCCAATGAACCTGCGCAAGCGCATTGCCCACGTTCTGGCTGAGACTTTCGAAGAGATTACAGTGGCCGATTTCTCCGATGTGATAGACCACATCAATGCGCTCTTCCGCATCTAGGCATGCATGCAGCCCAAACCCTCCTCGCCCAAGGACCACACACCGAAAAAACTCATTCCCGAAAATAAAAGCTGCTTACCGCGAACCTGTTCTTCTCTTTCTCTCCCAGCGCGTACCGGCTGCTGCGACTGGCTCTCTTCCTCCTGGCTCGAGAAGAGCTCCTGGCTGCATGCACCCAGGGAGTCAGGGGTGTCTCCCCCAGCCACAGAACCCTCGCTTCTGTTTTCTTCAACCCCCCCCTCCTCCTCCTTCTCTCCCTCCTCCTCCTCCTCCTCCTCCACCTCTCCCTCCTCCTCCCGCTCTCCCGTGTCCATGGTGGTGCTCGGAAGAGTAGTGGGGTCAACCCCAAGTATTGCATCCAGCTCTTGGTAGAATCGGCAGGTTGTGGAGGGAGCACCCGAGCGCTTGTTTGCCTCGCGGGCTTTGCGGTACGCACTCCGCAGCTCCTTTACTTTTATCCTGCACTGCATTGCGTCCCGGTCATGGCCCCTTTCAATCATGGCCCTTGATATCTGGCCGAAAGAATCGAAATTCCTCCAGCTGGAGCGCAGCTGGGACTGGACAGCTTCCTCCCCCCAAACAGCGATGAGGTCCAGCAGCTCGCCATTGCTCCATACTGGGGCTCGTCTCGCACGTGGAGGCATGGTTACCTGGAAAGATGCGCTGAGAGCACTCCACGCCTGGCTGAGCAAACAGGAAGGGGATATTTAAAATTCCAAGGGAATTTAAAGGGTCGGAGTGGCGGTTGGTCACCTGAGGCCAGGGCAGTAGAGTGCTAATTGATGACCAGAGTGGCTGGAACAGGGCGTTGTGGGATACTTCCGAATACTTCTGGAGGCCAATAACAGCGCATTGGGTGACCACACTGTAGCCGCAGCGCACCAGCAGCACCGCAACAAACGTTATTCTTCTCGGAGAGGTGGAGTACATGCAGCGCTGTACCTGAGGAGATGCAGCGCTGCACGTGCCTTGCGAGTGTAGCCAGTTAGTGAGTTGCAGCGCTGCAGGCAGTTTTATTGCGCTGTAACTCGTGAGTGTAGCCAAGGCCTCAGAGATTCCCGTTTCAGAGGAGCAGCCGTGTTAGTCTGTATCCGCAAAAAGAACGAGTACTTGTGGCACCTTAGAGACTAACACATTTATTTGGGCATAAGCTTTTGTGGGCTATAGCTGAAGACCCACAAAAGCTTATGCCCAAATAAATGTGTTAGTCTCTAAGGTGCCATAACTACTCCTCCTTTTTTTTTAGCGATTCCTGTGTAGCACCAGTACCATCAGCGGTTTTGCACAGGCCGGTGTAACTGATCCAGTGAACAATTCAGCTGATGATGCACAAGAAGGAACAGAACCCAGTTGGCTTTCTTATGTGGCTCTGTGGGACTAGCAGGGGTAAAACAAAAGGAGTAGGCATTTTTCTAGTAAAGTAGCAAAGGTGACTCTGAACAGAGCTAAGGAGCAGGTTTCCTACCTAAGAAGGTGTGGTTATGTAGTTTCCGGAGCAGAACAAATCTTTCCTGTTTCCCACACTGTCAAAGGGGGATGGGAGGTAATTTTTTCCACATTTACCTCAAAGTGCCTGTGGTGGGGTGATCGATTAGTTAATGCCTGTACAGGGCTGTGAAGGGGGAAAGTGCTGATTCTCCTAAAACTCTCCCAAGCTGCACATGGTGGGCCGGCGGCTTGGCAAACCGCGGGAGATGCTGCCGCGCAGGGGGTTTGACTAGGGGGGGTGCCTGGGCTCGTGATGCCGCCTCGCAGCCCCCTGATCCCAGCCGCCTCTACCTCGCTCCCCAATGACATCACCCTGCAAGCCTGCTGTTTGCTTCACACTCACATGTCCCTCTCCCGCTCCTTCCCTCCCAGTCCGCATCAGCCCACCTCCCGGCGGGGCGGGGAGAGGAGGTTTGCCGGACACCCCAGCAGCCAATGGCAGAGGGACCCAGCCGAGGGCGGAGGGGCGGGCGCGGCCCCCCGGGCAAGGTACGGCTGACAATAGGGGAGGCAGGGGCGGCGGGCTGGGGGAGGCGGAGCAGGGGGCGGGCGGGCCTGCTGGCTGCCTGGCTGGGAGAGAGTCTCGCCGCGGGGAGAGCGAGGCAGGGGGGAAAGAGGAAGCGAAAGCAGCCGCCGCCGGCGGGCGAGAGACGCGGTGAGTCCCGGGGGCGCCTCTCGCCCCGCGTGCGGGGCACTTTGTCTCTTGGCGGCAGCCGGGGGAGCCCGGCGGAGCGAGGCTCATTCATTCCCACGCCGGTCTGCGGGGATGCCGCGCCCGCGGGTCCCGGTGCGGGCAACTTTCTAACCAGGGCGCAGCGCGAACCGAGTCCCTTGAAGTTTGCCCGGGCGGGGGTGGCTCCGGCGAGCCGGGCTCCGAGCGGTGCTGGCGGGCTAAGCCGCACGGCTGGGGTCGGGGGAGACCCATTCAGCCCGGGGAGAGGGGCCGACGGCTCCCATCCTGCACACGCCGCTCATTCATTTAACAAAGGGAGCTGCCTGCGTTCCTGCCCCCCCCCCCCTTAGCTTGAGCCAGCGTGAACCGAAGGGAGTGTGTGTGTGTGTGTGTGTGTGTTGGGGGGTTGGGATCTAAACTGGAGCTGCAGCTTTTCCGGGCTCTGTTGGGGTTCACTGACTAGAGAGAACTAGGGTGACCAGATGTCCCGATTTTATAGGGACAGTCCCCATTTTGGGGTCTTTTTTCTTATATAGGCTCCTATTACCCGCCCCCCCTTCCAGACAGCAAATGTGAAAAATCGGGTCACCCTAGAGAGAACTGGCGGGGGTCCACCCCTTGCTTTCTCATAGCTAGTAGTGAAGAGACCTGGGCATGGGCACTTGGGTGTTGTGGTAAGGGGGAGACCCGCAGGGGCAGTTGCGGGGTTCAGCATTGGACTTTTTGTCTGAAACAACCGGGGGTGCCCGGGGCTGGCAGAAGCTCCGGCGCTAACTTGACGGGGGTATTTAAGGAGCAGAGAAAATACAGATGGTGTCACGATTCGGAGCGCGGTCCTGGCTTTTGAGGTGGTGAGCGAACTGAGAGCTGCGGGGGGAGGGGAGGTTGTGTGGGGTTTTGGGTGAATACAGAGAATTGAGGACCAGGAATCTGGGGCGAGGGGGGGGGGGGGTTGCACGTCCAGCGAGCGAGTTGTCTGTCTAGGGACACAAGCGGGGTGGGGTTTGGGGAATGGAGATGCCCCCTCCGCCCCCCGGCTTTGTGTGCCCAGTGAACGGAGCCAGTAGGTGGTGGAGGCAGGAGGTTGGTACCGTATATCTTCTTGCAGTGAGTGTGTGTGTGTGTTGGGTGAAAACGCAGAGTGCAGCTCCTCTGGGGTTTTATTTTTGGTGCTTGGAGAGAACTCGGGCAGCAGAACTGAACTTTTTGAATGTGATGAACAGAGAATTCAGGGAGCGTGGGTGTGTCTCAGTGGGTGGCTTTCAAGGCTGTTCCTGGGGAGCAGCCGCAGGAGGGTTCCGCTGGAGGAATGACTTTATCTCATTCTGCAACTCTTTAAATGCTGCAATGTGAAATTGCCCAGATTCAGAGAGCCTCATATTCCTACGTGATGTCCGCTGTGATTCTGGCTACTTTCCTCTTCCAGAGGCTTTAAAAATCACAGCGCTATGTGAGCTGTCTGGATGTCACAGAACATTTGCTCGCCCTGGCAATTACTCGGTCTTTATTCGTTCCCAACCTCCAGTAAGAGTTTCTCCTGGGGAGGAAGATAACTAGAAACTGAATAAAAGGCTTCAGAATCTGGCTTGATATCTGAGAAACAACATCTGCTGTAAGCTACACATATTATGTTTAGATGCTATGATTAGATGCTAAGGGAAAACTTAGACTAGAGATAACGAGGTTAGCTCAGTCTAGTCTAAGTTTTCCCTACACATTTATATCTGCCCCTGGACATTTCCACTGCTTGCATCCGAAGAAGTGGGTATTCACCCACGAAAGTTTATGCTCCAATACCTCTGTTAGTCTATAAGGTGCCACAGGACCCTTTGTCGCTTCAACGACAGAGAGGCTCCAGCCAATTCTCCCCAGCCTTATACTCCAGGCTATACTTTCTTGCCCTGGTCAGAAGCCTGACCAGTGTAAGATTATTACCCAGTCCATCCCTCCCTCAATGTAGAGAGGACAGGCACTAGCCTTTGTAACTGAGCTGAGATTTCCCAAGCACTTCAAGCAGAATACGTTAAGTAACGTATAAAACAGATTTATTAGCTACAACCACTTTAAATCTATCTTTCTGTAAGTGGCAGGCATAAAAGATCAGAGAAAGTTACCAAAAAAAAAAAGATAAATGTACAATCTAAATCTTAAACCTTATTACACTAGGCAGTATTTAGATCAGCATTTTTCTCAGCCCACTGGATGTTACAGTTCTTAATGCACAGGCTTCTCCTTAAGCCTGGACCAGTCTCCTCAGATCACCGTTGTCATCTCCGCATTCCTGTTGCTTCTAGCATAGGTGTGGGGGAGGAGAAAGGTAAGGGCCTGCTGTTACTGTTCCCTATTTTATATCCTTAGTCCATGCGCCTAGACGGCACTTGCCCAGACATGTCCTGGTAGGCTTTGCTGAGTGCCTGGGCTGAGCAAGCAACCTGGTGTGGTCTGAGTCATAGAGTTGAGCAGTCCCCATTGTGTGGTGCTTGGGCAGCCCTCATTGAATTGTAAATCCCTGGATTACAACTCCCCTGCTAATTAATGGTCTTTGAGCACCCTTCTGTGTGGAGGTCCTTTGTATGTCACTAGTAAATTTACAGCATATTTTAGTAACACCATACAGCAACTTTTATAACTTTATACACAATGATGTACATATTTGGACAGAACAATGGATTTCAGCAGATCATGACCTTTCATATGGTATCTTACATGGCATGCTTTTGTATGAAATATGATGATCTACGAATGATGAGTATGGGGTTTACAGGGTGCCATTTTGAAGTACAGTGTGTCACAGAGGGATTGAAGGAGAGGATGGAGGAATGGTGGAGGCATCCAGCTCTGTTTTGCAGATCAATTACAGTGCTTCAGGTCATCATCCAGACTTCAGAATGATTATGTGAACTGGAGCACCACACATTTGGTTTCTGTTATTAAAGCTAAAACAGGGGCTCTTTTGACTTCTTGCATCTGATCTGGGGTGCAGGTTAAACAATAGCTTTTTCCCAATACAGTTTCTTTGGATGGTCTGTGCTCTTTGTACCTGTTTTAGTCCACTTCAACACTGATGTACCTTCACTGAAATCAGTGGTGTTACATCAGTGGAAGAGTGCAACAAAGCAGGGCTCTGAAATGATAAAGTTAATCGCGATTAATCATGAGATTAAAAAAAATTAATCCCACTGTTGCATTTAAATTGGTATTCTATTATTGTTTATTATAAATCTTTTTGGTTGTTTTTCTACATTTTCAAATATATTGATTTCACTTAACGCAGAATACAAAGTGTAGAATGCTCACTTTATATTATTTTTGATTACAGTTATTTGCATTGTAAAAAAGAGTGCAATCTACACGTCAAAGCGTGAAGGGGCATATGAATGTTTAGCATATCTAGCATGTAAATACCTCGCAGTGCTGGCTTCAACAGTGCCATGCAAATGCCTGTTCTCACTTTCAGGTGACATTGTAAATAAGAAGCGGGCAGCATTATCTCCCGTAAATGTAAACAAACTTGTTTGTTTTAGCGATTGAACAGGAAGTAGGACTTGTAGGCTCTAAAGTTTTACATTGTTTTGTTTTTGAGTACAGTTATGTAAAAAAAAAAAATCTGTATTTGTAAATTGAACTTTCACGATAAAGGGCTTGCACTACAGTACTTCGATGAGGTGAACTGAAAAATACTATTTCTTTTCTTTTTTACAGTGTGAATATTTGTAATAAAAATAGTGAGCACTGTATACTTTGTATTCTGTGTTGTAATTGAAATCAATATATTTGAAAATGTAGAAAACATCCAATATTTATCATTTTCAATTGGTATTCTATTATTTAACAGTGCGATTAAAACTGAGATTAATTGCAATTAAGTTTTTGATAGTTAATTTGGTTTGAGTTAATCGCTTGAGTTAACAGCGGTTAACTGACAGCCCTAATATGGTGAATCAGGTGCTTTATTTGATTTTATTTTTTAAGAGATTTAGCACAACACTCTTTTTCTGTCCCCAATGTTGTATATCTTTCTTCAACACAGGAACAAACAGACCATGTCAGAGGCTGTAACAGCACAGCATGTGTACTCTGTTGTACTCCTGCATTTGAAATTATTTATGACAGTAGCACCCAGAGACCCTCACTGACAGGAGGACCCCACTGTGCTTGGCACTGCACATAATATATAGTGCATGCCTTGAAGAGCGTACACTCTAAACAAATGAGAGAGGAATTACTATTGTTACCTCAGTTCTCCATCTGTAAAATGGGAAGTGGTTTGTCTAAGCTGTTGCAGAGCTGGGAATGGAACCTAGATCTTCTGTGTCCCAGTCCAGTGCCTTCAGCACAAGACCATCCATCATCCCTGATAGTGTTGATGAAACGTCAACTGTGCGATCACCGACTTTAAAAAAAACAGAAATACCAAAGGTCAAAACAAAGAGTTCCAGATTTGGTGTGGTTATAACTCCTTCTACTTTTTTCTGTCATGGTGGCAGTGATGGATTTTGGATTATTATTATTATTTTTTTTAACTCTAGATTCGTAGAAAGAACTGACTTCTTGATGCAATAAAACTAAAGCTTTATGGTTGTTAAAATACCTGATAGCTCAAATGACACAAGCGTTTCGTACCCCTATCTAGCATGACTTCTCTTTTACTTTCTGATGGATTATGGGTTATGTTTTATTCATGAAGTGGGGGAGGGGGAAGAGAAATAAGTTTCATTCAGATAGTGGGTCTTTCAGATAGTGGTGTTTGTTACAATGTGTTCTTCTATTTGCATATAGAAAGCTTTGTGGCTTGTGAAATCCATATGCCTCATCAGATCTCTTTTGCAACTGTTTATGCTAAATATGGTTTCAGATTTTCATAATTCTCATTTTATATACATGCATGAGCCTCCACATGCACATACATTGTTTATTTTAAGGCCAGCAGAGATCACTATGATCATATCTGGCCTGTGTTAGGCAGGTGGTCAGACTAGAATTTTTACCCAGTGATTTTTGCAGCAGAGGGAATTAATGTTCACTCATATAGTAGGGAAAATTATTCAGCTCAGGAATTTGTGAGTGAGTTAGAGCATATCTTTTAAAAATACATCCAATCTCAATTTAAAGACTTCATGTGATATTGGATTTACCTTTTCCCTTTGTAAACTGTTTCAAGAATTTGTCTTATTTGGGGAAACCTCTATTTGGATCTGGAACTAAACAGCTCATGTCCATCTTTAGTTCATACCAGTTCAGGATGAAGGAAAAACTAAGTTTTTCTTTAAGCTGGTATCCTAATCTTTAAGGATTTTTTTTCCTGCTATGAATTTGTTTACTAAGGCTAGGCACCAAATGATCTGTACTCTATAACACCAATATAACCCATCAGAAGTCTATGCAGTTGCATGGGTAAAACAAGAGACAGAACTTGGGCTATGATTTGAATTTTTAACAATTTGACAAGTATTTAGCTGTGTGTCTATGATAGGGATTTAAAGTGCAATTCTCAGCTCGATACAAGGTGCAACTCAAAGTGAGTTGTCGTGCATGTGAAGATATAATTGGGTTCTCAGACCCACGGGGTCAGGGGAAAAAAATATAACAAGGCCCAGTGGATGATGTCCTGATGATATCCCTTCATTACACTAGTTCATTAAACCAGCCTCCTGAGCTTGAACTTCAGTGACCCTTCACATTCAAAGGTAAAGCTAACAGGTAACAGCTTGTCAGTGAGGGGCATATAATCTAAAGAGAAGGGCAAACGGACACGTGAGGATTTGAAATGTGGTATTGATTAGTTTATTAAAACTAATAAGACACTCAATTATAAAACTCCATTACATTGTGCATCTTTTCTGGAAAGAAAGTAATTTGCATATCATGACCTAAAAGTGATGCAAATAAATATTGTGGGTGAAATGCTCATTTCCTTCAGAAACTACAGAACATATTAAATCTTGATGGAGCCTAGATTTCCTGCTGTGTAACACGTTCTTTTTCTAATGGACCAGTGACACCAAGGAGGTTAACACTGGGAGCATTTACTAGCCAAGAGGCATTCAGTGAGATGGTGCCAAATATAAGTGTTCTATTACTGGACCAATGATATTGTAGCTAAAGGTCACCAGCACAAGGGAGGTGGGGGAGAAATGGGCTTGTCTGGTTTGCTGCTTCATAAAGTGCTCCAGAAAGGCTTTTATTTCATATGTAATGCTTGGATTATTATTATTATTATTATTATTTTTTTTTTTTTAACACTGTAGAGTCAAGTCTTGTCTATCCTAAAAGAATCTATGGATGACTGGAGAAATGGTAGGATTTTGATATTATGGGGACTGCAGAAAAACAACCTGGTTAGAGAGGGGAAGGGATTTTTATTTGATTGTTTAAAACTTTGTTGCTTCTGGTCTGGTTGATATTTAGTTAACTAAAACACTTGGGAGAGAAACTTTTTTTTAAGGATTTGACAATCCTGCCTTTTCAACTAAAGTAATACAGGAACCTTTGAAAAAAAAATGCTGTCTTTAGGCACACTTTAAAGAAGGGAGAGAAAAAAGCAGTCCTCTTCTGCTTTGTAGGGCATCTTCAATATGGAAATGTGGCCTGGGAAGACCACTGGTCTTACTGTATGATGCTCTATCTTGGTCCAAGCAGTATTGGTGACCTGATGGACCTTAGTGGTTAAAAAGACTGAGTGCTGGATTTACAACATGAATCCCTATCTATACTAATCCCTATATTTTGTGGAGTTAAGTAATGACCTTAATGTTACGGGATTTTTTGAAGATGATTTGAATTCCTAAACACTGGAAGCCTGCTTCTAAAAATAGAAATTGTCCTAGGAATAGCCAGCTTCCATCTGAAAAAAAATTGTAAGATGCAAAATGAAAATGATATATCGGATGGGTCACTATGTCTTCGGTGATTATCTTGTAGCGAATGACTATCACCAGGGAACAATTTTTTCCTTTCACAAATGTTTGTATGAATTTTATTGCCAGACTCCCCTATTTGTTTTACCAGAGAAGTCCATTGATGCTTTCCGTACCCTATCCTGCCACCATGCCTCAATGCTGATCTCTAGGAGTAAGAAAGTAGTTCAGTTGCTCTGTTTAGGACTCCTGAATCCTAGTCACTGGATCACACAGGCTCCCAGATGGGAACAGTTTTTATTCTATACCGGAACTTAACTTGCAGGGGTAACCTAGATATAAATGCCGATAGCTCGTAAGTCAGAGTGCCAAGGCAGCGGTGTGCAAACTACAGGGGTGTGTGAAGAAACTTTGGCCTTTCGCCCTTTTAAAAAACAACATACAAATATAACTTTTTACAGCAGACTGACTAGTGCTCCGTTGCCATCTTTACTTCTGTGCTGCTGCTGGCGGCAGCGCTGCCTTCAGAGCTGGGTGGCCGGAGAGTGGCTGCTGCTGCCCAGTGTTCATGTTGTTTGCGGCGCAGGAGGACTATTTTTTTTTTAATCCTGCTCCTGTCCCACCCCACAATACCCACTCCCACCTGCTCCCACGTTGTTTATTGAATTTTTATCCCACTTCCACTATTATGGCAGAGGGTCCTGTGGGACCTGGGGGATCCCAGTCCCGCTGCAAGGGGACTTGTACATTTAGTAATAAAATCAAATTTTTTCATTCCTTCTGCCAACTTGCTAAAAACCTCCAGTTTCAGATTAGAAGTAATGGGGCAGTGGCACGTGACACATTCAGTGAATGGTAAAGGGGACATGACTGTAAAAGTTTGTACACCACTGATCTAAGTCATCCACTCTTCCTTACGAGTACTTTTATTAGGAGTCTCTGTGGTGTTGCTAACTCTTGCGATCTATATCCTGAATGTCATGATATTTGGTAGTTTTTCTTAGTCCTGCCTCCTGGAGGCATTCAGTTTGCTGAGAATCTCAGCCTTCGTTTAAAAAACAAAGTACGTTTCTCGCCCTAATGACTATAGAGAAAAGCTCAAAAAGTGGCCCAGGTGCACTCTAAAGATGTGAAAACCAGCAAGCAAGTACTAAGAACATTAAATGAAATAAAAAAAAAAAAACTTTTGAGAACTCAACTCATTATTTTTGTTGAATGCTTGGAGTTGGTAATACTGCCTTTATAAAATATAATGAAGTTGCAGTAACAACACTGCTTAGTCTGCAAAAGCTCCATATATCCACTGAAATGTCCATTAGGGTATCCTTGGGGAGAGTGTGTGTGAGAGAGAGAGATGTAAAACTGTTTGGGGGCAGGAAGAAGTGCTGCAGGACAATAAATGAGCCTGTTGGATTCCTGTTGCATTGACCTAATAAAACCACTTAAATATTTAATTTCTGGTTTAAATAAATTCTCAATCTATTGCACCAGCCCACATATCTTTCTAATAAAGGGATTAATAAAAACCCGTGATTCCTTTAAATATCTGTACTTTGCTATTTTAATCCATCACTTGTATATTTCTGACTCCTATTCTTAGCAATTTCATGAATTTTACCTCTTTGTAAAGTATTCCTCCCTGTGCCAAAATCCAGTGCCAAAAGACATTGAGAGTAGGAACATAATTGCTCCTTTAGGACCTTCCCTAATCCCCTGCTGATGTTCCCAAACAATATTTTTAAGAGATTTTTAAGCACAAAATTAAGCTGACCCTGTATTTTAATGTGTATAAGTATGTATATAGTCTATGAGGCTGGTTTCTCCCTTAAATCTAGAAGCGGTTTACTCACACCTTCTTGTCAACTATTGGGAATGGGCCACATCCACCCTGATTGAATTGGCCTCGTTAGCACTGACCCGCCACTTGGTAAGGCAACTCCCATCTTTTCATGTGCTGTGTATTTATACCTGCCTACTGTATTTCCACTCCATGCATCTGATGAAGTGGGTTATAGGCCACGAAAGCTTACGCCCAAATAAATTTTAGTCTCTAAGGTGTCACAAGGACTCCTTGTTGTTTTTAATGAAAGCCTTGACACTAATCACTTTAAATATAACTTGCCAAGGAAAAGTGTTAGGTTTGTGACTTTTTTATGTAAGTACTCTTGTACCTTCCGCTTTCTTCCCTCCCACCCCAAGTTTGTTTTTGTGCTTGCTTTCTACATTAAATATTTGTTTTGTCTGTTTTGTTTTTTCTGAAAGACTTTAGACAAACAGAGAACCAATACGTGAGTGATATTGGAGACACCCGTCAAGCAAAACCAATTAATTGAGAAGGGAAATGATATTTGATCTGAGAAACACTTGAGAGGAGCGATGTCTTAAATGTTCAACATCCTGACTCCCTTTAAATCCAAATCTTATAATCCACATTTGGGATTGTCCAAGCAGTCTACCAGCAAAACTAAGGAAGGCGACACTTGATATTTATAAAGGCAAAAAAAGCAGACTTGTTTTTCTGGGCTGAAGAAAACATACGCCCCTCCATCCCCAACCTTTCACGCCTCCTGTATACATGTGAAAAGCCAAACATGACACACAACCATTTTTGTTTCTTTTGTAGGTCACCTTTATGTAGGTTAAAAATAAATCCTCTCGGTGGTATGTAAGAACAACAATAAACTCTTCAAGTTGTGTGTCCTTGTGGGTGCTCTGCTTCAGATGCACAGGTGTCCCCATGTGTCTTCGATCAAAGGTGTTTGGAAGCAGTGCCTGTTTGGCTTGCACAGGCACCTTACACATGCTTGTGCCCCACACCGAGGCTATATAGGGTTGCGTGGGCAGACTGCCCTCAGTTCCTTCTCCAAAACCTTGGCCTGAGCATTTAGAGTGCTCCCTTCAATTGTCAGGCTTGCCTCGGCTAGCCTTTAGTTAAGTGAGGTTAGTGTTCAGTTAAATTTGTTTTCTAAAGAGGATTGTAATCTCTTGATCTCTCTATTTCCCCCACTCCTCCTAGGAGGTTCTCTCTCTGTTAAGGGGGTGTGCCAGTATCTCCTGGATTCAAATGTTGTCTGTCTTGCCAGGAGGCTATCATGGTCTGCCGGGATTAATCCTGGTGCATTTATTGCCTGGGAGACATGCACGTCCCTCAGAAGTGCCCTTAAGAACTGAGCCAAGAAGAACCAGATTAGGCTGGAACTCCTTATGCTGGAGCAACTCTTTGCCTGACCTTCAACCCAGCTCAGGGGACCCGCCCCTGTACATCAGTCTCCGAGTGACCATAGTGCTCTGTCTATCTTGATGCTGCATTCACCTAGACCTTTAAGGGAAAAGTCAGCAAGGTGCTGGAAAAGTCTCTGAGAAAAGGAGTTGTAGTTCTCCTCAGAAAGAGCCTACTTCAAAGAGATCTTAAATCTCTGCAAAAATCAATCTGTCCAAGCACTCAAGTTCTGGGCTGGATACCACTAAGGTTCCAAGGTCCTCCAGTACCGAACGCACTCCTAAGACTCTGAGTTCCTCTAGGAGCCATGATCCTTGGCATGCTTCGGTACCTACGTCAGCGTCGGTACCATAAAAAGTAACGGGGGCAGCAGAGAGAAGCAACCTGCTTCTAGCAAGTTGGTACTGATGGGCCTCCTGTTACTTTTTCTGGTAGCCCGAATTGTGATTCCCTCAGTTATCACAGAAGTCCAAGCAACTGCTTCAGCCCATGATAGCTTAGAAACAGTCAACATTGTTGGTACCATTCACCTGCCACTTCAAGGGACCTACTTCAGTACTTTTAGTTCATCTGGTACTGCAGGAATTTAGATATTGGAAAGACCTATTTTTGTTGAATGAACCGGAGCCTCCCCTCTTGATGGATACCAAGCGCCTTGGTAGCAAGATCCACCCGGTCATTGGAATTATGCACCTCTCTGGTACCACCTGATTCCCTACCATTCTCTGGCAGAGCTCCCCTGTTGGATGACGAGAAGCAACTTTTCTCGGTCTCTCACATCTTGGTGCAAGACCCTCCTACTTACCTTTATAGGAACCCTTTTCCTAACTCCTACAAGGAGAGGGTTGACTCACAGGTAGGGAACAGATCTGAGTCCCCATCACTGGTATGAGCAGCCATGAATTCCACTCCATATTCCTTATAGTCCCACTTAGTGGTCGTATTGGGACCCTTGTGGGGGAAGGGAGGTCTGCCTACTGGTAGCAGTTTTCAAGAGCCCCTAGCCTCTCTCATCAGGACTACCAGTCTCCTACCCCCATCTGTTTCTCCTTAACTACCTGAGCAGCTGGAGGAAACCTTTGAAGAGCCACAGGCTGTAGCAGACAAAGAGGCCACCCAAAAGACTAATATTCCTCTTCTTCCCCAGAAAAGGCCATGATGCCTTCCCCACCCTCTCTGGCCGATGACTTCAAATGGTTTCAGGACCTCATGAAATGAGCAGCAGATTCTTTGCAGATACCCTCTGAAGAAGTCAGAGTCACAACACAAACTATTGCACACTTGGCAAACAGCCCTTTCTCCTTGAGTGGCCTTGCCCATTAACAAGGCTCTTCTGCCAAGACCATCTGGCAGACCTCAGCAACAGTATCATCTGTGTGCTGATGATAAAGTATTCTGTCCCAGCCCAACCAAGTATTATGTCTGAATTTTTTTTCCCCACCACATACCTAACTCCTTGAACGTTGAAGCTGTAAATTAACGTGAAAGATAGTCCCATGCTAAATCGATCCCATATGACTTCTTTGGCCATAAGAGCTATTAATCTGTGATCCTGCAGTTTAGAATAGCAAATTATCAAATTCGTAGGGCAAAATACAATAACACTGCCTATTTCAAGTCTCACATGTTTATTGAACATCATGAACAGTTCCAGGCCATCCTAGCCCAAAGGTCATAACTAGAACATTTTTATAAGCTGCTCTGGCTGCCGCTGATGCTACAGCTCACTCCATCTCCACAGCAGTTCTCATGTGTTGGGCATCTTGGCTCCAGCTCTCTGGGATCCTTAGGGGCATCCAGAATATAGTTGAGGATCTTCCTCTTAATGTTTTGAAATTCTATGCTGAGACCACCAATGAGTCATTTTACACTTTGAAATACTCCAGAGCCACCTTGCAGTCTTCTGGGATTTATACATCTGCAAGTAAATGGAAATAAATCCCAAACATCTCAGAGATCCTGCCCTGTCCAGTTTTCTGGTTTCAAAAGACCTTTGTAGCTACCTGGGAAGAAACCAGGGTTTCAGAGAGAGACCACGTACTACATCTTGTTTAACCATTCAACCTTCCTCATCAGAATTTTGATGGTCTGGTTGAGGGACTGAATCAGCCCTGGTTTTTGTATGTTCAGCTGCAACAGTTTACCTCCCTCCCTTTTGGGCCTCTTTCTCCCCCCCGCCCCCAAAACACATACACTTTCAGCTGGCATGGGAGCAGATTATATGAGACAAATGGGTCTTGGAGGTTATAATATCGGGTACTCTTTTATCTAAACCAGTGTGATTGTATTGAAGTGTTTGGGAAAACTTAATCTGAGATAACCGGATTTCTGCATATAACTTTCTATTAATAAAATTAGCTTTCTGTGTGCTTCTATAATCCAGAAGGAGAAAGCTGGGCAATAGAAGATGCACATTTCTGGGGGCAAGTCTGGGACTGGGAATTTGCTGGTGTTTCTCTGCAGTGTAATTCAAGAGCGGCTGGCCATAGACTCATACAGTATAGCTGGGAGTAATTTACATGCTGGAAGCTGTGTGTGAGCAGACCAGGAGTGGTTGCTATCACATTGAAGCAGTGTAAAAGGCACCCCAGGTTGAAGAATTAAGGGGACACAGCTGTTCAACGGTCCAGATTGTACCCTGAGTTATATCACAGCGTGTTCAATCTTCGGAAGGAACATTGTAGAGTAGCCGCTTACACGGCTAGGTAGACGTAAACTGCCTTACGTGAACCTAAATCTGCAGTGTAGACCAGGCCAGAGTCCTGCCTTGAATGCAGGAGACTGGACTAGATGACCTATTGAGGTCCCTTCCAGTCCTACACTTCTATGTTTCTATGATTGATCAAGCACTTGGACCTTGTCTACACTGGCAAGTTTCTGCGCAGTAAAGCAACTTTCTGTGTTGTAACTCACGAGGTGTACACACTCCACAAGCCACTTAGTGCGCAGAAACTGTGCAGTTGCAGCGCTGTAAAAAACCCACCCCGACAAGAGGCGTATAGCTTTCTGTGCCGGGGCTACAGTGCGGCAGTGCCAGTGTAGACACCCTGGTCGATTACAGCGCTGCAATTGGCCTCCGGGAGGTGTCCCACAATGCCTGTTCTCGCCCCTCTTGTCATTGGTTTGAATTCTACTGCCCTGCCCTCTGGTGAACAACCATGAGCCCACCCATTAAATTCCTTGGGAATTTGAAAGTCCCCTTCCTGTTTTCTCGGTGATGCGTGCAGTGGTCTTAGCGCATCTTTTCAGGTGACCATGCCGGCTCCACGCACCAGGCAATCCCCTGCTTGGAGCAATGCCAAGCTGCTGGACCTCATCAGCATTTGGGGAGAGGAGGCTGTGCAGTCCCAGCTGCACTCCAGCCATAGGAATTATGGTACCTACGGACAGATTTCACAATGCATAACATAAAGGGGCCACGACCGGGACACACTGCAGTATAGGGTCAAAGTGAAGGAGCTGCGGAACGCCTACCACAAGGCGTGGGAGGCAACCCGCTGCTCCGGTGCTGCACCCACGAGCTGCTGGTTCTACAAAGAGCTGGACGCGATACTTGGTGGTGACTCCATCTCCACTGTGGAGGCCACTGTGGATACTTCGGTGCCTCCCCTTCAGTACTGATGTGGTTTTTTGTTTCTCTCTCTCTTCCGGTTGTTGTTTTTTAATAAAATAATGGTTCGTTTTAAAGCAATCTTTATTCTATTAATTGAAAGCAGACAGAGCCCTGCAAAGCAACAGACAATTATCTTAAACCTTCATAGGGCATCATCTGCACCAATCACCTCCTAGCATTACAAGCACTGCACTCCCGAGCATAGCAACAAGTATTAGTGGCTTTCAGCTTCAAATTGCTGCCTCAAGGCATCCCTGATCCTTATGGCCCTGCGCGTAGGCGCCGACTTCCCCTCTGTCCCGTGGGTGCTCAACCCCGCCCCTGCCCCCACTCCACCCCTTCCATGTGGCTCCACCCCTTCCATGCCCCATTCCAACCCCTTCCCCAAAGTCCATGCCCCTATTCCAATTCCTTCCCCAAATCCCTGCCCCAGAGCACCCACGGAGTTGGCGCCTATGGCCCCGCACTGTGCCCCTCTAATAGTCCTGGTCTCTGGCTGTTCAAATTCAGCCTCCTGGCGCTGAGTCTCAGTGATCCAGCCCTGAGTGAAGCTTTCACCCTTCCCTTCACAAATATTATGGAGCGTACAGCATGTGGCTATAAGCATAGGAATATTGTCATCGGCTAGGTCCAGCCTCCCATAGAGGCAACGCCAGCGGGCCTTTAAACGGCCAAAAACACAGTCAAGTCATTCTGCACTTGCTCAGCCTGTTGTTGAACTGCTCCTTGCTGCTGTCAAGGTGCCCCATGTATGGCTTCATAAGCCACAGCATTAAGGGATAGGCAGGGTCTCCAGGATCACAATGGGCATTTCGGCTTCCCCTATGGTGATCTTCTGGTCCAGGAAGAAAGTCCCTGCTTGGAGCTTCCTGAACAGGCCAGTGTTCCGAAAGATGTATGCGTCATGCACCTTTCTGGACCAGCCTGCGTTAATGTCTGTGAAACGCACAGGGTGATCCACAAGCGCATGGAGAACTATAGAGAAATACCCCTTCCGATTAATGTCTGGTGCCAGAATTGGAATGTGTGCCATCTATCGCCCCTCTGCAGTTAGAGAAGCCCATTTGTGCAAAGCCATCCACAATGTTACGCACGTTGCCCAGAGTCAGTCTTTTGGAGCAGGATGCAATTAATGGCCCTGCACACTTCCGTCAACACAAGTCCAACGGTTGACTTTCCCACTCCAAACTGGTTAGCGACTGATCGGTAGCAGTCTGAAGTAGCCAGCTTTCACAGTGCATTTGCCACGCGCTTCTCCAACAGCAGGGCAGCTCTCGTTCTCATGTCCTTGTGCCGCAGGGCTGGGGCAAGCTCATCACACAGTCCCATGAATGTGGCTTTCCTCCTCCGAAAGTTCTGCAGTTACTGCTCGTCATCCCAGACGTGCATGACGATGTGATCCCACCACTCAGTGCTTGTTTCCCGAGCCCAAAAGCGGCGTTCCACTGTGGTCAGCACCTCCATGAATGCCCCCAAGCAATTTCGCATTGTAGCTACAACGCGTGGCAAGATCAATGTCGAACTGCTCTTGCCTTTGTAGTTTAAGGAATAACTTCACTGGCACTCGTGATGTGTTAGTGAGAGCGAGCAGCATATTGGTCAACAGTGCGGGATCCATTCCTGCAGACTGAAGAGGCAGAGCGCGCAGTACACAAACCGTTGAAAAATGGTGCCAAATGCGGACGGAAGCACAAGGAGTGCTGGGATGCGAAGCAATGCATCACAGGGCATTGGGACAGGACCCAGGATGCCCCGCGACCCCTTTCACCTTCCCACAATTCTTAGTGGCAGAAGAGGAAGAGAGACCCTGTGGGATAGCTGCCTAGAGTGCACCGCTCCAAATACCGCTGCAAGTGTGAACACGCTATTGCGCAGGCAGCTGACAGTGAACACACAACAGCCGTTTCCCTTCAGCGCTCTCTGAGTGGTACTGTAACTGCCGGCAATGTAACTCTGCCAGTGTAGAGTCTGAGCTAAATGCCATTAAAATAAATGAGAACCTTAATAAGTGAAAAGGGTTTTAAGAACTTAAGAACTGCTATACAAGATCAAACCAGTGGCCCATCTAGTATTATCCTGTCTCTGACAGTGGCCAGTATCAGATATTCTAGAGAGTGGTTCAAGAAGCCAACTGTGTAGTAGCCTATTCATAAGGGAAGAGTCTTCTTAACCTCAGACAGGTAGTAATAGACTTATGTTTTAAAGCATGATGCCTTACACTGGATATTAATGTGTAAGGGGTCTAACAGCAGATGTTCTCATATAATCCATATAAATGCCCAGTCACTACTTAAATCCTACTAATCTCTTGGCTTCAGTATTCAAGGGCCTGATCTGGTTTATTTTCCTGAGACACACACTTTCATAAAACAACTTCCTCTTACCTACATTTTTTTCAAGTAGTATTTACATTATTCTTTAGCTGAGGCAATACTAGAATGTTTGGGTTTTTAGGCCAGAACCATAATGTGTTTTGGCCCTAGAAAGGTGTGTTCTTTGTGAGAGCTCCAATCTCTGAATCGAAATTCAAAATAAGCTAAATTTGGGATTGCAGAATGGAGAAATTCTGTAGCTGACCTTGACTTTTTCATTTGAGCAAAATGGGCAGATGAAAAGTGGTCTTCCTGTGAATCTGGCATGTGATTAGATATCTTTAGCCGCTCTAGCTGTGTGTATGCATATCTGCAGCTGCTCTCCTTCTGGTCTGTTTGACGCAAACATAATATTAATGTACATTTTAATTTGAAATAACTCTCAGGACATTGTGTGGACAGTGAAGACCTTGTAGTGTCAACCTCTCCCATCCAATGGGGAACAGTCTCAAGTTAGGCTTTTTGGAAAGTCAGTGTCTGAATATTATGCGGCGGATTGCTTTGTAAAAGCAACAGAAGCCCATAGTGGTTTTGGTCAGCAGAGAAATAGCTTAAAGCATTTCTGTACAATTGTAAGAAATGTACTAGTTGGGTAACACACACATTTAAGGATAAAGACTGCACTTCTAAATCTGACTTCAGGTGCTTTAGAGAGACAAGGTGGGTGAGGTAATAATTTTTTATTGGCCCAACTTCTGTTGGTGAAAGAGAGAGAAGCTTTTGAGCCACTCAGAGCTCGGAAAGGTACTCCGGGCGTCACTGCTAAATGCGAGGGGGAACAGATTGTTTAGCCTAAGTAGCAGGGCTATCCTTAGGATTTATGGGGCCCTACACAGTATTATTAAGCTGGTGCCCCTATGCTCGACTTGGGGCACAGCCATCACCCCCGTCCACGGACCCCCAGAAGACCCCTTCCCATTCGTACACAGCAGATGCTGCGGCAGCCTGGGCTTGCAGTCCGGCAGGGGAGGGACAAGGCAGCAAAGGATACCGAGCCGCCCGGCCCGCCTCACAGCAGCAGAGAGTCACAGTTCCCCTGTGGGAGCCGACCCGCTCTTACCTGCCGTCCTGGTGGTGTCCCAAATTTTCGGGTGACCTATGCATCTGCGTATGCGTAAGGATGGCCCTGCTAAGTAGTTACCACATATTGTAAGGGACCATTCAAGGTTGAACGAAAATAAGAAAGAAAAACTTGTAGCACCTTAGAGACTAACAAATTTATTTCAGCATAAGCTTTCGTGGGTTAATACCCACTTCATCGGATGCATGGAATGAAATACACTGTAGACAGATATTTATACAGTCAGAGAAACATGATAAGGTCCAGGTGTATAGACCAATCTTAAGAGGCTAATTAGTTGAGAGGAAACATGACAGCAGGGGAAGAAAAAGCTTTTGAAGTGATAAACAAGATGGTCACACAGGTGTGAATGAGGATCGTTAACTTAAGGGAAATAGATTCAATTAACATAATGGCCGAGCCATTCCAAATCTCGATTTAATCCGGAGGCAACGCAATCTAGTTTGCATATCAATATATGCATATCAATATATTGATATGCAATATATGCAATATATGCATATCAATATATGCAAACTAGATTGCGTTGCCTCCGGATTAAATCGAGATTTGGAATGGCTCGGCCATTATGTTAATTGAATCTATTTCCCTTAAGTTAACGATCCTCATTCACACCTGTGTGACCATCTTGTTTATCACTTCAAAAGCTTTTTCTTCCCCTGCTGTCATGTTTCCTCTCAACTAAATAGCCTCTTAAGATTGGTCTATACACCTGGACCTTATCATGTTTCTCTGACTGTATAAATATCTGTCTACAGTGTATTTCATTCCATGCATCCGATGAAGTGGGTATTAACCCACGAAAGCTTATGCTGAAATAAATTTGTTAGTCTCTAAGGTGCTACAAGTTTTTCTTTCTTATTTTCGTTTTGCTGACACAGACTAACACGGCTACTACACTTAAACCTATTCAAGGTTGAGTGGCCCGTTAACACTTCTGCAGTCATGGACAAAATGAGGGGGTTAGTGGGTTACAGATTGTTATAATGAGCCATAAATCCGGTGTCTCTGTTCAATCCATGATTTTTAGTGTCTAGCAGAGTTATGAATTTAAGCTCCCAGGCTCGTCTTCTGAAAGTGTTGTGCAGGTTTCCTTTTGAGGATGAAGACTGATAGGTCAGACATAGCGATCGCTTTGTGAAAAGAGTTCACCCACTGGTGCTAGGGTATTTTTGTGTTTTATCATTTTCCAGATGCTCTGTCAGTAAAGTTTTATGTGATCTCCTTTACGGAGCTGACTAGAACAGAGGGACACGCTACTTTCCTCATCATATATCTTAATTAGCAGAACTCAGCTTGGGAGAATATTGAGACATATAGTTGAATAACATTAACAAATAAACTACAGGTGGTTCAAATCCAAAAGCCAAGCATAGTGGATCCCCAGGACTTACCTTCAAGTAGCCCCAGCTTGCCCCTGGAGCTTTATTTCCCCCCTCCAGTTGCAAGGATTCTCTGTAGGACTGACGGGGAATGAAGTGTGATCCTAGTGTACCCATCCTGTCCACTCCTGCCATTGGCCAGTCCATTCTCAGTTCTTGGAACTACTTTTAACTTGCTCCTTGACACTGACTAGATTTTAAGTTGATTGGAAAACGCTGAACATCTTTTCCCAAAGTTACTTACTAACGATCATTGTTGGGCCTTGTATTATTACTTCCTCAAGTCCCCTTTCTTTTCCTGGCATTGGAGTGTCCTTCAATTTGTTTTTATTCATTTCAGAGTCTGAGGCTGGATAGCTCTTGTAATTATTGTCTTTGATCCTGGTTTTTAATGTTATGCAGGGCCCCAAGCTCCTTGCCCAGCGGGTGCTTCAGGAATAAAATTATTATTGTTCTTGGCAGAGGCAGAGCTCTGTGGTGCTTCCGCAGCACCTGCCTGCATTATTCCTGAATCAATTAATCCTCCTCTTGTGGCAAGTAAATGGATTCTTCAATTCAAAAACCAAAAAGACAATTTAGAATTCTCCAGTAAGTTACAAACTGTGTTCTGGGCTGGAACCTCTGACTGGTGTCCATCTAAAACAGTTTGTTCTTAAAGTATGTAAATCAGTATTCTGAAGAATGGATAGTCTGGGCTGATTCATGGTGCCTGATTTTCCACCACCTTCCATCTTGTGTCATCACCTAAATCTGTTCAAAGTGGGTGTAAAATGCTACCAAACCAGCATGGCAGCATTTTTACAGCCACCGTGCACAGATGTAAATGATTACACAAAAGTGCAAGGCAGAGGTGACTCACCCTGGAGAACAGCTTTCTGGTGTAATGTAGGAAGGAGGAACGGGCCGGGTGATGGTTTCAAGTAAGTGTAAAGTGTACACATGCAAATTGTGGTTTATGGTATTGCCTGCCTACATTGGGGGTTTCCATTCATTGGTGGCTGGCCACCAATGGGAGAAATCCCTAGTGAAGACCAGGTATTACACCAGTGTAATTTAATTTTAATCAAAAGATTAAAACCGGAAAACAAAATTGTATGGGAAAACTCAAAGGGACCTTTTAAAGGGGTTGCTTTAAAGAGATGCTCTCAACTTAAATTTGGGACCAGATTTAAAATTTAGAGCAGAAAGAAATCAGCAAAAGTTCATATAATTTAATTTAAAAGATAAAATCCAATGAAATCAGTATTTTTAAACAACTAGTTCCCCTGCAATTTTTAAAAGCCAAACATTATGCAAAAGTGAAACTAACTTCATTGATTTTCATTGTTCACTGAGAGAAATACCAAAAATAAACCATGAGCACAGTAAAGGCAAGTAAATGGGATTTGAAAAATTCCCTTACTTCTAATAATCTAAGGTGGGGTTAGCACATTTTTACCTGTGTTGTTTGTTAATATATGATTAAGTTGAGTGCCCCTTATAGACAGAGGGTTACTTATTGGAGGTGGCTTTTACTGCAGGTTTCACTCTATTTATTTACTGCCGACAGGGTAGTAATCATATTAAAATGTATCATACTGTGTGCCAATGTCACCCAAGCCGGTGCAGGGGGATGTAATTGACACCGTGCTTTGAAAGCTGATCCTTGCACAAAGCTGAGTTTATCTACCTCTGTATGTACATGTTTCACCGACTCTCCTATTAAAAATAAATAAATAAATAAATAAATGGCACACTTGCTTAACCTAGGGGAGTGAATCAGTGACACTACCTATATTTTATGTATGAATCCCCAAAAGCTTAGATCCTGGGCTGACAAATCCAAGCAGCAGCTGTACTTAATTATTACTGTGCGCTAATAGATCAGCAATATCCCTAATGATTCAATTGTAGGGCGAACAGATTTTCAAAGTGAAGAGCCGGAAGGATATGGCACAAGGAGAGAGGGCTGGGAGAATTTTGAAGCCCGGGGGGGAGGGAGAGAACTATGCCGCCTTACTGTAGGAGCACAAGTGGGCTAGGAGCAGCTCTGGGGAAAGATTACACAAGCAAAAACAGTTTTTACGTAAACTGGGCTGCGATGTGCAGTTACCAGTTTGTTCCATGGCTGCTTAGTTTGAGAGAAAATACAGGGAGATGATCTAGTGATTCTAGGCAGTGCAGGGATGCATTAGGCAGTTCTGGGAGCTGGAGAGCCAGAAAACTGTAAGGTTGGTGTATATACTGCAGTTTACACGAAGGATCATTCTTGTATTCATTGCAACAGAATATTGTCTGTTCTCTGTCATGGGAGATGCTACCTGATGGGCCTAGAAACTCAGGAGATTGTTTGTTTGTTTTCTGGAGCCTCTGCTAACCCTACTTGGATGGGAAAGGGTAGTTACGCGAGACAGGTTTGTTAGGAATGGTCCCTGAGGGGGCTCATGAGCTCAGCCAGGCAACTGTCAGTTTCATTGGATTAGTGGATTAATGACACTGTTAGGATCTGAGTCTGCCTAAAATTACTTAAAAACTGTACAGGGACATCAGGTTAAACTGGAATACTGTTGGTTTTCAGGCACATGTCCTGTTGGAACTGTAAGTAAATAAGACTGAGCGTCTGCCTTCAGTCACCTGCAAAAGTATGCAGATGGATACTGAAAAGTGTGTATGCAAGAAGAGGAGTTGGGAAAAAGCAAGTTGCAGTTCAAAAAGATATTCTTGGGATGTTTGAAAGAAAGCTGGGTAAATGAACGTACTTCAGCGCATGTTAAATACTGCAGTGGAGGAAAAGGGAGCTGATGATCATGTCACAGCATGGGCTAGAAGAGCTGACCTAGCGTTGAACCAGTATCTTTGAGCTCATATTGTAAGTGGACTATGGAAAGCAGAATAAGAGGATCTGATTCCCTGTTGCCCTCCACCATGTACAGTTGTTTACTCCAGTGCAATGCGAGTGCAAAGTGGATGTTAAATGCTAATATTCTGATCTGGTGGCATTTTACAGTTGCGTTGCGAAAAAACTTTTAAGGACTTTACGTTGCTCAAAGTGCAGAAACTGTGGGAAATCTTCATGAGGGGAAAGGGGGGAGCCAGGGTTTTGGGTCAGAACCCTCTCTAATTCTAATGGCTAAAATGAAAATGCTTTCTAACTTTGTAAATCCGTACCTGGACTCCACAGTTCAGCATCACTTCTGATCTGTAGAGGGGAAAAATGTTGGAACAGGTTTATAATCTGATAACCACAAACTAACCTGCTTCTTTTGATGGGAAGTCTCTCTTGTGGAGATGGCAGATGGCATGATCCAGGGGACAGGGCACCACACTGGGAGTCTGGAGACCTGCATTCTGTCCCCGCTCTGCCATTAACTTTGTGACCTTGCTCAAGACACTTCATCCCCGTGCCTCAGTTTACATCACTGTGAAATGGGGCTATGGATAAGTGTTACCCATTTTCAAATATTATTGTTCTAGAGACACCTATATTACCCTCTTGGGAAAAACCTTATGGGATTGAATGGAAATGAAACTAATAGTTCTATAGAAATTCTTGGTGTGGGTGAGAGTCCAATAAAAGTCTCTATAAAAGAGAACTTTTTCTATAACTCCCCAGAGAAGTTATTCTCAAGGTGATGGGTATTGACCAGTGCTGAAGGAATATCAACTATTTCCTTCCCTGCAGTAATTTCTTCTATTTTGTCTCCCATCTATTTGGTTGACAGCTAATATGCCTTGCACTGATCCTGGAATTCTGAATCAACAAAAATGACAGGACAAAAGAATGTGGAGTTCTTAACAGAAGTCATAAATATTAGATGGAAAAGCTATATTACTTGCAATAGGTGGTCTGTGTGTGTTTTCCTCTTCCGTTTAAACAGATCAATTTCCACAGGTTGCTTCACAGTTATGAAGCAATTCGGTTAATTAACATTTTCAGTCAGAATGTCCTTTAGGACAAAGACACATTTATAACTGTAATGTACTTGGGAATATGAGCATTTTCCTGCCTCATACAGAGCTTGGTGCTCCATGGAATGCTGTGTAACTGAAAAAATGATGCTCTCAGATTTTCCTTGTACAAAGACATACGGAACCCCAACATCTCAAAGCAAAACTCAGCCAGACTGCTCAGTTTGACCTGGCTTTGGGTGGCAGCCAGTGTGTGGGGCCAAGGTGTTCTTAGTACTCTGGAAGCCATTCAGGGAAACTAGGCAAATTTAGCAAAAGTATTGGGCTTGAAATGAGCTGAATTGCGCAGCTCTAATTGCGAATGGATGACTCTGTTTCTGGGAGTTTGTCATGATAATGACCTTTGAAAGCTTGTTCAAACTGTTTTCATTGCACTCAGACAGGAATGTTGTGTTTTTTGCCCCATCCCCTAAAACCTTTGTTTTAGCTACTGGCAGCTTTATTTTTTGGGGGGGAGGGGGGATATTTGGGGGTGGGGTTCTGAAGAGAGAAATTAGAGATGAAATCAGGGATAGGCCTGAGCCAAAACCTTAACTCTGAACATCCTAAACTTCAGGAAGTGGGGGTTGGAATCCACAGCTTACTTCTAGGAATGGCTCCTATCTCTATTAGAATCTGAATAAAACCGCAGATTTGAGTATCCTTTAAGTGGGTGCCTGTGTCTGTGTCCAAAATCCTGGAGAGGAACATTGCTGATTTCCAAAAAGGGTTCTGAATCCTGCTCTAAACTCGGGTTCAGGCTGGCCTCTAATAAAAGTCGCCCAGCCGCTCAGCTGTGTTCAGTCAAATGCCAACTTTCTTCAAGCAGATCAGAATATAGGTCCAGCAGATGCTGTAAATAACACTGACCCATTGGTTTGGCTGCCCAGCCCATTTTAAGGCATTTCTAAAGCCTGGTCTAAACACTTTTTTTTGGGTTAGGGGTGTGATTTTTATTTTTTATTTTTTTTAAATAGAGAAATAGTTAATTTGCTACAACTCCTAATGTGGGTGTAGTTATACTGATATAAAGGTTCTTATGTGTGTATGGCTTATTCCTGTAGAAAGATGCCTGTCAGCTAGATATGTAAATGCTGTACAATTAAGTATCTGTCTATAGAATAAAAATGCTTCAGTTTCTCGCTGCTCCCCAATGAACAGGGGTCTGTGCATGTAACTTTGTTGTAGGTACCCTTCCTAGAGGAAGGCTTTCTTCAAAAGGCCAGTTTCGACTTAACACAATAGCTAAACACAATATTGTGGGTGTGGCAAAATTATAGGAGCATGCTGTTGAATTCACATTTTATATAACTATCCACAAATCCCTGATTTAATGGATTGTGGCTTCAGACCTAAACCTATTCTTAAACTATCACCCCCACCTTAACATTTAAGTAGCTAAAAGATGCTACTAAATGATGATGACAAAAAGATTACGGTAACATTATGGATCTCATTTTAAAACTACAAAAGGCTATAGGAAATTCAACTTTAAGGCTGGACACCCCACCATTAACTAAGGCCTTGTCTACACTACAGAGTTTTGTCGACAAAAGTTATGTTGACACTCAAAGCACTATAATAAAAATCGGTATTGCATGTTCACACTCACTCCCTTTGTCGGCAGAGCACGTCCACAATCGGCACTATCAACAGTGTGATCAATGCACTGTGAGTACCTATCTCACAGTCCATCTCGACACCTTCTGTCGCTAGGTCTTGTGGGAAGGTGGAGCGGATCGCGGTGCATCTTGGGACTGGGCTCAATGTCCCATGATGCATTGTTTTCTGTCCCAGCATTCCATGGGCTTTCAGCTTTCTTTTGCAGCATTTTTCAACGGCCCTTGTTTGCTGTGCACCCCGGCATCTTTGTGAGAAAGGGATAGATCCTGCACTGCTCTCCTGTGCTCTGATAATTGCCATTAAGACCCCATGGATGGCAGTGCAGTTAATCACAAAGTTCCTAACTGACGAAGACTCCCAGTTGCCTGACATGCTGTGTGATATGGATAGGAGCAACTTTAGATTACTTTTGGCATTCATGGAACAGCTGCAGACAATGGACCGTTGCTTTTGGGCTCAGGGAAACAAACAGAGAATGGTGGGATCGTATCGTCATGCAGGGATGATGAGCAGTGGCTACAGAACTTTTGGATGCGGAAAGCCACATTCCTGGAACTGTGCGTGGAGCTTGCCCCAGCACTATGGAACAAGTACACCTGAATGAGAGCTGCCCTCTCAGTAGAGAAGCATGTGGCAATTTCTGTGTGGAAGCTGCGACTCCAGACTGCTACCGGTCGGTTGCAAATCAATTTGGAGTCGGGAAGTCGACTGCTGGGTCTGCGTTAATGCAAATGTGCATGGCAATAAATCGCATCCTGCTACGAAGGACTGTGACTCTGGGAAATATGTGTGAAATAGTGGACGGCTTTGCAGAAATGGGTTTCCCTAACTGTGGAGTGGCGATAGATAGCACACACATGCCAATTTTGGCACCAGACCACATTGCGACGGAGTACATTAATAGGAAGGGGTACTTCTCCATGGTGTTGCAGATGCTTGTGGATCACGGTAGGCATTTCACTGACATCAATGCGGGGTGGTCCATGAAGGTGCATGACACATGCATCTTCAGGAACACTGGCCTGTATAGAAAGCTACAAGTGAGGGCTTCCTTTCCAGACCAGAAGATTACAGTGGGGGATGTCAATATGCCCATAGTGATCCTGGGAGACCCAGCATACCCCTTACAGCCATGGCTCATGAACCCTTACACAGGAAACCTGGACAGCACCAGGGAGCGCTTCAACAACAGGCTGAGTAGGTGCAGGATGACCATGGAATGTGCTTTTGGCATATTAAAGGCATGCTGGCGATGCCTTTGTGTCAGGTTAGACCTCAGTGAGGATAATATTCCCATCGTCATAGCCGCGTATTGTATGTTGCATAATCTTTGTGAAGCTAAGCGTGAAAGGTTTGCTCAGGACTGGAGTGCTAAGGCAGACTGCTTGGCTGCTGATTTTTGAGCAGCCAGATACCAGGACTATCGAGCAGGACAAAGGAGGAACCAGGGAAGGGCAGACTTTCAGAGCAGTGTGTAGGTCCAGCTATCATTTGAAAGTTGTCCAAGGGGGTGGAGTGAAGGGGAAACTGAGAAGTCCCGGAAAGGACTGTGTGGGCGGAGTTTGGGGGGCTGGGGCATGGAAGAGAGTTCTGAATGTGCTGCAGGGGAGGGTGGGCACACATCTGCTCAGTCTGCAGCATTATTAAGGACTTCAGCATCTGCATTTGCTCCTCCGTGACTTTAATCATCTGCTCAGCAGCATCCTTAACAAACGCCTGATTTTTCTTTTTTGTTCTGCCTTTTGTCTTCCTTCCACTCCTTGCTTTTTCTTTTCTCTGCGTTGGAGAAGTGCAGTACCTCCTGGAACATGTCTTTGCTCCATCTTGGGTGCTTTCTTATCTGGCGGAGACGATCAGCCAGTGTGTTCCTCACCTTGTGCATCTGCCGAAGAACAAGGAACAATGCACAGAAGCATGATTGTTTAGTTCACACACACTGTTGAAACATTTAAGTGAAATACACTTCTGGTAACATAACAGTCACTTTCTCACTGACCCTTGGCCAGCACACATCTCTGCGAACACCCAAAGCATGGTGAGTGTTGGTGGAGCGGGTGGGGTGGAGGCTCTACATGGGGGAAAAGAGCATTCTGCAAGGGTTGTGGTGCAGCCGACTCGTGGGAGAATTTTAGAATTTTTCCCCCATTTTTCACAGGCAGGGGTCATTGTAGCAGACGAAGGTACATATATTACATGGTTGTGGCTTCCACCCTGGTCCCTATGCTGCTTGCCTGTGTGCCGCTTTGGTCTCTGCATAAGTAATTGCCAAATGGCGTAGGAAAGTTTCCTACAATGGGGGAAGGAACAGAGCTGCTCTGCCATGGAACTTTTGGCAGAGGATTGGTGAGTACCTCCAGGAAACTTTCCCGGAGATCTCTCTGGAGGATTCCCGGGAGATCTCGGCGGGCATCAACACCCTATTCCGCCGTACCAATTAGCTGCACAGGGAAATGTCCAGCTCACGGAAACACAGCCAGCCTCCCACATTTCTATACTCTGAACCTACCTACCTCCGCACTACACAAGCCACAGACACTTACCAGGTGTCTCATCTCCTGCTTCTTGCTCCCTGGAGAGCGACTGCTGTGACTGGCTACATACCTCTGGAGAATAGTTCCTGGCTTCCTGCCCCACCGGGTTACCCCACCAGGAGCGCCACATTGTCATCTAACTTCATCTCTTTATCAATGACTTTGTCCTCCGGGTTAGGTCCTCTCTCCGCCACCTCCGTTCCCTCCAAAATATCCACGGGGCTCTTGGAGGTGGGGTTGCCACTGAGGATAGCGTCCAGCTCCTTATAGGACCGTCAGGTCTTAGGTGCAGCACCAAAACAATGGTTTGCTTCCCTCGCCTTATGGTATGCCTGCCTCAGCTCCTTTATCTTCGCTCTGCACTGCAGCATGTCCTGATCATAGCCCTTTTTGCACAAGCCTTGAGAAATCTGACCGTAGGTATCAAAATTTCTACTGCTCAGGCGCAGCTGGGACTGCACAGTCTCCTCTCCCCATATAGTGAGCAGCTCCACAGTTACCCAAGCGGGAGAGCGTTTGCTGCAATAAGCTGCTATGGTCACCTGGGAAGATGCAATGAGACCTTTCCATGCCGAACCAACAGGATATGGAATTTCAAAAATTCCCGGAGCTTCTAACGGGGAGAGGTGGATGGTGGTTTACCTGGCTGCAGGGCAGTGGAGTTCAAACTGCTGACCACAGCGGTCAAGATGGGCACTGTGGGACACCTCCTGGAGGCCAATTAAAGCGAAAAAATCAAGTGTGGTGTCTACACTGGTACTTTGTCAAAAAAAAAGTTTGCACAAAAAGCCTTATGTCTCTTGTCGGGGTAGTTTTATTTTGTCACCAAAACGGGGCATTGTTGCCGGCAAAAGTTGCATCGCAGTGTGTACGCATTCACTGTTTTGTCGACAAAAGCAGCTTTTGTCGACAATACTCTGTAGTGTAGACAAGGCTTAACACACTTGTGATTAGGTATGTAAAGATTCTCCCATATCGGGAGACTGCTGCGGTGTTTACCTATGCACACGTGAATAAGATGATCTGTTGTACAGTGTGTTATGCATTTCTCTCTGAGCCTGATACTGGACTGCTACACCCATGGTTCTCAAGCAGGGGTATGCGTACCACTGTGTGTACGCAGAGGTCTTCCAGAGTTGCGTCAACTCATCTAGATATGTGCCTAGTTTTACAAAAGGCTACATAAAAAGTACTAGCGAAGTCAGTACAAACTAAAATTTCATACAGTGACTTGTTTATACTTTTCTATATACTGTACACTGAAATGTAAGTACAATATTTATATTCCAATTGATTTATAATTATATGGTAAAAATAAAAAAGTGAGAGATTTTCCGTAATAGTGTGCAGTGACACTTTTGTATTTTTATGTCTGATTTTGTAAGCAAGTAGTTTTTAACTGAGGTGAAACTTGGGGTACGCAAGACAACGCAGACTCCTGAAAGGGGTAGTGTAGTCTGGAAAGGTTGAGAGCCACTGAGCTATTGGGTTTAGTCCTTCAGCTCAAGCTGTAGTGGTCCTGCTCTTTGTTCTGGAGGTCATAGTTTCAATCCCCAATGGTGACCAGGTTGACAGTTGTTGCACAGATAAATGGAGCTGTCACTGTTTGTTTTACTCTTTCTAAAACTAATTCTATAAAGTTGTTTTTTTAAAAAAGTTGAATGATCTCTGAGAAACTAGCATATTAAATCCTAGTGAGATTTACAGCAGGCCCTGTAAGTAATGACTTTTCTAAATGAAGTTGTTTATATATTTCAGGCCCTAGATTAAATCATAGATAACAGGCCTGCATACAGATTCTTGTAATCTGTTAGACCCTGATTCAGCGAGGTAATTAAGTGTGTGCCAAACTTTAATCATTTGACTAGTCTCAGTGAAGTCAATGGGATTGTTGGTCCTATTGGGTTCCTTCCGCCCGCCCACTGCTAAAGGACCCACCCCCCCAGCCTAAGGGGAGGATCCACAGGACCTGGAATCCAAATGAGTTCGGGGGACAACTAATGAGGTAACAGGGTCAGGGGTGCGGTCACAGGCTTAAAAGAAGGGAACCTGATGGGGACACCGAGCAGAGAACCCCGGACAGCGCCCACTGCTCCTCAAAGGCGTCAAGGGAGCCAGTGGACGCCTCCCAGAGGAATGCGTGAACGGACAAAGGATCGGAAACAAGCCCCACAGTCACCGGAGCCTCCATCGGCCAACCTCCTCTCCCTGGTTTTATAGATGGCCAGTTTAGCCAGGGCCAGGAGGAGATCGACCAGAAGGTCCCGTGACTTTGTGGGGCCACGGATAGGGAGTGCATAGAGAAGGAGGTGAGGGGAAAAGTGCAGCCAAAATCGTAACAAAAGATTTGTGAGGAGCCGGAATAGGGGCTGCAATCTCGGGTTGGTACAATTTTGAAAAGTGACTCTAAAATGTGGTTTATAGGGCTCCGTGCTTGTCTCAATGTCTCTGGATCAAATGTACTCTGTTCACAGTTTAAGAGATGCCTTCTTTATCTGCCAGCCTTGCAAGCTCAACCTGGGGACGGGAGTGTCAAGCTAGGTCTTTTTCTTCTCATGATTCATAGCTAGCACTAGACATTCTGCAGGACAAAATCTGCCCTCAGTGACACTGATGCAACCCTGTTGCCTTCAGTGGGTTTGCACAGGTGTAACCGATTGAAACTTAGCATACGATTTTGTTGATGATCCAGAAGCAAGAGTACAACCTGTTCACTCTCTCAATTATACTGACTCTGTAGGGTTGTATGGAGTAAAAAAAAAATCAGTAAAATCTTTTTTTTTTTTAGGAGCTGGCAGATGAGCCTCAGTGTACTTGGAATCTTCTGCTGAGGTAAGAAGGTGCCATTTCTACAGAGTCACTCTTTTCAGAATAGATCCGCCTTTTAAAAATATAATTCCAAAAAGGAAGAGTGTGTATATTGAGGGGGATTGGCCGAGGGGGAGGAGAAGGAGAGGGCAGAGAATATGGAGCAGAACCTAATACAAAATGGAATAAACATCTGAATGATAATATACAAGTCTTTCACATGATTCTCCAAAATCCTGTCCTCTACTGGTTGGCATGTCATTACTGGCCCTGATTAAGTATGATCGTGTTTCCTTCTAGTGGTTGCATTCTACATGGGAGATTAGACCTGGGAAAGGAGGGGAAGAGACAGAAAATGAGAGGCGAGATGACGGGCCTGACTTTTTCTACTACTTGTATAGTCACTTACACTTGTGCAAAATGGTCGTTACACCCACATTGCATAGGTGTAAATACAAGATATGAGGCAGTGTGGAATTCTATCCAGGGGAATACATGGCAAGAATGGTTTTGTGATGCCTTTTTTCTATGCAACCGAAACTATAGGCTTGCCTTTCCTCTAAGTTGTTGTTTGGAAACCCTCTCACATCTCTGGATATTCAGCCTTATCAAGCTGAGGTTTAAGATCGTAAGCATGCAAAGATGCATCTGCCGTCTACTAACAAAAAAAGGTCTGAGGGGAGAGATGAACTTTTCTTCCCTTCTTTGTCTCTGTCATGTTTCCTTCCAGATGGGTCTCATTTGGGAAGCTCCTGGGGCTGAAAGCTTATGTTGAGGAAGAACTGTATGCATGTGAAAGAAACTCCAGATAACAGGCGTATAACTGCTCAAGCTCAATCTTCATATGCAGCATTACTGTGTGCTACTGTCACACAAGCTTTTGTACTTGGGGCTTTCTATACCTAATTTCCATATTAATACCTTATCTGCATTTTTCCTGAGGGATGGGGAAACAAGTGAAATCCAGGTTCAGATATGCTTTCTGCAAATTAGTACAGATGACAAGTTTTTAAAAACTTTTTTTTTTTTACAGAGGTAGCTTGGTGTGTGTGTGTGTGTGTGTGTGTGTGTGTGTGTGTGTGTGTGTGTGTGTGTGTGTGTGTGTGTGTGTGTGTGTGTGTGTGTGTGTAACAAGAATAGGCTTGATCCAAGTCAAGGGAAAGAATCCTAATAGGAACTGGATCATAGCTTTCATACAGGAACTTGGTGCTAGCTAGTGGGGAGCTAGCTACGTTGGGGAGCAGGAGAGGAAGGATGGTCCCCTGATTGGGGCACTAGTCTTTGGACTTGAGAGACCTGCATTCCATTCCCTGCTCCACCTCAGTCTCCCTATTTGACTATGGCCAAGTCTCTCTGTACCTCAGTTGCCTATCAGTAAATAGGGGATAATAGCACTGAAGATGTTGTGAGGATAAATACATTAAGAAAAGAAAAAGTGTAGTGTTCTTATACTGTGCTTGTCACCATAGTGCTCAGATACTAGTGTTATTGGGGCCATAGAATACCCTAAAATAAGAAAGGGAACAAAATGTGGCTACCTGGTACTTGACAATAACACACACAAAATCTTTGAAGAGGCCACTCTGCAGATCTTCCAACCGCAGATGCATTCTGGGTTTTGGCAGAGGGTCTGTATGCTTGTGAGTATGTTCCTGTTGATTCTGTAGTGATACCTAAAAATCCACAAAATGCAGGATTGTATCAGGAACTGGTTGGGAGGGGAATGATATTGGTGGTGACGCTATTCTTGTATCTCACATTGTATCTGCACACCCATCTGAAAGGCAGTTTCAAAGGGAATCAGAATCTGGCCCTTAATTTTAAGTATTGTGGATCAAAGAGGCTAAATTCTGCTCCACAGCTGATCTGGAGCATTCAAAGATCTAGGTCTGTGTGGACGGTAAGAAATAGAAGTGTCCGATAACACAGCAATGGGCTACTCTGCAGATTTCTGAGAAGCCAAGTTGCTAAACTGACTCCTGGAAGTGAACACACGGCGTTGAACATCCCCACTCTTGGCCAGTACAGAAGAAAGTTCTGTTTTGAAGCAGTTAGGGCATTGAAAGCAGTGAGCCTTTCTTGTTAAACTTTAAACTAGGAGCACTAGAGATGATATGAGGCTGTCACAGGCACTAAGCTTTCAGAGGTTGCCTTTTAATTCAGTTCAAGAGCTAGGCACCATTGAAGATACTGAAATATAGTATTGCGTAGATCCTGAAACACTGAGAGGCAACATGGTCCCATGAATAGGGTGTCAGACTGGGATCCAGGAAACCTGCCTTCTGTTCCTGGCTCTGCCACCAACCTGCTGCGTGACCTTGGGAAAAGTAACCTTTCCTCCGCCTTAATTTTGCCTTTTTAGATTGCAAACTCTTTGGGGCAAGGACTGTCTCTTACTAGGTGTTTTGTTCAGTATTTAGCCCAGTGGGGCCCCAATCTCAGTTGGGGCTTCTAGGTGCTACTGTAATACAAAGAATAATAGTTTTTGGTGTATATGTCTGATATCTTTCTGTGACAATGACCAACTATTGGATTATGTCTGCCTGACCCCTGAATAAATAAAATATCATTGTATATTTCTCATTCGGCCTATTTCTTCAAATGTAAATTACTTATGGAAAAATAATCCTGCCTTCATGTGAGTTTTTTAATTCAGTGTTTATGTAGAAAATGCAATTTACCAACCTTTTCTTGCAAGATAGTGTCTTAAGTAGACTGCTGTGATATCTGATCTGAAGCTTGGGTAGTTATACTTGTACCATGGCTGTTTTAGAGTGTTTTCTAATGTCTGAGCTGTGTGTTCTGTTTCTCTTAATAATGTTAATCTGGTAGGAGTTATTTGTGGGGTGGTATCAACGGTGAATCGAGGTATTGATGAGGTGCCATACTCAGTTTTCAACTCTGGGCTCCCCCTTTCTTCTTCACCAGGTGTTTCTGTTTTAACAGGCATTGTTCTAGGTTTTGGTGAAGGTTTTTCCAAAACCTGGTTCTCATCATGAGGTGACGGTTGCAGAGCGGTAGCCCCTGCCCATGGGCCATTGGATAGTGGCTGACATGTCCCCAGTGCAGCATCCATTCCGATTATTCCATGTTCCATCTTTTAATTTGGCTAGGGTCACCTGTTTCCATTTCTGTCCCCATCTTTCAGGCACTATAAAAGCACTTGAAGTCTGTTATTGGGTAACAGGGGATGGCACCTCTTTCTTTTGCAGGTTTTCCACAGCTGTTTCCAATTTTTTATTCTCCTGCTTTATCTGTTTGAGCATATGATGTGTCTGGACTGCCTGCTGCCCTGCTAAAAGAGCTTGGGCTTTCCAGTGCTCAACAGCCTGGATGCTTCTTCTGAAGCCTGGGTTAGCTCTTCTACTTCCCTGTCGTTTTTTTCCCCATTACATGCTTGGCCAGTATTGTGGCATGTCGTTTAAGACATCTTACTGCCATAGCCATTGATTTCAATATTCTACATTTTGTACTTTTGTTACTGTTTTTCAAAACTTCAACTTCTGCCATTATTTTACATATTCCAGTCCATGTTTCCCCACTTCCTTTTTAAAATTCATATTGGCTTCCCCCCTTGCTGGAAATCTAGCAGGTCCAAATTTCATCAAACTCTGTGGGGATTTGCAGGGAGGGGATGAGGGAGTTCCCTAGCTTGTGGTTTTTTGTCATGTTAGATCACGATTCTTACAGAGGACAGCTCTCTTACTTACCAGATCAGCGATCGTGGGTCACCAGTGTGGTTAGATGTTTGGCTGTGTGTGTGTGTGTTCTCCCTGCGTGCTGTCCCAGCTCTGTGCAGACAGTTGGCACAGCAGACCTCAAGTGAACCGCCCAATGACCACAAGATCCGTTAAGGTATGAAGGCACCTGGCCAGGTTTATTGTCGACGAAGCATGGTACTAGTATCCCACAGACTTTCCCGGACAACTAATACATGTATGTCCGTAACAATGGACCAGCTCAGTGAATGATGGGACTTTTCATTCCTTCCTAGGCTAGACAAAGACACTTCTGAGATATATTCTTATACCCCGACACAAACAAATTACATACTGCCCCTTTGACAAAGTTAGTTACTGCTCCCTGACGTGGCTAGTTATTACCCATCACCTTGTACATGTTGGTTTCATCAAAACATCTCTATTATGTACTGTCATCCTGATCTTATCTTTTAGGAGGGGTCAGTGTGTTTCTGTTATCCCTGGGGAATGTTTTTGTACCATCCTTGATATTGGGATGGAATTCTTTGAGGGGGTCAACAAGCATGTGGACCAAGGGGAATCCAGTGGATATAGTGTACTTAGATTTTGAGAGAGCCTTTGACAAGGTCCCTCACCAAAGGCTCTTATGCAAAGTAAGCTGCCATGGGGTAAGAGGGAAGGTGCTCTCATGGATTGGTAACTGGCTAAAAGATAGGAAACAAAGAGTAGGTATAAGTGGTCAGTTTTCTGAATGGAGAGAGGTAAATAGTGTGTCCCCCAGGGATCTGTACTGGGCCCAGTCCTATTTAACATATTCATAAATGATCTGGAAAGAGGGATAAACAGTGAGGTGGCAAAATTTGCAGATGATACAAAACTACTCAAGATAGTTAAGTCCCAGGCAGACTGCAAAGAGCTACAAAAAGGATCTCTCAAAACTGGGTGACTGGGCAACAAAACGACAGATGAAATTTAATGTTGATAAATGCAAAGTAATACACATTAGAAAGTATAATCCTAACTGTACATACAAAATGATGGTGTCTAAATTAATTGTTACCACTCAAGAAAGAGATCTTGGAGTCATTGTGGCTAGTTCTCTGAAAACATCCACTCAATGTGCAGCGGCAGTCAAAAAAGCGAACAGAATGCTGGGAATAATTAAGAAAGCTATAGATAATAGGACAGAAAATACCATGTTGATGCTATATAAATCCATGGTACGCTTACATCTTGAATGCTGTGTGCAGATGTGGTCGTCCCATCTCAAAAAAGATATATTGGAAAAGGTTCAGAAAAGGGCAACAAAAATTATTAGGGGTATGGAACGGCTTCTGTATGAGGAGAGATTAATAAGACTAGAACTTTTCAGGTAGGAAAAGAGACGACTAAGGGGAGATATGGGGATAAAGCTTAGTAGCTCAGTAGTTTCTTTTGAGAAAAGAGGAACTGATCATATGCTACACACTTGGTGAAGGGGAAAGGAAGAATGGAAGACTTCTTTAGAGAGCTACCTTTAGTCCTCCAACCAAACTGTGCAATTAACAATTCATCTTGTTGCCTTTACTCACTGATGGTTAGAGCTGTCTCTGACCAGTTCTCTGTTTTGTCACACGCTCTCTTCCTTCAAGTCCCTTCTTAAAAATATACCACTTCCATGCAGTCTGCAAAGCTGTGTATGCACATACACACAATAATCTTTGAACCTCCATGATGAGTATATTACTGATAGATACAACTGCTACCCACCTTTCTCCTTGAGCCTGTAATCATCATTTGATATGTCCTGCCTGCCTTAACTTAGACAAGAATCTCTTTAAGACAAGGTCAAGGATCATCCTTTTATTTAATTGCCATGGATGTTATGGGGCTATTAAACTATATTGCTTTGCTAACCGTGAGCATGTCTTCCTCCAGAGGCTGGCCCGAGAAACTACAAAAGCCTACTTCTTTACAACCAGCAGCATTTAGGGTGACCAGATGTCCTGATTTTATAGGGACAAAAGTCCCGATTTTGGGGTCTTTTTCTTATATAGGCTTCTATTGCCCCCCCACCCCCTGTCCCGATTTTTCACACTTGTTGTCTGGTCACCCTAACAGCATTACACCTTTAGCTCAAATGAGGTTGAATTTCCTGGGTTTGCTCTTCAGTGGTGACTGGTATCTATGTAGCCATTGTTTGCTATACTATATAAATAATAGTTTAATGGACTTGCATGGAATAAATTGATATTTCATGTGGGTGTGTGGTTTTTAATCGCATGTCTTAGAACTACTTTGGTCTTTAATTTTCATCTTTTAAAATCCAGTGTTTCTAAAATGTAACTGTGAAACTCAATGTTAGTGAAGTGAAGGGCTGTCAGAGTCTTTCTGCTGTAAAGAGTTTAAAGAATGCAAGATATAAACATGTTACGGCTCTGGGATTATTCATGATTGCATTTTGATGAGTCAGCCTTTTCCACTCTGCAGTCTGAAATAGTTAGATCTTGCCTAGTTTCAGGGTTAAACATGAGTGTATTAACTAATCTGTGAAAGTCTCTTTGGCATTTGATAACTGCGATTTTGAGCAGAAATGCCTTTGCTTCATTTAAATCAGAACCTGTCTTGTCATTTCAGCAGTGCGCTCACATCCCCTCTTATGCTTCTGTTCCAAAATGAGTCATATTTCAATTCCCAGAAGATCCACTGTCAAGTTTCCCCTTGGCTATTTTTTTAAAGTGTGTGTTTTGTTTTGTTTTTTTAAATCATTGTGCCAAGGACCTTTTCTGATAGCTAGAGACTCAGTGTTGAATATTACATATTGTTGCCTAGACACCGCATTGATTACTTAAATGGCTGTGACCTGGTTTGCAAAAGAGGGGCTGATCCTGAACTGTGTGGAGCACCTGCTACTCCAGATGAAGGTGCTCCTAAGGATCAGTCTCTCTGATCCCAATCCTGTGCTCATTGAAATCCGTGATTGCAATGGGCAAATGATCACTCTCTAAGGGGATACTGCATTAAAGTGCATTTCATACAAGTCAAAACATCAGCTGCCTGTCACTTGACTCCTCACAGGAGGAGGGTTGGAGCAAGGCTGAACAGGTTTGTTTGAAACAATGCTGCACTGGAGGAAAACTGCCATCTATCTTAGCTAGCTAAGCAAATAGTGACTAAATAAGAGTAGAGAGCATGGTCAGGTGCCCTCAAACCAGGGGCAGGGTAGCTTTCCAGGGTATCAATGCTGTTAGAGTCTGTATGTACCCAGAGCGCCAATGCAGGAAGAGTAAATGTAGCTGCTGGCTCCCTGTTCAGAGGTGTAGATCAGAATTGTCCCCCAGCTATGTCCTCTCCTTCCTACGCTGCTTCCCATGGAACAAGCTGGTGGTGGCCATATTAATCTTCTGTGGCTGCTTTGGGATTGCCCATAAGAGATGAATATCTGCATGCCAGTAATATGTGTGAAATATTCCTTTTATGAATGAAAGATTCATTCCATCCCTAGGGTTTCCTAATGAGAACTTCTGTTAAGGATTTTAATGAACATGCACCAACTATTCTACTACCTGTACTAAAGCTCCATGAGTTGAATTTTCAGAAATTCAGGGGGACTTGTGCTCCAAACTCAGGTGCTTTTGAAAGTCTCACCGCAGATTCCTACCTGCCAAAGGCAAGTGGGTTTTTCAAGCCCTGCTCAGGGAGAATGATGTATCCAGGTTGAATTCTTTTGTTCTGTATCCTGTCCATAGAGTGCAGTCCTATATTTCCAGCCTATGTAATTTTTATTGTCAGTTATGGAAAGCGTTGTGTGAGCGCATCTCCTCTGGAACATACTGCATCATCTCTGCTTTGCTAAATGGTGGCAGCCTTCTGCAAACAGGTACTACTGGAAACTTGATGCAGTACATAGAAAGGAATAAGTTAAATGGCTAGTCATGGTTAGAGCTGGGCAAAAGTTTTTGGGTGAATAGTTTCCTCACCAAAACTTGCGGTTTTGGGTTGTTTGAACTTGGGTATAGTTCTGGGTCAAATTGATCAAATAGTTTCTTCCGGGGGTGGAAATGATACCCCCCCCCCCCCCGCGCCTCCCTGAAAAGGAGGAATTGTTTTGAGTCAAACAATGTCTAATTTGACCTGTTTTTTTTTTTTTAAGTCCAGCCACCAAACTAAATTATTCAATCAGCTCTAGTTACGGTTAGCCCTGGAATAAATCAGAACCAGCTGATGTGACATGAAATGCAACAGTCCTTTTTCTACACAGAATGCAAGTCATGTTTTAAGATCTTGTTTGTCTCCTGTTCTAACACAATATTTTTCCAATGTGGGCAAGCAGGTTTTATATCAGTTGAGCTTTACCTCACCTTCAAACCCCCTTCCTGGAGACCTACAAAACTAGACTGGTTAAAAAACCAATTTTTTTTCTGGGAAACAGTCCCCCAGAAGGATAGATACAGGGTATAGATGCCCTAGTAGACAATTTCTATCTTCAGTGCTGTTCTTTGATCCTGTTTTTAATAGCTGACAGTTGGAAGGAAGGAATCTAAGAACCTTTAAAGAGACACTGGGGATTGTTGAATAGTTATTGATGACATGTTGCAGTTCTACTGATGCTGGACACAGACACTGCTACTTGAGCCTGACTGTTGAATAGGTTTGCTGCATGCTAGTCTACTGGCTTGTTTCATGATACACCTTTAACAAAATTAGAACCAGCAACTCCCACGACTTTGGAAACTCCAGAATATTTTTGTAGCTGTTCAACTGAATAGCTGCAAAATAAACACACAGGAACTGCATTTCAGACGCTATTAGCATACCATCTTGTGCCAATAATGAAGGGACACTGTCAGCTAGTTTTAGGCTCAGTTTCGTGTGTGTGTGTGTGTGTGTGTGTGTGTGTGGAGGGGAAGAACGAGAGATGGTAAGTGTTACGTAATTGAATCGGACAAATCCTGAGATAATTTCTTGGGCAAAATTCCCATTGCCAAGAACCTTTAAAATGGTGCACTGTTAACCTGACCTGGCAGGAAATTATCTCCGGCTAAGGTGGGAGAGATCTACTTCTCCACCTCAGTGAAGTATTAACTTCAAAGCCTGTTGGAACTGTGTCAGTGTCAATATGGAATGTTAGCCAACAGCAATCTAAGAAACACACCTTGCTGGTGAGAGACACCAAAGCCCAAACTGCCTGAATTCTCTTCCTGCCCCTCTTCCCCATTCCAGACTGGGCTCTTTGCTTATTCGTTCTTCAAAATGGAACTCTCTTCGCTGTCACATCATCTTTGCTGGAAGGGAGAAGATCTCCTTCTTCTCCTTCTCCTTCTCTTCTCAGCAGTTGTGATAGATGGACACACAGCTCTGTTCCTTAATTGCAGCATAGGGAGAGAGATGGTCCCTGTGTTCAAACAACACTTCATATTACAGGAGCGGCTAGAGGACCCAGCTTGTGCTAAATGCTGTACAAACACCTAGACAGTCTCTGCCCCAAAGAGCTTACAGTCTAACTAAACCACCCAGACAAAGGGTAGGAGGGGAAATTGAGGCCAAGAGAGGAGGAGCGATTTGACCGAGATCACACTGCAGGTCAATGGCAGAACTAGGAATAGAACCTAGGGCCTGGCGTTCACCTAAAAATTAGATCGACCTAGCTACATTGCTCAGGGCTGTGAAAATGTTCTTGCCCAGTGTGATATAATTACACTGCCCTAACGGCCAGTGGCACCTAGGCCAACACAGGAGTTCTTCTGATGACCTAGCTACCACCTCTTGGAGAGGTTGATTTATTACATTGATGGAAAAAAAAACCCTCCGTCCATGTAGGAAGCATCTACGCTACAATGCTATGTCCTGACATAGTGAATTTTGTCTTTGTAGACTGGTTCCTATGCAGTGCCATATGGCTACAACACCAACTTGGAAAACTTGGTGGTTGTATTTGAAGAACCATATGCAGTGTATTTGTTTGCCTAGAGCCAGTTACTCTATCCAAAAGCAGTAGTTCTCCTGTGGTAGCTCTGATTGAGGGCTTCGTGGTAAGAACACAGTTGTCCTCATTCATCAGACAACCATGTGCTTCCTAGTTAAACCGTGGAGTTTGCATATTGTCACATTTCCAGTGACTGAAACTGTGTCAATCCAGTGTGATAGATGAGCTTGTAGCTTTTTTAGGAAAGCATGCTTTTGAGGGTAAATATAGCCTGCACAGATGTTAAAAACTAAGGATGCTTCTCAGGGGATTTAAACAGCAGGTGAATGTTGCTGGTCTCTGTGCCATGACCCTTTTTTATTTCAACTGTTTAGATGCAAATTGCTTTCCTCCCTCCTTTTAACACCATCTGTTATCCCACAGACTTCGACTATACGAGGGTGTACTTTTGAGGGGGAGGGGAAAACGGCTCTTTGGAGCTTCTAGAGAAGCATAAAGAATTTGGAATCTGATTTCATTCACCACAAAACACTTGAGGTCTTGTTCTGTTGATCACTTTTATTCATATTTTACGCAATTGGTTGTTGCCATTAGGAGATGAAAACCCAAGATGTGAATAAACATAATCTCCTCTTGAGGGCCTAATTATATCTTCCTTCAAAGTGCATTATAACATAATATGTGGTGTTGGCATGATGACGCACATGTAGCAAAGGAATAATTTTGCCAATATCTGTCCTTTTGAGGCTTATTTTTTTTAGTCGAGTGCCAAAACATGGATGGCTATTTGATGAATTATGCCCAAACTACGCATACCTATCATTTGATTTAACAAGTGAACAAGAGTTTACATTGTATACCGGGCATTTTTGTTCTATGTATTTTTCAGATAGGTTAGCCAATCAAAATACTTCTGAGCATATGTGTTCTAATAACAACAGAAACTTTCATCGTCCCTCTGGCAGTGCAAACTAAATTAGGTGCTAAACAAACCCAGAAAACATGTAGTTAGCACCTATGTACTCAACTACGCTGATCCATCCCTTTGCTTTTCTGGTGAATCCCATCCCTGGTCTTCTCTATTTAGGCATCAGTAGAGCAAAACGTTTAAGTGCATGTGTAACGCTGATAGACCCCAGCCGTTAACCGGTGGGATTGAACCAGGGACCTCTGGAGCTTAGTGCATGAGCCTCTACTTCAGGAGGTGTGTGGTTACACATGCTTAAGTACTGTTGGAGTCGGACTCACTCACTCCCAGTGGAACTTAAACATGCCCTTAAATGTTTTGCTGACTCAGGGCCTTCGATTTTTAAGCATTTTGGCGCAGGCAAGCTCTTCATCCTTGTCTGTTGGGAAAGCACCTACTGCGTGGTTGGCACTTTGTAAATAATACTCCAGCTTTTGAGTCAGGGCCAACTATCAATCTTAAGGCTGCACCAAGGCCACATAAGCGTCCCGCCACATTGCTGATCACGGTCTCTGATATCCTGCTCATAAATGCTGCAGCCATTTATGGTTAATTTTGCATTATATTGCAAAATGTTTAAGATATTTATATAATGTCTGTCGTCCTTTATTTTTTTTTGTTGTTTTCCCTTCTGTCATCTTCCACATGTCTAGACTCTCCGTCTCCCGCAATCTCTCTGCTTCCTTCTTCCTTATCACCTTAAACCAGGGGTCTCAAACACACGGCCCGCGGGGTTATTTCCTGCGGCCCGCCAAGCTCCCCGTGCTGCCCCGTGTTATTTCCTGCAGCTGCTAAGCTCCCTTCCCCCACTCCCCCCCCCCCAGTGTGCCCCCACTCTGCCTACATCTGCCAAACAGCTGTTTGGCTGCACTTAGCGCTTTCCACGGGGGGAGGAGTGGGGAGCTGTGCGCTCAGGGGAGGAGGCAGAGAAGAGGTGGAGCAGGAGTGGGGATTTGGGGAAGGGGTTGGAATGGGGGCGGGGCCTCATGGAAGGGGTGGAGTGGGGGCAGGGGTAGGTGTCAGTGATGTGGCCCTTGGGCCAATGCTCTAGTCCTCATGTGGCCCTTATGGTCATTTGAGTTTGAGATCCCTGCCTTAAACATTCCTTCATTTTTTCTTCTAACTAGAGATCAGTCTTATGCAAATATTGAACCTCCCCAAAACTAGGGGTGCTGGAACAATTTTTTTTAGTCGGGGTGGTGAGAGCCATAGAACCAAACTGCTGTATATAATGGAATCCACTTCAAGCCAGGGGGTGCGGCTAGGGTTGCTAACCCTCCAGGATTGTCCTGGAGTCTCCAGGAATTAAAGGTTTCAGTGTAGTAGCCGTGTTAGTCTGTGTCAGCAAAAAGAAAACAAGAAAAATACCTGTGGCACCTTAGAGACTAACAAATTTATTTCAGCATAAGCTTTCATGGGTTAAGAACCCACTTCATCGGATGCATGGAATGGAACATACAGTGAACAGATATTTATACATTCAAAGAAACATGATAAGGTGGAAGTGCCTATACCAACGTTAAGAGGCTAATTAATTGAAAGGAACTGTTATCAGTAGAAACTTTTGAAGTGATAATCAACATGGCCCATTACAGAGAGTTGACAGAAAGGTGTTAAGGGGGGGAAATAAATTCAATTAACGTAATGACCGAGCCATCCACAGTCAATATTCAAGCCGATGCCAACTCTGTCCACATATCTATTCAAGTGACACCATCATAGGACCTAATCACATCAGCCACACCATCACGGGCTCGTTCACCTGCACATCTACCAATGTGATATATGCCATCATGTGCCAGCAATGCCCCTCTGCCATGTACATTGGCCAAACCGGACAGTCTCTACGCAAAAGAATAAACGGACACAAATCTGACATCAGGAATCATCACATTCAAAAGCCAATAGGTGAACACTTCAACCTCCCTAATCACTCAGTGACAGATATAAAAGTAGCAATTTTGCAACAGAATAACTTCAAAAACAGGCTCCAATGAGAAACTGCGGAATTGGAATTAATATGCAAACTAGATACCATTACCTTAGGCTTGAATATTGACTGTGGATGGCTCGGTCATTACGTTAATTGAATTTATTTCCCCCCCTTAACACCTTTCTGTCAATTGTCTGTAATGGGCCATGTTGATTATCACTTCAAAAGTTTCTACTGATAACAGTTCCTTTCAATTAATTAGCCTCTTAACGTTGGTATAGGCACTTTCACCTTCTCATGTTTCTTTGAATGTATAAATATCTGCTTACTGTATGTTCCATTCCATGCATCCGATGAAGTGGGTTCTTAACCCACAAAAGCTTATGCTGAAATAAATTTGTTAGTCTCTAAGGTGCCACAGGTATTTTTCTTGTTTTCTTTTTGCAGGAATTAAAGGTTAACCTTAAATTAAAGATTGTCATGTGGTGAAACCTCCAGGAATACGTCCAACCAAAATTGGCAACCCTAGGTTTGGCAGCACCCCCAGCACCTCTAGTTCCAGCACCTATGCCCAAAACTCAATGCTGTTGCGAACTTGGGTTTTGAACTTGGTCCTTTCCCTTCCCTAGCCCAACATTTAATCCTTCCCTTCTATCCAGCCCTTCTCCATTGTGTCAGTCCACTTGTAATGCCCTGGCAAGTGGGTTTGTCTTTGTATCATCATATTCTATTGTGGTTCCCAAACATTTTAACTTGTGCCCTGCCTTATTCCTGTCTACACCCCTGGAGCGGGGCCGTGGCTTGGGCGGGGGGAGGAGGAGCAGCAGACAGGAGTAAGGGGGCCGAGGCTGGGTCCATGGTGGGGGCAGGGCTGGGAGTGGAGCCTCAGCCAAGCTCGGGGGCCGGGTCCCCAGGGCAGGAGTGGAGCTGCGTGGTGCTCCCTTCCTCCCCCCATGTGGGGGCTAGCTTGTGCCCCAGCCATGCCCCCCTGAATGTTCCTCTGCGCTCCCCTAATGGGGCACACCCCACAGTTTGGGGACCTCTGCTCTGTTAGGTAACTTGATTATCCATGGTGGTAACCTACAAAGGGATATGGGGCTAGATCCACAATTGATGGAGCATAGCTCCGCTTAAATCAGTGAGGGTCTGGCACATGATATCTAATGCTAGTGACAGCTAAAGATGATCTGTGTGAGTTTTTTGAGTCTGATCCTGGTTTATTACCATGAAATCTATAGAGCCGTAGAAAACCTGCACAGTGTGCTTAGCAAATAGGGAAAAAAGATTAAAAGAGTGGGGATGAGATGAACTGGCTGAAATATGGTAAGTGGGTAGTAGGGAGAATATAAAGTGGGTGAGATGAGGACAGAAGTTGTTTAATATTTAAGGTCCATGAGATGGCTCTTTTCTATTAATAATTCAGCTAATCAATTGGTAACGGAAAGAAACTAAGAAATAATCTCCCTTTCCCTTGTAAAATTTTCCTATCCCTCACCCCATTTTAAAGAATAGTGTGCACGAAGGTAGAAAGAATCCGTTTTACAAAAGACAATGCAGTTCTCTTCAGTTCACCATAAAAAGTTGATGGGGGGGGGGGGGGGCTGTTAACAACTAAAAGCTACAAGGAAATTAGCTCACGTGGTATAATTCTTAGTAGGTAATCCACCCTAATTAAATCAGACAAATAATCCTATTATAAAATTCATCTAGTTGTATTTTTTAATACTCATTGCCATTTGGGTTCTTGACATTAGTATAATTGTCTTTTACATTAGAAATACCAAGGTTGTAATTTATCCCATTTTTCCCTGCAGGACTCTGGCATTAATGATCTGAACTGGAGTAACACCATGTTTAAATGATAAACAGACCATGCCTAGATTAGAAAAATTGTCTGTTTTAAAAACTATGTAGTTAAAACGTTTTTAAACATGAACAATTTTCCTAGTTTAGACACAGCCTTGCAGATTAAACTAAATTGAAAGTTATATAGATCCCCTTGTTTTATTTCTCTGGTCTGACTGGTCTTTTGAAAGAGTTTAGAAATGTGGGCAGCAAATAGCAAAATTAGGTTGTTTAAAAAGAGGCAGCTAACAAATCTGGAGGAAAGTAATCCAAAACATAGTGTGACAAAGTTCTTCCTCTACCTTGGTGAGTCCTGTGCTTATTGGCGGATTTTGATCGCCTCAGAGATCTTCCCCTCTGGTAGAACCCACAGTCAAATTCCTCCTGTGTCTGATCAGGAGTTGGAAGGTTTGGGGGGAACCCGGGCCTGCCCTCTACTCCGGGTTCCAGCCCAGGGCCCTGTGGATTGCAGTTGTCTGTAACAGCTGCGTGACAGCTACAACTCCCTGGGCTACTTCCCCACGGCCTCCTCTCAACACCTTCTTTATGCTTACTGCAGGACCTTCCTCCTGATGGTCTGCTGATGCTTGTACTCCTCAGTCCTTCAACTCTTCTCACTCTCAACTCCTTGGGTGCTTCTTGCTCCCAGCTCCTCGCACGCAACACCACAAACTGAAGGGAGCTCCTTTTTAAACCCAGGTGCCCTGATTAGCCTGCCTGTCGTAATTGATTCTAGCAGGTTCTTCTTAATTGGCTCCAGGTGTCCTAATTAGCCTGCCTGCCTTAAATTGGTTCCAGAAAGTTCCTGCTTGTTCTAGTGCAGCCCCTGCTCTGGTCATTCAGGGAACAGACAACTATTCATCCAATGGCCAGTATATTTGCTTTCGATCAGACTTCTGTACCCCACTTGTCTGGGTCTGTCACAATAGATATTTAATGGGAAGTAGAAGACTGGAGAAGCAATGGGCCTGTGGACATTATTTAGATTGAGATCTAGATTAGTTTATAGGCTGAGGTTTGAAAATTGGATTAGCGGTTGAAACAGACAGATGATTTTAGTTGGGATGGCTCTAAAATTTAGCGATAGGTTCTGATGAGACTTCATACCAAAATGGTGGCATTTGGGAGCCAACAATCTTGGGCTGAAATCTCATCATGATTCAGCCTCATTCGAATCCGAGCTAGAAGCAGTTTGGTATCAGACCAGAAACCAAAATCATAGGGGTAGGTTCAGATATCCAAACTCAACTGAAAGGTTAAGTAGTATAGGGTTTCTGGGGACCTACCAGTGATAGTAGACCATAAATTAGCTGTGTATTGGAAACATGGGAGAGTGGCAAAAAAGGCCAATATAGTTCTGTTGAGACTGTGTTTTGAATATTGCAGTGAGTTCTGGGCTCCATAATACCAAAAACATATTGGAAATTGGGGGGAGTTCAGGGAAAAGCAACAAAAATTACTAGGGGAGCTGTAAGGATTCTTATAAGAAAGAATTAAAAAAGCCAAATATGCACAGCTTGGTTAATGGGAGGACACGATGACTGTTGCAAATATCTGAAGTATGAAAATACCAAGATAAAGAAGAATTTGCCCTGGAAAAATCTCAGGAGAACATATTGTGGGGAACAATCCTACACTGGCAGCGAAATGGACTAGCTAACCTAGTAGGTTATGTTCCATTTTTGACTGTGCTTGGTCTGTGGATCACTTCCACTAAGAATTCCCCCCATGGCCTGATACGAAGGTTACTTTTAGATTTTTCTGTAGAAAATCTCCCGCAAGAGTAAGTAGCTCCTGCTTGAATGTAATTATATTTATAGCTCCTTAGGCTATGGAAGGGCCCTTTCAGAAATGGAATGTCCCGTTTGTATTTGAGGAGGCATTGTATGCAGTGTAGCTAGAGGAGGCATTGTATGTAGTGTAGCTAGCAATAACTTACATTCTGAACTGGACAGGATGTATACGACATCCTTGAATCTCTTTTTCTGGCCCTTCCCACCAGAGCTCCATTGTGCAAGAATACAGATAAACCTTGGGCAGAACGTGCAGAAAGTTCTGTGTCCTGGATCTGCCTGCTGGATGGGATGTGTGCTAGTACACATGCCTTTGTCACTCAAAATAAGAGTAACCGGAGCTTCTTTCCACCTGTTACTGCCTAGATAGGTAATTGTATCCTCACAACGGGCAGCTCACCTGGCTTGGTGGGGAGTACTGTTGCAAAACAAAATGCTCTTACTTGTAAATTGTGTTAGAACCAACCCATTTCTGTTATTCAATGGGGAAACCAGTTCTGGTCACCACTTCCCAGAGTAAACCTAGATTAGATGCAAGACCTGATGTTGGGGCCTAATCCAATGAGCATGCTTTTCATAATTTAGTAACAGCAGCAGCAGCAGCAGCAAAAAATATCTAGCCATCCTCTGGTGAAGGTAGGGTGACCAGATGTCCCGATTTTATAGGGACAGTCCCAATTTTGGGGTCTTTTTCTTACATAGGCTCCTATTACCCACCACCCCCTGTCCCGATTTTTCACATTTGCTGTCTGGTCACCCTAGGTGAAGGAACATTATTTTCTAAAGGATTAAGACGTGATGGATATCTAGACCCTCTATGGAAGGTAAAAACATTCTTACTGGCTGCCCTTGTAATCCAAAGAGTACTGTGCCCACCCTATTGTAATTTTGTGATGTAGACATTGTTCACTAGGAATTGGATTGATGCAACCAACTCGTTTTGAGTGGACACTGGTGCAGGGCTGTGTGTTGAAGTCTGCAGTGCCCCTGCATACGATTGTGCTTAGCTGCAGCCAGTGCTATTGTAATGCTGACAGCCCCCAGTCATCGGCGGGCAGGATCGAACCGGGGACCTCTGGAGCTTTGTGCATGAGCCTCTACTGCATGAGTTAAAAGCCAGCTGGCTGTGGGATAAAGGTGTAGAGTAGACTCATTAATTGCTCTCTCTAAGTGGTCTCGGTACCACTAGATGGGACAGAACACCATACCCAGGAGGTGTGTGAGTTACACCATCGCTTTCATAAGCATGGAAACTTAAATATAAATAACAGAGCTGATGCCTGTTACACGCATTAAGAAGGAATAAGTTAAACAAGAATATTGGCATCAAAAGTAACTGCATATGAATCATGCTAATGCTGTTTTATCATAGATATTTTAATTGTAAACATCTTTGTGAAGGGAGTGTGGTATAGTGGTTACTTGTATTGCAGTTAGTGCCCAGGAACTTCGGTCACAGACCATGACCCCATTGTGCTAGGTGCTGTACAAACACAGAACAAAAAGATGATCCATGCCCCAGAGAGGTCACATCATAGGATTAGGCCTTTGTCTTGTGGGGACACCAGGTTCTATTTCTGGTTCCATTATTGACTCTGTGTTCTTTAACCACAGATGCACTGAGGCATAGCATCTGTAAAATGGGCATATAACTCTAATAAACGTGTATGTACTTACCACTACCCTCCATTGGATGGAATCCGAAGGGCCCAACTGTGTTTTATGGGGCCTACTGATAACAGTTAAAAAAGAACCTCCTTTTGCTTAAATGGTAGGGGTCTGTGTTTCTTGAAGCAGGAGGTTCGGCTCCAACCCTTCTGTGGGGCTACAGGTTTTATTATATTTAGCAACTGCAAAAGAGATATTTTTGGATTTAGACATCTTAAAGTGCTTTGATATCCTTGGATGCAGGACACTATATATGAAGTGTAAGTTATTGCAGTAGAATCTCACTAATTACTGGAAGACCCAGTGCAGATGACTAGTATCTTACTGTGTAAACTTCACAAGTCAATCCTGCAATGTCGTGTGTTTGGGTAGATCCCAGTTTCTATGTAAACTTCCACTGACTTTAATGGGGTTCACCCACGTGCAGAAGTGGGGTCTAAGTGAACAATACAATAAAAGGCAAGAGAATGCATCACCAAATGTACTTTGCTCGCTTACTGTGACAATTGTAGTTTGATTTTTTAATTATTTATTGATTATGATTCTTAATGCACTAGTAAATGATCTATACAGTACACTTGGTAAAAGTAATGAAGTTTTAGTAATATGAGACTTCACTGCGGCATTCGGGTATTGTATCTTAGCTTGTTCTCCCCCTCCTGGCAGATATTTTTGTGTATATGTGGATTATAAATTGTGCATATTGGTGATGTTCCGCTAGAATCAGATAGAATATCATAGTAAACACATATAGTTAATGCTGTAGCAGCCAAGGAGAGACTCTTAAAAGCTAAATTGGATGGAAACCCTAGCATATTTTAGAGTCACTTTAGCTTGGTTTAAGAATTTAGATGCACAATTTTTATTGAATTTGTCGTCTTTAACTCTAAATTAGCTTCTCCTTCTTCAGTTGGCGGATACCTAAATTTGCTGCTATTCTTGTTGTCTTCTAATCCAGTTGCTGTGGAGTTTTGTAGATTTTGTGCAAAGCTCACTTTATATTGGAACGTTCATGATTCTTTTGTCTAGCTCAAAAGCCATGAGACTTAAGGAAACAATATTAAACTAAAGTGATTGATATGATCTATGTCAGTATAACAACCCTCAGTATGGTATTGATTAGAAACATGCATCCTGAACCTACAAGCATTTGTAACTGAGTGCTGTGCTTGCTCCCTTGAATAGTTCCTTTGCCTTCAATGAGAGTACTGCCTGTAGGAAGTCAGTAGAGTAACTCCCTGACAAAGATGTCCCATCCCTCTCTAATGGCTGGCCACTAGAGGATAACAGCCTAATACTGTTGCCAGCAAGTGAAGTTATATTAATTTAACTCAAATGACAGTGGCTGTTCTATGAGGTTAAAAGTCCCATTTTCAGAACCTGCTGCAGACCCATGCAAGGAGTCATTACATTTCCAGGATCAGCCTATAATCTCCATAGGCTCAGCGCTAGATTCAGTGTAGGGTGGTGCTGGGATGTGTAAATTATACCTCCTTGTATCAGCCTTGCCCTGTGCCCCGGAGTAGTGCTGTTGCTCTCTTCTCTCATGCTTTTAAATCTACTGTGAATTCCATAGGAACCCTGCCAGTGGAGGTGGCGGAGGGACCGAACTGAATCCAGGCATCCCTCTCAGCACTGATTAAGCCAGCTCCCAGCCAACACCACCCAGTCTTTGGGCACTGCTGTTTCCCCGTGCACCCCTTTCCCAGTGGGCAGGAAGCCACATCTGCTTTCCACTGTCACAACATCCCCTTGCCTCGCAGACTTTCCACCTCAATCACTTCTTGCCCCACTTAGACTTTTTTCCCTCAGGGACTCTGTGCTGGGACTGAGTGTAACCCTCGGTGTATAGATTGCAACACTTTCTGGCTGCACTTAAAATGCCTGTTTATCAGTCTGATATCTTATTAAATAGATCAAAACAGTGTTTATAGAAACAGTCGTGGCTAACGTGTTTTTTAGTGTTGAAAACTGTGTGCCTCCCCGTGAAATGTATATTTTGGGGGATGGAGTTAAATGAATGAGCGCTCATGAAAGTTGCCCGCCATGGAAAGTGAAGTCTGGTGTTATCAGCGCAGGTACATTATTGGCAGCAATAGTAACTTGGGTTCCATATCCTTTTACCCATCCCCTCGCTGTCTGGTCCACATTGCATTCTGTGATATTGTTAGCCTGTGTTCCATCTTCATGGCAAGATGTTCATCTTACACTTGCACAGCTAAAATAACGATTGTCAAATTACAGTTTGTCTAAAAATAATAAAAACTTGAACAGAGGGCTCAGGGTTAATGGTCACTTGTTTGAAACTGGTCCGGGTTGGTAGTGACTGAAAGACTTTTAAACTCTCATGGTTCATTGATCAGTGTGAAATGTTGGCACAAGCTGAGTTCTAAGTGAACAAGGTCCACTCAACGTTTAGCATCAGTGTTGGAAGTCTCAACAAGGATGCTAAATCCTGAAAAAGAATGTTGTTGTTGTTGTTAAAGGTGGTGTCCCCATTTCAAGGCTGAAGCATTTTGGATCACACTCTTTATGTTGATTACGCCATGGGAATTCAAAGTGACTCCATTGTAGTCAATGAAGTTACTCCAGGTTTACACCAGTTTGAGATCAGAGGGAAGCTCGAGTCTAATCTGAATTTTGTGGCCCCGGCCCATCCTCTGAACAGATTCCTTTGCAGCAGAAAGCTAATTAATAATGCAGTTGCCTGTGGCGCTGTTGCTGCTTATATGCAATTTGAATTATTGCTAAGTACCTCACAAATGTTCTTTTTATTTATTCCACGTGTGATTTAATATGTTAAGCGCTCCCACCACTATCATCTTCTACATTCTGGGGTGGGGGCAGTGAGACTTAGATGAGGGATGAAGATTTTCTTGGGCAGGGGACTGGGAGCTGGGGGGCGAGAGAGAGAGAGATTGTGTCTGTGTTTTTCCGCTTCCAGTTCTGGCTCCCCTCTCTACGGACTTTTGCAACTGAAAGTTGAAACCCTACCCTGCCATTCTGTTAGCTCAAGCGGAATGAAAGCCAAGGGAGATTTTCAAGTGTGGTAGCAAAGGAGGAGCCTGTGCTGATGGCAACAGCAGCAATAGAGGCAGCTTGCTTGGTCTGGTGTAGAACTGGCATGGTAACAACATTTCCCCGTCACTGAAATGCTGAGGATTATTTGCTGAGTGAGATAATTTAAATTAGAAACACTTGGCTCCATCTGAGTGTCCTTTTGGGTTATGTCTATACACAGAGCATATCACTGAGATGAGTTTCTAGTAAAACTAAGAATACTTTTATTAAAAAAGAACAGAGATTTAAGGGATACTAAGCAAAGATAATAGAAACAGAAAATGATTACAAATAAAACAAAAAGTATAACATGCGTTCTAGTGACTAGAATTTAGCAGGCTGTAGTCCTTATCTAAGGCAGATTCCCACCTAAAGCCACCCCTCAGTGTCACCAACCCATATGGCTGCGGATCTGCCATTCATGGATACAAAAGTCGCTTTCCTTTTTGTTCCCTCAGTGATGGATAAGCACAAATGTCTTTTCCCCCCCTTCTTCTGATAGTCCAGTAAACCTTTGAAAAGTATTCTTAATGTTTGTTCCCCAGAGTGTTGGCACCATGTCCCCCTTTCTCATCCCCTTGTTCATATTCTTTTCCTGTTGACTGCAGATGCAAATATAATTCCCATTGTCTGCAGCTTACCCTGCTTCATTTACACTCAATACCCAGGCAGACAATCATTCCTTTGTCTGGGGAAAACTTGTTCACCAACCTATCTGCTTTCCTGGTTTGAGCATATTTTTAGTATATTCCTACAACTTTGTAATTGTTGCCCATATATATATCACACAATGATTATGGTGGCCAGTATGATTTAAGTTTTCATTTGATACCTTACACAACGTTCTTTATCGATAAATACTATGACAGCAATGTGTTGGGTGTAGTGAGTTTGTCAGGCTAAGAGTTGGCTGACATGGAGAAGTGACCCACCGAAAGAGCTTCTGTGTCACATGGCGCTATGGCTGGAATGGAATAAGCACTCTGACCAGTCTGTCAATGGCATTTTGGAGAAATAAAGATTGTCTCTGACATGGAGGATACCTCTGCTATCTCTCCAGCCTTGAAGGACTTTTTAGATACCCTACTGAGGTCTTGTAGCATAAGCACCTAACGTAGTATTCAAATACTTCTGTGATGAGAGCCATATAAATACTTACGTTAATTCGAAGGAGAGAATGTAATGGTGTTGAGTAACCAACAAGTTTTGGTTAGTGTAACAAAGGCTAACTATGTGCAGACACCATGGTAGTCAGCGGGGATTGAACCGAGGCCTTTGAGAGAGAGAGCGAGAGAGAAAAATGAGGCTTCCTCTTCCCCTGCACAAGCTGCTCCCGGGGCCAGGTCAGACTAAGGTTACTACGTCTGAAATATAAAAACACCAGCACCTATCCCGCCCCCCACAAGGCAAGTCTGCTGCTATCCCAACCACAAGACAACTCTGCAACACCCCGCCCCCTTCAGCAGCCACTTATAGTATCTAGAGAGATGACACATGGACATAAGATTGATAACATCGCTCTTGCAGAAGAGCGAACACTGCAGCATCTTTAGCTGGACACAAACTTTTACCATTAGATACCCCAGTGTATTGTGGTGGTGATGCAAATCTTTAGACCCACATTAAAAAAAACAAACCTGGCAGATTAATTTATTTTTCTGGCAACTGGCAAATCCATTAAAAAACTGGCAAGGCCGGTCAAATACTGGCCAGGGGATAACCCTAGGTCAGACCCACTGCAGAGTTAACAGTTTTTAGAATGGTGCAAGAGTGAGTTAAGGGCAAGGGATGGTGAGACACAACTTCATTGATTTCTACTTTGCTAGAATTTTCATTAAAATGTCTAATCCTGTTGCCCATTCCCAGCTTCTGGCAAACGGAGGCTAGGGACACCATCCCTGCCCATCCTGGCTAATAGCCATTGATAGACCTATCCTCCATGAACTTACCTAGTTCTTTTTTGAACCTTGTTATAGCCTTGGCCTTCACAACATCCTCTGGCAAGGAGTTCCACAGGTTGACTATACGTTGTGTGGAAAAAAGGCTTCCTTTTGTTTGTTTTAAACCTGCTGCCTATTAATTTCATTGGGTGATCCCTAGTTCTTGTGTTTTGAATTTTCTCTACTTATAGCATCCCAGCACGGTATGTGTCACAGCAGTACAATGTTTGCCCCTTTCCCTCCCCTTCTTAGTTGTAGGAACAATTGGTCTTATAAGGAAGAAGGAGACTTTAATGTGTGTGTACTCGTTCACTAGGATCAGTTATACTGTTGTGGATCAGATTATAACAGGAATGTTGACACAGAGGTAAAATACGTAACTGGGCTGATCGTAATCAGCATAACAGTTAAGACTTCTTTGTTTGGAATCTGGTCAAAGATGACCAATAGTCATGGTAACAGTGGGAAAACAGTGCTTCAGAAGCAATTACAATTTTGTACTTGTTGAGAGAATAACTGTTGAGCTAATCTTTTTTTTTAGTATAGTTTATTTCATCTAGAAGTTATAATGACTAATTTTCAGCTATTGTCTTCCCAGACTGCACGAATTATAGATGGCTCTTTTGAGTTTCATGTTGACTCCAGCAATCAGTATGTACTGGACATAGTTATGTTTATGGCATCTACTTTAGGGTAGGTTTCGGCTATAATATTGATTTTTCCCAAATTGCTTTCTCTTTAGCAATTAGTTTTGCTAAAGGAAAATACTACAAGAAAATATAATCCAGCTTGATGTTCAGTGGTGGGAACATCAACTTAAAATGACTTGGCTTTCCAAAGGAAAACATTATTTGCATAGCATAAATGTTTAGTGTAGAATTTCTATTAGACAGTCTTATTTCGTTTTTAATTAGGATAAAGCTATTACTTTTTATTTATATTAGAATAGAGCCTAGAGAGGCTCCATTTGAGATCAGAGCTACATTGTGCTAGGCCCTGTAGACACACACAGTAAGAAACAGACCCTGACCCAAACAGCATATAAGTTTTAAAACTAGAGATAAGGTCCAAACCAAACTCCCAGATCCAAACACCCCCAAAGTTTAGGAAAGTTCCTCTCCAGATGTGAACTTTGTGGTTTGGGCCCATAGCTGCTTAAAACAAACTGGGAGAAATTACAAATCTGTCTAGGTAATTTTAGATGTAGAGTTTTCGGAAACCGTTCTTATGCACCTGTTAAGGGTAAAATTCTGCTCTTAGGAAGAACAGCATATCAAATCTGTGTTGGAGAGATGGTCTGTTGGATCACCTCCTCTCCCATTCCTAATTATTCGCGTGGATAGGACATATACGTTCAGTGAGTGCATTTATATTGGGCCACTGGGATGACTTACTTTGGCTGATAACTGATTTGAAAAGGTAAAACGAGATTTCAAGAGTACAGATACTAACTGTATTCTGGACTCATGGCTGACAAAAGTTTCTTAATATTCTTAGTATATACCACAATATATTTTCAGGACTGCTGTGTGATGAACCATACGGTTCTTCTGAAATTTAATGCTCCAGAGTGACCACAGAAACAATAGCTTTAGACAATGGAGATGCCCTTGTAGTGGTGACAGTGGGATTTGGTCTGAGTGCTGGTATTTTAATATATGGGAACTGAGCAAATTGTATCTGTATCTAAGGGCTTGTCTACACTGGCACTTTACAGCGCTGCAACTTTCTCGCTCAGGGGTGTGAAAAAACACACCCTTGAGCGCTACAACTTTCAGCGCTGTAAGGTGCCAGTGTAGACAGCGCACCAGCGCTGGGAGCCGCGCTCCTAATGCAGGGAGCTATTCCCCTTGTGGAGGTGGCTTTTTTTAATAGTGCTGGGAGAGGGACTACACTTCACTACATAGCACTAACTAGCGCTATGCCGGGTCTACACAAGCCACGTTAACCTTGCAAGTGAAGACATGCCCTACGATGCATCCCTTATCTATCTTCAGATGAAAGGTTCATTTGCTGGGTAATTCCATATCCATTGTTAGTCTTGTCACTGAAATGTAAAATCAGTTTCTGGTGGAGTGTTCTGCCATGGCAAACAGAACAATCGCAGTGTTGTGAAAAGTAAGGGAAATTAGGTTGATTGATGTTACTTTGACTGGCTTTTGCAATCTGGGTTGCTTAGAGCAGAGATTATTCAGTGACTCACTTTGGTGTAATGGAGCTCTGACAACTGTGGTGGTTTGCTGAAAGCAAGTACTTGCTGGTGCCACTGGAATTCAAGCAGAATGCAAATAAAACAGCTCCTTTATATTTAAAGATGGAAAGGGCAGTGAGTCGGCTACAGATTATCATGGTAAGAAAATAATTTGCATGGACGCTGCACTTTGATGGGGGAGAATGCCACCTTCTGGTACGTTCAGAATAACTCGGGCGTGGATCAGCGTTCACATGGCACTCACTCCCTGTCAGTACCCAGCCCGGGCCAGGGAAGTTTATGCTCCAACCAGCCGACCAAATTTGATGATGAATCCTGGTCACCTGCCACCCGAGGCACGTTGCGCATATGCTAAGAAGAAGATGCAAATCAGAATACTCCACTCGAGGCTCCTACCTATCCTGCAAAACCTGACTGTAGCGAGATGTTGACAATAGTGTACGTTTAGAATCGCTGTCCCATTGACAGTGGTCTGTGTATTAATCTTTGGACTTCAAAATGTGTGGGTTTGCTTTCCGTTTCAGGCAAGTAAACATCCCAGGCTGGTGTCCCAAAGTTCTGTGAAAACACCACCTCAGGTACATGCATGTGGAACATGGCTGCTAGGCCTGGGCTGCTGGAACCTGCAGGGCTTTCCCAGGAAGTTCCTGGAGAAGCCATGGAAGAGACTGGGGCCTTCAATCCTGAAACAAACCCCGTAAACCTGTGGCTTGGAGTGTTCTCCCCCTCCCCACACCTCCAAATGTTGTGGGGAGGAAGGAGGCTGACCATACACATTCTGTGCACTGGTTGGGGAGCAGGGGAAGTGTAGATTTTAATACAATCCTAGGTGTTGTGTGAGGCAATCCGAGGAAAGGTTTGGGTGGCTTGAGTGGGAGGAGGAATCCACTGTGTGTGTTGCCTAGGTGAGAGCTGCAAATCTGAGTTCTCAAATAGGGGTGAAGAACTGGTATTCCCTGTTGAGCTGTGTCGCTTTTGGGGGGTGCGTGTAAAGTGAGTGACCATTTTCTGATCACCCGAGTTTCCCCTCATTTAATAAAATAGCTGTAAGTGGCACTCCTATAGCCCCTTCCATTCGAGGATCTTAAAGTGCTTCCATCTGCCGGCGAGGAAGGGGGGTATTATCCCCATTTTATAGATGAGGAAACGGAAGCACATGTAGATGAAGTGACCTCTCCAGGGTTTCACAGCAGGTGAGTGGCAGAACTGGAAATAAAACCTAGGAGCTCTGTCTCCTGGTCTGAGGCATTAGCCACAAGCCCTTCCCCTATTTTTATCTACACTGTTCTCTCCTCCCTTTCCCTCTCTTCACCACTGTCTCCCTCCTTCCCACCTTATGATCCTTTCTCCTCACTGTTTCCACCAGCCCTGTCCCCTAGAGCTCTCCTCAATTTCCTTCCCTATTCCTGCGTCCCTTCCAACATGGCAGGAGATGGGTGAGTGACGGGGTCAGCTGGTGTTCACTGCCTCTTCTTTCTCTCTGTTTCCTGGCAGTGTGCTGCAGTAAGGCCCAACAAGGGAGTGAGAGTCAGTGGGGAGGTAGATTTTTTGTGTGTGTGCCTGTCTGCTCACCAGGCTAGGTACTAGGTAGCCTGTCCTAGTAGACAGGAGGCTGAACTGCAGGGGAAAGCTTGATTAATCCCCCCCCCAAACACTTCCTGACCTGGGATGAGTGGGAAAGAGGCTGCAGTGACAAAAGTGACTATCCCCAGGGAGTGGCATTGGGCAAGTATGCAGCTATTGACATTAACTTCCCTATCTCTCTTTCTGCTGCTATCCTTGTCTAGCAGCCTCCTGGTAACTTGCTTCTTCCTGATCATAGGTGTGTGAATGCAATGAACACAGGGCTTCTTTAGTGACTCTGCCTGGCAGCCTGTGCTTGTTCCTTTGTCTGTTTCAGTTGGATCCAGATGAGCTGCTAATTTTATAGGCACCAGAGATGCTGCTGTACGCAAGACAGCTCAGTATAAGCCTGGTCTCGGGTGTTTTCATGTCAAACAGGATATTTACCCACCAATGGCTGTCAAAGTTACTGGTGCGTTTTAGTTTATACCAAAAGAAATCCCCCAAACTTCTTATGCAGCTTTTGGTCTCTGCATCTTCAGCTGTCAGCTTTGTTTTTGCTCTAGCTTATTTTCACACTGGGGAATGGCATGGGGCTGATGGCCAGTGACCTGAACAATGGAGGAGGCAGGAGGTAGATGCCAGAACACGCCCAGACAAGTGGAAAGCTGAATAGCCACAACTGGCTGCCAAAAATTACCCTCCCCCGCTGCATTCATATCAATGTCCCAAATGGGAATCTTTAAACAAATTTCATTTCTAGGAGCACTGACTCCGGACAGGCTTGTGTGGAGTCACCACTTCTAAGTTAAATATGTTAGGTGAGGCATAATAACCTGCCTTTGCTGTGGTTTGGCTTTCTTAGGTTCCAGTTCTGCGATCAGCACCCAGAAGTCTCATTGAATTCAGTGGCCCCAGGTGTCTCCATTTTAACTGTCCAGCAGGAGGTACTCAAAATCAGTGGCCACTCTGGAAAACTTAGGTCTAGGTCCTGATTTGCAGAGGTGCGGAGCACCTGTATCTCTGGAAATTAGGACCTTAGGGACTCTCTTGAAAGTGTCCCTCAGGCTGTGCTGTGACTGCCAGACTAATCAATGAAGTTCTGCTTTGATACTTTAAAGCCCCCTGCTGGAAATGTGGCCTTCTTAGGTTATGTCTATACTATAGCTTATGTTGGCATAATTTATGTCCTCAGAGGTGTGAATAAACCACCCTCCAGAGCGATGTAAGTTACATCTCTGTAAGTGCTGGAGTGGGCAGCTTATGTCGGTGGGAGTGCTTCTTCTGCCGCCAACATCGCTACTGCTGCTCGCGGGGGTTGAAGTGACTCAGCCGACAGGAGAGCTTTCTCCCATTGCTTTAGAACGTCTGCACTGACAGTACTACAATGCCGCTGTAAGCTCTGTAGTGTAGCCGTAGCCTCAGTCTGGGTCACAATAGCTATGTCCCCGCATGGATTCTTCATCTGCTGGAGCAACTCAGAGATTTGGAAGTTGTAAATTAACTTTGCTCTAAATTTATTTGATCACTTTTTGAAGCTGTGCTTTTCCTAGTGACAGAACCTGCTACCAAATAAAAGGGCTCAAATCAGGAGGTGGTTTTTTTATTGTTTGCGAAATTTGGAAAGTTATCTGGTCATTCTGAGGAATAGGATTGGTTTGTTTTACAGCTAGAGTTGGTCAAAATTTGTTTGAATTTTTAATGAAAAATTTCAGCATTTTTCAACAAGTTCTATGTGCAGTTGGGCTGTATAAAGATTTATTTTGCTCTCACTTGGTGAGAGGAATGAGTTAATTGTGCTGCTAATGGGTTATTCTGCAAGTACAGTAGCTTCTTTGTTTAAATCTGCACTTTAAGGATGATTTACAAGAAGAGTTACTGTGTGCGTGTGGAGGATCCAGTTTTATTTTACCAGCTCAATTAAATGAAATACCCCTAAAAAGGCCGTGCATGATGGTCAGTAACTCTGAAAGAACCTTTAAACTGTGTCTTAGTATGGGAACTAATTATGACCAGATTAAGAGTTGTGTTCCGAGGGCCAAATCCTGATTGCTAGTGAATAAATGGGAATTTTGGCATCCACTTCAGTGGGACCATGCATTGGCCCCAGAAGAAATTTTTTATGCAAGTTTGTTATCTGGAGGTAATTAACATAAACTAAAAGACAAAGCTGATGCACAATTTATTTGAAGGATCAATTTGCAACTGTAATTAAAAAATGCACAAAAGTGTTTGTTTGTTTTTTTCTTGGTCCTAGTAACAGCTTCTTTTGCTGAAGATGTCTAATAATGGTGTTGAAGCCGAAGACAAGCCTCCAGCCCCTCCAATGAGAAATACCAGCACTATGATTGGATCTGGAAGCAAAGACACTGGGACTTTAAACCATGGCTCAAAACCTTTGCCTCCCAACCCTGAAGAAAAGAAAAAGAGAGACCGATTTTACCGATCTATATTGCCAGGAGATAAAAGTACAGTATTTTGATCTTTACTATAGTTTCCTCTCTGCATGTTGCTGGAGAATGATGTTAATGATTCTTTAGAATTTAGAGGATGGTTCACAAGGTCTAGTACTTCACATAATTTTTTTTGGCCATACTGGGAATATGGGCTGCCTGTGGTGGCTAGCTGGGTATCTGCTTTCCTAATAATTAATGCCATTCCCCCTCACAAACTCCCCATTTCTTCTCTTAATCGGTTGATTGTTAAAATGTGTGTGTATGTTACTGTGAGATCTGTGATTACAGTGTCTATGTCCCTGAAAACTGGGAATGTCCCTGTTCTCAGGGCTTGTCACAGCTGCCTTTCCAAAGTTCAGTGCGGTTTGTTTGTTTGGTTTTTCGGGGGGTTTTTTGGCCTTAGTTTTTGCAACCACTGTGGATGGGCCTCCTGAAGGAGCCCTGCTGGCCTTCTGTGTTGGTGAAACTGAAAGCAGGCTGGAAGAGTGCCTAAAAGACCATTTCTTACCAGTCCTGTCACATGTTGCTATATGGGCCATAGCCCTGAAGAGTTTAATGTCTAAGATGAGTCTTTGTCATCCTATTCTATTTCAGAATTTTGGATCCGACATTGTCCACTGCTAAAAATAATCTATCCCTATAACTTCTTGCACATTAACTTGTATTGACTGAATTCTTTCAGCTATAATAAGGAATGTAATAGACAAGATGGGAATAAGGGACAGAACTGATGTACTGTACATGCAATTTTAATTTCTACCATTAGTATATTTTGAAGGTTGTACATTTATCACATGAATCAGTTGCAATGATGCAAGAAATTCTCTAGTCCTTAATCTGTGCTGCTTCCTTTTATATCTCTATTTAATCTGTTTTTAAGGAACCTGTCTCTGTGATATATTTATCTCCCCTTTTCAGTCTCTTTTTAAGGATGCATAGTGTCCATTGCCATGGTAGTTGGGCGCTAAATAAATAAGATCTTTCTCTAATTTTTGTATCTACATTTTCAGCTGTTTCAATAAGGAGTCAGGCTCCTAAATTCTTGCTAAAAGGAAAGGGCTAATCCTAGTTCTGTGGCCCAAGAGTAACTTAATTGCTGTTTATACTATTTAACCTGCTCTGGGAAGCAGACAGACAGACAGTTTCATATCTATTATAGTGCCAGTCTCCAGTAGGGGTGTAGGTATGTTAAGGATACGTATGCCATTAAACATGAATGCAAAGCACTTGGTTAAAAGTGAGTCAGTTCATGCACATGCAGTTAGGTGAAAATGAGCCTTGGCTGTCATAACACGTCTGTAACTCTTCCCTATCCCCCCTTTACCTGTCATGCTCTCAAACGTTAATAAAATATCATCTACGTATTTATTTTTTTTAAACTGGCCCAGGTTTCTCTCTCCCACTGGGTATACAATGGTAAGTACAGTGTTTGGTATCTGAGCACCAGATACATAGTTCTTTCCTACCAACAGGCGACGACAAGGTAATGGAGCCTTTTGAGGTTATGTAACTTGCTCCAAAGGAGCTTTCCAGAGCTCAGTCGTCCGTAGTTTTTGTCTCTAGCAGATGGGACAGTACCCTTGCTATTGGCTGTTGCAGTCTTGTTTGCTGACCACTATCTGCGTACTTTCCATAAAAGGGTTATGCTATCAGGTCTGTTTCTACACTGACAGGATTGTTTCCTTCCCCCACAAAACTGGGAGCTAAAGAGGAGGAGTGCCATAATGTGATGCTTCAGCTGCTCTGGGCTCTCTTTGCATCGAGGGTGGTTGATCCAGCTCCAATTTGAAGTCAATGAGCGGACCACCATTGACGTCTGTGGATGTTGGCTTCTTGTAGACATTGCAACATGGTAGCCTCTCGGGCAAAAGAGAATCATTGCCATGGCCAGAAGAGTCTTCTGTTTCAATGCACCTGGTTGAACCAGAGTGGCAGCCTTCCCCTGCTGCCTCTGTCAGAGGCCTTTTAGCCTGATTGCCACCCTGGTTCCCGGTAGGATGACCGACACACCAATATGTAAGTTCATTCAAATAACCCCCGAGGAGCAGGCCTGACCAATAATATTGGACTTTAGATTGATTTTTTTTTTATACTATGATAAATTGAGGATTGCAGAAAGCGATATTGGCAAATACTTCGGTAGCAAGTCATATAAAACAAGTATGCAAAGAACCTTATTGATTCAATGAGCTGAATGCAAGACTTGGTGGTGGTTTCTTCTTTGCAGTGCTGTGCTTGCTTTATGGCTACAGTAGCACCACCTACTGAAATGCTAGAGGGGTAGGAAGTGTTTCAGGTGACTTTTCCAAGTGGCTCAGGAAGAGGTGGCAAGAAGACTTGAGGTTCTGTTGGGTGAATCTGGAGCTGTCCCTGGTGGAGCCTCAACTTGGAATGCCTGGAAGCTATCATAGAATCATAGAATATTCGGGTTGGAAGGGACCTTAGTAGGTCATCTAGTCCAACCCCCTGCTCAAAGCAGGACCAAGCCCCAATTTTTGCCCCAGATCCCCAAATGGCCCCCTCAAGGATTGAACTCACAACTCTGGGTTTAGCAGGCCAATGCTCAAACCACTGAGCTATCCCTCCCCCCCATGGTGTTTTGTTGCTAGCTATGGTGTTTTGTTGCTAGCTTTTCCATTGTGGGAGTGGGTAGCATTGTGGAATTCTGGCCTCATTACTGGGTAGTACAGCTTCTGACATAATTCTAATGTTTGGATATAGACTTAACGGTGAGGGGGCCTCATGCCTAGACGTGCTGATCCACAGCTTCATTGTCTTCAGTGAGAGTTGTGGGTGCTCAGCATCTCTCGGGAGATATTAGTTAGTTGGAAAGACTATTATTGTCTTGGAATTCTCAACCAAGGATTTTGAGTTAGCAAGTCCCCCTTGTACTGAGAGAGAATTATTGTCTTCATCTGAGGAACTCATACCCGGCGTCTGGCACATTATAGAAAAAACTTGCTAGTTTATGAAAGATTCACTGTGAGAATGCAATCATGGCCACTCACTGAAATTTTTCAAGCATACGTTTCAGTTTACTTTTATTCCTTAGAGCCTTACAGTTTAATGGGGCATTAATGGAAATAAAGTAATCAGCAATAGATGGGTGTTTCTAGGAAGACTGTTTTTCTTCTGAAACTCCTAAAGAGTTTTCTTTTGTCCCATATGTGCCATTACAAGGCCCAGGGTAAGATATCCATAAAGACTATAAAGTGGGATTAAAGTGTAGAGCAAGGCTGGCAGTGCCTTTTAAATCTAATCCTTTTTAGCCTATACCTCATTCTGTGATATACAGTATCGTAAATGAAAAGCAATTATAGTGTTAATATTTTAATGATTTATGCTTTGAGATCTGTTTCTCTGATTTGATCAAGCTCATATGTGCTTAGAATCAGAAAGCCTGTTTAAGTATTTGAGTGCCTGTTTATTTAAACCAGGTCTTGAAGTAGTTATTTTTACCGCCCCCAAAGCTGTGTTTGGGGCTCTACTGGACAATAGAAAAATGTGGGGCTTGCTATTCCTAACTTGCTTACATCAGTTAGGAATAGCACAAATTAAGTGAGTTTAGAATCAGGTCCTTGGTGGCTGTCCCATAGAGTTTACAATAAAATTTTAGACATGACATGACATAAATGCTGGGATTGACAAGCAGTAGGAAGCAGGTGCTTTGAGGAAAGACCAACGTTACAGCCATAAGATCACATGATTACTCACTTCAGTTACGTGGGCATCAAAAAAATCATGAGGTTCCCAACAAAGATTACAATTCACGTCCAGATGTATACAAAGCATAATCATTTTTACTGTAATGAGCAAATATGGCTTAATCTCCAATTCAATCTCTGCATGAGAGCTGGATATTGAGAGAACTATACATTTTTAATGCAGTAGATGCAATTAAATTATTTAATTCATTATTGAAAACATTGTTTACCAGTCAGTGTAACTGAGCCTTATCCAAGCTACAGCCCTATTTATTGAGGCGGCTTCTTGAATATTCATTTTTGTATTAAATATGAATTTGAAAGCAGTAGCTGCAATCAGTGGAGCAAAGCTTGACTTGCTCATTATGCTGTTTGAAAATGAATGCTGGAGATGTTGGTTAGTGAAAAGTTGTATCCTTACAGATGCAGAATTTAGGTGTTTAGCAGGATATCCTGACATTCAGTAGATCCAAATATAGACGTCAGAAAGTTCTGTGCCATGAATTCTGGACAGTAAATGTTCTAACATTCTTTAATGCTCTAGTAGTTCACACATCCATTTCAGTTGTCTTAGAGTTCCTGAGCCTCCTTGATCTATTGGCTTTCTCAGCATCCCTTTGTCTCACTTTCCTTCTCTCTGCCTGCAGCTTCCTCTGTATTCCTGCCAATTGCAGCTGCTAGTCCCCTATTTGGTTGGCCTGCATGCTGAAGATGCTCAACATCTGCTAACCAGAAGATGCTTCTGGTTCCTCCTAGCTTCTCTCTCTGTGTGGGATCCTCCAGTGTTCCATCTGCCCTCTCTCATTCCTCTTTTCCAAGCTGTAACTATTTAACATTCTCTCCGCTTACACTGAAAAAACCCAAGGACTTAATGTCATTTTAGACAAACCTTTAAGGCTATGTACCTTATTCTGCTCTATTACACAGTACATGATAAATCTGGAGTGACTCCATTAACCTCTATAAGGTTAATCTGGATTTTTATGGATATAATTGAGAGCAGAATCTGGCCTTATGAGCACAGGCCTCAAATAAGACTACCCGGTTAAACTTGGAAAACACGATACATGTTTGCAATATAATGGGTTAAAATGGTGGCTTTTAGGGTAGGTGGGTGTCCTTAAAACCTCCATTTTGGTGATGTGAATACTTTGGGGAATAATGTCTGCCTATATAGCTGAGTAGCATTTGTTTTGCAGTTGACAAGACAGCAGCTGGAAAACATAAACTACGTGGGACAGTCTCTCCCATTTGTGTGCAGACTCGTCACCCTCTCTGGGCTCTGTGTGGACTACAAATGCAAATATCAAGAGTATCAGAATATGGTTGTCCCATAACCGTACATCTTTATCAGTGTGCAGTCAGAATCTTTTTCACATTGCCACAGATCATGTGTTTTTGTTGTGGATTTGGTTGCAGAGGACGTACTGTGAACTGCCATGGAAGTATTCTTTGTTCTTGATGTTCTCTCTCTCTCTCTCATGCAGCCAATAAAAAGAAGGAGAAAGAACGGCCAGAAATTTCCCTCCCTTCAGATTTTGAACACACGATTCATGTTGGATTTGATGCTGTCACAGGAGAATTCACGGTAAGTGATTCTCGGGGGAGGGGAAGGAGGATTACACAGTTGTTTATCATTAGTGGAGCTGGGATATTCATCTTTCGTAAAGTAATGCCAGAAGGGACCGTTATGATCATCTCATCCGATCGCCAGCATAACACAGGCCAGAGAATCCCACCCAGTGTAATTCATGTAGCGAGTACTCCTGGGGGAATTCTGTGCCACTGCGCGGATGCAGAATTCAGGTCCCTCCGCAGATTTCTTTGCTTCCCTGCAGAAAATGGCAGGGAAGCAAAGGGAAGCCTCAAGAGCCATCATGCGCCCACGTGGTTTCTGGCGCACAGAGCAGCGAGTTTGGGGGAGGCATTGCCTCTGTTCTCCAACAGAGGCAAGGCATGGGGGAGTATGCAGGGTCACATGCCACTGCCTCCCATGGGGGGGCCCCCCATTTCTGCGAGAGCAGACGTGCCTGGCTGAAGGAAGGCTCAGCTCCAGCTGCTGAGTCTGCAGCTGGACGCTGCCTCCTGGGTCCTAGTGCTGGTTGTGCTCCCCTTCTGTGTGCTTGAGAGTCTTCCTGTTTTCTGTACAAGGGTGAGTGCCCGCCGTGGGGCAGGGCAGTGCAGAAGTACGGGGGATGGGATAGGGCAGGGGGAGGGGAATGTGGGAGTGAGGGGAGGGAGATAGGGGCAGGAGACCCTGGGGAGGGGAAAAGGGAGGGAATGGGGAAGAGGCAGTGGGGAAGGGGGATGGAATGAGGGTGGGAAGTGGAAGCCTGGCATGCGGTGTGTCCCACCTCCACTCCCCGCCAAGCCCCAACCACCTTCAACTGGACCCTCCTGCAGAGTCCAATTCCCCCTGCACTTGGAACCTCCCAATGAGCCCTTGTGTATCCACATCCCCCACTGAGCTGCCCACACCCAGATTGCCCCACACCGACCCCCCTCAACCCACACTGAGCAGATCCACCAATCTAGTCTTGAATGTAGACTAGCTGTTGAGGGGGGAGGAGCCCTATCTTGAGGCCAGTCTGTAAAGTCCTTAACACACTGGTATGAAAAACAATACCATCAAATTATTTAGTGTCTTTTGTGAGCTTGACAAATGTGGTTGCCAAATTTGTTTCATTTGTGGCTAAAGCCATGTTTCTGTGTTGAAATTCTGTTTTTAATGTTTGGGAGACATTCCATTCGATGCTGTTAGAATTACCACATGGTCACAACCAGCACTGGGCCAAAATATGATTTGGTGCCTATCGAAATACTGCATTACAGTAGCACCTGGAGGCCTAAATCAGGATCAGAGCTCCGATTATGCTGGGTGCTGTTCAAACATGTGGTAAAAGAGCTTACAAACTAAATTATCACTATAGTCGTCTTACAAGTGGATAGTCACATAATAGTAAATTTCTTATATTGCATAGAAGACTTTCCTGAACCAAAACACTGGGTCTGCTTCTTTCTCTTTTGAACTTTGGGAGCTGGATCTGAACTTTGGCATTCAGAGCTATGGGGCTATTCAGAGCCCGCTGATTACAGTGAAACTCCACATGAGCATGAGGATTCGCCTGCATGGCTTGGACTGCCGTATCTGCACTTAGATTTAAAACCTAGGTTTCTGGGCAATGAGAGGGTGTTAATCCAATGAGCCCTCTCACATACAATGAAAAACCCCAGAAACCGAGTGGCTGAACTAAATGTTTTAAACAACCTTAGGCTTAGTGTAGACTGTGCGTCCAAGAGTGTGATGGTAACTGCTTGGAATGTCTCAAACAGGGTATGCCCGAGCAGTGGGCTCGGTTATTGCAGACCTCCAACATCACCAAATCGGAGCAGAAGAAAAACCCCCAGGCAGTGCTCGATGTGCTAGAATTCTACAATTCCAAAAAGACCTCCAACAGTCAGAAGTACATGAGTTTCACAGGTATGTGGTAAATCTCCGATTCTGCATTACTGAGTGTGACTCCCTGATAAGTCCTTGTGGTTTTTCTTTTAAAAATTAAAATAAACAAACAAATAAATGCCAGACCACCTGGGGAGTTGTTTTTACATAGGAAATGCGATTTTTTCTTCTGCTCTGTCAGCAGCCTTTCTCCTTTGAAATCCATCTTGAATATCTCTTCTAATCCCTTTGCCAGACTGCTGCAGTTGTGAATGAGGAAGTCTGTAAGCTGGGCAGGTCCCAAAACACAGAGTGCTTTATGGGCTAAAACCAACACCTGGAAACTAACAGGCAGATCTGCTTCCAATCAGAGAGTTCCTTTAGTAAGAGGGCAGCTAAATTCTTCACCAGCTTTAGTTTCAGGATGGATTTAAGAGGGATGCACTGTGTACACTATGGTGAAAGCGTAGGGCCCTAGGACATAGCTCCAGGGGATTGCACCTTTTTACCCCAGGAGAAGGGAATTTGTCCCCATTATGGTTGCAGAGTTTTAGATTTCCTGGTTCCTTATCTCACAGGTGGCAACCTGCTTGGGGAACTCGCTAACCTGTGTCGCACCTAATTTTCTTCAGAAATTTTTCTTGGCGTGTGAGGAACCTGGACAAGTCCCAAGCCATATATCACTCAGAGGTAGCAACCCAAAAAACTCAGGAATCTTGAAAAATAGCCTCATGTTCTCTTAAACTTAATTGGATTTGAAATGATCAATGCATTTCTGTGGCAGTGAGGTTGGGGCTGGGGAAGTCATGGTTCTTCTTCGAGTAGTGTCCCTATGGGTGCTCCACTTTAGGTGTCTGTGTGCCCCTGCACCTCTAATCGGAGATTTTTGGTAGCAGTGTCCCGTTGAGCCTGCGCATGTGCTCTCCCTCCCTGGCTACATGTATTGTGCCTACAGTAGGGGCTGGTTTACATAGAGGATCAGAACCTGCTGTTGCTACCAGCTAAGGCCACAGGCTTGTTACCCACCAAACACCCCCGGTGGTGGCTCAGCATCTGAGATGGCTACGTTCCAGTGCTGGGTGAAATGACATGTATATCTTGGAAAGCATTTCATGACTCTTCTGAACAAAGGATGTCACATTAGTAGTGGGACAAAAACATGGAATAACTACATCTGGAACCATACTTTAAGCCTGCTTCACAATACTCTGCCCTTTTTATTTTTTGTAAGTACTAAGCTGTTCCTGATCATCTGCTAACCTTGCATTCTTTAGAGGCCAAAGATTGAAGAAAAGCACCTTTGAGCACTTCTGAGTTTTCCATTTGTATTAATGGGGCTCAGTATGCCAGTCTGGTGTTTTGTGGCTAAGGCACTGGACTGGGACCCAGGAGATCTGGGTTGAATCCCTGGTTCTGCCACAGACTTGCTGTGTGATGCAGGGCAAGTCACTTAAACCCCTTAATCACTCTGTCATGATCCTTTCTCCTACCCTCTGTTTAGCTTGAAAGTTCTTAGGAGCAGTGATTGTCACTATGGGTTTGTGCAGTGCCTGGCACGCTTGGGCAGCAATACAAGTAATTTATAATAATTCCAATTGTATCTGTTCTGTTTTGTTTTCAGATAAATCTGCAGAGGAGTATAGTTCATCAAATACACTGGTGAGCTTTTCGTTTTTTATTAATGTTTGTTTCATAGAATCATAAAATCATAGAATCTCAGGGTTGGAAGGGACCTCAGGAGGTCATCTAGTCCAACCCCCTGCTCAAAGCAGGACCAACCCCAACTAAATCATCCCAGCCAGGGCTTTGTCAAGCCGGGCCTTAAAAACCTCAGATATTTCTTATATTTTAAGTTTAAAAATGTGCATAAAATAAAACTATAGCTGTAGAGACATTTTTATATTTAATGTGACTAAGCAGCTAAGTTCCCTCTAAGCTGCAAGGCCACATGGCCATGCAGCTGCCTATTAAGCGCTGCATAGGCGCTTCAGGCTGCAGCGGGGAGAGATGCCTCTCCCCCAGCCCTGGACCTGCCAGGGCACCCCCGACCCAGCCCGGCCTGGACAGTACCAGGTTTATCATGGCGCCGGGCCCACGCTCCACTTCACTTGTGCTGTGGCCCACCGGCTGCAGCGCTGGCTCCTTTCCGGCTCCTCCCCCACACTCCTCTAGGCCCACCGGCCCAGGGCTTCTACGCCCCACCCCCACTTGCTCCTCTCAGCTGGCCGGCTGAGGGCTCCTCTCTCTGCCTCTGTCACCCACCGGCAGGCAGCACCACTGTCTGCCTGCCAGTGGCAGGGGGAGACGGCAGGGCCGAAAGGAGCCCACAGCCGCTGCTGCTCCTCCGGGCCCCTGGTGAGGGGCCTGCTGCGGCCAGGGAAGATGCACCTGGCCCCAACCCAGCCCAAGCCTGGAGCTGCTGCGGGGAGAGATTGCTGGGGGGAGTCCGCTCTCCCTGCTGTAGCCCCAGAGCCCCTTCCTGCACCCCAAACCCGTCATCCCTATGTTGGTGCACATAACAAAATTCATTCCGCACATGCGTGGGAAGAATTAGAGGGAACACTGCTAAGCAGTATTAATTGTCATCTTAACTTTTAAAAATTGGTATAAATTGGGGTGTCTGTCATTCTGGCCTCAGTAGCATAGCCGGGGGGGAGGGGGGGAAGCGGGGGTAGCAGCCGCTTCCCCACTGAGCACAAGTGGCGCCTTTTAAATTTTTTGGCGCCTTTTTTAAATTACTCACCTGGTGGCGCTCCAGCTGTTCGGCATCATGTCCTTCACTTCCGGGTCACACTTCAGCGGCGGGTCCTTCACTCACTCCAGCTCTTCGGTGGCACTTTGGCGGCGGGTCCTTCACTCGCTCCGGGTCTTCGGCGGCACTTCGGCGGCAGGTGCCATCGAAGACCCGGAGCGAGTGACGGACTGAAGGACCCGCCGCCGAAGTGCTGCCAAACAGCTGGAGCGCCGGGTGAGTACGGGGGGGAGGTGTGTGCTTTTTCTTAGCTCTGCTCCTCCTGTACTCTGCACCTGGCTACGCCACTATCTGGCCTACAAGTATTTCTTTTCCTTTTCCTGTAAATTCTCTGCTATTGAGTTTACTGCTTTATATTCCAAGTGATTTTTTGTTAGTGAAATTTGCTGTGTTCATAGAAACGGATCTATTTCTGGACTCTATTAGTGAACAGCAGTTTCCCCTATGCAAAATAATCTGGAAAATGAAAGCCAGCCTGCTCTTTATCTGGTATCAATAAATGTCTATGATCTGACCAAATGTAATTATTAGCATGCAAGGTCTGATTAGTGAACCACTGTTGATGATTAACTAAATTAATCTTGACAAATAAAATGAAAGGTCTTCTCTCTCCTTGACCTGTACTCCAACCATTACAGCACACGTTCCGCACCTCCTTTTACTGAGAAGATACAATTTAAAAGTTTTGCTGTTCATTGGACATTGTGTGTGTGTGTGTGTGTGTGTGTGTGTGTGCATGCGATATTTTTTAAGTAAGCAAACACAAAAGGATTGAACAACAAGATTTACAAAAATATAACCGCTCCATCATCGTCTTTGTATTTCCTTGCTACAATACCTTTATCTGGAGTGAGTTTGCTGTCTCTTCATCCAGAGGCAGTGCATCCCTATCCAACTATGTTTGGGTCTGCCTTATAAAGGAAAAGGAAAACTTACATTGTAAGCTTTTGTAACTGTTTCCTCTTGTTGTAAAAAATGTGTCTGTCATTAGTAACTTAAACGGTTTAACTGTGCTAACATCTAATAAGGAAGCTGTCACCTTGCCAGGCTGTTGACCTGGAGCCTGATTCTGTGAGGTGCTCAGCAGCCTTATCTTACTAATTTTTTACTCAGAACCTCCTCAGGTAACATTCATAGAATATCAGGGTTGGAATGGACTTTAGGAGGTCATTTAGTCCAACCCCCTGCTCAAAGCAGGACCAATCCCCAATTTTTGCCCCAGATCCCTAAATGGCCCCCTCAAGGATTGAACTCACAACCCTGGGTTTAGCAGGCCAATGCTCAAATCATTGAGCTATCCCTCCCGCCCCGTTCAATGCCTTGCAGAATTAGGACCTCAAATTTTGATAAAGCAAGTGCCCCTCAGTATTTGAATGCATGAGGGAGGCTGGAGACTTAAGGTCATTTAAACTTACTAACTTTTACAAATGTAACTTTGGTTTAATACTGTCATATTATTGTCTCTCTGCCAGCTCTAAGGAACTGGTGGGAAACCGAACAATCAAAACTAAAAACGAACCCAAAGCATGAAGACAAGTATAACTGTTGTGGTGGGTGAGGGGAAATATGCACTTTGATACAGTCACTATTTTGTAAAGTAATACTATGATTTTAAAATCTAGTCTATTTCAAAATAATAAATAAAAGTAGTTTCAGGTTCTACTCTTCTCCCTGAGAAGCCCTTGCTAATTTTTGTGGTTTTACAATCACACTTAAAAAAAAAAAAAAAGAAGTGTCCCATTTCTGTCCCACACGAACAGGAGAATGACAATACAGGGAAACTGCGAAATTCACTACACACAAAGTGTGGTCAGGTACACAAAGGAAACTGGAAAAATAGAGAACTTTTGTTTTTACCAGTCTTTATAGTCAATTTAGGGTGTCACTTCTATCAATAGTAAGTTTAAAAAAAAAATTCAGGCAGAAGTGATTTTGGTTTTTGTTTGTTGACTGTGTCCCTTATGTAAGACGGGATTGTGAAGTGTATCATTTTTCAGTTATGAATATGTAGAAATAAGGACTCTATATCAGATTTGAAAAAGCTTTATAGATCCATATAGATACTGTATCCTGTATGTATTACTGAAGTAGGACCTATCAATATTGAGCTTGTTCCCCCACACTAAATCTGATTTCAGCCTTAGCCTTTAACTTTGGGAAAGTGTGTGGATCTGGACCCGAACTTCATGGCTTGGGCCCAACCCTGACCATAATATGGAAAGGGGAGGCATATAGACCTTTCACAGCATCAGTGCAGGGGACAGTGTCTGACGGCTGCTGGAGAATGTGGTATCACTGTAAGGATATAGAGGTGCCGAGGCCACAGTGATCTCAGCCATCCGTTTCGGTGAGAACAAGCCAGTCTCGTTTCTCAGCAGGTGAGACAATAACAAACACTGTGCAAAGGAAGTTAATCTGCACCCAGAGTTGTGTTATTTATTACTCTGGTTATTAAAATCAGTGTGGTGCTTCTGCCAATGCTTGTTTTGTTGGCACAGCAACGTGCTTTAGCTGTGCTAACAATCTGCCCATGATCTATTCCCGTCATTTAGGGTTGTCCCAGGGAGAGAATCTGCTGGAAAAGCAGGTTTGGGTTTTGTTTTTTCCCCCCGCAGGTGTGGTCGCTATTTTTAATAATATCTTTGAGAAAGAAGTAGCGAGCCTGTCTGTTTACTTGCCACACTTGAGGAAAATCTCACATAGTCCCTAGACTTGAAGCAGCACGAAACAAATCGGAGGACTGAAAACTACCTTAACCTGTAGCTGGGGGACATGATGGCTCAGGTGAATGGTAAATGAAGAAGGAGCCCTTTATTCTCTGAGAGCCCTATTCAGATCTGTCCCAGATCATTACCATCTGATGACCGTTGGTAGATTTGGTTCAATTCCCAGTTGGACAGGTCCTAGTCACAAAAAGTACCATTAGTGCTCCATTGTTAGTAGCCTTCTCGGAGAAGCCAAATATAAAGGTGTCTGGAGACTTTCTGTCCCCCCAAGATCAGACTGGTTGAAGGTATGTGACATGTGGTGGGGCAAAGGGCTCTGCTCTGTTTCTCTCTTCTGAGCACTCACCACGCAGTGACCTACTGTGGTTTGTACGCTGCCCCTGCTGCTTCTGGAAAAAATGCGGGAGGAGAATCAACACCCTCCCATGTGTAAACTCTCCTCCTAGTCGGCCATCCTCACTAATTACAAGTGCCTGATAACTCTGCCCACACCCCTACTGTTGTACAAACCCTCCTACATCCCCTAATGGCAGGTATCTCTGGCTTGCCTAGCTGTCAAACCTTCCCCTCCTCTAGCCCAGACAGGTTGTGCTAGTTATAGATGTCTGCCATGGTTTAGTTTGCATAGGACTTCCAAGAACCTAAGGGAGAGCCTGGACATATTTAAAAAATGGCAGACACTCACAACTGACCCTTTCAAGCCACATGTGTGTGTGAGAAGCTTTCACTACTGCCGCCACCACCTCTGCCGGAGGACCTATTCTGACAATTAAAATAGAGATCTTCTGTCTCCAGAGCTGTCAGGCAGTTTCTTTTCCTGAACACCAACCATCTGCTGGAGAGAGAAACAGCTAGCCCCACATAGGGTGACCAGATGTCCCGATTTTATAGGGACAGTCCCGATTTTTGGGTCTTTTTCTTATATAGGCTTATATGTATTACCCCCCAACCCCGTCCCGATTTTTCACACTTGCTGTCTGGCCCCACAGAACGCTCTTCCGCACATGGAGTTAGCTGGATTTTCCTGGATGGGGCACTTTTCAGATTCAGCAGTTTGAGTGTTTTTGTTTTTGCTTAATAATTTTTTTTTACATCGTTTCTCACATGAAAGATGTAAGGCCACTGTTTATAACACAGGACAAAAATGCTAATGATCATGGAGGTGGATGCCTTCTGGCACGGCAGGGAGCCTGTATATTTCATAATGTGGTTTTGGATACGCACGTCACCATAGTTGCTTTTATTTGGGAACATTTTACGCATAAATTGTTCTGCTTTCAGGGACATAGGTATTAAGCACATATAGATCAGATTAAAAACAAGTCAGATATCCACACTGCAGCAGTTGTATAAAATATAGGATCTGGACATAATGCTGTGGACTCCCGTCCTAAAATTACAATGTACTTTGCACTAGATCAGATTTAGATGACCTGAATCAAAACACAAAAAGAAACTGGAAAAATAGACAACTTTTGTTTTTACCAGTCTTTATTATAGTCAGTTTAGGGTGTCACTTCTATCAATAGTAAGTTTAAAAAAAATTCAGGCAGAAGTGATTTTGGTTTTTGCTTGTTGACTGTGTCCCTTATGCATACAAACACCCTTCCAGTTTGGATCTACATCCAAAATTTTGTTTCCTGGACACATCTCTAGATCAAACTGACTTCTACCCGGTGAAATTCAGTTTTGGCCATTACAAATGTGTAGTGAGAGACAGTCCCTGCCCGGAGCGCCTAGAGCCTAGTCAGATGAAAGAATATTATTATTGTGGTGCACTGAGAAACTTGTTGGAATTGCAAGCTATCACTTTGAGTGGTGTGGAGTGTTTCCTGGTCCTGCTCGTAAGTTAGGGGAGTCTGTAGGGAAGCATACAATCAGTCATCAGTCTGCAGAGAACAATTCTAGAACAAGGGGGAGGGATAGCTCAGTGGTTTGAGCATTGGCCTGCTAAACCCAGGGTTGAGAGTTCAATCCAAAAATCTGTCAGGGGACAGTACTTAGTCCTGCTAGTGAAGGCAGGGGATTAGACTCAATGACCTTTCAGGGTCCTTCCAGTTCTATGAGATAGGCATATCTCCATATATTATTAAGGTGGGGTTAGTTGTGCCTTGCTGTCTTATGAGCAGCCTGCTTTGTCTATCTCTGATTTTGGTTACTGTGTGTTGTCATTCTGGATTCTAAGAATAAAAGTAATTATGTTGCAACCTTCCAGAAAGACAAAAAACATAAAATCTTCTGACTTTCGTTTGTGTGCCATGAGCATCAGTTATCCCCATTTTATAGAGAGGAAACTGAGGCACAGATCTCTTTAAAGTGGAAACAAGCTTTTCCTGCTTCTAAAGATCAGTCTCTTCATACAGCCATGTGCAAGTGCAGTCCCTTTTATCTGGCTTTGCTGTTACATGTAATGAAAAAAATAATGTAGCAAAGTATAGTTTTGACTTAGCCTCATTCTGCAATCTAACCACGTGTAGAGCTTCATCACCTTCAATGACACTTCATACCCCGGCTGATCTGAGCAGCCAGTCAAAGTTTGAGGACCTGGGGCTGTTCCAGTTGGGAATAGAAGTCAGTGATGGAGTCTGGTATTTTGCAACATTGTTTATTTACAAGGAATGTAGAAAATCCTGTTTCCCTGAGAATGAATCAAACAGGGGACAGTGTTCTGGCTCTCAGCACCCAAACTGCTCTTTCCAGCCAGTACCCCAGACTTCTTTAGGTTATTTTCAGGATTAAGTTGCCAGCTGCTTACTCAGTGTCTCTCCCATGCTTCTTTCTTACACACCTTTGGTCAAAGCATACCCAGTGCAACTCTCCACCCACATGATGCTAATTTCTGGGCAGGCCTCTCTCTTAAGTGAGGGCTTGTGATAAACTTATTTGAAATGGAATGTGTTGGTTAAGCTTGTAACAGGTTCTCTGCAGGTACATTTCAGGATCGGAGTCTTAGCTAGTAATTGATGATGCAATGCTATTTCTATAAGCAACCAGAAATATCTGATATTGAGGAGTTGCTGCATAATGCATCTCAAATTACCCCGATTCCCACACCTCCAGCGTGCATCACTGTCCAACAGGGAATGTTTGAGCAAGCCTTCAGGAGTCCAAGAAACCTGGTTCATGGATTTTTTTTTTTTAGGGCCTGATCCTGCAAACATCCATGTGCTCATGTGAATAGTTCCTTAAATTTCCTAGTGGGTTTAAGTGTTTGTATGCGTTGGCCATCAAATTGTCACTTTATAGCATAATCCAAGAGATCTGACCATGGTTTCTTGTCAAACCTGTTTCATAATAATTCCCGCTGTGATTTGAATGTGGGTTTAAATGTTAGAAGCGTGATTCCATTTCTGTGAGGAGTGATTTAGAAATAAAATAAAATCTGGGACTCCAAAGAGTATCTTGTCTTTTAACCAAAATGCAGAATGTGAAGGCTGTATCCGAGACCCCTGCAGTCCCGCCAGTTTCAGAAGATGAAGATGATGAGGATGATGCTGCTCCACCCCCAGTGATAGCTCCACGACCTGAACACACAAAATCAGTGAGCAAGCTAGAAATCTTTGTTCCCTTCCTACAGATTTCACCGCTTTGAGCTAGACTGCAACTTTAGTCTGGCCAGGGTAAGGAGTGGTGCAAAGCTGCACTGCCCCAGGAACATACATGAGAACAAATTGTGACCCAGAGTCACAGAGTATGTCTATACTTTGAGCTTGGGGTGTGATTCCTAGCTCAAGTAGACATACTCACGCTAGCTCTGATTGAGCTAGCATGCTAAAAAATAGCAAGATGGCCAGGGTGGCAGGAGGTGTGTGGGCTAGCCTCCCCAAATACGTGTCTATGGTCTGAGATGGGTACATACGTGGAGTGCCTACCCCTCCCGTTGCACGTCACTGCAGCCAAACTGCTATTTTTAGCATGCTAGGTGATCATAGCTAGCATGAAGTGGACTGTAGCCCACGAAAGCTTATGCTGAAATAAATTTGTTAGTCTCTAAGGTGCCACAAGTACTCCTGTTCTTTCTTCTTGAGCTGGGCATCATACTCCTAGCTCAAAGTGGAGACATACCCATAATTACTTCCCCCTTGCCTCTGGGGAAGGAAGCAAATTACTTCATGCCTTTTCATAGAGCAGCTTAATGGAGCAGCCTCCGTGCACCCAACCATGGAGCTCTTAATGTAGTAATGCTACTTACTGTAGTAATATTTCTTTCATTGCTTGGAACTTGCTACTGCTAAGGACATACGTCTAGTGCCTAGAGGTCTTTTATTTTTAATCTTCCTTTAATAAAACATATTTCTCCCCCAACACAAAGGTGTACACCCGTTCTGTGATAGAGCCCCTTCCACCGCCTCCTACCAGAGATGTGGCCACCTCGCCGATCTCTTCACCCTCTGAAAACAACACAACATCCCCTGACACAATGACCAGGAATACAGAGAAACAGAAGAAAAAGCCGAAGATGTCAGATGAAGAAATCTTGGAAAAATTAAGTATGTCATCTCTTAGAATCCATATTCTGATTTATCTGGTGGCTGAGAGGCAAATTCTGTTCTCAAATCCTTACTAAGCAGAGATCCTATGACAGTTACATTCTGAGATCTCTCACTTCAGGCTTCGCTTTATGACTCAATGTTTGTGTTATTCAGTGACCAATTCAAGTGCAAATTTAAGCACCGAGCGCCTTATTTTCAGGCATGCTGAGCACGATGATTGCAAGTGAAGCCCAGTGGGAGCTGCAGATGCTCAAACCCTGTGGCAATTAGGCCCTGAATATATACATATATATTTTTTTTTCAGTGCGAAAGCTGAAACCAACCTAGATGTTGCTTTTTCTCAACTCTAGGATAATTATATTTAACTTTGTTAGGCTGAAGGTGAGCAAAGCTTATTACTGTGACTACAAAAAACAACCATCCCACACCAACCACCCCTCCCCCCCGCCCAAACACAACCAAAAAACCCTAAATAAAATCAGCAAAAGGATATAGTCAGAAAACTTCCGCATTGCTCTCCTCCCATAGATACCATACCATGGCCTAAAGTGACTGGTGCCCAACATGAGGCAGGCACCTTGTTGAAGGGGACTGATGGTCAGAGGGTCGGTTGCTCACCCACCACTTTCTGTAAATCACGCCTGGTAAGGGGTCTCAAAAATTGAGATGCCCCAAATCACTGGTTGCTTTGGAAAACATAGGCCCAGCTTTCCATCATGTCTCCAAATGGTTTCAACAATTGCTTTCTATTTGTAACATTTTAAAAGCATTCTGGTACAGTTGAGACCAGCAGCAACCCTCATAAAATCTCCCCCATCCTTCCCAACAAAACCAAATAAAAGGGACTTTCCTCACTAAAACTCCCACTCCCTTAAACGGAAGCCTTTACCAGGCCCTGCTCCCTTCAAAAGCCTGGGTAAAATTGCTTTCCTGAAGGTCTCCAACCTCTGACTTTTAAGTAGTCAGCTGGCACAAGCAAATTTTAAAAATGTAAGACAATAAAACATGACTTGCAGATCAACTGTAATACAAATATGAATCATCATGAAACCCAGGACCAGCTCCTCAACTGGTATAAATTAGGGTAGCGCCTCTGAAGTCAATTAGAAAAAACTTTCTAACTATAAGGGTCCGTTAAGCTCTGGAATAGACTTCCAAGGGAGGTTGTGGAATCCCCATCGTTGGAGGTTTTTAAGAACAGGTTGGGTAAACACCTGTCAGGGCTGGTCTAGATTTACTTGGTCCTGCTTCAGCCCAATGGGCTGGATTAGATGACCTCTCGAGGTCCCTTCCAGCCCTACATTTCTATGATTTACTGTTATTTGTATTACCATGGTCCCCAGTCCACGGACCTGGACCCCATTGTGCTCGGTGCTGCACAAACACAGGCCCAAAAACAGTCCCTGGCCCCAAAGAGCAAAGGAGTGACTGATGTGTAACAAAAGGCTACCAAATAGAATCATTTGAGTAATTTAAGGCAATGTGAGTGCAACACTTGCAAAGTCGCTACAGCTGTGTTGCATTGTGCCACCTTGCTGGATCTGCTTTAAAGGGCCATGTGTTCTGCATTGTGTTAATTCTTTCACGTTGGTGCCTTTAGCAACACCCTCCGGCAGCTGCAAGATTGTTTTTTTGCTGGAAGCTTTGCCATCCATTGTCCCCCCAGTGTAATTCTGTTGAAAGGAGCAGAGTTGAACTTGCTCGTACCGGGGTTCAAGTTTGGCGCATAGATTGATCTTCTGACAACCACGTAGAGTTCCCGCAACATAATTAAGAACATAAGAACGGCCATAATGTATCGGACCAAGGTCCATCTAGCTCGGTATCCTGTCTTCCAACAGTGGCCAATGCCAGGTGCTTCAGAGGGAGTGAACAGAACAGGTGGTCCTCAAGTGATCATCCCCTCACCCTTTCCCAGCTTCTGGCAAAGTTTAACAGCTTTTCTAGCAACTACAAATATAGAAAGATTTTTAAGAACTTTAAGCGCATAAGCAGCACTTTGCAAACCTTGCTAATCTTGCCAACCTTCTGTGAGGCAGGGAAGTATTACCCCATTTTACAGATGGGGACACTGAAGCAGAGATTCAGGCCAACGTTTAATAATATCACAACTCCCCCTAAATCCTGTCATTACCCCTCTCTAGCAATTATCAAACTTACAGTCCGAACCCAAGGCCCAGGCCTTACACTGGAAGAGAGGTGTCTTGAGCCCTTGCCCAGCAGTTCATCCTCAAGGAGCAAGGGTATTTTTATAATTGTGGTGTCAATTCTCGGTTTGTGTAGTTGGGCTGCCCCCTTGTTCCTCTCCATTACTTCTGTCTGCCCCAGATCCTGTGGTTTGGCCGAGCCCCAGTGGTGTCTGAAAATAGCCTGTTTTTACATCGCTCACCACTGAGTTTCCAGGCCTCATTACTAAATGCAAAGTGGTCTACAAAGGCTACTATGCATCTAATTGGTGTTTCTTGCTCAGCTCTGGGCACTTGTGAAAATCCCACCATATGCTGACTGCTCAGGTAACTTGCAAACACTAACTTTGAAAAACCCTTATGTTCCCAATTCCCATATTAACCCCTAGAATGGCACCTCTTTGGCTCTTTCCAGCTGCCTGTGCTTTCGGAAAGGTTAGCTTTAATTTTCCCTCTGATTCCCAACCTACCCAGGGGGGTGATGATACTTCCTTACCCCTCAAGGGTGTTGTGAAGATCAAAGCTCTTTGCAAACAGTGACTGGAAGGACAAGTAACATTGAAATGGAAACACTCCACTGATTTTTGACAAAGGTCCTCTAGAAACCAGGAATGTTTCTCTCAGAACCCTGCCTGGTTTCCTGCCAGGTTGCCAGCCAGGCAGACTGCCTTGGAACCAGGCATCCCAGGCCTTCCAGGGTCTGTGGCTTTGGGGCAGCCCACCAGGCAATATGCCCCGCAGCTGGGGACCCCCTGGCTTCCAAGGTGTGGCTCTGGGGCAGCCCCTTAAGCAGTCTGTCCCATGGCGAGGGTTCTATCCCCTTCCGTGGAGAACTTCAACATTTGGGAGTTTTGTTCCAAATTGGAATGAAACCAGATCTCCAACTATCAAAATCCTCTGTGAAATGGAATACTTTCCTCTGCCCAGCTCTACCAAATACAAATCCCTATCCCCTACACTCAGCCCTCTCCCTGCAAGGGAGCTGAGCAGCCATGCTGGTGGGAAAGTATGAGCATCCACTGCATGTTAACTGTGGTGACAATGAAGCTTATGGCCTTCCAGCAAACTCATTCTCTTTTGAGCCCTGATCCTGCAGAGAACTCCATGTGAGCAGCTCCTACATCTGCCCAGTGCAGCCGCAGCCATTTACCCATGCAGAGCTCATTGTGAGGTTGGAGCCTTGATGCATAAGGGATTGCTCTTGCATTGGTGTATAACGAGAACTTTAAATCACGCCCCCCCTTTTTTTTTTAAAGGAAGCATCGTGAGCGTGGGTGACCCCAAAAAGAAATACACACGGTTTGAGAAGATCGGACAAGGGTTAGTATATGCTGCTTCCCCCCACTCAGTGTACACACAGCAGAAAACCCAAGCTGGGTTTGCTGGAAACAGTATCATAACATTTTCCTTCCTTCCCCCCTCCCCACATACTCTTGAGTCATAGTGATTGTGAGGTTTTGTGTGATTGTTTAATATTAAAATATATGTCATTAGATGACCGTGTTGCTAAATATATCTGTGTGCAGGGAAAGAACCGCTTATTTCCAGTGCACAAAACATCTTCAAATTACAGATTTGCTTTCAGCATTAACCCTCTTTGCTCAGCATTGGTTTTGTGTCCCCTCACAGTGTGGTGTAGGAGAAGGAGTATCAGATGTATTATCTCTTTCTTTACTGAAAGTTGACTCAACTTTTTAAGATGGCTGTTGATCTATTGTACAAATGTTTTCTCCCAGTAGTGAGTGTACAGATGGTTAACTTTTGTTCCATTTAAAACTATGCAGGCTTTCCTCTCTCTCTCTCTTTGGGCCATTAAAGACAATGGAAGATTTGCTACTGAATCCAGTGGGTGCAGGATCAAGCCATCTGTCCCTCATTACAAATGCCATGTCTGTCTTGCTTCGCTGACTCAGTCTACCCTTTAATCTCTGCCATGTTGGGGAGTCCTGGTGCTGTCGTGTCAGTTTAGATGGGATCAAATCATGTTCCGAATTAGTGATTTTCCAGAACAAGTTTCAGTCCAAGACCCTAACCATGTCAAGAGATTGTTGTGTTATAGCCAGTTCCTCAATATATTCTATGTCGCTCTTTTTAGCCATTGGGGTTTGCTCATAAATATTTCAGATTGCTATTTACTCTTGGAAATGTTGTGTGGAAACAGAGCTGAAATGAAATGTTCATTTAAGAACATTTTTTAGTGGATTGGAAAATTCTTTTATTTAAAGATATCACTCTTGCTGTTTAGCACTAATAATGTGTTTTCTCTCCTCTTTGGTTAGCGCTTCAGGCACAGTATATACTGCAATGGATGTAGCTACAGGACAGGAGGTGAGTGCTGCCAGATTGTTTCTTCATTGGGCTTTGGAACAGGCCCTACAAGTTCTTATTGACACTACAAAACATAGAGCTTCTTTCAAAGATTCATGACATTTAACTTTTAATGCGAACACTTGGTTTAATTTAATGAGAGGCCTGGGCTAGTGGTCTGAGCATAGGACTGGAAAAAACGATGAGCTCCTAAATTCTACACCCTGCCTAACTTCACATTTGGAAGGATTTTTTTTTTGCATCCATGAGGATGGGGGTGTGTGTAAAAACATACTCATTACATGTGATATTAACATACATACTGTATATTTACCTATATAGTTCAATTTCCCTGAGCTCTTCCATAGAGGGGCCCATCTACTCTATCCTCATTTAAGTCCCCCCTAAACACCCACTTTCCATCCACTGCCTCCAGTGAATCTAATTGATCTGCACAGAAAATCTTTGTTTCCCTTTCCCAAAACAATCTCTGTCTACTTGCTTGTCTGCCCTAAGGCTGATAGATCACTGCGGCAGGTACCATCCCATTTTGAATGTTTAGAAAGCACCTAGCACTTCATTGGCAGTACCATAAACTAATGACCATGGGTTCACAGCACCTCAGAAAATAAGGTTCTATATATTACACGTCTATTAGACAAATAAGAATTTGGCAATGATAGAATAATATTCATTCTAATAATACTAAAGCTAGTATTGAGATAAACAGGAAAGTTTGTAGTATTATTGGTACTTGAAATATGGGTCCCCAACAATTAAATACCAGTAGTCATGCAACTATCCGCTTTTTGCTGACCCTGCATTATGGACTGAAAAGGGGTGAGACGACAAAGCACTAATAAAAGTTTGACTTCACATTTTTGAAAAGGGGAACTATGTTGGCTGCTGTTTGTTTCTTACAATTCCTTTGGAAAAGTAGTCTGAAAGTTTGTCCCTGTATGTTGCCTCTTAGGATCCCTTAGCTGAGTTCCATACTGATACTCAAACTCATTATGCACAACTGCGTAACCCATGGACTTAAATGACGTCCAGTAACTCCTGGTTCTTAACATGATGAGAGCATGATCAGGCCCTAGACTTCACATTTCTGAACTCCTTAACCTTTGTATTCTGTTAACCCATTCCTTGCTATGCTGAGTTCAAGTCATTTTTGGATACCGGTATCAATCTTTCCTATTATTCTGAAGTTCATTGACATTGAATGGCAGCACATTTAAAAGTAATAAAATGAAATATTTTATTAGCCAATGAATGTAACCTGTGCAACTGCTTGTCACAATATAGAACAGGCTAAGAATTTAGCAGGCTTATAAAAAGACTCTACATCTATATGGATAATGAACATCCAGAGTTACTATTGTACAAATTAAAAATAAAAGATGAAACCAGAATTTTGGAAGGGTTGAATGCTTCAGTGCATAAGCCACTCTCTGACTAATGGATTAGAAACTTTCCCAGGGGAGTGCGGGGGCAGGCTACCCCATAACTATGTACTAGAGGCCTTCTTTGCTCTGAAGCTTCTGATACTGGTTACTGTCAGACAAAATGGTGGGGTTAGTTAGTTGGAGTGCTGTTCTGATCCAGTCTGGCAATTCCAGTGCTCCTAGGTTCTCGCCAGTTCTTCTTTAGATCCAGGATGGCTTTCCCTCTGACTGTGTTCTATATTCCATGTGTCATAAAACTGTCTTGTTTGTAAGAGGAATCTCTTTGACAGTTAGGCTGTTTGTTATCTAACAGATATATGGGTGGTTAAAATCCCCCTGGTCTAGGGATTTCTTGTCTTCCAGCTCTGTGAGGTCTGGAGCAGATACCCTCTGTTTTTCATTCCTCCTGTCCTAAGGGAACAAATGTCACCACTGCATGTTTTACTGTCAAACTGCAGTTTGACAGCTTTGTAAACACTGTTGACAAGCAGCACGTTCTCTCTAGTCTCACCTGTGTCATGGTTTCCTGTAGCATCTATCACCATAATATCGAAGCGCTGATTGTATCTATCTATACTGGCATTTTCCTTGCTGGCTCCTGCCCATTGGAAATGCTGCCTTTTCCGCAAATAGCTCTTTGCCCTAAAGGCGTAACTACATTCCCTTCACTTTATCTTTGCCTAAATATTGTACAAAAACCCAACAGGACGTTAACACAATCAGACTGATTCTGCCAGCTTATTCATACTGAGCAGTCCCATTGATTTAACAGTTAAATGACTATACTATGAGTAAGACTGCCTGAACTGGCCTTTATATACTGGTATTGTGACTATTTGGATATAATGGCGAAGAGCACATTGCATGAGACCGCTGTCTACTTTGTCTGTTTATACACACACAGAGATTTGTGTATGTGCAGTGATGCACTGCAGGAAGATACAGCGCAAGAGACTAGAATAAGAGTCCACCCCACCCCCAAAGTTTTGGCTTGAGATGGGCCTGAGCCAGACTCTGAGGTCTAAACACCACCAAACTTTGGATCTGAACACTGCTGCTCACCGTTGTAGCTCTAGTTGTAACAGAGTGAAATTAGTCCCTTGGAAAACTGCACTTAAGCTAAATCAGTGGTTCCCAAACTTTAACAACCTGTGAACCCCTTTCACTAAAATGTCAAGTCTCGCAAACCCCCTCCTAAAAATGAACATTTCCAAGGATTTTCTCCTTTACCTGAGTATAAATTATAAAAGTAGTGATCTTGGAAATATAAAATTTGTTTTTATGACATGCCTATTACACACTTATTAATTATTTTTTATCATTACAGTATTTTATTACATTATGAAAACGGTAACACTCTTCCAAGATCTCACTTTCATAGCATGTATCACTTTGAATAAGCCTGTTATAAGACAAGGCTCCTATGTTTCATCAAGGAGTATCAGATGTGAAACAGCATGAAGGTATTTAAGAACCCAACTCAAACAGTTCCTCCTACACAAGCATTCAGGGCTTGAGCAGTCCAGGCAAACAACACACGTTACAACAAAGCTTAAACTTGTTCTTCATAATAATTTTAAAAACAATACTAGCTACCTATTTAATTTTAAAAACAGCAAAAAATATCCACCTCCCTTTCCATTTCTTATAAGGAGTCTTGAAGTTTAAATCTCCTCAGTGTGATAGATATGCTTGCTTTGATCTGCTTAGCTCTTGGAAGTCCAGGGGCTCCGAGCTGCTGGCCTCGTGCTGCCTGGGGTCCCTAGGGACAGCTCTGTCCGCCATTAGGGAATTTTTTCCTGAGAACCCCCTGTAACATTTCACGAACCCCCAGGGGTTCACGAACCCCAGTTTGGGAACCACTGAGCTAAATGAATGTGTCCCACCAATTTCTTGGAGCCTGACTTGCATTTGAAAGAAGATGCTGATCCAAAATAAAGAGAGCTGGATTCCTTAAAGAATGAGCTTTTTAGAGAAATCAGTCCATATTGTAGCAAGGAGCTATTTGTTATTTTGCCAAGAGCACTGCAAGGAGCAAGCCTGTTCAGCTGTGACGCAGGCTTGTAGTAGGAAAATACGGGCCTCTCCATATTTTTTTGCTTGCAACGCTGAATGCTTCTGGAAGTGGACTGGATGAAAGTACACGCACTGTTACAAAACAGCTGAGTAACCTGAGATGATAAAGTGGTGTTAAACTTTATTTGAAAATTGGGACTTAAGTAGCAGAGACCAGCAGATTTCTAGGGATGTTAATATATTAATGCTTTACATATTTTTTTCTCTCTCCTACTTTTAGGTTGCAATCAAACAGATGAATTTGCAACAGCAGCCCAAGAAAGAACTTATAATTAATGAAATCCTTGTAATGAGGGAAAACAAAAACCCCAACATTGTCAACTACTTGGACAGGTATGTTCTGATTTAAAAGATAGGCTGTGTATAGCCACTGCCCTTCACCTTCCTCGGTGATCCTGTTTGAATCCAATCCAGGGCGATAGGAACACTGTATAGTAACTAGGTGCCATGAGTTTGGTGCTCTCGGTCCAGTTCTTAGTGGGCAGGTGTCTACATCAAACAGCCTTCACTGGCACTCGATTCACTGTAAAAATGCTGGCCTAGAAGGCTTTAGTGCTATACAGTCAGGATTCCAAATTGTATCCCTCTCCTTTGCTGCATTTTAGAAGCAATTTCCTCCCTGCCACCCAAGGAGAAATGGAAACTAAGCCATGATATGTACATTTTCTTTCCTCTTCCACTGGAGCCTTGAAGTAAATGGTGCTGACATCCAGCTTGCAGAGAAATAAGTTTGCCAGGATCCCAGGGAACACTGTCCTTTAGCATCCTAAATGGCCCCCTCAAGGATTGAACTTACAACCCTCGGCTTAGTAGGCCAATGCTCAAACCACTTAAGTGTTCCTCCCTGAATCAGGATATAATAGTTTAGTTACTGAATAGAAAACATACCCAGCTCCCCGTTCCCAGCCAATGGGAGCTGCAGGGGTGGAGCTTGCAGGCAAGAGCAGTGTGCTGAGCCCGCCCCCCGCGGGTCCATGCTGGCCGCTTCCAGGAGTGGCTTCTGGGAGCGGGTTGGGGCCACTGTGGCTGGAGATTGCGATCGACTGGGAGAGTGTCCAGGATTGACCAGTCGATCGCGATCGACGGGTTGGTGACCACTGCTCTAGACAGTCTGCAACACAGCTGTGAGAGCTGTGAACTGCCCCTTTCAGCCCAATAGAGTGTTCACACTGAAACCTAACGATAGACGGTAGAAACATTAGCATTGTCAATTGTTTTATTGTTGACCGTTTTAGAAGGAACATCCAGTTAAAAGGCTGTTACTCTAATCCCAAACTACCTTCCCAATTGTCAAAAACCTCTCTTGTCTCCTTCCCAGCTACCAGAACCTCTAACCTCCCTCAATAACTATTAGGATGCAATTATGAGCTGTCAGAACAAAAATCTGTGCCATATCCAAAACTATGAGGACGGCATACAGTGACATGAATTTAGTATCAAACTAAATAATCTGGAGCACTGTGTGCTGATTGTATTAGCCATTTTCATACTTCATGAAAGTTTTCCATATTTAACTTCAATGGAACTGCTACAGAATTAAGGTCCAGGATGCTATTTTTGTGCCTACTGTAGAACCTCAGCATTACAAGCACCTTGGGAATGGAGGTTGTTCGTAACTCTGAAATGTTTGTGACTCTAAACAAAACGTTATGGTGGTTCTTTCAAAAGTGTATAGTTGAACATTGACTTTTGAAATGTTACTATGCAGAAGAAAAATGCTGCTTTTAACCATCTTAATTTAAATGAAACAAGCACAGAAATAGTTTCCTTACCTTGTCAAATCTTTTTTTAAACTTTCCCTTTATTATTTTAGGAGTTTGTTTAACTCCGTACTGTACTGGGTTTTTTTTGTCTCTGCTGCTACCTGATTATAAACTTCAAGTTCCAAATGAGGTGTGTGGTTGACCTATCCATTTGTAACTCTGATGTTCGTAACTCTGAGGTTCTGCTGTATCTGCTTCTCTCAGCACATCACATACAATAATCCTCTAAATCACACACTAAGTACATTCAAATAAGTACTGAGAATCTTTCCCAACCACCAACACAATCACCAGAACCTTCAGTCACACCATCCACCATACCCCGTTTGTACAGTTCTCCCCATGAGTCCAGGAAAACTTGGGAGAGGGGTGAGCCTTGTAGCACATCCTGATGGGATTCTAAATCCAGGTGAACCGAGGCAGGAGAAGGGGATCCAGACCCCTCCACCCTACCTCCAACCCTCTCTCAATTAAAACAGAGCTGTTAATTCAAGCACTGCAGGGGACTGAACTGTCCCACTATTGATTGGAGAATGTTTATCAATATTTGGCCATCAGTGACTTGTAATGTGACTTCTGGGAGTTAGTTCTTGACTGTTCTCTTTTTTGGTTTGTCTTTTAAATGTCTCTTCCCATCTGTGTAGAGTGTTGCAAAGAATACAAGATTAAATGCTGTGAATTTAACTTGGTTGATGAAGAGCAGTGTGACAACTTCCTTTGACAATAAGGTTGCTTAAAGGAGGCATTTATTATCTAATTAGAGAAGCTGTGCAACATTATATATATTGCACTTGCCTTCTCCGTTAACAAAATCGGGCTATAGGGTAATTACATGCCCTGTCTTGTTTAAGTGCCTCCAGTACGTAAGCTGCTGCTTTTGTCTTCGCCCTTCTTTCAAAAGACATCTTGAATAGTACTGATCATTCTACTGCTGTAGGCAATGGGCAAAGCAGCTCCAAAATAGTTCTGTAATAGTTACAAGATGGGGGAATGCTATGTACAGATTAGGTCTACTGTGGTACTTCAGTTTTGCACCAGTGTGAACCTGGGGTTCTGCTGGTGAGTAAAAAGGGAGTAATGTAGTAGTGAATCAAGGCCTGTTCTGGCCTGCTCTATTCCCCATCCTTTCTCGGACACTGAATGCATTTCCGATTGGAACCCAAATTTGCTTTAGCAAATATTACAAAAGGCAGCATGGGGAAGGATAACCTTGCAATTAGGTGACTGGACTGGGGAGAGAGGGATCTAAGCCCTTTATGGATCTATAGGCTTCCAACAGCTGTGTGAAAACCAGATCATAGGCCCTTCTATTATCAATTCTTCTGACTGTAAAATGGGGCTAATCATGCTGTATCCACCTTTGTATACCACCAGGAACTGCATCTGAAATGTATTTTATTACAGAAGTGCCTAGAGGTTCCAAACAGATTGGGTCCCTGTTGTGCTAGGCGCTGTATAAAAATACTATGCAAGTGCAATGTATTTTTTCCTTTGAATCCCAATCCTCCAGTGCTTTGCATATGGGTGGACCCCTGTACCTATGCAGAGCCCCAGTGAGGTAAACATAGAGGCCTTTTGTTTCTCAACTTTTGAGAGAAATCTCCTTTAAAAACAAACAACAAAACCAACCAATCAGCCCCACAAAAATAAAAACCTTCAGTTGTAGTCACCTATAGGGAAAAGCCCTATGCAATTGAATAGGAGTAGAATCATAGGGATACCCAGGAATGTAATACTGTACTGTGAACCTCTAAAATGTAATGGCTAATGCTAATTTCTCTATAAGATTTAAAAAAAAAAATAGTGCTCTATAGTAGGAATATAACTTTGTATCAAATACTATGTGATTGTCCAAAAACCCTGTAGAAGAGCTGTCATTTTCTACTGAATTCTATAGGATTTTTCACAAGAGCAGGTTTATAATGATGGTTGGTGTTTATATGTTGTCTTCTACAGAAAAAATCTCAAAGTACCTTGTAAACTGTAAACCTGAGAGAAACATATCACTATTCTACAGCTGGGGAGACAGAGGTACAGAGAGGTTCTGAGCCTGATTCTCCCACCCTGACTACTGCTGAATAACATCTCGTTTCATAAGGAGCCCCATTTCAATAGGACTACATAGCATGAGTCAGGGTAGCAGAATATGACCCCAAGTGATGTGCCCAAGATCATACAGCAAGTCAGTGGGAGGGAACAGAACTTGGGCCTGTATCTGTAATCACAGACCCCTTTCCTGTCTCAGAAACTGCCCCCCCCCCAAGCATTTGAAACGTATCTGCAATAAACAATTCAGTGACTAATACTGGCCTCTGCTGTGGTTAAAGATCAAAATGAGCCTGGAGGTGGCACCAGCCTGCTTCCTCAAATCACATTTTACTCAGCTGGAGCTGGCAGGAAGCTTGAATTAATTCTGCATCCTTGCAGGTTGTGTAAGATCTCTGTTATTTAGGTGCCCAGGCTCTGGCATGCACATATGGCTGCTGATGGCATAGCTTCAGATTCCCAGCGTGCTTCTTGGCTTGCTCTGTCCGCTGCTCAGAATTACTTTTCAGCTTCCTGCTGGTGCTCACTGGGTTGTGCTGTGTATGGTCATGCGGGGCATGTGATTTCCCAATCTCTTGCCCGTTGGGCAAGCTGAGTTATGCTGCAGAAGACACTAGTGGCAGGGAAGGAAAGTGCCACTGATCAATTAAAGGTGCTGAAGGAATCGGCCGTGTCTAATTGTACTTGGCTGGAAAGATGATGATGATGAGTAAGACACAACCTTAAAAGTGTGTGTGTGTGTGGGGGAAATTTGGGATACAATAGCTGTGGGGGTCCATTAGGAGGAGGATAACCCTGTTTCATAGGGTCAGCAGGAGTATTCGTGAAGAAAATTGTACTGTTCCAACCCTATAGTCTCCTTCAAGAGGGAGTTATTGCATAGGCAGCAAAACCAGTCATAGCCCAGTTCCTATGGAAGCTGTACTGCTGGGGAAAGGATTCCAAACAGAACAGCAAAGGAGGATGGCTGGTGTCCAGAGGCTGTGTTCTCTGCACATGCAGGGAAACATAGGCCAGTCGGTGAATGTTCCTGGGCCCTGTGAATGCTCCTGCAGGATTCTCAAAGGATTTGCCCAGTACTACGCAGAGTCATTGTTGAGCTGGGAGTCTGGTCTCCTTGGCTCCTAGTCACGTGCTCAGACCACTAGACCATACTTGTCCTCATTTAACTAGAGAGTCTCCTTTAGTGCAAGTGTAAATGGTCTGTGTTACTTTGGAGCAAAAGCCCACATCCCAAAGCAGTCCCGTGTGGCCTCAGAATCATTACTGTCTATTTTAAAGCCAGAATAGGCATTAAAACTTCTTGAGTCTCCTATTTGAAAGATTTTAGCTAATCATTGAATGAGACACTCACCTTAATTTCTACCTTTGACAACATGGAGAATTATTCATTACTTTGAGACTGTCTATTACATTTTCCTCTGGCCTTCAAGATGCAGTAGGATTGACCAGCTGATCAGACTTGCTTTTAATCTGATTTGAATTCTTGTTTTTCTGTCTGCGGTCCGTGTCTGCTTTATAGACCAACAGGCTGCAAAATGTCTTGGTAATAAAATGTGTAAAGCTGACCCCAGTGATTTCCTCCCCCCCCCCCCACCCCACCCCAAAAAATTAAACTTTGTTATAAATTGGCATTTACTGTGAGGATAACAAATAAATTAAGCTTCCCACTATGGGCCCAGTAAAGGAAGGTAGTTTCTCATGTTACAGATGGTTAAACTGAGGCAAAGAGGTGAGATGACTTACTCAAAGTCACACCAGTTAATGCCAGAGAGAGCAGTTCTTCATCCCAGTGTCTTGTTTATAACCTCAAGAGCACATGTACTCCTTAAAGAGACTAGGATTTCACCATAGTCCCCTGGAAGAGGGAGATTGTTAACTGGCCAACGGAACCAGGTCATATGCAGCTGTCTCCTTACCAGCTCCTGCCCCATCCTGTTGTGGACACACCAGGAAAGGGTCAGGACAGAGCCCTGCTGTACTAGATTCACAGCTGGCATATGGTCCTTTTAGGTAGCCCTAATTTAATGCCTGGGCCAGGGCAATTTGAGAATCAGGCAGCCATAATCAGCTTCCCAGTGGACATGCCCTTTGCCCCTGCACCAAGCAGATCTTGATGCAGATGAGAATCTGGCCCAAGGATGGTCTTGTGATTAAAACACAGAACTAGGAGCCAGAAGCCTGGTTTATAAGCTTGGCTCTGCTACTCTGTGGTGTTGTTTGGGGAAAATCTGTTTAACCTCTGTGCCTTCATTTTCCCTCTGTGTAAAATGGTGATAATGCTTGCATACCTTGCAGGATACTGTCCTTCTCAAATTGCTTTGAGATCCTTATGTGTCATAGGTGCAAGGAAAAAAATTAATACTCAGACTTTAAGAATGTACAATATTTTCTAAAAAATGACTTAGTGTGCACACAGCTGATCCATGACAAAACGGGAGCGTATTACTATTTCCCCATCCTCCCTTTCCCCTCCCACAGCTTTTATTTTCATCTACATGTTCTCTCTTGTCTTAAACTAAGATCGAAGCTCTTTGGGGCGGGTACATCAAATAATAATTAATTGGAGTACCAGAAATATTATCTCTAGCACTGCTAAATTAACTGTCTGTTAACTAATAGCTGAAAGCTCATGCTGTCGCAGGATTGATTCATAGTCACGTATGTCAAAAATAAAATAAAATAAAAGGATGAAAATGGCTGAGAACTTAATTGGATATAAGACAGCAAATTCTATGTTTATGCTGGTAATGTCGTGTGGGTGGTTGTGTTGATTTGTCTCTCTAGGAGGGATTGTGCTAGAATATTTATTGATTTGTACAGGCGGTGAATGAGGGGAGTGTGCTGCGGTAAGCAGTGTGTGTGCACATTTTGGGGCTTATTGTACGTGCTGGTTGTGGTGTTGTATGGGTGGTTGTGTTGTGCTGGGAAAGTTGTGTGGGTTTATGTGGTGGCACTTAGACACAGAGTGTGGCAATTTGGCCAAGTAATCCATCATCTGTGCAGTTTCCCTCAGACAGCCAATAAAATTGTTGCATGTTAATTAGCTGCAGCGTAAGGGTGGTGATTGGTTGAGTTACCTCTCATATAACAATGGTCTGGGACTCTTGGCATGGCATAGAGACATGCATTACTATTGCTGTACACCACACAGGTGTAATGCATAAAGTAAAAATGGCCGAGAACTTAAAGTCGGATGATAACAGACTGCAAATCCCAGTGATGATTCAACCTGGTGATATTCTGAACAAAAAAGAGCTCTCAGCCATGCCTGTAAGCTGTTTCCATCACTCCACACTGACTCTCCAGGCATTTTGGACTTTAGAATGAGCCACAGATGCCTAGTTGCCCACTGCATTTTAAAAATAGCTTTACTCAGAGCTTTTTTGGCTAAAGAAATACAACTACCCTCTGTTATTTTTACTTTTTTTGGCTCTTTATAGTTACCTTGTAGGAGATGAACTGTGGGTAGTTATGGAGTATTTGGCAGGCGGCTCCCTAACGGATGTTGTAACAGAGACCTGTATGGATGAAGGACAAATAGCAGCTGTGTGTCGAGAGGTAAGATGATGCTCTGCTCGTCAGAATGAGTGCTTAGCATGAAATGTATAAATAAAATTAAGGTTTCCATAAAGTGTCATGGTTTTACAGTATAACTTGGAACTTGTTTTGACTTGGAACTAGATATTTAATAGTTCCGTGGGACATAGCTTATCTGCGACAGAAACATTTAAAATAAATATCACCAGTGAGTTGAGCACAGAAGTAGCATGCCGTAGTGCTGTACAAACACTAGCTAATGGATGCAGTCCTGTTAACAGAGTAAATCTTTAACAATTTGGGTCTCTGTTACCTAAAGTTCCTTGTTTGAAGTAAGGCCTGCCAGCCAATGTCTGCCTAGGGACATGGTGGATTCTCCATCATCTGCAATCATTAAGTCAACGCTGGATACCTTTTGAAAAGTTGTGCTGTAACTCAAACAAGTTATGGGCTTGATGGAAAAAGTACTAGGTAAGGTTCTGTGCTCTGTGTTCTGCAGGAAGGCAGACTAGGTGATCACAATGGTCCCATCTGGCCTGAAAACCTTAATGTCTTTAATTCTCTGCACTGTTCAGTGCACCCATTACATCAGGATAAAATGACTTTATACTGTTTTGATTTGCCCCAGAAACCAGGCTGTGAGGGGCAACCAAATGCTGAATGAAGGGGGAGATTTTCAGAGGCACAGATGGGGGTTAGGCACCTGACTTTCCATTGACCCAGCTTCCCTCTGTGCCTTTGAAAAAACTCCCCCCATATTTTTGTACCGTCCCAGAGCCTTTACTTTCCTCCTGCCCTGGAAGGTGAATTCCATTGGATAATGGAATTCCTGCTTTTTAAAAGCAGAAGGAAGAAAGAAGATGCTCCTTTCTGGAGGGGCAGGTGAAATTTTAAGGCCTCATTAGGGTAGGCCCCACAGAGTGCTCTGGATGGTTCCAGGCTTTCTGTGGATGTTCCTATAGAGCTCGTTCCGGCACACTATACATGTGGAAGGGGGTGGCATTCCTCTTGAATGTAAAGCTGTTCTTTTTCCACTTGTGGTGCAGTTCTCAAATCTCTCTCCTTTTCAAATGTTGTTTAGAATTCAATAATTATACCAAAGAAACTTTGAAAACCATGCATCGTACGGAAGAACTGTGGAAGCTCTGTTATTGCCTGGGCCTTTATGGGCCAGCTCACTATTACAAAGGAGTTTTTTGGTAGTGCTCTTGTGATATTGCAGAGCGATTTATTCCAGGTCATGCCAGAGGAGCCCATACACAGTGTTTATTTTTTAAATTTGGTTTGACCTATTTCTTCACACCCTCATTAGTGGATCCATCATCTCAGTGTTAATATTCTGTTTACAGACCGGCTTGCTACCTATTCTGGAGTTTCTAGGATAGTCCCTGTTTTCAGGGCAATCCCAGATCCCACATCTAGTTAATGGGGCTCAAAATCACTTTTAGGGCTCCCAACACATGATCCCTAGCAGCATGGTAACATTTTGATGCCCTAACCCTCAGATCTAGAGCTACGCAAATTTTTCCAGAAGATTCTTTACCGAAATACTTAGTTTTGGGTGAATGAAGCTATTCACAAATTTGTGTTGAGTTCACCAACCAGTTTCAACCAAACAGAAAAAGTTTAAATGTTTCAGTACCATGGTAAGGAAATATTTTGTTTTAACCCCCCAACAATGCATTTCAGTTTTCGGGCCTTTTGAAGAAAACAAAGCAAAGGCTTCACAAAATGGCGGTGGTGCCTCCCTTATAATAGTCCTGTGGCTAGAGCAGTTACCTGGGATGTGGGAGACCTGGGTTTAGTTTCCTCATCTGCCTGATGCCGAGCACGGACTTGAACTTGGCTCTCCCAGCTCACGTTTTAAATAAGTGCCCTCACTGCGAGGCTTAAGGTCCATTCTTCCTCTCTTTAGTCAGACATGATGATATAAACAGCCCCTAGCCCATGAACAGCCCGCAGTCCTAAATTTTCCCAGAACCGTGAGCTCGGAAATGTCCAACCCTTTCCTGGACTATTCAGAGGAATAATAAGGCTTGTTTGCTCCAACTCATCACTTTTTAACTGGAGTTAACTATCACTTCAGTTCAAAGGCAACACTGGGTTGGGTTAGATTAAAAGTAAAAGTTTATTAACAAGAGGGGATAGGATTTTAAGTGCGTTCCAGTATAAAGAATAGAGCTAGAAATGGTTACAGGCAAATAGAAGTGAAAAATGCTTTCTAGCAGCTAAGACGTAACAAAGCAAGCTACAGCCATTGTTCAGTGTACCAATCTACAGCAAGATGGCTGACCTCCCTCTGGTCGGGTTCTTCCACAAAGTCCAGGAAGATTGTCTTTTTAGATGGAAGATAACTTGGGATTTGTTTTGCCCCTCTCTTTTATAGTCCAGTGAACCTTTGCAATGGATTTTTCTGAAGGTTAATCTCCCCAAAGTAAAATTATTCAAGCTGTGAGGAAGGCAACATGAAATCTCCTGGTGAAGGAAATTTCATTCTGTTTTCTTCCCCTGTTGGTGTTTGTTAAAATGCAAATTGATCTGTTTCTTGCAGTCCATCCTCCCTACCCCCCATGCTGTGATGCTGAGTGATTAACTCCTCCCCTTGTTTGCTTGATGGTCATATTAACTTTCTATGTAAATTGCAGTCCCCTTGTCACTTACTCAACCTTGGAAGTACCTTCAAGGTGGCAGAACTACATTCCTTTGTCTAGGGTGGGGTAACTTCAGCTCTGCCTGGCAGATACACGTTAAGAACATAATTCCCCATGTTTGTAAATTTGACTTTGTCCCCTGTACACTCAATAATATTAAGTATCTGTATGGCATTAGAATCATAGAATATCAGGGTTAGAAGGGACCTTAGGAGGTCATCTAGTCCAACCCCCTACTCAAAGCAGGACCAATCCCCAATTTCTGCCCCAGATCCCTAAATGGCCCACTCAAGGATTGAACTCACAACCCTGGGTTTAGCAGGCTAATGCTCAAACTACTGAGCTAGCCCTCCCAGCTTTCTATTGATATCGTATCTAAAAGGTGTCATGTATGTCATTAATGAGTTGGGGTACACACAGCTGGTCAGGGCAGCTGAAACTCACTCCCGGATGCCAGTGAGCCTCTGGCCCTCTTGCACTGGGATGCTGTTAGTCACAGTTTCCCACATCCCATGAGGCTGCTCTCACCAGTGGACAAAAGCTTATAAGGGAGGCTCCACCCAACCTCCTCCTCCCTGTTTGAGAATCCTTTCCTTTGCTTTTGTCAAAATGCCTGAAAACTGAAACAAAATGTTTTGGGTAGAAGCGAAACGTTTTGTTTTGACATTATTGAGACATTTTGATTAGTTTTGACTTAAAAAAAATTTGATTTGCTAAAAAAGTTTAAAGATATCTTTCTTGGTTTGACCCAAGAAATAACTTATTTATTTATTTGTTTATTTTGGGGGGAATTGCCAGTGAACAGAGAAAAATCTATTTTTTGCCCAATTCATATCTATTCATTCCAAGTTGGGTCTGTTTGTACCCAGATCAATCTCCATTGCACACAGATATGAGATACTCTGACATATCACTTGTGTGTCACATCAGAAATGCAGTCATTAAACTGTGGGGATAGAATATGTTGCTTAAAGTAAAAAAAACTAAGCCCGTGTTGTTTAAAAGTGCGTATCTTCAAATTCGACTAGTTGGTCAGTTGCCCCTTTTCTAATGCAGTTTCCTAGGTTGTTGAATGGCTTTATTAAAATAATACTGTGTTGTGGACTTTCTCATAGTGTCTTCAGGCTCTGGAATTCCTGCATTCAAGCCAAGTCATTCACAGAGACATCAAGAGCGACAACATTCTACTAGGAATGGACGGCTCCGTCAAACTAAGTATGCAGAAGGCAGCCTTGATGATGACTCGAATTATGAGCTTGGAAATTAAAGGGCAGGTTGTCCTTCCAAGGCACAGTTATGTTGTGAGGATAGCCAATAAGCAGTGGCACCTATTTGCGTTAATGGTAGCTGCAGGGATAATTCGCTGTGCACTGAGACCAGAGCTTTAAATATGGTTGGGCTAGATTAAAAAGGATGACTTGGGGTGGGTGGAAAAGATGTCGTTAGTTGCAGACTGAGCGCAATTAGTATGAAAAACAATGAACTAGCATTGTGGGGTTCCATGTTTTCCATCTTTACAAACTGTCAGCCATGCTCACTCAGCCTGGGCTCTGAGAACCAAGCTGAGTTCTTTCCTTCTTGCACATCATCACCAGCAATAAAGATTCTGCATGCCACATTATGTCCTTAATGTCACCCGTGCAATCATACTGCTTTCCGTGGGCTGGCACAGGGGTAATTGATTGGAACCTAGTAAAGAACTCTGTTGATGGTGTACTGGATGGAAGAAAAACCTGCTCCAGGGTTAACAGGAGACATAAATAAATAAACCTCTGCTTTAGTCTGTAACGTAAGCAGATGTAACTCCAAATTCACTCCAGGAGCAGATCTGCTGAGTAAGAAGTTATCATTTATATTTTTTACATAATCCCTTTTCAGAGGAGAACTGCACTTCAATTTCCCATTGTTTTGACTTTGTATCAAGCTATGAATAGCTAGCCAGGGGCAAAGATGCTGTGTGCATTATAGATTTTTTTTTTAAAAAAAAACCCACCTGCATTCTGATAGCTGCCCTAGTGCAGCTTAAATTAGAAAAGTCTCTATGTGAAAATGATGCAGTATGCTTTCAGGCTGATTCTCTCAATGGCTCCAATACAAATTTACTCAGTTATAACCCATAGATGATTTTTCCAAAGGTCCATCTAGCTCAGTATCCTGTCTTCCAACAGTGGCCAGTGCCAGGTGCCCCAGAGGGAATGAACAGAACAGGTAAGCATCAAGTGATCCATCCCCTGTCGCCTATTCCCAGTTTCTGGCAAATAGAGGCTAGGGACACCATCCCTGCCCTTCCTGGCTAATAGCCATTGATGGACCGATCCTCCATGAATTTATCTAGTTTTTAGTTAGTAGTAGTCACTAGTACCCTTAGTGTTAGAGTAGCGTTAGTTGTAGTAGTTTGTTTCCTTGGTGATGCCCCCACCGATGTTTAAACATTTTGCTTTGTGTGGGGGAGCGATCCCCACATACAGTGCTTGCTCTGTCTCAGTGAGGCCCACATCAGAGTGTTGTGTGATCGGCAACTCGTTTAAGAGGTGCGGGACCTTTGCCGGAAGCACCACCTGCTCGAACAGGCCATGCAGCCTGCTTCGGTACCAGGGCCCTCACTGGGTTGCAGATCACCCTTGGGTTCGAAGAGTGCTGCCGCTTCATGTTCCGGAGCAGTCACCTCTCCGAAGAAACGGAGGAGCCGTTCCTGCTGACGGCGCCGGGGAAAAGGTCCCATGACACCAGCTGAGATTGTTTGTCTCGTGGTCAGAAGGGAGGCCTGTGGCCTGGCACTTACTGGCCACCAGTGCGTTATCCATGTCAACGGCCTCCATGGACTCCATGGGACACTCCTCGGTTGCAGAGGTCCCACTCTTTGTTTTGCTTGAAGGCAAAACTGCTGGCCAGGTCTGCCGCGATGACTGTCCTGGTATACCGCAGTCCCAGGCTCTGGGGGTCCTTCTCCCTGCGGAGCCTCCATAGTCGTCCCGTCCGGGTCCGTCAGCCCTGGAACAGGATCCGGCTTTGGCTCAGGTAAGGGCCTAGTCTTCGTTTCTGGACGATTCTGCGCTGCCTGGCTCATCCTTGCCTTCGGTACCAGAGGATTTTAAGGCATACCAAGAGCTTGTGCAGGGCATAGCTTCTTCCCTCAGTATCCAAGCGGAGTTCTTGCAAGAGAATACCCACCAATCAGTGGATATCCTGCAGCCGTCTGCTCCTGGGAGAATTACCCTCCTATCAAGGATGCACTCCTTGAACCAGCTACGGCTCTCTGGAGCATGCTGACTTTGGTACCACCTGCAGCTGAGCGCATGGAAAAGCGCTGATTCCTTCCCATGCAGAGATTTGAGGGGTTTTACTCCCATCCAGCCCCAAATTCCCTAGTAACTGCGGTGAATGACACAGCTCAGCAGGGCAGTCCCCCAAGGATAGCTACTCTAAATGATTGGACCTCCTGGGCAGGAAGATTTACAACTCCTCTTCCTTATGGATGCGAATTGCTAACTAGCAACCCTTGTGGTCCAAGTATGATTTTGTTAACTGGGCAGCTATGTCAGAGTTCACAGACCAGCTGCTCAAGGTCTTGTAAGAGGAATTTGGGGCATTGTCACTGAAGGTGGCTTGGTGGCTAAGGCGTCCTTGCAGCCCGTGCTAGACATCGTGAACACTTCGGCCTGGGTGATGGCCTCTGGAGTCACCATGAGGAGGGCTACATGGCTGCAGAATCTGGGCATTGCCCCTTATGTCCAGCAAGCCATTGGGGATTTGCCCTGCGACAGCCAAACGCTGTTTTTGGACAAAACTGACGAGAAGCTGCATTCCTTCAAGGATTCCGGGGCTACGCTGAGGTCCTTGGGGGTGTACATGTCAGTGGTGCAGAGGTGCCACTGCGGTGTTCAACAGCAGCAGCAGCATTGTTCGCAGAGCACTTTTGGTCAGCCTTGCCCTCCTCCAAGGCAATGGGACAAACCCAGAAAGAGGGATAGATTCAACAGGAGAAAGCAGTTGGTCTCATGATTCGGCCAGTCCACACATAGTCTTCCAAGCACCCATTTTACCTCCTTGGTCCAGAGCACTGTTCCAGTCATTGCTCCTCTCCTGATCTGCCCGCTTTGGGGACAGGCTGGCCTGCTTTCACAATGCTTGGGGCTCGATCACCACCCACAGCTGGGCCCTAAGCACCATCAGATTGGGTTATGCCATCCAGTTCCTCTCCACAACTCCTTCCCACCCTCCCTCCCTCCCCATCCCCCTTCAGGGCCCCCTCACGAGATACTGCTCTCTGCTGGCTTTGGAAGTGTCATGGTTGTGGCACAGCTGAATGAGGAGGAAGAGCAGTGTTTGGTGGCTGTCCAACAAATCCTCCTTAACAGGAGAGGCCCCTCCACCAGGGTGGCCTATTCAGTGAAATGGAAGCGATTTTCGGTGTGGCCATTAGCCCGCAGAATCCAGCCATCGCTGACCTCTATCCAGGGCATTTGGAGAACCTGCTGCACCTTCTGTCATTGGGGCTTGTATTTAGTTCATTGAAAGTGTATCTGGAAGCGATATCGGCATTTCATCCCCCTCTAAGATCAGTCGTTTTCAATGCCATGGTAGCAAGATTCTCAAAAGGGCTCGTTCATCTACATCCTCCGTTCCTAGAGCCAGTTCCTCTGTGGGACCTTACCCCATCCTAGCAGCCTTAATGGGACCTCCATTCGAGCCCCTTGCATCTTGTCCCTTCCCACTTGTGTGTCAGAAAACTGCATTCCTGGTAGTGATCACATCCCAAAGGAGAGTGTGAGCGTTACAGGCTCTGATGGGAGAGCCTCCTTATACACAATTCTCCAAAGACAAAAAGTGACCTTACGGCCTGGATCCAAGATTTTTGTCTAAAGTGGTTTCTCAGTTTCATTGGAACGAGGTCATCTATGTACCTGTGTTCTTTCCTAAGCCACATTCATCTCCGAAGGGGCAGCGTCTCCATATCTTCGATGTCAGACATCTGGACAGGCCTAAACCATTTCATACTTTGCCTCATTTGTGTCGAATGCAGATCGCTTGACGGGTCTGCAGAGACCATCTCCAAATGGATAACATCCTGCATCAAGACTGTATAGGAAATAGCTCTGGTGCCCCTCTCAGCGGGTGCGAACTCATTCTATGATGGTGCAAGCAACATCCATAGCGTTCCTCAGTGACATTTCCATATTGGACATTTGCAGGGCTGCTACGTGGTCGGCAGTACATATGTTCACGAACCATTATGCCATAATCGCACGTTCCAGGTTGGATGCAGGCTTTGGTAGAGCGATCTTGAGGTCATTGTTTAGATAGACACTGAACCCCGGCTCCTGGCAGGGAACTGCTTGTGAGTCACTCAAGTGGAATACACGGCTGTATCTACTTGAAGAAACGGTTACTTACTGTAACTGTGCTTCTTCGAGATGTAATGCAGTCACGTATTCCATGACCCACACTCCATCCTCTCTGCATTGGAGTCTCGTTTCCAGGCGGTTGGTGCTAAGGAACTGAGGGAGGGTTGGGATAGCGCTGGCCCATGTAGCTAGGGGATGGGCTATGGCCACAAGGCGCAAGTGCCGCCTCTCTACGGCTACTGCTAGGCAAATGTCTCCATCTCTGGTGCGCTGGGCACAGATGCACTTACGTAGACTATACACACCTGTATCGCATCTCGAAGAATCACAGTTCCAGTAAGTAACCATTTCTTACGGTGCACGAGGCATGAGAGAAACCAGCTTGCTGTGTTGGCTTTGCAAGGCTAACAGGAGTAAATACTTGTTTTAATCAGTAAAATAAGCAGATGAGTTGAAAAGACATGGGGATCAGAAATCTTCACTTAAAGGTTCCATTCTTACTTTTGACGGTAACTGAATTTAAATGTCTAAAAGTAAATTAATTTTAGTATGGACATAAGTGTTCACACTGTAAAGCAAATCCAGCTAGATAGGATGACATATCTACTGTGGAAATAACATGACTGTGAGCCTGCTAAACCCAGGGTTGTGAGTTCAATCCTTGAGGGGGCCATTTGGGGATCTGGGGCAAAAATTGGGGATTGGTCCTGCTTTGAGCAGGGGGTTGGACTAGATGACCTCCTAAGGTCCCTTCCAACCCTGATATTCTATGATTCTATGATTCTATGACACATCCGATGAGAAAAAACAGACTATCCCAATCCCAGATCAGATTTAGCATTAGTTCACTTTTCTGGCAGTGTCAACTTAGAATCATGACATTTAGAATGTTCAGCATACATAGCACTTTACACTTTCAAGGTGCTATAAGGACATTACTGTTTCAGAGAGGTTGTGAGACAAGAAATACTGTCCCCATTTTATACATAGTCGTGGAACTGTTCACTTGTCCAATGGCATTACAGTGAGTCAGTTACAGAATCCAGATGCCTTGTGTCTTAACCACATAACTATCCTTCCTTTCAGAACTGCTGCCATAACTTAAGTCAGCTGATGCATAGTATGAAACCCATTTTCAGCATTGTTTTCAGTCAATTCTCTGACATTAATGGCATTCTCATAACACAAGAACTAGAGGTCACCAAATGAAATTAATGGGCAGCAGATTTAAAACAAATGAAATAAAGTGTTTCTTCATACAACGCAGAGTCGACCTGTGGAATTCTTTGCCAGAGGATGTTGTGAAGGCCAAGACTATAACAGGGTTCAAAAGGGAACTTGACAAGTTCATGGAGCTATTAGCCAGGATGGGCAGGGATATGGTGTCCCTAGCCTTTGTTTGCCAGAAACTGGGAATGGATGACATGGGATAGATCACTTGATGATTACCTGTTCTGTTCATTCCCTCTGAAGCACCTGGCACTGGCCACTGTCAGAAGACAGGATACTGGGCTAGATGGACCTTTGGTCTGACCCAGAATGGCCGTTCTTATATTCTTATATATCCTTGTGAACAAACTAACTTATCTTTAACATGTCTCCTTGCTCTCCCCCTACCCCCATTTTCTCTTCCAGCTGACTTCGGTTTCTGTGCCCAGATAACACCAGAGCAGAGCAAACGCAGCACCATGGTGGGGACGCCTTACTGGATGGCTCCTGAAGTGGTGACGCGGAAAGCTTATGGGCCGAAAGTGGACATCTGGTCTCTGGGAATCATGGCTATCGAAATGATTGAGGGAGAGCCTCCTTACCTCAACGAGAACCCCCTGAGAGTAAGCTAATGCTATGTCACTGCAGTGCCGTGCGAGAGTCAGCCAGATGTGTCAAACCTGCCTTCGCTTTTGTGGTCATTACTGTATAGTCATATGTGCCGAGCTCTTGCACAGAGGCACTCAGCGCCTTACAAAATTGGGCTCTTGGGGGTATGTCTTCACTTCCAGCGCTTTAACGTAGCTGTGTAGTCGCTGCACCAATGCTGGGAGAGAGGTCTCCCAGCGCTGTAAAAAACCCAACCCCACGAGGGAATATCAGCTACCAGTGCTGGGAGCACGGGTCCCAGTTGCTGGTGCACTGTCTACACTGCCACTTTACAGCGCTGAAACTTGTATTGCTCATGGGGTGTGTTTTTTCACACCCCTGAGCGAGAAAGTTTCAGCGCTGTAAAGTGGCAGTGTAGACAAGGCCTGGGTTTGTGTGTGCAGGGACATTTACAGGCATAACTATGCCAGTAGAGTTACACTGCTGTAATTATAGCGGTATAACTCCCTGTGTGGACATTCTTCTTGCAGAATAAAAGTGTCCACTCAAGGCGTTATACAAGTATAAGCCACAGTGGTATTATTATACTGATATAGTTATGCTAGTAAATTCCCCTCTGTATAAAAGCCCTTAGACAAGGCATGAAATGTTTTTTCTTGCAAATCCCTCCAGATGACTACAGGATCCAAACCTGGATTAACAGGGTAAAATACTAGAGGACTGGATCCTGTCCATTTAAAAATAGGGCAGACAGCAGTGCTGTTATATAATAAACATGGATGGGCATAAGCGTGTATGAATCATGCAACAATTTGTTCCTAACCGAATGTGCAGGAAAAATAGAAGCCTGTGTAATCTGGAGAAGGAGGGATCTCGCTCAAACGAGGGGTGAATCTGAATTGCCCCTCTTTTCCTTTTGTTTCCTTGGTGCTCATTTCCTGCAGGCCCTGTATCTCATTGCTACCAATGGTACCCCAGAGCTGCAGAACCCTGAGAAGCTTTCACCCATATTTAGAGACTTCCTTAACCGCTGTCTCGAGATGGATGTAGAGAAAAGAGGCTCTGCCAAAGAACTGCTACAGGTAACTACTGGGATAGGGGTGGAGGGGCGAGCTCAAGTCAAGCCAGCACTCTGGCCTCTACTAACGTTTCTTTTATGTTTAAAATGGCATGGCTGACGGCACACGCATGTCTGAGGTGACTTACCCGAAGGGGCACAGGGAGTGGATCGATGAGGATTTTTTAACTTTAGGACTCTCTTCCCGGTTCCCATCCCTTTTTGTTTTAGCCACTGTCTAATGGCCACAGCCGGGTGGAATATTCTGTAACCAAATTCAAAATGCTCACCCTGGGCCTGGCCCTCCAAGATGCCGAGCCCCTTACGCCCATGGTTTCTCCACAGCTGGTGCCCAACTCTGTGTGTGTCCGCACTCTTCCCTCATTGCTCAGACTTCGCTCCCTGCTCTTCTTGGCCTTGTCAACTGTATGATTCCCCACTACAGCCCTTCTGCTGCAAGTGTCTTTTTATACCATGTCTCAGACCCTGCCGTCTCTCTCCTCAATTCGCCTCAGCTTGGCTACAAAGGGGTCTTCCTCCCTGTCCATGCTCTGCTAGTCTGCCTTACCTTGTGTCTGCCTCCCCTGAGGCGCCTCGACTCATGCCTTAATAGCTAGCCGTTTATTGGGTGCCATTCTCTCACTGATGCTCCTCCTAAATCCCTGCTTTCTCTGTTTCAGGAGCCTGGGTGCTATAGCCAAAATGCTTCCAGGGAGCAGAACAGTGCTGGCCTCTCGCCCACTTCCCCTCTGTTTCCAGGGATGTCCAATTCCAGGACTGAATTCAACCCCCTCAGTTTGCGTGTGTTCCACTCCCACAGAAGTCCAGTAGGAGTTGTGCATGTGTGACTGATGGGATGGTTGCCAAGAAGGCTAACGGCATTTTGGGCTGTATAAGTAGGGGCATTTCCAGCAGATCGAGGGACGTGATTATTCCCCTCTATTCGGCACTGGTGAGGCCTCATTTGGAGTACTGTGTCCAGTTTTGGGCCCCACACTACAAGAAGGATGTGGATAAATTGGAAAGAGTCCAGCGGAGGGCAACAAAAATGATTAGGGGGCTGGAGCACATGACTTATGAGGAGAGGCTGAGGGAACTGGGATTGTTTAGCCTGCAGAAGAGAAGAGTGAGGGGGGATTTGATAGCTGCTTTCAGCTACCTAAAAGGGGGTTCCAAAGAGGATGGATCTAGACTGTTCTCAGTGGTAGAAGATGACAGAACAAGGAGTAATGGTCTCAAGTTGCAGAGGGGGAGGTTTAGGTTGGATATTAGGAAAACTTTTTCACTAGTAGGGTGGTGAAGCACTGGAATGGGTTACCTAGGGAGGTGGTGGAATCTCCTTCCTTAGAGGTTTTTAAGGTCAGGCTTGACAAAGCCCTGGCTGGGATGATCTAGTTGGGGTTGGTCCTGCTTTGAGCAGGGGGTTGGACTAGATGACCTCCTGAGGTCCCTTCCAACCCTGAGATTCTATGATTCTATGATTCTGTGGTCATGCCCCTTAAGTGCTCAGTGGTTGGGCTGTATCTGACTTCCCTCCCTTGAGATCCACTCTGAATCTGCCCGTGGACATTTCCACTGCTTGCATCCGAAGAAGTGGGTATTCACCCACGAAAGCGTATGCTTCAATACCTCTGTTAGTCTATAAGGTGCCACAGGACCCTTTGTCGCTTCTACAGATCCAGACTAACACGGCTACCCCTCTGATACTCTGAATCTGTCTTCTTCTCTCCCCGCTTGACACGCTGTGGTAGGATCAGGCATTAGAAGCTTTACTTGTTACCCCTAGACATGGAATTATTTCCCCACTGCTGCAGGTATTGCCACTTCTTGAAATTTATCTCAAAACCCACCACCTTCAGCTCAGGATGAACTCTCCATACAGTGCTTTGTGGCACCATGTATAGTGTGATGGATGCGCAACAATACAGTATTTGTGTTGCATTGTAGTAAGTGGAAGGTGTCCTGCAAATGAACGCCTGGATATCTAGTAAATGACTTGGCTTGTGAGTTTGACTACAGCTGTGCCAAACTCCACTTCTGGTTTGCAGATATTAATAAATTGAAAGGCCAGAAGGCACTGTTATGATCATTGAGTCTGACCTCTTGCGTAACACAGGCCGTAGAAAATCACCCAGTGACTCCCACCTCCATCTCAATAACTTGTGGATGAACTAGAGCAGATCTCTGTGTCTTCATTCCATCCAGGACTAAAATCCTCTAACATTCCATTTATATTTTTGAATTAACTCCGAATCCATGAAGAATTTCCTGAGTTTCAACTAGTTTTGCGTCACAAGCCCATAAAGCCGGGAATTTAGCCTGATTTTGGTGCAAAGCTGGAACTCAGTCCAGGCTTGCTTGAAAGGTTTGTGACTTCAGCAAACCTTTTCGTTTAACCTGGTTTGAGTTTTGAGCATGTAACTAAACTACGCTGCAAACCGCTTGAGCTCTGCATGATTTCGGTGCAAACGTTTCACTCTGTGGTGAGACTTGACCTCAAAGGTGTTATCAATAACTTAGTTTTCTCCTTCTCTCCTAGCACCAGTTCCTGAAAATTGCGAAGCCCCTTTCTAGTCTCACTCCTCTGATTATTGCCGCAAAAGAGGCAGCGAAGAACAACCACTAACGCGGAATCATCATAGTCATCGTGCCAAGTCTTTTCAATGTTAATTTCAGAGACTGAATACCTGCCTTCCTGCTCCTTTGGGGTGCCCAAAACTTTGATCCCTTGAGCGTGGGCCACAGAAGTAGTATTTGTTGAATGTTAAAGGAGGCATTGCTGATCTGAAGCCGTGAACAGCCTTCTCACCCTCTTGGTGGGAGAAGATTATTTTGTATGGTTGACAAGGTCTTTGTGAGAACCTCTGAGCCTGATGTAGCAAAGCCAGTTTGATTTCAGATCTCTTAATGTGTTTACTTTTTAACATAAGTGTGGAGCCTTAGACCATGTTTATCTTAATAAATTAAATCTCTCGCTGGCCACATTTTCCCTGCCTCTGCCCAGCTCAGTTGTCACACTACTGAAACTCCTGCATGCTTCGGATTACTTGAATAATGGAGCAGCCAGCAGAAATCTGAACAGCTTTAATAACTGAAAAGGGGGATGCAGGAGTATGCGGCGCCCAAACACTTCCTCAGCGCTGCTGGACGCCTCGACAGAGAGAGCTGCAATATTCTGAATGAATTTTCTGCAACCATCGGAGGATTTAATTCATGGATCACCTTTGTGCTACGTCTTGTGAATCAGCCTCTGATTAAAACATCCTCTCTCTGTTTTCATCTCAGATTTGTAGGCTTCAGTTTTCAGTTCTGCTAATTATTAGATCACTTCCAAAAATAATAATAATTCTGGTGTGTTAGAAGGTAAATCGCAGAAGAAGGTGGCAGGCCTGTTTTTAAAACTATTTCATTTATAAAGCACAGCTGGGGTTAAAGAAATCACTGCTCTGTATCATAAAACACTGATACAGTGGTCACCACTACAGTGTCCCCATTTGCCCACAGTGGTATTTGAGAAAGTATTATTTCCTGTGCCAAGTTCAAGGAAAAACTGTCTTGTCTCAGATGCTGTTGGGTATGGTAGTTGCGTGTGTGTGTGTGGGAGCTAAATAATCTGTTTTCTTTATCCTGTAACTTATCTGGAGGACCAAGAGGGTTGTTAATTCCTCGGGTTGCCACAGTTTTTAAAGTACCAGGAAACTTGGAACTGCATCTGAGTGGAGAAATCTGTGGCCTAAACACTGGACTATAACCAGCTGTAGGTTGATTTTAATAAAACTGCTGCATTTCTGACCTCAGGGTGGGGGAGGAAGGATTTAGAGGATTAACTTCATAGTCATAAACACAATCCTCTCAAACTGGACTACTGTTCATGCTATTCTTTGTTTGCCACTGGATGTCCAGAGGTGAGGGCTAAAGTGGTACGTGCAAACTAGATTATTTTACACTCAGAGTTCCCTAGACCTGCTTATATCCAATTATGAACAGGATATGGAGTCTAAGCTGCTCTAATTTCCATACTGAAGAACCAGAAGATAGTGTAAAAAGGATGCATTAAAGTCAGGTGGGAGCTGCTTTCTCACACTCTGCTGCTGCTTTTCTTGCCATGGCCCCTCTTCTGGCCCCTGATGGTGTAAATTAGATCAATGTACGAGGGCTTAAATGATGGAGGAACCATCAGGCCTCCAGCAAATGGTAACAGTGCATTGTAGCTCAGTCCAACTCCTAGGTGAAACCTGTAATTGACCCTCTCTGCTTGGATACTGATGGATTTTCCTTCGTCTTCCCCACTCTGGTCTCTGCCTCTTCCCTTGTTGCATAACAAGTTACTGCATTTAGCTATAATATCTGCCAGATGTACAGTATTTGGGAGATGGACCAAATGGTCTAATAGGTCTTTCCCATCTGTTTTACTTATAATTTTCCAAATGAACTTTAATTTCTAATGCCTCATATTTTTAAAAATTGGTTTGTATAGTTCAATCACCATCAGGTACATACACATATCTCCTGGTGCAGAGCACTTCTGCTTTTCAGTATTTTATGTAAATTCACTGTCATATGAAAATGCAAGCAGTTCCTATGCTAGTATGAGTGTATCTATGCTAGAGGCTTTTGCCGGCACAAATCACACCTTACACGCCTTGTCTGACATAGCTATGCCGGAAAAAGTCTGTAGTTAAGATCTCGCCTAAAATAACCTGGATTAAGCTGTTTTCAGGGCCTCGCAGCTCAACACAAGTTAAAACAGGTTCAACTAAAAGGATGGTCCGAGTCACTATTTTCTGCACCCCACTAGCTGAATGTTCACAACATGTTCACAGCTCACAATAAGATCATACTTTTAAACTCCAGTCATTAAAAATCCCGTTTGTTCACCTTTCTGTGATTAAGGATTTCCCTGGACATCTGTTTCTGACTAGCCTTGGATTTCTGGGTGAACACCTAGGACAAAATGGGGTGATAATACTAGAAGACCCCAGCCCTAGGGGAAGTCTGATTGGATGATCAGCTGGACACTCCCTGGGGAATTTGGACAGAGGTTGAAGGGAAGTGGCATTGCCTTGAGTAATTGTTGGATAAACGAGGGGTTTATTTATATTTTCCCTGCACTGTCTTATTGGCACACGTAATAGGAAATGGACTACAGGTCACATCCTCAGCTGGCGGACATCCGTGTAACACCACTGATTTCAATGGAAATACATTGCTTCATGCCAGCTGCCCGACATCTCTAGCACAAAGCCCTTGTAAATTACAGGGATTAGAACCTGATCCGTAAAGGCATTGTGGGTCCTTGCCTCACAATGGGAGCCCCGGGGGTTGAGGAGTTCTTTAGGACCTCACGTGATCAGACTCTATCCATATTGGCTGCTACCATAATTGAGCATGGGTCCTGGTAGCAGGATTGCAGCACAACGTTCCCTGACCAAGGGTTACTTCTTATACATAACCATGTTAAACCATGCGTCAGGCTATCCGTCGCCTAGGCGGGCTACAGTCAGAAGGAACCATTTATTCTTTGGCTTCTGTCCCTCAGTTGATTTCTAATCCACGGTGGTGCTTTGCCTATGATTCCATCATCACTACTTAGTTTTCTTAATAGCTTTGTGTGAGAGATTTTGACAAAGGCTTTTTGAGGCCCATTGATAAACTGTAGGATTGTGACATCAGAGCTATGTCATCTTCTAACACACTAAGTTCTAACAGTCTGGCTTCATTGTCCTGGTCTGTTGACATGAAAGTCAGTGCTGCAGAGTACGATAGCTGTCTGTTTGGGCCTGATTTAAGTTGACTGCCTCAGGTAAGTCAGGTAAATTCTTCTGTTTGAATTCTTGTGTAGTTTAAAACTCTGGTATCTGCCTTACTTGGCTGGACTCGTGTATCAACATGTTGCCTTTCCCATTCAGTCATCGCCTCCCATGTCCCGGGCTCAGTGCTACTTCAGTTCATTCATATATGATTGGCTAATGCTAACATACAGTAGAACCTCACCATTACGAACACCTCGGGAATGGAGGTTGTTCGTAACTCTGAAATGTTTGTACCTGAACAAAACGTTATGGTTTTTCGTTCAAAATTTTACAACTGAACGTTGACTTACTATAGCTTAAAAACTTTACTATGCAGAAGACAAATGCTACTTTTAACCATCTTAATTGAAATGAAAGAAGCACAGAAACAGTTTCCTTCCCTTGTCAAATCTTTTCAAACTTCCCTTTTTTAGTAGTTTGTTTAACACAGTACTGTACTGTATTTGCTTTTTTTTTTGGTCTCTGAAGCTGCCTGATTGTGTACTTCTGGTTCCAAATGAGGTGTGTGGTTGACGGGTCTGTTCATAACTCTGAGGTTCTACTAATAAATCTGGTCAGATTTTATGGCCATCACTCTCTGTCTTGGGAGCAATGCTCTCAGAACTTCAAGAAGTTAAAACTTCTTCGTTCACTTTGAGAACATTTTCATTCCACACGTGTTTAAAAATTAAAAATCCCAGGAAAGCTCTTTCCAATGAAGATGAATCTGCATCATTTTGATGATGGTTTTTACATACTGTGGTCTTTTCAAGGTAAATGCTAGTCCTTCAAATGTATTGTCATGTCAACGATCCTCTTGCCTGTTTGTGAGCCAGATTCCTCAATTATGCCACTTAGTTCCCCATTTAATATATATTTATATTTAAATGGCTCCTTTATATTAGCTGCTTGGAACATAACTTAATAGGTTCTTCATTTGTATACTACCCACCCTCTGAAAATCAGTCTGCTTCAAGGTGTCTTGATCATGTCAAGTACATCAAAGAATGCTCACCACTGCAAATCAGCGACTAGCAAAAGCTTAACAGGAAATTAGGCTGACATCAACCTAGGCAATCAAGGCCCGATCCAGAGTCTACTGGAAGTGATGGAAAGACTCCCATTGACCTCAGTGGATTTTGAAACAGGCCCTTGAAGAATAAAAAACCCAAAGGTTTATACCTCTTCCCTAAAACATAAGAGGCAGATGGGAACTTACACAATATGCTTCCCGTATTTAACTATTGTAGTTAAAATGTCTTACTCACTTTAACTCCACAATGTTTACAGAAATAATTTATTTTAATAAGTTTCTAGGATTTTGTACCCAAGAGCGAGAGGGGTGTGTGTGAATCCTTTGTGTGCCTTTAAAAGAGAAGGCTTGTAGCTGAGGAGGAGAATGGGAATGAGTGAATAGCAGCCCATTGTTATGGCTTTGATAGCACAGCTTCACTCTTGGCATGCCTTAATTAAAGGGACATATCTTTACCGGTTCAGAAGATAAATCTGCTCTATTATTTGTTACTGCCTCTTCTTGAGATGAGTTTTTTATGTCCCTGGCAAGCTGGAATATCCCTTTAAACAAAGGTGGTGGGAGTTCTTCTTGAGAAGACCCATGGTTTCCATAGAGACACTTCTGCTCTTTTATTTGCCTTTTTAATAGATCTTGGTATGATCAAGGCCAAGTTTAAGTAAAGACGTGGAGAAAACCCTTGACATCCACACAATGGCCAAGATTTTACAAAGGGACGAGTGATTTGGGGTGCCTTAGTTTGGCAGGTGTCCAACTTGAGACCCTCGTTTTCAAAAAGCTCTGAAAAAGTTGGGCAACCCAACACTGAGGCACTCGAAATCAGTAGTCACTTTTTTGTAAATCTTGGCCAAGAACACAATAGCTATGATAATACACATATCACTCAAAATACCGCAGCAGCGGATAGAAATAGGCCATATTTACAACAAGGTATTTATGATGTGTGAGAACAGACTGCTTTTATCATCTGTGAGTTAGCTAGATGCAAGTTTTAAAGAATGTTTTGCCTGTCACTTGTTGACATAAAGCAGGTCCGGACAAAGATCCCAGAAAAATGCTTCACTTTGAATTTATTATATGAAATAAAATGTTTCACAGCAAAGCATGTGAGTTAACATAACCCACAAACAATGTGTAACAGCATATTTGATCATGTACATCTAAAATTTAGTAAAGGTGAAGTCAGGCTTACAAATGACCTGGCTGACATTGTTTTTCGGCATGGTTTTTGACTTTTCATTTCCACAAAGCCGACAATTTTATCTCTGCATCAGAGGCCATCAGACCGAGCACATGGATAATTCCCTGATTCAGGGCCTGACTGTTGTCAATGAAAGTGTACAGAATCAAATATGGGATCTTAGAGAAACAGCTCCCAACCTTGACACTGAAAAGCAGGAGCTAATAAAATAAAACAATTGTATGAAAGACCTGGACAGAAACTTGCAAGCCAAGACAGACTGTTTCAGAACAATGGTAGAAGATTAGCAAAGAGGTGGAGAATGTCAAGGAGATTCTGGGACTAAGGGAAGTACAGATAAAACATTTGGAATTCCAAAACAGGAACTTGGAAAGAGCCAATGACCAGCTGACTGATGAAATAAAGGGAATGTGTCTCCAGATTTCTGCATATCAGGATTACAAATCTTTTCAAGAAGGAGAGAGATCAGGGATGGGAAACGTAACGTCTGAAATCCAGAAGGGCTTGAAACAACTTCATAGCAAGCTGGAGATTGCAGAGCAGCAGCATGAAGAGGAAAAATGCCAGGCATCCAAGTTAAGGCATGTGCTGGAAGGAGTTGAGCAAATCTGGGAGGTTCAGAAAAATGCCATAATCCATCTGAAAGGACAACTGGAAAATGCAGTGCAGGAGACTGGAAAATGAAGACAGAGCCCAGGTTTGTTCATTGTTGCATAAAATTGTGGAAGCAAAGCTGGTGGAGAATTCACTGGACAAGAGAAACTTTCTTAATTGCCTTTCAAAAGGTGTCTGGTTTGTATTCACCTAGGTCCGATGCTTTGGATTTATGACCACATCGGTCATGCTATATCTTTTTATATTCAACAAAGATTTTAAGTCGGTCAGTCGTCAACTGCTGTTTTCTGACCACAGTCTTGAGTTTGCTGAGAAACCTCCTGTCTCCATATGCTATCTGGAAATATGGTGGCCTGTGGCCATTTTAAAGTCAGCTGTGCAGCCTCTCTTCCATCTCTTCATATCAGCTAAATTAACTCTCCTTCAATGCCTGGATTGTTTCTTCTTGATGTATCCGCTCAATCTTTTTTTTTTAAATGCTTTTTAAAAATAAAATAAAATCCAAATAGATTGTCAGCTGGTTCTGATTTGTGTACTATTTGGATGACTGATTTCAAAGAGTTCCAATAGATGAGAGAGGTGTAATTTTCCTTTGAGCATGCCACACTCATTATTGTTCCTATTACTATATCATGTTTGGGTATTTTTATAACTCTTATTTAAACTACTTTACCTGTTATTGAAGAAAGGCTCACTGGCCTGGGATTCCCAGGGTTGCACCTACCACCTCTGTTAGTTGAAAACTGTTTGAGAGAAAATATAATTGCTGTGTTGTTCATGATCCTAAATGCCAGTATCTAATACAGAGGCATCAGATAAGAGAGAGGAAGGATGGGCTTATGGTTGAGAAGTGGGACCAGGAAGATCTGGGTGCAGGTCCCAGCAAAATTCTGCGCGACCCTGAGCAAGTCACTTTCTCTCTCTGCCTCAATTCCCCCTGTGTAAGATTCTTCCGTTGTTCCTCCCCTGTGTGTGTCTTTTCTCTTTAGACTGTAAGCTCTTTAAGGCGGCGATTGGACCCTCATTGTATTTGGGGCCTGCAGGTGCTCCGGCTGAACAAATAATCGATACTGACAAAGATGTGATCTAATACTTGCACAGTAGAATAGCAGTTTCTCGTATAAGGGAAGCCAGCTGCAGCCTGGCCTGACCAAAACAATGCAGTTAATATTGTGCATGTCTCACCATGGCATGCCTGAATGCTTTATCCTCCTGATGTTAAATGAACCAAATGAAATGCCTTGAAGAATTTCACAGGGTTGACTCCTGTAGCAGCAGGTGAGGAAGGAAAACTTTCATAGCGATGCCCTTACTGGCAAGGGAGACAGTTCACAAAACACAGGATGGGAACAGCTGAAGCCCAGTTGGAATGAAAGGTGAAACTGACCCATGGCACTAACAATTCCTTGGTAAACAAGCACATTGTACGAAAACATGCACATAGGGACCTACATAAGGATTTAAGGTGGCAACTTAATCCTGTTAATCAGCTGTTATGTAAATTCATACTGCACTATAACTATGCACTTTCATCTGCAGATTGCTTTGCTAATTCATAGAATCATAGAAGATTATGATTGGAAGAGACCTCAGGAGGTCATCTAGTCCAATCACCTACTCAAAGCAGGACCAACACCAACTAAATCATCCTTAATCATCCTAATTAATCCTTAACATGTGCCTCCCTCATGGGTGTTCAACTCCCTTCTAGAGATGGGCAGGGGTGTGTGTGTGTGTGTGTGTGCGCGCATGCATATACGCACATTGTTAGAAGTGAAACACCCAAATGTGAGTCCCACTCGGGCTAATCTCTACCGGGGGTGGCCATTGTTCTTTCTCCACCTTGCCATCTGAATCAGTGTTAGCTGATCCTCCAAACTTCCCTTTGTCTGAGGGCTTGTCTACATTACCTGCTGGATCAACGGGCAGCGATCGATCCAGTAGGGGTCGATTTATTGCGTCTAGTCTAGACATGATAAGTTGACCGCCGAGTGCTCTCCCGTCGACTCCGGTACTCCACCAGGGCGAGAGGTGCAGGTGGAGTCGACAGGGGAGCGTCAGCAGTCGACTTATCGCAGTGAAGACACCGCGGTAAGTGGATCTAAGTACATTGACTTCAGCTACATTATTCACGTAGCTGAAGTTGCGTAACTTAGATCGACAACCCCTCCCCCCTCCTCCAGTGTAGACCAGGTCTGAGAGGCTAGAGGTCTTACAAGGCAGAGGACCATGTGTTACAGAAAGTGCTGTATCCCCTGCTCTATCATATCTCCCCTTAGTTGTCTCTTTTCCAAGCTGAAAAGTCCCAGTAGTATTAATCTCTCCTCATATGGAGACCCCCTAACTCCAGACCCCTAACTCTCTCTCTGAAAATCAGTCCCCTTTAAGGGGTTTCAAGTTGGGCACCCAAAGTTGCTAGTCAGTGCTCTTTATATTCGTAGGCAGGTTGTTTTATAAGAGCTAAAACGGCAGCTCATAATGTGTTCACTTTTTTCTGTTTTTAATTATTGGATTGTATAGGGCAGGTTCTTGATGGAATATTAAATAGGGTATAAAAATGTACCCCATGGACATTTTCTGTGGAAAGATAATCTTGGAGCAAAGGCATGACCCGGGAACCAGGAGATCCAGACTCTAATCCTAGTTCTACCACAAAGTTCTTTGGACTTCATTTAGGGAGAAGTTTTCAAAACCATTTAACTCCTGTTTAGGCAGTCACATGAAGAGATCCATCTTTCTAACGTTCTCCACACCCAGCAGCTCTGGCTGAGAACAGGAGCTACTGAGTGCTGAGCACTTAATGGGGCCGTTAATCTCTGTTGCCTCATTTTCCTCCCATCTGTCGAAAATAGTAATTACCTGCTTCACAGGGGTGTTGTGAGGCTAACTCAGTGCATGTTTGTAAAGTGCGTAGAGTAGGGTGACCAGATGTCCCGATTTCATAGGTACAGTCCCAATTTTGGGGTCTTTTTCTTATATAGGCTCCTGTTCCCCCCCCCCCCCCCCCTGATTTTTCACACTTGCTGTCTGGTTACCCTAGCGTAGAAACCCTCTGAGCGAAGGTGCTGGAGAAGGACTAAGGATCACAGGCTGGGTTTCCGTTTTTGAAATCCTTTATAATACTCATTGCTCCCCAGGTTTAATCACTGACTCCTGTTCAGTGTCGGTGGGAATTCCGTGCAGAGTCTCCTTAGTGTTCAAGTTAGTGCTTCAATTCTTCAGTCTGTAGTGCCCCCTGGTGGTCGTATTAAGTTTTTCCCACTCTTATTAAAGGTTTTGGCCTTTGCGGTTACGGCTTCCTCTCTACTCTTTTACTACGGCTCCTGTTAACCCTTCCTTTGAACTCTGGTGATTATTCACCTAATCAAGGGTGGGGTTGATGGGAAAGCACCCTGCTCTAGCAGATAAAGCAATAGAATAGGAGTCAGCTAGACTGAGTTTAATACCTGGCTGTGGGACCCAGAGGGGGATTAAGGCTTCATGGGGCCCTGGGCCAGAGCAAGTGGGGGGGGGGCTTCCCCTTGCAGTCCTGCCCCCATTCCACCCCTTCCCCTGTGGCCCTGCCCATGGCCCCACCCTGTTCCGCCACTTCCCCTGTGGCCCCGCCCCTGTTCCACCCACAGTCCCACCCCATTCCACCCCCCCACTGCGATCCACACCCCGTTTGCTCCTTTCTGCCCCCAACAAGACCACAGAAGTTCTGCAGGCACAACATTCTGAAGAATCAGAGCAGGCTGCGCAGCGGGGACAGAAGGACGGTGAAGAAATTTGGCAGCATGTGACCTCCAGAAGAAGAAAGAGGAGCATCCATGTACCAGCAATGCAGATACAGGTGAGCACCCATTTTCATGTTCTCTCCACAGATACTAATGCAGAGAGTGGACTAGATGATGCATCTGAGAGAAGGGAGAAGAAGGAGACTCCGCCGATTGGTTCTGTTCAATATCTTCATCAATGATTTAGATAATGGCATACAGAGTACACTTATAAAGTTTTTGCGGACAATACCAAGTTGGTAGGGGTTGCAAGTGCCTTGGAGGATGGGATTAAAATTCAAAATGATCTGGACAAACTGGATAAATGGTCTGAAGTAAATAGGATGAAATTCAATAAGCAAAAATGCAAAATACTCCACTTAGAAAGGAACAATGAGTTGCACACATACAAAATGGGAAATGACTGCTTTGGAAGGAGTACTGCAGAAGGGATCTGGGGATCATAGTGGATCACAAGCTAAATATGAGTAAACAGTGTTGCAAAAACAGCAAACATCATTCTGGGATGTATTAACAGAGATTGTAAGTGAGAGACAAGAAGTAATTTTTCTGCTTTACTCCACGCTGATTAGGCCGCAACTGGAATATTGTGTCCAGTTCTGGGCGCCACATTTCAGGAAAGATGTGGACAAATTGGAGAAAGTCTAGAGAAGAGCAACAACAATGATTAAAGATCTTAAAAACCTGACCTATGAGGGAAGAGTGAAAAAACTGGGTTTGTTTAGTCTGGAGATGAGAAGACCGAGAGGGGACATAACAGTTTTCAAATACATAAAAGGTTGTTACAAGGAGGAGGGAAGTAAATTGTTCTCATTAACCTCTGAGGATCAGACAAGAAGCAACGGGCTTAAATTGCAGCAAGGGCAGTTTAGGTTGGACGTGAAGAAAAACTTCCTAACTGTCAGGGTGGTTAAGCATTGGAATAAGTTGCCCAGGATTGTTGTGGAATTTCCATCACCTGGAGATTTTTAAGAGCAGGTTAGACAAACACCTGTCAGGGATAGTCTAGATCATAGGTTCTCAAACTGTGGTCCACGAGCTCCATTCAGGTGGTCTGTGGATAGTTCCCTCTAAGGTGCGTGCCTGGGCAGCCGCAAAGGAGAGAATGAAGGGCCACCCACCCAATTAGTGGAGCTGTGGAGGCGTGGCTTCACCAATTAGGTGCCTGGACACTGGAGAAAATGCACATGTAAGGTGAGGTGGTGGCCTTGGGGGGAATAGGGGTTAGGTGGGAGGGGGCAGTGGGGTGAGAAGAAGGAGTGGGGAGAATTTGGGATGTGCAGGGCTGCGGCAGCCGGAGAAAGAGGCGACTTTCCCCAGCTCCAGGACTGCGGCTGCCGGGGAGAGACCCCCCTCCTTCCCAGCCCCAGCTTGGGGGCTGCCGCAGCAAGGGAGAGACGGCACATCCATTGCATTAGAAAGGTAAGACTACTGATATTACAATATGAGTTGTGTGCTTTTATTTGTAGAACAAAAAAAGTTAAATATTAAGATTTTTTTTTATATAGCGCTTTTATCCAAAGCGTTTTACAATAGTTAGCTAATATACAAACAACATGTTAGTACAAACAACATTTGGAAAGATCATCAAGTGGTCCAGCAAGACCCTCAGCAATTTTGCAAGTGGTCCGTGAAAAAAAAAAGTTAATACCTAGTCCTGCCATGAGTGCAGGGGCCTGGACTAGATGACCTCTTGAGGTCTTTTCCAGTCTTCTGATTCTATGATTTCAGCCACCAGTTGGCAGATTCTCAGTTTTCACACATCCTTCAACTGCAAGATTCCTTAAGGGTCTGGCTAACTTTGTTCCATCCAGTATGAGTGCCTATTCCTCCTTGGGACCTTAATTTATTGCTTAGCTCCTTAAAAAAATCCTCCTTTTGAACCCATCGGGACTTGTTTGTTTCTTCATTTGTCCTTCAAACTTCGTTCCTCATAGCTATCACCTCTGCCGGTAGGGTAGGGGAGCTTGTAGCTTGTATAACTGATCCACGGTACACAGTTTTCGATCACGATAAGGAGACATTGCATCACCATCCTTGTTTCCTTCCTAAGGTGTCACCAGATTTCCACATCAACCAGGACGTCCAGTAGCCGGTGTTTTACCCTGAGTCTCATTCTTCGAGAGTAGAGGCCAGTCTTCATACCCTGGACATGAGAAGAGCTCTGGACATCTACCTAGATAGGACTAACCCTTCAGGGCTTCTCACAGATTCTCTCTCCTACTGAGAGACTGAAAGGTCACCCAGTTCCCATCCAATGACTATCAAACCAATTTTCAGGTGACATTTTTGCATGTTACAAGTTTTCTGGGGTACATCCTACCCCTCCCCCCCCGGTAACTGCTCACTCCACTAGGCTCAATCTACCTCAGTAGCCCTCCTTAGAAAGGTACCTATCATGGACATTTGTAAATGCCGTTTGGTCCTCTGTACGCACGTTTTCCCAATGTCATGCAGTGGTGCACACTTTCACAGCAAATGCAGCCTGGGGCGACGCTGTTCTCCAACCCTGCGCTGAGTCTCCTGAAGTGGAGCCCGCAGAGGGACAATAACTCGAAGAAGGCGAGGTTCCTTACCTGTCCAGCAACTGGAGTTCTTCGAGATGTTTTGTCCCGATGGATGCTCCACCGCCCACCCTCCTTCCCCTGCACTTGAGTCCTGCTAGGCTTTGAGGTTGAGAAGGAACTGGAGGTGCAGTGGGTCAGCCCCTCCCTAGGTGCTCTTGTACTACAGCCTGAGGAAATCTATCGGTGTGATTTGTCAGCACGGGCAGTGCTGACAAAAATCGATTGTCTGATCGTTTCTAACGCAGTAAGATGTGCTATTATTAAAACTACCTCTACTGGGCGCTCAAAACATGAGGAACATGTGTGAGGTCATGCTGCTAGGGGCGGGGTCATGCTGCTAGGGGCGGGGTCATGCCATTCCGAGCGGTACTGGAATGTCCAGGATTCTGGAGATGCCACCTTACTACTGCATTGCTTCTCACTAATAATGGAAAGACACTGCTGTCCCGCTGCTGCGGTCGAGTCACAGGGTCGGTGGGTGGGTAGGGGGGATTGAAATTTGGTTCAGTCTGGGGGTTGTCCCCTGTGATTTTTATTACTATTTCTAGAAATCCAATGTGTGAGAACTGGTATCACTCTGGAGTTAAACTCCTGGGGACGTTGGTACCTGTCGAGGATCTGAGTCACCCATTGTTACGGCTTTGAATTAACGTGTTTGGAGCGGTGCGTCAGTATGAGATGTAAATATGGCACCGTGTCAGATTCTCCATGGTCTGTCAAGTCTGGTATCCTGCCCCTGGCAGCGCCCAATGCCTGACTCCCCACGATAATACATAATCCTGTGTCTCAGACTGTGCTAATTGCAGGAGGTCACTGTCTCCCGGTCAGACACAAACCTGGGCTAAAATCCTTAGAGCTGACGGCTGAATTGCTGCGGTAGATACAGTGCAGCACTAGACATTCCATGTTTAGCGCATCGGGCTTGTGTAGACCCCCAGTTTATGGCCTCATATAGTCGAGGGCCAGATCCTCAGCTGGTGTAGATCAGCATAGTTCCATTGACACCAGTGGAACTATGCTGATTTACACCAGCCGCGGTCTGGACCTGGCCCATAAAGTGAAGCAGGAAGAAAGCTGGTCGTAGTGTTCGGTTTGTCTCCTTTTGGAAATGGTTTCTGGGAGCATCTAGGTCATCAGGTGCTTCTCTCTCCAATATCAAATGAATCAGCTGATCTCTGCTGAGCAGATGCAGAAAGCCCAGAGTAGCCGGTGCGCACAGTGTGTAGTGGTGTTAGTTGTGTTTAAGCAAGTCAACTCTAGGGTATCAGCCGCTTCGCAGGGCCCTGCTGGAGCCAGCGAAAAGGCCACAGTACAGGATGCCTGGTGACAATGGTACCATGGGAAGAGGACGGGGTGGTTTTGGTTGGTTTGGTCACTCTACCATTTAAACTAGTTTCCTTCCCTCCACATTTTCAGGCCCCTTGACCTGGCTGTCATTGCAGGAAACGTCTTGTGCTAAAGGTGCCCATGCTGGTGATGCTCCGTGCCGCACCCCCTCCGAAGCTGCATGTGCCATCGTAGGGGTGTTCCAGCAATTGGACAAAGAGCAGCAGGCTCATGCGTAACCTGGGAAAGGCAGCAGGGATGAAGCTAGAATGGCGGAAACACTTGGAAGTTCTTACTGGAAGTGCTGGTTTCGCCCGGGTCTGGGCATGACCGACCACTCACCAAAGGCAGCGGGAGCTCACGGGCTTGCTGGGTTTCTCGCTGCTCCTGGGTGAATGTGCTTCATCACTGGCAAGGAATGCTTCTGACTCATAGACTTTAAGGTCAGAAGGGACCATTATGATCATCTAGTCTGATCTCCTGCACAATGCAGGCCACAGAATCTCACCCACCCACTCCTGCAATCATCCTCTCACCTATGTCTCAGCTATTGAAGTCCTCAAATCATGGTTTAAAGACTTCAAGATGCAGAGAATCCTCCAGCAAGTAACCCGTGCCCCATGCTGCAGAGGAAGGTGAAAAACCTCCAGGGCCTCTGCCAATCTCTCTTCGAGGAAAATTCCTTCCCGACCCCAAATATGGTGATCAGCTGAACCCTGAGCATGTGGGCAAGACTCACCAGCCAGACACCCAGGAAAAAGTTCTTTGTAGTAACTTCTAACCTCCCATCACCAGCCATTGGGCCTATTTACCACTGATAGTCGAAAGTCAATTAATTAATTACCAAGATAATGTTTTCCCATCAAACCATCCCCTCCATAAAATTATCTATCTGTGACTAGCTGGAAGCTGCTTTTTTCCCCTTCTGAAAGCTTTGACCTCCGAGAGCTCCATGTTCATCCCCTCCTGATCAGACTGCTGCAGCTGGCTCCCCTTTCGGATGAGCATGATCGCCATCCACGAGCCAAGATTAGTGTGGCACGCCAGAGCCTCCCTAGTGCCTCACAGGGCAGCTGGTGACACATCACCCCAATGCTCTCCAAGCTCCACTGGCCATCTGCTCCTTTCCAGATTTCAGTTATGGTCCTAGTCCTGATCTACAAGGCACTTAATGGGCTGGGAGAAAACTCCCTCAAAGACCATCTGTCCACCCAGGGCTCTCCGAGGCAGCAGCATTCAACAGGAATGTTTTGACTAAACTGGCCCAGGAGAAGACTCCTGGGGACAGGAGGCAGAGCATTTTCTGCAGCCTGGCTCCCTTTGTGGGATACCATGTCAGAGGACACAGGACATCAGGGAGTCCATCCCTCACCATGCCTGGGTCTAAATGCAAGACGATCTCCTCTCGCCAATCCCCGACTTGATAAGATGCTTTGATACCACTGTGATGGGCATGGTATGGTGTGTTCCAGGACCAGCCAGCAACGGGAGAGCCTGGAGATGAAGTTAAAAGGCAAAAGGAAAGGAATATGGAAAGGTAAAAAGCACCTCCCCTTAAACCATGCACCTTGGGAACCAGGAGGCTGTGAGAGCACTTCACCTAGGGCGCATACAGTGCCATTGTTAATTGTTGTGTGGTGCTTGGATATGCCACAGTGGGCAGCACATTAGATCTTTAAAAATGACGTTTTAGTTCACAGTAAAGAGCTTGGTACATCCAGAAGCATTGTCAGAACCGCCACTATTGGGCCAGCCTCATCCTGGTGTGTCTCCCTTGACTTCAGGGGTGCAATACCCGGGATGAATGTGGCTTAGTGATTCCTCGCCAACTTCCTCCTTGATGGCTGGTCTTTTCTGATGCGCAATCCTGTGTGGCTTTGCTTTTGTTTGCTTCTTTGGTTCTGTATCCGCATCAGTACAGATGTTAGCACAGACCGGTTGATTACCGCTATACGTTAAAAATGAAGGATCAAGATATTTTAATCTATTTTTTGCCTCTTTGATGTATAAAAGCCTGAGATGTGGCTTAATTTATTTTTCTTGTTTCTTTTAACTCTAGAAATATCAGGAATGGCAGGAGTGTTCCAGAATCTGACTAAAGATCACGGCTCATCTAAGGCCGGAAGGGACCATTAGATTATCTAGTTTGACCTCCTGTGTCACACCGGCCAGAGAGCTTCATCCAGTGACTCCTTGGGCACAGTAACTTCTGTTCAACTAAAGCCTATCCTCCAGAAAGGCCTCCAGTCTGGACTTCAGGATTCGCTTTCTTGTTACTTGTGCTGACACCCCACTAGCATAGTTGCCAACTTTCACGCAGTAAATTAGCACCCCGACTTTCACAATAAGCCAAAAATCAAGCTAATCCCATTTCAAAACAAGGCCAAAACAAGCCAATCCCTAAGAACCCCAACACTCTGTAACTAGATCCCCCTGGCGTGCAGTCTGGGACTGTGGTGGGCCCGCTGTGCACCCCTGACTCTCTTCTCCCCTTGCCGTCCCTTGCCCCGCTTGCCAGGAGCCAATCAAAAAAAGAAGCAACAAGCTGCAAGCCAAACAAGCAACAAGCTACAAGCCGAAAACTAGCCAACAAGCAACTCACAAGCCAATTAAGCCAAAAACAAGCCCAATTTCTGCGTTTTTTCCGTGGGTTTGACATGTCTTCCTACTAGTTCTCGACATGTCCAGAGAGCCTTCCAGGGTAGATAAGACCTGATTATCTTATTCATTTATTGACCCTGTGCTTGCTACCTTTAAAAACTGAACCTTACAAAACACACCTTAGTGACAGAGCAGTGGGATTTTTGTGACGTATCCATTATAAGAATCCTGGGGTTATATCATACTATACTGTAACCAGGGCCGGATTAACCTTTTGTGAGTCCAGTGCCAAACATATTTGTGGGCCCCCATGGGGATAATGGGGCATGGTGCGGGTGTGTGTGTGTCAGTCCCCAGAGCGAGGGGCCGGTTGAGGGCCCAGCCCAGCACGAGGGAGCTGTTTACAAACCGCCAGCCACCAGATGCACACTGGCCTGCCCGGCCCTGTGCTGCTTTGGGGGCAGGCCTGCACTGTGTGCCACACCGCCCTCCCACCCAGAACCCCCCAGACCTCTATGTCCAGTCTCCCCCAAACCTGCTATGCCCAGCGCTCCCCACCAAGACCCCCCAACATAACTGCCCAGTGCCCTGCATACCACCACCCCTACCCGGTGCTCGCCTGCCCACAGACCCCTATGCCCAGCGCACCCTTGCTGAACCCCCACCCCAGACCTATATGCTCAGCACTCTCCTGTCCAGAGACACACCCCCCCTGCACCTCCTATGTCCAGCACCTCAAAACACACAAACCTCCCGCACCCCCCACTGCCTCCGACCTCTCACTGCCTAGTGGCCCCCTAGAGACCCACTCCCTGATGCCTGGCCCCCTGGTTGCACTAACCAACCCCTCTGGGAGGCGACCGTGTCCGTTGGGCTGTGGGGTGGTGAGCGGGACGTGCTGACTGGGAGCCACTCACACAGCAAGGCCTGGGCTTGGGGCCAGACCCAGGCGAGGGGCCAGACCCAGCTGTGCGGATGGGTTAGATGGCTCCGTAATGGGCCCGTCCCCATGTGGCCCAGCGCAACAGCACCATTGTAAACCCGGTACTGACTGTAATGGTTTGAAAAGACAGTAGGTTGAATCTGGTCAGTTAACTATTCGTCACAACCCTAGACTACTTGAAATAGTGACGGCACTATTGTTCTTTCAACTTCATAGTCTCTCTCTGAGCTCACATTTTCCAGCCATGTTTATATTCGTTCCCAGAGGTGAGACTTTAAAACAAGTGATGCTGCTCAGATTCCATATGCAATTCCAAGCAATGACCACCGTCCCAAAATAGCTGGGTGTTCCAGCTGAGATCATTTGCAATAAAAATACAATTGCCAACCTGTTCAACAGACACCACAAGAGTCCCCACAATTATGTGCTATTCTAAGTCTAAAGTCCAATGGTTGCTAAGATGCATCTGGCGTCTTAGCAACCATTGCTGTGCTGTGAACAAATGCTACATTTTTAACAGTACTACAGTTTACATTATCATCACTAGGTTTCAGAGTGAACACACAACTGAGATGAGCAATGGCTGTTCAGCCCTCTCAGAATTACCATTTTAGTCTGGAGAGTACATCAGGTTGCATTTAGAAGGTCTCCTTTGCAATCAGAAAGGGATAGCTTAGCTATTTTATTTTTTTTAGAACAGTGGAAGCTTAATTTCTGCAGATGCTGCTAGGTTCACAAGAAAGATGCACGCTCCCAGATTCCAGTCCCCCGCCTCCCCACCTTGTGTGGCTTGCTTTAGAGAGACTCTGCTCCAGCTCTGTAAAAGGAGAAGAGAAACCAATGTGTGTGACAACAAGGGCAAGTACTGCACAATTAGTATTTCTAAAACAGAGCTCCAGGGCCAGTGGGGTCAGATTGCTTTAGACTCTTGATCAGCGGTGGGCTGGCTGAGAGGAGGGGCTGGCAGAGGCTGCATAGCTTTCTAGTTGGAGAACCTTTACAAGTGCCTGTCTCAAAGGCCACGGCAAATTCAAGCTCAAAAACTCATTGAGGGATACAAAATGCCAACACATAAACGTCTTTGTTTCTCTGACCCGTCCCTTGCCTCTTTCCAGACAAGGCCGTTTGCTAATAGGATTTAGATATTAAAGCTGAGAACAATAAAAGTAATGCAAAATTCATGTTAAATTCTTAAAATCCGGTACAATGCATTCCTTCTTAAAGATTACAAAGAGGGGTACGATTTGCCAGGAAATATTATTTTGTTGTTGTTGTTCTGAGATTTTAAGATCTTCCTTTAGACCAAGGGCTTTTGATGGCTCCTTCTGTTAGCGCAGAATTTTAATACCCATCTTTTCATGTGTTGTGTGGGTGTGTGTGGGGAGAGGGAAGACTCAAACTCAAATTCCGCTGCTATTTCCACTCCCTCTTCCCCCAGAGCCATATGGTTAACAGCTGCCCACGCTGGATGATTTAGTATGAGTGCATTTTAATTTTCAGCCTTTGGATTGAATGTATTTAAGTCACTGATGGCAGAAGGCTCCTCCCACTGTGGGCAGGGCGCTCCATCAGCCTTTCTTTAATACTTTCGGAAATACTGTGGTGTCACTATTCAGTTACAGGAGTGTGGCATGCAAAGGTCACAGCAATTCAAGGGAATTGGCAGAAGACGATAACACATGGGTTTGAAGAAGAGGTAAGTTGGCTTGTTCCTTGTGGCTGTAAAGATGCCGTCTTGCTCGATTAAATACATAGATCAATGCTCTTTCCTGTCTGCTTTATACTTGGAAGGGGGGAAATTTCCTTCTGATTTTTCCTTTACACTTTGAGTACATTGGATGTGACCTGACAGCTAATGAGTGACCTGACTCCTGCATGAATGGCAGGGAGAAACAATGCCTAGCAGAGCCAGAGAATGGAGGGAACCAGTGACAAAGCTTTAGATAGAGGATGAATGGATGATTTGAAAGCAGGGGGTTCCGTTAGGTCCTAAAGTAGCCCCAAACTATCTTGTTGAAGTGAAAAGGACCTGTGCTTCATAACAGCCCCATTCAGCTCCCCGGGTATGAGGCAGCCAAATTCTTCCTAACCTGTTGAGTATACAAAGGGGCCTGGGAAGAAACTTAAGTGATGGGTGGATTGTATGATTCAGTTTGAGAGGGGGGTGATTGAGGGGAGGGAGTTGGTGGTGGAGCATTTATAATGCATTGGATAAAAGATGGTTTCCATAGTAAAAAAGAAGCAGAGGGGTGGTAAGGGAAAAAAAGGAAGGAGTCTTTCTATTAGCTTGCCCAGTGTGTGAGCAGAGAGGTTGATGCCGGAATAAATAATCCATGAAATATTAACATTCAGGAATAGGTGTAAATCCACCGTACTTATTTCTAAAAGCTGAACCTGACATGTGAAGGGAATAGCACAGTGTAACTTTCCCTACAGTGAATCTGTCTGCTCTGTGACTTTTGCTATACAACTATTTCTTTTAAATGGATGTCTCAGCATTTCATAAATTCAACTCACTGGGCCAAATTCTGCTCTGTTACACAGGTCTAACTTTGTAGTAAGAAAGTTTTCAGTGGAGCTGCATCAGGTTTATACCTGCTATAGCTGAGAACAGGATTCAGCCCCAGCTTTTGTTTGCTTCTTATTGTCTAATTAGGCAGACTTTATTTGAAGGCATACATAAAATAAATATACCGAAACAGGTGAATTTCACTCCTGGCTAAGTATGGGGCCAGATCCTCGCTTCTATAGATCACTGATGCGCCACTGAAATAAAAGAAGCTATGCAGACTTCCACCAGCTGAGGATCCAGTATATAGCTGTATTTTTTGGCCATTCCTACTCTGTAGACTGAATATTCACAATGTCATTTCTCCTGAATACAGTCCTATACACAAGTGTAGGACACGCCAGGTGGGAAGGGAAGGGGAAAAGTGGAAGGTGGAGGAATGAATTTCCTACAGTAGCTCAAACATTTCTCAACCTGATTTTTCTTCAATAAAAAATGCAGTTACATCCAAATTGAAAGAGTTCATGAAAACAGTTTGATTTTGATTAAATCTTTAACAAAAATGAAACAAACTCTCACTTTTTCAAATTTTTTCATCAAAAATTGAAATTGTGTGTGAGAAAATTCAAGTGGTTTCATTTGAGATTTTTTGTGGCAACATGACTGGATTTTTTTGAACCAACTCTACAGTTTCTTTATGCCAGAGGTAAGGGCTTATTTACCCGGGAAGCCTGGTTTCTAAATATATAGACAATAGAAGAAGCTCTCAGCCTCCTCCCCACATCTCCCCAGCAAAGCTATAAAGTTCAAAGGTAAGATGGGCTCTCATTGTCCTGTGTGGAGCGAGTCTGAGGAGCACGCGTGCAAGGAATATCACACTTTACACATGTGTTCTTGGGAGCTCGGTGCTGCTTGTGTGACTGAGATTTCACACAGGCATCAGCCTGTCTGGGTCTCTGAGTTGTCAACTCTCCTCCTTTCAAATTGCATCTTAAAATGGATTTTTTCTGCTTTACCTCAGCCTCTGAATGTCTGTCCCTGGGTTACTGCTGCTGTGACTGAGGGTTGGATCTCTGTTCTGTGAAAAGTCACAGTTGACAGGCTTTCTACATGTACATGCCATAGCCCTGAGCCTCCTCCCACACTCCAAACCTCTCATCCCCGGCCCCCCCATTCCAACCACCTGCCCCAGCCCTGAGCCCCCTCCCACACCCCAAACCCCTCATCCCTGGCCCCCCCATTCCAACCACCTGCCCCAGCCCTGATCCCCCTCCCAAACCCCTCTGCCCTGAGCCCCTCCCACACCTCAAACCCCTCATCCCCGGCCCCGCCCCAGAGCCCACACCCCCCAGCCTCCCCCTACATTAAACGCTTACTGTTCCCAGTCCATTTTTACATTATTTTAAAAATATACATCAGCTTACAAGGCGGGGGGAGGAGGGGAAGGACTTGGACCCGTTCTGGTGCCCATGAAAGTAGCACCTGGTACTGTAAGACCGTTTGAGCTGGGGAAAGACTGAAATGCACCCTCATTGTGCTAGGCTCTGCCCCAGGGGCTCAGAAACAGGTTTCTGAGCCCCCCAAGCTTGATGGCTAGATGGCTAAAAACCAAAGCTTTTTTTGGTTGTGGCATAGGATCACAATATGGAAAAGGCCTGAGAGTTTCTGACCTGTGCAGACCTAGGTGAGGACATGGCCGATGCCTCAAACAGCATTTTGTGACACCCTGTTTGCTGAGCCTTCTCCTTGGCAGCTTTTGCCAGCCAGAGTGGGATGCTGGAAGCTCCAGCCCTCACTGATTCTCCCTCCTCACTCTCATTTTTTTGCAGTAAAATGTTTGTGCTGACTCATTTCAGAGACGCTTTGACCATGAAACCAAGACATGCTAAATAACGAGGTCTGCAGCTCTAGCTCGGCTCACCTGTCGTCCCCGTAAGGGATGTGTAGCAAACTAAACTCCTCTTAGGAAGCGATCGAGCTGGTTCTTCGGGCAGAGCATCTGGCTGCCTCTCAATGAGATCGTCTTGACATAGCTGAATGAACTCAACCCCGGGATTCCACTGGGGTGATTTCAGTGTGTGTGTGTGTGTGTGTGTGTGTGTGTGTGTGTGCGTGTGTGCACGTGCGCGCTGGTGGGGGCTTGAGGGCCTGTTACAGCGGTACAATGTAAAGGGAGCCCAGGCTGGAGGGCCAGGCGGGCTCAGTGGTACCCCAGTTCCAGGTGGCACCCCGGGGGAACCCATCACAGACATATAATTAATACTTACCCTCCTTTGTGAAGACTGTATCAGCCTCATTTTACCTATAGGGAAACTGAGGCACAGATACTTGTCTAATGTCACCCAGGAGGGAGGTGACAGAGCAGAGACGAGAACCTAGGTCTTCTGTCTTCCAAACTGGTCTCCTATCCACTGCCCCTCTGCCTCTTTTATCTAGAACTATTGCAAGGCAACTGTGTACGCTCTGCGTGAAAGAATGCTGGCATTCGATTTGATCTAGTAGACGTTAAATATGAATGCATTGGGTTTCAGATTCTGAAAAATATAAACACAGGTTTCGTGATGTGAATCTGGGCCAGGCTTGTGTACATTTCGATACTGTAGAGAACTTTGGGTAGGTAGAGAGTCTTTGATTAATGACACACATGGAAAATGTGCCTTCCTCCCCCAGTGCTAATACTGCCACCGTACTTTGTTTTGCAGTGCTACGCACAACCGCTAACGTGCCAATTAGGAGGATGCAGATTAAGGGTAGAGCGGTGACTGTTCAGCGGCACACGCTCTCCTCTCCAGGGTGTGGATGGCTCTCTGCATGGATGCAGAACTGGGGGGATGTGAGCGGAGAACCTTTTGGCTAATGGACAAAACCCTTCCTTGAAATGTGTGCTCATTACAGCTGTCACTCCTGTGCGCTGCCATGAATAGGAGGCCAACCCTTCTCCCTCATGCTGCTGTCCAGTCTTGTTTGGCACAGCTTAGCAATTCACAGGAGTGGGAAGAGAGCAGAGCTGGTATGTGCTGAATTGCACAAAGCAGGATTATTATTAAGGCATTTTTTCCTTTGGAGGATTCCCTGAACTCTCCCTGCCAGGGCTCTAGTCCACTCCCACAGCACCCTGCAAAATGTGAACACTGGAGGGGCCTTTTGCCTCACCCCCAATATCTTTTACAATGGCAACTCTGAGCAATCACTGCTCCTAGGAAACAGTGGGCAACCTGGTGAAAAACCTACTGTAGCAGTAGGTGAGATTTAGAAACCTATTTTAAAGACAATGTGCCTGGTTCTGGTCTCCGCCACACCAGTGTACAGCAGGAGTAACTCCATTGCAATCAGGATATTGGTGTAGGAGTGAGATGAGAATCAGGCCCACTCCATTCTAACTGGAGGGCCCAGTTCACACCTAGTGTAAGCAGGGGGTAAAGTTTGCAGATGATACAAAATTACTCAAGATCATAAAGTCCAAAGCTGACTGTGAAGAGTTACAAAGAGAATCACAAAACTGGGTGACTGGGTAACAAAATGGCAGATGAAATTTAATGTTGATAAATGCAAAGTAATGCACAGTGGAAAACATAATCCCAACTATACATATACAATGATGGGGTCTAAATTAGGTGTTACCACTCAAGAAAGAGGTCTTGGAATCTTCATGGATAGTTCTCTGAAAACATCCACTCGAGGTGCAGCGGCAGTCAAAAAAGCGAACAATGTTAGGAACCATTAGGAAAGCGGTAGCTAATAAGACAGAAAATATAATGCCACTATGTAAATCCATGATATGACCATTCTTGAAATACTGTGTGCAGTTCTGCTCACCCCATCTCAACAAAGATATTTTAAAATTGGAAAAAGTACAGAGAAGGGCAACAAAAATGATTAGGAGTATGGAACAGCTTCCATGTGAGCAGAGATTAAAAAGACTGGGACTGTTCAGTTTAGAAAAGAGACAGATGAGGAGGGATACGATAGAGGCCTATAAAATCATGAATGGTGTGGAGAAAGTGAATAGGGAAGTCTTATTTACCCCTTCGCATAACACCAGAACCAGGAGTCACCCAGTGAAATTAAGAGGCAGCAAGCTTAAAACAACCATAAGGAAGTACTTCTTCACACAACACACAGGCAACCTGTGGAACTTGTTGCCAGGGGATGTTGAGAAGGCCAAAACTACAACGGGGTTCAAAAAAGAATTGTATAAGTTCCTGGAGGACAGGTCCATCAACTGCTGTTAGCCATGATGGTCAGGGACACAACCCCATGCTGTGGGTGTCCCTAAACCTCTGACTGCCAGAAGCTAGGACTGGACAACAGGGAATGGGTCACTCGATAACTGCCCTAGTCTGTTCCTTCCCTTTGAAGCATCTGGCATCGGCCGCTGCCAGACAACAGGATACTGGGCTAGATGGACCACTGGGCTGACACACTATGGCCATTCTTATGTTCTGATGTAATTGCACTGTAGTCTGTGGGCTCGATTCTGAATTCAGTTACGCCCGTCATACTCTAATCAAGTGGACCCACTCAGATTTTACTCCAGTGTACCTGAGAGCAGAATCAGGCCCACAGAGTTCAGTGGGGCCACACCAAGGATGGATGCGGCCCATTGCCTATACCTGGCTGCTCTGCAGCTGGCAATAGGTATAGCATCCCTAAAGCCCTCCTCCCAAGTGCAGCTCTACCTGTACCTAGGTGTGATTGAGAGAGTCAGAATATAGGTCAAAATGATCAGAATCTAGTGGTCAGGCAACCTCACTAATTAGCAAAACTAGTGTCCACGTGCCAGGATTTTCTCCTTATATGTGTCTGTCTGTCTGAGCACCTCTGCCTCTGCAATGGATTTCTCTTTAACATATTAACTGCATGTCATTTTAATAGAGTGGCTCTGCCACTGGCCTGCTGGGTGACCGTGGGCATGTCACTTCTTCTCTTTGTGCCTCATTTTCTCCCTCTACAAAATGGGCTTAATGATACAGGCAGCATCTATACAGCGCTTTGAGAGCGACAGGTGAAAAGCCCTGTGTAGGAGTTAAGTGGTATTAGCCTCAGAACACCCCTGTGAGGTAGGGACAGGCTGTGAGCCTCCTTTTACAGGTTGGGATCTGAGGTGCAGCATAACTAATAAGTGACTTGCCCAAGGTCACACACAGTCTGTGGCAAAGCCAGGAACTAAACCCAGCTCTTTTAAGTCCCAGGCTAGTGCCCTAACCACAGGACTATGCATTCTTGGTTCTGGAGATAGGGGGCCTGTCTCTCTTTAAGAGACTCTTTTTGGATTTTGGTCCCTCTGATCCGTCTTCATACATTATTACAGGGGAGGCTTTCAAAAGCATGAAGAGCAGTGAGGCACTGAACTCTCATTGAAAGCGAGAGAGGGAAAATGGTTTAACTGCCCTTTGGGCCCTGGAAAATGTCTCCCCTCCAATATCCTAGTTGCTGCAGCACCACATGCGGCATTTAATCAATGAGTGACTAAATAACTGCACTACCTTTGGGCTGGGGAGACTTGTAGTATAAGTAGCTAGTGAGATTTTAAATTTAATTGTGAGGGTGTCATCATATCATCCCAGATTCCCTCCTTATCAAGCATGTTCATGATCATGATTATTAAGGGTACAATTCTGTTACGGAGGTCAGAGGCTCCATAACTTTCCGGGACTACTTCTGGGGCAGGGCCAGAGCAGCTGTTAGCTCCGGGGCCACCAAAGCAGCGGCCTCAGGGCTGATGCAGTGGACCGGGACTGGGCCAGCTCCCCTGGGTCTGGAGCAGAGGCAGTCAGCCCCTGCCACAGGAGCAGTGGTGGGGCTCCGTGGCTTCCAGAGCAGCAGCCGGGATTGGGTCAGCTCCCCCGGGGCTGGAGCAGCGGCAGGGCTGGAGCAGATGCTGGTGGTCAGCCCCCGGCCGTGCTCTGACTGTGTCCTCCCTGCCCAAAGGTATTTTTAATAAAAGTCAGGGACAAGTTGCGCACTGCCATGAATTTTTGTTTATTGACCGTGACCGGTCCCTGACTTTTACTAAAAATATTTGTGACAGAATCTTAACCTTAGTTATTATTCTGAGAGGTATTTATAGGACTCTCCTCACTGTGATATCTGGATGCAGTTGTATAAAATTGGGTCCCTCAAAATACTGCAAGAATTTTCCTTCCTCCCCTCCTAAAGCCGGGGAGCCCTAGCAGAGTGCGAGGGGAGGGGTGAGACGAATACAGAAGGGAGCTGCTCAGCAGGGTAGGAGTAGCAGGGCAGGCTGTGCCTTTGAGAGAGGCCAGCTGGCAGGGTCTTGCATGCTGTGGGAGGGGAGAGCTTCTCCAGCCTGCCAGCGCCTGTCCTCGGTTCTCCCAGCTGGGAAGGATGTGTCCAGCTCAGCCACTGCAGGAGTTTAGACTCAAAAGACAATGGGACTTTGCTGCCGTCTGTGCCAAGTAAGTGCTGGGTGGGGCACACGTATCAACTTCCTAATCGAGGTCAGTGACTTGGAGGTGGCTGAGGGCTCCTGGGCAATCCCCTGGGACGTTCCAGTTAAAGTGGCAATGTCCTGGGAAAGGGCAGCTGCCTTGAGGGTTTCATTACAAGGGGAAGTTTGGAAAGTGACGTGACAAGGTGTGTGTTGCAAGCAGGCGCCTTTAACAAACATACACAAAACATTGCTGCCTCATAGGACTGAACCGATCCTGGTTCTTAACCTGAGCCTTACACCAGGAAAGCCCAGATCTGTCTTTTATGGTGCAGCGCTCATGCTCCCTTCTATGTTATTTGTGAGAACAACATCCGTTCAGCTGCACCAAGACAGCACCTGTGTAATTGCTCTTCCTAGTTCACTTCCTCTCTTGCCTTCCCTAGCTTTTTTGCTGAACATCACCTACTTCAGTTTCCATGTTGCATCAGACTATTCTGCAAAGACATTATTATATGAATTGCCACAGCATTTAGGAATCCCAGTCATGGATCAGGGCTCCATTGTGCAAGGCGCTGTACAGACACAGACCAAAGAAAGACAATTCTTGCCCTGAAGAATTTATAATCTGCTATGTACATATATATCTCTATCTAAAAGACATAGATTTAAAAATTCTTTGGAACTTTCTATA